>OY997268.1:215438374-216797124 GCA_963921465.1 Triticum timopheevii
CCTATAAATAGGACTACCCACCCATAGGGTAGAGGCATCGGATCCACATCTGAGACACAGAGAGAGAAGCGACTGAACTCCCCCTAGCAGTTCATCGCACCAACCAGAACAGACCCTCGTGAGGCTGTTCTTCCCTTGTACTGTTCCTCATTAGCTCCAGAGGCAATCCACCACACCACAAACTGGAGTAGGGTATTACACCACAAGGGTGGCCCGAACTAGTATAAATCTCGTGTCACTTGTGTCGTTCTTCATGTAGTTTTAGATCCTCGCGAGGCGGTGAGGTATGATCTCCGCGTGCACCCCAGTGTTCAAACCTTGAGGGTCTGCCGGAACCCGAAATCCGAAAGGGGTCGCCCGAGCTATTGCTTCTATGAGCCAACCAGTTATCTTCACCCACGTAGAAATGGGTCATGAGTGCAGTTAAGGCTGCCATTGTCTTCTGTTTCTCCTGCCCGAGGTGTCGGGCGAGCCATTCCTCTCGGACGCTGTGTTTGAAGGCCGCTAAGGCATCTGCGTCCAGACAGTCCAAGATCTGGTTATTTTTAATTAGGAACCGATTCCAAAGCTTGCGAGCCGATTTGCCTGGTTGCTGGATTATGTGACTCAGGTCGTCAGCTTCCGGTGGCCGGACATATCTGCCCTGAAAGTTGGCCCGAAAAGCATCTTCCAAATCTTCCCAGGTTCCAATGGAGTTTTCTGGGAGGCTGTTCAGCCAGTGCCGTGCTGGTCCTTTAAGCTTTAGAGGAAGATATTTAATGGCATGGAGGTCATCTCCACGAGCCTTGTGAATGTGGAGAAGAAAATCTTCAATCCAGATGGCTGGATCCGTCGTTCCATCATACTGTTCGATGTCCACAGGTTTAAACCCTTCCGGAAATTGGTGCTGCATTACCTCATCGGTGAAGCATAAAGGGTGTGCAACCCCTCTATATCGCACAATATCGCGGCGGAGGTCGGATGACATCTGAGTTCAGTGTTGATCCCGAATATAGTAATGGTTATCACGCGGGCTTCATAGCTGTTATCTCAAGCCGGGCATGACCTCTTGATCCATAGATTGATCTAGTCTGGCAACTTTATTGGCTAGGTCCTGTTGCAAGTCATATGTGTAACCCGGAGCTACTGTCTCCTTGCCTCTTGGGCGAGGGGGTGCGTGCTGGTGTTCGGCTTGATATGCCTCTTTATCTCGTCCACATGGTGGTCGGTCTGGTTGATCTGCTTGATTGTATTTCGACGGTATTGGCTCAAGGGCTTCGTCATCGAATTGTGGCAGCAGCTTGCGCTTGGGGTAACTTTTTGTAGGCCGCTCATGGTCATACTCCTCGACGGCCAGGACCTTGGTCCACCTTTCATTGAGCATGTCCTGTTCAGCTTTGAGCTACTGTTGTTTCTTTTCTAGGCTCCGAGTTGTGGCGATGAGCTGTCGCTTGAAGCGTTCTTGCTCGAGGGGTTCCTCTGGGACGATAAAGTCTTCGTCACCGAGGCTAACGTCCTATTCGGAGACTGGCATATAGTTGTTGTCTTCCGAATCTTTGTGATTGGCGTGTTTGGGACTATACTGACCCTCTTCCCTTTCGTCTTGTTCGGATGTGGGCTCAACGGGGTATTCGGGATCTTCGGCATCATCCGGAGTCTCATTGTCTCTGGTGCCGGTATTACTATCCTTCACCCGACGCGATCGTGAGCGGCGCTACTGACGTCGACGCTTTGGTGGTTTATCGATGGGCTTGTCCTCATCGTGGTTCTGATTATCCTTGTCGTCCTTTTTATCAGGAATGTCCACTGATACGTCTCCAACGTATCTACTTTTCCTAATGCTTTTCCTCTGGTTTTGGACTCTCATTTGCATGATTTGAATGAAACTAACCCCGGACTGACGCTGTCTTCAACAGAACTACCATGGTGTTGTTTTTGTGTAGAAATAAAAGTTCTCAGAATGGAACAAAACTTTGCAAGGATTTTTTATTCAATAAAAGAGAATTTCTGGAGACAGGATGGACCTGAGGGGGGCACCTGGGTGGTCACAACCCACCAAGGCGCGCGGAGGTGGGTGCTGCCCACCTGGTGGCCCCGCTGACCTCCAAACCGATGCTATAAAATCCCATATTTCTAGAAAAAAAATCAGGGAGAAAGAATTATCGTGTTTCACGAGACGGAGCCGCTGCCATGCCTTGTTCTTCCTCTAGAGGGCAGATCTGGACTCCGTTTGGGGCTCCGAAGAGGGGGATCTTTGATCTTTGCCATCACCAACACATCTCCATCGCCAATTCCATGATGCTCCCCACAGGGAGTGAGTAATGCCTTCATAGGCTCGCTGGTCGGTGAGGAGTTGGATGAGATTCATCATGTAATCAAGTTAGTTTTGTTAGGGCACGATCCCTCATATCCACTATGTTCTGAGATTGTTGTTGCTATGACTTTGACATGCTTAATGCTTGTCACTTTGGGCCCGGGTGCCATGATTTCAGATCTGAACCGTTTGTCTTATCACCTTTATATCCATGTTCTAGATTCAATCTTGCAAGTTATAGTCACCTACTACGTGTTATGATCCGGCAACCCCGGAGTGACAGAAATCGGGACCACTCCCAGTGATGATCATAGTTTGAGGAGTTCATGTATTCACCGTGTGCTAATGCTTTGTAACGGTTCTCTATTAAAAGGAGGCCTTAATATCCCTTAGTTTTGGACAAAAGATGTCATGCAAGTTCTTTCCATAAGCACGTATGACTATTCATGGAATACATGCCTACATTATATTTATGAACTAGAGATAGTGCCATATCGCCCTAGGTTATAACTGTCTCATGATGAATATCATCCAACGAGTCACCAATCCAATGCCTACAAATTTATCTTATATTGTTCTTGCTAAGATACTACTATTTCCACTGCTATCGTTACTGCTACAATATCACTGCTATCACTGTTACTGTTACCATTACTACTGCTGCTATCATCACAACTATCATACTACTGTGTTACTAATCACTTTGCTATAGATAATTAATCTCGAGGTGTGGCTGAACTGAGAACTCAGCTGCTAATACCTTCAAATATTCTTTGGCTCCCCTTGTGTCAAATCTATAAATTTGGGTTGAATACTCTACCCTCGAAAAGTGTTGCGATCCCCTATACTTGTGGGTTATCATCCACCATGTATACATCATAAGTTGAAGTGGCTGTCCAACGCCCTGTGATGGGTGGGACTTGGCTCGGTTCGGCGTCGGCGTCGTCGTCCATACCGTCGATGTCTTCGGACATGTAGGCTAGCGTGTCGGTTAAATCCTCTATAGTGGCTATTAAGTGGGTGGTGGGTGGGGCATAAAATTCCCCGCTCTTGGCCCCCAGCCCAAACTGGGTATAGTTTGGAGGCAAAGCCTCCGTGATGGCGAGTGAGGGAGTCCTGGACTAGGGGGTGTCCGGATAGCCAAACTATCATCATTGGCCGGACACCAAGTCTATGAAGATACAAGATTGAAGACTTCGTCCCGTGTCCAGATGGGACTTTCCTTGGCGTGGAAGGCAAGCTTGGCAATACGAATATGTAGATCTCCTACCATTGTAACCGACTCTGTGTAACCCTAGCCCTCTCCGGTGTCTATATAAACCGGAGGGTTTTAGTCCGTAGGACAACGATCATAACAACAATCATACCATTGGCTAGCTTCTAGGGTTTAGCATCCTTGATCTTGTGGTAGATCCACTCTTGTACTACTCATATCATCAATATCAATCAAGCAGGAGTAGGGTTTTACCTCCATCGAGAGGGCCCGAACCTGGGTAAAAACATCGCGTCCCTTGTCTCCTGTTACCATCCGCCTAGACGCACAGTTCGGGACCCCCTACCCAAGATCCGCCAGTTTTGACACCGACATTGGTGCTTTCATTGAGAGCTCCTCTGTGTCGTCACTGATAGGCTTGATGGCTCCTTCGATCATCAACAATGATGCGGTCCAGGGTGAGACTTTTCTCCTCGGACAGATCTTCGTATTCGGCGGTCCAGGGTGAGACTGTCATGATGGGCATGATTTAGCTCTGCTGCCGGACAGTGCCCTGGAGGCCGCACATGAGTCCTCTCCGACCCTTAATTCAGAGCCGACTGCGCAGATCGAGGATGGGTGGCTAGACACTGCCTCGGGGGCTGCAATCTCTACGGCGATGGAGCCGAATACTGACTTTGTCCCTTGTGAGGCTCGTGACTCCGAGGTGCCGGACTCCTCTCCGGACTCCGAACCTCCCGCGCCCCCTCCAATCGAATCCGATTGGGCGCCGATCATGGAGTTCACCGCTGCGGACATCTTTCAACACTCACCTTTTGGCGACATCTTGAATTCGCTAAGGTATCTCTCGCTATCAGGGGAGCCCTGGCCGAATTGCGGTCAGGATGGTTGGGATGCGGACGACGAAGAAATTCAAAGCCCACCCACCACCCACTTTGTAGCCATTGTCGATGATCTAACCGACATGCTAGACTACGACTCAAAAGACATCGACGGTATGGACGACAATGCCGGAGACAACCAAGAACCAGCGCCTTCGGGGCACTGGAAGACCACCTTGTCATACGACATATACATGGTGGACATCCCAAAGGATGGGAATGGCAAAGAAGCAGCGAAGGAAGACTCCTCCAAGAAACAACCCAAGCGCCGACGTCAGCGGCGACGCTCTAAATCCCGCCACAGCAAGAATGGAGATTCCGGCACTGGAGATAATAATACCCCAGAGAGTGCCGAAGAAAACCCCCTCCAGCAAGATTCAACACAGGAGGACGGAGAAGCCAGCCCTCACGAGAGAGCGGCAGACGAAGAGGTAGAGGATGATAATTACATGCCTCCCTCCGGAGAGGAGGCAAGCCTCGACGACGACGAATTCGTCGTGCCCGAGGATTCCGTCGAACAAGAGCGTTTCAAACGCAGGCTTATGGCCACAGTGAACAGCCTAAAGAAAAATCAGCAACAGCTAAGAGCTGATCAAGACCTGCTAGCCGACAGATGGACTGAAGTCCTCGCGGCCGAAGAGTATGAACTCGAACGCCCCTCCAAAAGCTACCCCAAACGCAAGTTGCTCCCCCGATTAGAGGGGAAGGCATATGAACCTGCATCACCAGAGCACAATACGGCTGACCGACCACCTCGTGGCCGCGACAGAGAGGCCTTTAGGCCCTCCATTACAACCGTACACCGGCATCGCTCGAAAAGCACAAGGCCACAGGGGAACGCTCAGACTTGCGAGATATATTGGAGGATAAGGCAAGACAATCAAGATCGATCTACGGATCGCGTGGGTGCCCCATGGCACGCGACGACAACCGTCGCGCCGGACACAGCAAGTCCGGCCGGGCCAAACACAGTAGAGAAAGCTCGTTTGAGCTACGTCGTGATATAGCCCAATATAGAGGCGTCGCACACCCACTATGCTTCACAGATGAAGTAATGGATCATCAAATCCCCGAATGGTTTAAACCCGTGAACATTGAATCCTACGATGGCACAACAGACCCCGCGGTTTGGATTGAAGATTATCTCCTTCATATCCACATGGCCCGCTGTGACGATCTTCACGCCATCAAATATCTCCCACTCAAGCTTAAAGGACCAGCTCGGCATTGGCTTAACAGCTTGCCAGCAGAATCAATTGGGTGTTGGGAAGACCTGGAAGCCGCATTCCTCGACAACTTCTAGGGCACATATGTGCGACCACAAGACGCCGATGACCTAAGCCACATAATTCAGCAGCCAGACGAATCGGCCACACAGTTCTGGACACGGTTCTTAACAAAGAAAAATCAAATTATCGACTGTCCGGATGCAGAGGCCCTCGCAGCCTTCAAACATAACATCCGCGACGAGTGGCTTGCCCGGCACCTAGGACAGGAAAAGCCGAAATCCATGGCAGCCCTCACATCACTTATGACCCGCTTCTGCGCGGGAGAGGACAGCTGGCTATCCCGTAGTAACAACCTCAGCAAAAATTCTGGCAGTTCGGATACCAAGGACCGCAATGGCAGGTCGCGTCGCAACAAAAACAAACGCCGCATTAACAGCGATAACACAGAGGATATGACAGTCAACGCCGGATTCAGAGGCTCTAAACCCGGTCAGCGGAAAAAGCCATTCAAAAGAACTACTCCGGGTCCGTCCAATTTGGACCGAATACTCGACCGCTCGTGCTAGATACACGGCACCCCCGAAAAGCCAACCAATCACACCAACATGGATTGTTGGGTATTCAAGCAGGTAGGCAAGTTAATTGCCGAAAACAATGACAATGGGCTGCATAGCGATGACGAGGAGGAGACCCGGCCGCCGAACAATAGAGGACAGAAGGGTTTCCCACCACAAGTGCGGACGGTGAACATGATATACGCAACTCACATACCCAAGAGGGAGCGGAAGCGTGCACTCAGGGACGTATACGCGATGGAGCCAGTCGCCCCGAAGTTCAACCCATGGTCCTCCTGCCCGATCACTTTTGATCAAAGGGACCACCCCACTAGTATCTGCCACGGTGGATTCGCTGCATTGGTTTTAGACCCAATCGTCGATGGATTTCATCTCACTAGAGTCCTAATGGACGGCGGCAGCATCCTGAACCTGCTTTATCAGGATACAGTGCGCAAGATGGGCATAGACCCATCAAGGATTAAACCCACAAAGACGACCTTCAAAGGCGTCATACCAGGTGTAGAGGCCAATTGTACAGGCTTAGTTACACTAGAAGTGGTCTTCGGATCCCCGGATAACTTCCGAAGCGAGGAGTTAATCTTCGATATAGTCCCGTTCCGCAGCGGCTATCATGCTCTCCTCGGACGAACCGCGTTCGCAAAGTTCCACGTGGTGCCGCACTACGCATATCTCAAGCTCAAGATGCCAGGCCCTCGAGGAGTCATTACGGTCAACGGAAACACTGAACGGTCCCTCCGAACGGAGGAACACACAGCGGCTCTCGCGGCAGAAGTATAGAGCAGCCTCTTAAGGCAATTTTCGAGTCCGGCCGTTAGGCGACCGGACACGGCCAAATGTGCCCAGAGTAACCTACAACAAGACCACCTGGCACGTTCCGAGCACGCGTAGCAATGCGGCCCCAACCCCAGCCCTTGCAAAATTGCAAGACTGGTCCTTCGCGTACATCATTACGCTCTGGAGATACCATGGCCATAGGGGGAGGGGCACGACCACAACATGCCTAGAGTGCAGCTCAACCACACCAGGTGCTCCCAAGTGTGTCATCTTTTTTCTCTTTTTTTTCTTATCCATAGGACTCCATTTACTAGAGGGCCTGTCTGGCAGTAGACCTGCCGAACTCACGATGCAACAGCCAGGGAGGGAGAAAGGCTACGACAAACACTCAGGTGGTCTCCATTACGAGCATTAAATCTGTTTTACACACCATTCCGCAGCCTACCCCTGGAGGGGGACATGTTTAATAGTCCCATCCCCTGCTTACAGCACTATTTGTATCGTTCTACATTCATGGCAGTATTTCTGGAATAAACAATGCATCGCTTTTTGCTTATAACTACATTTCTTTCTTATATATATGTTCATTTGTGACATGTTGCATCCGTACACTTTGGTACGGCTAAATACACCAGGGGCTTAAGTTCCCCACATTATGGTGTGATAAGTCCGAACACTTTCACAAGTGTGGCAACCCAAACTTATAACATTATATGCATCGGCTCCGAATCATGTCTTGGGTCAATAGTTGGGTTTGCCCGGCTCCCATGTTTTGGTACCTTACGTTCCGTTGTATTGGCTAAGGTATCACTGGGAGAACCACTGCGATTGCGCCCCGGTTGAGCTGGGCGAGCACCTCAGTGGAGAAAGCTAAAACTGACCGTCATGATAAGGCGAGAGCTGGTCGCTGTTCGAGAGGTTTTTTCGAGTCCCTAAAGACTTATGCCGCTTAGAGCAAGGAACCGGCTTTGTCCGGCCCAGGCATGGATAGCGCCACGAACTCGGTCTTCCGAACACTAGGGGCTTCGCCGAAATTTAAAATTATAGAATTCTATGGCTAAGTGAGAGTGTTCAAGCATTATAAGTCTAGTTGCCTCGTTCGTTGTGTTGCGCGCCTCCCTAGATGGACCCAAACATGGGAACAAGAGCGCTCAAGTTTATCCCGAACACCCCAGCACTAGTGGCATGGGGGCTGAAGCCGACGACTTGCCATCTCTCAGATTTGATAAACGGCCGCACAAAAGGTAATATTTTAAATTAACAAGCGTTGCTTAGCGCATATGAACAAAGTTTTCAGCGCACAGGATAACAAAATGCGAGTCTACTCAAATATTACATCTTTGGAGCACTCACCCGCAATCATGTGGGCACCCTTCAGGACACTCTTATAATACATTTCGGGCGTGCGATACTCCTTGCCCGCCGGTGGCGCGTCCGTCACAAGCTTCTCAGTGTCCATCCTTCCCCAGTGCACCTTTGCACGGGCAAGGGCCCGACGGGCACCTTCAATGCAGGCGGAGTGCTTGACGACTTCAACCCAGGGACACGCGTCCACCAGCCGCCGCACCAGGCTGAAGTAGCTCCCAGGAATGGCCTCCTTGGGCCATAGCCGAACTATTAAGCACTTAATGGCCTGTTCGGCTACCTTGTGGAGCTCAACCAGCTGCTTCAGCTGGTCCCTAAGGGGCACCGGATGTCCGGCTTCAGCATACTGAGACCAGAAGACCTTCTCCGTCGAGCTCCCCTCCTCGGCCCGATAGAAAGCGGCAGCATCGGACACGCTGCGGGGCAGATCTGCGAACGCTCCTGGAGAGCTCCGAATTCGGGTAAGTAATAGGTAATTCACATTCACATGCTTGCTTTGCATGAAAAATGCCTTACCTGCCGCTATCTTCTTCAACGCCTTGTTTTCTTGGAGGGCCTTGTGGGCTTCAGCCTTAGCGGCTTTGGCACTCTCAAGAGCCGATGCAAGCTCGGACTCTCGAGTCTTTGAGTCGCGCTCCGAACTCTCATGTTTTTCCATGAGAGCCTGGAGCTCTTGTTGCACCTCCGCCACCCGCGCCTCTTGCTTCTCTCGCTTGGCGGCCGCGGACACCGCCTCCTTCAGGGTCGCCACCTCATTCGTGGCCCCTCGAGTACCCACGTTATATTTGTTATTTCTCTTGCAACCAAATCATTTTCTGTAAGGTACAAATTTAATACGGTGTTACTCACCTTCCTTGTCCTCGAGCTGCTTCTTGGCACGGCCGAGCTCGCTCTCGGACCGCTCAAGGCTCTGCTTCAAAGCATTGACCTCCGTAGTCAGTGCGGCAGAGGTCAGCAGCGCAGCCTGCAATCCCATATTGACATATTTTTTAGAACTCCTACGTATATCTTTTTAGATCCTCAGTCCGGCTTTTCTTTCCGAACACCGAACCGAGCATCAGGGGCTACTGTCTATGCGGTATCATATTACATATCCTAAAAATTCTTACCTCAAGGCCTGTTAGAAGGCTGCTGCAGGCTTCGGTCAGCCCGCTCTTGGCGAGCTGAACCTTCTGAATCACCGCACTCATGACAGTGCAGTGTTCTTCTTCGATGGAAGCGCCGTTGAGCGCCTCCAGCAAGTTATCCGGTGCCTCCAGTTGGACAGAGGCCGCCGGTGTCACAGTCTTGCCCTTCTTACGAAGGGGCCGCTCGCCGGACTCCGGAACCACTGCAGGTTCCGGTGCGGAGTCCGGTGTAGAGTCCCGGAGGTTGCCTTGCGGCACCTCCGGGGCCTCCTCCTACTGGCGGGTCCCTTCCCGGGATCCCACCTCGGCGTCGTCAGCGTCACGGCGGGTTGAGGCGGTCAGAAGAGAATCCATATCCGACGTGCCCAAGGACCCGCTCGACGAAGCGGGAAGATCGTCCTTGGCCGGACTACAGGTTGTATGCGGCATTAGAAACACACCGTGTGGCCAAAAGAAAAATTATAAATTATCTAGGAGTCCGGATACTTACGATCTCGCCAGGGGCTTGGCCCTTGAGGGCCACTCCTCGTTGCCATCGCCAACGTTGGCGGAGCAGTCCGGGGGAAGGGTCCTTCCCTTCTTGGACCCTTCGGCCTCCCTCGTTGGGGAGGCCTTCCTCTTCTTCTCTCCCCCCGCTGGGGGAGAGGCCTCTTTCTTCTCCTCCTCGTCTTCGTGGGAGGAGTCCGCCTCGGAGTCATCGGACGATGAGTCCGATATCACCTGACGCCGGGAACTCCTTCGGGTTCCCGTGGCCTTCTTCTTGGCCTTCTTCTCTGGCACTACATAAAGTGCCGGGACCAGCAGCCCTGTCAAACGGGCGTCCGCTGGGTCTTCTGGAAGGGGAGCCGGACAGTTAACCTGTCCGGACGTCTTCTGCCAGTCCTGTTAAAGGTATTGGGAGTTTAGATCCCACATAGAGTCAAACTATGAAAAAAATGAGTGTCCCATAAAGGATAACATAGCTTACCTCGCCGGCCGGGCACTGCGTGCTGAATCCGCGATCTTCGGTTGCGGATGCGGGAGCTTCGGCGCCCTTGAACAGCACCCTCCAGGCAGCTTCGTACGTTGTGTCGAAGAGCCCGCTTAAGGTCCGGTGCTGTGCCGGATCAAACTCCCACAAATTGAAGGCCCGTTGCTAGCAGGGGAGAATCCGGCGGACGAGCATGACCTGGATCACGTTGACAAGCTTAAGCTTCTTGTTCACCAGGGTCTGGAGACAGGACTGGAGTCCAGTTAGCTCTTCCGCCCCATAGCAAGCCCTTCTCTTTCCAGGAGTTGAGCTGCATGGGGATGCCAGATCTGAATTCGGGGGCCGCTGCCCATTTAGGGTCACGCGGCTCAGTGATGTAGAACCACCCCGATTGCCCACCCTTTGATGGATTCCATGAAGGCACCCTCAAGCCAAGTGACGTTGGGCATTTCGCCCACCATGGCGCCTCCGCACTCCGCTTGGCTTCCCTTCACAACCTTCGGCTTGACATTGAAGGTCTTTAGCCACAAGCTGAAGTGGGGCTGGCTGCAGAGGAAGGCCTCGCACATGACGATAAACGCCGAGATATTGAGGATGAAATTTGGGGCCAGATCGTGGAAATCCAGGGCGTAGTAGTACATGAGCCCCCGGACGAAGGGGTGGAGTGGGAAGCCCAGTCCGCGGAGGAAGTGGGGAAGGAATACGACCCTCTCATGAGGCCTGCGGTGGGGATGAGCTGCCCCTCATCGGGCAGCCGGTGCGCGATGTCGCTGGAATGGTATCCGGCGCCGCACAGCTTCTTGATGTACCCCTCTATAATGGAGGAGGCCATCCACTTGCCTCCCGCTCTGGACATGGCTGGAGAAGGCTGAGACGAAATGTGCGGACTTGGGCGCTAGAGCTCGAGTGCGCGGAGATGGATAAGCAAAGGAGGAAGAAGGCGTAGGTAAAAAGGTGGATCCTTATCCCCTTATATATGGGCGGACGAAGACTATGCGTCCCCACTGGCCCCCGGACGAAGGGGTGGAGTGGGAAGCCCAGTCCGCGGAGGAAGTGGGGAAGGAATACAACCCTCTCATGGAGCCTGGGGGTGGGGATGAGCTGCCCCTCGTCGGGCAGCCAGTGCGCGATGTCGCTGGACAGGTATCCGGCACTGCGCAGCTTCTCGATGTGCCCCTCCGTAACGGAGGAGGCCATCCACTTGCCTCCTGCTCCGGCTGGAGAAGGTTGAGGTGAGATGTGCGGACATGGGCGCTGGAGCTCGAGTGCGCGGAGATGGATAAGCAAAGGAGGAAGAAGGCGTAGGTAAAAGAGGTGGATCCTTATCCCCTTATATATGGGCGGGCGAAACTATACGTCCCCACCGGCCTGGTAAAACTCGCTTATCTCCCAAGCACCACAATCAATGGCGCGGTTGGGTTACCCACGTCCGTATTGATGGGAATCCTGGAATAAGGGGAACACGATCTCTGCTTCGACAAGACGTGCCAAGGAAACCGCTTCGCTAAACGCGCTGAGGTGGTATAATAAAAATGATTCAAGTAAAGGCTTGGTAGTGGTGTGACGTCACGCCACAAAATACGTCAGCAAATTGAACTTGTGTAAATATTATTCTCTCTACGGTGGTACGTGGGATTTATTTTGCAGAGCCAGACACTATCCTAGTGTTCACAATCTTCTATGAATTATTCGGAGGAGGAACCCGCCTTGCAATGCCGAAGACAATATGCACGCTGGACTCGTCGTCATTGAAGCCTGGTTCAGGGGCTACTAAGGGAGTCCTGGACTAGGGGGTGTCCGGATAGCCGAACTATCATCATCAGCCGGACTCCAGGACTATGAAGATACAAGATTGAAGACTTCGTCCCGTGTCCGGATGGGACTTTCCTTGGCGTGGAAGGCAAGCTTGTCAATACAGATATGTAGATCTCCTACCATTGTAACCGACTTTGTGTAACCCTAGCCCTGTCCGGTGTCTATATAAACCGGAGGGTTTTAATCCGTAGGACAACAATCATAACAACAATCACACCATAGGCTAGCTTCTAGGGTTTAGCCTCCTTGATCTCGTGGTAGATCCACTCTTGTACTACCCATATCATCAATATCAATCAAGCAGGAGTAGGGTTTTACCTCCATCGAGAGGGCCCGAACCTGGGTAAAAACATCGCATCCCTTGTCTCCTGTTACCATCCGCCTAGACGCACAGTTCGGGACTCCCTACCCGAGATCCGCCGATTTTGACACCGAAAGTGAGAGACTACATTAATGCCAATGCTTCATCTAGGAGCGAAAGCTGGATAGGTAAATATGGATCTGCGGTGCTGAGTTCGGCATGAGACACCTGATCGGACCTGATGAGCGCAGACCTAAATAGTTTGGAGTTATTGTCTAGAGGCAAGTCCAAGATTGCATCTGGGTCTTCAGTCAGGAACTCCATGAGGGGAAAGAGTCCGGCAGGGCTAACGCTCCCGTCTTCGGATGATACGACCCGCCCCGGATCTAAGGCCGGGGCAGGAGTGAGTGTTGACCCCTGAACGGGATCTAACAGGGGATCCGAAGAGCCTTCCTTGTGGAGGTAGGGAGTGGCAACCGAGGCCACAAACCCCTCGAAGATTAGATCTCCTCGGACATCAGCGACGTAGTTCGGGTTCCTTCATACTTGCTTCGTGAACTTTGGGGTTTGTTAAACGTCATCCGTAACTGGGTGGCTATTACGGCGGCTTCCGGGTTCACGGAAAAGTATGGCAAGTAACAAGATAGCTCAAGATTGGGATTTGCTCGTCCGATGATGGAGATATATACTCGGGCCCTCTCGGTGTAACGGTATCCCTCATCATCTGGCCAGACACATTGTGATTTGATCACCGGGATGCCGGAACACGGAAACGAGAAAAGAGAACAAAACCGGTAACGAGGTAACTTGCATGCTGGACAAATTGTTGATCCACAGGAATGCAATAAATCTCACCTCGGGAGTTTGTGACATATCGCGAAGCAAAAGGAATAGCTCACTGCAACTGGAGGTTCACTCGAATATTTATTCGTGTGGGTATAGGGGTCAATATGGGTGTCCACGGCTCCGATGTTGATCATTTTTCGGAAGGGGTTCTGGGTCATGTCTATACTTCACCGAACCTATAGGGTCACGCGCTTAAGGGTCATCTATCTGTTGAATACTAGACAGGGAGTCTGAGAGAAAATCACCGAAAAAAGTTTCGGACACCGGAATGGTTTCAGATAGCGGAATCGTACCACAGAGAGAGGTCATCGGATAAGTTTTGATGATACCGAAAAGTTGTTTCGGGATATACCATTAAGTCAAATTTGTTTCGGCACATGCCTGATAATTCTTGGAGGGTGCCAGAATCATTCTAGAAGCTTTTGGAATTTTCTGAGATAAAAACCGGAAATGTTCCGGAGCTGCCGGAGCCACTTAAGATGCGTTTCGCAGATGAAAATCACGAAAACCGGAATTGTTTAGGAATGCGTTGAAAATCATTTTAGTGGGTATTGGAAATGTTCTTAGCCCACATAAATATTTTCAGTTCGATCAGACGCTGAAAAATGTCGTCGTGAATAGTGAAAGTGCTTTTTGGGATATTTATGTGGAGCCACCTTTTTGGACTTGGTCAAAGTTCTAGAAGGTAGTGGCTTACAAGGGAAGGAATCCCATTTGGGGGGGGGGGGGGCTAGGGGTGGCCGGCCATGGGTGGTGGAGCTCCTTGGAGCTCCACATGGCATCCCATTTTTACCTTAACACCCTCATGTGTGACCTAATACATGGGGTTTTTGGTAAAAATGTGGAGGCACACTACCCCTTGGTTTTCCTATAAATAGAGGAGGTGAGGGCTGCCATCTATTCATCCCTTGCTCTCATAGACATGCCATGCATTATCTGGCTTCTTCTCTTCATCCCACGAAAAGAGTTTCGTAGAGCCGTAAGGCTGTCTGGGTTCCGGCAGGAACTAGTTCTGGACGGCGAAGCCCTGCCGGATAGCTGACACCGTATGTGTGCAACCCCGTAGAGAGATTGTAGTTTCGATCTTTTGCCCGAGGGGATGTTCGAGTGTCCTCCCGAAGGGCTGTCTGAGTCTTCGTCCGAGTTTCGAGGGTCCTCCCGAAGGGCTGTCCGCGACATCGTCTGGGGGACTGTCCGACCGCCTCCCGAAGGGCTGTCCGGAGAGGGAGTACATCCTGGCGGTTGGGAGGTTGTAAATCCTAGCTGCGGGGATCTGCACCGACGATCTACACCGACTCTTCTTCTGTTGCACTTCGAGTTGGTACGGATCAGATCAAACCTTGTATGCAGTCTCCATAGTGGTCCTGGGCGTGCTCGCTATACCGAATTTTTTTGTTTTCCATTGCGTTCCCCTACAGTGGCATCAAGAGCCGTGCTATGCGTAGATGCAGGTTACGATCTAGAATACATGGAGATGTATGGGTATTGCATAATATAATTTTGGAGTAGATGAGATCTATTGCTGAAAATTATTTATGCGGGTGACAGATGAAATTTGTTACCCGACGTTCTTGTTGCTTCCCTAGAATTTGCGTTTTCTCAATCTCGAGACAGCATGGTGGAATTTGACAAAGTTCTGGCAATCCGTGATCCTGATTGATCATGGAAGTGCTATCAGTTCTTTGGGTTCTGCCATAGTCAAAAGAAAGATGAAATTCGCAGATGAAAGGGCATTGCAGATCTGATCTGCACGGGGGTCATGCATATGACGAAGTTTAGTATGGGGCTCGAGATTTAATTATCTCGTGTTTCATACACCCTGAGATGTTAATCTAGCAACTTGACATACTTGATGATAAAATGTTGGTAGCTACGGTTTAAGTCAAAACCTTAGAAGCCACGTAAAATAAATTTTTGCATAAACCGATTAGAGGCGTCTAACTTGGTTTTGCAGGATGTGCATGTGATGTGGTATAGCAATGCTCATATTAAATTTGATTATGTATGAGATGACTATATGATGTAATTAACATGACCCGCGTGTCATGATTTGGCATGATGGCTGGAACCATATGATTGCACTTTAATGACCTACGTGTCAACCTTAAGTAATGCATTTATTTTATCCGCTATGGAGATAGCAATATTATCTGGTGCATCGACAAGGTGGTGGCAACCTTCGCAAAAATGTGAACACCGACGCGAATGCCGGAGAAGAAGAAATACTTGACTTCTCCGTCAGAAGAGGCTATACAATATCATGCTAATGTGAATTGCTTGAGATGTTTATCCCTCTTGATGCACCCTTCTTGATTGTGCGGTAGTCGCTTTTTATTAGGGTGATCTCTCACTTCAAAATATCAAAGTAGTTAGTGTTCACCCAAGTGTAGCACCGTCTGAAATTCGTATCTTTTCAGGGTGCGCCATGTCCACATGGGTACGAACGAATCGAGAGGAATGAGGCGGGTGAGGTCAGACCTCGCAGCAAGATCACTTGGTTGTCTTTGACGTTCAGGCAGGATCGTCCTGAGCTAGGAACACACCCATCGAAAGATGAACAAGAATCACATGGAGATGTGATCGGCAAGTTTGCCTACCAATTAAAATTCTCATCATCAGTGATGTCCACATCAATGGCGTGGAATTGAAATGTGGGTCTTGTATCACTCATAATCAATTTTGAGAGATATTGATTTGAGTGGGAGCACACTTTAGAAGAAAAATGTTTATTCACTAGTGCAAATTTCATTACAAACAAAGTATAAGTGAAACTTGTGTTTTCCGTTGTAGATCAAATGGCTCGCAACACCGCATTCAACTTAGGCCCGATGTTAGAGAAAGAGAAGTTAGCTACGACTGGAAACAACTATGCGGACTGGGTCCGTAACCTAAGGATTGTCCTCAGGAGCGCTAAGAAATTGTACGTGCTTGAAACTGCTCTTCCAGCTAAACCGGCGACAGAGGCCCCGGAAGATGAAAAAAATGTCTGGGCCACTAAGGATGATGATCACAACTTAGTGCAGTGCCTCATGCTAGCTTGCATGAGTACAGGGCTTCAAAAATGTTTTGAATTCCATAAACCCCGTGATATGATCCAGGAATTGGATGCTCTGTACAAGGAAGCCGCAAAGTCTGAACGACATGATATCATGAAGGCTTTGATGGATTGCAAGATGGTTGAGGGTAGTTCAGTTGGCGAACACGTGGTCAAAATGATTGGCTATACTGAAAGGCTTAAAGCCCTGGAATTTCCACTTCCACCTGGCCATATGATGGACATGTTGCTTTCTTCACTCCCCCATCTTACGACGGTTTTGTCATGAACTACAACATGACAGGGATGGAGAAGACACCGGAAGAGGTGCTCGCCATGCTGAAAACTATAGAAGGAGGACTGCAGAAAAATCGCAAGCAAGTGTTGCTTGTGAATAAAACCACCAGTTTCAAAAAGAAGAAAGGCAAGCCAAAGATGGGCAAAGCCGCCGGTAAGACCGGCTCCCATAGCAACTCTAAGGGCGGAGCCAAGAATGAAACTAAGTGCTTCTACTGCAAGGGCACAGGACACTGGAAGAGAAACTGCAAGAAGTATCTGGAAGATAAGAAGACCGGGAAAACCAGAAAAGGTATAATTGTTATACAAGTTAATGTCATTGACGTTTTGCTTGCTAGCGAAAACTCTAAGTCTTGGCTATTTGATACCGGATCGGTTGCTCACATTTGCAACTCGATACAGGGGCTTCAGAAGGTGCGCAAGCTAGCAAAGAATGAAGTCGTGATGCGCGTCGGGAACGGCCCTGGGATCGCCGCTCAAGCCATCGGCATTATGCCTCTACGTCTCCCTTCAGGATTTATCTTAGAACTAAGTAACTGTTATTTTGTTCCACTTTTGTGTAGAAACATTATCTCCGGATCATGTTTGGTACATGATGGGTATTCGTACAAGTCTGAGAACAATGATTGTTTACTTTATTGTAAGGATATGTTTTATGGATTTGCACCCATTGTTGGGGGCCTTTTCATACTAAACCTTGAATGTGGAAATGATTTCTTTAACGTGAATGCTAAATGCCTTAAGAAGGCTGATACCACCACCACTTTCATGTGGCACTATCGGCTTGGCCACATCGGAAAGAAACGCATGCAAAAACTCCATAAAGATGGAGTTTTACCGTCCTTTGATTTTGAATCATTTGACACATGTGAAGCTTGCCTGATGGGGAAAATGACCAAGACGCCGTTCACGGGTCATCCTGAACGGGCGGGTGAATTATTGGAAATAATACATAGTGATGTATGTGGTCCAATGAACACAGGCGCACGCGGTGGATATTTCTACTTCGTGACTTTTACTGATGATTTGAGTAGATATGGCTATATCTACTTAATGAAGCATAAATCGGAAACCTTTGAAAAGTTCAAAGAATTTCAGAATGAGGTAGAAAATCATCGTAACAAAAGGATTAAGTTTCTGCGGTCTGATCACGGAGGCGAATATCTTAGTCATGAGTTTGGCCAACATCTGAGTGACCGTGGAATTGTTTCACAGCTTACGCCTCCCGGAACTCCACAAAGAAACGGAGTATCGGAACAATGTAACCGAACCTTGTTGGACATGGTAAGGTCGATGATGTCTCTTATGGATCTTCCAATATCTTTTTCGGGTCACGCACTACTCACTGCCGCTTACACATTAAACAGAGCACCGTCTAAATCTGTTGAGACGACACCATACGAGTTATGGCATGGGAAGAAACCCATTTTGGAGCATCTCAAAGTTTGGGGTTGTGAAGCTTATGTAAAACGTTTACAACCGAGCAAACTTGATCCCAGATCAGACAAATGTAACTTTGTAGGTTATCCCGAGGAAACCGTTGGGTATTTCTTCTACCAACCCTCCGAGTGCAAAGTGTTTGTCGCTAAAAACGGAGTCTTTCTCAAGAAAGAGTTTCTCGCAAAAGAATTAAGTGGGAGGACAATACAACTTAATGAGATTAGTGAATCTTCGGCAACCATTGATATGGCTAAGGAACCGGAAGGAATTCCGCTAATTATCCCTACAACCGAGCCAGAAGTTGTCGCATGTGATGCAGAGACTTCAGGCAATGTTGTAACTGAACCGCGCCGATCAGGTAGGGCTATCTAGCCACCTGAATGGTTTCATAACGAAATCTTCATTCTTGAAGACGATGAACCTGCGCACTACAAGGAAGCGATGGCGGGGCCCAGCTCAAAAGAATGGCACAAAGCCATGAGATCCGAAATGGAATCCATGTACGAAAACTAAGTTTAGAACTTGGAAGAACTTCCAGAAGGCGTAAAGCCGATTGGTTGTAAACGGATTTTCAAAAGAAAGACGGACGCGGATGGTAACATTACTATCCACAAAGCTAGACATGTCGCGAAAGGGTTCACACAAGTACCAGGAGTGGATTACGACAAGACTTTCCCGCCCGTAGCTATGCTTAGGTCTGTTCAGATATTGCTAGCAATTGCTGCTTATTTCGACTATGAAATATGGCATATGGATGTCAAAACGGCTTTCCTAAATGGAAACCTCAAAGAGGATGTATACATGATACAGCCAGAAGGTTTTGTCATTCATGAGGGTACTGAAAAGGTATGCAAACTTCAGAAAGCCATTTATAGTCTGAAGCAAGCATCAAGGAGCTGGAACATTCGTTTTGATGAAGTGGTCAAAGAGTTTGGCTTCATCAGGAATGACGAAGAATCTTGTGTTTACAAGAAGTTTAGTGGGAGTGCAAAAGCATTTCTAATCTTGTATGTGGATGACATATTGTTGATTGGAAATGACGTGAATTTTCTTAGCAAAATAAAAGACTCATTGAAAAAGAGGTTTTCAATGAAAGACTTAGGCAAAGAGACATATTTATTGGGAATCAGAATCTATAGAGATAGATCAAAACGCCTGATAGCGCTTAGCCAAAGCACGTACATTGACAAGGTGTTGAAAAGGTTCAACATGGAGAACCCCAAGAAAGGCCTACTCCCCATGTCACCTGGCACAGTGCTTTGCAAGAATCAGAGTCCTCAGACTCTGGATGAGCGGGTACAAATGAATGATGTTCCATATGCCTCGGCAGTTGTTTCTATTATGTACGCCATGCTACGTACAAGACCGGATGTTTCCTATGCGCTAAGTGTTAGCAGCTGGTACCAAAGTGATCCAGGGTTGGAACACTGGGCCGCGGTTAAGGGTATTCTTAAGTACCTCAGAAGGACCAAGGATTTACTCCTTGTATACGAAGGTGATGGAGAGCTCATTGTAAGTGGTTACACTGATGCAGGCTTCATGACTGACCCAGATGACTTCAAATCTCAATTAGGCTATGTTTTCATATTGAACGGTGGCGCAGTTGATTGGAAAAGTTTCAAACAAAAGACTGTGGAGGATTCTATGACGGAGGCAGAATATGTTGCTGCTTCAGAAGCCTCCAAGGAGGCGGTATGGATCAAGAAATTTCTTGAAGACCTTGGTGTGGTTCCTAGTGCCCAGGACCCAGTGGAGATCTATTGTGATAATAGTGGTGCCGTGGCTCAGGCAAGGGAGCCAAGTTCGCACCATAAGACAAGACACATTCAACGCAAATATAAACTCATTCGACATCATGTCGAAGAGGGTTTAGTGAAAGTACGCAAAGTTCACACGGATCTGAATGTGTCAGACCTGATGACAAAGCCTCTACCACGAGCAAAGCATGAGCAGCACCGAATAGCCATTGGTGTTAGGGAAGCCATGTAACTAGATTATGACTCTAGTGCAAGTCGGAGTCTGTAGGAGATATGCCCTAGAGGCAGTAATAACAGTTATTTTGTATCTCCGAAGTTTGTAATGAATGTTTAGCTTTCATGCTATAACTGCAATGATTCTCGAGTCTATAATATCCACGAGGCTCAGAGGAAAACTCATGTGCATGTGTGGTATACTAAACGGTAAAATGTATTCCTAGTCTTGCCTCTAAGACTGGCTCATGTATTGCATGATGATCATGTTTTCCTGATCATGGGCATATATATGCTAGCAATTATGAGGGCACGATGTTGGTAGAACATTCGTGTTGAATCGACCCATTTTGATGTTATGCTATGAGATACATTCGTCACAAGTTAACGGTTAATAACACAGAGAAGTTAATGTTTGCATAATTCCTTAGACCATGAGAGTATCGAGTTCCTTCATACTTGCTTCGTGAACTTTGGGGTTTGTTAAACATCATCCGTAACTGGGTGGCTATTACGGCGACTTACGGGTTCACGAAAAAGTATGTCAAGTAACAAGATAAATCAAGATTGGGATTTGCTCCTCCGATGATGGAGAGATATACTCGGGCCCTCTCGGTGTAACGGTATCCCTCATCGTCTGGCCAGACACATTGTGATTTGATCACCGGGATGTCGGAACACGGAAACGAGAAAAGAGAACAAAACCGGTAATGAGGTAACTTGCATGCTGGACAAATTGTTGATCCACAGGAATGCAATAAATCTCACCTCGGGTGTTTGTGACATATCGCGAAGCAAAAGGAATAGCTCACTGCAACTGGAGGTTCACTCGAATATTTATTCATGTGGGTATAGGGGTCAATATGGGTGTCCACGGCTCCGATGTTGATCATTGATCAGAAGGGGTTCCGGGTCATGTCTATACTTCACCGAACCTATAGGGTCACATGCTTAAGGGTCATCTATCTGCTGAATACTAGACATGGAGTCTGAGAGAAAATCACCAAAAAAAGTTTCGGACACCGGAATAGTTTCGGACAGCGGAATTGTACCGCAGCGAGAGGTCATCGGATAAGTTTTGATGATACCGAAAAGTTGTTTCGGGATATACCATTAAGTCAAATTTGTTTCGGCAAATGCCTGATAATTCTTGGAGGGTGCCAGAATCATTCTGGAAACTTTTTGGAATTTTCTGAGATAAAAACCGGAAATGTTCCGGAGCTGCCGGAGCCACTTAAGATGCGTTTCGCAAATGAAAATCACGAAAACCGGAATTGTTTCGGAACGCATTGAAAATCATTTTAGTGGGTATTGGAAATGTTCTTAGCCCACATAAATATTTTCAGTTCGATCAGACGCTGAAAAATGTCGTCGTGAATAGTGAAAGTGCTTTTTGGGATATTTATGTAGAGCCACCTTTTTGGACTTGGTCAAAGTTCTAGAAGGTAGTGGCTTACAAGGGAAGGAACCCCATTTGGGGGGGGGGCTAGGGGTGGCCGGCCATGGGTGGTGGAGCTCCTTGGAGCTCCACATGGCATCCCATTTTTACCTTAACACCCTCATGTGTGACCTAATGCATGGGGGTTTTGGTAAAAATGTGGAGGCACACTACCCCTTGGTTTTCCTATAAATAGAGAAGGTGAGGGCTTCCATATATTCATCCCTTGCTCTCATACCCATGCCATGCATTATCTGGCTTCTTCTCTCCCTCCCACGAAAAGAGTTTTGTAGAGCCGTAAGGCTGTCTGTGTTCCGGCAGGAACTAGTTCTGGACGGCGAAGCCCTGCCGGATAGCTGACACCGTATGTGTGCAACCCCGTAGAGAGATTGTAGTTTCGATCTTTTGCTTGAGGGGCTGTTCGAGTGTCCTCCCAAAGGGCTGTCCGAGTCTTCGTTCGAGTTTCGAAGGTCCTCCCGAAGGGCTGTCCACGACATCGTCCGGGGGACTGTCCGACCGCCTCCCGAAGGGCTGTCTGGAGAGGGAGTACATCCTCGCGGTTGGGAGGTTGTAAATCCTAGCTGCGGGGATCTGCACTGACGATCTACACCGACTCTTCTTCCGTTGCGCTTCGAGTCGTACGGATCAGATCAAACCTTGTATGCAGTCTCCATAGTGGTCCTGGGCGTGCTCGCTATACCGAAAATTTTCGTTTTCCATTGCGTTCCCTACAGGAGGGATGAACTGGAGGGGCTCGCACCGTTCCGTACATATAGCCGAGGGAGGCCAACCGACGGCCTCCACGATCACAGGTAATCATGACCCGTTTTGCATGCAGGGACTTGTCAATTCGTGCAGTTACCGAGGCGTCGTGGGGGAGCCAGGACGCCCACGTCCAATCAATCGCCACGCGGCGCCCAAGGCCGCATGCTATTGGGGCCCGCGGAGCTTGGCACTTGCCTCTTTTCTTCTCTGCTAAGCCAAGTCCAAGCGCGCCTTGGGCCGGGGGGCTACTGTCGGCGTTCTGGGAACGGGGGTACCTAGACTTGCCTACCTGCGGCATGCGGCGTGGCTCAAGGAGTGGCCCAGTACGGCCCATCTTCATCAGCACATGCTCAAGACCCTCGCGAGGGGCCAAGCCTCGCGGGGCAGATGACAGGAGAGTTCCTCAGGCACGGCCTCGTCAGGGTGGCTCACGAGGAGGCGGAGAGATAAAGGAGGGGTACCTCACGATGTGCTCATGACGCAAGCCGTGACGACCAAGGCCAGGCGGGCGCCAGGCGGGCGCCGGCCTGCGCAGTGTCCTTGTTTCCTCTTTGGTGCAAAGGGGACAAGTGCAGCCAAGGGTATCAAGGAAAGGCAACCATTTCGGTGCAACAAGATCAAGACCAGCAGGACGGCAGAACGGAGGTCATCGTGGAGCCCAAGCCGGCGTCATCGTCAGGGTCTTTAGCAAGCGAGGACCAACTTTAGTCAGGATAATTGTACTAGATGTTCCCCTTCAAAATGGCCAATTGTTGGTGCCCTTCCCACTCAATATTTGGGAAGAGGCCCGGGGCCTTCGCCTATAAATAGGACCACCCACCCACAGGGTAGAGGCATCGGATCCGCATCTGAGACACAGAGAGAGAAGCGACTGAACTCCCCCTAGCAGTTCATCGCACCAACCAAGAACAGACCCTCGCGAGGCTGTTCTTCCCTTGTACTGTTCCTCATCAGCTCCAGAGGCAATCCACCACACCACAAACTGGAGTAGGGTATTACACCACAAGGGTGGCCCAAACCAGTATAAATCTCGTGTCCCTTGTGTTGTTCTTCATGTAGTTTTAGATCCTGGCGAGGCGGTGAGACATGGGTAGGCTGGAGGTGTGATCTTCGCGTGCACCCCAGTGTTCGAACCTTGAGGGTCTGCCGGAACCCGAAATCCGACAGGGGTCGCCCGAGCTATTGCTTCTATGAGCAAACCAGTTATCTTCACCCGCGTAGAAATGGGTCTTGAGTGCAGTTAAGGCTGCCATGGTCTTCGGTTTCTCCTGCCCGAGGTGTCGGGCGAGCCATTCCTCTCGGACGCTGTGTTTGAAGGCCACTAAGGCATCTGTGTCCGGATAGTCCACGATCTGGTTATTTTTATTTAGGAACCGATTCCAAAGCTTGCAAGTCGATCAGGTCGTCAGCTTCCGGTGGCCGGACATATGTGCCCTGAAAGTTGGCCCAAAAAGCATCTTCCAAATCTTCCCAGGTTCCAATGGAGTTTTCTGGGAGGCTGTTCAGCTAGTGCCGTGCTGGTCCTTTAAGCTTTAGAGGAAGATATTTAATGGCATGGAGGTCATCTCCACAAGCCATGTGAATGTGGAGAAGAAAATCTTCAATCCAGACGGCTGGATCCGTCGTTCCATCATACTGTTCGATGTTCACAGGTTTAAACCCTTCCGGAAATTGGTGCTGCATTACCTCATCGGTGAAGCATAAAGGGTGTGCAACCCGTCTATATCGCACAATATCATGGCGGGGGTCGGATGACATCTGAGTTCAGTGTTGATCCCGAATATACTAATGGTCATCACGCCAGGCTTCATAGCCATTATCTCAAGCCGGGGCATGACCTCTTGATCCATAGATTGATCTAGTCTAGCCACTTTATTGGCTAGGTCCTGTTGCAAGTCATACGTGTAACCCGGAGCAGCTGTCTCCTTGCCTTTTCGGTGAGGGGGTGCGTGCTGGTGGTCGGCTTGATATGCCGCTTTATCTTGTCCACATGGTGGTCGGTCTGGTTGATCTGCATGATTGTATTTCGACGGTATTGGCTCAAGGGCTTCGTCGTCGAATTGTGGAAGCAGCTTGCGCTTGGGGTAACTTTTTGTAGGCCGCTCATGGTCGTACTCCTCGGCGGCCAGGACCTTGGTCCACCTTTCATTGAGCATGTCCTATTCAGCTTTGAGCTGCTGATGTTTCTTTTCTAGGCTCCGAGTTGTGGTGATAAGCAGTCGCTTGAAGCGTTCTTGCTCGAGGGGTTCCTCTGGGACGATAAAGTCTTCGTCACCGAGGCTAACGTCCTCTTCGGAGACTGGCATATAGTTGTTGTCTTCCGAATCTTCGCGATTGGCATGTTTGGGACTATACTGACCCTCTTCCCTTTCGTCTTGTTGGGATGTGGGCTCAATGGGGTATTCGGGATTACTATCCTTCGCCCGAGCATTATCCGGAGTCTCATTGTCTCCGGTGCCGGAATTACTATCCTTCGCCCGACGCGATTGTGAGCGGCGCTTCTGACGTCGGCGCTTTGGTGGTTTATCGATAGGCTTGTCATCATCGTGGTTCT
This sequence comes from Triticum timopheevii, assembly GCA_963921465.1. Lineage (NCBI taxonomy): Eukaryota > Viridiplantae > Streptophyta > Magnoliopsida > Poales > Poaceae > Triticum > Triticum timopheevii. The sequence goes on from OY997268.1 coordinate 215,463,265, forward strand.
GATTATCCTTGTCATCCTTTTTATCAGGAGTGTCCACTGATACGTCTCCAACATATCTACTTTTCCTAACGCTTTTCCTCTTGTTTTGGACTCTAATTTGCATGATTTGAATGAAACTAACCCTGGACTGACGCTGTTTTCAATAGAACTACCATGGTGTTGTTTTTGTGTAGAAATAAAAGTTCTCAGAATGGAACAAAACTTTGCGAGGATTTTTATTCAATAAAAGAGAATTTCTGGAGCCAGGATGGACTTGAGGGGGGCACCTGGGTGGTCACAACCCACCAGGGCGCGTGGAGGTGGGTGCTGCCCACCTGGTGGCCCCGCTGATCTCCAAACCGACGCTATAAAATCCCATATTTCTAGAAAAAATCAGGGAGAAAGAATTATCGTGTTTCACGAGATGGAGTTGCTGCCATGCCTTGTTCTTCCTCTAGAGGGCAGATCTGGACTCCGTTTGGGGCTCCGAAGAGGGGGATCTTCGATCTTCGCCATCACCAACACATCTCCATCGCCAATTCCATGATGCTCCCCACCGGGAGTGAGTAATTCCTTCATAGGCTCGCTGGTCGGTGAGGAGTTTGATGAGATTCATCATGTAATCAAGTTAGTTTTGTTAGGGCATGATCCCTCGTATCCACTATGTTCTGAGATTGTTGTTGCTATGACTTTGCCGTGCTTAATGCTTGTCACTTTGGGCCTGGGTGCCATGATTTCAGATATGAACTGTTTATCTTATCACCTTTATATCCATGTTCTAGATTCAATCTTGCAAGTTATAGTCACCTACTACGTGTTATGATCTGGCAACCCCGGAGTGACAGAAATCGGGACCACTCCCAGTGATGATCGTAGTTTGAGGAGTTCATGTATTCACCATGTGCTAATGCTTTGTAACGGTTCTCTATTAAAAGGAGGCCTTAATATCCCTTAGTTTTCAAAAGGACCCCACTGCCACGGGAGGGTAGGACAAAAGATGTCATGCAAGTTCTTTCCATAAGCACGTATGACTATTTATGGAATACATGCCTACATTATATTTATGAACTAGAGCTAGTGCCATTTCACCCTAGGTTATAACTGTCTCATGATGAATATCATCCAACGAGTCACCAGTCCAATGCCTACAAATTTATCTTATATTGTTCTTGCTAAGATACTACTATTGCCACTGCTATCGTTACTACTACAATATCACTGCTATCACTGTTACTGTTACCGTTACTACTGCTACTATCATCACAACTATCATACTACTGTGCACCTTATCAATATGCTATAGATAATTAATCTCCAGGTGTGGCTGAATTGAGAACTCAGCTGCTAATACCTTCAAATATTCTTTGGCTCCCCTTGTGTCAAATCTATAAATTTGGGTTGAGTACTCTACCCTCGAAAAGTGTTGCGATCCCCTATACTTGTGGGTTGTCATCCACCATGTATACATCATAGGTTGAAGTGTCCATCCAATGCCCTGTGATGGGTGGGACTTGGCTCGGTTCGGCGTCGGCATCATCGTCCATACCGTCGATGTCTTCGGACACGTAGGCAAGCGTGTCGGTTAAATCCTCTATAGTGGCTATTAAGTGGGTGGTGGGTGGGGCATAAAATTCCCCGCTCTTGGCCCCCAGCCCAAACTGGGTATAGTTTGGAGGCAAAGCCTCTGTGATGGCGAGAGACTGCATTAATGCCAATGTTTCATCTAGGAGCGAAAGCTGGACAAGTAACTATGGATCTGCGGTGCTGAGTTCGGCATGAGACACCTGATCGGACCTGCTGAGCGCAGACCTAAATAGTTTGGAGTTATTGTCCAGAGAAAAGTCCAAGATTGCATCTGGGTCTTCAGTCGGGAACTCCATGAGGGGAAAGAGTCCGGCAGGGCTAACGCTCCCATCTTCGGATGATACGACCCGCCCCGGATCTAAGGGTGGGGCAGGAGTGAGTGTTGACCCCTGAAAAGGATCTAATAGGGGATCCGAAGAGCCTTCCTCGTGGGGGTAGGGAGTGGCAACCGAGGCCACAAACCCCTCAAAGATTAGATCTCCTCGGACATCAGTGACATAGTTCTTGTTTCCAAACCTGATCTGGTGGCCGGGGGCGTAACTGTCGACCTACTCGAGGCGGTCGATCGAGTTGGCACGAAGCACGAAGCCACCGAACACAAAGACCTGTCCGAGGAGAAAGGTTTCCCTGGACGTAACATCATCATTGATGAAGAGGCATGCCATCAATCCTTCTATCAATGATACAGTGGAGCTCTCAATGAAAGCACCAATGTTGGTGTCAAAACCACCAGATCTCGGGTAGGGGGGCCCAAGCTATATATATGAGGATAGATGGTAACTATGATCAAAAGGACACAATGTTTACCCAGGTTCGGGCCCCCATAATGGAGGTAAAACCCTACTCCTGCTTAATTATATTCGATGAGTGTAGGGGTTACAAGAGTTGATCTACCTCGAGATCGTAATGGCTGAACCCTAGCTTGGCTAGCCTATCAATGTTCCGTCTCTTTTGCCTTTGATCTAACCCTCGGGTTTATATAGATACCGGAGGGGCTTAGGGTTGTAGAAAGTCGGTTTAACAGAAAATAAATAGTATATCCGAACACCTAAACTTGCCATCCACGTATACGGGAGTCTCTATCGGACACGAGAGGTGGTCTTCTGTCTTATATCTTGACGGCCCATCAGTCCGGCCCATATCCACTAGATCGGACGCCCGAGGACCCCTTAGTCCAGGACTCCCTCAATGTGCCCTACCCCCCTGGGCACGCCCTACACCCTCGTGGGCACCTCATTGTGTCTCCGACTTCATCTCCAAGTCTCCTGGTTTGCTTCTGGTCCAGGAAAGATCATCGCGAAAGTTTCAGTCCGTTTGGACTGCGTTTGTTATTCCTTTTCTGCGAAACTCTAAAATAGGCAAAAAAACAAAAACTAGCACTGGCTATTGGTTAATAGGTTTGTCCCAAAAATAATATAAAATAGCATATAAATGCACATAAAACATCCAAAACAGATAATATAATAGCATGGAACAATCAAAAATTATAGATACGTTGGAGACGTATCAGGGGTACGTGCTCTGCTTGCAACGCATCGAAGTTCTCCTCCATCCTCCTCACAACTTCCAGGTAGGCTTCCATCAGCGAGCTCTAATAATATTTGTTCACCTGCTTCACAACAAGATGGGAGTCGCCGCGTATGATTAGTATCTTGATTCCTAATTCGACAGCAATCCGGAGCCTGGCAAGGAGCCCTTCATATTTTGTCGTGTTGTTGGTGGCGTCTTCCCTAGGGAATTGCATTTGGACGACGTACCTGAGGTGTTCTCCGGTGGGTGCAATGAGTAATACTCCTGCACCAGCACCTTGGAGCAAAAAAGCACCGTTGAAGTACATGATCCATTCCTTAGGGGCCTCCTTGACGGTGAGGGCAGTTTCCATGGTCTCTTTGTCAGGCGTCGACATCCACTCTGCTATGAATTCTGCTAGTGCCCTGCTTTGGATAGTTCTTCTCTCAAATTTCAAGGCAAATATCGATAGCTCCAGAGCCCATTCTACTATCCTGCCAATGGCTTCGGGGTCCCTGAAGATCCACTACAGTGGGAGGCAAGTCAGAACGGTGATCTCATGGGCTTGAAAGTAATGGTGCAGCTTGCTCAAGGCCATGAGGAGGCCGAATATTAACTTTTGGACACGAGAGTACCTTGATCTCACTCCCTGCAAGAGGGAGCTAACAAAGTAAATTGGTCGCTACACCATTTTCTTCATTGCCACCCCCCTGTTCATCAGCTCTGATCTGTGATCCCCCTTCATCGTCGCCGGCAGGTCTTGCCGGGGATAAAGCTAGTCCAACACTGGGTGGTTCTGCCACAGTAGCTTCTCCATTGTGTGCTTTCCTCTGTGCCACTAAGGCTGCACTAACCAATTGATTTTTTGCCACCAGATATAGCAGCAAGGACTCTTGTGGCTTAGGTGCGACCAAGGTTGGAACAGAAGAAAGGTAAGCTTTCAAATCCTGCAGCGCAGCCTCGGCCTCTAGAGTCCATTTTACTGGACCAGCCTTCTTCAAGATTTTGAAGAACGACAAGGCGCTCTCACCGGATTTAGAAATGATTCAGCTCAGTGCGGCCACATAACTAGTCAATCGTCTCACATCCTTAACTGTCATCGGGGCTTGGATCTGCTCTATTGCTTTTACCTTGTCGGGGTTGGTTTCTATCCCTCGCTGAGACACAAAGAACCCAAGAAGCTTTCGGATGGAACGCCAAATACGCATTTCTCCGGGTTAAGCTTCAAGTTCATCTTTCGCAGGTTTGCAAAGGTTTCTTCTAAATCTTCTATGAGTTAAGATTTGTCTTTGGTTTTGACCACGATATCATCCATGTATCCTTCAATGTTCATGTGCAGTTGTGGCTCGAATGCGATCTGCACGGCCCTTGCAAATGTAGAAGAATAATTCTTCATCCCGAAAGGCATACACACAAAGCAGTACGTGCCACATGGAGTGATGAAGGCGGTCTTTTCTTCATCTTCCTTGGCCATGAAGATCTGGTGATACCCAGAGTACGCATCCAAGAAGGACATCAAGTCACATCTAGAGGTGGAATCAATAATCTGATAAATGTGCAGCAAGGGGAAGGGGTCCTTTGGACAAGCTTTGTTCAAGTCAGTGAAGTCAATACACAGTCTCTACTTCCCATTAGCTTTGCGCAGCACCACTGGATTTGCTAACCAAGTTGGATGCAGTACCCCTCAGACCAAACCTATTGCCTCTAGTTTCTTGATCTCCTCAGCAATGAACTATTTCCGTTCCAAGGCTTGCTCTGACTTTTTACTTGACGGGGCGGGCGTGAGGACAGACAACAAGGTGGTGCTCGATTACCTCCCTTGGAACACCGGGGATGTCAGATGGTTGCCAGGCAAACACATCAACATTCGCCCATAGGAAGGTAACGAGTGTGCTTTCCTATTTGTCGTCAAGGGTAGCACTAATGGTGTAGGTACCATCAGTGCCATCCTACCACGCCGGAACTTTCTTGGTTGCCAAGGGAGCAACCCGGAGTCCTTGCTGGTTTCCTTGACTTTCTTCTTCCTCTTGGCGGGAGCTAGAGCCCCGACAGCCTCTGCTGCAACCGCATCTCAATACATCTTTTCCACACTGATAACCACATCTCTCTTATCCAACAGGATGGTGATGACTCCCATAGGACCAGGCATCTTCAAAGTGTTGTAGGTGTAGTGGGACGCCGCCATGAACTTGGGCAGAGCTGGTCAGCCAAGAATCCCGTTAAGTGGCATGGGAAGTTCAACAACATCGAACACAATCTTCTCTGCCCTGAAGTTTATTTCCCCGCCAAATGTTACTGGCAAGGTAATCTTCCCCTTTGGCTGGCTCCTTCCTTGGTTGATTCCTTGGAAAGTGTGAGTCTTCTCCAAGTCCTCATCATGAATCTGGAGTTTCTTCAGCAAACCGAGAGAAATCAAAAGCCCGCCCTGCCGTCAACTGACATCTTGGTGACCTTGAGGTTGCATTGTTGGTGAAACCAACAATGGCAAACATCCTACCGCAGTGGTGCAGTCTGGATGATCCTCAGTGTCAAAGATGATGAGCGTGTGGGACCACTTGAGCGGTTCTAGGGCGCTTGCTACCGGTTTTGCTGCATTAACCTCACATGCCCACTGCTTTAGTTGGCGGTTAGAGGAGTACAAAGATGCACCCTCGTCAATGCACATTGCCTCAGTAACTTCCTGGAAATCTTGTTCGCTGGTTTCATCATCTTCTTCTTTGTTGTCATCTTCATTTTCTTTTCTCTCACAACCTCTGGCGGGTTTTTCTTTCTACTGATCAGACATGCCGCGATGCCCATTATGCCCACCATGGCCCTTCTCGACAGTACCATTCTGGCTTCTCTCCTTATCATGCCTTTCATACTCAGCTTTCTGTTTCTCAACCAACTGCTCGACCCATGGTCCTATGGATCTTGCAGTATGGCCTGTCAGACCTGCCAGTTTTCTCAGCAGCCGTTGCCGCCCGACAATCAGCGCATGTAGCAGCTTCCTTGCTGGGAATCTTAGTTTTTGCTTTCTTGCCGGTGCTAAGATCTCCGGCGCTCTCAACAGCCATTACTGCCTTCTCCTTTCTCTTCTTGTTGCGCTTCTTGTTCTTCTTCCTGGGGGTGGCAGGGTCGTCATCCTTGAATCGACTCCGACGCCAACCTCTTCCCCTAGAAGTCTTCCCCCTTCTTCTACATGAGCACACTTATCCGCTAGCTTAGGGTTTGCCGATAGTCTTGGGCAACCGAACATTCATCTTAGCCCGTATTTTGCGGTTGCGCACATTCATATGAAAAGCGGCAATCACAACTGTCGGTGTAAAAACTGGCGGATCTCAGGTAGGGGGTCCCGAACTGTGCGTCTAGGCGGATGGTAACAGGAGACAAGGGACATGATGTTTTTACCCAAGTTCGGGCCCTCTCGATGGAGGTAAAACCTACTCCTGCTTGAGTGATATTGATGATATGGGTAGTACAAGAGTAGATCTACCACGAGATCAGAGAGGCTAAACCCTAGAAGCTAGCCTATGGTATGATTGTTTTTTCGTCCTACGGACTAAAACCCTCCGGTTTATATAGGCACCAAAGAGGGTTAGGGTTACACAGAATCGGTTACAATGGTAGGAGACCTACATATCTGTATCGCCAAGCTTGCCTTCCATGCCAAGGAAAGTTCCATCCGGACACGGGACGGAGTCTTCAATCTTGTATCTTCATAGTCCAGGAGTCCGGCCGAGGATGATAGTTCGTCTATCCGGACACCCCCTAGTCCGGGACTCCCTGAGTAGCCCCCGTACCAGGCTTCAATGGCGATGAGTCTGGCGCATAGATTGTCTTCGGCATTGCAAGGTGGGTTCTTCTCCAAATCCTGTGTACCTGTTGAATAGTGTCCGGCTTCCTGTGAATACTGCGCTCCTCGGCTTCCATGCCCAATAATGGCCGTCTTCCACGTGTTGAACGAATGTGAAAAGTCAGGGTATTTTTACATTTACCCCCCTAGCTGCGCAAATGAGCTGTCTATAAAAGAGACAAGGATCTAGATCCGAATCACACCATCCTCCCTTCGCGAGCATTCATCAGAGAGCATCTGACAGAAATCCATTCCATCATGGACAGTCGACGCGGCTCCTCCTCTCGCCCTCCCAGCCCTCAACCTGGAGATTGGGAGAGATGCTCCGTCCCGCACTGTGAGCTAGTCGCGCTCCAAACCAAGGGATTTCTTCCCCCAGCCTTCATGGTTCCAGTTCGAGCCGGACTCGCCACCTATAAGGGCGGAAAGCAAGCGGAGAACATCCCCAGCCCCTCCAAAGGAGAGCGGGTATGCCTTGTCTCTTATTTGATAAGAGGGCTCGGATTTCCAATTCATCCATTTCTCCGGGGGCTCCTGGAGTTCTATGGCCTCTAGTTGCACAACCTTATGCCTACCTCCATTTTGCATATCGCGGGCTTCGTGGCCCTTTGCGAGCTGTTTCTGGGCATCGAGCCTCATTTTGCGCTATGGAAGAAGCTATTCTGTCTTGTGCCCCGTTCTCAAGAGGGGTCGACATATCAAGTGGGCGGAGCCGAACGATGGCGCATCACTAGGACCGGATATCTATCCGGAACCCCGAAGAAGGCGTCCGAAGACTGGCCTTCGGCATGGTTTTACATAGAAGATGTCCCATTGCCGCACCCTGTTCGGGTCGGCCTCCCTGAGTTTAATAACGCTCCTTTGAAGAAACCCCTAAGCTAGCTTCCACGGAGCCCTCGGAGGGAAAACGACTGGGACGTTATTTACCTGATGAGCCGGATAAGGTTGTTAGCTCATTCCGGACTGACCATGATGGGAGTCATGGCCATATGCATTATGTGGGGGGTGCAGCTGCTCCAGTATAGAGGCCACCCCATGTGGGATTTCAACGGGGAGGATGATGCCACCCGCTGCGACCGTAAGGGGCCGGGATCGGTCGCCGATCTGACGAAGATCTTGTCCGCATTGTACAAGGGAGAAGAGGAGGAATTCCTCCGCATCAATCCGCAGGGCAGATTTTCTATGAACAATCCTCCAAGCTGGGTAAGCGGACATTCATTTTTGCTTATCCGATCCGTACTCCCATAGTCAAGTATCTCATTTTGTGATTTTGGCGCAGGAATTGCGCCGGGCCGTAAAGGATAAAAACAGCCCGCCTCCACAACCCGAGGACCCGGAACGGTTCCTCGATCCGACCTCCCAAGAGGATCCGGACATATCGGTGGAGCTAATCGACGTGGTTTTCCATCAACTGAGCATCGATAATGCCTTGGTCGCCATTACGGCCGATTACCCCAGAATACTTCCTGCCTCGCAGGTAACTGAGACCGAAGCCCCGACACTTTGAAAATGACCCATCCATGCGTGTTTTCGATCACCGTATACTGATGGTGTTTCGCAGGGGGCGCCCTTGAGGTGGAAGGCCGAGCCCGCGGCGGCTGGCCAACAAGGGGCAGCACGGCACAGCAGGCTAAAAAGAAGTGCGGTCTGGATCGAAACTCCGGCGCAACGGTATAGCGCGTCACCTTACTCCCCGGCTTTATTCCCAGGAGGCATACTAACGCTCGTGCCTTTTCAGGAAGAAGAGCGCTCGCCGGACTGTATCCGGAGAGGTTGCCAATCAGTCCTCCGCTCGCCAGGCTCCAAAGCCTGGTTCAGAAGCGGAGGCGAATACGGGGCGTGCGTCAGATGTCCCTCCGACAGAGGATGCCGACGGGTTATCTGCTACCAATTCCGAGGTGGAGAGTGCCATGAATAACAGGCGCCGCCGGACAGTTCTTCGTGACACGTGTTTCTCCCTAGAGGCATTGAATGCCTTTAATTCGGGAGATGCGCACCTCCGTGCCGCTCAAAATGGTCTAGCCAGAGCCACGGAGCAGTATGTAAAGGACATACGGGTGAGAAAATTTGACAGTTATATATGCCAGTAGCCCCCGAGACTTGAGATAGTTAGAATAACGGATTTAAGGATCATTTGTTGTGCAAGTCTTACCAAAAAGAATACCCAACTGTCCCAGGAGCTGGAGGAGTGCAAAGCCCAACTTGAGGCCACACTAGCCGCAGCGGGGGAAGCCAAAGAGACCCCCTCTGGTAATATATGCTTCAAAAGATAAGTAATTTGTGAAGTGCGGTGTGTGTATAAGTCTGACAATATTATTGCAGATGGCGCTGGAATAGATCCGGACAAGCAACAGCTCCTGCGCCGGTTAAAGGCCGGCGAGAGTGTGCTTACAAGGGTGAGGCAGGAGAAAAATAAATCTCCAAGATGCCAACACCCAGCTGGGTGAGGAACTAAAGGATGTTCGTGCCCAGCTATTTGACTCCGTTAATGAGAATCAGCGGCTTCGACGCGGCATTTTTAGTAAGTGCTTGAACGAACTTTGAAAAAGAGTTCAGCGAGGAAGTCGACTAACAGAGTTGTGTCTGTAGGTATGCTCATAGGCCGTCCAGCAGAGGAAGTGCCCGGTTCTACGGGTGACCTTCTTCCCGAGCTCTTGCAACTGCACGAACGAGTTCGGCAGGTGATGAAAGGCGTCGCCCAGGCCTTGTGGCCATCTGTCTCCCTGCCCGAAGGCCTTGGAGAGCTTGCAAAGAGGCTTCAGGGAGCACGGTAGCACTTCCGCTTATGGAAGATATCGGCCTGCCGTCAAGGCGCCAGGGAGGCCTGGGCCATGGTGAAGACGCGGTACACGAAGGCTGACCCAAACCACATGGCCGAGGTTGGCCCTGCGGGGCCCGATGGGAAGGAGATCCTTGTGAGCTTAGTGTACGGCCAAGTAGAATTTGCCGCAAAGTATTCCCAACAGGACTGTAAACTAGACAGCCTGCTAGATGGCATTGAAGAGGAATATGCCCAGTCAAGTTGACTATGTAATTTAAGATGACATATAAAATGCCTTCTAGCCGGATTGTAGATCGTTTGTCATAGCGGACCTTTTCGCTTCAACCTCGGGACCCGATTGTCCGGAGTGTGTCCGAATACCCTCGCGGTTATATAAAAACCGGGGCATGCGTGGAGACCAGGCATAGGGGTCATTAGTGCTATATCAGACAAGTGCCCAACTAGTTATGTTACATTACATGGTTAGTAAGAAACATCTTCCAGGGAGAATAGTTCCGTTAGGGGTTCCTTTCCCTGGGAGGCATGCCCTAAAGTACATGTCCGGACTGCGAAAAAAGCAGAAAAACATCTGGGGGCAGATGAATAAATAGGTATGAAATCGTCTTTTAGTTCACCGACCGAATATTCCCTTAAGAACGCTAGCTTTCGGCTTCACCCAGTTTGAGGTACACATACGGCTGACCCGGCAGTAACAATCATAGAGGTGCTCCCTTTACTGCCTAGCTGAACAATCGGGAACGTAGGGGTAAGCACAGGAGCCAGGCAACCCAGCTTGGCGAAAACTTAAGTCATATCGATGCATATAATGGTGAATAAATGGTACATGCGGAAGTGTGACACATGTGTTGGGCATGAAGCCCGTATAAATAAGCTTCTGTTAAAGAAGCCCCCAGGTATAATGAGCGCAGATAGTGCGTCAAGTGTGTGCAAACAATGCATGAACAAGCTTTCAAAGGCTGTAATAAGAAAGGGGGAAGAAGGAGAGAAACAAAAGACAGCTAATATGTAAAATATAGACGGAGGAAGGAGACGAACTCAGAAGCCGGTGCTAGGCGTAGAATCTTCGGAGACGGGCTGCGTTCCATGGGTTCGGCTCGAGTCGGTTATCCGATGCATCTCGGAGATGGTACGCTCCACCGGTCAGGACTTGGTCAATGATAAAGGGACCTTCCCATTTGGGCTTGAGTTTGTCCTTTTTCTTGTCTGGCAAGCGTAGAACTAACTCGCCAACATTGTAAGTTTTGGCCCGTACTTCTCTGCTTTGATATCTTCGAGCTTGCTGTTGATAGAATGTGGAACGGGCTTTTGCCATGTCACGCTCCTCCTCCAATGTGTCCAAACTGTCCTGCCGATCGAGCTCGGCTTCTCTTTCTTCATACATGCGCACGCGAGGTGAGTCATGAATTATGTCACAGGGCAGAACTGCCTCTGCGCCGTATACCATAAAGAATGGTGTAAATCTGGTCGTGTGATTTGGAGTGGTCCGCAGCCCCCAGAGTACGGAGTCGAGCTCCTCTACCCAGTGCATGTTAGATTCCTTAAGGGACCGCACTAATCGGGGTTTGATGCCGCTCATGATTAGGCCATTTGCTCGCTCGACTTGACCGTTAGTTTGAGGGTGATAGACTGAAGCATAGTCAAGTTTGATGCCCATGTTTTTGCACCAGAGTTTAACCTCGTCGGCCGTAAAGTTCGTGCCGTTGTCAGTGATGATGCTATGGGGGATGCCGTAACGGTGTACGACCCCTGATATGAAGTCTATCACCGGTCCGTATTCGGCCGTCTTGACAGGCTTGGACTCTATCCATTTGATGAACTTATCCACCATGACCAGTAGGTATTTTTGCTTGTGGGTTCCTCCTTTAAGGGGTCCAACCATGTCAAGCCCCCAGACCGCGAAGGGCCAGGTTATGGGTATAGTTTTGAGGGCGGTGGGTGGCATGTGGCTTTGATTAGCAAAGAGCTGGCAACCAACGCATCGTTGGACTAAGTCCTGAGCATCTGCCCGGGCCGTCGGCCAATAAAATCCTATACAAAAGGCCTTGTCTACAAGGGCCCGGGCTGCGTCATGGTGCCCACCGAGTCTGGCATGAATTTCAGCCAGAAGGTTCCGCCCTTGCTCTTCGGAGATACACCTTTGAAGGGCTCCAGTTGTGCTTTTTCTTGTTAAGCTCTCCCTCATGGACCTTATAGGCTTTAGATCACCGCACTATGCAGCGGGCCTCATTTTGGTCCTCGAGAAGTTCCTGCCTGGTTAGGTAGGCTAGGAATGGTTCCGACCACGGGGCAATGACTGCCATTATTACGTGGGCTGAGGATGTTAGTTCGTTGGCAGAACCGCCGATTGTGTCAGAATGTTCAGTGTCGGGAAGTGCGGTTGGTCCGGATTATTATTTCTGGATTCCCCCTCCCATAGTACGGATGGCTTGAACAGCCTCTCTAGGAAGATGTTGGGGGGACAGCATCGCGCTTTGCGCCAATTCGTGCCAATACATCTGCTGCCTGGTTGTTATCCCGGGCTATGTGGTGAAATTCGAGCCCCTCAAACTGAGCTGACATTTTTAGGACGGCGTTGCAATAAGCTGCCATTTTTGGATCCTTGGCATCGAAGTCTGCATTTATTTGGGATATCACGAAGTTCAAATCCCCGCGCACGTCTAGGCGTTGAATGCCCATGGAGACTGCCATCCGGAGGCCATGTAGAAGGGCCTCGTATTCGGCTGCATTGTTGGAGTCCGTATACATTATCTGGAGTACGTATTGAACCGTGTCTCCGGTTGAGGACGTCAGGACGACGCCAGCCCCCAGACCAGCCAACATTTTAGAGCCGTCGAAGTGCATGATTCAGTTGGAATATGCACCGTACTCTTTAGGGAGTTCGGCTTCAGTCCATTCAGCGATGAAGTCGGCCAAAACTTGCGACTTGATAGCTCGCCGTGGCTTATAGGTTATGTCGAACGGGAGGAGCTTAATGGCCCATTTGGCAATCCGGCCCGTCGTGTCGTGGTTGTTTATAATGTCATTAAGAGGTACTTCGGAGGCTACTGTTATCGAACACTCTTGAAAGTAGTGTTGCAGCTTCTGGGATGCCATGAACACTGCGTACGCTATCTTCTGATAATGCGGGTACCGTGACTTGCATGGAGTTAGGACCGTGGACATGTAGTAAACTGGTTTTTCAAGGGGGAACTTCTATCCGTCCGTTTCTCATTCGACAACGAGCACCGCGCTCACCACTTGATGAGTTGCCACGATATATAATAGCATTGGTTCGCCTATGTTGGGCGCGGCCAGGACCAGGTTTGTTGCCAATATGGCTTTTATTTCTTCGAGTCCGGCCGTGGCAGCATCCGTCCACTCAAAGTGTTCGGTGCATCGGAGGAGGCGATAAAGGGGTAATGCCTTTTCTCCTAAACGGGAGATAAAGTGGCTTAAAGCCGCTACGCATCCTGTCGATTCTTGTATTTGTTTGAGGTCCTTTGGGATATCCAATTGTGACAGAGCTCGGATCTTGGCTGGGTTTGCTTCAATTCCTCTACCGGATACAATGAAGCCCAAGAGCTTTCCGGCTAGTACGCCGAAAACACATTTTTCCGGGTTAAGCTTGATGTCATATGTTCGGAGATTATCGAACGTGAGCCTCAAGTCGTCTACTAGAGTTTCGACGTGCTTGGTTTTGACGACCACATCGTCTACGTATGCCTCCACTGTTTTGCCGATCTGGTTTGCTGGACATGTCTGAATCATGCGCTGATATGTTGCGCCGGCATTTTCAAGCCTAAAGGGCATTGTGTTGAAGAAGAATGGGCCGTATGGGGTGATGAATGCCGTTGCGGCCTGGTCGGGCTCTGCCATCTTAATTTGGTGGTAGCCGGAGTATGCGTCGAGGAAACACAATGAATCGTGTCCTGCGGTAGCGTCGATAATGTTGGGGAACGTTGCAGAAAATTAAATTTTTTCCTATGGTTTCACCAAGATCCATCTATGAGTTCATCTAAGCAACGAGTGATAGGAGTGCATCTACATACCCTTGTAGATCACGAGCGGAAGCGTTCAAGAGAACGGGGATGATGGAGTTGTACTCACCGTGATCCAAATCACCGATGACAAAGTGCTGAACGGACAGCACCTCTGCGTTCAACACACGTACGGAGCAGATGACGTCTCCTCCTTCTTGATCCAGCAAGGGAGAAGGAGAGGTTGAGGAAGAAGACTCCAGCAGTAGCATGACGGCGTGGTGGTGGTGGAGAAGCAGTACTCCGGCAGGGCTTCGCCAAGCAACCGCGGGAGGAGGAAGAGGTGTAGCAGGGGGAGGGAGGCGCCAAGACTCAGGGGTGCGGCTGCCCTCCCTCCCCCCTCCTTTATATAGGCCCCCAGGGGGGGTGGCCGGCCCTAGAGATGGGATCTCTAGGGGGGGCGGCGGCCAAGGGGGGTGCAGTGCCCCCCAAGGCAAGTGGAGGCGCCCCCTCCCCTAGGGTTCCCAACCCTAGGCGCAGAGGGGGGCCCGGGGGGGGGGGGCGCACCAGCCCACCAGGGGCTGGTCCCCTCCCCACTTCAGCCCACGGGGCCCTCCGGGATGGGTGGCCCCACCCAGTGGACCCCCGGGACTCTTCCGGTGGTCCCGGTACAATACCGAGTGACCCCAAAACTTTCCCGATGGCCGAAACAGCACTTCCTATATATAAATCTTCACCTCCGGACTATTCCGGAACTCCTCGTGACGTCCAGGATCTCATCCGGGACTCCGAACAAGATTTGGTAATCACATACAAGTCTTCCTAATAACCCTAGCGTCACCGAACCTTAAGTGTGTAGACCCTACGGGTTCGGGAGACACGCAGACATGACCGAGATGGCTCTCCGGCCAATAACCAACAGCGGGATCTGGATACCCATGTTGGCTCCCACGTGCTCCTCGATTATGTCATCGGATGAACCACAATGTCGAGGATTCAATCAACCCCGTATAGAATTCCCTTTGTCAATCGGTACGTTACTTGCCCGAGACTCGATCGTCGGTATCCCAATACCTCGTTCAGTCTTGTTACCGGCAAGTCACTTTACTCGTACCGTAATGCATGATCCCGTGACCAAACACTTGGTCACTTTGAGCTCATTATGTTGATGCATTACCGAGTGGGCCCAGAGATACCTCCCCGTCATACGGAGTGACAAATCCCAGTCTCGATCTGTGTCAACCCAACAGACACTTTCGGAGATACCTGTAGTGCACCTTTATAGTCACCCAGTTACATTGTGACGTTTGGTACAACCAAAGCACTCCTACGGTATCTGGGAGTTACACGATCTCATGGTCTAAGGAAAGGATACTTGACATTGGAAAAGCTCTAGCAAACGAACTACACGATCTTGTGCTATGCTTAGGATTGGGTCTTGTCCATCACATCATTCTCCTAATGATGTGATCCCGTTATCAACGACATCCAATGTCCATAGCCAGGAAACCATGACTATCTGTTGATCAACGAGCTAGTCAACTAGAGGCTTACTAGGGACATATTATGGTCTATGTATTCACACGTGTATTACGATTTCCGGATAATACAGTTATAGCATGAATAAAGACAATTATCATGAATAAGGAAATATAATAATAACCTTTTATTATTGCCTCTAGGGAATATTTCCAATAGTCTCCCACTTGCACTAGAGTCAATAATCTAGTTACATTGTGATGAATCGAACACCCATAGAGTTCTGGTGTTGATCATGTTTTCCTCGCGAGAGAGGTTTAGTCAACGGATCTGCGACATTCAGATCCGTATGTACTTTGCAAATATCTATGTCTCCATCTTGAACATTTTCACGGATGGAGTTGAAACGACTCTTGATGTGCCTGGTCTTCTTGTGAAACCTGGGCTCCTTGGCAAGGGCAATAGCTCTAGTGTTGTCACAGAAGAGTTTGATCGGCCCCAACGCATTGGGTATGACTCCTAGGTCGGTGATGAACTCCTTCACCCAAATTGCTTCATGCGCTACCTCCGAGGCTGCCATATACTCCGCTTCATATGTAGATCCCGCCACGACGCTCTGCTTGCAGCTGCACCAGCTCACTACTCCACGATTCAACATATACACGTATCCGGATTGTGAGTTAGAGTCATCCAGATCTGTGTCGAAGCTAGCGTCAACGTAACCCTTTATGATGAGCTCTTCGTCACCTCCATAAATGAGAAACATGTCCTTTGTCCTTTTCAGGTACTTCAGGATATTCTTGACTGTTGTCCAGTGTTCCTTGCCGGGATTACATTGG
The DNA here is from genome assembly GCA_963921465.1 of Triticum timopheevii. Taxonomy (NCBI): domain Eukaryota; kingdom Viridiplantae; phylum Streptophyta; class Magnoliopsida; order Poales; family Poaceae; genus Triticum; species Triticum timopheevii. The sequence continues at coordinate 215,479,228 of OY997268.1, forward strand.
TACCTTCCTACCAAACTTACGGCAAGGTTTACATCAGGTCTGGTACACAGCATCGCATACATAATAGATCTTATGGCTGAAGCATAGGGGATGACACTCATCTCTTCTTTATCTTTTGCCGTGGTCTGGCATTGAGCCGAGCTCAATCTCACACCTTGCAACACAGGCAAGAACCCTTTCTTGGACTGATCCATTTTGAACTTCTTCAAAATCTTATCAAGGTATGTGCTTTGTGAAAGACCTATGAGGCGTCTCGATCTATCCCTATAGATCTTAATGCCTAATATGTAAGCAGCTTCTCCAAGGTCCTTCATTGAAAAACACTTATTCAAGTAGGCCTTAATGCTGTCCAAAAGTTCTATATCATTTCGCATCAAGAGTATGTCATCTACATATAATATGAGAAATGCTACAGAGCTCCCACTCACTTTCTTGTAAACGCAGGCTTCTCCATAAGTCTGCATAAACCCAAACGCTTTGATCATCTCATCAAAGCGAATGTTCCAACTCCGAGATGCTTGCACCAGCCCATAAATGGATTGCTGGAGCTTGCATACTTTGTTAGCATCTTTAGGATCGACAAAACCTTCCGGTTGCATCATATACAGTTCTTCCTTAAGATGTCCGTTAAGGAATGCCGTTTTGACGTCCATCTGCCATATCTCATAATCATAGTATGCGGCAATTGCTAACATGATTCGGACGGACTTCAGCTTCGCTACGGGAGAGAATGTCTCATCGTAGTCAACCCCTTGAACTTGTCGATAACCCTTAGCAACAAGTCGATCTTTATAGATGGTAACATTTCCATCCGCGTCCGTCTTCTTCTCAAAGATCCATTTGTTTTCTATCGCTCGCCGATCATCGGGCAAGTCTGTCAAAGTCCATACTTTGTTTTCATACATGGATTCTATCTCGGATCGCAAGGCTTCAAGCCATTTGTTGGAATCTGGGCCCACCATCGCTTCTTCATAGTTCGAAGGTTCACCGTTGTCTAACAACATGATTTCCAGGACAGGGTTGCCGTACCACTTTGGTACGGAACATGTCCTTGTGGACCTACGAAGTTCAGTAGCAACTTGATCCGAAGTACCTTGATCATCATCATTATTTTCCTCTCCAGTCAGTGTAGGCATCACAGGAACATTTTCCTGAGCTGCACTACTTTCCTGTTCAAGAGGTAGTACTTCATCGAGTTCTACTTTCCTCCCATTTACTTCTTTCGAGAGAAACTCTTTTTCCAGAAAGGATCCGTTCTTGGCAACAAAGATCTTGCCCTCGGATCTTAAGTAGAAGGTATACCCAATGGTTTCCTTAGGGTATCCTATGAAGACGCATTTTTCCGACTTGGGTTCGAGCTTTTCAGGTTGAAGTTTCTTGACATAAGCATCGCATCCCCAGACTTTTAGAAACGATAGCTTAGGTTTCTTCCGAAACCATAATTCATATGGTGTTGTCTCAACGGATTTAGACGGTGCCCTATTTAAAGTGAATGTAGCTGTCTCTAGAGCGTATCCCAAAATGATAGCGGTAAATCAGTAAGAGACATCATAGACCGCACCATATCCAATAGAGTGCGATTACGACGTTCGGACACACCGTTACGCTGAGGTGTTCCAGGCGGCGTGAGTTGTGAAATGATTCCACATTTCCTTAAGTGTGTACCAAATTCGTGACTTAAATATTCTCCTCCACGATCTAATCGTAGGAATTTTATCTTTCGGTCACGTTGATTCTCTACCTCATTCTTAAATTCCTTGAACTTTTCAAAGGTCTCAGACTTGTGTTTCATTAAGTAGACATACCCATATCTACTCAAGTCATTAGTGAGAGTGAGAACATAACGATATCCTCCGCGAGCCGCAACACTCATTGGACCGCACACATCGGTATGTATGATTTCCAATAAGTTGGTTGCTCGCTCCATTGTTCTGGAGAACGGAGTCTTGGTCATTTTGCCCATGAGGCATGGTTCGCATGTGTCAAACGATTCATAATCGAGAGACTCTAAAAGTCCATCAGTATGGAGCTTCTTCCTGCGCTTGACACCAATGTGACCAAGGCGGCAGTGCCACAAGTATGTGGGACTATCGTTATCAACTTTACATCTTTTGGTATTCACACTATGAATATGTGTAACATTACGCTCGAGATTCATTAAGAATAAACCATTGACCATCGGGGCATGACCATAAAACATATCTCTCATATAAATAGAACAACCATTATTCTCGGATTTAAATGAGTAGCCATCTCGTATCAAACGAGATCCAGATACAATGTTCATGCTCAAACTTGGCACCAAATAACAATTATTAAGGTTTAAAACTAATCCTGTAGGTAAATGTAGAGGTAGCGTGCCGACGGCGATCACATCGACCTTGGAACCATTCCCGACGCACATCGTCACCTCGTCCTTCGCTAGTCTTCGCTTATTCCGCAGCTCCTGCTGTGAGTTACAAATATGAGCAACGACACCGGTATCAAATACCCAGGAGTTACTATGAGTACTGGTAGGGTACACATCAATTACATGTATATCAAATATACCTTTAGTGTTGCCGGCCTTCTTGTCCGCTAAGTATTTGGGACAGTTCCGCTTCCAGTGACCCTTCCCCTTGCAATAAAAGCACTCAGTCTCAGGCTTGGGTCCATTGCTTGACTTCTTCCTGGCAACTGGCTTACCAGGCGCGGCAACATCCTTGCCGTCCTTCTTGAAGTTCTTCTTGCTCTTGCCCTTCTTGAACTTGGTGGTTTTATTGACCATCAACACTTGATGTTCTTTCTTGATTTCTACCTCTGCCGACTTCAGCATTGAAAATACTTCAGGAATAGTTTTCACCATCCCCTGCATATTGTAGTTCATCACAAAGCTCTTGTAGCTCGGTGGGAGCGACTGAAGGATTCTGTCAATGACCGCCTCGTCCGGCAGGTTAATGTCCAGCTGGGACAGGCGGTTGTGCAACCCAGACATTTTGAGTATGTGCTCATTGACAGAACTATTTTCCTCCATCTTACAACTGTAGAACTTGTCGGAGACTTCATATCTCTCGACCCGGGCATGAGCTTGAAAACCATTTTTAGCTCCTCAAACATCTCATATGCTCTGTGTTGCTCAAAACGCATTTGGAGCCACGGTTCTAAGCTGTAGATCATGCCGCACTGAACGAGGGAGCAATCATCAGCACATGACTGCCAAGCGTTCATAACGTCTTGGTTCTCTGGGATGGGTGCTTCACCTAGCGGTCCATCTAGGACATATGCTTTCTTGGCAGCTATGAGGATGATCCTTAGGTTTCGGACCCAGTTTGTATAGTTGCTGCCATCATCTTTCAGCTTGGTTTTCTCTAGGAACGCGTTGAAGTTCATGTTGACATGAGCGTTGGCCATTTGATCTACAAGACATATTTGCAGAGGTTTTAGACTAAAGTTCATGATAATTAAGTTCATCTAATCAAATTATTTTAATGAACTCCCACTCAGATTAGACATCCCTCTAGTCATCTAAGTGTTACACGATCCGAGTCGACTAGGCCATGTCCGATCATCACGTGAGACGGACTAGTCATCATCGGTGAACATCTCCATGTTGATCGTATCTTCCATACGACTCATGTTCGACCTTTCGGTCTCTGTGTTCCGAGGCCATGTCTGTACATGCTAGGCTCGTCAAGTTAACCCTAAGTGTTTTTGCATGTGTAAAACTGTCTTACACCCGTTGTATGTGAACGTAAGAATCTATCACACCCGATCATCACGTGGTGCTTCAAAATGACGAACTTTAGCAATGGTGCACAGTTAGGGGAGAACACTTCTTGAAATTGTTTGTAAGGGATCATCTTATTTACTACCATCGTTCTAAGTAAACAAGATGCATAAACATAATAAACATCACATGCAATTATATAGTAGTGACATGATATGGCCAATATCATATAGCTCCTTTGATCTCCATCTTCGGGGCTCCATGATCATCTTTGTCACCGGCATGACACCATGATCTCCATCATCATGATCTCCATCATCGTGTCTTCATGAAGTTGTCACGCCAACGACTACTTCTACTTCTATGGCTAACGCGTTTAGCAATAAAGTAAAGTAATTTACATGGCGTTCTTCAATGACACGCAGGTCATACAAAAATAAAGACAACTCCTATGGCTCCTGCCGGTTGTCATACTCATCGACATGCAAGTCATGATTCCTATTACAAGAACATGATCTCATACATCACAATATATCATTCATCATTCATCACAACTTTTTGCCATATCACATCACAAGACACTTGCTGCAAAAACAAGTTAGACGTCCTCTAATTGTTGTTGCAAGTTTTTACGTGGCTTCTATAGGTGATCTAGCAAGAACGTTTTCTTACCTACGTTAAAGCCACAATGTGATTTGTCAACTTCTATTTACCCTTCATAAGGACCCTTTTCGTCGAATTCGCTCCAACTAAAGTGGGAGAGACAGACACCCGCTAGCCACCTTATGCAACTTGTGCATGTCTATCGGTGGAACCTGTCTCACGTAAGTGTACGTGTAAGGTCGGTCCGGGCCGCTTCATCCCACAATACCGCTGAAGCAAAATAAGACTAGTAGCGGCAAGAGAGTTGACAACATCTACGCCCACAACAAAATTGTGTTCTACTCGGGCAATAGAGAACTACGCATAGACCTAGCTCATGATGCCACTATTGGGGAACGTTGCAGAAAATTAAAAAATTTCCTACGGTTTCACCAATATCCATCTATGAGTTCATCTAAGCAACGAGTGATAGGAGTGCATCTACATACCCTTGTAGATCGCGAGCGGAAGCGTTCAAGATAACGGGGATGATGGAGTCGTACTCGCCGTGATCCAAATCACCGATGACCAAGTGCTGAACGGACAGCACCTCCGCGTTCAACACACGTACGGAGCGGATGACGTCTCCTCCTTCTTGATCCAGCAAGGGGGAAGGAGAGGTTGAGGAAGAAGACTCCAGCAGCAGCACGACGGCGTGGTGGTGGTGGAGAAGCAGTACTCCGGCAGGGCTTCGCCAAGCAACCGCGGGAGGAGGAAGAGGTGTAGCAGGGGGAGGGAGGCGCCAAGACTCAGGGGTGCGGCTGCCCTCCCTCCCCCTCCTTTATATAGGCCCCCAGGGGGGTGGCCGGCCCTAGAGATGGGATCTCTAGGGGGCGGTGGCCAAGGGGGGTGGAGTGCCCCCCAAGGCAAGTGGAGGCGCCCCTCCCCTAGGGTTCCCAACCCTAGGCGCAGAGGGGGGCCCAGGGGGGCGCACCAGCCCACCAGGGGCTGTTCCCCTCCCCACTTCAGCCCACGGGGCCCTCCGGGATGGGTGGCCCCACCCGGTGGACCCCTAGGACCCTTCCGGTGGTCCCGGTACAATACCGGGTGACCCCGAAACTTTCCCGATGGCCGAAACAGCACTTCCTATATATAAATCTTCACCTCCGGACTATTCCGGAACTCCTCGTGACGTCCGGGATCTCATCCGGGACTCCAAACAACATTCGGTAATCACATACAAGTCTTCCTAATAACCCTAGTGTCACCGAACCTTAAGTGTGTAGACCCTACGGGTTCGGGAGACACGCAAACATGACCGAGACGGCTCTCCGGCCAATAACCAACAGCGGGATCTGGATACCCATGTTGGCTCCCACGTGCTCCTCGATGATGTCATCGGATGAACCACGATGTCGAGGATTCAATCAACCCCGTATACAATTCCCTTTGTCAACCGGTACGTTACTTGCCCGAGACTCGATCGTCGGTATCCCAATACCTCGTTCAGTCTCGTTACCGGCAAGTCACTTTACTCATACCGTAATGCATGATCCCGTGACCAAACACTTTGTCACTTTGAGCTCATTATGATGATGCATTACCGAGTGGGCCCAGAGATACCTCTCCGTCATACGGAGTGACAAATCCCAGTCTTGATCCGTGTCAACCCAACAGACACTTTCGGAGATACCTGTAGTGCACCTTTATAGTTACCCGGTTACGTTGTGACGTTTGGTACACCCAAAGCACTCCTACGATATCCGGGAGTTACACGATCTCATGGTCTAAGGAAAGGATACTTGACATTGGAAAAGCTCTAGCAAACGAACTACACGATCTTGTGCTATGCTTAGGATTGGGTCTTGTCCATCACATCATTCTCCTAATGATGTGATCCCATTATCAACGACATCCAATGTCCATAGCCAGGAAACCATGACTATCTGTTGATCAACAAGCTAGTTAACTAGAGGCTTACTAGGGACATATTATGGTCTATGTATTCACACGTGTATTACGATTTCCGGATAATACAGTTATAGAATGAATAAAGACAATTATCAGGAATAAGGAAATATAATAATAACCTTTTATTATTGCCTCTAGGGCATATTTCCAACAGATAATTTGATCGATGCGGGGGAGGGGGAAGGGATCCTTTGGGCAAGCCTTGTTGAGGTCTTTAAAATCGACGCATAGGCGCCAGGATTTGTCCTTCTTTGGTACCATCACCAGGTTTGCTAGCCAGTCTGGATGTTTTATATCTCTGATGAATCCGCCTCCAATAATTTGGCTAGTTCCTCTCCCATGGCCTGTCTCTTTGGTTCAGAGAAACGCCGAAGAGCCTGTTTGACTGGCTTGAATCCTTTTATGATATTTAGGCTGTGCTTGGCCAGCCGGCGTGGGATTCCTGGCATGTCTGAAGGGTGCCAGGCAAATGTCCCAATTTTCGCGTAGGAATTCTCGTAGTGCGGCGTCTACATCAGGGTTTAATTGTGCCCCAATGGAGGCCGTTTTTGTAGGGTCCGTTGGATGGACTTGGAATTTGACTATTTCGTCCGCTGGTTTAAAGGAGGTGGACTTGGATCTCTTATCGAGTATCACATCTTCCCTATTTAGCGTGGAGCACAGCGTAGTGAGTTCCTCGGCCGCTAGGGCTTCGAATAGTGCCTCCAGGGCCAGTGCGGCTGTCTTGTTTTCGGCGCGGAGTGCTATGTCCGGGTCACTAGCAAGAGTGATGATTCCGTTGGGCCCGGGCATTTTGAGCTTCATGTACCCGTAATGGGGTATAGCTTGGAAAATAGTGAATGCCTCTCTCCCCAATAGAGCGTGATATCCGCTGCTGAATGGGGCCACTTGGAACGTGACCTCCTCAGACATGTAATTATCCAGCGTGCCGAACACCACATCCAGTGTGATTTTTCCTGTACAACATGCTTCCCGACTAGGGATTATTCCTCTAAAGGTTGTGCTGCTTCGCTCAATGCGGCTCCAGTCTATTTCCATTTTTCAGAGGGTTTCCTCGTAAATGAGGTTCAGTCCGCTGTCACCGTCCATGAGTACCTTGGTAAGGCGAAAGCCGTCCACTATTGGACTGAGGACGAATGCGGCTGGTGCTCGGGCTGTTCGGAATTTAGGTTCGTCACTGGCATTAAAGGTAATAGCCATGTCACTCCGTGGGTTTATTGTTGCTACTTGGTAGACTTCGGCAAGAGTGCGGAGTGTTCGCTTCCGCATATTATTTGATGACTGGTATTCTGGAGTTAGAGGCTCTTCGCCACTTTTGGCCACCTGCCGTAGTATCCAACATGCTCTAAGGCTGTGAGTTGGAGTGGCACCTTCTGTACTATGAATTTTGCAGGGCCATTGAGCCATCCTTCCAGTGCGGTTCCATGCCCTATAGAGGGTTTTTGCTTTTTGGTGTTTAACCCAGGTGCCTGGCGATAGTGCACCCATTTATTTTGAACTGGGGTTGTATTCAGGGCCGGATTGTCCCAAAAATTGATTTCGGTTTTCCAGGCGCTTTCCATCGCACAGTACTTTCGTACTATGGACGCTAAGTCAGCGAAGCGTGTAATTTCACGACGACTTACGGCGTTGAGGATTCCCTTGTCCATGCAATTATTGCAGAAGAATGAAATTGCGTCCTCCTCGCAACAGTCCTTTATCCTGTTCATAACCAGGAGGAATCTGGCCCAGTAATGGTGTACTGTTTCTGCGGGCTCTTGCCGGATTTGGGATAGATCACTTATGTTTGGGTGGGCGGGTGGAATTAAAATCGGAACCCCGTCCACTTTAAAACTCAGGGGCCAAGTAGTTTCCGAACTCGGAAGCTTGGGTTCTTGGATGTTGTCCAATGAGTCTAGCCCGCTGCCTGACTTTAGGTTCAGGGCTTGAGTAACATCCTCCCCTCCGCGAGAATCCGGCATGGAGGGATCGGGAATCCAGACATAGCTAGTCCTTAAGATAGAAGAAGGGTCGCCGTATTGTTCCTCTACCACAGCAACGTGGTGGGTAACCTGGGGAGAGTTAATCTCTATCAGATCGGGTTTAGGCCCAATCTAATCGTAGTCTATACCGACTCCCAGGGCGGCGATGCGATCCAAGAGCTCGTTTAGGGAAGAGAGCTCCATCAGATCCAACTGCTCGGCGAGTTCCGAACTAACGTGAAGATTGCCTTCGATAACCTGAGAAGTCATCGTCGGCGTGGCGGCCGGACAGGTGGTCATAAGGAAACCGCCTAGCAGAAGAGTTTGGCCGATAGCCAAAGCTCCTTTAGCAATAGTGTCGTCTTTAAAGACGGGATGAGGCATCCTTCCTGATAGCGACGGCACAGAGGAACTCTCAATGAAAGCACCAATGTCTGTGTCAAAACCGGCGGATCTCGGGTAGGAGGTCCCGAACTGTGCGTCTAGGCGGATGGTAACAGGAGACAAGGGACACGATGTTTTTAGCGAGGTTCGGGCCCTCTCGATGGAGGTAAAACCCTACTCCTGCTTGATTGATATTGATGATATGGGTAGTAAAAGAGTAGATCTACCACGAGATCAGAGAGGCTAAACCCTAGAAGCTAGACTATGGTATGATTGTTTTTTCGTCCTATGGACTTGAACCCTCCGGTTTATATAGGCACCGAAGAGGGTTAGGGTTACACAGAATCGGTTACAATGGTAGGAGATCTACATATCTGTATCGCCAAGCTTGCCTTCCATGCCAAGGAAAGTCCCATCCGGACACGGGACGGAGTCTTCAATCTTGTATCTTCATAGTCCAGGAGTCCGACCGAGGATGATAGTTCGGCTATCCGGACACCCCCTAGTCCGGGACTCCCTCAACAGCTGCCGGGTGTATCTTGGGAATGTTGTGGTGTACTCGAGTGAACCTCTACAAGTACTTGCGCAAACTCTCTCCTTCCTTCTACAGAAGGGTTTGTAGGTCTCTAGGCCACCCTGGTACTTGGTGTCCACCCGTGAAGGCGCCCACGAACTCGTTGCACAATTCTACCTGGGGAAGATAGAATCCTCCGCCAAGTGCATTAGCCCTGACCTCATGTTCCGCTTGAGCACCAGTGAGAAGTAGTTGGCAAGCACTTTCTCATCCCTTCCCCCGGCGGCTTGTACGACAATCGTGTAGATGCCCAAATCCTCTGCCAGGTTTAGCTTCCCATCGTACTTCTTTGGCAAGTCCGATTTAAAGGCGCGAGAGGATGGCCACTCGACTTGCCACTGCTCGCGGGTAAAGGCCGGGCAGCCTACCTCGTAAGGCAGGTACCCGCCAACACTAGGAGCGGGCTCATCGTTATTGGCACCATTACGCCTATCGGACTAATGGCGTGTCTCACGACACCGATCAATGGTGACACGAGCGTCCTCCTTCCACCTGTCTTTCAATACTTGACGTTAATATTGCTAGAGTCGTGGATCCAATGGCCATTGATGCCTCATCACGATCATCAACCTCTGAGATTGTTGAGCTCGCCATGGCCGCCCCTGAGCGGGCTGTCGTGGAGGGGACTGCACCGTGTGCGCGGTCCTCCCATCTTGATCACCCACGTACGTGGGCCACTGGCATTGCCTGAGGGCGCCATGAAGGCTCCGCGCTCGGTGTCTTATTGATCTCAGCAAACCCAAGGAGGCTTTGGATGGTGACTCTCCACTCATCCATCATGTCTGCTGCTGGGGGGAAAATCCAACAACAGTTAGGCTCTCCCCACCGCTTTGGCCGCCGTCTCCGGCATGGCGTGGGAGGGAGAGCGCAACACTGCTCGGCTTCTATTTGAGCAAGAAGGAGCATTGTCGGACCCTCACCACCTCAAGTTCGCCGCCGGAGGAGCTCTAGGCAACCGGAGCTGTTCTTGGTGACCAGACTCTTGGTCACCCAGGCCCTTCCCGTACCGACGCGGTCGTTGGGGGTCGATGGTGTTGTTCGGGGTGTTTTCGCGCTCGTCCGACATGGCACGGAGCTCACGGCTTATCTCCACCCCTCCGAGCGGCACGACCAAGGTATCTTGGCCCGCACCAGAGCGGGCGTCAATATTGCATTGGTTGAGCACGTCGGTGTGTTGATCGAGAGGAATTGAGCATCTCCATGACCCGTACTGGCGGGAGCTTGAGTGGCGGCATGCTGAAGATGTTGGGCTACGCCCGCGGCCCCAGCTCTTGTGCCGGCCATGACGGGAGTGTTAGTAGCACCGGTCACCTCGCCGACTGCCTGCCGCAGACGTGGCGCCCGTGGCGTCCGCAGCCATGGCAAATGAAGCCTTCGAGGTAGAAGGATGCGCTCTGGCTCCACTTTTCTTTTCGGGACCCATGAATGATGAAGGTTGACGAAGATCGATGCACTGGTCATTGCTTCGGATTCGCACAAGTAACGCCCCCTACCTGGTGCACCAAAGATGTTGTCGTGGAAGCTTGATCACCTATGGGGGATGGGTTCCCCTTTGTGGTTAGGCATGCGGACGACCACATAGCACAAAGCGCAGAAGCAATGAGGAAAAACATGATGATGGATTCTCTCTCTCTTTACCCAGGTTCGGGCCGCTTTGCAACGTAAAACACTACTCCTACTATGGTGGATTGATCTGGAGGAACATGAAGAACTACAAAAAAATACACTTCCGTGATGCTACGTGTTTGTCACAGTAGGTCATGTTTTCTGTCATGGATGTACATCCATGAGAATTTTATGACAGAATCAAGATAGTCATACCTGTGCTGTCGTACAAGTGTTCCATGCCATTACCAAAATTATCATCACGGAAGTGTCCACTTCCATGATGATAAATCACGCGCCACAGAAGTGCTTTCGAAAAGGGTGATCGACACATGGCATCCACCATAATAGATCGCCATTAAGCTATCGGGTTCCGGTTGGATCCGATAACCCGTTAACAGCCCAGACCAATGGGGATTTTCCATGTGTAAATTCCCAATGGCCAGAGTAACGACATGTCGGATCATCGTTGGGATAGATGTCATCCACTCATTGGACCGAAGGCGCCTATGATTCATCAACATGTGGGACGACCCAACAGAGGCCTATTCCAGTGAAAAGACCAGCCCATTTGATTTGATCAAAAGGTAGCGGGTCGGCCCACGGAAAGCCTGTTAACGGCCTATTCGCATATAGCCAATTTAAAGCCCGGTAACTCACGGCCTACCGGTATTTGGCCCAGTAGCGTCATCTGGGCCGTCCAATATGATACCAGCCCGTTGTAACTCCGGCCCATTTATGGCCCATGACATCTTTCGGCCCAAAGGAGGCCCTTTGTAACTCTGGGCCCATTAAAGTCTCGAGATGAAACTGGCCCATAATGAACAGTGTATCACTTTATACCCATTAACGACCCATTTTTCGTGGGCCGTTTCCATCCCGTGTTAACTTTCGGCCTTCTAAGGGCCCACTTATTCTTGGGTTCATTTCTAGAATTTGGTTAGTTACGGTCCGTTACTGTCCTGTTCTGTTTGTGGGCCAAATTCAGCCAGTGGTTACATTCGGCCTGTTTGTGGCCCGTTAACCCGTTGGGTTGTTTTCATAGCATTATCAAATACGGCCTATTAACGACCCGTTATGGTCCACGAGTAGTATGGCCCATGTTTGGCGAAAAGATTATAAGCCTCATAGAAGGCCCATGTATCCTACGGCTCGTAGAAGGCCAATGGTTCCTATGTCCCATAGAAGGCCCATGGATCATACGGCCCATAGAAGGCCCATTGATCCTACGGCCCGTAGAAGGCCCATGGATCCTACGGCCCGAAGAAGGCCCATGGATCCTACAACCCGTAGAAGTCCCATGGATCCTATGGCCCGCAGGAGGCCCATGGTTACATCAGTCAGTGTGTTGCCATGGTTATTATGGCCTAGTTACCAAAAATAGGTTATTGTGGCCACTAGAAAAACGCGGAGAAAGAACTGCATTGACTACAAGCAAACAACTAAACAAGACAATAAGGAAATAAATAAGCAAGCAACTAACGCTAAGCTATTACGGCTATTACACATATTACATCCACTGGGCATCAAAGTTCGCCACCAGTGCAAATATAGGGAACAAAGTAGCATATTACATACAACGGTCGTCTAAATTGGCCACCAGTGCAAATAAACACGGCATCAAAACAAGTCCATAACTAAAACAACTTCAGAAGAGCTCAAAATCGTTATCCTGGGTATCCACCATACTGGCAATAAGCTTAGAAAGCTTATTAGCTTTGTCCTGTTTGGCGCTAAAATCCTCCAACTCTTGCCGTTGCACCAGAAAGTATGCATCTGAAGGCTCCAGGGACTTCCGCATTCCTTCCTCTTCTTGTCGCAACACATCTGATTGATGTCTTTCAGCTTGTAGTTGAGACTCAAGAAACCGAACTGATTCAGATAGTGAGTTTGAATAGCTTGTGCCAGCGGTAGTGGCCAGTAACTCGAACACTAAACCAAGACAGGACTTTGGGGTTGCCTCACTATCTTCAAGATAGTTTTCCTTAGCTATTTTATCAGCTTTGTTGGAGACCAACAAGGATGTCTCACTATCCTGAACCTTTTCCGCATTACTTCCTTTACCATTGCTTAATAAGGCACTCACCCCCAATATTCTGTCAGCATTCTAAAAGAAGAAACAAGCAGACACATAACAGGTTTAGCATGTACTAGTATATGAAACTCATTTCGGTGAACTAGTTCATTAGTAAGGTGGACAAGATTAAACTACCAAGTCTTCTATTGCCAAGTAGTACATTATAAAAGCATCAAACACACATATATCTATGTCCTATGGTCACTGCATTGTCTTGCCAAATCAAAATAGAGACATAGTTCAAATCATATCAATTCAAGAGAAAGCAACACTAAAAGAATACAAAGCATGAGAAACTACACGGCACAACAAGATTTCAGATGGGTATCACGAGTCTACATGCACAACAACACTATTGGCTCCGTTGTGATGCTAGTAATGTGCATGATATGAGAAGTCAACTGTATACACAATTGAAATTGAAATCAGCAGAGGTATTCATAAGAACAAACCTGTTAAAGAAACATGTGTAAACATACCTGTTGTGCCATTGGAGTTTCGATTGGATCCTTCAATTTAAAAATAAGTTTGTGTGAGTAAATACAGTGATACAAGAGCAAAGCAGTATGCACGATAGCAACGGAATCTTAAATGAGAACAGTTGTTCTTCAGGTTAAAGAACTTGTTCTACATGAACAGAGTATAGTAAGACGCAAGCATATAGTACTTCAAAAAAATGAGCTCATAGACCTTACCACATTCTTGGTTCGGGACCAGTACAGAACAAGGCGATCCCAGTCATCGTCAAGTAAATGTGTCTCGGGAATTTGATGAGTTTCTTTGCCAGTGAAGTACATTTTCTTAAGGTAATTCCTATATTGCCACCAAGCTTTCTTGAAGATAGTAGAGGTATTAGCACATGTTATCTCATCCTGAGTTTCAAAATCGGTCCTTCTCTAGAGAAAAATGGGAAAATTTGTTGTATTATAACCATCATGGAGGTAGAATGTATGGGACAAACCAAAGTAATTGCCATGAATAACATGACTTACATATACTCCTGGACAAACACCCGCAACTGGCATTTTCCTTCATCTTCAGTATAATATTTCCATGATGGGAAGATACGCACATAGGATTTAACAACATCAAATGCAATAGATGCTAAACTACGAATGGCTGGTCGTGCTTCCTCCACAGGAATAGGTGTACTAACAGGTGGAGTTGGGGTTTGCCGTGGGTAGTACTGGCGATTTGGGCACTTGGGTTGCCTTACTAACTGCTCTTGTTTGGGAGCTCTGTGGTGGAGATGGTGTTGTGTCAAAAGGAACTGGGTTACTATCTGTTGGGGTTGGGGTTAGATTGGGTGAAGCTGGTTCTCTGTCAATCGCAGTAGGGGTACAATCTGCAAGAGTTTGGGTTATGTACGGTAGGGCTGGTTCTCGTGCATGTACAACGTGGTGCTATCTCCACCAATAAGTAGCACTGTTTTATTGGAACACCGTGTTTTTACTCTGCTAGATTCTGCCATCACCCGCTCCAATTCAAGTGGCTGATAAATAGGAAACATAGTTGAATGTACAGAAATTGTATGAGAGACAGATGCAATAGATAGTGTGGAAAAAAGAGGGCATGAAATAGTTGACATGCATATTGTTTAACTAAAACAGATAGCATGACATAATTTCACATATATGATGTCTATCTAAACTGGATAGCATAGCATAACATAATTCAAAGAAATGATGACTAACTAAACAGGATCGCATGGCATAATTCACATACATGTTATCTAAGTAATTAGGATTGCATGATTTAATTCACATATGTGATTTATATGCTAAGCAGAGGGCATTCACACATATGATATCTGAACTAAGAACATGGTGTTGAATATTGTGTATATGATGTCTAAACTATGCAATGCAAGACACCATATGCATGATATGAGCATTATAACCATGCCAAGTTAGAACATACACCTCGATGGGGGAATAGGACTGGTCATCTGTCTCTGAATGCATCTCTGAGGAGCTATCGAGACCCAGCAAGAGATCTGCTTCGACAGGTAGCACTGTCTGCTCTGAAGGCCTGGTTTTCACTCCAGATTTTTCCATCACCCACTGAAATGGTTGATTCATAGGAAGAGTAGTTTAATGTACAAAAGTTGTCATCAAATGTAAATGTAATGAAGAAAAGGATGGGCAAGATATCATTCAAATATATGATGCTTGGTTAAATAGGATGGCATTGCACATTTCACATATATTATGGCTAGGTAAAAGACATGAGACTGCATAGTTCCCTTATATGATATAGAAACTAAACAGGTGGCATTACAGAACATGTCTAAACTAAGCAGATGACATATATGATGTCGAAAGTAGGCACTCCAAGGCAACATATGCATGATATGACTAACATCATCATGCCAAGTTAGAGAAAACACCTTGGTGGGTAAATAAGAGTGGTCAGCTGCGTCAGAATCTGCCTCAGAACAGATATCTTCCTCTAGATTTGCCATCGAACCCACCATGGTCTGGAAACTGAAGAAACTGAAGAACAGATATCTTCCTCTAGATGTGACAACCTGATTTTTGGCCCTTTATTTTTCTGTTGTTTTTTCGAGGTTTTTGCGTGAGTTTTCTTTTTTCGTGGCTTTGTGGTCTGGAAACTGAAGAACATGCCCTCTTCTTTGTTTCCGGAGTGGCTTGTCATTCCCAAATCCTTCCCTAGACCCTGTCATTTTCATCCTAGTCCAAATCCCAATAATCTTTTTATTGGGAATATTCCTTTTCTATTAAAGGAATAACTCAAATTACCCTAGGTTGCGAAGCAACCTATATTTACCTCACTCCTAAAATTCCCAAATAATTCTCATAATTTTTTTGGGTCATATCTTGATCAAATATGGCAAAACTTTTCATTGCCATGTTCAAAAATAATTCCCCAATATTGCTTTTTCTATTCTGCCCTGAATGGCACTTTGTGAAGGAAGTGTCATTAATATTTTCCAAGTGGCTCCCAACATTTTTGGGCATGTTTATATGTCTAAATAATTGCCTCGTGCACAAGTTCAACTTTATTTGCCTAGCCAATCTTCCTCAGTGATTTTTCAAAGTTTCTGTCAAACAAAAAGCTTTGTGAAGGAAGTACTAGCTAGGAGTATCTAAATGAGATGAACTTTTGCACCCTACTTAATGTGCTCATATTAACCCCCTTCCACCCATTTTCAGCTCCATCCAATCATCTATGTGAGCACAGGAGCAAATCTTTGTCTCTGGCAATATTTTCATGTTGTGAAGCAAGTATATTTTATGTTGCTTCAAAAATCCTGATAAATTACCAGATCATTCAAACCCATAAAACATCTCTCCACCCAATTTGGCATCATTTAAGTGATCCATTTGACCACCATAATTATTCCAAATTTCTGGACAGAAATGATGTTTGTGAAGCAAGTGCCATTTTGGCTTGTCCATTTGGCATGAGCTTTTTACAGCATGTTTATATGTCCATATCATGAGGATTTTGCCAAGTTGCATCCCATTCCATAACTCCATGTGAGAGCATCATCATGATCTTCATTTCTGGACCAAAAATGCAGTTGTGAAGCAACTATATTCATTCTTGGTCCATTTCCCCTCAAAACCTCCAGGATCATAGTCCTTCGTAGCCTAAACACCTCAGACAACTTATTTGGCCCATAGCATATCCCTGTTGATCACATTGAGCTGATAAAGTTTACTGCAGTAAACTTCAGAACTCCATTCCAACGCAACCACAGTGCCTTAGATCAAGCCAATGACCCATTAATGCTCTATCTTGGAAGGACTATCAGCTAGACAATGTTTTGGGTGCTGTAGAGCATTTAATGCCCCGGTTCACGTGGTGACTATGTAGCTGGCATGCCTGTGCGCGCGCTCTGTGCGCCGTGGCATGTCTAGGGCACCGTTTGTGCTTTGGCACCACTCCCCCTCGTCGTCTTAGAGCCCGTGACCATGTCCAGTGGATGCATCTCGTTGTCGCCGCTCTGATGGACACCTCTCCCCCTCCGCCAGCTTCCTCAGCAACGCAAACTGTCGCGTGCCCACGGATGTACAGTGGCGGTTTGGATCTGTTTTCGTCGTCGCCATCTTTCCCGTGCTCCCTTGGCCTTCTTCTCCCTGTGAGACTCCCCCTATGCCTCCTGCGTCGTCTACCTCCGAGTCCATGCACGCGAGCACGCGTCTGTGGCGCCGGCCACGCGTCCATGGCGACGCCAGCGCGGCTCCCTCTCCCCCTTGGCTATTTAAGCCCTTCCCCAAGTCCTCAGAGCTCATGAACAGCCTCACTCCTCTCCGCTAGTGCTCCTGAGCCCCTTCCCCGAGCCTCTGGAGCCCTCCCTGCTCGCCATCGCGGCCATGGCCGCCGCGGTGCTCCGGGTAAATTTGCCTGGAGTCGAGCCCCTCGCCTCCTTCTACCACCACCAGAGCACCACCTAGTCCCCTGCGGCCCTCCCCACCTACTCGCCCCTCGCCGGAGTGCCCCGCAGCCCCGTAGCCGAACCACGCTCTAAAATCTCGTCCGCCGGCGTCGAAACCTCCGTCGACTCGGTCCACTCCGGGGACCATGGATGGGACCAGTCGATGCGTCGCTCGATGCTGAGCAGTTACGTAGGCGGAGCATCGCCGGAGGTACCCTGTAGCGCCGGCTAGCCTCGTCGGGGACGGCTCTGCACTGGCCAGGCGCGGGCGAGAGGAAGGAGAAGGCGCCGCCATCGCCCGCTGGTCGTGGGCCCCTCGACCCCACTCATCTGTCCCTCCGGCCGTTGACTCCGCGCCGCTGACGTGGCAAGTGGAAGCGTACTTTTGGTGAGTACGTTTTCACTGACCAAAAGCGTATTTCTGAAAACCCGCTTCTGTCTTATCCACTCAGGGACTTGGTTGTGATGTTATTTTTGCAGAAAAGTCCCTGAACTTCAACCCTCCATAACTTTTTAACTGTAACTCGAAATGAGGTGATTCTAACACTCACTTCTTCGTTTTGTCGAGCCCGTCCTGTTGGTCATGCTTTCACTATGGTTTGACACTATGAAAATGACTATTATGCCCTTGCCCTTATTCAGCCCACTCCGAGAGAGTACGTTTTCCGGCGATTCGTTCCGCGAGTTTCCCGCACTTATCCCTGGTGCCTTCTTCATCCCCAGGCAAGCCTCAATACCCACTTGCATGATAGTCATGCAGTAGCCATGGTTTTCAACTTGAATCTTTATTAAATGTTTGCTTGTTAACAAGACTGTTATCGTTGTTCCGGTGATGTTTAGAGTTGCATGTTCACTTTTGTGCTATGTTGTCTTGTGCTCTGTTATCATGTTCTACCTGCTAGTATTTCCTTTCATATGTTTATGCTTGCTAGTAGTACATGTTGATGTTGGTGATGGTCATGCTAGTCAGTATGCCATGCTCAGTGGATATGATTTATTGTTGATATGGTAGATAGTTATTTGATACCCTCATGATTATGTTGATATCATGTTCATGCATTTTATCATGGCTCAGCATATTTGCATTCAAGTTTACCGGATTAAATTGAACTTGAACAACTGTTGGCTGAGTCATGGTGCCGATGAAATGATGCTGACCAGTGCAACCATGCTTACAGGTATGGGACGGTCCTAACTGGGTCTATTGTTGTACCTCTCGTCAGTGCCACCAACGAGGGAAGGTTATCGGCGCGCGCTACCCTGATCAGGTAGGCGGACATAAGCCTTGTGTGCCCGTTGGTGAGTTAACTTTTTGGGTCCCAGAGTGGATCGTTGCCACGATGGTGGTTTGAGGTGTCTTGAGGTAGGCACGGGGCCACCCATGACTTAGCCTAGAGGGGAGTGAGTCAGAGTGGCCGGGAGAGAGTCATGGCAGTAGAACGGTTTTGTCGGAACACCGTTGGTCCACCCGAATGGGACTGCGAGGCCATGGGTTCCGTAGTTTGGGTATAGTGTACTAACCTCTGCAGAGTGTATATTAAATCTATCGATAGCCGCGCCCGCGGATAAGGGCCTAGTTTGAAAGTAGGGTACATCATGAGTCAACAGTAATAAGAATAAATTTATTAATGACAACCTGTGGTTGTGATCGCCGTAAGGATCACGGGCCAAGTATTGGTCATGGTTGTGATCTCCGTAAGGATCACGATTGGAGACCAAGTGTTGGCCGTGGTTGTGATCACCGTAAAGATCACCGTGTTATCGAGGATACCGAGTTGTTGGATATTTGTGATGTTGTGCGAGAGACGGGGGTAAAGATCAAGCTCCTTCTGGTCATTTAATGATTACTACGGTATTGTTTATACGAAGCTTGATTTGATCCCGAGATGATCGTGTGATGTCTGAGGTTCGTAAGTGATGCATCTGTTGGTTACGAGGTAACCCGAGCAGAATAAGTGGTGTATATAGTGTCATTATGTTGCATGCTAGTATTGTCGGATTAATATGTTCATATTGTTCTAGCTGTATCATGTTTATGTTGGTTAGGCCATGTTATTCTGATGATATCATGTTAATTCCTGTTTAACCTGTAATTGCCATGTCGTTGTCGGTCTTGAATGCTTCTGGTTATGTGAGCTTGCAAGTACATTCAATGTACTGACTTGGCGTGTCTTGCTAGTTTGCAGGTCATGCCGGATTTGATTGCTTGCTTGTCATGGTTTCTGTTCGTGCGAGCTAGGATAAGCGTTCCAGCCAGAGTCCCTGCGGAGTGGAGTTCACCACCTTCGTCATTGTTCTGCTGCTAGAGTTATTCCGCTACTTCGAGTTGTTCTGCTGCTTGCATAGAGCAACTGAGGATGGCGTGGTGTCACCATGCTGATGTTATTCATTGTAATATTGGAGACCTTATATTCATATTCGTGTAATAATAGAAATATGGTTTGTTCTATGCAAAGCAGTGCCATATTCCAGAAGACTTCTTCTCGATCTCTGGGCTGGAATACGGGGCGTTCTGGTTTTCTCTGAGCCGGGGTGCCACAGCGCTTGGTATCAGAGCAGGTCTGGCTGTAGGACGCCCTAGACCGCGCGAACGTTAGAAATCGGTAGTATAGACCCCAGTTTGTTTGTTGCACTTGATTGCTACATTTGTTTGTTGCATAGCATGCATATAGAATTATTATTTGTTACTAATGGTTTCTCTGTTGAGTGTAGCTGGCATCGGTTCGAATCCACTACAGCTCAACCTTTGCATTTCTCCAGTTCCCTTTTTTTCTTTCGGTGTTTGGTGTCATTTCTGTCCCAGCAGAGTGACACTGTTGGTAAAAATGTTGCTCAGGTATCGCACCGATGTCTTTCCTTCAGTCCTGCCTATCATTTTGGTGATGGACATGCATCTATCCTGGATCATTCTTTTATTCTGTCGTGTTGGCAACCCTTAATGATCTTAGTTATCAAGAAAAGGCAATGTCAGCAGCCTCAGTTTTTCCCAGCAATCCTATTTCTTGGACGAGTACGGATCTTTTTCCGTCCGCTTGATAATGATGTGGTTGCGACTTTCGTGTCCCACTACATGATTACAAAGTACGTCCTCGTCTCCGAGCTAGTCCAGGTTGCCACCTGGCTAAGCTAGCACATGGTGTAGCGCTGTTTACACCAACTCTTCCACACATTTATTCTTCCTCGTGCACATCATCACAGCATATTAGACCGCAATACCGGAGTTTCCGCGAGATTTGTGTGCTTAGGTGTGCATGCATATTATTATGTGAGTAGCAGTAATATGTGACGATTGCTCAATTAATTATATTAGTAGAATGCTTGTGTGCTTTTGTTTTAGTCATTTCAGTTGTTCCTTTCTTTGGGCCTTCGGTGTTACAAATTTTCCCCTATTAAAGTTGCTCGTCAATCGACACTAGACCCGAAGAGTCAGCAAGAAATGTATATATTTGGAAACTCGGCTAAACAGAATGGAATTATCAGCTGACTGCAGTGAAATTGGGAATATCTTGTCTGGATACAAAAGAAATCCTGGATGGACCGTCAGTATCAAGTTTGCATTAGCGTGCACTCAACACAACAAAATGATTAAATCAGCAAGAAGATAAATTGTGTGCAACGTTGACAGAATATTATCAAAGGTATGGCTCAGATACAAGTTCAATTTTTCGTTGAGGATGATTTTGGAACTCGATGTACCTGGAAGCAAGCAAAAATATGCCATATACTCAGAAAGGAGGATAGTCCAGTAAAGCCCTATTTCATACAAGAAATGAACATTAGAAATATTAAGATGGTATGTATATGTGGAAATTGGTCCGCATATCACAACAAAAATTTCCTGGTGTAAGAAACCCACTTTTCCCTCACAAGATACCAGAGAAGCTTCCAAGGCAACATTCATCTATGTTCCTCAGTATGATACGTGGATGATTCCCCGTGCAAGGTACCCTGTCTTCTTCAGTAAGCAATCGCAAAAGCTTCCGGCATAAGGTACCGAGTCTTTCCCCAACATTTAGTGTTCTTCAGCAAGCTGTCTGATGAAAGTTTCGAGCACAAGCTAGCCAATTTTCCTCAGTAAGACATTGGTACAAGGTAGTACGCTGTGAATTGACAGCATATGGCAGTGAATCCCAAGAATCAGATCCGCAACATTTTGGTCAAAATCAAGAATCAGTCAGAATACACGTCTGTCTCGGAATCAGGTCCTCATATATATGCAATGAGCATACCATCAAGATCTTACAAGTCACTCGGATGAGGATCTGACAACCACGTGAGGATGATTAAGAGAAGAAAGCCAGTATACACCACAGTGTGACAAAGGATTATGAGGATTGACGACATCAATAAGATCCATACAAGTACTGGTGAATTGGAAAATGATCCTGATGAGCCCTTGTCCCCTTTTCTCCAATGACGGCAGCACTCCTGTGATCTGAGCTGTTTCTAGCTATCCGGGGTCGATGCCTATTTTTTGTTTCTCTCTTTAACGAATGTCACGAGTCTGAGCTGCTTTTCGGCCGTCTTGTAGAGTTGTTGGGTTTCTTTTTGTGACAGTAGCCCTATAGCTGCTTTTTGTCTATTTTAGGGAGCTGCCACCTTCTTCTTATTGACCCGGTCTCATGCTTTGAGCTGCTTTTCGGCCGTCTTGAGCCGTGGTTGAGTTATTCCAGTAATGTCCCAGATCTGAGTTATAAAGACCGTTCTGGTGACTACTGATTTATTTGCCGATTTCTTGCAAGGGTTTCGGATGATCATTTCCCAACGATCAGAACTTGAGAGGTGTTGAACCTGCCATTTAATGGGTTACCCTATCAGAAAAATCAGGATAAACTATAATTGCTGAAAAATTGCACCAATAATACCTATGGTCATACGAAGAAGCAATATGGTCCAGCTTTTCAGCCAAAGATCCAGACCAAGAAAACAATAATGAAGGAGCAAGACCAGTGAGGCAGGTACGAAAATTGTACATGGCCCCCATGGTGCAGATTCCCCGGACAGTCTAAGTCAGTACTGACCCACATAGATATGCCTACAGCATGAGTAATCGGCATGAGGAATAACAGTCTGGAAGCCTGAGTCCTCACTTATATGAATCATCATGGATAGCCTGTCGTGAACAAAAATTTTCCGTCAGAACCACTGTCAGTCAGGTCTGCAGATATTATCATACATGCAAACCCTTTATGCTGGCCAGGACAGGAGACAATCAAATATTTGGTACGGATCCCATACTCACGACAGTGGAACCAGTTAAGATGATTCAGAAACTTCTGCGATGAGTCAGAATCTGTCAGGAAACGGTTATGTTTTAACTCACAGTTTGGAACCCAAAGGACCTGCATTTAGTGGAGAAACCCAAGGCAATGAGTCAGAGCTTGAGTTTTCATGAGAAAATTCTGATCACCATTACATGAAAGGTTGTCAGTGTCGGGTTCCACACCCAGCGGAAATTACTTTTGGATTTGTGAGATGGACATATATTTCGGTCATGATAATTAAATCACACTCAGCTAGTCAGCAAATCTAAAAAGAAATTGGAGCCTATATAAGCATGAGCAAGCCCGATAAGATCTGTCAGAATGTGGATACAGTAAAGCAAACCACCCAGGGCCAGTCAGATAAAAATTTAGTGGGAACAACAATAAAGGAAAAAGGATACCCGAGTTGGAAACGGTTTCCTTAATTCAGAATATTCATACTTGTTCCTTGCCAAATCTCGACGACGAGATTTCTTTAAGGGGGTAAGGTTTGTGATAGCCTGATTTTTGGCCCTTTCTTTTTCTCTTGTTTTTTCGAGGTTTTTGCCTGAGTTATCTTTTTCCGTGGCTTTGTGGTCTGGAAACTGAAGAAGATGCCCTCTTCTTTTTTTCCAGAGTGGCTTGTCATTCCCAAATCCTTGCCTAGACCCTGTCATTTTCATACTAGCCCAAATCCCAATATTCTTTTTATTGGGAATATTCCTTTTCTACTAAAGGAATAACTCAAATTGCCCTAGGTTGTGAAGCAACCTATATTTCCCTCACTCCTAAAATTCCCAAATAATTCTCATAAATTGTTTGGGTCATATCTTGATCAAATATGGCAAAAAAATTCATTGCCATGTTCAAAAATAATTCCCCAATATTCCTTTTTCTATTCTGCCCTGAATGGCACTTTGTGAAGGAAGTGTCATTAATATTTTCCTAGTGGCTCCCAACCTTTTTGGGCATGTTTATATGTCCAAAAAATTTCCTCATGCACAAGTTCAACTTTATTTGCCTAGCCAATCTTCCTCAGTGATTTTTCAAACTTTCTGTCAAACAGAAAGCTTTGTGAAGGAAGTACTAGCTAGGAGTATCCAAATGAGATGAACTTCTGCACCCTCCTTAATGTGCTCATATTAATCCCCTCCCACCCATTTTAAGCTCTATCCAATCATCTATGTGAGCACAGGAGCAAATCTTTGTCTCTGGCAATATTTTCAGGTTGTGAAGCTAGTATATTTTATATTGCTTCAAAAATCCTGATAAATTACCAGATCATTCTTATAGCCATAAAACATCTCTCCACCCAATTTGGCATCATTTAATTGATCCATTTGACCACCATAATTATTCCAAATTTCTGGACAAAAATGATGTTTGTGAAGCAAGTGCCATTTTGGCTTGTCCATTTGGCATGAGCTTTTTACAACATGTTTATATGTCCATATCATGAGGATTTGCCAAGTTGCATCCCATTCCATAACTCCATGTGAGAGCATCGTCATGATCTTCATTTTTCGACCAAAAATGCAGTTGTGAAGCAACTATATTCATTCTTGGTCCATTTCCCCTCAAAACCTCCAGGATCATAGTCCTTCCTAGCCTGAACACCCCAAACAACTTATTTGGCCCATAGCATATCCCTGTTGATCACATTGAGCTGACAAAGTTTACTGCAGTAAACTTCAAAACTCGATTCCAACGCAAACACAATGCCTTAGATCAAGCCAATGACCCATTAATGCTCTATCTTGGAAGGACTATCAGCTAGACAACATTTTGGGTGCTGTAGAGCATTTAATGCCCCGGTTCACGTGGTGACTACGCAGCTGGCATGCCTGTGCGCGCGCTCTGTGCGCTGTGGTGTGTTCAGGGCACCGTTTGTGCTTTACCACCACTCAACCTCGTCGTCTTAGAGCCCGTGAGCATGTCCAGTGGATGCATCTCGTCGTCGCCGCTCTGATGGACCCCTCTCCCCCTCCGCCAGCTTCCTCACCGACGCAAACCACCGCGTGCCCACGGACGTACAGTGGTGGTTTGGATCTGTTCGTCATCGTCGCCATCTTCCCCATGCTCCCTTAGCCTTGTCCTTCCCGTGAGACTCCCCTTGTGCCTCCTGCGTCGTCTACCTCAGATTCCATGCACGCGAGCATGCGTCCAAGGCGCCGGCCACGCGTCCACGGTGACGCCAGCGTGGCTCCATCTCCCCCTTGGCTATTTAAGCCCTTCCCCGAGTCCTCCGAGCTCACCGGCAGCCTCACTCCTCTCCCCTAGTGCTCCTGAGCCTCTTCCCCGAGCCTTTGGAGCCCTCCCTTCTCGCCATCGCCGCCATGGCCGCCGCGGTGCTCCGGCTAAATTTTCTCGGAGTCGAGCCCCTCCCCTCCTTCTACCACCACCAGAGCACCACCTAGTCCCCTGCAGCCCTCCCCACCTACTCGCCCCTCGCCAGAGGGCCCCGCAGCCCCATAGCCCAACCACGCTCGAAGCTCTCGTCCGCTGGCGTCGAAACCTCCATCGACTCGGTCCACTCCTCCGACCATGGATGGGACCAGTCGATGCGTCGCTCGACGCTGAGCAGTTTTGTAGGCGGAGCATCGCCGGAGGTGCCCTGTAGCACCGGCAGGCCTCGTCGGGGCCGGCTCTGCTCTGGCCAGGCGTGGGCTAGAGGAAGGAGAAGGCGCCGCCATCGCCAGCTGGTCGTGGGCCCCTCGAACCCACCCGTCAGTCCCTCTGTCCGTTGACTCCGCGCCGCTGACGTGGCAAGTGGAAGTGTATTTTTGGTGAGTACGTTTTCACTAACCAAAAGTGTATTTCTGAAAACCCGCTTCTGTCTTATCCACTCAGGGAATTGGTTGTGATGTTATTTTTGCAGAAAAGTCCTCGAACTTCAACCCTCCATAACTTTTTAACTGTAACTCCAAATGAGGCGATTCCAACCCTCACTTCTTCGTTTCGTCGAGCCCGTTCTGCTGGTCATGCTTTCACTATGGTTTGACACTGCAAAAATGACCATTATGCCCTTGCCCTTATTCAGCCCCCTTCGAGAGAGTACGTTTTCCGGCGATTTGTTCCGCGAGTTTCCCGCACTTCTCCCCGGTGCCTTCTTCATCCCTAGGCAAGCCACAATACCCACTTCCATGATAGTCATGCAGTAGCCATGATTTTCAAATTGAATCTTTATTAAATGTTTGCTTGTTGAAAAGACGGTTATAGTTGTTCCGGTGATGTTTAGAGTTGCATGTTCACTTTTGTGCTGTGTTGCCTTGTACTCTGTTATCATGTTCTACCTGCTAGTATTTCCTTTCATATGTTTATGCTTGCTAGTAGTACATGTTGATGTTGGTGATGGTCATGCTAGTCAGTATGCCATGCTTAGTGGATATGATTTATTGTTGATATGGTGGATAGTTATGTGATACCCTCATGATTACGTTGATATCATGTTCATGCATTTTATCATGGCTCAGCATATTTGCATTCAAGTTAACCGGATTAAATTGAACTTGAACAACTATTGGCTGAGTCATGGTGCCACTGAAACGATGCTGACCAGTGCAACCACGCTTACCGGTATGGGACGGTCCTAACTGGGTCTATTGTTGTGCCTCTCGCCGGTGCCTCCAACGAGGGAAGGTTATGCGCGTGCGCTACCCTGATCAGGTAGGCGGACATAAGCCTTGTGTGCCCGTTGTTGAGTTAAGTTTTTGGGTCCCAGAGTGGATCATTGCCACGACGGTGGTTTGAGTTGTCTTGAGGTAGGCACGGGGCCACCCATGACTTAGCCTAATGGGGAGTGAGTCGGAGTGGCCGAGAGAGTGTCATGGCAGTAGAACGGTTTTGTCGGAATGCCGTTTGTCCACCCGAATGGGAGTGCGAGGCCATGGGTTCCGTAGTGTGGATACAGTGTACTAACCTCTGCAGAGTGTATATTAAATCTATCGATAGCCGCGCCCGCGGATAAGGGCCCAGTTCGAAAGTAGGGTACACCATGAGTCAATAGTAATAAGAATAACTTGATTAATGACAACCCGTGGTTGTGATCACCGTAAGGATCACGGGCCAAGTATTGGTCGTGGTTGTGATGGCCGTAAGGATCACGGTTGGAGACCAAGTGTTGGTCGTGGTTGTGATCATCGTAAAGATCACCGTGGTATCGAGGATACTGAGTTGTTGGATATTCATGATGTTGTGCGAGAGTCGTGGGTAAAGATCAAGCTCCTTGTGGTCATTTAATGATTACTACCGTATTGTTTATACCAAGCTTGATTTGATCCCGAGATGATCGTGTGATGTCCAAGGTTGGTAAGTGATGCATGTGTTGGTTACGAGGTAACCCGAGCAGAATAAGTGGTGCATACAGTGTCATTATGTTGCATGCTAGTATTGTCAGAATAATATGTTCATATTGTTATAGTTGTATCATGTTTATGTTGGTTAGGCCATGTTATTCTGATGATATCATGTTAATTCCTGTTTAACCTGTAATTGCCATGCCGTTGTCTGTCTTGAATGCTTCTGGTTATTGTGAGCTTGCAAGTACATTCAATGTACTGACCTGGCGTGTCATGCCAGTTTGCAGGTCATGCCAGATTTGATTGCTTGCTTGTCGTGGTTTCCGTCTGTGCGAGCTGGGATAAGTGTTCCAGCCAGCGTCCCTGCGGAGTGGAGTTCACCACCTTCGTCGTTGTTCCGCTGCTTCGAGTTGTTCTGCTGCTTGCATAGAGCAACTGAGGATGGCGTAGTGTCGCTGTGCCAATGTTATTCATTGTAATATCGTAGACCTTGTATTCATATTCGTGTAATAATAGAAAGCTGGTTTGTTCTATGCTAAGCAGTGCCGTATTCCAGCAGACTTCTTCTCGATCTCTGGGCTGGAATACGGGGTGTTCCGGTTTTATCTTAGCCGGGGTGCCACACTTAGGTCCGTTAAGGGGTTAATGACGTGCTTTGTCATCCGCCAGCGGATGACAAAGACCGCTGCATATTTGCCGCCTACTAGCAGATGGCCTAGCATGGCATGTGGTAGCACCTGGGGGGCTGGTCTAATTGGTTGCTTTGTCATCTGCTGGCTGACGACAAAGAAGCAATGGTCTTTGCCATCTTCCAGCAGACGGCAAAGCATTAAAATAGCCAGCCTATTGCCCCTAGGTTGCACAGGTAGCTAACACCATGGCATATTTGTCATCCGCTGGCAGATGGTAAAGCTCTTTGCCGTCTGTCAGCAGACGGCAAAGAGCATGTATAACCCCTGTTTTTTTCTTAAATTCATTCAATTACACATAAATTCACAAATATATATATATATATATATAGACACACACAAACACACACACATATGAATATAATTTCGACAAGCATACCAAATCATATCCCTGCCATATGGATATGATCATCCAACACATAGACATAGAAAATGAAAAGTTCATATGCAACATATATAGCTAGCCAACATATCCAACAACAAGCATACAATGGTTTCATCCGTACATACATATATAGGTAGCAAGTTTCACGTTTTTCATCCTACAGAATCAAAACAAGAAGGAAGCATAAAGAGAAGAGTAGACTACATCAACGCAAGCTTCCTCATCTTCTCTTATTCAGTTCTTTTAATTTTTTATTTCAAATACTCATTTTGTTTTCCAACTAAATTTAACTTCTCGACAAGAGGGTCGGTTGCAAATTCCTGTTTACATACCTCCTAGATTAAAATATCTCTATGTCAACTTGATGGCCGACGAGGACGGATATCAAGACCATGGCACTATGTATAACAAACAATCATACAAAGTAAGAATGTTATACAAATACTATATAAATCATACAAGTAACTATATAAATCAAGTACAACATAAAAAATTGAATACCTAATAATAATTTGGATTGTCGGGTTCAATAAATGCTTCAGGATCAATAAATGCATCATCATCACTATCAGTAATGACGTGCTCATCATCATCATTAATAAATAAATGCATCATCATGTGGAAGGCCACCTCTACATAATCGGTCAAGCATTGACAGGTCATCTGAAGTAGTAACCTCTTCTAGTTTAGGGTCATCTTGTTCCAGCTGAGGGGTGAAGTCGGGTTCACTATCGCTGTCTACTTCTATGTTTTGGGGTGAAGTAGAGTGGTTCTTGAAACATTTTTGGAAAGATGTGTTTCTTGGAAGAATTCTCCTTCATATGTGTTTGGGTTAATGTAAGGTTCATAATCCTCTTCATTGGGGGGAGGTGGTCTAACACGTGATGGCACTTCATAAACGACATCCCAATCATTGAGATTAGGATCACTTCGACAGGCCCACGATAGATAGAAAACTTGGGTTGCCTGTTGAGGCATAATATAGACATCGGGAACATCCAAATGGGTGCTTTGTTTGATTTCCACTAGCCCTACATGTTCATGAGTGCTTCTAGGCTCCTTCAGCTGGAACCAATAACATTTCAAGACTACGAGGTTTGGTGGGTTTGCACCATAGAATTGAAGTTCATAAATTGCTTCAACTCTCCCATAATACTCGGTATCTCCTTCGCCGATAGCAGAGACACAACAATTTGTGGACTTTCGGTCGGCCATAGATAGCTCTTTGCCATAGGTATGAAAGCGATACCCGTTGATGTCGTATTTGTCAAATGATCGGACCTTAAAGTCAAAACCATTAGCGACTTGTCACAATTCGGCATCCATAAACTCTGAGTTATCCTACAAGTTTAATATGAAAGGGATTGTTGCATTAGCCACAAATTAGACGAAGAACTGAAATGGGCTAATGGAAATTACCGTTTGTTTGAACCAAGAGGTGAAACCGGGATAGCAACCTCCATGCTTTGCCAGAATCTCATACTCTTTGATGGAATCATTTTGGATCACCGCCCCATACGAGAATTTGGCGACATATCGACTGTATCAAATTTATCCAGGAACCTTCTATGTGGGGCACGGGAACCTTCCATGCACACACCAGCGAATGAATAGCGCATACGCCAGCAAGTCATGCCCTGAGGACATGTACCAGACATGCATTATGAAGTTATTTTTGCTAAAGGCGTCGTATGTCTTGAACCATTATCCCAGGCTTCATGCAATTCGTCCTTTAGCGGCTGCATGTACACATTCATATTCTTCCCCAGATAGTTGGGCCCTAGAATTATTAACGTCACGAAAATGTTCTTTCTTTGCATAATCTGTCCGGGGGGGAGATTGAGTGGAATGACAAATACGAGCCAACAACTGTATTGGGTTGCCGTCAGACCAAACACACTGAACCCATCCGTGCTGATGGCGACTCGAGGATGCCTCAGATCTGTCGCTTTGTCGTCATGTAATGCATCGAAGCACTTCCACGCTTCACCGTCCGATGTGTGCACCATCATCATCGAAGCACTTCCACGTTTTGCCGTCTCTTTGACCATGAAATGACATTGAAGTCTGGGTACAATTGGCATATACCGAAGAACATTAACGGGGATTTTGGTTTGCGTGTTCTCACCAATACCATTGTCTACCACAACTTACTTGGATGACATGCAAATGGGACAATAGTTCAAGTCTGCATACTGAAGCTTAAGTAAGGCACATCCATTCTCACAGGCATGTATCTTCTCATAGGGTATCTTAAGAGCACGGAGGATTTTGTCTGACTGGTATAGGTTTGCAGGTAGTACATGGCCTTTGGGTAGAAAACGTCCAAATACTGTCATCATCGGGTCATAGCATTCTCTGCCCAAGTTGAATTGAGCCTTCAGAGCCATTATTTGTGAGATAGCATCCAGCTGACAAAGCTCAGTGTGCTCGTGGAGAGGACGTTTTGAAGACTCCAACATTTCTTTGAAGTCCTTTGCAGATTCCTCCATCTCATCGTCCCAGTCCCGAGCATCATCAAAGTCTTGTACCATGTCTTGCATCCTGGTACCATGCTCGTCGGTGCAACGACGAAGCACCTCAGCTCTGGCATGTTGGGCAGACTCGCCATGAAATGTCAACACCGTATAATCTGGGGTAAAACCCCTCTTCTGCAGGTGTTTGCCCATTTCATCCTCTGTCCTCTTATGCCAATTGTTGCACCCGGCACAGGGGCACCAGGTTGTCCTCTAGCCATTTGCAAATGCGGCTCTCAGAAACCATTGGTTTTTGTTAACCATTCAATGGTCATGTCTTTCTGACTAGTGTGACCGATGTACATCCACACACAATCACTCATCTTGCCTAGCTACTAGATACATATGAAATATATATAAATTAATCAGCATGTATATATTCATAAGTTAATGGAGTTTGTCACTTTTATTACGTCCATGCAACCTAGATGCTAATAGGTAAAGATAGGTCCTAATCCCACCCGAGTATGTGTAGATTGGGTTCATTTTCCCATGCTCTGCTCCGAATCCGACACAAAATTTCGGCAGCACATCCCCGCTGTTCTCCTGGTACACGTCTCGGCAATAAGCAGAGAGGATGTGTACCCGGAGACCAATAGGAAGGCACTGACGAAATTTTGCATCAGGTCCAGAGCAGAGCACATGGGAAAATGAACCCAATCTACACATACTCGGGCTGTCCATGGAAAACGTTGGACAATTTGAAATAATCATGGTTATAGATATGCAAATGCATGCATATTATAGATGTAACCCTTTCAAACGGGAGACACATAGTGTTCACGCATACTGATGATTGAAGACACCTATAGCTAGCAAGTTTCATTGGCACGAAGACCAGAATAGAGAAAATGAAGGGGGATGACGATATGTAATTTGTGCTCACCCACAAATGCAGGAGTGGAGCTCGTTGAACACTAGACCCTCGCAGCGATGAGAAAACTGCAAATTTAAATCGAAAGATGAGTAACATAGCAATATTGTTTTTCCCGACAACCTAACTATATATTTACAACAAGACGAGCGGGTTAGGGGGTTCCTCAGCGTCGATGGAACCCTAAATATCAAGTATCATCGGTGCGAGATACATGTGGCGCTCGACGTTGAACACTAGATCCACATCCCGCAAGTGACGCTAGCACCGGGCGTCCTGCAACAATAGTTCTGGTGGCCGATGTCAGTCGAACACCTTGGCGAATTTGTCTGGCAGCCTTTGCGATGAGGATCAAAGCCATGCTTTGAAAGTTCAACCAACCAAACCGACTTGAGTCAATTTGGGTGTTTCAAGTTTCAACACATGGCTTTTAATCGTCATCGCAGAGGCTGCAAGACAAATTCGCCATGGTGTTAGACCACCATCGATGCTTGCTACAGGACGCCGGACGCCAGCGTCACTTGTGGGACGTGGATGTAGTGTTCGACACTGACGACCGCATGTGTCTCGCACCGATGATACTTGCTATTTACGGTTCCATCGACACTGAGGAACCACCTAACCCGCCATCCCGGAGCGCCCTCAGGTATGGCGATGCACGGTCGATGGGTCAGAACTCGGACCAGGGGATTCTCGTCCTGGGCGACGGCGTCGGGACCGGCAAGACCCACTTGCTCCACCATCTATCCCCTAGGCAACCGGCGATCCTCAACCCTCTGCCCCGACCCTCGACCCCTCGGTGACCGGTGATCCCCAACCCCTCGGGGACCAGTGATCCTTGACCCTGTTATGTCGGTGATGCACCCCGATCCTCGACCCGGTTTCATCGGTGAAGCACCCATAATCTTCTTCTTCCTCCTCCTCTTCTTGTTCTTCCTCTTCTTCTTCTTCTTATTTTTTCATCTTTCCTCTTTCTTCTTAACCTAAACTAAACTAAATCTAAACCTAAAAAACAGAAACAAAACCAAGCCTAAATTAAACTAAACCTAATTAAACTAAATCTAAAAAAACAGAAAAAAGAAGAAGAGGGAAGTCTCACCTTCAGGCGTGGCAGGGGTGCCTGGGATGGAGGAGGGGGCGCCGAAGCGGCAGGGCGGCCGCGAGGGTGGACGAGTGGGGCACCTGGGTGGCTCGGGGCGCCGGGGCGGGGCAGCCGCGGGGGTGGAGGAGAGGGGCGTAGGGGCTGCAGGGGCGCCGGGCCGGGGCGGCGGGGCGGGGCGGCCGGGGCGGCGAGGCAGGGCGATGGGGCGGAGCGCTGGGGCGGCGGTGGCGGCTCGGGCATGGGGTTGCGGCGTGGGTGTGATGAGGGGAGGGAGAGAGAGGGGAGAGAGAGGTGTGGGGCTAGCTGCTTTTTAGTTTAGGTCATAGCTCTTTGTCGTCTGCTAGCAGATGGCAAAGAGCCTAGCTAATGAACATTAGTTTGGCCACTTTCTTTGCCGTCTGCTAGCAGACGGCAAAGAAAGTGTCTGTTAGGTGGTTCTCGCTAGTGGGCCACCCTCCCTCTTTGCCGTCTACTAGCTGACGACAAAGCTTCTATGCTGTTGGCTAGCGGACTGCAAATTGCTGGCCGACGGCAAACATGACCTTTGCCGTCAGCTCATTCTGTGTCATCAGTTTTCTTTAAGCTGATGGTAAAGACATTCTTTGCCGTCAACTGGCTGACGACGAAGAGCTGGCTGACGGCAAAGATCCTAATTCCAGTACTGTCCCTCCCAAGATGAACAACATAGGCATACTCTAGGTGAACCAGATATTAGACAGAGATACTATTCATTGCTGCCTGGATATGTGCCCCACAACTAATTTAGAAACAAGTTTGAACGTTAATATGGACTTGACTTGGAGTCTAAGAGGTGAACAGGACGACAATCTAGCAGGTAATATTAAGCAATGCTATGTTGTGATGAAACCACTCCCCACCGTCGGTCCGTCGCCGCCCCAGCCAGACCTCTAGGCCCCCCTCCCCGCACCAAGCTTTTTCTTCGGCGATCCACACGCCACCGGCCCGCCACCACGCCCCCCACGGCCGGCGACCACTGCCCCCACCCTGAACCCTAAGATAGATAGTGGGGTACATCTCCGGCAAGGCCCCCTCCCTGCTGCAAGTGGTTCTTCCTCAACTCCAGTGAGCCCCCACCCCCTCAAAATCAGCTGACCCAAAATTCAATTTAGAGCAGAGCAGCAGCACAAGTGAGGGGGAGAGCAACAACAGCGCGAGCGAGAGTTGGAGCAGCAGCAGCGGATCCGGCTGGTACTGACGCTGCCACCGAAGGGGCCTCACACTGGAGGAGAGCTGCCATGGAGATGTCACCCATGGCGCCGGCTTCGAGGTAGCCACGCCATGGGGGTGTGGGATGGAGCATCGTCGGTGCCGAGAGGTTGAGTTAAGGAGAAGGTGCAATGCGATGAGGGTACAACCTCTTTTGTGGCACAGAGTAGGCCTCGGCTTCGTCCGAGGAGTTGGTGAGGATGTTGCGGTTCCGGTGGAGCAGGTTAAGGCGGCGCTGAGGGGATGGAGCAGCCGCGATAGACGAGGCGATCATCGAAGCAGCTCCTTGGAGGTGGAGGACGGGGCGGCTAAAGCAACGGGATGACGAGATGGACGACGGATCCATATCCGAGGAGGT
Organism: Triticum timopheevii; assembly: GCA_963921465.1. NCBI lineage: Eukaryota > Viridiplantae > Streptophyta > Magnoliopsida > Poales > Poaceae > Triticum > Triticum timopheevii. The sequence goes on from OY997268.1 coordinate 215,513,185, forward strand.
GGATGAGGGACGTCAAGTTGGTGCGATGGACGACGTCGTCGGGGAAGAGGCTCCGGCTGGGTAGCAGTGAGGCGGTGGACGGAGGAGGGTGGTGTTTCGCGGCTGGAGCAGAGAGGTTATGGCGGCCTGGGATTTCGAATGGCGAAAATAAGGCGATGGGACGGGGGAACCATGACTTAGGGACGCGCTTGTCCCAAATGTAGGGTGTGTTACAAAAGTACCCCCACCAATTTGAACTAGTGGCCCTTTTGGCTGAGGGTTAGAAGGGGGTTTCACGTGTCGCGATTTGGCAGTTGGAGGGAGTTTTCACGCGCGTTATAATTTAGGGATAGCAAGGCACGGTTTGTGAAGATGCGAGTTTTGGAAGCACGATATCTGAATTTTCAGGATATAACAAGGCGCGGTTGAATTTTAGGGACAAGCCTAACATGTAATATTGTACTTGTACGTATCAAATCAATTCACACTTCCCTCAACGAAAAAACTATTCACACCACACAAAGAGAGAGTCTTGTCCCGTTTTACTATACAAATACTATTCAAAGCTATGAATCCATGTTATGTCCAATTAAATTTTTTCGTTGGCTGTATAATGCATGTAACCTACTCATACCAACATTTTAGTGCATTCCAAATGTCTATACTACCGCTGCAATTCGAACTAAATTTGAATTTGTTTCTCTATTTGAATAATAATCTACAATCATGATTGTTGCCAACTTCAACCATCATTTGTGTATTACCTTAACAACACACCACATGATTACTATAGAGATAGATATGAACTATGTGTACTATATGAACTCGAATTCAATTTTTTGAATACACTTGATGTTGATTCCAAATAATAGTACATTTGATGTACTCACTAGATATTCATAATCTAAACCATGTTCCATACGTACACCGTGTTTATCACACAAAGTACAGTGCCCTGCCCCCTACATTATGACAAGTATTTAGCCCTGAGCTGCAAAAGCCACACATTATCCCAAATTATAATCAATGTTCTATATATTATATGAAGTACTATCAAGATGCCCATGCGTTGCACGGAACATCAAGATGATCGAGGGGAGTCCTTATTTGCAAATGTGGAGACGGCTGTGGGTATCTTTTTTCAAAATTACCATAGTTTCCTTCCTATCCATTAGATGTAAATCGGACGGCCTATATTGCAGGATGGCATGCACACCATCATCACCAACTCTGTTTTTTATATATAAAATATATTATATGTAGTATAACATGTTCATAACCACATCATGTGTATCACCGTTATATATATTCACGCATGCGTTGGTTTAAAAGACTGACAAATTCTTCAAATATCTGAATTCACTTTTTATAATGAATTATGATCTCTTTTAGTCTTTTACACCCACACAATCCTCTTATCTTTGTAGCTAGCGCTAACTTTCTCTCGTGCATGTACATGCCCGCATCCCTCTCACCCTCCCTCAGCATTCTCTAGCTCCATCGCGCAAATTCGTCTTTTCACTTTAGGTTGTTCACCCACTGTGTGTGTAGCCCCCCCCCCCCCAGCTCCTTGTGTACGGCACACATCGATCGATATGCCTCTCTAGCCAGGTGTGCCTACCACAAACGCAAGCTTTCCCTCTTCTCTTCTCACCATCCACGCCTCACTCCCGGCCATCTTTTCATCGATCTCGTATTCACACACTCATTCCCCCTCGATATAGTATGCCTCTCGCACCACCTCCTAGCTGCATCCCTGTCTCTCTATGCTTCTCTTTGGGCCTTATTTGCTTCTAACACATACATGCATGTATACCGATCGATCTCCCTACATATACCTAGGTCGACTTTAACTATTTTTCCCCAGCCATTGACCAACGTACCTCACAAGTTATGTCTCCCCTTTCTTCGACAAAGGACGGTTGATCTTCCTATGTAGTTACGTTCGCTTACCACAGCCATATCGTCCCCCCTCATCATTTGTGCATGTCTCCTGACACGTCTCTCACCCGCACGTGCACAGACAGGCGGGTATCCCCTCTCTTACTGATACCGCAATCGTGCTCTCCGTTTGTCCAGGAAGCCTCTCATACCATATGTTAGAAGCAACTCCACCACCAACCCCTCTGACACTCCAGCTATGTCTCTCTCCCAACCTTATTCCTCTCCTACACATATGCATGGATGCCGATCGATCTCCCTCAATACATAAGGTAGGTCTCTCTCCTCCTTCACACATATACCAGCCATTATACCTCTATAGTTAGGTCTCTCCCCCACCCCCCCACACACAATAGTTGAGCGTTGTAGGTAGGTATCCATTCCACAGAGACAAACTGCACTTGTCCCCTCTCACGTTCCAGTAGGCCAGCCACCCTATATCTTTAATGTGGGCACACACAGATTCGATGGCACTCTTTATCGATCACGCGAGCGCGCACACACACACACATCATCATCCCTCTCTTTGATTCTATGGATACCTCAGGCCGATGGTACCTCCACTCTCTTCTTGTGGATCGCCCCCTCTATATATATGATATATGCAAGCCTCTATTTCACACACATTGCATATGTTACATTTTTTATGGAAATATCATCGACACATATTCCCTGTCTATCTCTCACGCACCCCCCAAAACACTCACGAACCCACACACTCTATCTCTCTATGTTTGTATCTCTCACACACAACCCCACGTAGGTGGTGTATGTACATGAAGTGAATAGGTGCACATATTCACGCTTCATGCCCAATCACACCTGCGCGGGTACATGGTGGAGCTCATTTCTGTGCGGAATGGCAGCCCACATGCTAACTTGAGCGCGTGTAGCGGTTGTTTACCTATGAAGGTCGTGTACCATGCGTGCACAAAACAAAGTTTGACTTGATGCGTTGGTGCGTTATTTTTAAATCAAGTTATATCGCTACATTGTCATGTACAAAGAATATAAAATGATTTTTATGGAGAAAAGGGTAGTCCGCTCCACTATATACAATGGAGCCTTCCTCCCTGGGTTTGTCTCTCTTCAGAGTACCTCACACAAGGCGGCGGTGGCCTCTCTCTCTCTCACCGTTGGTCACTGATCCAGTCGCATCCCGGCCGCCGGCAGAAAGCGACGATGTGCATCGTTTCTCTAGTCGACGGTGCCGAGGTAGCACGTCCTGGTTTACGGTACCCGCCGTTCTCTCTGACCAAGCTCTGGCATGGTAGGTCCTATGCCACTTCCTCGCTGCCGCAGTATGGTCAGATCCCGCCCGCCGCTGCTCTCCTAGTTACATCCCGACGACCCCCAGGTATCCCCTCCAGCCTTGATCCACTTCCCGTCTTCCCACGTCGCTGCATGTGGATCTTCCATAGTTCTTTGCCTAAAATGTAGCTCGTCCGGTGTACTTTCCATATTGCAATCTCGTCCTCACACCGTATTACACAAACACAACCGTGTGGTTATCTTCCCTTAGGATAAGGTATATGATTCTTTTTTGTCGTCATATGTGTCATCAATTGTTATTTGGCCAATAATTGTTTCCTTTCTACCTCTTTTTTGCAAACAAGGCTATCCATTTCACCTCGTTGCTATTGCGACCTTTTGGTGAACTGCACCAATCACTTTTTTCTTAAGAGTGTTCTGTGCAGTTGTACTGAAATGTAACACGAGCAACGTCTCTACATTTCAGTGCGACTGCACAAAGAGAGATTGGTTTTGCTCTATCCTCCTCATCCAACTCCGAGCCTAATCTTCTCCAACTATTTGCTTAATCTTCTCTAACTAGTTAGTCTTAAGAGAGACTGTAAAGGTGACCAACTTCTATTTGTGTGTTTATTGTTCCATCAACAGTCCTCTGTTATTGTAATCACACTTAATATCTTTGGAACAGGGACACTCAGCTCTATTTTATTGGAACCGCAAAAATGATCGGAATGTTGCATGCTCTAGACAGCTACTTTTTTCCCAACATGCCTTGTTGATTTAGACCGAGCTGGGGGAAGTTGTTGCCGATGAAAGCATGGATCAATTTTAATTTAACACCTTCTCACAACTTTGTCTTCAGTTGTGATGTAAATATTAGCGTTGATCAGCTAATCGTTGAGATGCGTTAGCAAGGAAGTTAGTTTTTTATTTTTTCGAAAGAGCATGGATGGCAAGACACACGAAACAAAAGGTGAAAGCTCGGAGCCTTGTACAATTTCATGTCATTGGAAAATTATTTGTATAATACGTCAATTATGTAAACAAATGTTGGAAGCTTGATAGCATTGCCAGAAGCCTCTTCAGCATCCGGGCCCATGTGCCATGCACAAAATTATACTCCCTCCGTTCCTAAATATTTATCTTTTCAGAAATTTCAAATGGACATATTTTAGAGTGTAGATTCACTCATTTTGCTTCGTATGTAGTCACTCGTTGAAATCTCTAGAAAGACAAATACTCTGTAGTATTTAATAAAGTAGTGCACAACCACATGGGTGACTCAGCCCGGTCGTTGCGCCACACTAATAGTGAGTAATGAGTAGTGAAATCATAAGCCCCACCTTTCCCACTGCAAGTTGCTCGGAAGAAGCAACCATCAATATGCTCTTCTTTGAATCCGCTCATATTACTCCCTCCGTCACTATTTTTAGAGCACGCTTCAAGAATCTCTGGGACCAAGGCGACTGGTGATCGACCTGAAAAATAGCATTGGTAGTTATAGCACGGCGTCTATTACTAGAGTGTCGTGGGAAGTAACACCTATGGGACCGGAGCCCCTTTCGGTCCGGCGGGGGGGCGGAGATCGCACGAAGAGCGGATCGAGGCGAAGCACGCGAGCGATTTTACCCAGCTTCGGAGCTCTCCGGAGAGATAATACTCCTACTGCTGCTTTGTGGTTGTATTGAGTTCTTGCTCGAGAGCGTGAGTGTTCTCTGGTTTCGAATGCTTCAAACCCCCTCTACGTTGCGCATGGGCCTCCTTTTATATGCTCAAGGGGTCACCGACAGGTGGCAACACATGCAGGGGTAAAAGTGGAAAAAGAGCTGCGGTTGGTACACCTACTTGTACAGTGTCTCATACCTAACCCTGACGGCAGGGGACAAAGGCATTAAATGCCCGTCTGTATCGCCCAAACAGTGCAGAAAAGTGACCGTTAGGGGTGCCACCGCTTGCCACGATGGCGGTCTTGTCATCGCCGCTTGCCACCTCGCACCGCTGGCTGCACAACCTCTCGCCACGCGCGCCTGGAAAGGTCCCATGGCGACACATTGACGGATGCGCTGGAGCGTGAGTACAGAGTGGTGGCCTGCCATGGCAAGCGCCTTGCTGCAGTCGTTGTCTTGTCGCGCCCGGAAGCTTGTCGCTCGCCGGGCCTTGCCGGGACACGTAGCGTGTCGCGGGAAGTTCCTTGAAATGCCTCCGTTAGCCTTCCCGGCAAGCTCCTCTTGCCAGGGCCTTGTCTCCTTCCCGGCAAGCTCCTTTTGCCAGGGCCTTGTCTCCTCGGTTTAAACACTTTGTTCTTGAATGGCTCCAAAGGAACCACGGAGGACCTTGGCGGGCACCCGGCAAGCCTTGCCGCGGGGCGCTGCGACTGCCCGTGCACAAGTTCGGGATACTAGGGTACCCCTACTCTAGTACACCGACAGGAGCCCCCGGGCCTGGGCCATACACGGTGCCGAGCGCTATTGGGCCAGGCCCAAAACAGGGCACGGGCACGCGCGACCTAGGTCACGCCGTATCTGACTCCGTATCCACCGCGCTCTCCCATAATGGCACGCGTCGAATGCGGCGTCGTGGGAGAGATCGTGGGTGGTTCTTTATTTGGAAAAAGCGTAACATTCGCCTTGTCCCTCTTAATAAGCAGGGGAAACAAGGGCAGTTCCCCCATCTCGCCAGTTGCTGTTTCCAATCTCAGAAATCTCCGCCGCTCCCCTCCGCTTCCAAAGTCGAAAGAGAGCAGCGCTCCGCCCCCCATCACCGCCGTCGCCGCCAACGCCTTCGATCTCCCACACCACCTCCGCCATGGCTCCGAAAACCGGGAAGGGCGTGAAGTCGGCCAAGGCGCTGCGGCTCGAGGCGCTGCGAAAGAACGGGCAACTTTCCCCCCTGAGCTCTCCGCGAAGGAGCTGAGGGAGTGGTTCTACCTCTTCTGGTCGACGGAGACGCGAGCGCATCCGCACACCAAGGTACTCTCCGCCGCCGCTTCCGAATGGGCTCCGAACGGATACCCTTTCTTCGCGCTGTTCTTCTACTGCGGGCTCTGCCCGCCCTTCTCTAAGTTCTTTTGTGATATCATGAACACCTACGGGTTCCACCTCCTTGACTTCACCCCCAATGCTGTCCTGACCATGGCAGTTTTCGCACATCTCTGCAAAAACTTTGTCGGAGTCCACCCAAACGTAGCCCTTTTCCGCCATTTCTTCATGCCCCGGGTCGAGAGAGGAGAGCCTCTAGCCGGAGGAATCGCCTGGATCTCGAGAGCTGGCAAGAAGGAGGCCTATCTGGAGGGGGAGCTCCACAGCAAATGGGAGGAGTGGAGAGCGGAATGGTGTTGGATCGTTGAGGAGAACCCGCAGCCGTTCACTGCCCTGCGCCAAGCCCCAGCAGTGCGCGACAACGATTGGAGCGCCCTAGCCGTGGACGACGACAAGCTGAAGATTGCCATCACCCGGATCTTGAGGCTCAGGCTTGCCGGACTCACTGTAGGCGTTGTTGGCGCGGATTTCCTTCGCCGCCGCATTGCCCCCCTGCAAGAGAGGAGGAGACCCGCCTGGGAGTTTGGGGGTCCGGCGGATATCATGAGGCTGCGCCCAGGCCTCAACTTCAACTTCACTGTCCTGGAGCTGGATGCGATGCTCAAGGAGCTATTCAAGCATGATCCTCAGCATCCAGAATGGTTCAGGCTGCCGCAGGGTGTCGTCCCGTTGTGCAACAATTCCTCGCTTGATCGCATCCGCGCAATGATGCCAGAGTGCGACTCGCATGGAATTATTCCAACTTGGCAAGAGCCCGCGGACGACGTCGTGCAGCAGTTCTTCGACGGCTTGGTGGAGGTGGCGGTTCGTGCCGACGAACAGAGGAGCCTCACCCGCGACACCACCGAAGATGAGATGCGGTGCATCGCCACCAGGGCGGAAGAGGCGGCGGCAGCCGCTGCCGCGGGCGAGTTTGGGTTTGCCGTGGAGGAGGCAGAGGCAGCCGAGGCGGCAAGCCTTGCCGATCGAGACGAGCTTGCCGGAGAGATTGCCGGCGAGGGAGAGCCTGAAGCTGAATCGAGCGAGCCCGCCGAGGGTGCAAGCAGCCAGCCATCTTCAAGCAGCTTGCCGCAAGGAGAGCTCCCAGTGCAGCCCCCAGTTCCACCAAGAAGGCGCCTCCGCAGGGCCGGGGCCGTAGCAGGGCGGCAGACGGGTCAACAGCCGCCGCGTCGCGGGACACGCTCCACCGCGACAAGCACTGTTGCCGTAGGAGCGTCTCACGCCGCCGCGGCAATTGGAGTGGGGTCTTCCCGGACCACCGCTTCCGATCCTGCCGCTGCCCCCGCCAAGCGGGCAAGGGAGCCTACTCCTCTGCCTCGTCGCGCCGAAAGAGGGCCGGACTTCGACCTCTCTGCGCTCAGCTCCGACGAGGAAGAAGAAGAGTAAGATTCTTTGCTATACTTGTAATTCTTCAATTCTTGTTGTTTTTGTCTTGCTTCTGATTTCCTTTACTCTGAACTTCCTAGGACCCTGGCCCAGAGAGCGGCGAAGAGGGCCAAGGCTCCGGTGATTATCATCAAGGACGAGCCCACCTCGACAGCAGGGGGCGCTCCCGAGACCACCTTGCCGGACCCGGCAACTACTCCCCGAAGCAGCCCCCAGCGTAAGTATCTGTTTACTTCCTGTTGTTGGGCGCGCATGGGTGCTCTTTATTTGTTGATACCTGTTTCTTGATTTGTGTACGAGCAGAACAGCCTCACCAGGAGCAACCGGAAACCGCCCCTGAGATACTATCTGCTTCGACTACGCCGCCAAGGGAGGATTCCCCGGCAAGGGAGCGCTCTCCAGCAAGGGAGGAGTCCCCGGCAAGGGACAGTTCTCCGGCAAGGGACGGGACCAGCGACCCCCCGGTGGTGGAGCCCATGACTGCAGAGCCCAGCACAGGTAATCCTTCTTGTCAAAAAACTTCCCTTGGGTTCTTCTTTTTCTGATTTTTCTTCTTGGATATTTGCTTGACTTCTTCTCCCTCTTCCTGTCTTCAGACCGAGGCCACCGGCGAGGAGAACGCGCATGGCGACACCAACGACGCCGCTGCCCCCGAAGGAGAAGCTGGCGCCGAAGATCCCGCCGGTGAAGAGGCCGCCAAAGCTGCCGACGCAGGAGCTGGCGAGGGGTCCGGCGATCGCACTGACGGCCCCGAGGCCGCAGGAGCGCAAGGCGCTACGCCGACCGCCGATCCCTCCGCCACTGCCGCAGCGCCAGGCTCCGAAGAGCCCCAGCCCGGCGCCTATCTGAAGGCCGGCGATGGCGTCTTCATCAAACTTCCCTGGGCGTCAAGCTCCAGGGCGCCGGTTGAAGGAGAAGTCTTTGACGGAGAAGTGCTCGCCTCCACTGGGTTGACACTGGTCGACGCGCCAAGCAGCAGCAGCGGCGAGCCTGAAGAGGAACAGCTGCTGCGGAGGCTGCTGTCACTCTACCGCGCCCGACAAGCCAAACTGGAATCCCAGGAAGCGCTTGTCGCGCAGGCGGGTGTGGACATTTCGAAGCATGCGGAGGAGCTCCAGAGTCGCAACCAGGAAGCCCTCCAGTCCATTGCAGAAGAGCGGGCGCAGCTTGTCAAGGCGCGGAAGGCCTTCCTCCTCGAGAAGGCTGAAGCCGAAGAGCAACAGCGGCTTGCCGCCGAGGAGCTGTCCGTGCGGGAAGGCGAGTTGACGCAGCGGAAGGTCAATCTGGACAGCTATGAGGAGGAGCTTGCTGCGCGCGAGCAAACACTTGGCGGGGCTCTCAAGGAGGCAAAGGATGCTTTCGCAGCTACCGAGGCCGCCAAGAAGGAGCTGGAGGTGAAGGTGGCGCAGCTAGAGGCCGATCTTAAGGCGAGGAATGAAGAGCTTGCCGCACTCCAGCACGAGCGCGAGAAGGACGCCCTTGCCCACGGTGAGCTACAGGGTCGTCTCCTCGAGAAGGGCAAAAAGCTGAGCGCCGCCAAGGACTCCAATGTTGATCTTGAGCTGAAGTTGGCTATGCTGACCGAGACGCTGGACGGCGCCAAGGAGCGGGAGGTGGCCTTGAAGGAAGAGATCAAGGCCAATGAAGCGCTGCTGACGAGGGCCGCCGAAACCCAGAACACCTTCAGGGAGACTGTGGAGCTCTGGACAGAGGGCCTCGTAAACATTGCCGCAGTCATCGATGAGGAGCTGGCGCAGCTGGGAATGGAGGGTTTCGGGTACTCCTTCGATGAGAACCTCCAGCCCAGCGCCAAGCTCAGTCTGTTCTTCAAGGGCGTGGCGACGGCCCTCCAGCAACTCCGGGAGAGGATCCCAAAGCAGCTGGCCGACGAGTCGCGCACAATCTGCGCGGGAGTTCTGGAGAAGGTGTTGGTGAAGGTGGCCTTCCACAACCCAGGCCTCAACCTCACCAACGTCCTCAAGAAGCTGCCGGCAGACGCTGATCTGGAAGAGCTCAAGGCCCTTGTCGCACCCATTGTGGACCAGGTGAATGAAGTCAGGAGGGTCGACGGCGATCGCGTAGATTAGGCCGCCTGTTTTCTCCTTTTCTTGCCGCTGCTAGTCATGTTATGAAAAACAATCTGTTTAGAGCTGCGACAAGCTATTTTGTAATATAACTTTATTTTGGGCAGTATTTGCTATGTTATTTCCTTTACTTGATTCCTTTCTTTGTATGTTTTTGCCCTACGCTTTTTAGGGAACTTGCCGGCGTAGGCACCTTTGCCACGAGCGCTGAGTGCGGAATATCAGCAGCCTGCTGGCGGTGCCGCTACCGACAAGAAACCTTGTCGCAACTAGTCGCAGCACACTTAAGTTGTTGAGCGGACTCGAAACAAAGTAAGGGCGAAACTAGCTACGAGTTGGTTCCTCCCCGCACAGGTTTTCCATACAAAGCACGGTCGTTCGAGGAAAATAACTTAAAATTTTTAAAACTGATTGCTCAAACTTTGGCAACTTAGCTTTTCTGTCGTTCGCGTCCCGGCAAGGCGAAACTTTCTTGAACGATGCCTGGTCCACACCATTATCTCCTCCTTCCCCCCCGGCGAACTTGTGGGCGACGGAACCTTCCTTTTGAGAAAAAGAAAGAAGAGAAAATAAAGATATGGAGCCTTAAGGCTCGTTATTGCTTACCGGGGGTAAGTGCTGCACAAAGTGTCAGATAACACATGCAAAGAATAGAAAGCATGAAATTGACAAGATGCACGGAGCATATGAACTTTATTTATGCACGGGGTCTGCGCCCGGCTTTGTACAAAGGATTACATGCAACAGCGGCAAGACTTGTACAAAAGGTGGTTGCCAGCACAGGTTCCGGCAACCGCACCTTACGGGTAAAACTTACGAAGATGCTCAATGTTCCAGGAGTTGCTCACCGGAAAGCCATCTTCGGTCTCAAGGCGGACAGCGCCGGGCCTAGTGACTCGCTTCACCCGATAAGGGCCTTCCCACTTCGACGTCAACTTGTTGGAATTCTTGGCGGACTAAACGCACCGAAGAACAAGGTCGCCTTCCTGGAGACTTCTGGCATTAACTTTGCGGCTATGGTAGCGGCGCAAAGCTTGCTGGTATCGAGCAGCTCGTATAGCAGCCTGAAGACGATCCTCCTCAAGGAGCAGCGCGTCATCTTGTTGCACCTGCTCTTGCTCAAGCTCATCATAAGCAAGCACTCGAGGTGATCCGTATACGAGTTCCGTGGGGAGAACTGCCTCTGCTCCATAGACTAGAGCGAAATGTGTCTGGCCAGTGGCTCGATTTGGCGTCGTCCTGATCGACCAAAGAACCACCGGCAGCTCCTCGATCCAGTTCTTTCCGCACCTATGCAGCCTGTCGAAAGTCCTGGTCTTGAGCCCGCGCAGCACTTCAGCATTTGCCCTCTCCGCTTGGCCGTTGCTTCTCGGGTGAGCAACAGAAGCGAAGCAGACCTTGGCGCCAAGATCTTGGACGTACTGCATGAAGGTGCGGCTCGTGAATTGCGTGCCATTGTCGGTGATGATCCTGTTAGGGACCCCGAAACGGCAAACAATCGACCTGAAGAACTTGACTGCTGACTGTGCTGTCACCTTCCTCACTGCTTCCACTTCCGGCCACTTTGTTAACTTGTCAATTGCAACGTACAAGTACTCAAAGCCCCCGACAGCTCAGGGAAAAGGGCCGAGGATGTCGAGCCCCCAGACCGAAAATGGCCAGGATAAAGGGATCGTCTGGAGAGCTTGAGCTGGCTGGTGTATCTGCTTGGAATGAAACTGGCACGCTTCACACTTGGTTACTTGTGCAGTTGCATCCTGGAGGGCTGTCGGCCAAAAGAAACCTTGCCGGAATGCTTTGCTGGCAAGTGCTCTTGCGCCAATGTGGTGACCACATATGCCTCCATGTATCTCCGCCAACAGCTTCTGTCCATCTTCCCGGGGAATACACTTCAATTTCACACCGTTGAATCTTCTTCTGTATAGTATGTCGTCGACAAACTGGTACATACTTGACTGCCGGGCTACTCTTTCCGCTTCTTCTTGCTCTTTGGGAAGTTCTCCTGTCTGAAGGAAAAGGACAATCTGCTGCGCCCATGCTGGAGCTTGTGGCTCGACAACAAGGACTAAAGGCACATATGCTGCTGCGGGGACATCCGCTTCCACGGCAAGAACCTGCGGCTCAGCCGGAGCTTGATGTTCCCCGGCAAGCTTGCCGGAGCAAAACTTGTCGGGAGCATCTGCTTCAACGGAACAAACCCTAGGGCTTGTCAGAGCAGACTGCTCCTCAGCACTCTTGGTGTTGATCTTGGGGACCCTCTTGGCGGCGGCTTCGGGGAGCTCTGCCGGAAAATAGTCACCAGAAACCAACTTCCTCTTCTTGCTCTGTCCAGTTGATGGTGTTACGGATGGTTGAGTCAGCTTGAGCACAAAAATCCCTGGTTCCACAGGTAATTTAAGTGCGGCGCACTTTGACAGGCCGTCGGCAATGTCGTTCTGAGCTCTCGGAACATGTTCCATTTGCAGGCCGTCAAAGTGCTCTTCTAACTTTCTCACTTCATCAACGTAGGCTTCCATCAACGGACTCTGATAATTCTTGTTCACTTGGCGGACGACAAGCTGTGAGTCACCCCTGACAATGAGCTTCTTGATCCCAAGGTCTGCCGCGATCCTGAGACCGGCAAGCAAACCTTCATACTCTACAATATTGTTCGTTGCTTGTTCCTTGGGAAAGTGCATATGGACTACGTACTTGAGGTGCTCTCCGGTGGGTGTGACAAGCAGCACGCCTGCACCGGCGCCTTGTAGCGAGAAGGCACCATCAAAGTACATCAGCCACTCTTTGCTTGCTTCCTTGACGGGGATGCTCGTCTCTGGAGTTTCTTCATCTGGTGTTGGCGTCCACTCTGCTATGAACTCTGCCAATGCCCGGCTCTAGATAGTTGAAGTGCTCTCAAACTTGAGGCCAAAGCTTGACAGTTCCAGTGCCCACTCGACAATCCTGCCTGTTGCTTCTGGATTCTGCAGTATCCTCTTCAGCGGAAAACGAGTGACAACTGTGATCTCATGTGCTTGGAAGTAATGGAGCAGCTTTCTCGAGGCCATGAGAAGGCCGAAAAGCAATTTCTGCACACCAGAGTACCTTGACCTAGCCCCCTGCAGAAGGGAACTGACAAAGTAAACTGGGCGCTGCACCATTTTCTTCTGTTTCTCCTCCTCTATCTGTGCAGATCCATCCTTGTCGGGACCAGAGCTTGTCGGGGAAGCCCCCTGCTTGTCGCTGGACGCACTTGCTGTGGTCGCTGGCTCATCATCCGCCTCCCTCTCCGCTACTAACGCAGCACTAACCACTTGATTGGTTGCCGCTAGATACAGCAGCAACTTCTCTTGTGGCTTAGGTGTGACAAGTATTGGAGTGGAGGACAAGTATCTCTTCAAGTCCTGCAGCGCAGCCTCTGCTTCCGGAGTCCATTTCATTGGACCTGCCTTTTTCAGTATTTTGAAAAATGGCAGGGCACGCTCAGCAGACTTAGAGATAAACCTGCTGAGAGCAGCCACACAGCTGGCAAGCCTTCGTACATCCTTGACGCGCTTCGGTGCTTCAATCTGCTCAATGGCTTTGATCTTGTCGGGATTGGCTTCAATTCCCCGCTGAGACACGAAGAACCCGAGAAGCTTGCCGGAAGGAACTCCAAACACACACTTCTCGGGGTTGAGCTTGAGGTTGATCTTGCGCAGATTTGCAAAGGTCTCATCCAAATCCTGAATCAGGGTTTCTTTGTCCTTGCTCTTGACCACTATGTCATCCATGTAGGCTTCCACATTTCTGTGCAACTGTGGCTCAAAAGCGTCATGGACTACTCTTGCTAACGTTGAACCAGCATTCTTCAAACCGAAGGGCATCCGTACGAAACAGTATGTGCCACATGGAGTGATGAATGCGGTCTTCTCCTCATCCTCTTCTGCCATGAAGATCTGATGATATCCTGAGTATGCGTCAAGAAATGAAAGCAAGTCACATCCGGCCGTGGAGTCAACAATCTGGTCAATGCGCGGCAAGGGAAATGGGTCTTTGGGACAAGCTTTATTAACATTAGTAAAGTCAATACAAAGCCTCCATTTCCCGTTTGCCTTGCGCACGACTACAGGATTGGCCAACCACGTAGGATGGAGCACTCCTCTGACAAGGCCTGCTGCTTCCAACTTCTTGATTTCTTCTGCAATGAATTCTTGGCGCTCCACTGCTTGTTTCCTAACTTTCTGCTTGACGGGCCGCGCATGAGGACAGACAACAAGGTGGTGCTCAATTACTTTCCTGGGAACACCGGGGATGTCAGACGGTTGCCACGCAAACACGTCGACGTTCGCCCGCAGGAAAGCAACGAGCACGCTTTCCTATTTGGGGTCGAGAGTGGCACTGATGGTGAAGGTACCACCAGTGTCGTCCTCCTTGGCGGGCACCTTCTTGGTCTCTGGCGGAGCTGCCTTTGTCTTCTTACACTTGCCGGTGGAGCTCGATGGTGCGTCCTCGACGGTAGGGCAACACTCCGAAGAGGTGCGCTTGCCGGAGTGGGCATCAGAGCTCTTGCCGGACTTGGTCTTCTTCTTCCCCCCGGGAGCTTCAGCGGCAAGTGTCTTGTGTTCTGCTGTGGCTGCTGCTTCCCGGTAGATCTTGTCGGTGCAGATAAGAGCATCTTTCTTGTCGCCGGGGACAGAGATGACACTTATCGGACCGAGCATCTTCAGTATGTTGTAGGCATAGTGAGAGGCTGCCATGAACTTGGCGAGCGCTGGGCGGCCGAGTATCCCATTGTAAGGTAATGGGAAATCAGCAACGTCAAAACTGACCCTCTCAGTCCTGAAGTTCAGCTCGCTGCCAAATGTTACCGGCAACGTGATCTTCCCCTTCGGCTTGCTCCTTCCCGGGTTGATTCCTTGGAATGTGCCGGTCTCTTCGAGCTCGCTGTCAGGGATCTGGAGTTTCTGAAGTACCGCGGAGGAGATCAGGTTCAAGCCGGCCCCACCATCAACTAGCATCTTAGTGACCTTGAGGTTGTGGATAGTTGGTGAGACCAACATCGGCAAGCACCCGGCCACAGTTATGCGATCAGGGTGGTCCTCAATATCAAAGATGATAGGCGTGCTGGACCATCTCAGAGGCTTGCGTGACTCAACGGGTGGTTCTGCTGCGTTGACTTCCTGCACCCACTGTTTGAGCTGGCGGTGTGAAGTATGCAGAGAAGCGCCACCGTCAACGCATAGGACCTCTGTGGCTTTCTGAAACTCCTGCTCATCGGCCTCATCATCATCCATATCTTCGTCGTCATCTTCATCTTCATCCTTGTCGCGGCCGCGGGGAGGCCTGTCTCCTTGCCGCTGCTTGGCCTTGCCGCGGCGTCCTCCCCGGCCGGGACGCTTCTTGCCGGATCCTCCAGTACCTTCCTGGGCCTTCTCCTTGTCGCGTCGCTCGTACTCAGCCTTCTGTTGCTCGACAAGTTGCTCGACCTTTTTGCAGCTCTGGAGATCATGGCCCTTGGTGCGGTGGATCTTGCAGTACTGCTTGTCGGAGCCGCCCTGCTGGTCGGCGGCAGCCACAGCCTCGCCGGAGTTACCAGCTTTGGTTTTCTCGGCGCCACCTCCGTTGCCGGACTGCTCAACAACTAGCACGTCTTTGCCTTTCCTCTTTCTGTTGTTCCGCCGCCGGTTTTTCCTTACCGGGGCGGCATCCTCGCTGTCAGATCCCCCTGCTCCTATGTTCTCTCCGGGGAGTTTCCTCCCTTCTTCAGCACGTGCACACTTGTCGGCCAGGGCATATAGCTCACTGACGTCCCCGATCTTGCACATCGCCATCTCCTCCCGCATCCTGCGGTTTCGCACGTTCTGATGGAACGCGCTGATGACCGCGGCAGGGTGGACATCTGGGATGTTGCGCTGTACTTGGCTGAATCTGTGAATATACTTGCGCAGGGGCTCTCCTTCCTTCTGGACGAGCAGATGCAGATCGCTCTCTTGGCCATGAGGCTTGTGGCCGCCTATAAAGGCGCCGACAAACTGATGGCACAGACTCGCCCATGAGGATATGGAGTTGTCCGGCAAGTGCATGAGCCAGGATCTGACGTTGGGTTTGAGCACCAGCGGGAAGTAGTTGGCAAGGATCTTGTCGTCGTGCCCCTCGGCATCTTGCACCGCGATGGTGTAGATGCTGAGGAACTCCGACGGATGCAACCTGCCGTCGTACTTCTCTGGCACATCTGGTTTGAAATTCTTTGTGCTGGGCCACTGGACTTGCCGCAGCTCACGAGTGAACGCAGGGCAACCTACCGCGTACGGCAAGTCGCCTGGTTCCCCTGGCGCATGCATGTCGACAGTGGGCCCAGCGCGCTGGTCTGACTGACGCCGCGCTTCTCTTCGACGCTCGAAGTGAGTACGAGCGTCCTCTTGCTGCCATTCTTGAAGAACTTGGCGCTGATCGCGGCGAGCTCGTGGATCTGATGACGTTGTGGAGTCAGTGTCGAGGTTGACCCGGCGAGTCGGCGATCTTGGCCTTTGGGGTGGAGAGTGCACGGTGGTTGCACCTCCACCGGTCTTGTCGCCATCGGCTCGCGTCCGGCAATCTTGCCGCGGCTGCGATGCATTCGGCTGCCGTGGAGTGTCGCCATTGGCGAAGCCGATGAGACTCTGAATGGTGGCCCTCCAATCGTCGATCTTGTCCGCCGTTGGAGGGTAATCCAGGAGCAGTTGGGCTCGAGCCAATGCTTCTTCTGGGGTCTTCGGTGGCGGTGGCGAACGGTGCGAGGAGCGGGATATGCTCGGACTTCTAACTATGTTAGAAGGAGCAGGATCCCGTCCAGGCGATCGTGTCTTGCTCGTGCCAGCAGGTTGGCGTGCATGCTAGTCTTGAGCATCTCGAGATCCGCCAGCTCGATCTCGGTCCAACGAACGTATGGTACCGCGAGTACCATGATCCTGTTGGCCCCGCACCTCCTGAGACGGGCGCGGTGCGTGTACGGGCGCCGACGTTTGTGCAGCCTTGTCCTTGGACCTGGCGGCAGCGTGAGCTCCCTCGTCGGCGCCCATTCCTCCGCAGGCGTCTACCCCACCACCCGTTTGCTCCGGTGGCAGTGGGATCGACGTGGATGGAGCAGCCACCTCCGAAGCCTTCTTCTTCGGTGGCATTTCGATGAAGATGATGAAGAAGATGAAGATCTGGCCCGCGTGAACGCCGGATCGGGTTCACACAACCTCGACGCCCCCTACCTGGCGCGCCATAGATGCCGTGGGAACAAACACCTATGGGACCGGAGCCCCTTTCGGTCCGGCGGGGGGCGGAGATCGCACGAAGAGCGGATCGAGGCGAAGCATGCGAGCGATTTTACCCAGCTTCGGAGCTCTCCGGAGAGATAATACTCCTACTGCTGCTTTGTGGTTGTATTGAGTTCTTGCTCGAGAGCGTGAGTGTTCTCTGGTTTCGAATGCTTCGAACCCCCTCTACGTTGCGCATGGGCCTCCTTTTATATGCTCAAGGGGTCACCGATAGGTGGCAACACATGCAGGGGTAAAAATGGAAAAAGAGCTGCGGTTGGTACACCTACTTGTACAGTGTATCATACATAACCCTGACGGCAGGGGACAAAGGCATTAAATTCCCGTCTGTATCGCCCAAACAGTGCAGAAAAGTGACCGTTAGGGGTGCCACCGCTTGCCACGATGGCGGTCTTGTCATCGCCGCTTGCCACCTCGCACCGCTGGCTGCACAGCCTCTCGCCACGCGTGCCTGGAAAGGTCCCGTGGCGACACGTTGATTGATGCACTGGAGCGTGAGTACAGAGTGGTGGCCTGCCGTGGCAAGCGCCTTGCCGCGGTCGTTGTCTTGTCGCGCCCGGAAGCTTGTCGCTCGCCGGGCCTTGCCGGGACACGTAGCGTGTCGCGGCAAGTTCCTTGAAATGCCTCGGTTAGCCTTCCCGGCAAGCTCCTCTTGCCGGGGCCTTGTCTCCTTCCTGGCAAGCTCCTCTTGCCGGGGCCTTGTCTCCTCGGTTTAAACACTTTGTTCTTGAATGGCTCCAAAGGAACCACGGAGGACCTTGGCGGGCACCCGGCAAGCCTTGCCGCGGGGCGCTGCGACTGCCCGTGCACAAGTTCGGGATACTAGGGTACCCCTACTCTATTACACCGACATAGAGGAAATAATGCGTACACACATGCATGCAGTGTTTCCACCCTGGGTACACACATGCATGAACTTACTCAACTCCGCATACACACCTAGTACATCGAGAGAAAAATGCGGACTTGATTGCGGTTACCACGTCCTAATTAATTGAGCATTAAACCAAACGCGTCCAAAGTCTCCCTGGTGGTGAAAATGCATGGAGAGAAATGCATGAGAATGAAGTGTGCCCTATAAACTGTGACAGAGGGAGGAGTAGTATGAAGGTGCAAAACCAAGTATTTGTATGGCCAGTCAGTCAATGCACTTCCTCTTGGCATATCACTAACATGTGGGACTGGAGTGTGAGCAAACCGATCTCAAATGACGGTAAAATGGCCAACCCGCCGTTCCTTGAGGGAGAAGAGGAGCGAGAACACGCAGACGGGCTCGCGCGGAGGCCAAGATATATTCGAGCATGGTTGATCAATATCATCATTACATGTTCGATGTTTTTTAATAGTACTATTGGGCTGACATTTTCTGCACTTCTCCCGAATAAATTTGTACTTTATCAGATATTAAGATAAAATAAGAGTACAGACACTCCACCATGCGGTTCTAGTAGTAGTACTACTCATACTACCAAACCTTGCGCTTGGATCTTCACCTCTTCATCAAGTTGAACAATGATGGTACTACAGTGCATGCCTCTGGCAATCTGACACCAAATGAGCTGCTGCATGTCTACCGCCTGGGCGAGGGTAGGTTGCATTAGTCAAAAGCTTCTCCTCGTCCTGCGAGCCAGCAGGCTTGAGGTAGACGAAGTGGGTGTAAGTGATCTTCACCTTGTCCTGCAACCTTCTCCTTATTGTGCGAGTTGACGGGCCGAAAAGTAGTGCAAGTCCATACTCCCTCCTTTCTGGTTAATATGGATTAATATTTTTTGAGGGTAAATGAGAGAGCTTTATTCATATATAAGCATCCTTAGGACAACCAGCCAAGAGACTGATCACTAGGAAGCGAGGTACCTCACAAAAAAAGAAGAAGGAAGCGAGGTGTTTCATCAAGCCAGCTCTCGGTCACATTCAAAGTGCAACAAGCACAGTTCGTAGAAAGATGTGCCGCAAGGTTTGCTGACCTGTTACATGTTGAATAACAAAAAAGAGAAAATATCACCGAGCGCTCCTATTTGTAACAGGATATGAGCCAGAATTAAACGAGAATTGTGGCGAGTGTTCCATGCAATCAACTTCCATTATCACATGCGAGAACCCTTGAAGAGAACCAAATGTGTTGAAGATTGCTTTATCACATTTTAAAATAAAATAAGAGTGCATACGCTCCACCATTCGGTTCCTAGTAGTAGTACATAGAACCTCTATAGTAGTAGTACTAATACTAGTAAACTTTGTGCTTGGTTGTTCACCTCTTCAGGAAGTCGAACAATAATGGTACTAGTACAGTGTATGCTTCTGGCAATATGACACTAAATTAACTGTTGCACGTCCACCACCTTAGCGAGGGAGAGCTTGCATTAGTCAAAAGTTTCTCCTTGTCCTGCAAGCCACCGCGCGCAAGCTTCTCCCGTCCTGCAAGCTTCTCCTCGTTCAGCAAGTTGATGGGACACAACAAAGTAATGCTAGTCCATACTGCCTCCTTTCCGGTTAGTATGTCTTAATTTGAAACAAGATAAATACAATGTATGTCATTGTTTATTTGTAAAAACATGGCCAGTGGACTTCATAATACGGTCATTGCGCTCAATATATACATTTTCTGGTGTTTATACAATCACCAGCTCCCCCTGGCTGAGTATGTGTGTGCATGCGCGTGTAGGTTGAGCACTTGAGCGTGACTGTGTGTGTTCGGTCGTGTGCTCAAACATGCATGCATTAGGGCGTCACATGCGTTTTTGCGTGTCCATGTGTACGTGTGACTGTGCATGCATGCACGAGGTTGTAGTCCCTCACATTCACATGTTCATAAGTCAATGCTTTGTAAAAACATTGCATGCAAGGTTTAATCATTCATTGTTCATGCATGCATTCCAAATATTAATACGTTGGTAAAGAAAGTTTCCTGAGGAAAGCGAGCTCATGAATTGAGTACAAAGGGGACCAATAAGCCAGGACGGAGGGAGTACTAGTAGTGAACCGGAAGGAGGGAGTAGGTACTAGTAGTACTACGTAACACCGTGAAGTAACAAAATTCCTCTATGTGCATCCTGTCTATGTGTCATGCAAGAAAATAGAGATAACTACAGGTGAGACTCAGGAATGGTCATACATGTAGGGGGAGTATGTGTAGGGGCCACTCAAGAGCAGTCAAATCACACAGTAAGTTAGTCGGAAGAAGCAACCATCATTTCACTCTTCATTGACACGTACGCAATACAAAATGGTTGATATGGAGAGAAAAAGAAAATTGATGCACTATATGTACACTAGCAGGAGCCTAAGCTACAAGCCTGCTTGCTTGGGTTGCTCTCTTCACAAGCATAGAACGACGGTGGCCACACCGCTGGTCATAGATCCGGCTTGATCCTGCCGCTGGGTGGAAGCGAACGATGTTCAGCGTAGACGCGGTCGAGAGCAGCGAGGGAGAAAACCCATTGTCGGTGCGTCCCTATCAGGGGTCCCCACGGTATGGGTTGATGATGCCTCCCAACCGCCCTTCTAGCTATAGCCCGATGTCCCAGGTACAACTTCCTTTTGGAGCCAGCTTGCTCCACTGCCGTAGCTCCCCACGTAGCTCCATCTCCATGTGGATCTTTCTTTACTTCTACCGGCTTCGATTTGTCATGAGTTTATGTCTCATGGACTAGTGTGAGTACTATTATTCTAATCACACTTCTTTAATATCTTTGCCAATAGGGATGCTTAGCTCGATTTTATGGAACTACACAAAAGCATCGTATGATCCGAGGGTGCCAGCCGTGTTTCCTTCGACAGGTTGTACCTAGCCAGGAAATTAAATCCTGTTTAGGGTTCAGGGTTTATGTCGTAGGGACCCCATCAGTAGTTTTTTTGTACACACTCTCACAACTATTTTCTTTAGTTGTGAAGTAAATATTAGCTATGATCTGTGAATCATTGAGATGCATCACCATGCGTGTTAGTTTTCCTTTGTATTTGATGGAATGTGGTAACAGGGCAACCTTGGAGTAGGAATGAAAATGGACTGGAAAGTTTCCCTTTTTATGGAGAAAAAATGGAAACAGAGAGAAACTAATGTTTCGTTTCGTTGGATCGCGCCATCGAGCAAAACCAACGTTTAAATCTCGTCTGCCGCGTTCGTCTCTCACCCTCATCCACGGCTCCACCCCACACGGTTGCTCGGCATGCCACTCACTGCAAAGCGAGTATACGATAACTTTCCTGCCTGCTTGTCGATGGATCGCGCCATGGAGTACTAGCACTACTGGAAGAGATCACACATCTAGTTTACACGAATCGTTTGTGTTCTTTTGGCTAATTGCAAATGCTGCATATCACACAGATCTTGTTAAGATGAACCGTTTCCGTTCTCTTATCTAATCAAATACAGTTTGTCCAAGTGAACCGTATGCTATATATCACACACACCTTGATCCGGCTGACCGTTTCTGTTGCATTCCCTGATAGCACACAATTCATCAGAGCAAATTGTATGCCGTATATCGCACACACGTTGGTATGGCTGCCCGTTTATGTTATTCTTGCTCATCGCAAATAGTTCTGCTGGATCAACACTATGCCCAACATCGCACACACAAGTAAAATCTGAACCGTGTTTGATGTGTCCACCATCGCAAACTTTTGCACCTTTTTTGACGGTTTTTTTACACCACAGTTTGTGATTATTGCATCGCACATAGTTTTGTCGAAGGGTCTCTAATCGTAGTGTCGCGTTAGCAGCATCGTGCAGTAGTGAAGTTATGTTTACCGATGCATTAATTACAATGATGCATGCCTGACCACTAAATTTCCAAGAACTTATACATGCATTGGTGAGTTTTCTCTTGACATTGCTTGGATCGGGTGATTTAATGCACCTCGAAATACAAACATGTGATGGTACTACTACTAGTAGAATTTAGACTTACAAAATGGAAAAACAAATTTTTTTAGATGAGCCCTATAAACCGGAAAGGAGGGAGTAGTAAGTAGTACTACCTCCATAGTGGGTACGTACTTTGTAAAATCAGATTTTCCCAAAACTAAGTCTCTCAACCTTTATCTGCTTGTTTTCCTTCTTGGCTTGTTGCCTCGAACAGACTATGCCAAACTCCCCTGCCTGCCACGTGGGAAAAGACCTGCCGATGCCTTTTTTAGTCCGGGTTTGTATCGATGGATCGCGTGAAGCAGCAAAAACCAAGCCGTGTCTTCTCTCCTCTGTCAATGCTCGCTTTCATGAATTCTGTACTTCCTCTCACCGACATGTGGGACATATAGCAACCGGGTGGACGTGTCATGCAACAAATGACAATGCAGAACAGCAGGGGGACGCACCCGAGTCGTAGCGCCCCCGTCGTAGTAATGAGCAATGAGACGTCAAATCACAATGGCACAGCTTCCCAGACGGACGAAGCAACCATTATTTCGCACTTCACTGAATCCTCTTCGCCATCATCTCCTTCAAGAAAACCACGTATTGCTTCTCCGATTGTTCTACCTCAAGAGGGGCGCGCATCACCTTGGTACATCATGACACGTGGGACCGCATGACAGGCCATGCTCCCCCGCCCACCGCTCGGTAAAATCACCTCATTTTTACTACTTTCTCCATATCTGTTTACAGGGCATGCAATTCATTCTAGGTTGAGAATTTAACTGGCTATATATGTGATGAATAGTATATGTTTAGAAACTACATCCACTTAAGAATCCAATGATATACTTTTTTTTGACATAGTAACTCATATTTAGTTAGTCAAATGGATGACCTAGAACTATGTGCATGCCCTATAAACCAAGACAGAGGGAGTAGTATCTTTCTAGATCAATATAGTCGGGATTCACCAAGGAGCAAAATCAAGTGGTAGGCTGCTCCTGTCATGTTGGCGTAGCAACTCAAGCAGGGTCAGTCCGCACACGAAATGGCGACACACTTAGCAGGACCCCTTTCGCTGACATGTGGATCATCCACCGCCTTGTTCCACGTGTGATGCACCAAATTACAATTCGGAGCAGCGGTTGGAATTGGAGGCACCCCGGTCGTAGTGCCGCAGTAGTAGTAAATGAGCGATGAGGGGTCAAATCACAAAGCCCCACCTTTCCAGCATTAAGCTGGACGGACGAAGCAACCATCATTTCAATCTAGGGCGCAAGATCATAAAGAAAAGAGAAAACCAATATGCGTGCGGCAACTACCTAGGGCACCCTAGGGTAGGAGCCTCCACTACAAATCCTTTTCTTTTTGAAAGTGCCTCCACTACAAATCCGCTTCTCCCTTGTCCTCTTGAAGGAAACCGATGATGCATGTGGTGGTAGGGTTTGTAGGAGTACTACGGCGTGCGGGGCCACGTCTAGTAAACGGGAGAGGGATTGAGTTCGAGTTGACACCTTAATATGTGTGGGCTGCTTGGTTTTAGGGGAATGAGGCAGCATTTTGGGTTCGGGGACCAGTGGAGATATACGTACAAAAAATTGTGGATGCAGGTTCCACCAAAAGGAAATGATGCATGGGCCCTGCATTTTGATATACCCACGTCCGCGTGAAATTTGCTACTCTACTCAAAATAATGCATAAAAGTTCCTCCAAAAACATCTATAACTAATAGGAAGTGAATGTATGCTTAAAATGAAAATGTAATACTCCCTCCGTCTAGGTGAATAAGTCATTTAGGTTTTCTGCTAGTTAATAGCATTCCGTGTAGTGAATTAACCACTTCATGTCATTTTTGAAACTCTCAAGCCATTGAAAGCATGCATGGCCCACGTCTCTTATTGGTTGATATGTCACGAAATAAGAAACGAGGAGGGAGTTAATGTACCGTGCCTAAGTGTTTTGGGATTATTTGGTTTTTCAAAGATGATTTACACACCTAGATGGAGGGAGTAAAAAGAGAAAAAATGAATTGCAGTTAAAAGAATGACATTTCTAACAAAATGTGAATGTGAACTCTATATGTGTGCACGTGACCAACACATACATTGTCAATATAAAATCTAATGCAACAAATAACTTATGAGTAACATGCATGAATTGATGATGTGGTGCTTGAATGCATAGAGTACAAAAACAATGTGATTTATGACTTGCATGCATGACATGTTCTTGTTCCATAGTTGCATGTCTAGGAAAAAATCTACTAGTGGGTTGTACTAGCTATTTAGGATTAGAAGATGTAGACATGGAAGTTGTAGGGAAAGAGATGACATGTATCTCAATTCCTATGAGTAGGAATTGGAAAAGAGATGTCATTTGGTTCACATCATAGGAACTTTTCTATTGAATCTAGAGATGACATGTATCTTAATTCCTATGAGGAGGGATTAGAAAAGAGATGTCATTTGGTTCACATCATAGGAAATTTTCTGTTGAATGTACGCTAATGTTTATTTTCCTTTGAAATTGTGGGAGTATAGGAATCCATTCATATGAACCAAGTGGCTCTAAAGCTATAAAAATGATATCATGTTTATTTTCCTTTGAAATGTGGAGTATATGAATCTATTCCTTTGAATGAATTGGCTCTAAAGGAAAAAAAATCATATAAAAATCATATCATATAGAGTTCCTATGATATTCCTCCACCCCAAAGGATGGCTGAAATTGTTGCAGGTGATAAGACGGTATTTCTTTGTACACTCCTCCCCCATCTTTATGTTACCTCTCCAAGATGAATGAAATGATATATACTGGGTATTCTATATGTGCATTTTGGTACATGAATTCACGATAAAAGTTTGCGAGGTTTGAATTTTCAATAAAGCTATATGCACTGCATTTTGGAATGGAGGGAGGAGCATACGGCAGTTGCTAACACTCATGTGGAAGATTTGTGTGTCAGAGGAGTGGTTGTTCTGTTAAATGACATGGCAAAACTGACACTGTCGGATGCCGATCTAATGGTTCTTACGGTGTTCATCAGGAAATGGCTTGCGGGGAACGTTTGTCAGATATGATTTACTGACACATGCATTGCATTGATACGAGCCCCCTCTCTCTGACGCACACACGGACCCTCATGAGTCACAACTCTTCCGATTCCTCTCGCACCACCGTCTATCTGCAGGTAGACATCACAAACATATGTGCTCTTCACACGCTACCCTTAGAACTTCTAAAAAACAAAAGACGTCGCACACCTTTTATGTTAACTCACACATCACACACTTATAATATTACTCTTGTGGCGAACGTTCTTTGGGCATAGTATATTGTACTCTCACGAAGAGAAGCAGTGCACACACGCACTAGTTCTTGCACACCCACTCATGGGTACACGTAGGAGCGCCTTTTTTTGAAGATGGTACAACAAAATCACTCCACTATATATATAAGCAGGAGCCTTAGCGCTTGCTTTACTAGGGTTCCTCTCTTTCACTCTCTCAAGCTCTCCATATCTAAGCAAGACATATGTGGCCACACTCTCTCTCTGCTCACGGCTGGTCACAAATCCGGCGGGACCACCTTGACTGGGGCAGGGGTGTAGGTGCATTGTTCACGCTGTTGGTAGTGGCGAGGGAGGAGACCAACGGCTGCCCACGAGTTCCGATCGGCGGTCGTGCCATTCTCTTTGATAGAGCACCGACTCGGGAGGGCCTCTGACCCCTTCTTCCTCCCTATGGTATTGTGGCCAAGATGCAGCCTACGGACGCCATCTTCGCCACATGTCAACGACCCTCAGATATATATTCCTTCGAAACCTCCCTTGCTCTACCGCCCTAGCTCCCAACGTGGTTGCGTGTGGATCTTTTTCTACTTTTGTCAGTTGTTCCAAAGCCACCTAGACTTTTACTATTATTAGAGGTAAAGCTAGTTCATACAGTCGAAT
Organism: Triticum timopheevii; assembly: GCA_963921465.1. NCBI lineage: Eukaryota > Viridiplantae > Streptophyta > Magnoliopsida > Poales > Poaceae > Triticum > Triticum timopheevii. The sequence continues at coordinate 215,538,933 of OY997268.1, forward strand.
CTAAGAGTTGGTTCAAACAGGGAAGAAAGCGGGAAAGCTGTAGCATGAATCTAGGACTTGGTTCTAAGAGGAAACGAGGGAAAGTAGTAGATTCCACCATTTTATGAAGTGCTTCCGTCTTGCTTTATTTCCCATGAATTGTGTTTTTGCAATTACACTTAATTCTCACACCGCTAACATTGCCTCATCCCAGTGGAACTGCACAAATTGCACATTTACTGACCATGTGCTACTCTCATGATAGTAATACTATTGCTATTGTTTTGTATGTTAATCAGTGGCATTGTTGATGTGATGTGATGCTACTTACTTAAGGTCACTTTCATACTGTCAATGTAGTGCCAATTATAACACAATAGATGTTGTTGTTAATCATATCCACTGCAAATAACTGTCACTGTTGAAATAACTGTATTTCATATTTGCGCAAACAGGGATGTCTATCTCCATATCGTTTCTATCTACGCAATCAAAAATACACACCTTAGTTTTAGTGGAACTGCACAAAATGAGATGGCTATTCCTAGCTGCCGTCCTCTGACCACCCGTCTTCCAGGTATTCCTACATTGGTAGTAACTAGGTAGAATGACCAACGCAATCTAAAAGAAGTTGATTCGTACGTTTTACTTCCTCATTACAGTGTAGGGATGAGCGAAAACAACTGCATCCTAGTCCAGAATGCACTTTATACCAGTTCATCCATGGACCGAGGACTAGCTGGCATGGCTGCATGGAGGTTTTTGGGACAGGTGCGCGGACAAGAGGCATTGTGGTCTGCTTATTTCTGCAAATAGCGGTGCTTAAATTTAGTGGAATGCACAAGAATTTCAGATAGTCAGTACACTACATGGTTCAGTTCAGCATTCCAGCTGAGAACACAATTATAATTGGTTGTTTTGGAATGAGAGAACCTAACCCTGGATGGTGGCAACAAGAAAAAACCAGAGTGAACTCCAGGAAATTAAATCCTGCCTAGGGAGGCCCTGTGCTCAGAGAAACCTTGGTTGATTTTTCCTGATTTGTAAACCTTCTCACAAGTTTGTCTTTTGTTGTGAACTAGTATATGTTTGTTATGTTCTATGAATCATTGAGATGTATAAAATTGCTTAACTTATGCTTTTCAAGTTTTTTATGAAGCCGAGTTTAATGTGAGTGTTCCACATGAATGCTGGACTAGAGTGTGAACGTTTGGAATTTACATTGTGGCCTCAGTTAACTGCATGAACCACTGTAACAGGATACATAGTTGCTTATATGTCAGACAGCAGATTATTGATTGTTAGCTTGTCGATAGCCTAGTGTTGAAGCGAGCTGAGCCAATGTGCCATGTTTTGCACAACTGCTTACAAGTGGGGTAGCACCAACAGTGTTTACAAGTACTTAACCAGCCTTACAGTTCTCGAACGAGTACTCTATTTCATCGAACACACACTGCTCGTATGATAAACCGTGACAACTTATGTCTTACCATGCCATATTCATGAAAACACTAGTGAGGACGCATCTATTTCAGCAACAATTACGATGGTTCTCACATGATTCACAAGCACACATAAGTAGCAGCAGTTCCCATAGACGGATTCAAATAGAGTACTAGCCCCAGAGGGCTCGATAATAGGCAAGGTTCAGATAATTAGACACAATCCAAACTACTATTAAACACTAGATGGGGAAACTATTTCATGCCTCGATCTGATTTCAGTTGGACACAAGGCGGACCTTGCCATGAACATCATCGAGGATGTCCGGTAGCAGCAAAATCTTGTGAACCTTCCTGAAGATAACCTTGTGGCCTTGCCACTCATAAACTTGTTTATGGAGGCATGCCATGTCATCTTCCTACGTAAGCTTGACAAGAACAGCATGCCTCACAAACGAAGGAGTAGCTTCGAACTTCTTGTGTTTCAGTACACCCTGGAGAACACGCCTGACAACAGTGAGGCTGGAATACAACTCGATATTGGTATAAGCGCAAATGGCTTCCAGGATCCAACAGCCTAAGAACTCTATTTTCCCAGTGCGTATATTCAGGTCATCCGCCTCATAGCGAGTGACATGTATTCAGGTCATCTACATCAGGGCTCTAATTGAAACAAAAACAAATTCTGAATTACTTTCCAGTACAAGAAACACAAGTTATTTAAACCATTACGTATAGCATGGAATCGAAGCTAATAAATTTTTGCATTATTCATGACCAAATACTTAGATGAAAAACCACAATCAAGATCGACAAAGAAAAATCTCCTTCGGCAGCTTAGCGCGCGCGGGGGGGGGGGGGGGGGGACACATTCTCGAAGGGGGAAAACTGCTCCTGCAGGGCCACAAGGGTTGTAACCTCAAACAGGGCATTGACCATATTAGTAGTGGCCGTGAGCGTATCTAGGGTCGGCTAGGTGGCTGCCTCCATCTTCTTCGAGCTCTCTATCTCGTGGGGATCAGCCTCCCGCGTTTGCTCCAATATCGGAAGATCTTTGCCTCGTTCTCCTTGGTCCACCATGAAACTGATGAATACTGGGAGACCACTGAAAGGGAAACACAATCGCAATGAAAATGAAACAAAAAAGAGAGTGAGGATCGGTTACTGCTTTGCAAAAGTTGTTTTTTTTTGTCCGAACGAAAATACACCAACATCACGGATCCGCTTACCTTCCCTTCGTTGGGAGAGAAGAACATCGGCAAATGTGCGTGTTGGCTTTCTTGAAGACGGTGAGGGAGAAGGGGATTCATTGAAGAGTGAAATGATGGTTGCTTTGTCCGTCAAACTTAGACTGCGGGGAGGTGGGGTTTTGTGATACGATGGCTCATTACTATCATGCTATGACTGGGGTGACTCTCCGCCTGCATACTTCCTTCTAATTTGGTGGATGGAATTTGGGCCCGCGCACTGCATGGCTCGCATGTCGGTGAACAAAAGTAAAACGGAATTCAGTAGAGCGAGACATTTCGATGACCTCGGAGGATCTAGAAGCGGTAGTGTATCCACTGTGCTAGTAGTAATTGTTTTCTAGGTAGCTATAGAGTGTCTCCACTGTACTAGTAGTAAATGTTTCTCTCGGACCAAGACAAAACAGCCCATCCACCCTAGTAAATAACAAAATCAGTTCAAAAGCCCATATATTTACTTAATGAGAGGCACTACCCACACCCAGCACACCGCCCCCCAAAAAAACCTGGGTTCTCTTCTTCCTCCTCACTCCCACCCACCTCACGTCAGCTCGCTCCACTCGTACCCCCAAATTCCTCACCTCACTCCTACAGAAAATCCGAGCTCCCCTTCTTCCTCACTACTACAGAAAAACCCCAGCTTGCCATTCGTTTTATTAGAGTGAAATATTGTAACAAATCCCAACCAAGGGAAATAACATCACTCTCGCCGGCTGCTTGAGCTCACTGCGCATTACAGAAGCCAAGTGATTAGCCCCCACTAGCACCCACAAACTTATTTTAAACTAGCACACCAAATGTGCTGTAAATTTTCATAAGAAAGGCTGCATGACTGTGAAAGATTTGGATTTTGACATTTGGGACCCATGAGGAAATAGCCTATCCAAGGTGGTGTCGACTTACTAGCTAGTCAACAAACGATTCTGCCTACCAGCCATTGGACTGACATCCAACATCTGTCGTGTATCTTCTATCTCTTGTCTTCTTCCTCCAGCCGCCAAAACCTAACCACCCCATCGATTCCCGCCTCTTATGGCTTGCTGCACCTCCACTGCCTTACCGTACCCTCCAACGTTGGCTAGTCCCTCCCTTTATTCCCCCACACATCATGTTATTCTCCGGTGACGTTAGCCCCAACACGCACCCACACCCGAACCAGTCAACCCTCGTACACCCCTCCGCCTGGGACTGGACCGACACATCTTCCAGGGCTCCTATTCATTCTGTCCGAGGCCTCGCCGTCGTCCTCCGCCTTGGTTTGCTCGCCGTGCGCGGTGCGCCACCCTCTTGCATTGTCAACATTGTCAACAACCGAGAGGAACAAGGAGATGACTGTACGTGGAGAGGATGACAGTAGGGACCCACCAGCGTCATGGTAGTACGCAAGCAAGTGCCTCGTTATTACAAGCCCAAAAAATGGTTCCTCCTAATGGTTGGACATCTGGGGCTTAAGCCATTGTCAACATAGTAAATAAACGAGAGAATTACACAACGAGCGGCTGACTCCAGGGACCCAGCAGGTCGCAGTTGTTATTTCCTTTTTTTGATGAACAAGCAGTTTTTATTTATACTAGTTTTAGCGACAGATCAGGGTAACAACGGGCTGTGTGGGGGCTGTGGCCCGTCTAGCCAGGGTTTTATTTATGTTTACCACATCATGAGCACAGTTGTGCTTTTTTCTTGCTGGAAATGGCTAACCCAGTTCTACTTTTTTTAAAGAAATACCCAAACGAGGCCTACTTGCTTTGTCAGGCCAGCTGGGCTACAAATCTTTCAAGAAGAGGAGAGTTATATTCGATTTGCCTAGAAAATGGGCTATCAGTAATGAGAAATGGGATGTACATTTTTAAAACACATCAAACCGGGAACTAGTATCAATTTTTTTTCATTACAAGATTTTAAATTCCATTGATTTTTATGCGTGGAGAATTATTTTGGTTTTGTATTTATATAAATTATTTTTCAAAATAGTTTTAATGTGACTCAAAATTTCAGGATTAAAAACAGTTGACCGCACCAAAATATGCAAAATTTCGTATAGTTTTTAACCGTGGCAACAATAGGGCTGTAATGCTAACAAAGAGAAGATGGGCTCCACAAGAATCCTTAAGAATTAGCAAATGGGATGTAAATTACTAAAAATAATGGCAGATGGGTTGTATGCTGTTTTCCATAGATTTGAGGCTCACTTGTGTGCCTACTATAGGTTGACGCGTACGCTTTCCTAAAAAGAAGGTTGACGCACACGCAACGCCGTGTCAACTTAGTCAACACACGGGAGCAGTGGATGCTGGATGTCCATCCAACGACCATCGTGCTTCTTCAATCAATGCTCTTCCTGCTCCATCCACTCAAACAAGCGCCAGCGGGACTGCCTGCTCCCTCCTCCCGCAGTCGGTTGTGCTGCCGCGCAGGCCTCATCGCCCCACCGTACTCCCATCGCTGGCCTAGCCATCCCTCTACTCACCCACACCTGCTTTTATTCTCCGGCGAGGGCAGACGAACAAGTAAACCCTTGTACTCTCCTTCGCATGGGAAACAACTGCCGAGTCTTCCCTGGCTCCGTGTCATTCCCTTCCTAGGCCTCGCCGTCGTCCACTGCCCTGGTGCTCTCGGCGCGGCGTGGTCAACGTGGTAAATGATCGACATCGATCGCAAGTGGACTGTACGTGGAGAGGCTGACAGCTGGGTCCACGGCCGCACGCAAGGAAATGCTTCCTTATTACATGCTAAATAATTCCTCCACCTGACAGCTGGGACCCATCGGAAGGGCCTCTATATTTTGTGAAAAACGTTCCTCCTGCTGACAGGTCAGACCCACCAGTTATATCTTCGCTCTCAAGGAAGTGCCTCCTTATTACGCACAAAAAAATGAATAGTCCCCCTGCTAGATGGGAGCCACCGTAGTTGGAGGCTGACTTGTGGGCCTATTGACGCAGACGGAGGGCTTTGTCAACTTAGTCAATATGAATGATTCTAGCTCCAGTGACCGTACAATGTCCATCCAACAGCCATAGTGCTTCTTCAGCCCCTAGTCTTCTTGCTCCAGCCGCCCAAACCAGCGCCGGTCGTGCCGCGTGCCCCTGCCTCCCGTGGCCGGCTGTGCTGCAGTGGAGGCCTCACCGCCCCCTACTACTCCCGCTGCTGGCCAGGCCATCCCTCTACTCACTCACACCCCCTGTTATTCTGCGGTGACGGCAGCGTTACACCGCAGCCGAACCAGTCAACCCTCATACTCCTCTCCGCGTGGGCATCCTCTACCACGTCTTCCCCGGCTCCGCATCGTCCCCTTCCTAGGCCTCGCCATCGTCCACCGGCTTGGTGCTGTCGGCACGCCGTGGTCAATGTGTTCAAGGAACGACTTCCATCAGAATAGTACTGTACGTGGAGAGGTTGATAGCTGGGTCCACGTCCGCACGCAAGGAAGTGCCTCCTTATTACGTGCAAAATAATGATTCCTCAACTTGACAGCTGGGACCCATTGGAAGGGCCTCTGTATTTTGTGAAAAAACGTTCCTCTTGCTGACAGGTCGGACCCGCCCGCTATATCTTTGCTCGCAAGGAAGTGCCTCCTTATTACGCACAAAAACATGAATACTCCCCCTGCTAGCTGGGACCCACCATAGTTGGAGGCTGACTTGTGGGCCTACTGGCGCGGACAGAGGGCTTTGTCAACTTAGTCCATATGAACGATTCTAGCTCCAGTGACCGTACGTTGTCCATCCAACGGCCGTAGTGCTTTTTCAACCTCTGGTCTTCATACTCTAGCCGCCCAAACTAGCGTCAGTCGTGCCACGTGCTCCTGCCTTCCGTGGCCGGCTATGCTACCGTGGAGTCCTCACCGCCCCCTACTACTCCTGCCGCTGGCTAGGCCATACTCACCCACACCCCCTATTATTCTGCGGCGACGACATCCTCACACCACAGCCGAACCAGTCAAGCCTCGTACTCCTCTCCGCGTGGGCATCCACTACCGTGTCTTCCCTGGCTCCACGTCGTCCCCTTCCTAGGCCTTGCCATCGTCCACCGCCTTGGTGCTCTCGGCGCGCCGTGGTCAATGTGGTCAAGGAACGACTTCCATCGGAAGAGTACTATATGTGGAGAGGCCGACAGCTGGGTCCACAGCCGCAGCAAGGAAGTGCAACCTTATTACACGCAAAATAATGATTCCTCCAACTGACAGTAGGGACCCACCAGACGGGCCACTGTATTTTGCGAAAAAAGCATTTCCCGCCTGACTGCCGAGACCCACATGCTACATCTTCGCACACAAGGAAGTGCCTGACAGTTGGAACCCACCTGGTCGAAGCGTACATAGCATTGTCATTCTGGTCGCGAACGTGTACGTACATACTTGTCGATCAGTCTGTCTGCAGGCTGCAGCGATGAACCATGGCTGAGTAAGAAAGGGCGCGTGTCATAGTAGAGGCGCGCACGTAGCATGTACACACACGTACAACTAGGGTGCAAGAAAGTAAATACAGCCATGTACATACATACGGGCTGGATCTCGAACGCCTACTCGTGCATACGTACGGCCAGGGCTTGTGTACATGGAGAGGCAGCGATGCCGTCCTGCTCATCGGCAGCCAACTGTGTCGGTGGAAAACGACACCTATGGGATCACGAGAATCCCTACTACGATTGCGGGGCGCGGGGTCGTGAGAAGAGCGGGATCAGCAGTCAGCACAAACAGTCAGGTCGTTTACCCAGGTTTGAGCCGCGAGGATGCGTAATACCCTAGTCCTGCTTAGGCGTGTATATCTGTGTTCTTGGAGTTCTTGAGTTAGCTACAATGGGCGTAACTTGTCCCAATGTATGAATCCTTCTCCTGGATGCCACGGGCCTCTTTTTTAGGCAAGGGGATCGCCACAGTGGCTCACAAGAGGTGGCATCAGGGTACTGTGGCTAAGCCTATCGCTTGCCATTACGAGACAAGACGCATTTAATGTGCCTCTTAGGTGTCCCCCTCACTTTACCGCCGCTTTGCCCTTCTTCAACACGCACCTGGGCCAGCGAGGCGTTCAGCGCCATGTAGGCTGGCAGGCTGCTGAGGTGACGGGGTGGTAGGGCCTTCACGAACGTTCGCATGCCACCATGTAGGTATGCGCTGAGTTGGCCGAGAAGCCTCATGTTGACACGCAAGCACCTGCCCAGCTGGTGGGCTGGCAACTGAATGGGAGCGGTGGTGGAAATTGGCGGGCGCGGGCCTGGCTGTGGCCCCGCGGATGTCCTCGGCAAGGGCCTTGTCGGGGCCCCGGCAAGGGTCTTGCTGTGGTGTTGCGTTCGTCGCCGGCAAGGATCTTGCCAGGGGTCTTGTGGGTTTCCTCGGCAGGGATCTCGCCGAGGTTCGTCGTCTTCTAATCCCCTTATGATTTGGAGCGTTTCTTGTCTTCACAAAGATCTGCATGCCATCATGGTGGCGCCTCCCGAGCCTTGGTCCCAACGTGGTTGGTGGTGTTGGTAAAACTAGGGCTCAAGGATGGCGCGCTCCGCTGGCGTCGGGTAAGCTGCCCCGGCAAGGTTTTTGCCGTGGCTGCGGAGGTTGCCCCGGCAAGGGTCTTGCCGGGGGAGTCTACCTCGCCCTCTTGCTCTTTGCGTCCATGTCTTGGCATTGCTTTGATTGTCTTGCGGCTTTCATTTCCTATCTCTGCCCTTCTTAAGTGTGGCCGTGGGCGCGGCTCTGACTGTCCGTGCACAAATAAGGGGTACAACAGAGCGCCCCTACTTTAGTACACCGACAGGAGCCCCCAGGCCTAGGCCACACATACGCGCGACACGTTGCTGGGCCAGGCCCAGAATGGTGCGCAGGCAGGCAGGGCGGTTTTATTGAAGGTGATTTCTTCACCCTCTACGCTTTTCCACGATCCGTGACGAACGAGTGATTTGGGGATCGCGCACAGGGGTGATCGAAGCACACTTGTGTCATCTTGCGGTGAATAGTAAAGAGGCGGCTTGCGTGTCTCTTCGAGACTGCGGAACCGCTGCTCATTTACTCTCCACGCCTGGGAACCGTCGCTCCATGCGTTCCATTACGCCCGCCCCTAGCACCACGTACGCTGCATGCATGGTGCAAGGCGGGTGACAGGCGCGCAGAATATGGGAGGACGTGCGCGCGTGGGTCGATACCCACGCGCCTTCAATTGGGCAGGGAGGGCGGTCGACGGCCTCGCCCGCTATCACCTTAATGACCTGGATTGGCTAAGAGGGGCGGCCGAACCCTGGCCCCACCCCTTTATAACGAGGGGAGTGGGAGGGACGACATGCCCCAGTACTTTGCCATCCGCTTCTTCCCATCCTTGCTTCTTCCTCTATTCTGCCATGGCGAGAGGGCGCACTGATGCTTCGACGGTGGCGGCGAGGGTCTCTGCTCAACAACACGCCGGTCCTTCCCAAGAGCCCATGGCGGCGGAGCCGGCTGCGAGGGGAAGGGGGAGGGGGCAAGGCCGTGGCCGCCGTGGTGCTCGGGGAAGAGGAGGACGGGGCGGCACATCAGCCTCGCCTCCGCCAGCGGTCCTTCCCCCAATGGAGGGCCATGTCGGGGACAACCCTAGCGAGTTCTTCATCAGGCTGCGCCGGTCGGCGCACCGTCGTCTTCGTCTTCCGACCCCATTCGCTCGGGTGATGGAGCTCGACCTGCCGCGGTGCTGAGGCTGCATATGAGGGGCTGCGGGAACAGCGGCACATGGGATGATGTTGATTTCCCAGCCCTTCACGTCATGTACCTTTGCCGTGGATGGAAGACCTTCGCTCGCATCCATAGCCTGACTGCAGGGCTCATTCTCTACTTCAAGTTAATGGAGAATGGCCTCCTCTCTGTGAAGGTCTTCGGCGATTTCGAGACTCGCCTGAAGTGTTGCGTGGAGAGCTCCTCGGATGATGAAAACTCGTCCTCAAGCGAGAGCAATGAGGAGGACAGCGACAGCGAGGACGAGGGTAACAGGCAGGAGGATGACGAGTCTAACTAGGTGTTGGACCCGTCGCTCCGGGGAGCTGTCGGCAGCAGCAGCATCTGCACCAGGCTCCTTCTCCCGGTGGAGCCAGCTCCTTGAACTTCTCAGGGTCGCCTCCTTGGGCGGCTGGCGTGGGAAGGCCGAAGAAGGTGAAGAAGGTGGGTGGCGGGTCGTCAAGTCGGAGTACGATGGCACCGTGCCTTCATAGTGTATTTACGGACCGCTGCCTCATCTTCCAGCCCTTCCTCCGGCACCACCACCACCAGCCCTCTCCTAGGTGGCCGCCGACATGTTCTCTTGGCGCCTTCTACTGCTCGTACCTCGCTTAGGCGCTACTTTTGCCCTTTTGCCTTCTTGTTCCATTTCCTGAGGAGAGAGACAAGAAAGGGATTACAGACAGCTTATCTTTTTTAGCTTGTAAGCCTATGGGCCTTAGTTAGACCTAAAACCTGTAATCCCCTCGCTTATCACTACAAAAAAAATACACTTCCATTATGATACGTGTTTGTCATAGTAGGTCACATTTTCTGTCATGCATGTACGTCCATGACGATTTTATGACAGAATCAAGATAGTCATACCTGTGCTGTCATAGAAGTGTTCCATGACATTACCAAAATTATCATCACGGAAGTGTCCACTTCCATGACGATAAATCGCGCGTCACAGAAGTGCTTTCATCAAGGGTAACCAACATGTGGCATCCACCGTAACGAAACACCATTAAGCTATCGGGTCGGGTTTTGGATCCATAACCCGTTAACAGCCCCGACCAATAGGGATTTTCCATGTGTAAAATCATCATGTTGGCTGGAGGAAACACGTGTCGGCTCATCGCTGGGACAAATGTCATCCACTCATTGGACAGAATGTGCCTATGTACGCCGACACGTGGCACGGCCCAACAGAGGCCCATTCCTGTGAAAAGGCCGGCCCATTTGACTTGGTCAAAAGGTGGCGGGCCGGCCCATGGAAAGCCTGTTAACGGCATGTTCGCATATAGCCCATTTACAGCCCGCTAACCCAAGGCCCGTTATGCCCTATCCGAATTAGGCCCAGTAGCATCATTTGCGCCATCCAATATGATTCCAGCCCGTTTTCACTTCTGGCCCATGTATTACCCATGACGTCATTCGGCCCATATGAGGTCCTATGTAACTCTTGGCCTATTAACGGCCCGTGGTGAACTGGCCCGTAATAAACAGTGTATCACTTTACACCCATTAACGGCCCGTGGTGAAACTGGCCCGTAATGAACAGTGTATCACTTTACACCCATTAACGGCCCGTGGTGAAACTGGCCCGTAAAGAAGAGTGTATCACTTTATACCCATTAACGGCCCGTTATTCCGTTGGGCCGTTTCCAGCCCATGTTATCTTTCAACCTTCTCAGAGCCCATTTATTCTTGGGCTCATTTCCAGCATTTGTTTACTTACGGCCCGTTACTGTCACTTTCTGCTTGTGGGCTAAATTCACCCTGTGGTTACAGTCGGCCCGTTTGTGGTCCGTTAATACGTTGGGCCATTTTCATAGCGTCATCAAATATGTCCTATTTACGTCCATAATGCGGTCTGTTTGGCCCATGTTTGGCCAATTGATCATACGGCCCATATAAGGCTCATTGATGATACGGCCCGTAGAAGGCCCATTGTTTCTACGGCCCGTAGAAGGCCCATTGTTTCTATGGCCCGTAGAAGGCCCAGTGTTTCTACGGACCGTAGAAGGCCCACTGTTTCTATGGCCCATAGTGGGCCAAGTGTCACTACAGTAAATATTAGCCCATGGTTATTGTGGCCTAGTTTTTAAAAATAGGTTATTGCAGCCACTAGCAAACCGCGGAAAAAGAACTGCACTAACTACAAGCAAACAAATAAACAAGACAACAAGGAAATAAATAAGCAAGCAACTTATGCTAGGCTATCAAGGCTATTACACGTATTACATCCACTGGGCATCAAAGTTCGCCACTAGTGCAAATATAGGGAACACAGCAGCATATAAATGCCGCAGCAAAACAAGTCCAGAACTGAAACCACTTCAGAAGAGCTCAAGAAACAATATCCTGGGTAGCCATAATGCTGGCAAGATGCTTAGCAAGCTTATTAACTTTCTCTTGTTTGGCGCTTAAGTCCTCCATCACTTGCTATTGCACGAGAAAGTATGCATCTGAATTCTACAGGGACTTCCTCAGTCCTTCGGCTTCCTGTCGCATAACATCTGGTCGATGTCTTTCAACTTGAAGTTGAGACTCAAGAAGCCAAACTGATTCAGGCAACGAGTTCGAAGAGCTGGTGCCAGTAGTGGTAGTCAGTAACTCGAACACTACATCAAGACAGGACTTTGGGGTTGTCTCAGTGTCTTCAATATAGTTTTTATCAGCTTTCTTGGAGACCAACAGGGATGTCTCACTATCTTGAACCTTATCTGCATTACTTCCTTTACCATTGAATAACGGGGTACTCTTCTCCAATATTTTATCCGCGTTCTAAAAGAGAAACAAACAAACACATCTCAGGTTTACAATGTAGTATATGAAACTCATTTTGGTAAACCAGTTCAGTAGTAAGGTGGACAGGATAACAACATGAAACAATCATATATCTATGTAGTATGGTCACTGTATCGTCTATATCATTTTAGTTTATGTTGCCAAATCAAGATAGATACAGTTCGAATCATATCTATTTAAGACAAAGCAGCATAGACAAAATATAAGTGTGGGAAACTACACAGCAATAACAACACTTATAATGTGCATGGCATGATAACATAACTGTTTATTCAGTTGAAACTGAAATCAACATAGAGCAAGTTACAACAGCAAACAGCCAAACACGTTGAAGAAACAGGTTTAAAACATACATGTTGCGCCATTGGAGTTTCAGTTGCATCCTTCAAATTTGAAATTAGTTGGTATCAGTAAATACAGTGATGCAAGAGCAAAGTAGTATGAACCATAGCTACGGAACCTGACCTGAGAACAATTCTTCTTATGCTTTAAGCGTTGACTTTGGGTTCGGAGTGGTGGTCATCGTGATTTGGGCACTGCAGTTGCCTTACTAACTGCTCGTGTTTGGGTGCTCTGTGGTGGAGATGGTGCTGTGTCAACGGGAACAGAGTGTCTATCTGCTGGGGTTGGGGTTAGAAGGGGTGTAGCTGGTTCTCTGTCCAACTGGGTAGGGGTACAATCTGCATGAGTGTGGGTTATGTGTGGTGGGGCTGGTTCTTGGGCAATTACAACCGTGGTTTTATCTGCATCGACAGGTAGCATGATCTTTTCCGAAGACCGTGTTTTTACTCCCACAGATACTGCCATCACTCCATCCAATTGAAATGGCTGATAAACAAGAAAAGTCATTGAAAATGTATAGACATTGTAAGATAGACAGGTGCAATGGATAGTAGGGAAGAAAATAGGGCATGAAATAATTCACATTTATGTTGTCTAAGCAAACAGAATAGCAGGACATTATTTCACATATATGATGGCTAATTAAACAGGATAACATGCCACAATTTCACATGTATGATGGCTAACTAAACATGATATAATGACATACTTCAAAATATGATGACTATGTAAACAGGATGACATGATATAACTATACGATGTGTCTATTAAACTGGTTGGCATGCCATAAATCACAAAAATGTCGTCGATGGAAACATGATGGCATGATATAATTCACGGATAGAATGACATAATTTAAAATATGATGACTATGTAAATAGGATGAGATGATATAACTATATTATGTCTTTAGAAAATGGGTTGGCATGCCATAATTCAGATACATGCTGTCTATGTAAACATCATGGCATGGCATAATTCAAATATATGATTTATATACTAAGGAAGTGAGTAGAGGGCAATCGCATATATGATGTGTCAACTAAGGAGATGGAATTCAATATTGTGTATATGATGTAAAAACTAAGCATTGCAATACAACATATGCATTATATGAGTAAAATAACCCTGCCAAGTTTGAGCTTACACCTCAGGGGGATAATAGGACTGGTCATCTGCCTCTGAATCCTCCTCTGAAGAGCTATCTGTAACCAGCAAGATATCTGCTTCAGCAGGTAGCATTGTCTGCTCTGAAGACCTTGTTTTCACTCCAGATTTCTCCATCACCAATTCAAATGGCTGATGCAAAGGAAGAGCAGTTGAATATACAAAAATTGTTGACAAAAGCAATGAGAGATACAAAAAAGGACGGCATGATATAATTCACATATATGATGCTTGCCTAAACAGCATGGCATTGCATAATTCACATACATAATGCCTTGCAACAAGATAACATTGCATAATTCACATATATAATTTCTTGCAACAAGATGGCATTGCATAATTCAAATATATGGTAATTAGACAATAAACATGTGGCATTCACACAAAGCATGTCTAAACTAAGCAAATGACATAGCAATGCAAGATACTGTACAGACGATATGAGCAACATAACCCTGCCAAGTTAGGGCATGCACCTTGGGGGGGAAATATGACTGGTCATCTGTCTCTGAATCCTCCTCTGAGGAGCTGTTGGTAACTAGCAATACATGCGCTTCGTCAAATAGCATTGTCTTTTCTGAAGACCTTGTTTCCACTCCAGATTTTTCCATGACCGCTGAATGGCTGATGCACAGGAAGAGTAATTGAATGTACTAAAATTGTTGACAAATTTAACACGTAATAAAAAAATGATGGCATGATATAATTCACACATAAGATGACTGGCTAACCAGGGTGGCATTGCAAAATTCACATATATGATGCGTGGCTAAACAAGATGGCATTGCATGATTCACATATACGATAAAGAAACTAAACAGATGGCATTGCCACAAAGCATGTCTAAACTAAGCAGATGACATCTTTAATGTATACAATAAGCAATGCAAGGCACCATATGCATGATATTACCAACATCAGCATGCCAAGTTAGAGCGAAGACCTCATGGGGTAAATAGGAGTGGTCTTTTCCTTCCGAATCCCCCTCAGAATAGTTATCTTCCTCTTGATTACGATCCGAAATGGGTGGAGGGGGGCTGCCTTTGCACCCACCATGGAACGACGTCTGCATGAAATTTTATTGCCACGCAAGGCTCGTCTCTTTTGCTCTACATGATCAGTTCCATTGTGTACAATAACTGCCATGCATAGGAATAAAACATAGTAAGATTATGTAAGGAGTGCATGCACAAATCCAGAGTGATGGTAGCAAACTGTGGATAGACCCAAAACCAATGATAGCAGGCAAATAATAGCTTTAGTTAAAAAATACAGATAATGGCTCCTTTAATGTTTGTTTGCACCCAACATGAAACTCATAGTAGACTCCAGAGATTAGCTAGATACTAGACAGATAGTACTGATTGCTGCCCCAATATGTACCCCACAACCATTTAAAACTCAAGTTTCAGCATTAGTTTGGACTGGACTCAAAGTCTAATAGGTGAACATGATGATAATGTATCATGTCGTCATATTAAGCGATGCATAACGTAAGTAGACACGGAAGAGTGCGACCTCTCTTGCGGACCCGTGTAGTCCTCAAGGTCATCTGCTCAGTTGATGATGCTAATGCGGTTGTCGTGGTTGCCGGCGGCGGGGAAGAAGATCTGAGGCGGCGAAAGACAGTCTAGTGAGCGGATCCCTGCTGTGGTGAACCATTCCGTCGTTGGAGCAGCTGAGCTGGGGTGGAACACAGCGCCGCAGGAGCAGGACAAACCACACAAGGTTTTCTTTGACACATATCTATAACAGAAGTAATTGAGTAAGGGCTTGTTTGAATTTGAGGATCCTAACAATGCAAGAATAGGAAATAGACAGGAATAGGATAGGAATGCACGTGCAAAACAGAGAATTTAAAAACACAAGATTTCTGCCAATCTGGGTGTTTGATTCACAACAATTGGAATATCACAGGATGCAAAAAAGCATGGTGAGATTAAGTCAAACCACAAGAAAATGTACGGTTATAATGCTATTATGCTACTATCTCTTAGTCTTGTGCTTGATGAATAGGAATATGAAATGGAGGAGAAGTGGAAATTAGAATTCCTACGGTTTTTCTTTCAAGGAGACACTAAAGGAACAAATCCTACAATTTTCCTTTGATCCATTCCTTTGCACCAAATTCATGAAAAGTATTACCATAGGAAACTTTCCAATTCCTATGTCTTTCATTCACTTTTCCTTTCAAGCACTGGTGATTCTAGTAGGCAGGCTTGAGCAAGGAAAATCCTACACTAAAAAATGTTTTTGTGCTACTTCTATTACTTTGGACCCAGGCCACTGCCATACTAGCTCAACTCCCAGGCCCATCGACAAATGCGCAGCTCAAACGCGCAAAGATAAATAATGATGGTGTTCAAGAGAGTCCATCACGGATAGCTAAGTTGCCTGGTACCTCACTGCTTGTCATATAGTAGGATAAAATAATCGTATTTCCCGTTACTACGAGTGCGTAGTGGACAATATATATAACATGTAGAGTAAAAAAGAGATGCAACAAGTGTACAACCTCTTTGGCGAAGCCATATCGATCTCAGCGTGATTGGGTTGGCCGGTGAGGATGCTTCGGCTGACTTGGCTGTCGGAGGAGGGGAAGAAGATCTTAGTCGTCTGGAGATGGAGCCAGAGGTACTGCTCCGCTGTGATGGAGGGTTTCGTCGTTGGAGCAGCTCCGGTGAGTTGTACGACGCCGAGGCTGAAGCAGGACAAGAGAGACAACGAACAATGTTAACCTGAGTGGAATTCTAATAGCATCTCCAATACATGACGTAAAATACATAACCACAAAGTGCTAGATGTAAAATACACCAGCCGCTCATCTCTGAACTTAACTATCGAAACTGAATTTAAATGTTGAAACTGAACTTAACTGTTGAAACTGAACTTAACTGTCGAAACTGAATTTTGCTGTCGAAACTGAATTTACAGTAGCAAGGTGAGGCTACATGTCGGTCGACTAACTTTTTCATCTCTTGTCAGTCGATTTTGAAGGCGTTGGATACGAAATCAAGGGCCCGCGGTTCATCTTCAACCTCCACCCCCCCCCCCTGAGCCGCCAGCCACCACCGGCCAAATAGCAGCCCCCCGGTGCGCGCGGCCGGCGGTGTGCCGCCCCGCCCGCCCCGAAAAACACTCCCCACCGCCGGTTCGCCGCCGCCCCGGCCATCCCTCTAGGCCCATCCCCCCCGTGTCAAGCTTTTTCTCCGGCGATCCCCATGCCACCGCCCCGCCAACGCCCCGCCACTGCCGGTGACCACTGCCCCCACCCTGAACCCTAAGATAGATAGTGGGGTACCTCTCCGGCGAGCCCCCCTCCCCGCTGCGGCTGGTTCTTCCTTCACCCCGGTGAGCCCCCCACCCCCTGAAAATCAGCTGACCCAAAAGTCGATTCAGTCGTCTGAAGTGTAGCTAAATCGGAGTAGCATCACAAGCAAGAGCAAGAGCGAGAGCAGCAGCGCAAGCAAGAGCAATAGCAAGAGCAGACCAGGCAGGGGACCGATAGCAAGAGCAGAGCAGCAGGGCGAGCGAGAGCTAAAGCAACAGCAGCTCCTACTGATGTGGACGTCGCCGCCGAGGGAGCGACGACGTGGAGGAAGTGGCCGGCGACGCCACCGTGGATGGAGCCGCGCCGTGTCGGCTCAGGACCAAGCGGCGACAGCACCGAGGGATCGAATCAAGAAGAAAATGCGGCGATTACTGTACAACCTCTTTGGTGGCGCTGATTAGGCTGTAGCTTCATCCGAGGAAACGGTGATGATGATGCTCTTCCGGTGGTGCAGGTGAAGATGGCGGTGTGGGAATGGAGGTTGCACGAAAGACGAGGGGAACGTCGGGGTAGCTCCTTGGAGGTGGAGGATGGGGTGGCTGAACCGGCAGGACGACAAGATCGATGACGAATCTTCATCCAGTACGGTGGATGAGGGACGTCGAGGTGTTGTTGTGGACGACGTTGTCGGGGAAGAGGCTCCGGCTAGGTGGCGGACGGAGCAGGGTGTGGGGTTTCGTCGCGGGTTTTCACGGCCTCGGTGTACGAATGGGTGGGCGGATGGGATGGCAGTGTGGAACCATGGCTTAGGGACGCGCTTGTCCGAAATGTGGGGTAAGTTATGAAAGTACCCCCACCGATTTGAGGCGGTTCTTTCGGTTCAGGGGTACCACGGGCATTTCTTGTGTCGGGATTTCACAGGAGGTGGGTGTATTCGCGCGCATTGTAATTTCGGAATAGCAAGGCGCGGGTTGAGATGGAGGGAGTTGTCGGAGCACAACGAGACAAAGATATATCTTAAATATTTCGGGCTAACAAGGCGCGGGTTGAAGAGGCGGGAGGCAGCACGATAGACAGAGACGCTAGCTTGAATTTTCGGCATAACAAGGCGCGGCTTGAAATTTCGGAAGAACAAGCTTAACGTGTACCAAAAAAGGCAATTTGCACCTCAACACGCACAACAAACACACAAACACCATTTAGACTAGAGTAAGGTACACGTGCATTGCACGCATGATATTTGGCAACCAATTAGGAATAAATACCACATTATAGCATGTAAGCTTTGAGTCATATATGCATGATGTAGATGTTTGTTTAATTCTTATAGTTCATTTCATTCAAAATCATCTAGGTTTAATAAGAAAGCTAATCTATTTTAAGATTCATGGAATTGTGCATTGTAAGACATAAAGTAAAAAACAAATAATGGCAAATCATGTAGAAAAACATTTGGGCAATTCTGATACAGAAGATTCTAGAACAAATGAGAAGTGCTTGTGTTTTGATGTTTGTGCATTATGCTTAAGTTCAACCATGGAGTCTTCTAGATTAAACATGTGGCGAAATCTGGTGGAATCTAGATGATATCCAATGGCCAGTAGTGCTCAAATTTGCCATCTTTGGACCATCGGATTCGCCTAATCCAACTACCATCTTTCAAAGTTAAAGTTACCCGCACACAATATAAAAAAATATAAAATATAAAATATATATTTATATATATAGGGGTATAGATATAGATATGTGATGCGAAAGCCGCCCATCATCTCCAATTAAAATAGTGTGTCCATGCACGGATGCGATGTGACCAAATGATGTCTGCCATCGGTATCTCAAATTCAAATCAGTCTGACCTTGTTCAATGTGTATACATTACAACATGCTCGTTTCCAAACCACACCGCGCAGATCTCCGTTATATTCATGCATGCATGGGTTTCAAACATTAGGATCTCTTATTCAAATATTTGAATTCAACTTTACATTGATTATGACCTCACCTAGTCTTTTACACCCACACAGTCGTCTTCTCTTTATAATTGTACCACTAACTTTATCTCGTGCATGCATGCACACACACTACTAGTCGGCATTATCCATCGCACACATGCAATCCTTTTCTTCAGGTCGGTCTCCCATGAAGGCACACACCCACACACATCCCCCTCTCCATCATATCGAGCATTCTTTATCTCTCACGCGTACATGCGCAATGATCAATGTTCCTTTATGTATGTGTGTATATAGCTAGGTCTTTCATAGTTTTCCACACAAAACGATCAATCGATATATCCAGTGAGGTCTCACCCTCTTTCCCACATCCACGTCGATCAATCTATACCTCTCTATATAGGATTAACATATATAGCTAATACACCCACATTAATTTTATATCCAACGTCCCCCTCTCATCATCCATGCCTTCCGCTTCATCTCTCAGACGCGTGCACAATGGCGAAGACAGGGGGCAGTAAGGGCCCTGCCCCCCCTAACATCACTATATATCGAGGCTAATATGAATGTGGTCATTATAGAATTGCTGCTAAAAATGGTTTAAGTTCATGAATTGACCCTACTCATAAAGGATTAGCAATGCTTGGCCCCCTTGCTCATTTATTTTTCATGGCTCTGCCACCGCGCGCAACAGCGCACGTTCTCACCCCCTCTCTCTAAATATTGATCTCGCACTTGTGCATTCCTTCATAGTCTCCCTCCACTTGGCCCCACAAGATTTTGCCACATGTACAATCTAGCAGACTCTATGGTTGAACTTAAGCATAATGCACAAACCTCAAAACAACAGTGGTTCTCTTTTGTTCTAGAATCTTCCGTATCATAACTGCCCAAACTTTTTTTCTAGTTGAATTGCTATTATTCGTTTTTACTTTATGCTTTACAACGCACAATTCCATGAATCATAAAATAGATTAAGGGCTTCTTTGATTCAAAGGATTCTCAAAGGAATTTTGGAGGATTCTAATCATTAGGAATTTTTCCTATCTTGGTTGTTTGATTCGTAGCATTGTAAACCATAGGAATTTTTCCATATGATTCATTTGCACTAGATTTCATAGGAAACATCCCATCCACTCAAACCTCTTTGAAAGAATTCTGCATTTTTTCTATGCACAATCAAACACTCGTACAATCCTGTAGGATTCAAGATGACAATCCACTATAATCCCATGTTTTTCCTATTCCCACGTTCTTAGCTTTTTTATAAAAACTAATTGATTTTGAATGAGATGAACTATAAGAATTAAACGAAGGGCTACATCAGGCATATATGACTCAAAGCTTACATGCTATAGTGTGGTATTTGTTCATAATTTGGTTGCAGAATCTGATGCATGCAATGCACGTGTACCTTACTAGTACTTCGAGTATGTGCAAAACACATAAATTAGAATTCCAATGGCACGCTACACAGTGTCTCTCTTATAGTTCATGAAGCCACATGGAACATGTGGAGGCGTTGTCACGACCTCCTTGCATGGATTGATCACAGTGATGTGCTGCTGGTTCCAGAAGAATGTACTCGTCCTCCCTGAGCCATATTGGCGGTACATGCACGAAGAGAAGATGTGCACGCACACCACGCATGCACTCATTCCCTCGCACGTACACGCGGGTACATGGGTGGATGCAATTTTGTACCAAGATCCACCCCATGTGATAATTTGACGCGTGTAAAGTCGTTCACTTCATTGATGGTCAATTAATACAACGCATGCAAATTGAGTGGACGTGAGGGCGGAAGAAAGACATTATTACTCCACTGCGCGCATGCGAGTAGTTAAATCATCGGTTGCTAGTAGTACTTCCATTGGACTCCTTCGTATTTTGTGCAAATTTTTGACAGTAACATAATATTTACACATTTGAGCAGTCTAGTACTTGAAATTTATGTTCCGCTAAACTCATCGGGAGCCGTTTCGGACCTCGAAACCAAAACCACCAATTAATCTTTACCTTGTTCCCATCACATTCAAAAGCCTGCTCACACCTACTAGTACGTACCAAACCTGAACGTGTTCCCACTATGAAGGTATTAGTACTAGTGCTAGTACTTAGGTTATAAAAGGGGAACTACCTAATCGAAAATTACTCTACCTTTCCTCCTCATAAGTGCTTCTTCTTCGTCCGTTGTTGCCATGGCCGGTGAGCAGAGCTCTAGGTCGAGAACTACTCGTAACAAGGGAGCGGCAACCAAGGCTACGAAAAAAAAGAGAGGGCTCGCCGCCACGCACAGACCTCGAAAGATCTCTCACGGGCAGGCGATGGCTCCCAGGAGCGCCCTAGCCGCGGAGGCGAACATGCCGGGGCGGCGGTGCTGGAGTCGTTATCCCTCGATGGCATGCCCGATCGGCTCAATAAGCACCTCAATAAGCAGAAGGAGTTCATCCAAGGCTTGTTGGAGTTGTTGAAGGAGAGCCTCGACGACATGCCCACTGAGCTCAATAAGCAGGGGGAGTTGACCGCTGGCTTGGTGATGCTCCTAAAGAAGAGCATTTCCTCGGAGAAGAAGGCGACCGACCAAATCCTGTGACTTCAGGAGGACAAGGCGAAGCTCTGCCACGAGATCAACCAGTTGAAGGAGAGGAACGCCGGCTGGAAGAAGTTGCATGAGAATAGTAGTTCATCGATGAAGATGCTGCAGGCCCTCGTCATGGAATAGAAGGAGGAGTTAGTGAAGCTCCGCATCGAGCACCCGACTGCTGTCAAGGTACGTAATGCGGCCGTGGAACAGATGATGAAGGCGCGCGTTGAGAAATCCCGCATCATGGACAGAATGAGAAGATGGAGGAGGAGACGTGCAAGGAGATGGAGGTCGTGGAGGCGATGAAGAAGCAGTTACGACTCCGCGGCGAATTAGATCATTTGGGGTGATAATCTTCCTTCTTCTTTTGCTCCTGTGTTTCATCTTTTGCTTCGGGTGTTTCACCGCACGTGTCACATTCTCTGAGAGACATGAATAGAACAATACTTTTTTAGGGAATGAACGGAAACAATGCTAACAATGAGATGACTAGCAAATTAGATCATTTCTATCGCCATATGGCACTGGGCTGCCGTGTTTCGTGCTCCTTCGTCGCAATACTACTCCACTGGAAAACTTGAGTATACCGCACGGTTCTTTGCTCCTCCTCAGGTCATCGGCGCATTTATATGAGCAGGTAAATCACAAGGCCCCGCCTTCCAGCAGTAATGAGGCGTCAAATCACAAAGGCCCTCGCCTCTCATGAAACCGACCAAGCTAGACTGCCCCGCCCTCTAGCCTTTTAAAAAATGTATACTTTTGTACAATAGTAGTATCGATGGATTGCGCCATGGAGCAAAACTTGAAACTAAAAAAAAGGTGGTACATATAGAGAGTGCTCTTCGCCAAATTATGCACATAGTACTATTAAAAAGGCTAGTCACAATAATGGTGTCCAGCACAACCCACCCCTCAAATAAAACTAAACATCCTGGAATCTTTAACAAAACTAAGCACCCTGAAATTCTTTGACAACTAAACTGCTGGCTATATGATGTTGGCCATATATATTGTACGTATATAATGAAGAAATGAGTGGTGGTACTATACCAACTAAAGATGAAATGTAAGAAATACTAGTATGTACGTACTGAAGAGTTAAAGTAACGAGAAGAAACATAACATAGTTCTGCTGGGGGCTCAGCACAACACTCCCCTCAAATTAAATTAAGAACACCTAAAATTAAACTTTGCAACTATTCTGGTACACACTGCATTAGAACCAGCATGAGCAACGACACTGCCACCTTACTCTGAGTCCTCGTCCATGTCCTCGACTTCGTCCTTGTCCCTCTTCCTCTTGGCCGATACTTCTTTGCTTGAACCGCACACTTGGCTGTTTCTCTTCATCCAACCCTTGTAGATATTAAAACAAAGGTAGCCATCCATTGCAGCGTAGTGGATGTGGTCTATATCTAGTACATTCCGCTGCCATGCATAATGAGGAAACATGTATGGAGGTTTCTCCAGTTTACTGTATGAAGGATGAACCATGGCTCCTGCTAGGGTCAGCATTGAAGGCTGACGAGAGGACACCAACCGATTCTTCTGGAGGTCGAAGGTGTTGCCTACAACGAGGCCTATCCGACCCAGGATTTCTGTGTCATTACCAAAGTCTACAGTAATGAATTTGACTAAGCTGCTCTCGAGGAAGTCCTTCAAATCCAGGCATTCAATGTCGGCATGGCATATGTGGTAGACCAAGCATAAGTC
This sequence comes from Triticum timopheevii, assembly GCA_963921465.1. Taxonomy (NCBI): domain Eukaryota; kingdom Viridiplantae; phylum Streptophyta; class Magnoliopsida; order Poales; family Poaceae; genus Triticum; species Triticum timopheevii. The sequence goes on from OY997268.1 coordinate 215,562,099, forward strand.
ATGCACGCAAACCTAGATAACGGCGGGCTTTTTCCTCTCTTCGTCCTTTAGATCCTTCTCTCGTCCCAGGACCGTGGTGTACTCAACATCTAGCCCAGCGACCCACTCATCATCTGAGTCTTCGTACATGCGTCTGAAGCGAGAAAGGCATCAATTCACCGTCGCAGAAGAACGGGTGTAGATGACGTCGAACTCATCGCCGGTGATGGTTCTAACCTTGTACTCACCGCCGATCGTGGAGATTTGAGACGCCATGGATTTGGGAGGAGGGTTAAGACTAGTGGAACTGCCGTAATGTGAAAGGACGGGACAACTAGGAGCAAATCGCCGTAGTATTAAAGGACGTGTGTGGACGAGTAGGAGCGAACTGCTAGCGTGCGAACGGCAGGGTAGTGGCTTTCCATTCTCCCATGATACGGGCTTCCGAGAGCCCTTGGATCTGAGATCAAACGGTTGCATGGCGTGATTCTAGACCTATGGGTGAATATCCTATCCTAGAGGGTTATTCTGCAAATTTTCAGCAACTTAGCATGCGACTGTTTGATCTCAGATCCAAGGGTTGCCAGCAGACCGTATCATGGCCGCGCCTACCACGACCGTCGCATTGCTCGCACGGTCGCGCCTTTGGAGATTTAACTCGGTGTGTTAGGCTATCTGATGTTGGCATGTCATACATAGTCATCACTTAGTCACTCATACTACAACAAGGTTGGCTATAAGTGTATTTATTTTTTTACTTCTCTCTATCTCTTTGTACAGAGTATCTAACTGGTTGGAAAGGCATGCAAATTCCCAAACCGCTTCCTACACCCTGAATCGAATTTTTTGCCTAACAAGTTGTGTCGTGCAATTGGAATTCCAACTTGAGTACTACTACTAGTAGGAGTACCAGGGGCCAGTTCTTTTAGGCTTCTAGGTTAGTAATCCCATAACTACTACCTCCGTCCTAGTTTATTGGTCCCCATTGTAATCTGTGTCAAATTTTGATCATAAATTTAACTAATGAAATGTTAGTGCATGTCACATGCACTAACATTTTATCAGTTAAATCTTTGGTCAAAATTTAGCACAAATTACAATGGTGAGGAATAAACCAGGACGGAGGTACTGTATTACTAGTACTAGTTTAGAAGCCCAAATAAATGAGTGAGGCGCCTTACTATTTTAGGCCCTTCCGAGTGCTCCACAGTGTACAGGTGCTAAGGGTGCCACATAGGCAAGAAAATGATGTGGCAAAGCAATTAAAGAAGAGAGAGAGCATTAGGGTGACCCTAGGAGGAAACGATGCAAAGCACGTGAACCTATGCAAAATGAGTATCAACCAATGAATGATGGAGTTTAATTGTTAAACAATTCAATGAGGGAGGCTTAGCTACAAAAGCTAAGCACTAATGCACTGGGGAGACTAATTGCTAAGGTTTTAAATGCGCTTAGCACCTCACGTAAGCACCAACGCATTGGAAGCATTACTCTACACTATGACTAGTCTTATGGGAAAAGCTGGGGAAGTCGCCAAAAGAACTGGCCCTAGGAGTAGTGGCTAGGGATCGAGTGTGCGAGATGATTCGGAAAAAGTAAATGCAGAGAGATGAAATGCAAAAAAGACGGGGGGATGTGATGGTTGCTTGTCCGTTTATTTTACTAGGCCACTTATTACTAGGAGTGGTTGGGTTTTGTGATATGACGGCTTTACTGCTACGCCACGAGCAGGGTGAGAGGTGAGACTCCCGTGCAGCGCCGCCCTCTACACTAGTACTACTACATCGGTCGTGGTTTATCCCCCATTGAATTTGACTGAAGATTTAACTGACAAAATGTTAGTGCATGTCAAGAAAAACAATATCGTATTTGAACATAGTTTTCAATGATATAATTTTAGGTGACATGCGTCATCATTTATCGTATATATATAATGTTAGTTCAATTTTTCGTCGTACTAATCTATAGTAGTACGGTGCCCGTGCGTTGCACGGAAGAGTGAAATGCATTGATCGGGGTGTTGTTTATTTTGACAAAGGATGTGGGGGTCATCTCATGTTTAACAGGTATCGATAGGTTTCTTCGGATATTATTTCATCTCTAGTGCTCAGAAACATCTGGGTAAAATAGATAAAAAAGTATCTTTTGCAAACAAAAGCGTTCAACTGTTCAACCTGCATCAAAACTTCTGAAGAAATAACTCTTATTGTGCTTTGCAGGAAATGGTTCATCATAAGTCTTTCACCAGTACTATAGTAAAAATTCATACATGGAAGATTCTAGACTAAACCATAAATGGATACACTTTTATTCATGCGCGATACTCCAATAGAGCAAGATCATGCATGGAAGTATCCACATGCTTAGACAACGGAATACATTTGAGCGAAGACTAATGATCAACATTTAACTTAGTAATGCAGATGTCCAGGTGAACCTCCTTGGAGTCCCCATGCACATTGTTGGCGGTCAAATAATACCATGTCCACATCGGCGGGAAGGTTCCAGCTCGGCAGAGTCCAAGTCAGCTTGACGTAGCTAGTGTCGCCGCCCATGTACCTCCGAGGGGTAGTAATAGTGAGCACGCACCCGTACATCGGCCTCGTGTCAGTGTCAGCATCAGCGGCGTCGCCCCTGATGCACACTACAGAGATGTGGTGGCGGCCTGCGCGGGCCTCGCCGGTGCCCACAATCAAGAGGAAGACGCTGCCATCCTCCTTCGAGACTAGCAGGCGGCGCTGATCCTCCAGCGACTCCGGCACGGTGAACGGGTAGCACGTCTCATACTTGATGTTCTTCGCCAAGGGCCAGTAGCGATCGCCGCACGCCTGCGTTAGGTGATGCACGATGTCCGCCGGCGAGCCCCAAAACGGCATCGGGCACTCATAGCAGTAGACGAAGGGCTCCTTGGAGGCATCGACCAGGCCATCCATGAAACGAGAGTGGCTGTAGGGGACGTTCCGCCAGTTGAATATATGAGCAAGTTACTACGAGATTTACTACAAAATAAATCATGACGGCTATAACAGAGATTAAACTAATCATGCGGACTAGCATAGTAGATGAACAGATCGAGTCTAGGACATAGACTAGAAACATAAATTCTACCACGATTTCAAACAGGAAGGACAGAAACACATACGGTGCAACGGGAGCAGCACCATTGGTGTTGAGGTTGTCGCCCATGTCATTGAGGAAGAGGTTTCCGAGGTCGGGGAAGAAGTCGTCGTCGGTGAAGTCGTCGCTACTAGCAGTCGCGAGAGTGTGCTCCCCAAATGTCAACAGCGCCCGCCAAATGGAGCGCAGGAGGGGAGTGGCTGTAGGGGACGTTGTGGCCGCTGAATGGAGCACAGGAGTAGCCCACGAAGCAGTAGATGGTGCTCCTCCCTAGTCTCTATTCTTATCTCTATCCCTACTGCTCTTCTTTGTTTTTTATAATATACTAGTTGTAGTTGTCAAATCGAATAGTACTGCGCCGTCCACTGCACGCCCGACTGAACATGCCTCCTCGCCTCCATCAAACCCCTCCGTTAAACTCGCATGCAAACTGAGAAACCTACTACAGCCTGCGGGAGGAAATTTGCCGGTTGCCGCGGGAGGGTTATTCTGCAAATTCTCAGCAACTTAGCATGCGACCGTTTGATCTCAGATCCAAGGGCTGCCAGCAGCCCGTATCATGGTCACGCCTATCACGACCGTCGCGTCGCACGCACGGTCGCTCCCTTGGAGATTTGACACGGTGCGTTAGGCTATCTGATGTTGGCATGTCATACATAGTCATCACTTAGTCACTCGTACTACAACAAGGTTAGCTATAAGGTTGGCTATAAGTGTATTTTTTTTACTTCTCTCAATCTCTTTCGTCGTACTCCGTGTAGTGCCAAAAACGTTCTTATATTATGGGACACAGGGAGTACTAGTATTTATTGCATTTGCCAAGGAGTGACCTCTGCCAATGAAATGGTGTGCTTATTAGTTTTTTGTTGCTAAGTTTGCTTCATTTAATTAGCTATAGACTCAAAATTGTCTTTTCACCTAGGTACACACGCTTAGCACTGTTTCTTCCTTGGGTCACCAAACTAGTCTCTCTCTTCTTGATTAACTTGCCACATCAGACTTTATGCCTATGTGGCAAGCTTAGCACCTGTAGGAGCAAGTAAGGCTGCTTGTAAGGCTGGTCGTAATGATAGTATCATAGCTAGTATCATGCATGCCAACTAGACAATTTTGATGAGGTGTCATATAATTAAATGAAGAAAGAGATGGTTGAGTATCATATCATGATACCGTATCATAATAAATGCTAGGCTACCAAGTGTCATGCATGACAATAAATAAAGTACTATATGATACTAATATATGATACTATGCATTAGGGATGTAGTATCATATACGAGTATCACATGCATGATACTCCCCATTACAACCAGCCTAATGGGGGTAGTATCATGCATGCCAACTATGCAATCTTGATGAGGTGACGTCGAATTAAATGAAGAAAAGAGAGAGTTGAGTATCATAATATGATACTGTAGTATCATATTAAATGATGTGCTACTATGTGTCATGCATGACAATAAATAAACTATCCTATGATACCAACACATGATACTATGCATTACGGATGTATTATCATACAAAAGTATCAAACGCATGATACTAGTATATGATACTCTCCATTACGACCAACCTAAGTACAATATTGCACTCTACATGGCATTTTTGCATATGTGGAGGAAAGAGAGGCAAGGAAAAAGTGGAGAAGTGGGCTCTCATGCAAGAGCCAGCCTCTACTACATGGTGGAGCATTGGGAGAGGCACGTGTATGAAGGTGGTCAGGAATCGGGAGACTCACGCCGGTCGTAGTGCCGCAGTTAAAATGATAATGGCAAGTCAAATTACGTGGCCCCACCTGTTCAACAGTAACTCACTGTCAAATCACACAGCCCTACATTTGCAGCTGCCTACTCCCTCGTTTTCTCGCGTCTCTATCAAACCGACTAGGCGGAACTGCCCCACCGCCTACAGCGCAGGAAAAGCCCCGCCCTCCACTTTTAAATAGTACAGTATACTAATTTTGTATCCATGGATTGCGCCATGGAGCAAAGACTCTAGAAAATGGTGGTACACATGTACAGAGTATACAGCACGCCCGTCGCATTCGCGTCGCACCCCAGACGGTCGGTTGGTCTGGCACGCTGCTCTCCGAATGGAACGCGCGTCATATTGCGTTTGCACACACATGTGGGACCACAACTGAGAACCGACCATAGGCACACTCCCCGGCCCCGCAACTCGGGTGACTTAATATAAGAGGGATACAAGAGATAGTACTAGAGAAGTGTTGTACTACGTTGGTGCCTGGACGATCCCTGCAAGACACGGAAGATCAGTTCATCCATGCATGTGACCAGACTCTAGCAGACACGCCTGGATTGGCTATCGTCTACATATCGTGCAGGTTGTGTTGTACATGGCTGTAGTTGTGGTGAGAAATCTAAAAAAGGTTTCTTGTCATCTCGCAAAATTAGGTGTCATGTGCTTCGGATCACTGCAAGGGTTAAACAGCGACAACTGAGTTGGGCTAGTCATTGGGGGTACATGCACGAAGACTACTCGACTGCCATCTAGGTCAAGCCGGCTATGTTAATTAGGACATCTATCGACAGACCCCTTTTCTACGAGTCTATCTTTAATTTGAGCTTTGTTCCTTGGCTAGTTTGTCTGTCGGGATTCATGTTGTCTCCTTTGGGCGGTGAGGTCATGATTTCTTGTCATGTGGCATTTTTTTGTGTTATATTTTATAATCCGGCGCTTCAGATCAAAACAACGACAACTACGCCTCCGGGCCACGTGCATGAAGACTTCTCAACATTCATTGACGAGGTCAAGCCGGCTCTGGTAGACAAAAGAAAACTAGTACTACTCCACTATATAGGAAGGAGCCTTCGCGCTTGCTTGCTAGTGTTTCTCTCTTCACACTGTGTCGACCTCTCCAGATCTAAACACGACAGTGGTGGCCACTCTCTCTCTCTCTCTGCTCACCGCTGGTCATAGATCCAGCCAGATCCTCTCCGCCGGGAAGGTGAGAAGGTGCAACGTTCACTCGGTCGTCCTCGGCGACGGCTCTTACCCACTGCTGGCGCGTGCCGATCAGCCTGCCTTGTTGTTCTCTCCCAAGCGTAGTTGGGGAGGGAGGGCCTCCTTCCCCTTCTTCCTCGCTGCCGTAGTTTGGGCAGATCCGGCCTCCCGCCGCCCACCTAGTGACATCCCGGCGACCATCAGGTATAACTTCCTTCGAAACCGGCCTTGCTCTACTTCCCGAGCTCCTGACGTCGCTGCATTTGTATCTTTTACTATTTCTCAGGCCCCCTCGTAGATACGATCGATCGGCTGTTCGAAAACCACCTAATTTTTTTATGTTTAAGAGGTAAAACTAGTTCATGCACTCGAATCTAGTACTACTTGGTTCAAACAAGGAAGAAAGGGGGTGGGGTGGGGGAGGATTTGTTACCTGAATCTAGGACTTGGTCGAAAGAGGAAATAATGGGGGCGAAAAGTAGCAGAGACTGGCTATCCAACTGGTCTCTAGGTCGAATAGGGAATTAAAGGGAAACGCAGTACAAACTCAATATAAACCCAATCTATTAGTTGAAAAAGGAAAGAAAGTGGGGACTGGGGGACAAGTCAACAGAGTAAGTCCAGCACTATATTTGCTAGCCTCACACAGTATAAGGTGGCTATACCCAACAAAAATGGGACCAACCCAGATATCCTGTTCTGATGTTTGTTGCCCCGAGCCACTCTTATTTAATTCCACTGGTAAAATGTAGCAGTCACACTGTTAAAAGTAAGGACACGTTAAACCAATGTTGTTTTCAATGTAATGCCTCCAATAATATGAATCAATGGCACTTTTTTACATGTCCTACTAAATTTCCCATTAAGAAATATTGGTTCTTTTCGTTAGAAATGCAACTGTCCTGGTCCGCCTACTCTCCCGTGCCCAAAGTAATGTCGTATTTAACGGTTGTCATAGTTAATCCTAATGCCCACACTAATATCTAGCAATGCCATTGCTTTAGAAATGCAACTGTCCTGGTCCGCCTACTCTCCCGTGCCCAAAGTAATGTCGTATTTAACGGTTGTCATAGTTAATCCTAATGCCCACACTAATATCTAGCAATGCCATTGCTTTAGAAATTGCTACTGTCCTTGTAGGATTGCCATTCAGATAAGGAACATGCTTCTTTTCATTTGATGCATGTTTCATCACTTGTTAGTCACCCTCCTTTCCACCTTTTTTGTGCAAACAGAGATAAACATTTCATGCTCGATCTTAGTTGAACTGCACGGATGATATCCAAATTATAGTTGAGCATTCCAGGAGCTTCACAAGCAACCTTGATGTTGCTCAATTTTATTGCAACTAATGAAGAAGAAGCTCTGTGGGTTTCGTTTTCTGATGGAAATGGAACAGGGGCTGGAGCCCTATTCTTAAAAAAATTGAAGAAGCTGCTAGCCACGGGACATTGCATCATGCACGCATTCCATAAATCGAACCATAACCAAGGAATTTTCATGGTTTCGAGAGGGAAATCACCAATATTGAAGGGGGATCCAAATTTCCTTTGTCCTTTGTCCATGAGTTTTTTTCTACGATGGACATACACCCTGCAAATCACCATGTTCAAATTTGACATTTTTCCGGGTTCATTTACCATATTTAGGGGATTATGTGCATTTTCTAGGCATTAATGCACATAATTCAAGTACAAACAATCGGTACATGAAAGGGTGCACAAGAACGGTCTGGAAAATGATGCTCGTGCCATTTTGTAAATTCTCATGCCTTTTACAAGGAATGGACAGATATTTCGATGAAATGTGTGGCAATAGTCAACCAAAAACGTTTGTTTATTTGGTTTTCAACTATAAGAAAAATGAAATAAATGATTGAAAAACATGACGCCTGGCATGGTGCCATGGTATGACCTCACCATGCCTTGGTGAAAATTTGAGAAGATTTGACTTATGTCGTCATGCACGCCCTTCATAAATCGAATCATCGCCGGGGAAGTTCCATGCTTTCGAAAGGGAAATAACCAAAATTGAAGGGGAATCCAAATTTTCTTTGTTCTTTGCACTGGAGTTTTTTCTACAAAGAACATACACCCTGCAAATCACCGAGTTCAAATTTGGTATTTTTCCGGGCTCATTTACCATATTTAAGGGATTATGTGCATTTTCTAGGCATTTGGTGCATATAAATCCAATCCAGCTATAGCTGCAAGGATGTGATGTGAGGGACTGGATTACCGTTTGATCGCGGTGCATCCTACGGTGCACACAGGCGATCTGCATGGCTGGGGTTCTAGCCAATCATAACGCAACACACAATAGCCTCAGCGCATGTTGTCTCCGGAAGCGACCGAGATGAACCGTGTGCGATAATGAATGAGCAAAATTGTAAGGAAGCCAAATTTCCCTTGTCGTTTGTTGTTGAGCTCTTAAAAACCACCGCACTGTACGGCTACCCGGCCCCTCCATCCCAAAACTCTCTCCAAGTGTCGTTCATGGCACCACGGCGCATAGTAACTGGTAAGGAAGCGATGGCATCCCGCCACACCACGTTCCTCGCCGCCCGTGACCGCACACATGGTAAGAAAGCGATGGCATCTCGCCACGCCGAGTTCATCGTTGCCGGCGGCTACACAGCTACGTGGGCGGACTTTGAGGCTGCCATGGTCGAATGGGCGGTGGATCTAGAGGCGGTCAAAGCCGCACAGGAGGATCGAAAAAGGCAGAAAGCAGTCAAGAAAAGAGAGTCCCGCCACCGCAAGAAAGAAGAGGCCGCACGCCATGGTGAAGAGGGATTGGCGGAGCTCGAAGCACGATTGGCTGCCTCCTACAAGGCGGGGAAGGAGAACGCCAGCATTCGGCCACATGTCCCGACTGCAGCATGTGAGAAGTAGTTTAAGTTTGTAGTATTAGAGCAAATTAAAAGTATACATTAAGTTTGTAGTATTAACGTACAATGTCGGTAAGAGCATCCTTTGAGGGCTTTGAGCATTGATCCGCATGTGTGACCATGTGCACTTTTTGCGTTAATCATTAGAAGATCACAAAATACATGGTTTCTATCTTGTACCCGTGCGCGTTTTTTTGCGATAATGATCCACAAGTCTGTTACCTGTGCGATGGTTCCTAATAAACCAGGCATACCATTGACCGAAAAAATCGACTACACGTGTACATTTTTTTGGAGACGGGAACTGCCAATTTTTTATTTTCTCGCACATGAGTATTTTACGTGCTTCGTCTGTGTTGTGTGTTTCCCCGGCCCAAGTTTCAAGTTTCACAGCGAAATTTTCATTAGGCGCGCGATATCAGAATTTATACCTCCAACCACATCCACATCAATAAAATTTCCTTAGTATCTCCCCCCCCTCGTGCCTCCCCCTACCGGCAGCTCAAACCTCTGCTGCCGCAACCACAGCTTCAACCACATCTATGTTTTGCTTGGATCCAGTCAGGTAACCCACCGATCTCTAGCACGGCCCCGGCCTGATTGCTTAAATGGCGCCTGCGAAACAACCTCATGCCTCCAAATCCCCACCGTTCCTACCTCTAGAGCATCGCCGCGCAAGCCCAACCACAGATCATGTGGAGGTTGAGGAGCTGATGGCGGCCCATGGCGCGATGGCCGCTATGCGTGTTGACCCATAGGAACACCTCGCCTCCGCCACAGCTGACATGGTGCATTCTTTGGCCCAGAAGAAGTGCCCCGACAACTACCCCCAGGACTTAACATGTATGATCTGACCGGCTAAATCTTACCAATACCACTTGCAATGGCTATGTTTTGTACAGTTGATGTATTAAGCATGTCCGTGCCTTGTTTATTTCAGTACTGCACACTGTGTGATGTTCAAGTATTAACTGTTCAGTTCAATTTCACCGATACTAGCAACAAACTTACAATACATGACTGAGGATATCACTAGAGATGCTGCCTATTTGCTATTTTTGGTGGATTCTAACCCTGTTGTACTTAACATGACATTATCTGCTCTGGCAGCACCTACCTTGTGATGTTTAACTCTGCCAATTGCATTTTTATCAGTACCGGTTTCAATGGCTATTAAGCCTGTTGCAATTAAAAGTTGGATCCATTTTTAAACAATTATATTTCAATGGCTACAAACTTACAAAATATGACTTAGGATGTTGTTAAGCTTGTTGCAATTAATAGTTGTATCCATTTTTTAATATGTCCTTTGCTACCATGCTACTCGCCGCAATGAAGATATACTAGAGATGCTGCCCATTTGCTATTTTTGCTGGATGCTAACCCTGTTGTACTTAACATGCCTATCCATGTACTTACACAGGGCCATAATGTGTGATGCCATTGTTTGCCGTCAAGGTTAGCTACGTCCCAAGTCTTACAGTATTTTACATCATTTGTGCAATTGCAGTTTGGCTTCTAACATTTACTTGCTTCTTGTATATACACATGTCGGGGGCACTGATCCACGCTTTGATCCGGTTGAAGAGCTTGCCTCTGCCGCCACTGACTTTGGGTTGGCTATGGCCAAGATGAAGTTCCCCAGCAACTACCTCTCAGGACTTACCAAGTATGAACTCACCAGTTCAATCTTACCAATACTAGTTGCAATTAATGGCTATGTTTTGTACGGTTGATGTCTTAAGCATCTTGTAGTAAGCATGCCTAACATGTTTTAGCTATTTCCCTACCTTTTTATAGACAACTGGGCCATTATCTGCTCTAGCAGCACCTGCCTTGTGATGTTTAACTCTGCCAATTGCATTTTTATCAGTACCGGTTTCAATGGCCATTAAGCCTATTGCAATTAACAGTTGTATCCATTTTTAAACAGTTGTATTTAAATGGCTACAAACTTACCTAACATGAATTAGGATGCTGTTAAGCCTGTTGCAATTAACAGTTGTATCCATTTTTAATCCGTCCCTTTGCTACCGTGCTACACTTTCGCAATGAAGATATCACTACAGATGTTGTCGTTTTATTACCATTTGCTATTTTTGGTGGATGTTATCCCTATTGTAGTTAACATTGGCTTTACATGTAATTACACAGGGCTACAATGGGCGATGCTGTTGTTTGCCGTCGAGGTTAGCTGCATCCCTTGTCTTATACACCATCTATTCCTAAATTTAAGTATTTTTAGAGATTCGAATATAGACTACATAAGTAGCAAAATGAGTGAATCTAGATTCCCTAAACTATATCTGTAATTCTATATACATCCGTATGTAGTTCATATTGAAATATCTAAAAATACTTGTACTTAGGAATGTAGGTAGTTGTATTTTACATCATTTGTGCAATCTTATTTAGCTTCTAACATTTACTGGTTGCTTGTAGGTACATATATGAGCGGTGCTCATCCACGCTTCGATCCCTTTTGCGTATAGGGCAATGAGATATTCATGAACAAGCATCAAGTGAGGAAACTAAGAAAGATTGTGTCACACCCAAGATGCGACCCTATCCTAAAGGAACTCAAAGGTCCCACCAAGTATAGAAGCGCATCTTGAAAACGCTTTTGCAAGGTGGATATCATTATATCAACATTACATAATAGTGGGGATACATCCAAGACATACAATGTCACATGAATACAACAATACATCATATACAAGGTCAACATCCGACTACAGATGAAACATAAACAGAAACTCAAACAATATCCACCCTTCTAGCCCAGGCTGCCGACCTGGAACCTATCCCCTGATCGAAAGAAGAAGCAGGAGAAGAACTCCAAAACAAGCAGACATCGCTCTCGCGTCGAGATCATCGCATAACCTGTACCTGCAACTGTTGTTGTAGTAATCTGTGAGCCACGAGGACTCAACAATCCCATTATCGTCGGTATCAAGACTAGCAAAGCTTAATGGGAAAGGAAGGGGTAAAGTGGTGAGGTTGCAGCAGCGGCTAAGCAAGATATGGTGGCTAACATACGCAAATGAGAGCGAGAAGAGGAGCAAAGGAACGGTCGTCAACTAGCAATGATCAAGAGGTGATCCTGAACACCTACTTACGTCAAACATAACCCAAAGACCGTGTTCACTTCCCGGACTCCGCCGAGAAGAGACCATAACGGCTACACACGCGGTTGATGCGTTTTAATTCGGATCTGGTGTCAAGTTATCTACAACCGGACATTAACAAATTCCCATCTACCACATAACCGCGGGCACGGCTCTCGAAAGTTTAAACCCTGCAGGGGTGTCCCAACTTAGCCCATAATAAGCTCTCGCGATCAACGAAGGATATTCCTTCTCCGAGGAAGACACGATCAGTGTCGGAATCCCGGTTTACAAGACATTTCGACAATGGTAAAACAAGACCAGCAAGACCACCCGATGCGCCGACAATCCCGATAGGAGCTGCACATATCTCGTTCTCGGGGCAACACCGGATGAGACAGGCTACGAGTAAAACTAGACCTCGATAGGATGCGCCGACAATCCCGATAGGAGCTGCACATATCTCGTTCCCGGGGCAACACCGGATGAGACAGGCTACGAGTAAAACCAGACCTCGAGTTGCCCCGAGGGGGCCCCACAGGCAGCTCAGTTCAGACCAACACTTAGACAAGCACTGGCACGGGAGGGCTAAAATAAAGATGACCTTTGGGTTAATTACTCCCAAGGGAAAGGTAGGTGGTGGTGAGGCAAATGGTAAAACCAAGGTTGGGCCTTGCTGGAGGAGTTTTATTCAAAGCGAACTGTCAAGGGGGTCCCATAAATCACCCGACCGCGTTAGGAACGCAAAATCCGGGAACATAAAACCGGTATGATGGAAACTAGGGCGGCAAGAGTGGAACAAAACACCAGGCATAAGGCCGAGCCTTCCACCCTTTACCAAATATATAGATGCATTAATAATATAAGAGATATTGTGATATCCCAACCAAAATCCTGTCCACCATGGAGCAATCTTCAACTTCACCTGCAACTAACAACGCTATAAGAGGGGCTGAGCAAAGCGGTAAAATAGCCAAGCAAAGGTTTGCTAGGAATGGTGTCAAAGGTTAGAGGTTCATGGCAATTTGGGAGGCTTGAAGAACAAATGATAGTTAGCGCAGCAAAGCGATAGAACGAAGCAACTAGCATAGCAATGATAGTAGTGAGATCCAGGGTAGCGGTCATCTTGCCTGAAATCCTTCTAGGAAGAAGAACGAGTCCATGAAGAAGACGAAGCCACGAAGACGAACCAAGCGTAGACGAACGAATCCTCACGATCGCAACGAAACGGGAACTATCGAGAAGAAGCACACGACATGGTGAACACACCACACATGAACAAGACATGATGCACAACAAGCATGATGCATGACAAAGCTACATGAAGCTACTCATGGCAAGAGATGATGCAAACAAGAACAACACATCAAAACAAGTTTAAATGAGGCCGGGAACAACATATAACAATTCCGGTAAGTCCTCATATGCAAATTTCGAAATGGGTCCAGATCTGCATAAACCTTATGTTCAAGTTGTTAAACAGAAAGTTAAAGAGCACCAAGAGGATCTACAGGAAAATCTAGTCAAGTTACATATAAAGTTCATTTAGTTCGGAGCTACGGCCTAGAAGATATGAGCAAAACAAATTAAACATGGCATTGATGCAAAATGCATCCAAACATCAAGCAAACACCCCAAAACAAGGATGCAACATGATAATATGAAGCTACATGCAAAAACAAGCAAGTTTCATATAGAGCACACTCAAAACGGAGCAACGGTTCAACACATACACTCTATACAAGTCATAACAACAATCTGTCCAAAACAGCAACTAGGCATATTGCAAGCATCAAAACAACATGCTACAGCACCCCAACATAAGAACAAAAACCATGGGCATGAAATACAGGTAAAGCACGACAAAACATGAACACTGAACTATCTCCAGAAATCAATAGATCATGCTCAAAAAGACATGGGAAGATTGCAAATAATAACAGTTTCAGACTTATCAGGAAATAACATCAGGTTGCAATGTTTAGAGCTATCAAACAACAGGTTACAGAAACTTATCATGGCAAACAAAGGCATCGCATGAATCTACTAATTGCATATATCAAAAGTCCCTTACTGACCATGAGCCAAAAAGGATCAGAAGATATGATGGCACCCATGTAAACATGGCAAGTTATATTACAGATTCATACATGGCAGGAACAACAATAAGTATGCATGTTGGTGAGCTTGAATCACTCACCACAGAGAAATACATGGCATGGCAAAGCAACCAACAGTAATAAGACACATTTATGAAGATAAGAATGGCAAGATAAAGTTCATAGGGTGCATCGATCACTAGCAAAACGCATGGCCAAAACTGAACTTCATGTAAACAGGTTGACAGCAACATTATTTAGCAACTTTGGAGCAAGATTACAACAAGTTACAGGAGAATATAAATGCAACCAGGGGCATGAATGGATAGAGCAATATCTGTATAACAAAACATCATTAGTGAACATCTCCAGAATAATGTACGAAATGACTTGTAGCAGCAGGTTTACATAGCAACAAAATATAACAGAATCTGTCAGGAAAACAGCAATAGCAAGTACCCCACTAAACAAGCTTGATGCACTCAGTACACAAGTAACAAAAATACCTGGGTTGCACCTCTGGAAAGATGGCATAGCATAGATCAAAACACATGTAGATATCAACCTCATAGGATGCACACATCAAACATGGCAAAAATGACAAATGAGCATGTTATAACAGTTTCAGCAGATTAACAGCAACATGTACTCTTCCAACAGATTTTAGGGCATCAAGATGAGATCAAATGAAAATGATGCAATGGAAAGGAATGAAGTACTCGTTGAGGCGAACAATTTGACATATTACACGCACGAAACGGAGCTACGGATGCAGAGATACGATGCGATGAACATGGCATGATTATGCAAAATAACTTCGGGACTTGGTGGATTTTGGGAGGGGGGAAAGTCAACCTTCGGTGGATCTGGATCCGGGTCGAGGTGGGGCTGGGCTCGCCGGAGCAGGGCGCCAGAGACGAGGAGGGAGGCGGCGGAGGAGGGGACGGCGACAGGGCGGAGGGAGCAGGGCGGCGGAGCAGCGGCGGAGGTGGGGCGGCGGAACCGCGACGGAGGCGGCGCGGCGAAGGGCCGGCCGGCTCGGGCGCGCGGCCGGGGCAGCGCCGGGCACGGGGCCGGACGGCGGCGAGGAGGCGGGTCCTGGCGGCGGCGGGCGGATCCCGGCGGCGGAGCGCGGACGGTTGTCGGCGGCGGGGCCGGACGCCGAGCCGCGGGCGGCGGCGCGAAGGGCTGCGGGCGGGCCAGACGGCGGCGGCGCGCGGGCTCGCGCGGGCCCCGGATGGGCTCCGCGGGCCGGCAGCGAAGTGGGCGCGGGGGCGCCACGTGGCGGCCTCCGGTTGGCTGCGGGCGCGGGCGGACATGTCGAGGCGGCGGGTGGACATGTCCGTCGGCGGGAGGAGGAAGAAGGCTAGGGTTTGGACGAAAATTTCGGGGAGAGAGGCTTATTTATAGTTAGAGGGAGCTAGGAGAGTCCAAATGAGGAGCGGTTTTTGCCCACACGATCATGATTGAATGACCGAGAGAATGGAGGGGAGTTTGCTGGGTTTTGGGCCACTTTGGAAGGGGTGTTGGGCTGCAAACAAAAGAGGCTTTTGCGGTTACCCGGTTAACCGTTGGAGTATCAAACGACCTCCAAATGGCACGAAACTTGATAGGCGGTCTACCGGTGCTATACCAAGGCCGCTTGACAAACCTCGGTCCATTCCGAGAAAGTTTAACACCCGCTCACAACAAGAGACAAAAGGGGAACGTCGGATGACATAGGAGTGCCGGATTGCAAAACGGACAACGGGGAAAATGCTCGGATGCATGAGACGAACACGTATGCAAAATGAAATGCACATGATGACATGGAAAAATGCAACACGCAAGCAAATGACATGGCAACGATGGCGAATAACTGGCAGACACCTGGCGCATCGAATCCGGGGCGTTACAGATTGTTAGGCGAAAGAAACAGGTGATGGGAATTAAGCTCTTTATTTACACTTTGTCCATGACATCAGTGAACTTTAGGATGGTAAGTAATCTATTGCCTTTTCCCGCTGCCCTCAACAAGTTACTCTATTAGGCCTCATGATCTGATATCTTTCTCTTTTTAGTGGTTTCTGAAGCTACTTACTGATGATTACCTTGCAAGCTACATGACCAGAGTGGAGGCAACTAAGGTTAAAGTACATAATTCATACTACCAAGATAATGCTCTAGAAGTGTTCCTAAAGGCGGTGATGGATGAGTGGGCGATTGTCACAAGGGGTTGGACAAAAGTTGTTCATTCCTATGGCATGCAGGAAGGCACATTATGGGCATTCCGCTTCTTCAATAGCATTGGTAGTCAAAATGATTTACACTTGTCTCTTCACCTTTACCGCCTGTAAATATTGTGGTTCATCATAGTTAATTGATGTCTAATCTTGTAATTACTAAACATATTGTACTTAAGATTTTATTTATGGATTCGTTGTTGAACCATTGTGCTGAGAATTTGAATTGCATGTTTCATATTTCAAAATTTCCAATTCGAATAATAAATTACGGCCAAAAAATGTATAGGAGCGAATAAATAATGTGCACATGGTTAGAAAGAAAACAGCGTGTGCGATGAAAAAAGAACACAGACGGTTCTTTGACGTGAAATGTTTGCGATGCCCGTCGGACACACACACGTTTTCGTCTCATATGCGTGTGCAATTCATGGTAATACGACAAACGTTTCAAACCAGTGTGATAGGAATACCAATCGCACACAGTTACGAAAATGTATACGTTGGCGTTAGTAGAGGCACCGCACACATGCATTTTACATTCTTGAACCGTGTGCGATAACATACCTATCACAAAAAATTGGTAGATTAAATGTTGATGTCCACCTCTTTCACACGACTATAGCGGCCTAATCATTTGGGATGTCTCTCTAATCAGAAACGTAATGTCGAGGTGTAATGTGTGGGACTGGTGTGGCTTCTCATACGTATGTTCTATGGGGATCGTCAGTAGCCGCTCGCCCATCCCCTACGGTTTCTGGGTTGTGTGGGAAGGACCCCCTATCACCCACACTCAGTAGGCGACGATTCCAAATGTCGTCGCGGAAAGGGGTTAAGAACCGTTTGTATAGCACCGACGCGTACCAGTGCTTCTTGAGAAAAACGAGTGTACTAATTACTTGTGCAAACTACGAAATTAATTCCACCACTCACCGTCTACATTGGTTGGAGAGATTTTGAAATTGAGCCATAAACCGGAAAGGAGGGAGTAGTAACATAGCCTAGGGTAGCTTGCTGCACCACGGACTCCAAGGAAATTGTTGTAGTACTACTCCTGTGTACCACTATACTACTCCTACTACTCCCTCCTTCCATCTATGTAGAGCCTAATGCGTTTTTCGAGGCTAACTTTGACCAAGTGTTAGAGCAATAATATATGACATGCAAGTTACACAAAGCATACCGTCAAATTCGTACGTGAAAGGAGCTTCGAATGATATAATTTTCACATTATACATCTCATGTATTATTAATCTTATCATTACTCAAAGGCGGTCTTGAAAAACGCATTAGGCCCTATATAGAACAATATGATAATGTCTCTAACCAAGGTAGGGACGAGGAGTAAACAGAGGGAGTAGTAAAATTTTCTCCTCGTCCTACGAGCCACCGCGCGTGGGCGAGGGAGAGAGCGAAAGGCGTAGTAAGCAAGCTTTACCTCGTCCTACGAGCCACCGCGCCCATGGGCGAGGGAGCGGGCGAAAGGCGTAGTAAGCAAGCTTCTCCTTGTTCTGCGAGTTGATGGGACACATCAAAAGTAATACGTACATAGCATCTCCAGTGTATAGAGCCTTGCCTCTAAGGTAGGCCCCACATGGTTTGCCTCTTATCAAATGAAAAAACTTAGCATGGGAGATGGTGAATGGAGGGAGTATGATACCATTAGTAGTACCGTTCTTTTGGAAGGGTTGTTGTAGTCCCTCCCATTCACATGTTCACATTTCAAGCTTTAATAAAAATGTTGCATGCAAGGATTAAGAGAAACCTCGGCAATGCATGTACTCGCTCAATACATATAGGGTATAAAATGCGTTTTGGAGGCTAACTTTGACCACATGTTAAAGCAATAATATGACATTGAACTTACACAAATCTTACCATAAAATCCATACGTGGTCATTATACTGCTATCACATGCATGTGTTGCATTTAGTACGTAGATACAGTAGTAAACACTCACTATCTAGTTGTACTAGTAGTACTCTACACTATTACTCCCGGCAGAAGTCCGCGGACACCGATTATTCGTCCATATTTAAATTTGTTTTCACACAGCGAAATATCTCTATCTCTATCTCTACTCTCTACTCTCTACTCTTATAAAAAAACGAGTTGGTGATGATGGTGTGCTTGCCATCTTGTAATATAGACCGTATGATCTATATCTGATAGATAGAAAGCAAAGTATGACAATTTTACAAAACATACCCGCACCTCTCTCCACATTTACAGATAAGGCCTTGCCCCATTCATCCTTATCTCCAACGTCAGTCGACTGACTTTTTCATCTCTGGTTAGTCGATTTTCTAGCCGCTGGATACGAAATCAAGGGCTTGCAGTTTATCTTCAACCTCCACCCCCCTAAGCCGCCAGCCACCACCGGCCGAACCGCCGGCCCCCGCCGCCCGCGGCCGGCACGTGCCGCCTCGCCGCCCCGCCTGCCCTGAAACCATTCCCCACCGCCAGTCCGCCGCCGCCCCGGCCATCCCTCTCCCCCCCCCCCCCGCACCGAGCTTTTTCTCTGGCAACCCCCACGCCACCGCCCAATCACCCCCCCCCCCCGCGCCGCCGGCAACTGCCAACCAGACGTCTCACAACTTCGAATCCCCACCGATCACTAATTTATTACCATTTGTAACATCCCAAATTTCAATTTGGATGTTATACATAGATCAGCATATGCATATCATATTCATTCTTGCAATTATATTGTGATCTTGGAAATCTTAAGAAACTCAAGGACCCCAAGAGAGAGTTGGAGGTTTCACAAAAATCATATTTTAATTTATTTCAAATTTGAAGAAAGGATCAATTTGATTTTATTATTTTTCTCTCCAATTATCCCTAATATCAAAAATATATGAGAGAAGATAATATGACTTCTTCAAATTTAGAGAAATATTGGAGAAAGAATTTTAAAATCAAATTATGCTTTTATTGGTATTTTAGATGCTATTATATTTGAATTAGAAAATATGCATTTTTAAAAATTGCATTTGTACGCCAGAAAAATGTTCACTTTGTTCTAAAAATTTCATTTAGACGGTGAAAATTGTTTTTGGCATTTTTAGGAGTTCTTTATATTTTATTAGGAATTTTTCTTTCGGGTGAAATTATTTAAAAAAAAACTCTTCTCGCCCGACTGGGCCGAAGGCCCAGCCGAGCAGGCCGGCCCAGCCGTCGCGCCGCCGCCTCCTCCGAGCGGGAGGAGTCCCGCTCCTCGCCACCGTCGCGTACGGCTCGGACTCTCGTTGGGCGCCCCTCGCCCAAGTCGCTGCCCGGCCTGCCCACCCGCTTTAAATACCCACCGTCGCCGCCACCCCCACCCCGCCAAACCCTCAGCCGCCGCCGCCAAGCTCGCGCCGCCGCCTCATCGTTGCCGCCGCCGCCTACGCCGTTGCCGCCGCCTACCAGCGCCACCGCCTCGCCTTGCCCCGCGCCACCAATGTCGCCGCCGCCCGGTTTCCGTCGCCGCCGTTGACCAGTAAAAGATCGATTATTTTTTTCGGTTTTTCATTCTGTTTTTTCTTCAAATCGGTTAGTTTCGGTTTATTTACCTAACGAACGTTCGTTCATTATAACGAACGGTTTTCGTCGGTTAAGTTCAGATAGATAGCGAACGTTCGCGCCGTAGGTTTTTATTTTTAGTTTATTTTTGGCCAGGGACCTATCCGCGAATAGTTTTATCGTGATTTAGCCCCTGATCTTTATACTAGTATAACTTTTTACTCGTTTATCTAAATTAGATGAAACCAGCGCCTAAATCTTCGTATCATTCTATTCTTTCTACTTAACCAACTTGAAGATGATTTTGGTACTGTAAAATTTGAGTTTAGTCCAGATTAGTAAACGATCTTGTTTCGTTCGTATTTTGAGTTTTGTTGCTCCGTTTGAGTTGAATCTTTTTGCAAATAGTAGCTAATCACTTGTACCTACTGTTAAGATCTAATTCACGTTTTAATATTTCTGTTAGGTTTGACTCTTGTTAGTTTAAGCCGTTTGCTTGTTTCATGATCAATTTGGATCTTTTCTCGGTTTTTCTTGTGTTTCGATTGAGTTATTGCTTATGTATGCTAATGTTTGTCTATGCTAGATTACCCAGAGTGCGAAGCTTGTTACTACGATTCTCTAGAGTTTGCAGATCGTCAGCAAGGCAAGTTACACTTTGATCATACTCTTTTATATCCAGTTTTACTATGCATTAGTATTGCCCCTCAAATATTTGCATGAGTAGGATTGGGAACATGTGGTTTTGGTTGTAGTTCTTGAGGTAGGAACCTAATACCTTTTGATCACCCAGGGAATATACGTTATGCTTGTTATTGCTAAGCCATGCTCGTAGATGGGGATTGGATCGTGATTCACACATGGAAGTTTGAGAGTTACTTAATCATGGATAACATTAAGGTGGCAACTTTAATATACATTTGGGTGGATTGGTTGAGGCACCTGGGGAACCCAGTGTTGCCTGTTTTTTGGAGATCTCGGAGTACCCGTGTGATTTTTCCTATGGAATGCCACCCAGGCTCAAAGGGATCATAAGATTATTCATGCTAGAAACTTTCGTGTGCAGCCACAAGCCATTATGGGCTCTGGCATAGTTGAGTAAGTTGCATGAGCTCTCGAAGAGGTGGACTAGCAGATGTAGGGGAAAGTAGGTGTACCGGTCTGCCCGGAGTAAAGAGTTAATGCTTCAGAAAGGCTATGTCTCGATCATTCGATCAAGGATGCGGTCGAGTCTTGTGGGGAAATGTGCACAACCTCTGCAGAGTGTATAAACTAATCATGGTTAGCCGTGTCCCGGTTATGGAAATCTTGAGTATCTAGTACTTGAATCTATTGATGTGATCTCATAACGTTACTTTAATTAATTTGATTTGGGTTAATGATGATACTTTTAATTGGGATTTTGAGTTGGGGTTACCTTCTCAAATAATGGGCAACATGGGAGTAGTTAAATAAATTTCTTCCTTTGTTGTAGGGAAAAACTAGCTTTATGCAAAATCATAAACTTACAGCCTCCACCAGCCTAATATTGCATGTAGATATAGTTTCTGCATTTCTTTGCTTTACAATGTAACTCTGCTAGCATATTCAATGTGCTGACCTACACGGCTGCAACTCTCATGTTGCAGACTACTCAGACAATGAATAAGGTGCGATAGGTCGTTGTTTCGCACTCAACTATGTCGTTGGAGTTGATGGACTCATTTACCTTCGAAGCTTTCGTAGTTATCTAGTTTAGATGGCCCTCAGCCATAATATTTTTGTGTAATCATACTCTCTATGAGGACTCAATGTGATAAGTGTGTGATTGAAACTCTGTTATAATTCCTCGAGTACTGTGCATGTCAGCATTACCGACCCAGGGATGATACTGATGCACAGAGACTTGAGCATTTGAGGTCTGGTCGCTACAAGATGGTATCAGAGCATATGGGTAGTGAATCTCTCTTAGACCTCATTCTATTCTGTTTTCTCACCCCTTCTAACCCATCAGATGCCTCTGAGACGTGACAATGGATTTGCCTTCCCACCGGAGCTCACTCAGTTGATCCAGCAACAGAATTCCTTGATGCAGATACTAGTTCAGAACCAGAACCAAGGCAACAACAACAACAACCCACCACCACCACCCCATGTTGATCACCTAGTCCGTTTTCTAAGGTTGAATCCACTGGTGTTCTCTATTAGCACCGAGCCAATTATTGCAGATGATTGGCTCCGCAAGATTGGAAGAGAGTTGACCACTGCCGGATGGACAGATGCGGAGAGAGTGTGTTTTGCCGCACATCTGCTTGATGGACCCGCAGCATCTTGGTGGGAGAATTTCACAGCCACTTACCCCATTGACACTATTACATGGGATCAGTTTCAGCAGGCTTTCCGCACTGCCCATGTTTCAGCAGGAGCTATGAGCATGAAGAAGCGCGAGTTTCGCAACCTGCG
This sequence comes from Triticum timopheevii, assembly GCA_963921465.1. Lineage (NCBI taxonomy): Eukaryota > Viridiplantae > Streptophyta > Magnoliopsida > Poales > Poaceae > Triticum > Triticum timopheevii. Next base: position 215,584,426 of record OY997268.1, read on the forward strand.
CCAAGGAGGACGTATAGTGGGCCAGTATGTGGATGAGTTCAGGAAGTTAACACGCTATGCCCCTGATGACGTAGCTACAGATGCCACTAAGCAGGAGAAGTTTCTGGAAGGACTGAGTGATGCAGTTGATGGTGGCAACATTCAACAACTACCAGGAGTTGGTAGATAGGGCTCTCATGATTGAAGGCAAGCAGCAACAGATTGATAATCGCAAGAGAAAGTATGGATAGGGGAGGTACACTTCAGGAGCTCAGCAGAAGCCCCGCTATTCCCCGTACTCACGAGGACATAACCATAACCATGGAGGACATACACACAATGGAGCAAGTTCGCACAACCACAGTGGCCCCAAGAATGGCAATGGGAATGGAGGAAGCAGTAGCCAGAATCGTTCCAACCCTTCAACACCAGCCAAGAGGGATCTGAGCCACATTAACTATTTCAAGTGCCAGAAGACTGGACATTATGCCACTGAATGTCCTGAAGAAAAGAATGGAAATGGCAATGGAGGTTCTGCCAAGAAGCCCAACCCCTTCACCAAAGGTTAGGTGAACCACGTCAGCGTGGAGGAGATTAAGGATCAACCCGACGCAATTGTCGGTAAGTTTTTGATTAATGCATTTACCGCACTTGTACTTTTCGATACTAGTGCATCTGATTCATACATATCAAAGGGATTTGTGGATAAGTATAACCTGCCAACCGTAGCCCTTAAGTCACCTATGTTAGTAAGTTCCCCAGGAGCGGATTATATGGCTAGTAGGGGATGCTATCAGTTGCCACTAACTATAGGTAGAAAAGTTTTTCCCACCGACCTAATTGTTTTGGAGTCACAAGGATTGTATGTGATATTGCCAGTGGGTTGGCTATCCAAGTTTGAAGGAAACATCGACTGCGCAAGTAAATCAATTCTTCTCACTACCCTAGAAGGAAAGAGGATCAAGTATGTATCCCGTCATGCGCCGAGGAGGACTCAAGTAAATTCCTTATAAGGAGTTGTACATGAGGAAGTACCAGTGGTGAAGGACTACCCCGACGTGTTTCCGGAGGTGTTACTGATACATGCTATTATATTACCCTTTTTGGATGTTTATGGGCTTTATTTTAAACATTTATATCATTTTTGGGACTAACCTACTAACCGGAGGCCCAGCCCATATTGTTGTCTTTTTTTGCCTATTTCAGTATTTCGAAGAAAAGGAATATCAAACGGGGTCCAAACGGAATGAAACCTTCGGGAGCGTAATTTTTGGAACGAACATGATCCAAAGGACTTGGAGTGCAAGCCAAGAAGCTACCGAGGCTCCCACGAGACAGGAGGGTGTGCCCCCCCTATAGGGCGCCCCCTGTCTCGTGGGCCCCTCGGGCGGCCACCGACATACTTCTTCCTCCTATATATACCTATGTACCCCGAAAACATCCAGGGGCAGACGAAACACAGTTTCCACCATCGTAACCTTCTGTATCTGCGAGATCTCATCTTGGAGCCTTCGCCGGCACTCTGTCGGAGGGGGAATCGACCGTGGAGGGCTTCTACATCAACATCCTTGCCCCTCCGATGAGTTGTGAGTAGTTTACCACAGACCTACGGGTCCATAGTTATTAGCTAGATGGCTTCTTCTCTCTTTTTGGATCTCAATACAATGTTCTCCCCCTCTCTTGTGGAGATCTATTCGATGTAAACTCTTTTTGCGGTGTGTTTGTCGAGATCCGATGAATTGTGGGTTTATGATCAAGTTTATCTATGAATAATATTTGAATATTCTCTGCATTCTTTTATGTATGATTGAGTTATCTTTGCAACTCTTCGAATTATCAGTTTGGTTTGGCCTACTAGATTGATCTTTCTTGCCATGGGAGAAGTGCTTAGCTTTGGGTTCAATCTTGCGGTGTCCTTACCTTGTGACAGAAAGGGTTGCAAGGCACGTATTGTATTGTTTCCATCGAGGATAAGAAGATGGGGTTTATATCATATTGCTTGAGTTTATCCCTCTACATCATGTCATCTTGCTTAATGCGTTACTCTGTTCTTATGAACTTAATTCTCTAGATGAAGGCAGGAGTCGGTCGATATATGGAGTAATAGTAGTAGATGTAGGCAGGAGTCGGTCTACTTGTTATGGACGTGATGCCTATATACATGATCATGCCTAGATAATCTCATAACTATGCGCTTTCTATCAATTGCTCGACAGTAATTTGTTCACCCACCGTAATACTTATGCTATCTTGAGAGAAGCCACTAGTGAAACCTATGGCCCCCGGGTCTATCTCCTATCATATTTTCCTCCAATTTACTATTATTTGCATCTTTAATTTTTGCATCTATATTATAAAATACCAAAAATATATTTATCTTATCATACTATCTTTATTAGATCTCACTTTCGCAAGTGGCCGTGAAGGGATTGACAACCCCTTTATTGTGTTGGTCGTGAGTTCTCAGTTTGTTTGTGTAGGTGCGTGTGACTTTTGAGGAGCCTCCTACTGGATTGATACCTTGGTTCTCAAAAAATGAGGGAAATACTTACGCTACTCTGCTGCATCACCCTCTCCTCTTCGAGGAAAACCAACGCAAGCTCAAGACTTAGTTGTTACCAGGCATGGCACCGGATCGAGACATTGAGTTTTTGGGTGAGATATTTCTAGGCACCGGGCCGATATGAAAGAGACCGTATCGGATGCCCGCCCAAGATCTGGAGGAAATTAAGAAGCAGATTAAGGAGTTATTGGAGAAAGGTTACATTCGACCTAGTTCATCACCTTGGGGAGCCCCAGTGCTCCTAGTGGAGAAGAAGCAGGATGGATCTTTAAGGATGGTTGTTGATTATTGTGCGCTGAATGAGGTGACGATCAAGAGCAAATACCCACTACCGATGATCAATGATTTGTTTGACCAGTTGCAAGGAGCTAAATTTTTCTCTAAGATCGATCTTGGATCAGGTTATCACCAATTGAAGATCCAGGAGTAGGATATACCAAAGACAGCTTTTACCACAAGGTACGGGCTATATGAGTATACCGTTATGTCATTTGGTCTGACTAACACGCCTTCCTATTTCATGAACATGATGAACAAATTGTTTATGGAGATTTTGGATAAGTTCATCGTGGTGTTCATTCATGATATATTGGTCTACTCGAAGAACGAAGAAGAGCATAAGGAGCATTTGCTTTTGGTTCTTGAGAAACTCAGGGAACATCAGTCGTACGCCAAGTTCAGCAAATGTGAGTTTTGGCTAAAGGAAGTTGGATTCCTTGGACATTTTATATCCGGAGAAGGAATAGCAATAGACCCTACCAAGGTTTCTTCTGTTACTAAATGGGTGGCACCCACATCAGTTGGAGAGATCAGGAGTTTTCTTGGACTCATAGGTTATTATCAAAGGTTCATTGAGAATTTCTCTAGGATTGCAAAGCCCATGACAGAGTTATTGAAGAAGGACACCAAGTTTAAATGGACTGAGGAGTGTGAATCTAGTTTTCAGCAGTTGAAGAAACATTTGGTTACAGCCCCAGTGCTGATTCTCCCAGACCAACGTAAGGATTACCAAGTATATTGCGACACTTCACGCCGAGGGCTTCGAGCCATACTTATGCAGGAAGGGAGAGTTGTTTCATATGCCTCGCGACAGCTTAAACCTCATGAGCTAAATTATGCTACGCATGATTCGGAGTTAGCAATCGTAGTGCATGCGCTGAAGACATGGAGACATTTTCTCATTGGAAACCATTGTGAGGTATACATGGATCATAAGAGTTTGAAATACATCTTCACGCAGAAGGAGTTGAACCTCAGGCAAAGGAGATGGTTGGAGCTCATCAAGGATTATCATTTGAAATTGCACTATCATCTCAGAAAGGCCAATGTCGTAGCAGATGCATTGAGCCGCAAGAGTTATGTTAACACGCTCATAACCGGAGGATTACCTAAGGAGTTAGCAGATGATCTTTGAGAGTTATGCTTGGAGATAGTTCCGAGAGGTTATGTTGCAGCATTGAAAATTCAGTCCACTCTTTTGGGTAACATCAGAAAATCCCAGAAGATTGACAAGGAGATTGCCAAGATAAAGGAAAGGATGAGCAAAGGAAAGGCTAAAGGATTTCGTGAGGATTAGCACGACAGTTTATGTTTTGAGGATCGCATATATGTGCCTAGTGACCCGAGATCAGGAAGTTGATTCTGCAGGAGGCACATGATTTGTCGTATTCAATTCACCCAGGAAACACTAAGATGTATTTGGATTTGAAGGAAAGTTTCTGGTGGACAGGAATGAAGAAGGATATAGCGGAGTATGTAGCAGTATGTGATGTATGTTAGAGAGTTAAGGCAGAGCATGAGAAGCCAGCTGAATGGCTACAACCATTGCTGATACACGAATGGAAGCAGGATAACCTTGGCATGGATTTTATCACTGGATTACCCAAGACTCATTCAGGCTATGAACCTATCTGGGCTATAGTCGATCGGTTGACGAATGTAGCTCATTTCATCCCGGTGAAGACCACTTATACGAGTGCTAAGTTGGCAAAGATATACGTGACCAGGATCATGTGTCTGCACGGAGTTTCGAGGACCATTGTATCAGATAGAGGAACCCAGTTTACCTCAAATTTTTGGAATCAGTTGCATGAAACTTTGGATACCAGGCTAGAATTCAGTACAACCTTTCATCCACAGACAGATGGACGGACCGAGAGAGTCAATCAGATTCTGTAGGACATGTTGAGAGCTTGTGTGCTAGATTATGGATCTAGTTGGGATGACAATTTGCCATATGCAGAGTTCTCTTATAACAAGAGTTATCAAGCCAGTTTGAAGATGGCCCCTTTCAAAGCTTTGTACGGAAGGAGGTGCAGGACACCGTTATCGTGGGATGAAGTTGGAGATCGACAGTTGTTCGGACCGGATTTAATCAAAGATTCTAAAGAGAAGGTTAAGTTGATTCGCGGCAGACTCAAGGTAGCCCAGTCCAGGCAGAAGAGTTATGCAGATACTAAACACAAGGAGATAGTTTACGAAGTCAGAGACAGAGAATATCTACGTGTGTCCCCGCTTCGAGGAGTTAAGCATTTTGGAGTCAAGGGAAAGCTAGCACCACGTTTTGTGGGACCATACAGAGTTTTGGAACGCATGGGAGAAGTTGCTTACAAGTTGGAATTGCCACAAGGATTGTCAGGAGTTCACGATGTGTTTCATGTTTCCCAGTTGAAGAAGTGCCAGCGCAGATATGGCTGATATTCCTCTGAGAGATACAGTGCCACTGGAAGCAATTCAGTTAGACAGTGATTTGACTTATGAAGAGAAGCCAGTCAAGATTCTCGAGTTTTCCAGCTGAGTTACTCGCAGCAAGGTTATCAAGTTCTGCAAAGTTCAGGGGAGCCACCATACCAAGCAAGAAGCCACCTGGGAACGAGAAGAAGATCTCCATAGAGACCACCCAAACCTTTTTGCTGACCAACCCGAATCTCGAGGGCAAGATTCATCTTAAGGGGGGTAGGTTTGTAACATCCTAATTTTCAATTTCGATGTTATACATAGATCATCATATGCATATCATATTCATTCTTGCAATTTTGTTTTGATCCTGGAAATCTTAAGCAACTAAAGGACCCCAGGAGAGAGTTGGAGGTTTCACAAAAATCATATTTGAATTTATTTCAAATTTGAAGAAAGGATCAATTTGATTTTATTATTTTTCTCTCCAATTATCCCTTATATTAAAAATATATGAGAGAAGATAATATGACTTCTTCAAATTTAGAGAAATATTGGAGAAAGAATTTTAAAATCAAATTATGATTTTATTGGTATTATAGTTGCTATTTTATTTGAATTAGAAAAATATGCATTTTTGAAAATTGCATTTTTAGGCCAGAAAAATGTTCACCTTGTTATAAATATTTTATTTTGAGGGTGAAAATTATTTTTGGCATTTTAAGGATTTTTTTATTTTATTAGGAATTTTTCTTTCGGGCGAAATTATTAAAAAAATCTTCCTGCCCGACTGGGCCGAAGGCCCAACCAAGCAGGCCGGCCCAGCCATCGCGCCACCGCCTCCTCCAAGCGGGAGGAGTCCCTCTCCTCGCCACCGTCACCTGGGGAGTCCGGCACGGATTCCCGTTGGGCGCCCCCTCGCCCAAGTCGCTGCGCGGCCTCCCCACCCCCTTTAAATACCCACCGCCGCCGCCACCCCACCCCGCCAAACCCGCAGCCACCGCCACCCCACCCCGCCAAACCCGCAGCCGCCGCCACCTGCTGCGCTGCCGCCGCCGCCACCGTTGACCGGTAAAAGACCGATTGTTTTTTTTTTGGTTTTTCCTTCGGGTTTTTTTTCATGTTGGTTGGTTTCGGTTTATTTACCTAACGAACGTTCGTTCGTTCGTTCGTTATAACAAACGGTTTTTGTCGGTTAAGTTCAGATAGCGAACTTTCACGCCGTAGGTTTTTCTTTTTAGTTTATTTTCAGTGAGGGACCTATCCGCAAATAGTTTTATCGTGATTTAGCCCCTGATCTTTAAACTAGTATAACTTTTTACTTGTTTATCCAAATTAGATGAAACCAGTGCCTAAATCTTCGTATTATTCTGTTCTTTCCAGTTAACCAACTTTAACATGATTTTGGTACAGTAAAATTTGAGTTTTGTCCAGATTAGTAAACGATCTTGTTTCGTTCGTATTTTGAGTTTCGTTGCTCCGTTTGAGTGGAATCTTTTTGCAAATAGTAGCTAATCACTTGCACCTACTGTTAAGATCTAATTCACATGTTAATATTGCATTTAGGTTTGACTCTTGTTAGTTTAAGATGTTCGCTTGTTTCAAGTTCGATTTGGATCTTTTCTCGGTTTTTAACATGATTAGTCGATTTTCATCTCTGTGCGGGGTGAGGCTACACGTTAGTCAACTGACTTTTTCATCTCTGGTTAGTCGATTTTCTAGCCATTGGATACGAAATCAAGGGTAGCAAGCAAAAACTAACAGAAGAAAATGACGCTCCAAGCAAAACACATATCATGTGGCGAATAAAAATATAGCTCCAAGTAAAGTTACCGATGAACGAAGACGAAAGAGGGGATGCCTTCCTGGGCATCCCCAAACTTAGGCTCTTGGTTGTCGTTGAACATTACCTTGGGGTGCCTTGGGCATCCCCAATCTTAGGCTCTTTCCACTCCTTATTCCATAGTCCATTGAATCTTCACCCAAAACTTGAAAACTTCACAACACAAAACTCAACAGAAAACTTGTAAGCTCCATTAGTATAAGAAAATAAAACAACCACTTAGGTACTATAATGAACTCATTCTAAATTCATATTGGTGTAATATCTACTGTACTCCAACTTATCTATGATTCATACCCTCCGATACTACTCATAGATTCATCAAAATAAGCAAACGACACGTCAAAATAAGCAAACAACACATAGAAAACAGAATATGTCAAAAACAGAACAGTCTGTAGTAATCTGTATCAAACGTATACTTGTGGAACTACAAAAATCCTACCAAATTAGGAAGTCCTAAGCAATTTGTATACCAATCCAGAGCAAAAAGAATCAGATCAAGATCACATTTCTGTGAATTAACAAAACTAATTTACTGGGTGCAAAAGTTTCTGATTTTCAGCAGGGTCAACACAACTATCACCGTAAGCTATCCTAAAGGTCTTACTTGGCACTTTATTGAAACAAAAGCTATAAAACATGATTACTACACTAGCATAATCATGTGAACACACAAAATCAGTAAGGTTAAATATTGGGTTGTCTCCCAACAAGCACTTTTCTTTAATGCCTTTCTAGCTAGGCATGATGATGACAATGATGCTCACATAAAAGATAAGAATTGAAACATAACGGTAGCATCATGAAGCATATGACTAGCACATTTAAGTCTAACCCACTTCCTATGCATAGTGATTTTGTGAGCAAACAACTTATGGGAACAATAATCAACTAGCATAGGAAGGTAAAACAAGCATAGCTTCAAAATTTTAAGCACATAGAGAGGAAACTTGATATTATTGCAATTCCTACAAGCATATGTTCCTCCCTCATAATAATTTTCAGTAGCATCATGAATGAATTCAACAATATAACCAGCACCTAAAGCATTCTTTTCATGATCTACAAGCATAGAAAATTTACTACTCTCCACATAAGCAAAATTCTTCTCATGAATAGTAGCGGGAGCAAACTCAACAAAATAATTATCATGTGAGGCATAATCCAATTGAAAACTAAAATCACGATGACAAGTTTCATGGTGATTATTATTATTAATAGCATACAAGTCATCACAATAATCATCACAGATAGCAACTTTGTTCTCATAATCAATTGGAACCTCTTCCGAAATAGTGGAATCATCACTAAATAAAGCTGACACTCTTCCAAATCCACTTTCATGTTCATCACAATAAGATTCAACATCCTCCAAAATAGTGGGATCACTACTTCCTAAAGTTGACACTCTTCCAAACCCACTTTCATCAATATAATCATCATAAATAGGAGGCATGCTTTCATCATAATAAATATTCTCATCAAAACTTGGGGGACAAAAAATATCATATTCATCAAACATAGCTTCCCCAAGCTTGTGGCTTTGCATATCATTAGCATCATGATTATTCAAGGAATTCATACTAACAACATTGCAATCATGCTCATCATTCAAAGATTTAGTATCAAACATTCTATAGATTTCTTCTTCTAGCACTTGAGCACAATTTTCCTTTTCATCATACTCACGAAAGATATTAAAAAGATGAAGCGTATGAGACAAACTCAATTCCATTTTTTTGGTAGTTTTTATTTTTAAACTAAACTAGTGATAAAACAAGAAACAAAAAGATTCGATTGCAAGATCTAAAGATATACCTTCAATCACTCACCTCCCTGGCAACGGCGCCAGAAAAGAGCTTGATGTCTACTACACAACCTTCTTCTTGTAGACGTTGTTGGGCCTGCAAGTGCACAGGTTTGTAGGAGAGTAGAAAATTTCCCTCAAGTGGATGACCTAAGATTTATCAATCCATGGGAGGCGTAGGATGAGGATGGTCTCTCTCAAACAACCCTGCAAGCTAATAACAAAGAGTCTCTTGTGTCCTCAACACACCCAATACAATGGCAAATTGTATAGGTGCACTAGTTTGGCGAAGAGATGGTGATACAAGTGCAATATGGATGGTAGATATAGGTTTTTGTAATCTGAAAATATAAAAACAGCAAGGTAACTAATGATAAAAGTGAGCGTAAACGGTATTGCAATGATAGGAAACAAGGCCTAGGGTTCATACTTTCACTAGTGCAAGTTCTCTCAACAATAATAACATAGATATATCATATAACAAGCAATCAACATGCAACAAAGAGTCACTCTAAAGCCACCAATAGCGGAGAACAAACGTAGAGATTATGGTAGGGTATGAAACCACCTCAAAGTTATTCTTTCGGATCGATCTATTAAAGAGTTCGTACTAGAATAACACCTTAAGACACAAATCAACCAAAACCCTAATGTCACCTAGATACTCCATTGTCACCTCAAGTATCCGTGGGCATGATTATACGATATGCATCACACAATCACAGATTCATCCAACCAACACAAAGTACTTCAAAGAGCACCCCAAAGTTTCTACCGAAGAGTCAAGAAAACGTGTGCCAACCCCTATGCATAGGTTCATGGGCGGAACCCGCAAGTTGGTCACCAAAACATACATCAAGTGGCATGTGATATCCCATTGTCACCACAGATAAACATGGCAAGACATACATCAAGTGTTCTCAAATCAAAGACTCAATCCGATAAGATAACTTCAAGTGGAAAACTCAATTCATCACAAGAGAGTAGAGGGGGAGAAACATCATAAGATCCAACTATAATAGCAAAGCTCACGATACATCTAGATCGTACCATAGAGAGAACATGAGAGAGAGAGAGAGAGAGAGATCAAACACATAGCTACTGGTACATACCCTCAGCCCCGAGGGTGAGCTACTCCCTCCTCGTCATGGAGAGCGCCGAGATGATGAAGATGGCCACCGGTGATGGGTTCCCCCTCTAGCAGGGTGCCAGAATGGGCTCCCGAGAGGTTTTTGGTGGCTACAGAGGCTTGCGGCGGCGGAACTCCCGATCTATCTTGATATTTGATGTTTTATGGTACGTAGGCTTATATAGGCAAAAGAAGTCGGTCGGGTGGTGCTCGAGGGGCCCATGAGATAGGGGGGCGCGCCCAGTAGGGGGGGGGGGCGCCCTCCTATCTCGTGGCCTCCTCGAGGATCTTCTGACGTGAACTCCAAGTCTCTCGGATCATATTCTTCCAAAAAATCACGCTGCCGAAGGTTTCATTCCGTTTGGACTCCGTTTGATATTCCTTTTCCTCAAAATACTGAAACAGGCAATAAAACAGCAATATGGGCTGGGCCTCCGGTTAATAGGTTAGTCCCAAAAGTAATATAAAAGTGTATAATAAAGCCCATAATCATTCAAAACAGATAATAAAATAGCATGAATGCTTCATAAATTATAGATACGTTGGAGACGTATCACTCCTTAGGTATGAGAAGCTACGGCTCTCCCTATTAAATATCTCTTTCTCACACACAAACACAAACTCTGTCTCCCAGGGTCTCATATCTCTCCACCATTCCCTTGTATGTCCCTCACATACACACACTCTCTCTCCCTAGAGATATGTCGCATTCCATGATATGTCTCTCTAGCTATCACTCTCCTTGTGAAATATCTTTCTCTCTCTCTCAAACATAAAACTCTGTCCCTCGGGATCTCATTTCTCTCTGATATTTGTGTGTATGTGACTCACATGCATCCTCTCTCTATCTCTCTCACACCCACACACGTAACTCAGCCTTCTGATCCACTCGACTCTTATCTCTAACACACACACTAGCTAGCCGATCTCCCTCTAGCTAGCATCTTTATCTTTCTGTTTATCCATTTCTCCATTAACCTTCTTTCTCGCCCTCACTCTTGCTTCCTATCACGCACACTATATATGTTTCTCTCTACATGCTTCACCCCTCTGAACCACTTGGCGGTCATCTCTAACACACAAACTATCCGATGTCCCTCTAGCTAGCATCTCTATCTCTCTATCAATCTGTAGTTTCTCCATCAACCTTTCTTTCTTGCACGCACTCTTGCTTCCTATCATGCACACTATATATGTCTCTCTATACATGCATCTATAGGTTGATCTCTCTTGCACAATCGTTGTGTCTCGCTCTCTCTGCTCACCATAGATGCATGCTCCAGCCCACGCCACTATCTCTTAAAGACAAAAACACATGCTCAATTATCGGGCCCTCTTCCCTCCACTCTCACATGCATGCATATTGTCATATCGATTCGTCTCTCCCATGTCGTTGACCTTATGACTTATGTCTTTTTTTCTTTTATCTCGATCATGCGCACGTGCACACAAACACACACATCCCACGTATACATGTATACCTCTCGCGCATGCATGTTCAAGGTCTCCTATGTCTCCATATGTAGTTAATTACCCTCAGCCCTAACCCCACATCAAATCGTTCTCTTCTTGTGTGCACATGACTTCCGCCTGGATGGGTCTCTTCTCTAAAACACACACTCACACTTAACATACTCCTTCTAGCTACCCCTCTCTCCTACTCTTCCCCTATATCCGCGAAACCAATAAGACCATCCCTTCATTTAGTTCCCGCCTACATGCACCATTGATATATAGTAGTCTTCCTCGGTGTCTCTCGAACAAACACGTTATCTCGATGTAGACTCCTCTAACGCGCACACACCTTCTCTTCCCTCTTTACGGGCCTCTTGTCTCTTGCATCCCCTCGTTGGTGGCCTCTGCCATACAAATCACCTCTCTACGATGAAGCCACACACACTTGAATTACTTTTTCCACCAAAGACTCCACTTCACACACACACACAAACACACACACGCACACACACATGCTCTAGGTGGAGCATTTGTTCCTACCACCCTTCGTCCAACCTTACCCGTATGATAAACAATCACCTTAATTTACTTATGTAACATGGAAAATTTCCACTTTATTTTAGTAGTTAGCAAAGTTCTCATAATTATATAACGCAAATCACGAGCAGGAAGTGACATTTTTTTTACACAACCACGTCAAAATGGCCACGTAAATCACAAGCTAAAGTGTCATACCATTATACTTATATCCTGATGCAAAAGGTGGAGTACATGTCCGAAGAGTAGAGTCACACACACGCACTCTGTGTCTCATAATCTCACACACATACCAGTTACGTGACGCCCCCTAAGCAGACCCGTATGTTACAGTTTGTGCACCCACAGGTACACGTGATGGTGTGCATTTATTTAAGCCGGACAGCGAACCCAAACAGTATCTTCATTCATTCCCCTCCCGCCTTCTCTTCTCTGGTCGCTATTGCCCGAAAGCCATGGCTCGGCCGAAGGTAACGACATACGGCATGCTCCCGCCAAAGCAGCACTTTGATCTAGAGGCGGCACGAAGCCTGGATCGCAGCCGCCCTACCTCCAGAGTCTAGACTAGCCAGAGCCGGATGAGAAGGCGTTGGATGCGGAGCAGAACACGGAGCCGGAGGAGGAGAACGATGACGCAGAGCTAGAATAGGAGGACGACGACGCGGACGAAACAGAGTCGGAGGAGGAAGATGATTTCCATTATACTCAGACTTAAAGGGCTTTGAGTTTGACGCCACATTTATTTCATAGAGATAAGAGAAAGGAAATTTTAGTGGTAATGCATGCATCTTTTTGTGCTAGCACTCCTATATAACGGTTGACCGGTCGCTTCCCACGGACGTGCGCGGGTAGTGGAAGAGGCAGGACAAGGGAAGCGGGCTGTAGAGTACGCCAGATGCAGCACGAGCTCCGAGGAACGTTCGTGCCAAACAATGCATAGTAGTAGTACAGTATAGTCCAGCGGAGTATGAATTGGCCTTTAGGTTGCATGTGGATGACATGGTTGCAATATGTAGGCTGCAGTTCGACATCCTACCGCTCCACTTCGCACGGTTTGGTCATGCAAGATTTGCATCCATGCATGTCACGCATGTACTTGTTAAAGGCGTGCTCGAAAAAGGGCAACCAGGTCTGCTAGTCCGCGTTGGTCCATGCGCTCGGAAAACAACTAATCCCAGTCATTGTAAATGTCATGTGTGCTTTAATTCCGGGCTAGTGGATAGACGCGAATGTGTTGTACAACAAACCGCCCGCTAGCTCCCTAATCTCTATCTCTACTCTTATAATAATAATAATCTATCTATCTATCTCTACTTCTCTATTATCCATCCCTACTCTTATAAAAAAACAGAGTTGGTGATGATGGTGTGTCTGCAATACTGCAATATAGGATGTCCGATTTCTATCTAACGGATAGGAAGGAAACTATGGCCATTTTGCAAAAAGATACCCACACCCCTCTCCACATTTGCAAATAAGGCCTTCCCTTGTTCATCCTTTTCTCTCACAAGATAAACTACTCATACAAATGCATCTTGATGTTACGTGCAATGCACGGGCATCTTGCTAGTAATAAATAATAATAATAATAATAATAATAATAATAATAATAATAATAATAATAAATATAAAAAACTAAGTTGGTGATGATGGTGTGCCTGCCATCCTGCAATATAAACCGTCCGATTTATATCTAACGGCTAGAAAGCAAACTATGGCAGTTTTGAAAAAGATACCTACACCCCTCTCTACATTGGCAGATAAGGCCTTCCCTCATTCATCTTCGTCTCCCATGAGATAAGCAGCTTGTCTAAATGCATCTTGATGTTCCGTGAAACGCATGGGCCTCTTGCTAGTGTCTCAAATATAAACTGCACTAGTGCGCACACGTAGAACATCCATTCCGAAGGGACGAAGCCCTGCAGTTACCATCTCCTCTCGTGTAAACCAGCTCCACAAGGGACCAAAATTACACTCTCATCGTGGTGTTCGACATCGCGATTTCTTTCACGAACCCTGCACATGGCGGTCAAAGGTGGACCATGCTGTCTGCGGCTGATTTTTTGCCGTACGAGTATGAAGACGCTGTTCTAAACGCATCTTCACGGTGACAAACCAGGGGACTTGTTTCGTATGGGACACATCCTATGGTATACTCCCTCTCTTCCAGTTTATTTGTTTTGATTTTTTTTCATTTTGTAAGTTTCAAATTCAAATTTAGAGCTCCCCATCATATGTTAAGATTACAGTGTGCATTAAATAGTTGTGTGCATGTAGTAGTTTTTTATTGGTCATTTATATTGGTCACTCGTGCATGCATTGCAAGTAACGTTTCTTACCACAATTTTTTAGGAAACTGAGTGCAATAATTGAGTACTTTTGCAAACTACCAGTACTACACCTGAAATGGTGCAAAATCAATACCACCACCACGCCCGCGTCTGACCGCCCTGGCCTACCCAAAGCCCCTCCCTTTCAGACACACACTTCCCGCCTGAAACGGTCAGCGTTGCCCCGCGGCGTCAGTGCCGCATTATTGCCCAGCCAGAGCGGAGGCCACCTCTCACTGGTGCCGGCTTTGAAGCAGCGCGACGGCCGAGAGAGCGCCGCTTCCCAGTGCATGCGGCTGCTCCGCATCGAGGATGGCCGTAGTGGTGGTAACTTTAGCTGGTACATACACTCGGGAATAGCAGACATGGTGATGTGGTAGAGAATTAAAGAAGAGACAGGGGGTCATGCATGGCAATAAATATGACCATCTATGCTAGTACTACTCTATGATACTAAGCACTATAAAAGTTGTATACCATACACTAGTATCATGCACTAGTATATTGTATACCACTAAAAAAAAGACACATCCGTGACATTTTGGGTCGAACAAAAAAAATATTGTCATGCTTATGACACTTCTATGACGATAATTGTGACAAAACCGGTATCGTCATAGATGTGGTGGGCTCCTACTTCTATGACAAAAAATCATGACAAAAAATGGGCTTTTCTTCCTGAGCGGGCCGGAGATGCAGCTGCATGACATTCTTTGGGCCGTCCATGACGGAAAAAATCTTGGTAGAAGCAAGGGTGAGGAAAATATCACAGAGTTCCCGGTTACGGTGGGTGGTCGGGACCGAGTGATGCATTGTGGTTTGCGCGTTTATCTCATGTACGAGCGTGTGTGCGAGGCATTGGCTAACTGAACCCGGAGCGATCGCACGTTACTGAATCCGGAGCGATCGCACATTACCGAACCCGAGCGATTGATCCCTTGGCTATTAACTGAACCCGAGTGATCCATTCACTGCTGACTGAACCCGAGAAATTCCTTCGCGGCTGCTGCTAACAGAACCTGAGCGATCGATCATTGTTGCTGCTTACTGAAGCCGATCGAGCCCCCATGCGCGCAAGATGTAGCAAGCCGGTGTTGGGTTGCCTCTTGATGAATAGTGACCGTTGCTACCGTGCGTCTGGTACATAGAACAAGTCGAGACGTGGTGAGTTGAGCCGGTTGGTTGGCTGTGGATGAATAGTTCCTAGTGGGGGTTGGATGAACAGGACCCCCGTGGTACTACGCCATTGCCGCTGGATGAAGAGGACCCCGAGGAGGCCGCCGCACCCCAGCCGGTAGGGGGTGGATGAACAGGCCCCCGTGGAGGCTCTATGAACAGCAGCCGGTGGAGTCTGGATGAACAGTAGCCATGGATGAACAGTAGCCCGTGGAGGCTGGAGCGAGGCAGTAGATGGTGGATGAACAGGACCACGTTTTGACCATAGGCGCTTCAACATAAGTCTGTTTCCTCCATTTTGCGGTACGCCACATCCCTCCCGATCAATAGGACCCTGATTCGACTGTAGGCACTCGAACACAAGTTTGTTTCCTCTGTTCTGCGGTATGCTAGACCCCTCCTAATGAAGAGGATCTCGTTTCGACCGTGGCCGGTCGAACAGAAGGCCGTTTCCTCCGGTCTACGGTACGCCAGACCCCGTTTCGGCTGTTCTGTCCAAGCCGGTTGGCTCCCATTGAACATGATGCATTCCAACCCAGTCGGTTGCCTCCTGATGAACGGGACGATGTTTCTCCATTCTGACCCAGCCGGTTCACTACGCGATGAATAGAACGCCGTTGCTGCCGTCTGTTGCCTCTCCATGTACACAATCCCTGGCCGTCTGTATATATGCGCGAGTACGCGCTCGAGATCCTTCCCGTATGTACATATGTGGCCGTATTTTTTGCCATGTGGTTATACGTACGTGTACAGGACTTAGACGGGACTACACGAACTGCTATGTCGGGTGCTCTACAACGACACATGCTGCTATTTACTCGGCCATGGCTCATACTTGTAGAGAGCTCGATCGACCAGTATGTACGAACACGTTTGCGACTAGACAGACAACGCTACGTATGCTTTGACCGGGTGGGTCCCAGCGGCCAGGGAGGATAAGGATGCACTTCTTTGCGTGCGACGATATAGCTCGTCAGTCCAAGCTGTCAAGGGAAGGAATCATTTTTATTTTGTGAGTAATAAGGAGGCACTTCCTTGTGTTTGAAGATGTAGCTGGTGGATCCAAGTGTCAGCCTCACTGCTTAAAGTCCTCTTCCGATGGCTATCCTTCGTTGACCATGTTGACCACGCCGCGCCGAGAGCACCAAGGTGGTGGACGACAATGAGGCCTAGGAAGGGAACGACATGGAGACATGGAAAACGTGGCAATGGATGCGCACGCGGAGGGGAGTACGTGGGTTGATTGCTTTGGCTGCGGTGTGAGGCTGCCGTCGCCGGAGAATAACAGGAGGTGTGGGTGAGAATAGAGGGATGGCATGGCTAATGGTGGCAGCACAGCCAGACACAGGAGGCAGGAGCAGGCGGCACGACCGGCGCTGGTTTGGGCGGCTGAAGCAAGAAGACTAGAGGTTGAAGAAGCACGACGGTCGTTGGATGTACATCATACGGTCATTGTAGCTAGAATTGTTTATATTGACTAAGTTGACAAAGCCCTTTGTATGCGTCAACTTAGTAGGCCCATAGGTCATCCTCCGAAATGGTGCGCCCCAGATATGAGGTGGAGGAATCATTTTTGGGCGGCTGATGCAAGAATATCCGAGATTGAAGAAGAAGCACGACATCCGTTGGATGGACATCCAACGGCCACTCCTACTAGAACCGTGTGTTGACTATAAGTTGACAAAGCCTTGCGTACACACCAAATTAGTAGGCCCACAAGTGTGTGGTAGAGAACATATAGCCCATTTGCGATTTCTAAGAATGTACAACCCATTTTTTAATTCTAATGGAATTTACTACAACCCATTTATAGTTTGTTAAAAGTACAGCCCATTTTCTAGCTAGGACAATCTATACCTACTATTAAAGGGAGGTAATATTCTTGGTTTGGTTTAGTCTGCCGCTTTGATTTTCGTCCGTCGTTATTCACGTTAAATTTAGTCTGTCGTTCGTTATCCTGTCTCTTTACTCGCCCAGTTTAAACCGATTGGAAACTGACTCAAGCCAACGAGAGGCAAGCAACCAGCGATCGGGCAGCCCATCTAGCGGCAGCAGCCTAGATTTTTTTTTTCTGAAGCTAACGGTAGCAGCCCAGCCTGAGCTAACGAGGTAAATTTTTTTTTGCCTAAAAAAAACAGGCCTTTTTTTAAGCGGTAGCAGCCGGCAGCTAGGTTTTAGGTAAATTCACTGTTTAAAAAAAACAACGAACACTGTTCGGAAGCTGGTTCTCACCAAATTTAGTTACACATTAATTTTTTTCCCATTGCAACGCACGGGCATTTGTGCTAGTGATTAATAATTTAAACCAACCCCTCAAAACAGAATTCAATAAAATTTCTCACATTTTGAGGGATCCGAAATATTTTTATCCCAAAATTTCTAGTCAAATTAAATATAATTTCAAAATAAATTTGTATTACGTAAAAATCTAACGAAATATTGCGCGTGCAACAAGTTATGAAATTAAAATTTTCAAAATCCAAAAATAATATTATTTTTAACTAATTACGTGTTTGGTGCATTTTTTATAGTTACTGCCCAATTTTTATAATCACATCCCATTTATTATTTGTTAAAGCCCATTTTCTTGTTCAGCCTAATGCATCCCTCCTAGGAAAGATTTGCAGCCCAGCGGGGCGGAGAATAACAAGTTGACCCAGATATTGTGTACAACTATCAGCCCAGTTGCATTGCTGATGTTCAAAAAAAGGCATGTGTATTACAATACAACTTTACATGGGTACTCAGCCCATATTCAGCGACGCCGGAAAGGCCCAGGCTTCTATACAACTTTTTGAAGTCATTGAGCTCAATTAATAACTTAAGAAAAAGGTTAGAGTACAATGGAACCTAATTAAAAACTATCACAAGCGAAGAAATAATTCAACAGGTCCCACTTGTGTGTGGGTGTGTGTGCGTGTGTGTGTGTGAGAGAGACCCATCGGTCGATGCTCGTAAATACATCTATCAGCCATATGCATTGCTGATGCTCAGTAAAAACTTATATAGTTGACACAATCATATAGAACATCATAGCACACTGAACTTGCATATAGAAATATCATGCAGGCGGCACAATTAGGGTGGAAGCAGTGGATCGCTACGGGTAGGGCTATGTTGAAACCAACAAACTCTTACATAGCAGTTCATCGTCTTTATCAATGACGGGGAAGTATCTTGAATATTGTGCAAAGAAAACAGACACACAACACAATAAGTTCTGCTAGCACATTAAGTTGACGTACAACCCTTTCTAAAAAATGTTCAGGTACAAAAAAAGAACAGGTCACAATCAAATGTACTGGCACATCAGTGCTTCACACCGATAGCTCGGATTTAACTAGTATCTGACAAGATTCAGTTGTTACCTCAAATTAGAGCACATCTAGGCAGACAGCCATGCGTCTTCTCCCAAAGAGGTAGTGGCCTCCGCCGCGCGATGGAGTAGTCCCTGTGCCATCCATCGTTCCGAGCAACATAGGGAAAGTCTGATGTTGACTCTAGTAATGGACGTCGTCGACGGACCCTGGCACCATCGGCGGCGGCAGGACTTTGTATTATGGATTGACCACTTCTTTGACATACACGAACACTCGATAGAGGTACATCCCTAACATGGTCCGTGACGGCCTTGGTGGCGACGAATAGTACAACCCCGGTTCCTGCACCAGTATCTTAACACCAATCACCTTCGGTATGGTGGACGGCTTCTTCATACATGCCATGACCGTTAGAGCCCAGCTATATGGAGGAACAAACATACTTACGAGCTCACCTCCAAGGTCATTGATAAGCTCATTCATGGACTCGCTGTTCCAATCATGTCGAGGCATGCCATGGAAGGTAAGCTTTGTTAAAAACTCAAGCTCAGAGGGCACCGAGCCCCATCCTGGGTGCCACCGATCAAAGCTCACAAGCGCGCCATCATAGTACAAACACCAGGAAGATTCGAAGAAACGACTATAGTCAAAAGTTGTCCGGAGCCTGACGAAGAAATCAGCCGATGGCGTACAGACTTCGACGAGAATGTGACTTATTTGGATGCCGTGCTCAATGCCAAGAGCTTTGACAAGGTCGTTTGGCGAGACGGGATGCCGGTCGCCGTTGATGGTTACCATCAACACTTTGCCTGCAAACAGGTCGTCAAGTGCCACCATGCCACTGTTGAGTGATAGCACGCAGCACCCGAAGGCAGGACGAACCTCAGGATGTCCGGCTCGGAGATCCACGTTGACCGGCGACATGATAGTGCGCTTGAGTACATGGAGTACAGGAGGGGGATTTGGGGGAACTAGAGTAGGAATCAAGATTCCATAGGTGGGGGAGGTGCGATGAAAAGGTGGCACGGATTTCAAACACGCGCCAATATGCTCTCGGCACGCAAGTGCACGAAAACACTGGTGGCGCCCACATGTCAGCCTAAGAGTCCTTATTCTTTCCTTTTTGAGAGCTCGGCCTTTTTTTGAGGATCTTTTGATAGACCGGACTGAGAGTCATAATTGACATGTTTCGCATTGCGTTACTACTCGGCCCATATTCAACGACACCTCACTGGCCCAAACAAGTGTACATCATCGAAAAGACACTGAGCTCAAATGATAACGTGAAAAAGAGGAGATATACTCTGAACACTAGAGAATGGTGATGCCCTCATTTAGCCCACCAGCCATTCGAGACAATAAACAGTTCGAAACAACGATATATAAAACATACAAACACTGACTAGTGACTACTACTAACAAAAATAGCAAGACATGATAGTTCATAAGAAGTCTTGCTACACGACCAAAACACACTCATCTGCAGCGCTCAGACTCTGGTGATCCAGACAAGAATGACATTCCAAATAGAGGCAACTATTACATAGTAAGAGTGACATAGACGAGGATGACCAAATGACAAGGAATATGCATAACAAAAGAGAGAACTACCCATCCAGAACAAGAAGCAAAGACAACAAGTCAGTCAAAGAGGGATGATCCAACACCATCATAATTTGCAGCCCCTCTTCAGCGACCAGTGATCCAGAGACACCAGTACTCAACCCTTTCAACGCAACAGTCCAATTACCTATCAACCTGAAGCCTTGAACCACATCACTGCCTGTCGGACTTGAGGCATCCAAGGATCAAAGTTAATCCAGATGCCTTTGTCATTCTCACCTTCTTTTGGCTACAGGCTGTATCGTTGACAATCAGGGGAGTTTGCTCCCGAAGTCCTAGGGCTCGCCGTGTAGACAAAATTTTCCATAGCAAACAGAGCCTCTCTACCATCAAGGTCCTTGCCAACAGTGATCTCCTGATTAATCGGATAATTGAGTCCGAGAAACAGAGGGTGTGAACCAAGGCTGTTTACCCGTCTCCAATTCAAAAATCCTGAAGGCCCCAACAAACTGGTATAATGCCCATAGACGTAACATCCACTGTCCGAATACTCACGTATTTCACGGTGCTTGTACACAGTGGCGCTTTTGGAATATAACTTTTCCAGCTCATGTGTGCGAAAGATCATCAGTCTTTTGCCGTCGTTTGATCAAACGAGGAATCAGTTGTGCTTTCCTGTTTTTGGCAAAGGTGGTGTGATTACATAGGGTAGCAATTGTAGGGACACTGCATCATATCAAAAAGGACTGGCATTGTTAATGCAAGATCAACATTGTTCAGAGTATGAGTAGGATAATGCAAGAAACAGCATTGATATGTCCCTGTTGGAACTAAGAGGAAAATATAGGGAAATGTATAATGGGTTCGAAAATATAGAAGTGCCATGCATGGTTAGATTCATGTTATCTCGCAATCGATTCTTCGCAGGAAACTACCATGTCATGCATGTTATGTTATCATGTTCACCTATAGGGTCCACTGAAGCTCAGTCCCCTGGGCCCCGAGAGGGAAATGTAACTCCTGCGCCAGGCCTTGTGGTGCTACCGCTGCACGAACTCGTGCCAAACTCGAGATTTGTTTCTTACTAGCAATATTCCCGTGCATTGCATTTGTATGAGTAGTTATCTTGTGGGAGAAAAGGATGAACGAGGGAAGTCCTTATTTGCAAATGTGGAGAGAGTGTGGGTATCTTTTTGCAAAATTGCCATAGTTTCCTTCCATGTACATTTACGCCTCATAACGCCCCGACATCCAACTGTGGCACCCTCGCCACGGCCAGGCCACCACCGGCCGGTTCAACTCGAACGAGTGAGTCATGAACGCTGCCGCGACAACGGCCAGCTGGGCATATCGAACCACACTGATGACACTTCCCCGTAGCCGACCTATTCTCGCACGTGGCCGCACATCGTTGAGCCGCGCATCAACGTACGACGGCAGGAACGCCTCCAGGATCACTGGCTCAACTCCGTCAAGTACATCACATTCGCAAATCGGTATCCGTTGAGCAGGTTGCTCCCGCCCACGAGCACACGCCTATACGTATCCAGCATTCCAGCTTCGTCGCTAAGTGGTACATCCTCGGGATGGTGCAAGCGGTCGGAATATTGAGCCCAAGTCGAGCTATGTGCCCCGGGTAGATCACTGGCTCCCGCCCGAGCTCCCACCCGGCTGTGGTTGCCGTCACACCACTGACGGTCGGGGAGCAGCATCATGCCACTCATCCGAAGTGCGAGCTAGTAAATGTTGTGCGGCATGTCACAACAGTGCAGCACCTCGACATGCGTCAGCTGGGCAGAGACTTTTGTTGGCCACAAGCTCCATGGTCTCGTCCAAGATCGGTGTGGTACTGCAGTCGAACATGCAGGTAAAATACTATGGGAGTACCTGCATGTGCATGGCCTAGACGCTGATGTTGGCGTGGAGGAGGTGGTACTTGCTGGCACCGCAGCGTGCTACATGGCTTCTTTGAGTCTATAGATGACCCACACTAGGGAAATCTATTATAACCGTTGGATGAAAATTAGTGGTGCAGGAGTACGGCTCAGAACATGGGAGGGGCGCAGGCAAACCTCGTCCGACGCCGCTCGAACCCAGGACATGACACGTCTGCCGACCTATGCCTCACCCCTCTCAGTCCCACCGCCACTTTGCTTTCATGAGAATGACATGTGGGCCAGCCGCATTTAGGGTCCACATGTCATTGACTCAAAGGCCGGTGCACTAAGACGTTAAAGCTCGGTCCCGTGGGCCCCGATAGGGAAATGTAACTCCTGCACTAGGCCTTGTGGTTCTCCCGCGGTAAGAACTTATGCTAAACCCGGAATTTGTTTCTTACTACTACCAATGCGCTGGCCCGTGCGTTGCAATGGATCCAAAGTATCTATTTAGTGGAGTGCACTCTAAACACATTATCTATTTATTTTTCTCTAGCCTTTTCCTAGCCATGCAACCAAGCCACATAAGCTTCATGGGTACCCCCACATCATATTATTCATACTAAGTTGACTGAAAAAATGATAAATCACCCAAAACAAGATATTCCCATTTTTTGTTCTACGATGTTGTGCCGTGCACGTACCTAGTTGTATAGTGGTAGTACTAGTTGTAGTACAAACTTCATACTAGTAGGAGTAGTAGTACGGAGTGCTCCTATTCTATCAACGAGCCCCATCTGACACTGAATTTCTTGGCTTCCGTGCTACAGCTAAGATCTTCCCCTCCTCGTTTTTGTTTTCCAACACAGCAGGCGGGGTGCGGTTTGTCGATAGTCGGTTTTCTCAACTACGGTCCCACATGAAAGTGAAAATACTAGGCAACACGCCTTCGCTAGCTATGTCGCATGCCGGACGGGCCTTGGAGTACTCCTAATTCCCCAGGCGTGTGGGGGTGCGACGAGAACGCGGCAGGCCTTTTTATTTTACTAGCAATGTGGCCGTGCATTGCAACGGATCCAAAGTAGAATAGTGGTTGTTCACAAACTTGAAAGAAAACACGCTTGTTTTGATATACATATATACCACTAAAAATATATTACTTTTCACTCAAAATTTATTTCTCAGGCTGTTTTGATGAGGTGACGGCCGGGCTTTTTCCGCCAGATAAGCAGGGTACTAGATAGATTGGCACATCGTCAGTTTGGTAACATGTGGTTCGACATGTTGTCGTGTTTCTAGCAAGATGCCCGTGCATTGCACGAAGTTGATGGAAAAGGTAACCACAACTTAAAAATTGAAGGATGGAGTACTAGTTACAGTGACGCATATAATTGCCTCCAAATGTGAGCAAAGGGATCGCACATGTCTTTATTAACTGGAATGAGAATGCAATAGCAAAATAAGAATTAAGGCCACGATGATGCAATCGTAGCGGAGGTTATAGGAGGCAAGAAGAAAGATGCATCCATCAACGTACGACCTCCTCCGCCTCAACTCAACGCATCGGGCCACCGACTGGCGTATTAGGAGCGGCGGCTTTTGTGGCGAGGTCAAGGTTCTTCTCAACAAAGGCGTCCAATGCTTCCAGCCGGTTGACAACGGCCAACGTCGCAGCTACCTCACCGGCCTCTGTTAAACCCGCATGCAAACTGAGAAACCTACTCTGGCCACACGTCCATTCATGAGCAGGCAAGAATTAAACGCAACGCCGGCCGAGCTCCTCCCGTCCGCCCTCATCTTAAACAAGGCTAGACGCTGGCCAAGCTCCTACCGTCCACCCTCTATTTAAACGACGCCAGATAGACAGCAGGCAAGAGACAGAATCGCACCCCTCCGCCACTCCCCTATCTCCTCCTTGACCATTTTCTCCACTCTTTTGATGGCTTCCGAGGAGCTGTTCTCCGGCATAATGCCCGGCTGGGTGGCCCGCTGAGCCATCCGGATACAAGCGAGGCCGCTCGGTGCTTAACCAACCTCGCTTGGCCAGACGGAGCCAGTTGCCGCCCCTAGCCGGCGTGTAGTTCAGGAACTCGCCGCTCTAGTTCAGTACGATGAGGAGTGACGAGTTGCTCTACGCCGGCACGACAACGAGCACCGCGGCACATGCGTCGTCGCTACCGCGTTGTACCACACCACCAGTGTCTGCCGTGGCCACCCCTCGTGTGTCTATGGGCGCGCCTCCCGTGCCTGCGGCAGCGCCATGCAGGCTGAGACAGAAGCCGGGTGCATGGAGAGCGACAAGTCGGCGGCCAGCTTCTCCGTGTCCACCACCATCATCGAGGAGAAACAAATTCATCCTTAATGGTGTATTCTAAGTACTCTGTGGGTTCCAATATCAGTACTGTAGCGAAAGAAGTATATATTAAATAATATATAATATAAAAATCTAATGTTAAAGACAGAATTCAAACTTAGTTCATCGCGTTGCGAGCATCCGACGCTAACCAGTCTAACACATTTTCGTTGTGGACCATGCTGGAGATATATCTCTACTAGTAAATGGCACGTGCTATGCACATCTCGTGAAATGTTATATCTTGAAGACAAGTTCTCAACATAAAAATATTTTTATTTGGTATTCATTAAGTTATTTGCTTCAAGTAAGATCCTAAACATGCATAAACATGGAGACTCATGCAACTCATTACTTTATTAATTAATTATCAACATTGAAAACATAAGTACAAATGTACTGATGCATCATTGATTTATAGATTGGGCAGTGCAGAGAGTATTAAGTCTCTTATTTATCATTATACATTAGATGATTATTTGAAGAACAACCCCATATGTTAGTTCGGTTCAAATATACAAAACTTTTTAATAAAAACAAAGGAAAACCATGTCATAACTGTCACAGCCCTAGCTTAGTCTTGCCTGTCATTGCATAATCTCCATGCATCATGTTTAAATTTGATTTAAAGTTGAAATGGGGATTGATCAAACCCTAGCACCAGAAAGAATTCAATAGGATCAAGAAAAATCTTTTTCAAGAACCCAAAATGCCCTTTATAAATGCTCATGATTTTTGATCAAGGTGGAAACCTCTGCCAAAAATCATTAGCATATTTGTTGGCCATTTATTGATTTTTGAATTAACCCATATTATATTTGAATTGGGGCATTTGAATTCTATAAATATTTTAAATGCTCCAAATTATTCTGAAATCACTTGGGGGCCTCTGGATTAATTCAGTTAGTGCCCATATTTATGTTCAGAATTTAATAAAATGATTTAGTTCTAAAACTAAATCAAAACAGAAAGGAAATAAATAGAAAACTAAAACAATAGAAAAAGGACAGAAAACCTACCTGCACATACCTGGCGCCCCACCGCAGCCCAGCAGAGGCCCAGCCCACTGGCCCCTGCCAGTCATCTTCAACCCCCTCGCCCCGAAGCAGCTGCGTGCCAGCAGCAGCGCACGACCACGGCCACCTCCTGCTCCAGCGCGGTGCCCCACCCCTTCCAGCCGTGCCAGCGAGACGGCAGACCCCTGACCCCTCTCACTCCCCCACCCCCCGTGGCCCTCCTCTCCTTTGCTCCCTCTCCCTCACGGCCGCCCAAACCAGCTGGTGCCCGCCACCACAAAGCACCGCGCCCACCGCCGTCCCCTTGCCCCGTGGCTGTGACATCTAGCTCCGCCTCGATGTCGTGAAGCACCAAGCCGAAGAACGTGCCTGCAGATTCCCTCCAGATCGTCATCATCGCCATCTTCCTTGTTTGCTCCGATGAACACCATCGCTCGATTCGCCGACCTTCGAGCATCCCCGAGCACGCTGAGCTACTCATCGACCTCCCTGTGAGCTCCTCTACCGGATCCCTCTCTTCCCTTCGTCGTTTTCCTACTCTAGCCCCCGTAGACCACCGCGGCCGAAGCTCGCCGCCGCCGTGCCTCGCCGCCGGCGTGGCTAGAGCCATAGTAGCTCGAAGGCAAGCACACCGATGTGCTCAGCACGCACCCAGGAGCCGAGCGCGCCCGCCCGTTCGACCTACCGTCCCCCCTAGCGCCAACCCGCACCGGCCCCGAGCTCCGGCAGCCGCCGCGGGCTCCTCTCCGGCGAACTCCGGCCACCCGACACCCTCCCGCTGATTCCCCTGGTTGCACGCGGGCATGGGATACCTCCTGGTACTCTTCGCGCGTCCAACCGCAGCCCTTAGCGCCACTCCGGCGAGCCACCGCCGCCCTGGGTCGTCGCCGTCGTCTAACCACCGCCATGCTGACGTGGCTAAGCCATTAGCGACTAATCACACCGCTAACTAACCCTTGACCCACTTACAAACGGGCCCCACTGCCCTTAATTAACCGGGATTAGTTTCTGATTAGGATTAGATTAACTCCAGCGGGCCTTGGCTGCCAGGTTTGACCTGCCCAGTCAGCATTGACCTGGCCCCACTGGTCAGCCTCTGTTCCTGCCCTGTTACACTGACGTGTGGACCCCACACAGAAGATTTGACCTGGCCCAGCACCAGTTTACCTGCTAGCGTCACAGTGATGCAATGCTGACGCAGTAGGATTTAAGTTTATTCAGGAAATTCCTGAAAATAGTGCTAACTTCTAAAAATCATAGAAATTAATTTGTAACTCCAAATGCAAAGATTTATATATGAAATTTGATCAGAAAAATCCAATCTTTCCATCTGTACTGGTCTCATGCATGTCAGAACAGTTTAACCTTGCTGTTTACATGAAACATGTTAATGCACTAACATGACTTCATATTTTGGGTTTGCATTTGAATCATTGGTTCAAATGGACTCAAACCAATGTGTTCTAAGTTGCATTAGCCAAAACACACTCATTTTGCCATGTCATTGCATGCATCATATTGTTGCATATTGCCATGTGATGATTGTGTTTCGATGTGTTCTTCGTGGTAGGTTCTGCCTCCGAGGATATTCACGAGTATCCAACAGAAGGGCAGTATCCCACTACCACTCTGTTAGGCAAGCAAAACCCCCTTGTTCATTCCGATACAATCCCACTCTCTCGCTCCTGCTATCTTTTACTGCATTAGGACAACAACGATTCGTCTATTACTTGCTGTGGTAGCTGAACCCCTATATCCTCTGCATGACCTGTCATTACCACAGTAAATAGATGAAACCCACTAGCATGAGTAGGAGTTGTTTGAGCCCTGATGTGCCTACTCATTCATGCTTGTTTGTCATGCCTTCTATGCTTAGAGTTCTGTCAGGTCTGATTCATCAGGGATGAATTGGAACAGTGGTGAACATGTCCTATTGTGTGTGAGCTAAGTGTGTGAACACGATTTGGTAAAGGTAGCGGTGAGAGGCCATGTAGGAGTACATGGTGGGTTGTCTCATTGAAGTCGTCCTCAGGAACTGAGTTCTGTGTTTATCCTTGGTAGCCTCTCTTACCAGGAAATGTCTCCTAGTGCTTCCACTGAGCCTTGGTAGCTTGCTACTGCTCCGGAACACTTAGGCTGGCCGGCATGTGTCCTTCTTTGTTCCTGTGTCTGTCCCTTCGGGGAAATGTCACGTGGTGTCTATCGGAGTCCTGTTAGCCTGCTACAGCCCGGTTTACCGGAGTCCTGCTAGCCCAGTTGCTACAACCTAGATTCACTCGTTGATGAACGACACGTTCGCTGCTGGGTCATGTATGTCTGTCCCTGTAAGTTAGTGCCACTTTGGGTTCACGACTAGCCATGTCAGCCCGGGCTCCTAGTCAAATGGATGCTAGTGACACTATCATATACGTGGGCCAAAAGGCGCAAACGGTCCCGGGCATGGTAAGGCGACACCCGTGTGAATACCGTGCGTGAGGCCGCAAAGTGATATGAGGTGTTACATGCTAGATCGGTGTGGCTTTGAGTTGGGGTCTTGACAGCTTTCGTATCAGAGCCTGACTGCCTGTAGGATTACCAAGACAAACTGGTCGAAGTTGAGTCTAGAAATTCTTTAGTTATATAAGGAATTTATTGTGGGATGGAACGTAAGGCTCTTTTTACTCCTTATACCCTATGCCTTCTGATCCGAGTCATCTTATCTTTCCTACGGGCTTAAGGAACAAGGATATCTCTTCTTTCTATCAGGATCACATGTTACTAATCCGTAGACTTGTAGGATTGGTGGTTTTAGCCCTCAGTTCAGTTCCTACTACTTCCGTGTATTCATAGTTGATCTCAGGACCTTGATATTGTGCTTCTGAGTGGTTATGCCACCACTTTTCAAGATGTCTCAAACCTTTTCGAGCATTTACATCCGTTATGATGTC
This sequence comes from Triticum timopheevii, assembly GCA_963921465.1. Taxonomy (NCBI): domain Eukaryota; kingdom Viridiplantae; phylum Streptophyta; class Magnoliopsida; order Poales; family Poaceae; genus Triticum; species Triticum timopheevii. The sequence continues at coordinate 215,612,980 of OY997268.1, forward strand.
CGAGTCATCCCAGATCTCTAAATAATCTGATGCATTTGCAAATCCCTTCTTACCATTCCGAAGTTCCTTCTGCAAGATCAACCACACTAACTAGTGTGTTGAGGTACTTCATTGCCTCGGCATTTATGTTCGAGTTATTATTATGACCCTTGGTGTCTAGAGTATCACCTAGTAACCCAGCCATGCTTTTTGTTCCCAGTGTGATGGTTCTGGTCTTTATTCTCGAAGGCATCCCATGATGCCACTTAGTGGTAGGTATTTTATTCCTGGGTTTTGAAGCCCATGATATACCATACTTCATGTTGATAGTGTTTGCTAGTTCCTTTAGCATATTAGTAACCTTTGCATTAGTCCTCGAGGTTCGTGGTATATTCTTCTTCCAAATATCATGAACTGTTTATGGCAGAAGTTCCTCGCTGAACCGAAAGATCACAACCAGAGTGCTCTTGACAAGTTCTCGATTTTATGATGTTACTCTGCCAATTCTATCTATCTGCATGGGTTATCCGGAAAAAATATGTTGAACTCGTTCGACATGCTAATCCATGCATCCACAACTCAGAAAATCGTATATTCCTTTGAGTTATCCCTCTTTAGTTGTCTTTTGACCTTCGTCTATCCATTGATAGTCAAGGGTATGCGTGCATTCATTCATCGATGCCTATTACTCTTGTGGTCCGTCAAGCCATTCTATCCCGGAATGACTAGGAGAAACAAACTCCAGTACCTCTTCCATATCCGAGATTGGGTCGAAGTAGTTGTATTCCGCAGATCAAAATGCCAATCCAGCTTTTGATTCTGTTCTACCATGGAGTATTACTCCCTTTATGTCAGGATTTTCATGAGAATTGCACCAGCTCTTGTGAATTCTTGACGCAGTGATACTTCTCGCCATCATTATTCATTTCTCGGTCCCCGTGTTATTGTAACCGGAACGCCGACAAGTGGATCATGATGTGTGAAATCAATACCCCTAGCAACCATGTTGCTTAGTGGTTAATGGACCAAAATCTCATTCTTAGTGTGTTGGTTATGGAATCATCATTCTAAGATTGATCGTGCTACCTAGTCCTTATTTCCGGTGCACCCTCCAATCAATGAGTTAGGATTGTGTCAATCCCTCGCTCTGTTGATTGTATCGTCTTGCCCTGAAAAGCAAGATTGTTCTCGAGCTTAGTAACATGTCGGTGGTTCGTGATTTTCTGAATGTCTTCTCGAAAGTATCACCAGGTTGTCACTTGATCGCTATGTTAAGCTCGTGATCAAGTTGGTTTCTCATAAACCACCCTTTGTCCAAGAATCTGTGACAGATACCCTGAGCTAGTTGGTTAAGCTAAACAACAACTTGGAGAGCTGGAAGATAAAAGCTTACCTGACTCAGTTCATTTTAAGGGATATCCTGTATGTGTGTTGAAGAAAGGTGGTATTTTCATCGACTGACCCTCGTGATCAGTTAATGGACCTATCATCTTATCCAATCCTTGATTTGAGTATGGGCTATCATCAAATCAAATCAGAACCAACGATATTCGTAATGTTGTCTTACTCGTGGTTGTTTCCTCGAGCATACACCATTATATCTTTTGTGTCTGACCAATGCTATCACCTTGTTCACGCAATTTTGAAACTCCACTTATATGGAAACCTAGATGAATTGTTGTTGATCCCATCAACAACATTATTATCTTTTCCATGATCCATGTTGAACATCCAGCTATTATTGGGAACTTTTATAAGCATTATCTTCAAGACCGTTCGTGAGGTATATGTTTGGATGAAAGAAGTGACTTCCTCTAATTCATGTGCATTTGATCCAAGTTGCCGCCATGAATTCGAGGAAGCATGCTTTTACCTCCTCTGGAACCATCCCAAGTCAGTTATGCATGTGTGAAGTATTCTGTGGTCTGTTAGACTAATCATCTTCATTGTATATGTATTCCTAGCACACCAAGCCACTGATTGATTTGTTCAAGGATAATAAGTTCTAAGTGCTAGTCCTCAAGGTACCAGACGGATTTGTACAAGATTCCATTATCCTCGATGATGGTTCCCAGCTAGAACTCAGTAGTGTTTCATTGTAAGACTACCATGTGATCATGCTTGTCTGGGACAACATGCTCACATGTTTGTAGAGGAACCAGCTCATGTTTTGGAGCCTCCTATCATAGGTCATTTCCCGAGAATCTCGCAACGTCATCTCGTCGATTTGTGTTGCAAATTGTTATTCTTTGTTTCTAGACTTGATGAATCTGGAATATTCTGGTACCAACCAGATCTGAATCTCAGGCTGATACGATGGTTGGAACATTTCCCAAGAACTATAATTTTGGTCTCATTGTAACCGGTAAAGTGGATGTCGTGGCCAACACACCCAATTGGAAGACCTACTATTGTAGTATCTTGTTTGAGGAAGTTGGCCACCTCCCCATAAGGATTTCGTGGGATTTACTTCCTAGTTGACCCTTATGGATTTTTGAGTTCCCGAAGTCCGACCTTTTACTTGATGTTCTAGATATCAAACCATATCTATGAATGGAATACGCTAGCACATCAAGGAGAACATTAGAAGTGAAGTGCTAAATGTGTCTCGGTCGATCATCCATATTTTGTTTCCTTGGCTCTGCTAAGGTGAAATCTGAGAAGGTGTTATCTTCCTTTGTATCTGCATCGTCCATCACTATTCATCATGGTAGTATGTTGTGTTGCCAGGATCCTTGACATGGATGTTGGTAAAACCTTGATGAGTATGGAAATGCTCAAGTTCTTGAGAGCACGCACAAGCACTAGGTTTTATCACCGGCACTAACTGGGATTGCTCCCAGTTTTTTCCGGTTATGCTATAACCACTCCAACAGTGGAATCACTCTCTACTGTTGAGCTTCTCCCCAGTTACTAGAATCATTCCCAGCATTGGCATTTTGTCCCCATCTTGCACCGCCATTGTGGTCCTACCATGGGTTCCATCCATTTCCGATGATAAGCAAAATCATCTCCGGCTTTGTCTTCAACAAGGTAATCCACATCATCCATCCTAGTCTGGGTATGCCATTCCTTCGTACCCTGCCAAACGATTGTTGGTGAATTGCCTTAGGCTGGTATAAAGAGTCTCAATGATCTCTATATCAAAAGTAATTCTTTTTTGCCACTTAAGGTAATAACTCTACGAGTCGCCTCCTCTAACATGTCTCGTTATGGTATCATGGCAACTCAACTCCTCGCTACGTTGATAACGGTTTACCACCTTCTTAGGTGTGGAATTGGTGCCTACCTAGTGAACCTTCGTCATCTGTTTCACTCCATTCATTTGGATGTTTGCTTTGTGTCTCAGTTCGCGCGATGTTTTAATGTCTCACTCCGTGAGTTGATCCTGAGTTGTTCGATCTTCAAGAATATCGATCCCTCTAATAATTTTTCCTTTCCTCTCATTGTCATGTTAGTTGGAGTTCTCAGAGCAAGACGACGAGGCAATGATGGTGATTGAGTCAACGCCCTTTTGAAGTGCAACCTGGATCATGAAGATTCTGTTACTTGCGTCCTCCCTTCATCTTACCCTATGCTTGAATCTCGGGACGAGATTCTTGTTTAGTGGGGGTTAGTTGTCACAGCCCTAGCTTAGTCTTGCCTGTCATTGCATAATCTCCATGCATCATGTTTAAATTTGATTTAAAGTTGAAATGGGGATTGATCAAACCCTAGCACCAGAAAGAATTCAATAGTATCAAATAAAATCTTTTTCAAGAACCCAAAATGCCCTTTAAAAATGCTCATGATTTTTTATCAAGGTGGAAACCTCTGCCAAAAATCATTAGCATATTTGTTGGCCATTTATGGATATTTGAATTAACCCATATTATATTTGAATTGGGGCATTTGAATTCTATAAATATCTTAAATGCTCCAAATTATTCTGAAATCACTTGGGGGCCTCTGGATTAATTCAGTTAGTGCCCATATTTATGTTCAGAATTTAATAAAATGATTTAGTTCTAAAACTAAATCAAAACATAGAGGAAATAAATAGAAAACTGAAACAATAGAAAAAGGACAGAGAACCTACCTGCACTTACCTGGCGCCCCATCGCAGCCCAGCAGAGGCCCGGCCCACTGGCCCCTGCCAGTCATCTTCAACCCCCTCGCCCCGAAGCAGCTGCGTGCTAGCAGCAGTGCACGACCGCGGCCACCTCCTGCTCCAACATGGCGCCCCGCCCCTTCTAGACATGCCAGCGAGACGGCAAACCCCTGACCCCTCTCACCCCCCCCCCCCCCCCCCCCCCGTGGCCCTCCTCTCCTCTGCTCTCTCTCCCTCATGGCCGCCCAAACCAGCCGGTGCCCGCCGCCGCAAAGCACCGCGCCCATCGTCGTCCCCTTTCCCCGTGGCTGTGACCTCTAGCTCCGCCTCGATGTCGTGAAGCACCAAGCCGAAGAATGCGCCCGTGGATGCCCGACAAACACCATCGCTCGATTCACCGACCTCCGAGCATCCCCGAGCACGCTGAGCTACTCATCGACCTTCCCGTGAGCTCCTCTACCGGATCCCTCTCTCCCCTCCATCGTTTTCCTTCTCTAACCCCCGCAGACCACCGCGGCCGAAGCTCGCCACCGCCGCGCCTCGCCGCCGGCGTGGCTAGAGCCACAGTAGCTCGAAGCCGAGCACACCGCTGTGCTCAGCTTGCTCCCAGGAGCCGGGCGTGCCCACCCGTTCAACCTACCGTCCCCCTAGCACCAACCCGCACCAGCCCCGAGCTCCGGCAGCCGCCGCGGGCTCCACTCTGGCAAAATCCGGCCACCCGATGCCCTTCCGCTGATTCCCCTGGTTGCGCGCGGGCATGGGCTACCTCCTGGTACTCTTCGCGCGTCCAACCGCAGCCCTTAGCGCCACTCCGGCGAGCCGCCACCACCCTGGGTCGTCGCCGTCGTCTAACCGCCGGCGTGCTGACGTGGCTAAGCCATTAGCGACTAATCACCCCGCTAACTAACCCCTGACCCACTTACAGACGGGCCCCATTGCCCTTAATTAACCCGGATTAGTTTCTGATTAGGACTAGATTAACTCCAGCGGGCCCCGGCTGCCAGGTTTGACCTGCCCAGTCAGCATTGACCTGGCCCCACTGGTCAGCCTCTGTTCCTGCCCTGTTACACTGACGTGTGGACCTCACACGTCAGGTTTGACCCGGACCAGCACCTGTTGACCTGCTGACGTCACAGAGATGCAATGCTGATGCAGTAAAGCATTTTCTGGATTTACGTTTATTCAGGAAATTCCTGAAAACAGTGCTAACTTTTAAAAATCATAGAAATTAATCTGTAACTCCAAATGCAAATATTTATATATGAAATTTGATCAAAAAAATCCAATCTTTCCATCTGTACTGGTCTCATGCATGTCAGAACACTTTAACCTTGCTGTTTACATGAAACAAGTTAATGCACTAACATGATTTCATATTTTGGGTTTGCATTTAAATCCTTGGTTCAAATGGACTCAAACCAATCTGTTCTAAGTTGCATTAGCCAAAACACACTCATTTTGCCATGTCAATGCATGCATCATATTGTTGCATATTGCCATGTGATGATTGTGTTTTGATGTGTTCTTCGTGGTAGGTTCTGCCTCCGAGGATATTCACGAGTATCCAACTGAAGGGCAGTATCCCACTACCACTCTGTCAGGCAAGCAAAACCCCCTTGTTCATTCCGATACAATCCCACTCTCTCGATCCTGCTCTCTTTTACTGCATTAGGACAACAACGATTCGTCTGTTACTTGCCGCGGTAGCTGAACCCCTTTATCCTCTGCATGACCTGTCATTGCCACAGTAAATAGATGAAACCCACTAGCATGAGTAGGAGTTGTTTGAGCCCTGATGTGCCTACTCATTCATGCTTGTTTGTCATTCCTGCTATGCTTAGAGTTGTGTCTGGTCTGATTTATCGGGGATGAATTGGAACAGTGGTGAACATGTCCTACTGTGTGTGAGCTAAGTGTGTGAACACGATTTGGTAAAGGTAGTGGTGAGAGGCCATGTAGGAGTACATGGTGGTTGTCTCATTGAAGCCGTCCTCAGGATCTGAGTTTTGTGTTTGTGATACATGATTCAGCTACTACCATGCATTGGGCCCTGAAATATGACCCCGCTCGACTTCTTAACCACCCTAGTCCTCTGTCCAGGAGTTGCAAGTAGTTTCTCGTGTTTGTAGTATGCTGGAGGCCGTGCGCAGCGCTGACCTAAGGGGTGGACTGTGATGCGGTAGGCACGTGGCCGGGTATGCCGGGCGCCCGTTTGGTGTCGCGGAACCCTGTACACATCGTTCGTTGACGTATGTGGAAACCTCAACAGGACTCCCCGCGGATGGAACCTGAATAGGTGATAAACCTGGACTAGAGACTTGAGTGTTTAGGTAGGTCGTGGTCTACACCCACATCGGCTTTTGCTTGAAGTCTGCCGAGCACATGTCATTTGCAGACGCTAAGTGGTGGAAACATGTATGAAGAAGTACACACCTGCAGGGTTATAAATAATCTATTCGAACAGTCGCGTCCACGGTAAAGGACTTCTGGGTTGCCTATAACAGTTCATAGACAAGTGAAAGTGGATACTCTAAAATATGCAAGATAAGCGTGAGTGCTATGGATGGCATTCTCGTAGGGAGACGGGAGCGGATCCATAGTGGTGTATTGATATGGTGAATATGTGGACTCGTGTGCGCCACCTCAAAGAGTTGCTTGCAGTTGTATTTCAGGATAGCCACCGAGTCAAAGCTGGCTTGCTGCTGTTAAACCCCACCATCCCCTTTGTTGATACTGATGCATATGTAGTTAGTTCTGATGTAAGTCTTGTTGGGTACATTTGTACTCACGTTTGCCTACTTTATGTTTTTGCAGAGAGACTTCCGTCTCACTAGTAGTTCCGCGTGGACTTCAACGTTTAGCTTGTTACCTCAACTACAGTCTTGTGCCCTCGATAGGATCTGGTAGATAGTCAGGCTTCTTAGCCTTTTTCATTTGTAGATGTCTGTACTCAGTGTTGGGTAACGTAGTAATTTCAAAAAAATTCTACGCACACGCAAGATCATGGTGATGCATAGCAACAAGAGGGGAGAGTGTTGTCCACATACCCTCGTAGACCAAAAGCAGAAGCGTTAGAACAGCGCGGTTGATGTAGTCGTACATCTTCACGGCCCAACCGATCAAACACCGAAACTACGGCACCTCCGAGTTCTAGCACACGTTCAGCTCGATGAAGATCCCCGTACTCCGATCCAGCAGAATGTCGGGGAAGAGTTCCGTCAGCACGACGGCGTGGTGACGATCTTGATGTTCTACCGTCGTAGGGCTTCGCCTAAGCACCGCTACAATATTATCGAGGAGGACTATGGTGGAGTGGGGCACCGCACACGGCTAAGAGATCAAGAGATCAATTGTTCTGTCTATGGGGTGCCCCCCTCCTCCGTATATAAAGGGGGGAGGAGGAGAGGGCCAGCCAAGGGGAGGAGGCGCGCCCAAGAGGGGCAATCCTACTCCAAGTAGGATTCGCCCCCCCCCCCCCCCTCTTTCCTAGTCCAAGTAGGAGAGGGGAAGGAAGGGAAGGAGAAGGAGAAGGAAGGAGAGGGGAAAAGGAGGAAAGGGGGGCCGGCCCCCTAGTCCAATTCAGTTTGGGCTAGGGGGGCCGCGCGCCCTGCCTCCTCTCTGCCACCACTTGACCCATGAGGCCCATTGCTTCTTCCTCGTATTCCTGTAACTCCCCAGTACCGCCAAAAATACCCGAATCACTCAGAACCTTTCCGATGTCCGAATATAGTCGTCTAATATATTGATCTTTATGTGTCGACCATTCCGAGACTCCTCGTCATGTCCCTGATCTCATCCGGGACTCCGAACTCCTTCGGTACATCAAAACACATAAAATCATAATATAACTGTCATCAAACCTTAAGCGTGCGGACCCTACCGGTTCGTGAACTATGTAGACATGACCGAGACACGTTTCCGGTAAATAACCAATTGCGGAACCTGGATACTTATATTGGCTCCTACATATTCTACGAAGATCTTTATTGGTCAAACCGCGTAACAACGTACGTTGTTCCCTTTGTCATCGGTATGTTACTTGCCCGAGATTTGATCGTCGGTATCTTAATACCTAGTTCAATATCGTTACCAGCAAGTCTCTTTACTCGTTACGTAATGCATCATCCCGCAACTAACTCATTAGCTGCATTGCCTGCAAGGCTTATAGTGATGTGCATTACCGAGAGGGCCCAGAGATACCTCTCCGACAATCGGAGTGATAAATCCTAATCTCGAAATAAGCCAACTCAACTTGTACCTTCGGAGACACATGTAGAGCTCTTTTATAATCACCCAGTTACATTTTGATGTTTGGTAGCACACAAAGTGTTCCTCTGGTAAACGGGAGTTGCATAATCTCATAGTCATAGGAACATGTATAAGTCGTGAAGAAAGCAATAGCAACATACTAAACGATCAAGTGCTAAGCTAACAGAATGGGTCAAGTCAATCACATCATTCTTCTAATGATGTGATCTCATTAATCAAATGACAACTCATGTATATGGCTAGGAAACACAACCATCTTTGATCAACAAGCTAGTCAAGTAGAGGCATACTAGTGACACTATGTTTGTCTATGTATTCACACATGTATTATGTTTCTGGTTAATACAATTCTAGCATGAATAATAAACATTTATCATGAAATACGGAAATAAATAAATTATTGCCTCTAGGGCATATTTCCTTCAGTCTCCCAGTTGCACTAGAGTCAATAATCTAGTTCACATCGCCATGTGATTTAACACCAATATTCATATATGTATATGATTAACACCCATAGTTCACATCGTCATGTGACCAACACCCAAAAGGTTTACTAGAGTCGATAATCTAGTTCACATCACTATGTGATTAACACCCAAAGAGTACTAAGGTGTGATTATGTTTTGCTCGTGAGAGAAGTTTAGTCAACGGGTCTGTCACATTTAGAGCCGTATGTATTTTGCAAATATTCTATGTCTACAATGCTCTGCACGGAGCTACTCTAGCTAATTGCTCCCACTTTCAATATGCATCCAGATTGAGACTTAAAGTCATCTGGATCGGTGTAACATCTTGCACCGATGTAACTCTTTACGACGATCTTTTTTATCACCTCCATAATCGAGAAATATTTCCTTAGTCCTTACTAAGGATATTCTTGACCACTGTCCAGTGACCTAGTCTTAGATCAAAATTGTACTCCCTTGCTAAACTCAGAGCAAGGTATACAATAGGTCTGGTACACAGCATAGCATACTTAATATAACCTATGTCTGAGGCATAGGGAATGACTTTTCATTCTCTTTCTATCTTCTGCCATGGTCGGGATTTGAGTCTTTACTCAACTTCACACCATTGCAACACAAGCAAGAACTCCTTCTTTGACTGTTCCATTTTGAATTACTTCAAAATCTTATCAAAGTATGTACTCATTGAAAAATCTTATCAAGCGTCTTGATCTATCTCTATAGATCTTGATGCTCAATGTGTAAGTAGCTTTACTGACGTCTTTCTTTTAAAGAACTTCTTTCAAATACTCCTTTATGCTTTCTAGAAAAATTCTACATCATCTCTGATCAACAATATGTTACTCACATATATTTATTAGAAAGGCGGTAGTGCTCCCACTCACTTTATTGTAAATACAGGCTGAGATGCTTGTAACTATATGCTTTGATCAACTTATCAAAGCGTATATTCCAACTCTGAGATGCTTGCACCAGTCCATAGATGGATCGCTGGAGTTTGCACATTTTGTTAGCACTTTTAGGATTAACAAAACCTTCTGGTTTGCATCATATACAACTCTTCTTTAAGAAAACCATTAAGGAATGCAGTTTTGACATCCATTTGCCAGATTTCATAAAATGTGGCAATTGCTAACATGATTTGGACATACTTAAGCATCGCTACAGTTGAGAAAATCCCATTGTAGTCAACACCTTGTAAACCCTTTGGCGACAAGTCGAGCTTTGTAGATAGTAACACTACTATCAGCGTCTGTCTTCCTCTTGAAGATCCATTTATACAATATGGCTTGCCGATCATCAGGCAACTCCACCAAAGTCCACACTTTGTTCTCATACATGGATCCCATCTCAGATTTCATGGCCTCAAGCCATTTCGCGGAATCTGGGCTCATCATCGCTTCCTCATAGTTCATAGGTTCATCATGGTCTAGTAACATGACTTCTACAACAGGATTACCGTACCACTTTGGTGTGGACTGTACTTTGGAAGACCTACGAAGTTTTGTAGTAACTTAATCTGAAGTTTCATGATCATCATCATTAGCTTCCTCACTAATTGGTGTAGGAATCACTGGAACTGATTTTTGTGATGAACTACTTTCCAATTTGGGAGAAGGTACAAATTACCTTATCAAGCTCTACTTTCCTCCCACTCACTTCTTTCAAGAGAAACTTCTTCTCTAGAAAGGATCCATTCTTAGCAACGAATATCTTGCCTTCGGATCTGTGATTGAAGGTGTACCCAACAGTTTCCTTTGGGTATTCTATGAAGACACACTTCTCCGATTTGGGTTCGAGCTTATCAGGTTGAAACCTTTTTTCACGTAAGAATCACAATTCTAAACTTTAAGAAACGACAGCTTAGGTTTACTGCTAAACCATAGTTCATACAGTGTCGTCTCAACGAATTTAGATGGTGCCCTATTTAAAGTGAATGCAGCTATCTCTAATGCATAATCCCAAAACGATAGTGGTAAATCGGTAAGATACATCATAGATCGCACCATATCTAATAAAGTGCGGTTATGATGTTCGGACACACCATTATCTTGTGGTGTTCCATGTGGCGTGAGCTGTGAAAACTATTCCACATTCTTTAAAATGAAAGCCAAACTCGTAACTCAAATATTCTTCTCTACGATCAGATTGTAGAAACTTTATTTTCTTGTTACGATGATTCTCCACTTCACTCTGAAATTCTTTGAACTTTTCAAATGTTTCAGACTTGTGTTTCATCAAGTAGATATACCCATATCTGCTCAAATGATCTGTGAAGGTTAGAAAATAATGATACCAGCCACGAGCCTTTAATACTCATTGGTCTGCATACATCAGTATATATTATTTCCAACAAGTCAGTAGCTCATTCCATTGTTTCGGAGAATGTAGTTTTTAGTCATCTTCCCCAAAAGGCACGGTTCGCAAGCATCAAATGATTCATAACCAAGTGATTCCGAAAATCCATCTTTCTAGAGTTTCTTCATGCACTTTACGCTGATATGACCCAAACGGCAGTGCCACAAATAAGTTGCACTATCATTATTAACTTTGCATCTTTTGGCATCAATATTATAAATATGTGTATCATTACAATTGAGATCCAACAAACTATTTTCATTGGGTGTATGACCATTGAAGGTTTTATTCATGTAAACAGAACAACAATTATTCTCTGACTTTAAATGAATAACCGTATTGCAATAAACATGATCAAATCATATTCATTCTCAACGCAAATGCCAAATAACATTTATTTAGGTTTAACCATAATCCCGAAAGTATAGGGAGTGTGTGATAATGATCATATCAATCTTGGAACTACTTCCAATACTCATCGTCACTTCCCCTTCAACTAGTCTCTGTTTATTCTATGACTCCTGTTTCGGGTTACTAATCTTAGCAACTGAACAAGTATCAAATACTCAAGGGCTACTATAAACACTAGTAAGGCACACATCAATAACCTATATATCAGATATACCCTTGTTCACTTTTGCCATCCTTCTTATCCACCAAATATTCAGGGCATTTCCGCTTCCAGTGACCATTTCCTTTGAAGTGTAAGTACTTAGTTTCAGGCTTTGGTCCAGCTGTGGACTTTTTTGCGGGAGTGACAACTTGCTTGCCATTCTACTTGAAGTTCCCTTTCTTTCCCTTTGCCCTTGTCTTGAAACTAGTGGTCTTGTTAATCATCAACACTTGATGCTCTTTCTTGATTTCTACCTTCATCGATTTCAACATCACGAAGAGCTCAGGAATCGTTTTCGTCATCCCTTGCATACTATAGTTCATCACGAAGTTCTAGTAACTTGGTGATGGTGACTAGAGAACTCTGTCAATCACTATCTTATCTGGAAGATTAGCTCCTACTTGATTCAAGCGATTGTAGTACCCAGACAATCTGAGCACATGCTCACTAGTTGAGCGATTCTCCTCCATCTTTTAGCTATAGAACTTGTTGGAGACTTCATATCTCTCAACTCGGGTATTTGCTTGAAATATTAACTTCAACTCCTGGAACATCTTATATGGCCCATGACGTTCAAAACATCTTTGAAGTCCCAATTCTCATCCATTTAGCATGGTGCACTAAACTATCTAGTCATCATATTGAGCTAGCCAAACGGTCATAACGTATGCATCTGCTCCTGCAATAGGTCCGTTACCTAGCGGTGTATCAAGGACATAATTCTTCTATGCAGCAATGAGGACAATCCTCGGATCACGGGTCCAATCCGCATCATTGCTACTAACATCTTTCAACACAATTTTCTCTAGGAACATACCAAAATAAACATATGAAAGCAACAACGCGAGCTATTGATCTACAACATAATTTGCAAAATACTACCAGGACTAAGTTCATGATAAATTTAAGTTCAATTAATCATATTACTTAAGAACTCCCACTTAGACAGACATCTCTCTAGTCATCTAAGTGATCACGTGATCCAAATCAACTAAACCATGTTCGATCATCATGTGAGATGGAGTAGTTTTCAATGGTGAACATCACTATGTTGATCATATCTTCTATATGATTCACGCTCAACCTTTCGGTCTCCGTGTTCTGTGGCCATATCTGTATATACTAGGCTCGTCAAGTTTAAGCTGAGTATTCCGCATGTGCAACTGTTTTGCACCCGTTGTATTTGAACATAGAGCCTATCACACCTGATCATCACGTGGTGTCTCAGCATGAAGAACTTTCGCAGCGGTGCATACTCAGGGAGAACAATTCTTGATAATTAGTGAGAGATCACCTTAAAATGCTACCGTCAATCAAAGCAAGATAAGATGCATAAAGGATAAACATCACATGCAATCAATATAAGTGATATGATATGGCCATCATCATCTTGTGCTTGTGATCTCCATCTCCGAAGCACCGTCGTGATCACCATCGTCACCGGCGCGACACCTTGATCTCCATCATAGCATCGTTGTCATTTATGCCATCTATTGCTTCTACGACTATCGCTACAGCTTAGTGATAAAGTAAAGCAATTACAGGGCGTTTGCATTTCATACAATAAAGCGACAACCATATGGCTCCTGCCAGTTGCCGATAACTTCGGTTACAAAACATGGTCATTTCATACAAAAATATAGCATCACGTCTTGACCATATCACATGACAACATGCCCTGCAAAAACAAGTAAGACGTCCTCTACTTTGTTGTTGCAAAATTTACGTGGCTGCTACGGGCTGAGCAAGAACCGTTCTTTCCTACGCATCAAAACCACAACGATAGTTCGTCAAGTTAGTGATGTTTTAACCTTTGCAAGGACCAGGTGTAGCCACACTCGGTTCAACTAAAGTTGGAGAAACAGACACCCGCTAGTCACCTGTGTGCAAAGCACGGCGGTAAAACCAGTCTCGCGTAAGCGTACGCGTAATGTCGGTCCGGGCCGCTTCATCCAACAATACCGCTGAACCAAAGTATGACATGCTGGTAAGCAGTATTACTTGTATTGCCCACAACTCACTTGTGTTCTACTCGTGCACATAACATCTACGCATAAAACCTGGCTCGGATGCCACTGTTGGGTAACGTAGTAATTTCAAAAAAAATCCTACGCACACGCAAGATCATGATGATGCATAGCAATGAGAGGGGAGAGTGTTGTCCACATACCCTCGTAGACCGAAAGTGGAAGCGTTAGAACAACGCGGTTGATGTAGTCGTACGTCTTCACGGCCCGACCGATCAAGCACCAAAACTACGGCACCTCCGAGTTCTAGCACACGTTCAGCTCGATGACAAACCTCGTACTCCGATCCAGCAGAATGTCGGGGAAGAGTTCCGTCAGCCCGACGGCGTGGTGACGATCTTAATGTTCTACTGTTCCAGGGCTTCGCCTAAGCATCGCTACAATATTATCGAGAAGGACTATCATGGAGGGGGGCACCGCACACGGCTAAGAGATTAAGAGATCAATTGTTGTGTCTACGGGGTGCCCCCCTCCTCCGTATTTAAAGGGGGAGGAGGAGAGGCCGGCCAAGGGGAGGAGGCGCGCCCAAGAGGGGCAAGCCTACTCCAACTAGGATTCCCCCCTCTTTCCTAGTCCAAGTAGGGGAAGGAAGGGAAGGAGAAGGAGAAGGAAGGAGAGGGAGGAAAAGGAGGAAAGGGGGGCCTGCCCCCTAGTCCAATTCGGTTTGGGCTAGGGGGGCCGCGCACCCTGCCTCCTCTCTTCCACCCCTTGGCCCATTGCTTCTTCCTCGTATTCCCGTAACTCCCCGCTACCCCCAAAAATACCCGAATCACTCGGAACCTTTCCGATGTCCGAATATAGTCGTCCAATATATCGATATTTACGTCTCGACCATTTCGAGACTCCTCATCATGTCCCCGATCTCATCCGGGATTTCGAACTCCTTCGGTACATCAAAACACATAAACTCATAATATAACTGTCATCGAAACCTTAAGCCTACGGACCCTACGAGTTCGAGAACTATGTAGACATGACCGAGACACGTTTCTGGTCAATAACCAATAACGGAACCTGGATTCTCATGTTGGCTCCTACATATTCTACGAAGATCTTTATCGGTCAAACTGCATAACAACACAAGTTGTTCCCTTTGTCATCGGTATGTTACTTGCTCGAGATTTGATCGTCACTATCTCAATACCTAGTTCAATCTCGTTACCGGCAAGTCTCTTTACTCGTTAAGTAATGCATCATCCCGCAACTAACTCATTAGCTACATTGCTTGCAAGGCTTATAGTGATGTGCATTTCTGAGAGGACCCAGAGATACCTCTCTGACAATCGGAGTGACAAATCCTAATCTCGAAATACGCCAACTCAACATGTACCTTCGGAGACACCTGTAGAGCTCCTTTATAATCACCCAGCTACGTTGTGACGTTTGGTAGCACACAAAGTGTTCCTCCAGTAGATGGGAGTTGCATAATCTCATAGTCATAGGAACATGTATAAGTCATGAAGAAAGCAATAGCAACATACTAAACGATCAAGTGCTAAGCTAACAGAATGGGTCAAGTCAGTCACATCATTCTTCTAATGATGTGATCTCGTTAATCAAATGACAACTTATGTCTATGGCTAGGAAACACAACCATCTTTGATCAAGAAGCTAGTCAAGTAGAGGCATACTAGTGAAACTATGTTTGTCTATGTATTCACACATGTATTATGTTTCCGGTTAATACAATTCTAGCATGAATAATAAATATTTATCATTAAATAAGGAAATAAATAATAACTTTATTATTGCCTCTAGGGCATATTTCCTTCACTCAGACATGTTGAGCTTCCGCATGTGCTTTGACTCGTATGCTCTGAATGTTGGTCATGAGACCCATGTTTGTTATATCTCGCACCTCGGAGCCTATTGAATAAATACTCGAGTTGTAGAGTCATGTTGTGATGCCATGTTGTATTTGAACATATCGAGCATATTGTGCGTATGTTATTGAAATGCTTGGTATGTGTGGGATCTGACTATCTAGTTGTTTATCCTTGGTAGCCTCTCTTACCGGGAAATGTCTCCTAGTGCTTCCACTGAGCCTTGGTAGCTTGCTACTGCTCCGGAACACTTAGGCTGGCCGGCATGTGTCCTTCTTCATTCCTGTGTCTGTCCCTTTGGGGAAATGTCACGCGGTGTCTATCGGAGTCCTGTTAGCCTGCTACATCCCGGTTTACCGGAGTCCTGCTAGCCCAGTTGCTACAGCCCAGATTCACTCGCTGATGACCGACATGTTCATTGCTGGGTCACGTATGCATGTCCCTGTAAGTTAGTGCCACCTTGGGTTCACGACTAGCCATGTCAGCCCAGGCTCCTTGTCATATGGATGCTAGCGACACTATCATATACATGTGCCAAAAGGCGCAAACGGTCCTGGGCAAGATAAGGCGACACTCGTGGGAATACCGTGCGTGAGAGACGCAAAGTGATATGAGTTGTTACATGCTAGATCGCTGTGGCTTTGAGTCGGGGTCCTGACAACAACATTTATAAAATGGATCTATTAAGTGAAAGGTAAAAGATATTAAGACCCAACATTTATCACATTCATAATTTTGTTTTACTTGCAGTTCTCTAATTTGAGAAAAAGAGAAATACACGCCTTTCCGGTGTTGTACCGCTGCACGTTGCTAATACTACTACTAACGTGAGCATGCCAGAATTTTTTAATATTTATCTCTCCCATTTACTTGCTATAGTAGTAGTTGCTATACTATACGTGAGCATGCCTGTAACATCCCAATTTTCAATTTGGATGTTATACATAGATCATCATATGCATATCATATTTTATTTGCATTTGGTTGTGATCCTACAAAATCTTAAGCAACTCAAGGAACCAATGAGAGAGTTGGAGGTTTCACAAAAATTTCATATTTGAATTTATTTCAAATCTGAAAAGAGTATCAATTTGATTTTTATAATTTCTCTCCAATTATTTCCAACAATAAAAATAAATGAGAGAAGATAAAGTGACTTCTTCAAAGGAAGAGAAATATTGGAGAAGAAATTTTGAAATAAAATTATTATTTTATTTGTAGTTTTTTTGCTATTTTATTTGAATTAGAGAAAAACATGCATTTTGAAAAATTGCATTTAGTCCAAAAAATGTTCGTTATGTCCCAAATATTAGGTAGGGACGGTTAAAATTGTTTCTGGAATTTATAGAATTTTTTTATATTTTATTAGGGTTTTCTTCTGTACAGAAATCATTTTAGAAAAAAAAAGTTAGTGCGCGCCGACTGGGCTGGTCTAGCCGCAGCCGAGGCCAAGCCCAGCCGCGTGCCACCGTCTCCCTATGGCTCGGGACCGGAGTCCCGAGTTTGCACGACGCCACTGCCGTCGTGTCCGACGTCGACATGGGGAGCGGCCCCCTCCCGCAAGCTACCCCGACGCCGCCTCTTCCCCTCTTTAAAGGGAGCCCCCCGGCCAACTCGACCTCCACATCACCGCGCCGCCTAGAAGCCGCCGCCGCCGCCGTTGCTAGCTGCTGCTGCTGCCGCGCTGCCATTGCCTCGCCCCGCCGATCCGCCGCCAGTCAATTTCGGTCAACCGGTATAAAACCGTTCGATTTTCTCGGTTTTATTTTTTTAGATCGGTTTAGGTTTAGATCGGTTTTACGTTTTTATTTTTAGTTAGTTAGTGAACGTTCACCCATTAGATCATTTTAACAAATGAATTCGTTCGTTTAGTTTTATTAGCGAACGTTCGTTCTGTAGTTTTTTCTTTTTAGTTTTTTTTTCGGCTAGGGACCTATCCGCAAATAAGTTTTATCGTGATTTAGACTTGATCTTAAAACTAGCGTAACTTTTTCCTCGTTTATCCAAATTAGTTAAAACCAACGCCTAAATCTTCGTAATGATCTCTTCTTTCTAGTAAAGCAACTTGAACTTGTTTTTGACAATTTAAAATTTGAGTTTAGTTCGGATTAGTAATCAATCTTGTTTCATTTGTATCTTGAGTTTCATAACTCTGTTTGAGTTGATTCTTTTTGCAAATCATAGTTAACCACATGTACCTACTGTTTAGTTTAGTCGTTTGCTTGTTTTGAGTTTTATTTGGATTCTTTTCTTTTTTTCTCTTTGTTTTGTTTGAGTGATTGCTTATGTATGCTAGATTGCCTGGAGTGCAAAGCTTGTTACTACGAATCCCTAGAGTTTACAGATCGTCAACAAGGCAAGTTACACTTTGATCATACTTTTCTATACCTAGTTTTTACTATGCATTAGTTTTGCCCCTCAAATATTTGCATGAGTAGGATTGGGAACATGTGGTTTGGTTGTAGTATTTGAGGTAGGAACCTAATACCTTTGATCACCCTAGGAATATACGTTATGCTCTATTATTTCTTAGCCATGCTCGTAGACGTGGCTTGGATCATGATACACATGGAAGTGATGAGAGTCATTAATTTTGGATAACATTAAGGTGGCAACTTTAATACACATCTGGGTGGATTGGTTTGGGTACCTGGAGAATCCAGTGTTTGTCCATTTGGGAAATCCCGGAGTACCCGTGTGATTTTTCCTCGGTTTGCCACTCAGGCTCAAAGGGATCATATGATATTTCATGCCTAGAAACTTCCATGTGCAGTCACAAGCCATTATGGGCTCTGGCATAGTTGAGTAAGTTGTATGAGCTCTCGAAGAGGTGGACTAGCAGATGTAGGGGAAATTAGGTGTACCGGTCTGCCTGGAGTAGAGAGTTAATGCTTCAGAAAGACTATGTCTTGATCTTCCGATCATGGATGCGGTCGAGTCTTGTGGGGAAAAGTGCGCAACCTCTATAGAGTGTATAAACTAATCATGGTTAGCCATGTCCCCGGTTATGGACATATTAAGTATCTGGAATTGGATATTATTGTTGATCTCATCACTCTTTAATTAATTAAATTAGGTTTAATGATGATACTTGTTTAATTGGGATTTGAGTTGGATGAACCTTCTCAAATATTTGGTACAACTTGGGAGTAGTAAATAAATTTATTCCTTTGGTCTAGGGAAAAACTATCTTTATGCAAAATCATAAACTTAGAGCCTCCACCAGCCAAATATTGCATGTAGATACAGTTCTTGCATTCATTTCTTTACTGTGTAGCTCTGCCAGCATATTCAATGTGCTGACCTACACGGCTGTAACGCCTCATGTTGCAGACTACTCAGACGATGAATAAGGTGCGATAGGTCGTTGTCGTGCACTCATCTATGCCGTTGGAGTTGATGGACTCATTTTCCTTCGAAGCTTCCACAACTATTTAGTTTAGATGGCCTTCAGCCATATTAGTTTTGTGTAACCATACTCTTTATGAGGACTCGATGTAATAAATGTGTGATTGTACTCTGTTATAATTCCTCGAGTACTGTGTGTGTCAGCATTACTAATCCAGGGATGACACTTAAACACAGAGACTTCGGTCCATTGGGATCATGGTTGCTACAAGATGGTATCAGACCACACATTGACTGTAGGACGCGACCACTAGGATAAGCCACATGATTACTCTTCTCTGCTCATTTCTAATTCTCCTCTATTTCTACTCTATAGATGGCAGACCTCAGGAACAAGTTCATTCAGCCGGATGACGACACCCCTTTCGGACGATAGTTGAAGGAAGTCACTAAGTACCTGAACATCGGACTACCAAACTTCACTAGGACTTTCTCTGCAACTTTATTAGGAGAGGAGCACTGGAAATCAAGGTTTGGGTACATGGGAAGACATTTGCGCCAACAACGGAGCCTATTGATTTCTACTGGGATGCACCAAGTTGGAGTTTGGGAAAGAGCATGGCAGCCCACATCACTTTTGGACGCATATGTGAGGTGTATCACAAGGAGCTAGAAAACACCATTTATCAAATATGTGGACGTCATGACGAGGAATGGGAGATGATTCGTACCAGGAAGTATGGATCAATTGCAGCTTACATTCAGGAGATGGGTGACCACATTCGCTGATACGAGAATCAACTATGCTTCAACATGAAGAAGATCAAGAAGCTAATGAAGAAGAATATTGAGCTAGAAGAGGAACTCAAGTATACACGCAATGGATATGAGGAAGAAATTGTTGTACTACTGCAGAAGCATGAAGATTTGAAGAGGATGCTAGGGCTACCCGTCGAGAACCATAAGCGAGAACCTGAAAAGGAGATCTGTTCAGAGGACTACATCATCTTGGACGACACCGACATGGACAGTGATGCAAATGATGACAGTGATGATGACTACATAGACGAAGCTGGAGCATATATCACGGAGTCTTCCTCCGATCAAAATTTCTAGACGACCACCATGTTACTAGTAGTATTCTTCCAAGTAGTTAGTTTCAGTCGATTTGTAGTCGTAGTTTAGACCGTTGAGTGAACCTTGGTTGATATTGAATGAAGTGAATTAATTGTATTTGCCTCATGTGCATATGGGTAGTGAATCTCTCTTAGACCCTATTCTATTCTGTTTTCTCACCCTCTAACCCATCAGATGCCTCCAAGACGTGACACTGGATTCGTGTTCCCACCGGAGCTCATCCAGTTGATCCAGCAGCAGAATGCCTTGATGCAGATGCTAGTGCAGAACCAGAACCAAGGCAACAACAACAACAACAACAACAACAACCCACTGCCACCACCCCTTGTTGACAACCTAGCCCGTTTTCTGAGATTGAATCCACCGGTATTCTCTAGCAGCACCGAGCCGATTGTTGCAGATGATTGGCTCCGCAAGATTGGAAGAGAGCTGACTACTGCAGGATGCACAGATGTAGAGAGAGCGCGTTTCAGCGCACATCAGCTTGATGGACCCGCAGCATCTTGTTGTAAGAACTTCACCACCACTTACCCCATTGATATAGTTACGTGGGATCACTTTCAGCAGGCTTTCTGCACCACCCATGTTTCAGCAGGAGCTATGGGCATGAAGAAGCGTGAGTTTCGCAACTTGCACCAAGGGAGTCGTATAGTGGGACAATATGTGGATGAGTTTAGCAAGTTAGTGCGCTATGCCCCAGATGATGTGGCCACAGATGCCGCGAAGCAGGAGAAGTTTCTTGAGGGACTCAATGATGAGCTAAGCATGCAGTTGATGGTGGTAGCCTTCAATAACTACCAGGAGCTGGTAGACAGGGCCCTCATGATAGAAGGCAAGCAGCAACAGATTGACAATCGCAAGAGGAAGTGTGGACAGGGGAGGTACACTTCTGGAGCTCAGCAGAAGCCCCGCTATTCCCCGTACTCGGGAGGACATACTCACAACCATTGAGGCCATAACCATGGAGGGCATATGCACAATGGAGGAAGTTTGCACAACCACAGTGTCCCTAAGAATGGCAATGGGAATGGAGGAAGCAACAGTCAGAACCGTTCCAACCCCGCAACACCAGCCAAGAGGGATCTGAGTCACATTACTTGTTTAAAGTGCGGGAATACCAGACATTATGCCACTGAATGTCCTGAAGCAAAGAATGGAAATGGCAATGGAAGTTATGCAAAGAATCCCAACCCCTTCAGCAAAGGTCAGGTGAACCACGTCAACGTGGAGGAGATTGCGGAGCAGCCCGACGCAGTTGTTGGTAAGTTTTTAATTAATGCATTTACAACACTTGTTCTTTTTGATACTGGTGCATCTCATTCATTCATATCAAGGGGATTTGTGAATAAGTATAAGTTGCCAACATTAGCCCTTAAGTCACCTATGTTAGTAAGTTCCCTAAGAGCGGAGTATATGGCTAGTAGGGGATGCTATCAGTTGCCAGTAACCATAGGTAGACATGTTTTCCCCACCGACCCGATTGTCCTGGAGTCACAAGGATTGGATGTGATACTAGGCATGGATTGGCTATCCAAGTATGAGGGAAACATCGATTGCGCCAGTAAATCGATTCTTCTCACCACCCCAGAAGGAAAGTGGATCAAGTATGTGTCTAGGCATGCGCCGAGGAGGACTCAGGTGAATTCCTTATCAGGAGTTGTTCAGGAGGAAGTACCAATGGTGAAGGATTATCCCAATGTATTTCCGAAAGAGTTACCAGGCATGCCACCAGATTGAGATATTGAGTTTTTGATTTAGTTATTGCCAGGCACCAGACCAATATCAAAGGAACCGTATCGGATGCCCGCAAATGATCTGGAAGAAATTAAGAAGCAGATTAAGGAGTTACTGAAGAAAGGTTACATTTGACCAAGTTCATCACCTTGGGGAGCCCCGGTGCTTCTAGTGGGGAAGAAGGATGGATCTTTGAGGATGATTGTTGATTGTTGTGCGTTGAATGAGGTGACGATCAAGAAAAAATACCCTCTACCGATGATCAATGATTTGTTTGACCAATAGCAAGGAGCTAAAGTTTTCTCCAAGATCGATATTCGATCAAGTTATCACCAATTGAAGATCCGAGAGCAGGATATACCTAAGACAGCTTTTACCACGAGGTATGTGCTATACGAGTATACAGTTATGTCATTTGGTTTTACTAATGCCCCTGCCTATTTCATGAGTATGATGAACAAGGTGTTCATGGAGTTTTGGATAAATTCATCGTGGTGTTCATTGATGACATTTTGGTGTACTCGAAGAATGAAGAAGAGCATAAGGAACATTTGTGTTTAGTCCTTGAGAAGCTCAGGGAACATCAGTCGTATGCCAAGTTCAGCAAATGTGAGTTTTGGTTGACGGAAGTTGGATTTCTCGGGCATGTTATATCCGGAGAAGGAGTAGTAGTAGACCCTACCAAGGTTGCTTCCGCCACTAAATGGTTGGCAGCCACCTCAGTGGGAGAGATCATAAGTTTTCTTGGACTCGCAGGTTATTACCGAAGATTTATTGAGAATTTTTGCAAGATTGCGAAACCCATAACAGAGTTATTGAAGGACATCAATTTTAAATGGACTGAGGATTGTGAGTCTAGTTTTCAGGAGTTGAAGAAACTTTTGGTTACAGCCCCAGTGTTGATTCTCCCTGATATACGCAAGGATTTCCAAGTGTATTGCGACGCTTCCTATCGAGGACTTGGAGGTGTGCTTATGCAGGACGGAAGAGTTGTTTCATATGCCTCACGACAGCTTCGACCTCATGAGTTGAATTATGCTACGCATGACTTGGAGTTAGCAGCCTAGTGCATGCGCTCAAGACATGGAGACATTTTCTCATCGGTAACCGTTGTGATGTTTACACGGATCATAAAAGTTTGAAGTACATCTTCATGCAGAAGGAGTTAAACCTCGGGCAAAGGAGATGGTTGGAGCTCATAAAGGATTAATGCATGAGATTACATTATCATCCAGGAAAGGCCAATGTCGTAGCAGACGCGTCCAGCCGCAAGAGTTATGTTAACACGCTCATAACCGGAGGATTACCTAAGGAGTTAGCAGACAACCTTCGAGAGCTACGCTTGGCGATAGTTCCGAGAGGTTATGTTGCAGCATTGGAAATTTGGTCCACTTTTTTTGGGAAAGATCAGAGAAGCCCGGAAGATGGACAAGGAGATTGCTGAGATAAATGAAAGGATGAGTAAAGGAAAGGCTAAAGGATTTCGTGAGGATGAGCACGACACTTTTTGATTTGCAGATCGTATCTATATGCCTAATGACCCTGAGATCAGGAAGTTGATTCTTCAGGAGGCTCATGATTCGCCTTACTCTATTCACCCAGGCAACACCAAGATGTATCTGGATTTGAAGGAATGTTTCTGGTAGACAGGAATGGAGAAGGATATTGCCAAGTATGTTGCCGTATGCGATGTATGTTAGAGAGTTAAGGCAGAGCATCAGAAACCAGCAGGGCTGCTACAGCTGTTGCCGATACCCGAATGGAAGTGGGATAAACTTGGCATGGATTCTATCACTGGATTACCCTAGACTTGTTCAGGCTATGACTCTATTTGGGTTGTAGTTGATCACTTGACGAAAGTAGCCCATTTCATCCCGGTGAAGACAACTTATACGAGTGCTAAGTTGGCGAAGATATACATGACCAGGATCTTATGTCTGCATGGAGTTCCAGGGACCATAGTATCAGATAGGGGAACACAGTTTACTTCAAAGTTTTGGAATCAGCTGCATGAAACTTTGGGTACCAGGCTAGAGTTTAGTACAACCTTTCATCCATAGATAGATGGACAGACCGAGAGAGTCAATCAGATTTTAGAGGACATGTTCAGAGCTTGTGCGCTAGATTATGGATCTAGTTGGGATGAAAATTTACCCTATGCAGAGTTCTCCTATAACAACAGTTATCAAGCCAGTTTGAAGATGGCCCCTTTCGAAGCCTTGTAAGGAAGGAGGTGCAAGACACCATTATCATGGGATGAAGTTGGAGATCGACAGTTGTTCAGACCAGACTTAATTAGAAATTCTGAGGAGAAGGTTAAGTTGATTCGAGACAAACTCAAGGTAGCCCAATCCAGGCAGAAGAGTTATGTAGATACTAAACGCAAGGAGGTAGCCTACGAAGTCAGAGACAGAGCATATCTTCGTGTGTCCCCACTTTGAGGAGTTAAATGATTTGGAGCCAAGGGAAAGTTAGCTCCATGTTTTGTGGGACCATACAGAGTTTTGGAACACATGGGAGAAGTTGCTTACAAGTTTGAATTGCCCGAAGGATTCTCAGGAGTTCATGATGTGTTTCATGTTTCCCAGTTGAAGAAGTGCCACGCAGAGATGGCCAACATTCCTCTGAGAGATACAATGCCGCCGTAAGCAATTCAGTTGGATAGTGATCTGACCTATGAAGAGAAGCTAGTCAAGATTCTAGAGTTTTCCAGCCGAGTTACTCGCAGCAAGGTTATCAAGTTTTGCAAAGTTCAGTGGAGCCATCATACCGAGGAGGAAGCCACCTTGGTGCGAGAAGAAGACCTCCGCAAACACTACCCAAACCTTTTTGCTAACCAACCCAAATCTCGAGGGCGATATTCCTCTTAAGGGGGGTAGGTTTGTAACATCCCAATTCTCAATTTGGATGTTATACATAGATCATCATATGCATATCATATTTTATTTGCATTTGGTTGTGATCCTAGAAATCTTAAGCAACTCAAGGACCCAAGGAGAGAGTTGGAGGTTTCACAAAAATTTCATATTTGAATTTATTGCAAATTTGAAAAGAGGATCAATTTGATTTTAATAATTTATCTCCAATTATTTCCAACAATAAAAATAAATGAGAGAAGATAAAATGACTTCTTCAATAGAAGAGAAATATTGGAGAAGAATTTTGAAATCAAATTGTTATTTTATTTGCTATTTTATTTGAATTAGAGAAAACATGCATTTTCAAAAATTGCATTCAGTCCAGAAAAATGTTCATTATGTCCCAAATATTAGGTAGGGACGGTGAAAACTGTTTCTGGAATTTTTAGAATTTTTCTTATATTTTATTAGGATTTTCTTCTGCGCGGAAATCGTTTTAAAAAAAGTTAGTGCGCACCGACTGGGCCGGCCCAGCCGCAGCCGAGGCCAAGCCCAGCTGCGCGCCACCGTCTCCCTCCGGCTCGGGACCGGAGTCCGGAGTTTGCACGACACCGCCGCCGCCGTGTCCGACCTGGACACGGGGAGCCGCCCCCTCCCGCAAGCCACCCCGCCGCCGCCTCTCCCCCGCCTTAAAAGGCAGCCCCCCGGCCCCCTCGACCTCCACATCGCCGTGCCGCCTAGAAGCTGCCGCCAACGGCGCTGCTAGCTGCTGTTGCTGCCGCCCCGCGCCGCCGTCACCTCGCCCTGCCGATCCGTCGCCGGAGCCGAAGCCGATCCGTCGCAGGTCAATTCCGGTCAACTGGTATAAAACCGTATGGTTTTTCTTGGTTTTATTTTATTAGATTGGTTTAGGTTTAGATCGGTTTTTTTAGTTGTTATTTTTAGTTAGTTAGTGAATGTTCACCCGTTAGATCGTTTTAACAAACAAATACGTTTGTTTAGTTCTGTTAGCGAACGTTCATTCTGTAGATTTTTCTTTTTAGTTTTATTTTCGGCCAGCGACCTATCCGCGAATAAGTTTTATCGCGATTTAGCCCTGATCTTAAAACTAGCGTAACTTTTTGCTTGTTTATCCAAATTAGATGAAACCAACGCCTAAATCTTCGTAACGATCTCTTCTTTCCAGTAAACCAACTTGAACATGATTATGACAATTTAAAATTTGAATTTAGTTCAGATTAGTAATCGGTCTTGTTTTGTTTGTATCTTGAGTTTCGTAACTCCGTTTGAGTTGATTCTTTTTGCAAATCGTAGCTAATCACATGTACCTACTGTTACGATCTATCCACATGAAAATAATGCACTTAGGTTTTGTTTTCTGTTTAGTTTAGCCATTTTCTTGTTTCGAGTGTTAATTGGATTCTTTTCTCGTTTTCTCTTTGTTTTGTTTGAGTGATTGCTTATGTATGCTACTATTTGTCTATGCTAGATTACCCGTAGTGCGAAGCTTGTTACTATGAATCCCTAGAGTTTACAGATCGTCAACAAGGCAAGTTACACTTTGATCATACTTTTCTATACCCAGTTTTTACTATGCATTAGTTTTGCCCCTCAAATATTTGCATGAGTAGGATTGGGAACATGTGGTTTGGTTGTAGTATTTGAGGTAGGAACCTAATACCTTTGATCACCCTGGGAATATACGTTATGCTCTATTATTGCTTAGCCACGCTCGCAGACGGGGATTGGATTGTGATACACATGGAAGTTATGAGAGTTATTAATTTTGGATAACATTAAGGTGGCAACTTTAATACACATCTTGGTGGATTGGTTGGGGCACCTGGAGAATCCAGTGTTTGTCCATTTGGGAAATCCCTGAGTACCCATGTGATTTTTCCTCGGTTCGCCACCCAGGCTCAAAAGGATCATATGATATTTCATGCCTAGAAACTTTCCTGTGCAGCCACAAGCCATTATGGGCTCTGACATAGTTGAGTAAGTTGTATGAGCTATCGAAGAGGTGGACTAGCAGATGTAGGGGAAAGTAGGTGTACCGGTCTGCCCGGAGTAGAGAGTTAATGCTTCAGAAAGACTGTGTATCTGGATGCGGTCGAGTCTTGTGGGGAAAAGTGTGCAACCTCTGCAGAGTGTATAAACTAATCATTGTTAGCCGTGTGCCTTGTTATGGACATCTTGTGTATCTGGAATTGGATATTATTGATGATCTCATCACTCTTTAATTAATTAACTTGGGTTTAATGATGGTACTTGTTTAATTGGGATTTGAGTTGGAGGAACATTCTCAAATATTTGGTACAACTTGGGAGTAGTAAATAATTTTATTCCTTTGTTGTAGGAAAAAACTAGCTTTGTGCAAAATCATAAACTTAGAGCCTCCACCAGCCAAATATTGCATGTAGATATAGTTCTTGCATTCATTGCTTTACAGTGTAACTCTGCCAGCATATTCAATGTGCTGACCTACACGGCTGCAACGCCTCATGTTGCAGACTACTCAGACAATGAATAAGGTGTGATAGGTCGTTGTCATGCACTCAGCTATGCCGTTGGAGTCGATGGACTCATTTACCTTCAAAGCTTTTGCAGTTATTTAGTTTAGATGGCCTTTAGCCATATTATTTTTGTGTAATCATAATCTTTATGAGGACTCGATGTAATAACTGTGTGATTGAACTCTGTTATAATTCCTCAATTACGGTGTGTGTCAGCATTACCGATCCAGGGATGACACTTAAGCACAGAGACTTCGGTCCATTGGGATCGTGGTTGGTACAATGCCATAAGTTTCTGGAGAGATAAGAATCAATCATACGTATAAGAGAGGGGGCATGCTGCAGCACAGTGGTGTGGCTGCCGCGAATCCCTCAACTATGGGATGTTTGATTAGTCTATCCAATGGTCTAAGTCGGAGCCATGTTGTGCCCTAGCCAAAGACAGTTAATGTGGGTCGTTATATAAGAAAGATCCTATGGTTCATATGTGGTGATATTCAGACACTATATAGGAGTATAGATATAGATGTCTACTCTTATACTCCCTCCGTTTCTAAATATTTGTCTTTTTAGATTTCAAATGGACTAACACATACGGATGTGTATGTAGACATATTTTAGAGTGTAGATTCACTCATTTTGCTCTGTATGTAGTCACTTGTTGAAATCTCTAAAAAGACAAATATTTAGGAATGGAAGGGAATAGAAAACAGAGTTGGTGATGATGGTGTGCGTGCCATCCTGCAATATAGGTCGTCGGATTTATATCTAATGGATAGGAAGGAAACTATGGCAATTTTGCAAAAAGATACCCACACCCCTCTCCACATTTGCAAATAAAGTCTTCCCTCATTCATCCTTTTCTCTCACAAGATAAACTACTCATACAAATGCATCTTGATGTTCCGTGCAACGCACGGGAATCTAGCTAGTTTCTTTTAAAATAGGGACTGCAATAATTGGGTTGAAGTGATATATTTTATGTCTGCCCCGTATGATTTCAGATTCACTGGTAGTAACAAAGAAAAGGTTTCCTTGTTAATTAACAGAAAATAGGGTGAAAACTATCACATGAGGCCGGTAAAAACAAGGCACACTAGGTTCAGCGTCATCGTCACTACAGCTATGCGTGCACGAGAAGTCTACATATCGAGGGGGCTACGAAGAGAAAGACGTATCGAGTGTGTCTGAGCAAGGCACAGAGACACAACTAGCTTGTGTGTGTATGTGTGTGTGAGAGAGAGAAACCAATCGATAGATTAAGATCAAGATCGAGTTGTCACCCTTCTACTGTCATTGTTGGGGGCTG
This sequence comes from Triticum timopheevii, assembly GCA_963921465.1. Lineage (NCBI taxonomy): Eukaryota > Viridiplantae > Streptophyta > Magnoliopsida > Poales > Poaceae > Triticum > Triticum timopheevii. Next base: position 215,641,508 of record OY997268.1, read on the forward strand.
GGGAGGGGGAGGGAGACAAAGATGTATCAAGAGTGTTCGCGCGGTAGGCACAGAGGCATAACTTGCGAGTGTGTGTATATGTGTGTGTGTGTTTGAGAGAGAAGCCAGTAGATAGATTATTATCAAGATCGAGGTGCCTACCTACTCCTTCAGTGTCACGTAGTGCGTGTGTGTGTGTGTGTGTGTGTGTTTGAGACAGAAGCCAGTAGATAGATTAGTATCAAGATCGAGGTGCCACCCTACTCCTTTGGTGTCGGGAAGTGTGTGGGTGTGGGTGTGGGGGGGAGGGGGTAGTGACACTTATATATAGGGAGAAGGAGTTTGTGCGACACATATCTATATTAAGGGATAGGTAGATAGCATGTGTGCGAGGCATACTTAAAGCGTCACGGAGATAAACAAACGGTGTGCATGCAAGTGCCGGAAAAAAATGAAGAGAGAAACAATGTCTACGTGTGTGTGTGTGAGAGAGAGAGAGAGAGTGAGAGAGAGAGAGCAAAATCTCAAAACTAAAGGTGCTCTGCTAGAATCCCATTGTATGCATTCATATGGTTCCGGAACTCAAGTTAGCTATATGTGTGAGAGACATGATTATACTTTGAGACATTAGTGGCGGTGGGTGGGCGGAATTAAAGGGGTGGGCGTGTTAGACAGAGGGAGAGTGTGTGTTTCTCTATGAGAGACTTGTAGGGCATGGTAGAAACACGAATTCTAACCTTGACGGAGGGAGAGAAATACACGAAGTGCGCATGTGTGATTCCGATGCCCACGGAGAAATGAGATATGTACATGTGTGAGAGAGATTGCACAATTCATTCACGTATCACTATCTAGCTATCGTGGACGTGCATCGTTTGAACATAAATCAATATCTACTTCGTATCATGGCCAAAGATACAATATCGATTCAACACTATAAAGATTGGACACTCACATATCACATATTTTTTTCTAAATAATCCTTTTCAATTGTGCATGCCAAAGTTACAGTGATGTTTCTTCAAACAACCAATGTAGCTATCATCTACATGCACCATTCTTAGTCTTGCATTAAAATTCATTAATCTTGGATGATTTAAGGTTCTATTATGAAGTAATATATGTAATATTCATATATGCATTCAATGGGTATGCAATTTATGAAATGGAGGGTATGTAATCATGTGACGTAACACTTTTAAGTAGCGGACTACAATATCCACTTTTTTTGTGCGCCTCTACAATAACACGTAAATGCATTATGTTTAAATTAAATAACCAATGGCACTAAATTATCTATTTACACGAGAGATACATGGGCTGAGCGTTTGATCCCTTTTTTTGTGAACGCGCCTCTACACCTGTACGATTGGTCGCGCCCGTGTGAACGTCCAAGTTATTTGTGCATCATCCCGAGCTATTGTCTTTTTCTCTAGGGTGGACTTCACACCAGTTATTAACTGCTGACGCGTGCCCCGTGTACACAGTGTCGCATGACCTTCCCGCTAGCACTGTCCAAAATTAGTTGAAACTGGATACGAATGATCCCGCGGGTGGCAAAATCTCCCGCCTCCTTCTAAAATTCCCGCACCTAGTCTTTAGCATGCGAAATTCCACTTTTGTCCTTGGTGCACAAAGAACAACAATTACAATACCGCCCTCATTTACATAATAGGTCAGGGATGCTTTGGTAACTTCCGGTTCCCTCCACTACATGGCACCCCCATTTCCTCTCCCCTGCTCGCAAAAATGACTACCTCCAGCACCAAAGCATCTATAGCGACCAAACCTCAAACAGTCTAGTCTCTGTGCATCAGTGTCATCCCTGGATTGGTAATGCTGACACGCACAATACTCGAGGATTTACAGAAGAGTAGCAATCACACACTTATTACATTGAATGTCTCAAAAGAGAACTTATTACAATAATATGGCTTAAGGCCATCTAAAAACGATAACAGTGGAAGGCTTGGAAGATAAAGTGAGTCCATCAACTCTAACGGCATAGCTGAGTAAAAGACAACGACCTATGGCACCTTACTCGTTGTTTGAAAAGTCTGCAACATGAAATGTTGCAGCCCGAAACGGGTCAGCACATGGAATATGCTGGCAATGTAACACATAGAGTAATGAACAGAATGAATGCTATCACTACATGCATATATGGCTGGTGGAAAGCTCTATGGTTATAGTTTTGCATAAAGCCAATTTTTTCCTACAACAATGGAATAAATTTTATTTAACTATCATGGTGGTTGTTAAACAGTGAGAAGGTTCCTCCAACTCAATCCCAATTAAGCATCATCATTAACCCAATCAAATTAGTTTAGAGTGATGAGATCAACATGATAATGCAAGAACCAGATACTCAAGATGTCCATAACCGGGGACATGGCTAACCATGATTAGTTTGTACACTCTGCAGAGGTTTGCGCACTTTTCCCCACAAGACTCAAACACATCCATTGTCAGAGATTCGAGACATAGTCTTTCTAAAGCATTAACTCTCTACTCTGGGTAGACCCACCTAAAACCCACTACTTCTGCTAGTCTACCTCTTCAAGATCTTCACGCAACTTACTCAACTATGCCAGAGCCCATATTGGCTTGTGGCTGCACACGGAAGTTTCTAGCATGAAAAATCTTATGATCCCTTTGAGCCTAGGTGGCAAACCGTAGGGGGCAGATTTCCCCAAGATTCCGCTCGAGGATTCTGCCAAGAAGTGGCAGAATTCCTTCTTCTACGTCCGCAACCATGGTGTGGACCATATCAATCTTCCCCCCTTTGTCATCGTGCCGCCGCGGGTGAAGACAAACTGGGGCTACTCACCCCAGTGCCCGTCGCAGGAGATCGTCAACCTCTGCGAGCGGGTGACGGTGATGAGGACGCAGGAGGGGCTCACCGGCACGGACCTTCTCGCCACATTCATCACCCGCCGTGTCCTCCCGCTTCAGAGGCGCTCCTGCCTCATCGGCGAGATGATCGGCCTGCAGGACCCCAACCGAATGGGGAGCAGGCCGCGCGCGCCGTCTGGGGAGCAGGCCGCGCGCGCCGTCAACGTCATCTCCAGGGCCAATCTTGGAGAGGATTGGCGATTCGGCAAGGCGCCATATAGCCAAGCGAACCGGGCGCCACAGGTGAGCGTCTGGTCTCCTTATTTTGCCGCCGCACATCTTCTCATTCGTCCCGACGCGTCATGGGAGATTATTCTGAACGCGAGTTGGCACCCTTACGCCCGGGCTCCGTTGTAGGTGGCACCGGTGGCACCAGAGGAGCCCGCGGCCCAAGGCGGCGAGGAGGTGGCCGAGTCCGATGCCGGCGCTGGGCGTCGCGTGGGTATGTCTTGCGTGTTTCTTCTTCATTTTGTCTTGAATTGTTGCTCGTGTCGCGGTGAAGGCGACGCTAACGCCGATTGCTTGGTGTAGCAGCGTTGGGCGGGGGAGGCGGCGACGCGGGCGGAGCCGGGTCCTCGCATGGGGCGGCGCCGACCCGCCCGCATGGCAAGGACAGCATTGCGCCGCGACTCCGCAGATCGAAGCACGCGGCGGATCCGGCCGAGCCCGGGAGGCCGGCCAAGAAGAAGCGCGGGAAGCCGGCCCCGGTCCCAGTATTGACGGGGTAAGTCTTGTTTCTTGCTTGCGCCATGATTTCTTGGGCCAGCCTTGTCTTCGCTTGCTTATTCTTCTTTTTCTTCAGGTCGCCGATCGCGCTGGCGAGGGCGGCGGTGGAGGCCGCGGCCGCCGAAGGGACCGCGTTCCGTAGGAGCCGGTCTGACCTTGCCGGCCTGTCCGGGGAGGAGGGACGGGGTGACTCGGACCTCGGCCTGGACCCGGACGACACCGAGGCCTTAGCCTGGCGGGACAGGAACCGGGCCGAGGCGGAGTTGGAGGCGGCGTCGGTTCGGGCTTGGACCGACGCGGCGGCGGCATGGGCGCGAGGCGGCGCAGAGCCGGCCTGGCGCGAGATGCCTGAGGGCACGGTGGTGGAGGCGACGGTTTTTGAACCGTCGTCGGTGAGGGAGCGCGGCCGTGGGGGCCAGCCCGAGGTGGTGCTCCTCAACCAGGAGGTCGTGGAGGTGGGGGGCGATACCCCGCCGCGAGCCGACGTGGTCGAGTGCGCGGGGGCTGATGGTGGTGGAGGCAGCGTCCGGGAGGGGGCGGCGCCGGAGGCGCCGGAGGCTATGGAGGAGGCACCGCAGGCGGCGTTGCCTGAGGTGGCTACGCAGGGCGTCCCGGTGTCTGGACCGCCGTTGGCACTAGAAGGGGCGTCGGAGGAGGTGTTGGCGCGTCGCAAGCGGCCAGCGGGCGGCATGCCTTGGTGCCCCGGCAGGGCCGGCGCCGAGTTGCCGTGCCGCAGCCTGCGCGGAGCGGTGGCGCGGCCGTCTTCGGGCCCCAGACCCAGGAGGAGGCGGCGCTGGATGCCATCAGCCGCCGTCTGCGAGGCCAGACGGAGTGCCTTGGGGCCTTCGCCGAGGCCGAGACGGAGAGGACGCGCGACCTGGAGCGTGCCGTCCTGGTAAGTCCTTCTTCTTCTTGTTTTCTTGTGATTTTATCTCTGTGGGGGCGCGCCAGCGCACCCACTGGGTGTAGCCCCCGAGGTTCGGGCCAACTATGTAGTAGTTGGGTCGAACCTTAGGAGCGTTGGCCTTGTGTTGACTTTGGTCTTCTCTTCAGCATCTTGACGCCTTCCGGGTTGCCGCCTTCAACCGGCTTCTGGGCAAGCATCGGGAGCTCAAGGAGCAGCTTGCTGCCAAGGAGGAGGAGCTTCGCGTCGCCGCAGGTACTTTGTTGTGTTCTTTTCTTCTAGTGGGGGCGCGCTAGCGCACCCACTGGGTGTAGCCCCCGAGATTCGGGCCAACTGTGTAACAGTTGGGCCAAATCTTAGGTCTAGTCTTATTCTTTCTTTTTGCTTAGTTCTTCTTCTTTGCAGCCGAGGTGCTGTCTTGGCAGACCCGGTTGTTCCGGTCTGGTCATCACTATGACCGGCTTGTTGCTGATTCCGACCGTCTCGGCGTCGAGGCGGCGCAGGCAAGGGCGGAGGCGACCGTGGCCCAGCGGTCTCTTGACGAGGCCAACCGGCTGCACGAGCAGCTGGCGGGTCACAAGAGCCGCCTAGAGGCCGAGGTGGAGCTTCTCAAGGCGGAGGCTGCCAAGGTGGGGGAGATGCAGTAGGCCCTGGTCGAGGCGGACCAGCAGCGCGGCCAGCTGGTCGATGACAAGGGCCGGCTCCAGGCCGAGGTGGAGCGTCTGCGGGAGCAGGCCACCACGGCTGAGGAGGCCCGCCAGGCCGAGGCTCGCCGCCGTGAGGCGGTCGAGAAGGCGGCCGAAGACAAGGACGCCGAGCTGAAGGCAGCCCTTGCTAAGGCGGCCGACCTGGAGAAGGCGCTCGGGGAGCGGGACCGTGTCTTGGAGCGGGAGCAACATGGTACGTTGCTCGAGGCGCAACACCTGGAAGAGTCTTTCTCCAGTAAGTGATGCATCTTTGTTGTTTGCCGGGTCGGGACCCGGCCCTTTCTTCTTTGTTGCTCTTCTGACTTGCTTCTTCTTTGGCTATAGGGGCCTTTGGAGACGCAGCGGCTGGCGGAGGAAGCCGTCCGCTATCAACGTGACCCGACTGGCGTTGTTGGGTCCGGGACGGATCCGCTGATGGGCTGGACTTTCCCAGAGATCATTGCCGCTGCTGAGGCCCGGCTGCGGGTCTTGGGGATGCAGATGGAGCGGCTGTCCCGAGCCGGTACCGCGATGATGGCGGCCTTGTGGCCGGACTCCGTCCATCCGCGTAGCTTCTCGCGTCTGGCGCGCTGGTTGGAGATGGGTCCGGATCGCCTAAGCGACTGGCGCGTTTCCACCGCTCGGGCCGGTGCTGAGATGGCACTCTGGATTGCATTGTCTTGGCATCCGGATCTTCAGCTGGACGCGCTGATGGGTCAGCGCGCTGGCTCGGAGCAGTTGCTGCAGGAGCAGGCCGGCCGGATCGCCTCCCGGGCCAGCTATATCGCCGAGTTCGCCTTCCACGACGAGTTCCATCCGAAACGACTACGGCTTGCTTCTTCGCGACTCAGAGGGCAGCTCGGAGGAGATGGGCGTCTACGGCGATGGGGAAGCCAAAGAGGATACCGGTGCTTCGCCAGACCCGGAGGCCGGCCGGGGGGAGCCGTCGACGTCGCGACACGACGTCCTCTCTGAAGCTTCCCCCCCCCCCCCCCCCCCCCCCCCCCCGCGCGCGTGAGTCAGACGGCCGAGGCTCCGGTCCATGACATGGAGTTCAGCTCTTCGAGAGGCGGCCGCGGGAGTTGGGTCCTTAGAAGCATTGAGCGCGAGCGAAACACCCACTGGGCCGGCTGGCCGCAATCCGGCTTGGCCGGTTGGCGAGCAGCCAGTCGTGCGGCTAACTTAGTTGACGAGCGTCCGACCGGGTTGGTCGACCCGGCGGCTTTGACTTAGTGTATGAATCGTAGGGAAGCTTTAGCCCGTTGTGCTTGCCCGCCGTCAGCCAGAGCTGGATCTGCGGTTTTAGGGCGAAGTGTGGGGCTGCGGCATCCTAACTTTATCAGGAATCACCAAGTAAAGTGGCGGGGTGATGATCAAGCCGGACAGCCCCCGAGCCCCCAGGTCAAGCTAGTCGAGCCGGCGGCCGGGCTCGGTAGTAAAGTGGTGCGAAATATGGACGCAATAAATTGGTCGGCAAAAGGCAGCCCCCGAGTGTCGTTCGGGGACCCCATAGTTTCATATGCTTAAAAGGCGTTGATACATACATTCGTGCGGCTAACTGTAAAACGGACGGAGGACTTCCGCGTTCCACGACTGGGTCATTTCTTCGCCGGCGGTGTCCCTCTTGCGCTTCTTTGATTTGCACGCGTCGATGAGGTAGTAGGCATTGCGGTCGCGCAAAGCCCTGCTCATGATGAACGGGCCTTCCCATGGAGAGGACAACTTGTGTTAGCCGGCCTGCTCTTGGACGAGTCGGAGGACGAGGTCGCCCTCGCGGAACGCGAGGGGCTTGATCTTCTTGCTGTGGTAGTGCCTCTGGCCTTGCTGGTAGATAGCCGAGCAGCTAAGTGCCAGAAGGCGCGCCTCTTCGAGCAGGTCGACACCGTCTTCGCGTGCTTCTCTTGCTTCTGCTTTGGTGTACATCATGACGCGCGGCGAGTCGAACTCGACGTCGATCGGGATGATGGCTTCGGATCCGTAGATGAGGAAGAACGGGGTGAACCCGGTCGACTGGTTTGGGGTTGTGTGCAGACTCCAGAGAACCATGGGAAACTCGTCGAGCCAACTGCCGGGTGAGTGGACGAGTGGCTCGACGAGTCGTGGCTTGATGCCGGACAGGATGAGTCCGTTGGCACACTCGACCTGCCCGTTGGACTATGGATGTGCCACGGAGGCCAGGTCGAGGCGGATGCCGGAGACGGAGCAGTATTGCTCGAGCGCGCCCTTGGCGAAGTTGGTGTCGTTGTCGGTGATGATTCTGTTCGGCATGCTGTAGCGCACCGCTATGTCCTTGATGAACCGGACGGCTGTTGGCCCATCCAATTTCTTGATTGGTCTTGCCTCGATCCATTTGGTGAACTAGTCCACTACCACCAGCAAGTGCGTCATGCCGCCTCAAGCGGTTTTGAAGGGTCCCACCATGTCGAGTCCCCAGACCGCGAAGAGCCAGGCGATCGGGATGGTGCGGAGTGCTGACGCCGGCTGGTGGCTGCGTTTTCTGAAGCGCTGGCATCCTTCGCACTTGAGGACGAGCGACTCGATGTCTTCGAGGGCCGTTGGCCAGTAGAAGCCGTGGCGGAACGCCTTGGCCACGAGGGATCGAGATGCGGCGTGGTGCCCGCACTTGCCCTGGTGAATGTCGAGGAGTATGTCGATGCCGCGGTCCTGCTCGACGCAGCGCTGGAACACGCCGGTAGAGCTGCGCTTGACGAGGTCGTTGTTGATGATGCTGTAGGCGGACGCCCGGCGCTGAACTTGTCGGGCCTCGGTCTCGTCCATGGGGAGAACCCCATTCTCCAGCCATTATGATATCGACAAGGCCCAAGATGGGGCCGTGATGGCGGTGAAGATAGCCACCTGGGCGGGTTCCGAGTCGGCGGCTCCAGGGCCGGGTGGAGCAGCCCCCGGGTTGGTCGCGGCGACGGCCGTGTCCGGGGTGATGGTGGCCGGGTTGAGATGAGCAGCCCTCGGGCTGGGTTGACCAGCCCCCGGGCCGGGTTCAGCAGTCCCCGGGTCGGATTGCGCATTCCCCGGGCCGGCTTGCGGCGCTGCCGGGTCTTCTGGGACGTGGATGGACTCGGTGTCCGGCGACGGCTTGACGGACGGCTTGCGCAGGTGCTTGAGGGAGACGCCGGATGGTATGGATTGACGTGACGAGGCGATCTTGACGAGTGTGTCGGCTTCCTCGTTCTCCGCGTGCGGGACGTTGAGGAATTCGCAGCCATCGAAGGATCCGGACAGCTTCTAGATGAGGAAGCGATAGCTTGCCATGTTGGAGTCGCGGGCGTCCCACTTGCCGGAGCACTGCTGCACCACTAAGTCCGAGTCGCCGTAGCATAGGATGCGCCGGATGCCGAGTTCCTTGGCGAGCCGGAGGCCGTGCACAAGGGTTCGTATTCGGCGACGTTGTTGGAGGCGGCAAAGTGGATCTGGAGTGCGTAGCGGAGTCGGTCACGCTTCGGAGATGACTGTACGATGCCGGCCCCTAAGATGAGTCGCATCTTGGACCCGTCGAAGTGCATGCGCAAATGCGTCGAGTTGGGAGGCGGCGGCAAGTGCTGGGTCTCAGTCTAGTCGACGAGGAAATCGGCCAGGACTTGGGACTTGGTCGTGGTGTGGGGCTCATAAAGGATGGTGTGGCCGGCTAGCTGGATCGCCCACTTGGCGACCCGGCCGGAGGCGTCCCGGCACCCAATGATTTCTCTGATAGGCGCCGTGCTAACGACGATGACGGCATGTTCTTGAAAGTACTGCTTCAGCTTCTTGGCGGTCAGGTACACGCCGTAACACATCTTCTGGTAGTGCGGGTAGTTCTGCTTGGAGGTGGAGAGCACTTCGCTCAGGTAGTAGACCGGGCGCTGGACGGCCTGGATCTTGCCCTTCTCCGGTCGCTCGACCACCAACACCGTGCTGACCGCCCGCGAGGTCGCAGCTATGTAGAGCAACAGCGGCTCCTTGTCGGTCGGCCCGGCCAGGACGGGTGCGGTGGAGAGCATGCGCTTGACGTCTTGGAAGGCTTCATCCGCCTTGCCATTCCACTCGAACGGGCTTGTTTTCTTTATTAGCTGGTACAGGGGCAGTGCCTTCTCGCCCAGCCGGCTTAGAAACCGGCTGACCGAAGCCAGGCAGACTGTGAACTTCTGGACATCGCGCAGCCAGGTTGGCTTGCGCATGCGCTCGATGGCCTTGATCTTCTCCGGGTTTGCCTCGATGCCGCGTTCCGAGACGAGGAAACCGAGCAGCTTTCCGGCTGGCATGCCGAAGACGCACTTTTCTGGGTTGAGCTTGACCTTGTATTCGCGGAGATTGGCGAATGTTTCCTTCAGATCGTCGAGGAGCGTGAGGTGCTTCTTGTTCTTCACCACGATATTGTCCACGTACACGTGGATGTTCTTGCCGAGTTGTGGTAGCAGGCATTTCTGCATTCAGCATTGGAAGGTGGCGCCGGCGTTCTTCAACCCGAACGACATGGTGATGTAGCAGTACGCCCCGAAGGGCGTGATGAAGGAAGTCTTCAGGGCATCGGCCGGGTCCAGCTTGATCTGGTGATAGCCGGAGTAGGCGTCCAGGAAGGACAGCAGCTGGGTTGGAGGGCGAACGGATCCTTGGGACAGGCCTTGTTGAGGCTGGTGTAGTCAATACACATGCGCCAGGTCTTTTTCTTCTTCATGACGAGGACTGGGTTGGCCAGCCACTCAGGGTGAAACACTTCCATTATGAAGCCGGCCGCCAAGAGCTTGGCAACCTCTTCACCAATAGTTCTTCTCTTCTCTTCGGAAAATTGACGGAGGGGTTGATGGACAAGCTTGGCATGCTTGCGGATGTGGAGTTTGTGCTCGACGTACCTCCTTGGGCTACCTGGCATGTCTTTCGGGGTCCATGCGAAGATACCCCGATTCTCACGGAGGAAGTCGACGAGCTCGCCTTCCTATTTGCTGTCGAGGCGGGCGCCTACGACAACGTACTTGCTACAGCTGGGGTCTTCCGGGTTCAGCTTCACTTTCTTGGTTTCCTTTGAGGGCTAGAAGGTGGCCTCATCGCCCGGGTCCAAGTTCGGGATCGATGCGTCGGAGTCCTCGCCGGCCAAGACGACGATCCGGTCGAGCTGGCGCCGCTCCTCGGCAATGACCAGCGACTCAGCCAGCTTGGCGCCGTCTCGGGTGCACTCCAGAGGCTTGCGGTAGTCACCGGTGACGGTAATGAGGCCCTTGGAACCCGGCATCTTCATCTTCAGGTACGCGTAGTGGGGAACCGCCATGAATTTGGCGAGCGCGGGCCGGCCCAGCAACGCATGATACGCGCTGGACAGGTCCACCACCTCGAACCCGATCGGTTCGCGTCGGAAGTGGCTGCTATCGCCGAACAGGATGTCAAGCCGGACCTGGCCAATGGGTGAACAGGAGAGGCCGGGTACGATGCCGTGGAAGATGGTCCGGGTTGGCTCCAGGTCCTTGGCCTTAAGGCCGAGCTTGGTCATCGTGTCGCGGTAGAGGATATTGATGCTGCTGCCACCGTCGATGAGAACTCGGGAGAACTTGCAGGTGCGCCGCGCGACGATGGTAGGGTTGAGGATGAGGGCGTATCCACCCGGACTCGGCATGACTGCCGGGTGATCCTCCTGGGTCCAGGTGATCGGGCGATCCGACCAATGCATGAAATCCGTCTTGGCCGGGACGACGGTGTCCACCTCCTGCCGGAGGAGGCGCTCGCTGCGCTTGTCAACGCCGAGGCTGGTGAAGACAATGTAGGCCGCGTTCTGGTACGGGTAGGCGTCGTTCCACATCGCACCGCCGATGGGAGGTGGCGGTGGAGGCGGAGGCGGCTGCCCCGCGCCCGGAGCCGGAGCCGGAGCCGGAGGAGGCGGGACGTCACCCCTCATGATGCGCTTGGTGATGGCACACTATCGAAGCGTGTGCGTGGAGGGTCTTGCGCCGCTGTGGTGCTTGCATGGGGCGTCGAGCATCTCTTCAAAACTTATGGCGGGTTGCCACGCCATCTTGCCGGTCTGCCGGTGCTTCGCTGCCGGGTCCGCCGCGGGCTCGGCGTCCGCGATGAGCCGGTTGTCGTGATGTTGCGCCGGCTGCTCGGCCTTGCGCTTGTTGTTCTGGTGGTGCTGCTGCCGGCTGCCTTCGCCGGACGGCTTCTGTGGAGGGACCGGCTTCGCCTTGCCGGCCTCGTCCAGCGCAACCTGGATCTTCATGGCGGAGTCGGTGTTGGCGTACTTGTCCGCCGTCACCATGAGCGCGGCCATGGTGGCCGGCTCGGAGCATAGAAGCTTGTGCTTGAGGAGGGTGTCGTTTCGGCACTCGCTGACGAAGTATTGGATCGCCGAGACTTCATGGACGCCCTCACAGCAGTTCCGAAGCTCGGTCCAGCGTGCGAGGTACTCGTGGCCGGTCTCTGTCGGCCCCTGCACGCACATGGCGAGCTGGCTGGGGCGACCGGGCCGCTTGTACGTCCCCGTGAAGTTACGGACAAATGCTTCCTCGAAATCGACCCATGCGTTGATGCTGCCCATCGGCAGGCTGTTCAACCATGAGGGAGCCGATCCTTGGAGCATGAGCAGTGTGTAGCGCACGGCGAGATGACGGTTGGCACCCGTGATGCCAATGGCCGTGGTGTAGTCAGTGAGCCAGTCTTCTGGCTTCAGGGTCCCATTATACTTGGGGGTGTCGCGGGGAAGCACGAACCCCTTGAGGAAGGGCTCCTCCCGGATGCGCGGGCTGAAACACGGCGGCCAGATAGCGCCGCTCTCCTCCACCTCGAGGGAGCGAGCGAGCTGATCAAGGCGGTGGCGCGCGTCGGCGTCGTCGATGGCGCGCGGGCCGAATTGACTAGCGGCCAGGCCCTGAGGGGCCGGGTCGGCTGGAGCCGGATGCCGGCCAGGCTGGCCGGGTCCGCGCTGGGTCTTTGGGGCGGGCTCGTTGACTAGAGCATCGGTGGCGGTGCCGGTCGGGTTGCGCCGGGTCCGGCCTTGGCCGGAGTGTGCTCACCGGGCGGTGAAGAGGCCGTGTGCAGGAGTTTGCCGGGTCCGCCAAGGCGGGCAGAGCCGGACCCCGCCGGTTGGCGAGCTGGTTGAGGTGATCCTCCTGGGTGTTGGCGGCGTGGAGGAGCTTGCGCATCCGCCCGATGTGCTCCTTGAGCTCCTCGCCCATGAGTTGGTCGAGCCCGACCGCGGCTGCCTCCGCAGCGCGCATGTTCTTGATTGGGGTCTCATAGACGGTCCGGACGGCAAGGAAGGCCTGGCCGATTGCTCCTCCCTGGGCGCGAGTATCGGCGGCCCGGCTTGGCTCGGCCGCGGCGGGCGTGAATCCGTGGGCGGCGTCGTGCTCCATCTGAGCAGCTTCCAGGCGGCGTCTGGTGGCGGCCAGCGTCTCGGACAGGTCCAGCATTTGCTGGCGCCTGTCCTCGAGCTGGGTTCTGGCTTTCGCGACGTTGGTGGCGTCGACGTCAGTGCCGATGGGGATGCGGAGGCTCTGCATCAAGACACGCAGCGGGTCGGACGGCTCCGTCTGTGCCGTGGCGCCCCCGGCTTTGGCGACTCTTCTCGCCTTCCTCGATAAGGAAGAGGCGCCATCGCCGGTGACGAAGACCTCTACGTGGGCATCCATTGCCCCAACAGTGAATCTGCCGCTGAGAGAGAGCAGGGAGTCAGAGTAGCTGAGCACCCTACTGGGGTACTCGTCGGCCGCGAGCGCGTCAGAGATGCGCAACACCGTGAAGGAAGTGGAGAGCGTGCCGATGACGTCGTCCGCTAGAGTGACGGACTCGTCGGAGTAGGAGAGGGGCCTAGTCCAAAGCATCCTTCCGGCCAGCCCTTCGAGCTGCCCCACGGTGGGCGCCAACTGTCGTGGTGGGTGCACGGCAGATGCCAAGGGATGGCTAAAGAGAGGAGGAGGCTCGAGGGCGCTGGTGGGCTTCGGAGGCGAGGTTGATATGCGCGGCCGTGGGACGCCGGACATACCCAGGTTCGGGGCTCTCCGGAGAGATAACACCCCTAGTCCTGCCGAGTTTAGTTGGATGGTTGATAGTACAATGTCGCTCCTGGAGCTGTATGGAGGAGGAAGGAGGCTGGCCAAGGCTCCGGCTGCTCCTTCTCTCTGGTGTTGCTATGTAGTGGCTAGTCCTATCTTGCTTGCTTTATCTCGTATAGCTTTGCATGCCGGGGATCTCACATATCATCATGCCTCATAGGCGTGGACACCTGGGGGGTTTTATAGATCAACCCACCCAGGGTTACAATGGTAATATGCCGAGTAGGTGAGTCCGTACTGTTGGTGTCCAGGGTACCGGGCTGGGTCCCGCTTGGGAGCTTGTGCTTCGCCGGGTTCCCCTAGGTGCGGACCCCGCGTGCCTAGGGGGACTGTGCGCCATCTTATCAATCATCATGGCGTGGCCGAGTCGAGCCGCGCACTGTGTTCTCCGCCAGGCCGCCGCTTGCTGTCGTCAGTGGTGAGGGCGGGAACACTGTTGTCGTGCCAGCCCTGGTCAGTGGGTAGGTAAGGGGAACTGTTGCCACGCTCCGGCTAACCATGGGCATGGGCGGGGGCACTGTAGTCTTGGTCATCGGTGATTGAGGTCTCGTCCCATCGTACACCCTGGATGGGACGGGAGCTGACCCGTGGATGGGTTGTCATGGACGCCACGGGTGGGTTGGCTTGCTGGGGAAGCCAAGCTTGCGTTGGGCTGAGCTGCCTTGCGCCAGCCGTTGCGGCCGGGTTGACGTACCTTGCCGAGTCGAGGGTCTTGGCCGGGTTGCGTGCCTTGCCGGGTCGAGCGACCCGGCCTGGCGCACGCCGGTTTGCGGGGTGATGCAGGCCCTGCTGTTTTTGAAATAGATCCGGGTTCCATTGCCTGCCTGGGGTTCATCCCCCTGACAGCTTTCTAAAAAACCGAACGTTTTCTCGGATAAACCGGTGGCGGCAGCGGCGGTTATACCTCTGGCGAGGTCGGCGGCGGCTACGGGGTCGGCGGTGGCTTCTCCAGTGGCGGCGGTTGGCGGCGGGTCGGCGGAACGGGACGGCGGCGGCGGCGGCGAGAGGCAGCGGCGGCGGCGCTAGGGTAGCGGGGCGGGGCGGCGGCCTGGCGGGGCTGGCGGCTCGGGGCCACGGCCTTTAATGAGGCCCACCGGGTCGGAGTCCAGGGCGGACATGGCCCGGTAAGGCGGTGGACTTTTTTTTAATAATTCCGACGCGCAGAAAAACTAATAAAAGAAATACTAAACGGACTCCAAAAATCCTTAAATAAATTTTCCCCGTCCTCTAAAAAATATAGCGGACCAGGTGAACATTTATTTGGGCCTCTAGTGCAATTTTGAAAAACACACTTTTTTCCTAATTCAAATAAAATAGCAATAAAACTCTTATTTGATTTTAATGTTTTTCCTCCAATATTTCATTATTTTGGGGAAGTCATTTTATTCCCTCTCTTTTATTTTCATATTTGAAATAGTCGGAGAGAAAAATAATTAAAACCAAATGATCCTCTTTTCAAAATTTGAGAAAACTCAAATATGAAAATAACGGAATCCCCAACTCTCTCCATGGGTCCTTGAGTTGCTTAGAATTTCTAGGATTAACCAAAAATGCAATAAAATATGGTATGCAATGATGATCTAATGTATAACATTCCAAACTGGAAATTTGGGATGTTACAAACCTACCCCCCTTAAGATGAATCTCGCCCTCGAGATTCGGGTTGGCTAGAAAATACGTGCGGGTGGTCCTTCCGTAGGTCTTCCTCTCGTTCCCAGGTGGCTTCATCCTCGGTATGGTGGCTCCACTGAACTTTGTAGAACGTGATAACCTTGCTACACGTGAGTCGGCTGGCAAACTCGAGAATCTTCACTGGTTTCTCCTCGTAGGTCAAATCACTATCCAACTGAATCGCTTCCGGTGGCACTGTATCCCTCAGAGGAATATCGGCCATCTCTGCATGGCAGTTCTTCAACTGGGAAACGTGGAACACATCATGAATGCCTGACAATCCTTCTGGCAACTCCAACTTGTACACAACTTCTCCCATACGCTCCACAACTTTGTATGGTCCCACAAAACATGGTGCTAACTTTCCCTTAACTCCAAAATGCTTAACTCCTCGAAGTGGGGACACACGAAGATATACTCTGTCTCCGACTTCGTAAACTGTTTCCTTGCATTTAGAATCCGCAAAGATCTCCTGCCTAGACTGGGCTACCTTGAGTCTATCGCGAATCAACTTAACCTTCTCTTCAGACTCCTTAATCAAATCTGGTTCAAACAACTGACAGTCTCCAACTTCATCCCATAACAACGGTGTCCTGCACCTCTTTCCGTACAAAGCTTCGAAAGGGGCCATCTTCAAACTGGCTTGATAACTGTTATTGTAAGAGAACTCTGAATATGGCAAATTGTCATCCCAACTAGATCCATAATCTAGCGCACAAGCTCTCAACATGTCCTCCAGAATCTGATTGACTCTCTCGGTCTGTCCATCTGCCTATGGATGAAAAGTTGTACTATACTCTAGCCTGGTACCCAAAGTTTCGTGCAGCTGATTCCAGAACTTTGAGGTACACTGGGTTCCTCTATCCGATACAATGGTCCTCGGAACTCCATGCAGACATACGATCCTGGTCATGTATATCTTTGCCAAATTAGCACTGGTGTAAGTGTTCTTCACTTGAATGAAATGAGCTCCCTTCGTCAAACGATCGACTAGAACCCATATCGAGTCATAGCCTGAACAAATCCTGGGCAATCCCGTGATAAAATCCATGCCTAACTTATCCCACTTCTAGTCGGTATCGGCAATGGCTGTAGCAATCCTGCTGGCTTCTGATGCTCTACCTTTACTCTCTGACATACATCACAAACTGCTACATACTCAGCAATTTCTTTCTTCATTCCAGTCCACCAGAAACTGTCTTTCAAATCTAGATACATCTTGGTATTTCCTGGGTGAATCGAATACAGCGAATCATGGGTCTCCTGCAGAATCAACTTCTTGATCTCGGGGTCATTAGGCACATATACGCGATCCTGAAACCATAAGGTATCGTGTTCATCCTCACGAAATCCTTTAGCCTTTCCTTTGCTCATCTTTTCCTTTATCTGGCAATCTCTTTGCCCGTCTTTTTTGCTTCCCTGATCTTATCCATCAAGGTAGACTGAATTTCCAATGGTGCTACATAACCTCTCGGAACTATTTCCAAACATAGCTCGCGAAGATCCTCTGCTAACTCCTTGGGTAATCCTCCGGTCATGAGTGTATTGACATGACTCGTGCGACTGAATGCATCGGCTAGTACGTTAGCCTTTCCGGGATGAAAGTGCAACTTCATATCATAATCCTTAATGAGCTCCAACCATCTCCTCTGCCTGAGATTCAAGTCCTTCTGCGTAAAGATATACTTCAAACTCTTGTGATCCGTGTACACCTCACAATGATTTCCGATGAGAAAATGTCTCCAGGTCTTCAACGCATGCACTACGGCTGCTAACTCCAAATCGTGTGTAGAATAATTCAACTCATGGGGTTTAAGCTATCGTGAGGCATATGAAACAACTCTTCCCTCCTACATAAGTACTGCTCCAAGTCCTCTACGAGAGGTGTCGCAATACACTTGATAATCCTTGCGTTGATTTGGAAGAATCAACACTGGGGTTATAACCAAGCATTTCTTCAACTCGTGAAAACTGGCCTCACATTCCTCAGTCCATTTGAACTTGGTGTCCTTCTTCAGCAATTCCGTCATGGGCTTTGCAATCTTAGAGAAATTCTCAATGAACTGCCTATAGTATCATGAGAGTCCAAGAAAACTCCGGATCTCTCCAACTGACGTGGGTGATTCCCGTTTAGTCACAGTGACAACCTTGGTGGGGTCTACTGCTATTCCTTCTCCAGATATAACATGTTCGAGGAATCCAACTTCCTTCAACCAAAACACACACTTGCTGAACTTTGCATATCACTGATGTTCTCTGAGCTTCCCAAGTACCAAACGCAAATGCTCCTTATGCTCCTCTTCATTCTTCGAGTAGACCAATATGTCATCAATGAACACCATGACAAACTTATCCAAAAACTCCATAAACACCTTGTTCATCATGTTCATGAAATATGCAGGCGCGTTAGTCAGACCAAATGACATAATTGTATACTCATATAGCCGTACCTTGTGGTAAAAGCTGTCTTAGTATATCCTGCTCTCGAATCTTCAGCTGGTGGTATCCTGATCGCAAATCGATCGTGGAAAATGCTTTAGATCCTTGCAACTAGTCAAACAAATCATTGATCCTCGGTAGCAGGTACTTGTTCTTGATTGTCACTTCGTTCAATCCATGATAATCAACAACCATCCTCAATGATCCATCTTTCTTCCTTCTGGAGTAGTGAGCATAATCGACTTACTGGCGCAGTCAATGTTCCCTCCATACTTCAATAACCAATCCATGCCTAATATTACATCCAGTCCTTGTTACTCCAATACTATTAGGTCTGAGGGGAACACGTAGTTACCAATCCTTAATGGTAACCGATCACACCATAGGCTAGCCATATACTCTGCTCCTGGCGAGGTTACTAACATGGGTGACCTAAGGGCTTGGGTTGGCAGGTTATACTTATCCACAAATCCCCTTGATATGTATGAACGTGATGCACCAGTATCAAAAAGAATGATTGTAGTAAATGAATCAACCAAAAACTTACCTATAACTGCATCGGGTTGCGCTTCAACCTCCTCCACTCTAACGTGGTTCACTTGTCCCATGCTGAAAGGGTTGGGCTTCTTCCCAGAGCTTCCATTGCCATTTTCATTCTTTGCTTTAGAACACTCCATGGAGTAATGTACATTCATTCCGCACTTGAAACAAGTAATGTGACTTAGATCCTTCTTGGCGGGCGTTGCTAGGTTGGAACGGTTCTGACCATTGCTTCCTCCATTCCCATTCCCATTCTTAGGGCCACTATGGTTATGCAAACTTCCTCCAGTGGAATTATGGCCTCCATGGTTATGGTGAATGTGTCCTCCCGAGTTCGAGGTAAAACGGGGCCTCTGCCGAGCTCCTGAATTGTACTTCCCTTGTCCATACTTCCTCTTGCAGTTTTCTATCTGTTGCTTCTTCCCTTCAATCATGAGAGCTCTATCTACCAACTCCTGGTAGTTGTTGAAGGTTGCCACCATCAACTGCATGCTCAGCTCATCATTCAGTCCTTCTAGAAACTTCTCCTGCTTAGCGGCATCTGTAGCATCGTCATCCGGGGCATAACATGCTAACTTACTAAAATCATCCACATACTGGCCTAGTGTACATCCTCCTTGGCGCAAGTTGTGAAACTTGCGCTTCTTCATGGCCATAGCTCTTGCTGAAACATGGGCAATGCGAAAAGCCTACTGAAATGGTCCCATGTGACAGTGTCAATGGGGTAAGTGGCTGTGAAATTCTCCCACCATGATGTTGCGGCTCCATCAAGCTGATGTGTGGAAAAACGCACTCTCTCCGCATCTGTGCATCCTGCAGTGGTTAGCTCACTTCAAATCTTGCGGAGCCAATCATCTGCAAAAGGCGGCTCGGTGCTACTAGAGAACACCGGCAGATTCAGTCTTAGAAAATGGGCTAAGTGATCAATAGGTGGTGGTGGTGGTGGGTTGTTGTTGTTGTTGTTCCCCTGGTTCTGATTCTGTACGAGTTGTTGCATCAGGGTATTCTGCTGATAGATCAACTAAGTGAGCTCCGGCGGGAAAGCAAACCCATTGTCACGTCTCAGAGGCATCTGATGGGTTTAGAAAAGATGAGAAAACATAATAGAATGAGGTCTAGAGGGAAAAACACTACCCATATGCACATGAGACAAACACAAACATATCACTTTGATCAATTCAAACAAGGGCAAACAATCGATCTAACTATCGTTACAAAAGTGCTCGGACTATACTATATACATGGGGGGATACTACTACTGTTATGGTGGTCGTCTAGAAGTTTTAATCGGTGGAAGACTCCATGACATCTACTCCAGCTTCATCAACGTAGTCATCATCGCTATCGTCAGGGTCTGAGTCGGTGTCATCGATGATGATGTAGTCCTCCGAACGAATGGAATCGTTGTTTTCTCCTCCTGGCGCGAGGTCTCCCATGAATACTCCTAGCTTCCTCGTCAAATCGTCATTCTTCTCCACGAGTATCGTCATTTCCTCCTCATATCCATCACGTGTAGACTTGATTTATTCCTCCATCTCCGTGATCCTGGTCATTGCCTTCTTCAGATCTATCATGTCTGCGCACATCTGGTTCTCTTGGCGTCGAATGTGCCGGTTTAACTCCTGGATGAAAGCTGCAATGGACCTGTCTCTCCGGGTGCTGATCATCTCCCATTTCTCATCTCGGCGCCCACAAATCTGGTAGATAGTATCCTTGAGATTCTTGTGGAAAACTTCTCCAATGCGTCCCATAGTGATGTGGGCTGCCATGCTCTTTCCTAGACTCCAGGTTGGTGCATCAAAGGAAAACTCTATGGGCTCAGTGACTGGCATGAACGTCCTTCCTGGAACTTGAACTCAAATCATCCAATGCTCCGTGTCTGGTAAATTGGCGATGTAGGTCCCAGTGAAGCTTGGTATTCCGATGTTCAGGTACCTAGTAACTTCCTTCAAGGGTCGTCCAAAAGGTGTGTCTTCATCCGGTTGTGTGAACTTGTTCCTTGGATCTGCCATCCTATAGAGTAGAAAGGAGGAGAGAAGTCAGAAATGAGAAGAGAGGAGTGACCTATGGTTTTAGCTTAGTGGTCGTGTCCTATAGTCAGCTTGTGCTCTGATACCATCTTGTAGCGACTAGACCTCAAACAGTCTAGTCTCTGTGCATCAGTGTCATCCCTGGATCGGTAATGCTGACACGCACAGTACTTGAGGATTTATAACAGAGTAGCAATCACACACTTATTACATCAAATGTCTCAAAAGAGAACTTATTACAATAATATGGCTTAAGGCCATCTAGAAACGATAATAGTGGAAGGCTTGGAAGATAAAGTGAGTCCATCAACTCCAACGGCATAGCTGAGTGAAAGACAACGACCTATGGCACCTTACTCGTTGTTTTAAAAGTCTGCAACATGAAATGTTGTAGCCCGAAATGGGTTAGCACATGGAATATGCTGGCAATGTAACACATAGAGTAATGAACAGAATGAATGCTATCACTACATGCATATATGGCTGGTGGAAAGCTCTATGGTTACAGTTTTGCATAAAGGCAATTTTTCCCTACAACAATGGAATATATTTTATTTAACTATCATGGTGGTTGTTAAACATTGAGAAGGTTCCTCCAACTCAATCCCAATTAAGCATCATCATTAAACCAATCAAATTAGTTTAGAGTGATGAGATCAACATGATAATGCAAGAACCAGATATTCAAGATGTCCATAACCGGGGACATGGCTAACCATTATTAGTTTGTACACTCTGCATAGGTTTGCGCACTTTTCCCCACAAGACTCAAACACATCCATTGTCGGAGATTCAAGACACAGTCTTTCTGAAGCATTAACTCTCTACTCTGGGTAGACAGTACCACCTAAAACCCACTACTTATGCTAGTCTACCTCTTCAAGAGCTTCACGCAACTTACTCAACTATGCCAGAGCCCATATTGGCTTGTGGCTGCACACGGAAGTTTATAGCATGAATAATCTTATGATCCCTTTGAGCCTGGGTGGCGAACCATAGGATGATCACACGGGTACTCCGGGATATCCTAGGACAATACTGGATTCTCCAGGTGCCCTGACAACCACTGGGTACTCCAGGGTGCCTCAAGCAATCCACCCAGAGTGTATTTAAGTAGCCACCTGAAGTTAACCATTAATTAACAATAATCACATCTGTAATGGATACACTCACCCAAACCACGTCTACGAGCATAGCATAGCAATATAAGCATCACGTAAAAGTAACTCCAAAAGATTTAATAATAAATAGGGCAATAGGTTCTACCTCATCATCTACTTCCCAAAACACACATGTTAATCAGATCCTAACCATGCAATTGTTTGAGGGTTGATCTAATGCAATAAAAATGGGTAGTAAAGAGGTATGATCAAAGTGTTACTTGCCTTGCTAATGATTCGCAAAACCTAGAGACTCGTAGTAGCACGCATCGCACTCCGTGTACTCTATCGTAAACAAACAAAGCACACAATAAGCACTCAACTAGAAGCACGGGTAAAACTCAATTAAGATATCTAACCAGAAAGTTCAACTGAAGGACTCCGATTTGCAAAAAGAACCAAATCAAACGAAGCAACGAAACTCAAACTACGAAAGCAACAAGATCCGTTTACAAATCTAGACTAAAGTCAAATTTTACAGTACCAAAATCTTGTTCAAGTTGTTTAAACAGAAAGAGGGATTTGAGACGAAGATCTAGGCGCTTGAGTCGCCTGATTCCGATAAACAAGCAAAAAGATAAACTAAAACAAAAATCAGGGCAGAAATCACGATTGAAAATAATCGTGGAAAACCCTGGAAAAAGAAAAACTAACGAACAGGCTAACGAACGAATATTCGCTGTCTGCGGCAGATGGGTGGACATCGTTCGTTAAAACGAACGTACGGACGAATGTCCACTATTTAACTAAACCAAAAAAGATCTAACAGAAAAACCGGATCTAGGGATTTCTAAAAAAATGAACGGTTTTCTCGGATAAACCAGCGGCGGCGGCGGCGGTTATACCTCCTACGAGGTCGGCGGCGATTGCGGGATCGGCGGCGGCTCCTCCGGTGGCGGCGGTCGGCAGTGGGGCGGCGGACGGCGGCGTCGGCGGCGGGGAACGACGTCGGCGGCGGCGGCTGCACGCGGCGGGGAACGACGTCGGCGGCGGCGGCGAGAGGCGGCGGCGCTAGGGTTGCGGGGCGGGCGGCGGGCTGACGGGGCTGGCGGCTCGGGGCCTCGGCCTTTAAATAGGCCGGCCGGGTCGGAGTCTAGAGCGGACACGGCTCGGTAAGGCGGTTCACTTTTTTTAATAATTCTGACGCGCAAAAAAACAAATAAAATAAATACTAAACGGACTCCAAAAATCCTGAAATAAATTTTCCCCGTCCTTTAAAAATATAGCGAACCAGGTGAACATTTATCTGGGCCTCTAATGCAATTTTGGATAACACACTTTTTTCCTAATTCAAATAAAATAGCAATAAAACTCCGAATAAAACTCTTATTTGATTTTAATGTTTTTCCTCCAATATTTCTTTATTTTGGGGAAGTCATTTTATCCCCTCTCTTTTATTTTCATATTGGAAATATTCGGAGAGAAAAATAATTAAAACCAAATGATCCTATTTTCAAAATTTGAGAAAACTCAAATATGAAAATAACGAAATCCCCAACTCTCTCCGTGGGTCCTTGAGTTGCTTAGAATTTCTAGGATCAACCAACAATATAATAAAATATGGTATGCAATGATGATCTAATGTATAACATTCCAAATTGGAAATTTGGGATGTTACAGCATCTTACATCACGTCATCCGTACTTCATCAGCCTTTCTACTGCCTCCCCTCTTGAAACCCTAGACAGCTGATCCACCGGCGTACCAGAGCCCATTCACTGCCAGCGGCGTCCACCTTGCCGGATCTGCTTCTGCGGCCGCATCTACCCCTCACACCTCCCCTAGAAACAAGTAGACTGCTCATCCACCACTGTACCACAACCCATTTAGTGTCGGCCTTGTCCTTGGCGCCGGATCTGCTTAGCCGGTATTCTCGTCAACCACAGCGCATCTGAAGCAGCTCCTTCGTACTCCCCACCGGAGACGCTTCGTCCACCCCCCCCCCCCCCCGGAGCCGCCCCACCGACGGCCTCTGATCCTCTTTGTCGAGACCTTCCTCAACCCTACCGGAGCCGCTTCACTGACACCATCATCAACCCTACCGGAGTAGCTTCGCCTATACCATTCTCAACCCTGCTGGGGCCACTTTGCCAACTCACAAGTCCACGGCCTCAGATCCGCTTCCTCGCACCCTCGTCCAACCTACCGGAGCAGCTTCTAACGCCCCATCCACGGTCGCAAATCTGCATCGTCGACACCATCCTGAACCCAACCACCAGAGCAGCTTCACCTACGCCCTCATCCATGGCCTCAGATCCGCTTCGCCCGCACCATAGTCCACCCTACGTGAGTCGCTCCACAAACACCCTACTCGACGGTTCTAGATCTCCTTACCGGACCCCGACAGCCAACACAACGTCATCACCCTTGACATTTCTAACATGATTCCCACCGTCTGGCAAGATGCCAAGCACCAACCACGGCCTAGGTACATGTCACCTTTAAACCCATCCAGCATCACCTGCCTGATGTACTTCAAATATACTAACAGGTCACTATTACATGTTATGCAGCTGGCAAAAACTACAAGGACGATGTTTCTGCTGGATCTAACAGCTTCGCCAACCAAGATCCTGGACTAATGAATTGCTATGATCTTGTAAGTGTGTGTGTCTCTCTCTCTCTTGTATTGTTGTGTGCCTGCAAGCGTGCTTTTCTAGGATTTTTGACTAGTAATCCCTTTGTGCGGACAATGATTTCTACTACTAGCTGCTAAATTAGATATGTAGATGTCATACATGATACTACCTCCGTTCCTAAATATAAGTCTTTCTAGAGATTCCACTATAGGCTACATACAGAGCAAAATGAGTGAATCTACACTCAAAAATGCATCTATATACATCTGTATGTGGTCCATACTGGAATCTCTGCAAAGACATATATTTAGGAAGAGAGGTAGTACATTACACAAAATCATAGGTGGCATCTAGGAATTCTAGTGCACTACATTAGGCTCCCGTAGAGTGCCTGCTAGTCCAGCACACATAGTCATGGCTAGTTTATGCTGCGCACACAATCGTTAATTGGTGGTTTCAACATGCGCAAGGGATATGCAATGTATTATCATGTAGAGATGTCTGAAATTAGCCGTGTCAACTTGCAGATACGGTTACGCAATGAAAAAGTACAAGATGTATGTGGCAATTTCATGGAACATTGCAAAAAAATGAGAGGCAACGGTGAGCCTATACAGTGTGCTATGGTAGGTCACTTCGGCCCAGTTCTTTTGTAGAATTCTCCTAGAATCTGCCCCTCTAGCTTCTCCTAGAATCTTTGACCCCCTTTTGTTTTACAATCCTACATAATTAGACCCTAACTAGATAGGATTGTAAAACAAATGGGGCTCAAAGATTCTGGGAGAATTAGGATAGGGGTCAGATTCTGGAAGAATCTGGCAAGAGAACTGGGCCTCCATTGCAATCATCGTGACATGTTATTTGTATGTCAGTTCTATTGGCCAAGTTTCTTAGCGATAGTTATTACGAGTTATCCTAAGAAAGTAGGCACCTGTGAACATAAGCTCCAGGTAATAAGCCAACCAGTTCTTTTCATTGCCTTCGTTTTCAGCTCATCTTTGGTATGATCAGTGAAAAGTCTAGATTGCATTATATTTTGTCAGTTTGCTGCCCATATGAAAATTAATTTAACTTGCAAACATCAAAAGTTGAACCCGACACAGTAATTAATATGATAGGAAAACAGACCATCAATATTTGTTCAAAATGCAAATACAACAATACCATCTGCTTGGCACAATCTACTTTGGTCAATGTCTTCGATAGAGATCCCGTTGCCTAATTTAAACGAAGAACGCATGACCCAAATTTAAATGAAGAACAATTATTTATCGAAATTCGATGGTCCAAGTAGCTGGTTATTATCATATAGCAGCACCACCTGAAAGCATCATATAGCAAAAGCTCCTCATAGCAACTCATCATGAGCAGCAACAGCAGTGTGCAATTCATCATATACAAGCAGCAGCTCATAGCAATTCATCATATAGCAGCAAGAACTCATAGCAACTCATCATACAATAGCAGCAGTAGTGTGCAATTCATCATGTACCAGCAGTAGCTCATAGCAATTTGATACGTCGTCAACATATCTATAATTTATGAAGCATTCATGCTATTATATTATCTGTTTTGGTTGTTTATGGGCTTTACTAAGCACTTCTATATTATTTTTGGGACTAACCTATTAACCGGAGGCCCATCCCATATTTTTGTTTTCTTTCCTATTTCAGTGTTTCGAAGAAAAGGAATATCAAATGGAGTCCAAACGGAATGAAACCTTTGGTAAAGTTATTTTTGGAACGGAAGCAATCTAGGGGACTTGGAGTGCACGTAAGGGAAGCAACGAGGAAGCCACGAGGCAGGGAGGCGCGCCCTCCCCCTGGGCGTGCCCCTCACCCTCGTGGGCCTCTCGTGGCTCCCCTGACCGACTTCTTTCGCATATATATCTCCATATACCCTAAAAACATCAGGGAGCACAATAGATCGGGTGTCCTGCCGTCACAAGCCTATGTAGCCACCAAAAACCTCTCGGGAGCCCTATCGGTGTCAAAATAGGCGGATCTAGGGTAGGGGGGGTCCCGAACTATGCGTCTAAAGCTAATGGTAACATGAGGCGGGGGACACGATGTTTACCCAGGTTCGGGCCCTCTCGATGGAGGTAATACCCTACTTCCTGCTTGATTGATCTTGATGATATGAGTATTACAAAAGTTGATCTACCACGAGATCGTAGAGGCTAAACGCTAGAAGCTAGCCTATGATTATGATTGTTGTTCTCGTCCTACGTACTAAACCCTCCGGTTTATATAGACACTGGAGGGGGCTAGGGTTACATAGAGTCGGTTACAGAGAAGGAGATCTACATATCCAAATTGCCAAGATTGCCTTCCACGCAAAGGAGAGTCCCACCCGGACACGGGAAGAAGTCTTCAATCTTGTATCTTCATTGTCCAATAGTCCGTCCAAAGTATATAGTCCGGCTGTTCGAGGACCCCTAATCCAGGACTCCCTCAGTAGCCCGTAAACCAGGCTTCAATGACGATGAGTCCGGCGCACAGGTTGTCTTCGGCATTGCAAGGCGGGTTCCTTCTCCGAATACTCCATAGAAGATTTTGAACACGAGGATCGTGTCCAGCTCTGCAAAACAAATTCCACATACCACCATAGAGAGCACAATATTCCATAAATCTAATCTGCTGACAGCTTTTTCATAGCGTGACATCACGCCACGGCCCGATTACTATTCGAACCGTTTTTCAACCAGCCACTGCACATATTGCAAGGCAGTTTCCTTGGCACGTCTTGTTGAAGCAGAGATTGTGTCCCCTTATCACGGGATTCTCATCAATATGGGTGTGGGTAACCCAACCGCACCATCAATCGCGGCGCTTAGGGAATAATCGATTTTAGGGGGCAAGTAGGCAGGCGCACAGTTTCTACCACCTTTATAAAGGGATAAGGATTCCTCTTTTTCACCCACACCTTCTTCTTCCCCGACCCATCCATTCTCGCACGCTCGAGCTCCAGAACCCAAGTTCTCACCTTCTCCTCAAAGCCATTCCAAACATGTCCGAAGCGGGAGGCAAGTGGATGGCCTCCTCCATTACGGAGGAGAACATTATGAAGCTCCGGGAAGCCGGATACCTGGCCGCAAACATTGCGCACTGGCTCCCAGACGCAGGGCAGAGCATTCCTACTCTAGAACCCCATGAGAGGGTTGTATTTCTCGCCCACTTCATCCGCGGACTGGGATTTCCCCTCCACCCATTTGTCCGCGGGCTCATGTTCTACTACGGGCTGGATTTCCACAATATGGCCCCCAATTTCATCCTCAACATCTCGGAATTTATCGTCGTGTGTGAGGCCTTCCTCCATATCAAGCCCCACTTCGGCCTGTGGTTGAAGACCTTCAACGTGAAGCCAAAGATAGTGGCCGGCCAGCAAGCGGAGTGCGGAGGCGCCATGGTGGGCAAGATGCCCAACGTCATTTGGCTCAAAGGCTCCTAAGTTGAGACCATGAAGGTGTGGCAGACGGGGTGGTTCTACATCACCGAGCCGCGCGATGCCAACTGGGCAGCGGCCCCCGAATTCCGATCTGACATCCCCATGCGGCTCACCTCCTGGAAAGAGAAGGGCTTAGCCTGGGGTGCGTGGGCGGAGCTGACCGGACTCTAGAACTGTGTCAAAAATATGATAAGCAAGAAAATCAAGCTTGTCAATGTGGTCCAGGTCATGCTCTTCCGCCGGATCCTCCCGTGTCAAAGACGGGCATTCAATATGTGGGAGTTCGACCCGGCCGAACACCAGACGCTACAAGAGCTCTTCGACACGACGCACAGAGATGTATGGAAGGTGTTGTTCAAGCCCGTCGAGGTACCTCCTCCCCTCACCGAAGATCGCGGACTCAGCGCAAAGTGCCCCTCCAATCCGGTAAGCTCTTGGTATTTTACAAGATGTTCCTTTCCCCAGTATATTTGTGGGAGGGATCTAAGCCTCCGCACCAATTTGACAGGAATGGGTAGCGACAGTGGAGCAGATCGACTGTCCGGCTCCACCACCTGAGGATCCAGCAACGGCTCTCCTAACGGAGATGCTGCTTCTGGCACCCTATGAGGTACCGAAGAAGAAGGCCAAGAAGAAGGCCACGGGGACCAGGAAGGCTCTCCGGCGCAAGGTAGTCTTGGAGTCATCATCCGAAGACGCCAAGGCGTGCTCCTCCAACGAAAATGAGGAGGAGGAAGAGGAAAGTCCTCACCCCCAACCAGGGGGGACAAGAAAAGGAAGGCCTCCCCATCTGGGGAGGCCGAAGGGTCCAAGAAGGGGAAGACCCTCCCTCCGGACCACTCCACAATAGTCGCATACAGCGACGAGGAGTGGCTGCCCAGGGACAAGCCCCTGGCGTAGTCGTAAGTATCCGGATACTATAATACTTCGAGCATTTTTTGCTTTATTGCTTCTTATCATGTTAAATATGATCATGCAGTCCGTCCAAAGCCCGCATAGACCTATCCTTCTCGGATGGGTCTTTGAGCGCATCAGCGATGAACAGCGATTCGCTCCTGACGGCCACCAACCCCCGGCCCGCGGATGACACCGAGGTGTTGTCCCAGAGGATATCGGGCCAGGGGAGACAGTTCGGGAGGCGCCCCAAGGCAAAATCCCTGATGTCGGGCGCATGGGGGGAAGACCCCCATTGATTCTGATAAGGGGGGCCGCAGCAAATTTGGCCCCCGGCCAGATACTGTGCTGGAACCTCCAGTGGTTCCGGATTCAGGCAGGCACCCCCTTGCTAAGGGGGGCAAGCCGTCTGTGCCGATGACCTCTATCAATCCAGAGGCATCGGACAACTTGCTGGAAGCGCTTCAGGGCGCTTCCATTGAGGAAGAACACCGTACTCTTATGAGTACGGTGATCGCGAAGGTTCGGTCTGCCAAAAGCGGATTGACCCAAGCCTGCGCCAGCCTCCTAACAGGCTTTGAGGTAAGTAATTAAATTATGAGAAAATATCCCAGCATGGATAGTAGCCCCTGATGCTCTGTTTGGTGTTCGGAAAGAAAAGCCGAACAGAGGATCAAATAACATCCACAGGAGTTTAATAAGAGTATGTCTACGTGAATAAGCAGGCATTGCTGCTGGCCGCTGCCGCCCGTACTGCGGAGGTCTCCGGACTGAAGCGGGACCTAGAGTGGACCCAGGAAGAGCTCGGCCTCGTGAAGAGGCAGCTCGAGGAGAACAAAGGTAAGCGATACCCTGACCATGTCTCACATAAAAGAAAAATCGTTGATGCTAACAGAAGCATCATTAATTTTAATAGGGGCCATGAACGAAGTGGCGGCCCTTAAGAAGGCGTTGTCCGAGGCCAAGGACAAGAGGCCAAGGAGTGCACCGAGCATGAGAAACAGGAGGCTCGGGTTGGCGAGGTCCAGCAAGAGCTCCAGGACTTCGTCAAAAAATACGAGTCCTTGGAGCGTGACTCTAAGATGCAAGAGTCCAAGCTTGCGAAGGCCTGCCAGAGTGCACAAGATGCCAAAGCTGAAGCCCAAAAGGCCCTCCAAGAGGTTCAAGTGGCTAATAAGTTTGCGGCGGGTAAGGCATTCAATATGCAAAGCAAGCATGTGAAGGAGAATTTCTTTTTACTTACCCGAATTTGGAGCTCTCCAGGAGCATTCACAGATCTGCCGTGCAGCATCTCTGATGTCGCAGAGTTCTACCGAGCTGAGGAAGGGAGCTCGACGGATAAGTTGTTCTGGTCCCAGTATATTGGGGCCGAACATCTGATGCCCTTGAGAGACCAGTTGAAGCAGCTGGTCGAACTTCACAAGGCGACCGAACTGGCCATGAAGGATCTCATAGTCCGGATGTGGCCTGGCGAGCCCCTTCCCAGCAGCTACTTTGGCCTGGTAAAGCGGCTTATGAAGGCATGCCCGTGGCTTGAAGTCATAAAGCGGTCAGTCTATATTGAAGGTGCGCGTAGGGCCTTGGCCCGTGCAGAAGTGCACTGGACGAAGATGGATGCCGAGAAGCTGGTGATGGAGGGGCCGCCGAAGGGCAAGGAGCATTGCCACCCCAAACAGTACTATGACAATGTCCTGAAGGGTGCCCGCCTTGTGGCGGATGAATGTGCTAAGGATGTAATATTTGAATGAATGTACTCATGTCATCCTGTAATATGAAAACAAGTTCATGTGCGCTATATAACGCTTGTTGATTTAAAATATTACCTTCTGTGCGGCCGTTTATAAACTCTTGAGAGTTGGCCAGTCGTCGGATTCTGCCCCATGTAACTAGTACCGGGGTGTTCGGGATAAATATAAACACTCTTTATCCAAATTTTTGGTCCTTTTAAGGAGGTGTTTAGCGCAGCGAACAAGGCAATCGGACTACACAACTTTATCACTCTCACTTAGCCATAGAAGTCTACAATTTTAAATTTTGGCGAAGCCCCTAGTATTCAGAAGACCGAAATTGGGGCGCTATGCACGCCTAAATCGGACAAGGGCAATTCCTCGCCTGAAGCAGTACAAATATTTAAGGATTTGAGACCTCTCGAACAGCGACCAGCTCTCACCTCATCATGACAGTCAGTTTTCGGCTTTCTCTACTGAGGTGCTCGTCCAGAAGAACTGAGACACAATCACAGTAGTTCTTCCTGTGCTACCTTAGCCGATATAGCGGAACGTAAGGTACCAAAACATGGGAGCCGGGCAAACCCAACTATTGACCCAAGACATGATTCGGAGTTGATGCATATAATGCTATAAGTTCAGGGTGCCGCACTGTCGAAAGTGTTCGGACTTTTCTTGCCATGTTACGGGGTACACTAAAGCCCATGGCGAGCCGAACGTACCAAAATGTATGGGTGCAATTTGTAATAAATAAGCAGTAAAGGAAAAGGATAAAGAAATGTAATAGTAAGCTGACGCTATACATTATTTTCCCTTGTTAATTAAATAATACGTTAAAGCGTATGTATACAAGTAGTGCGATAAGCAAAATAGGACTATTTGACATGTCTTGGCCAAGGGTAAGCTGCATGTGGGCATGTAAAACAGGTATTACGATCGTTATCAGAGACCTCCCAGGGATTCCTTTGTACGCCAAAGCTTCTTGTCTCCTTGGTGTGTCCGTCCCGCTATGGGTCCGATAGTCTGGCTCTCCCAAAGATAGGAACCTGAAAAGAAAAAAGGTGTAAAGATAAATGGATCCTGGGGCGGTTGAGCCGCATTGCAGACCGTGTCATAGTCGTGCCTCCGCCTATGCCCATGGTATTTTGAGTGTGTAATTATGTACACGCGGCACAAATTTCGCCGCTTGACTGGGACTAGGACGGAGGGCGAATTGCTAGAAAAGCTTTGGACGTGCCGGACGATCCTGTTGCAGGGTACTCCGGACTCGCTTGACGGTGTTCGTGTTCTTTATCGCCGAATTGGCGGTCTACCTAAGAAGGCTGCTTTGTACTTCTGCTGCGAGGGCCGCAGTGTGCTCCTCCATACGGAGCGGGCGCTCTGTGTTTCCATTTACTGTTATAACCCCGCGAGGTCCCGACATTTTGAGCTTGAGGTATGCATAGTGTGGAACCGCATTGAATCTAGCAAATGCGGTTCGTCCGAGTAGTGCATGATATCCACTGCGAAAAGGGAGATCCGAAGACCACTTCCAGTGTAATTGAGCCCATGCAACAGGCCTCTACACCTGGTATGACACCTTTGAAGGTGGTTCTTGTGGGCTTGATCCTTGAGGGGTCGATGCCCATTTTGCGCACTGTATCCTGATAGAGTAGGTTCAGGCTGCTGCCACCGTCCATAAGGACACGTGTGAGATGGAATCCGTCAATGATGGGGTCGAGGACCAATGTGGCCGAACTGCCATGACGGATGCTGGTAGGATGGTCCCTGTGATCAAAAGTGATCGGACAAGAAGACCATGGGTTGAACTTTGGGGCGAATGGCTCCATCTCATAGAAGTCCCTTAGTGCACACTTCCATTTCCGCTTGGGAATATGAGTTGCGTATATCATATTCACCATTTTCACCTGGGGAGGAAATTTCTTCTGTCCTCCTGTGTTCGGTGACCAGGGCTCCTCGTCATCATTGCTATGCGGCCCCTTTTCCTTGTTTTCGGCATTCAACTTGTCGGCCTGTTTGAACACCCAACATTCTCTGTTGGTGTGGTTGGCTGGTTTATTGGGGGTGCCGTGAATTTGACACAAGCGATCGAGTATGTGGTCCAAACTGGACAGGCCCGGATTGTTTCTTTTTAATGGCTTTTTCTGCTGACCGGATTTAGAGCCACTGAATCCGGCATTGACTGCCGTGTCTTCGGTGTTGTCGCCATTGTTGCGACGCTTGTGCCTATTGCGTCGTGGCTTGCCGTTGCTATCTCTGGCATCTGAATTTCCAGAGTTTCTTGATGTGTTGTTGCTACGAGCCAGCCAGCTGTTCTCGTCCGTGCAAAAGCGGGTCATGAGTGTCCTGAGGGCTGCCATGGACTTCGGCTACTCTTGGCCGAGGAGTCAGGCAAGCCATTCGTCGCGGATGTTATGCTTAGAGGCCGCTAAGGCTTCGGCATCCGGACAGTCGACAATTTGGTTTTTTTAGTTAGGAACCAAGTCCAGAATTTCCTGGCTAACTCTCCGGGCTGTTGGGTTATGTGACTTAAGTCATCAGCATCCGGTGGTCGCACGTAAGTACCCTGGAAGTTGTCAAGGAATGTGTCTTCCAGGTTCTCCCAACTGCCAATGGAGTTTGCTGGCAGGCTATTCAGCCAATGCCGAGCTGGTCCTTTGAGCTTAAGTGGGAGGTACTTGATGGCATGTAGATCATCGCCGTGGGCCATGTGAATGTGGAGAAGAAAATCTTCAATCCATACCGCGGGGTCTATTGTGCCATCATATGATTCAATGTTCACGGGTTTAAACCCTTCTGGGAATTCATGATCCATTACTTCATCAGTGAAGCATAGGGGGTGTGCGGCGCCTCTATGTGGGGCTACATCATGACGCAGTTCAAATGAGTCTGGTATGTTGTATTCGCCCTGGCTGGACTTGTGTTTAGTGTATCCGGCGTGACGGTCATCATCATGCGTTGTGGCGCGCCCCCGTGATCCGTAGATCAATCTTGACTGTCCTGCTTTGTTTTCAAATACGTCTCGCAGGTCCTTCGTGTACCCCTAGGCCTTAGTGTTATTGTTTGATTGGCGGCTGGGTGCGGGCTGGAGTTCGGGCTGATATGCCGCTTTGTCTCGGCCACGAGGTGGTCGGTTAGCCGCATCGTGCACTGGTAGTGTGGGCTTTAATGCCTCCTCCTCGAATTGAGGTAGCAACCTGCGCTTTGGGTAACTTTTGGTTTGGCGCTCGAGTCTGTATTCCAGGAAGCCAGGACCTCGGTCCATCTATCAGTTAGCAGATCTTGATAAGCTTAAAGTTGCTGCTGCTTTTTCTTCAGGCTTTTTGCAGTGGCTATAAGCCGGCGATTGAAGCGCTCCTGCTCGACGGGATCCTCATGCATGATGAATTCTTCGTCGCCAAGGCTCGCTTCGTCTTTGGAGAGGGGCATGTAATTGTCAACCTCTGATTCTCCATCTATTACCTATTCCTTAGGGCTAGCTTGCCCATCATCTTGCTCGGCCTACTCAAAGCCTGGCCGGGCGAGATTGTTTTCGTCTTCGGCACCACCGGATTGCTATCATCACTTGTTCCGGTATCGCTATTTTTGCTATGGCGGGGCTTAGAGCGGTGCCTATGACGCAGGTGCCTAGATTGCTTCTCCAACGGATTATCCTCCGTTGCCTCATCGCCATTGCTTTCTTTGGGGGTGTCCACCATATATATATAATATGATGAGGTGGCTATTCAGCACCCTGTGGGCGGTGGTTCCTGTTCTTCTCCTGCATCATCGTCCATACCATCGATGTCTTCGGAGTCAAAGACAAGCACATCGGTTAAGTCATCGACAGTGGATATTAAGTGGGTGGTGGGTGGGGACCAAATTTCTTTGTCGTCCGCTTCCCACTCAAGTCGGACATAGTTCGGCCAGGAGTCTCCTGATAGAGAGAGAGACCTTAATGAATTTAGCACGTCGCCCAAGGGTGAGTGCTGAAAGATATCCGTGGAGGTGAACTCCATGATCGGTGCCCAATCAGAATTGATAGGCACGGATGCATGCGGTTCGGAACCTATGGCCGGGGATGAGTCTGAGGGCCAATGATACAGATCTCTTTGGAGGTGAAGTCTGTGTTCGGCTCCAGCACCGATGAATGTGCTGCCTCCATGGTGGGGTCCATCCACCCGTCCTCGGATGGCGTGATCTCCTCTAGATTAAGGGCCGGGGTAGCCACAGGTGCGATCTCCCGACCACGGTCCGATGGCAGATCTAAGTCATGCCCGTCGTGACTGTTCGGCGCTCCTGACATGGGCTCGAATCCGTCGAAGATCAAGTCCCCGCGGATGTCGGCGGTGCAGTTCAAGTTTCCAAACCTGACCTGATGGCCAGGGGCATAGCTATCGATCTGCTCCAGATGACCAAGCAAGTTGGCCCGCAGTACGAAGCCGCCGAATACGAAGATCTGTCCGGGGAGGAAAACCTCACCCTGGACCGCATCGTTGAAAATGATTGAAGAAGCCATAAGGCCCAATCGTGATGACACTGTGGAACTATCAATGAAAGCACAAATGTCGGTGTCAAAACCGGTGGATCTCAGGTAGGGGGTCCCGAACTATGCGTCTAAGGCTAATGGGAACAGGAGGTGGGGGACATGATGTTTACCTAGGTTCGGGCCCTCTCGATGGAGGTAATACCCTACTTCCTGCTTGATTGATCTTGATGATATGAGTATTACAAGAGTTGATCTACCACGAGATCAAAGAGGCTAAACCATAGAAGCTAGCCTATGATTATGATTGTTGTTCTCATCCTACGGACTAAACCCTCCGGTTTATATAGATACCGGAGGGGGCTAGGGTTACATAGAGTCGGTTACAGAGAAGGATATCTTCATATCCGAATTGCCAAGCTTGCCTTCGACGCAAAGGAGAGTCCCACCCAGACACGGGACGAAGTCTTCAATCTTGTATCTTCATAGTCCAATAGTCCGGCCAAAGTATATAGTCCGGCTGTCTGAGGACCCCCTAATCCAGGACTCCCTCAAGCCCGTTCCGGCACCCTGCCAGAGGGGGAATCCATCACCGGTGGCCATCTTAATCATCCCGGTGCTCTCCATGATGAGGAGGGAGTAGTTCACCCTCGGGGCTGAGGGTATGTACCAGTAGCTATGTGTTTGATCTCTCTCTCTCTCTCTCGTGTTCTTGAGGTGATACAATCTTGATGTATCGCGAGCTTTGTTATTATAGTTGGATCTTATGATGTTTCTCCCCCTCTATTCTCTTGTAATGGATTGAGTTTTCCCCTTGAAGTTGTCTTGTCGGATTGAGTCTTTAAGGATTTGAGAACACTTGATGTATGTCTTGCCGTGCTTATCTGTGGTGACAATGGGATATTCATGTGATCTACTTGATGTATGTTTTGGTGATCAAGTTGAGGGTTCAAACTTATGCATAGGGGTTGGCACACGTTTTCGTCTTGACTCTCCGGTAGAAACTTTGGGGCACTCTTTGAAGTACTTTGTGTTGGTTTGAATAGATGAATCTGAGATTGTGTGATGCATATCATATAATCATGCCCATGGATACTTGAGGTGACATTGGAGTATCTAGGTGACAGTAGGGTTTTGGTTGATTTGTGTCTTAAGGTGTTATTCTAGTACGAACTCTATGATAGATCGAACGGAAAAATAGCTTCGTGTTATTTTACTACGGACTCTTGAATAGATCGATCAGAAAGGATAACTTTGCGGTGGTTTCATACGCTACAATAATCTCTTCATTTGTTCTCCACTATTAGTGACTTTGGAGTGACTCTTTGTTGCATGTTGAGGGATAGTTATATGATCCAGTTATGTTATTATTGTTGATAGAACTTGCACTAGTGAAAGTATGAACCCTAGGCCTTGTTTCCTAGCATTGCAATACCGTTTGTGCTCACTTTCATCATTAGTTACCTTGATGTTTTTATAATTTCAGAATACAAAAACCTATATCTACCATCCATATTGCACTTGTATCACCATCTCTTCACCGAACTAGTGCACCTATACAATTTACCATTGTATTGGGTGTGTTGGGGACACAAGAGACTCTTTGTTATTTGGTTGCAGGGTTGTTTGAGAGAGACCATCTTCATCCTACGCCTCCCACGGATTGATAAACCTTAGGTCATCCACTTGACGGAAATTTGCTACTGTCCTACAAACCTCTGCACTTGGAGGCCCAACAATGTCTACAAGAAGAAGGTTGTGTAGTAGATATCAGAATTTATCATATAGCATTAGCAGGGAGCAGCTCATAGTAATTCATCATATAGCAGCAGCAGGAGAAGCTCATAGCAATTCATCATATAGCAGCAGCAGAAGCAGCTTATAGCAACTCATCATGTAGCAGCAGCAGCTCATAGCAATTCATTATATAGCAGCAGCTCATAGCAATTCATCATATAGCAGCAATAGGAGCAGCTCATAGCAATGCATCATATAGCAGCAAAAGAAGAAGCTCATAGCAATTCATCGTATAGCGGATCAGAATGAAAATTTGGCAAAAAAACAGAGGAGATCCTCACATTGTTGGATGAGCTCATCCTTCAATAGCACCTCAAGGCCACGGCCTGGGAGGAGGGGAGGAGGAATGAGGAGCCTTCTGCCGTAGTGTTTTTTTTCTCGAATACGCACGAGTGTGCGTACTATATATTAAAGGAAGATGATGGGGACAAGAGCCCCTCCATGTTGGCGTTTACATGTTACAAAGATACATGAGAACCAAATCCACTGACAAAGCCGAACACTAATCTAGCCTAACTTCTTCCCTCAGCCCACCGAACTAGCCCTCCGAGGATAGACTCCACATCTCCTTTTAGGATGCCAGTTTGTTTCCATGCTCGTCCTTAGGTGTCAATTCTGTATGCAAGTGCCCTGAAGGAGAGGGGGCACCCTCGAAGACAATCGCGTTTCGGTGCTTCCAAATTTCCCAGAGCACAAGAAGTAAGATGGCACGTGATTCCTTTGCACCTTGGCCTTGAGTGGTAGTGATGGCACACCAATCTCGCAGCCTCGAGTCCTGACTCAGCGTCCACTATGGCCTGTGGAGCGCTCTACACATGATAGCCCAAACTTCTCTGACGAAGACGCAACCCAGTAAAAGATGATCAATGGTGTCCTCGTGCTGATCACAGAAGGAGCACGCGTCCTGATGATCCAGCCCGTGCCTAGCAAGTCTGTCTGAGGTCCCACATCTATTGTGCATCGCGAGCCAAAGGAAGAAGCGGCACCGTAGTGGGGCCTTGGATTACCATGTGAATTGTGCTATCGGCTCCACTTCCCGTCCTGCGAACCTGGCATCATACGCAGAGCGCATAGAGTATTGCCCATTCGCCTCCCAGCTCCAAGTGATGCGATCAACCTCATCCGGCATGAGCACTGTCCTGGTAACCAAGTCCCAAAGGAGCATATATTCGTCTAGCTGCTGCCAGTGAGGTTGGGCCTGATGTCCAAGGCCCAATTGCCCATTGAAACTTCCTGGTGAACAGTCTGTGATGCTCGTGCGCTAGGTGCAACGATGGCGTATATGGACGGGGCCACGTCCTGAATTGTAAAGCCATCGAGCCACCGGTCTTCTCAGAAGCAAGTCTTCAAGCCATTGCCAACCACCATTTTTGCCTCGACCCTGAATAGCTGCCTCGACTCCTCCGGAACTGCTACCTAGAATTAATCCCACGGTCTAGATTGATCAGTATGCTGGAGCCATAGCCATCTAGATTGAATGGCAATGTTCAGCCACCGGAGGTTGGGCAGGGTGAAAGCACAAGTGCTCCCTGGGTAATTTTGCTAATTTATGTCAACATATCTCTTGTTGGACTAATACTTTTACCTAGTATGTTTCAGATAAGTTCAACAATGGAGTGGCATGGACTAGAGGATGTGGAACCCCTTCAAGATGCTAAGGACAAAAGGATTGGCTCAAGCTCAAAGCACAAGACTCTACATTTTACTTTTAGTGATCCAAGATCACATTGAGTCCATAGGAAAGCTAATACTATTAAGAGGGGATGAGGTGTTGCTTAATGGCTTGCTTGCTCAAAGTGCTTAGTGATATGCTCCAAAGCCCTCAACCACTTTCTCACATCCAAATATGTCCCAAACCAAAAGTCAAACTCGGCCCTACCAAATCTTTCTATCCGGCACCACCGAGTTCTCATGACATAGCCACTGCCACAAAACCCTAGTCTTTTCGGTCTCACCTATAGGTATCTCACCGAGGTTGTGTAATCGGTCCTACCGAGATTACAATGCAAACTCTATGTTCCTCTTCGCAATGTTTCGGTCCAACTGAGATGAGCGAATCGGTCCCACCGAGTTTGCCTGACCAACCCTCTGTGTGCCCATTACCAAAATCGATCTCACCGAGTTTGTGTAATCGGTCTCATCGAGATTACGTTATGCCCTAACCGTATCAGTCCCACTGAGTTGACATGTCGGTCCCATCGAGAATCCTAACGGTCACATTGTTTACTAAATCGGTCCGACCGAGTTTCACTATTCGGTCCCACCGAGTTTGGTAAGTTTTGTGTAACGGTTAGATTTTGTGTGGAGGCTATATAAACCCCTCCACCCACTCTTCATTCATGGAGAGAGCCATCAGAACGTGCCTACACTTCCAGCATACATTTTCTGAGAGAGAACCACCTACTCATGTGTTGATACGAAGATATTCCATTCCTACCACCTAAATCTTGATCTCTAGCCTTCCCCAAGTTGCTTTCCACTCAAATCTTCTTTCCACCAAATCCAAATCCTGTGAGAGAGAGTTGAGTGTTGGGGAGACTATCATTTGAAGCACAAGAGAAAGAGTTCATCATCAACACACCATTTGTTACTTCTTAGAGAGTGGTGTCTCCTAGATTGGCTAGCTGTCACTTGGGAGCCTCCGACAAGATTGTGGAGTTGAACCAACGAGTTTGTAAGGGCAAGGAGATCGCCTACTTCGTGAAGATCTACCCCTAGTGAGGCAAGTCCTTCGTGGGCGACGGCCATGGTGGGATAGGCAAGGTTGCTTCTTCGTGGACCCTTCGTGGGTGGAGCCCTCCGTGGACTCGCGCAACGGTTATCCTTTATGGGTTGAAGTCTCCATCAACTTGGATGTACGATAGCACCACCTATGAGAACCACGGCTCAAAAATCTCCATGTCTCCAAATTGCGTTTGCACACTCCAATCCCATCCCTTTACTGTCACATCCCTAGTTCTGGTATGCACTAGGCTAGCCCTTCATGTGTGCATCGTGTTTAAATTTCTCAGAAATTTGAAATGGGGGATGATCAAACCCCTAGCACCAAAACAATGCTAATAGGTTCAACTTAAAAATATTTTCAATGAACCCAAATTGGTCCGCAAAATGTTCATGATTTATGGAAAAGGGTGAAAACCATATCCAAAGATGATGCATATTTTTTCAGGATATTTTTGGTATTTGAATTAACACAATACCTATTTGATTTGGAGCAAATAAATCCTATAAATATTTATAATGCTCTAATAATTCTGAAACTAGTTGTGGGTTGTTGGAAATAATCCAAACACTGCCCACAATTATTTCCAGGATTTTACTAAATGGATTAGTATTTTTACTAATTCAAAATAGAATAAAAGAAATAGGAAAACTGAAACAAAAGGAAAAGAGAGCTTACCTGTAGCTTACCTGGCTGGCCCAGGTTCTATGCAGCCCAGCTGCCGGCCCAGCCCGCCTGGCCATTGCCAATCGTCTCCCACCTCTGCCAGTAGGCAGAGGCAGAGACAATGCACGGGCGTGCGCGAGCGCCACGCCACCAGGCTGCCTGCCTGCGTCCGAGGACAGCGCGACACCGCGAATTCCCTCTTCGGTGCCGCCCCAATTCGCCCGAATCGTTCATTTTTCCCCCTACTCTCTCCCTCACCCTCTTCCCCACCATGGCCGACGCCATCGCACCTCGCCGTCGCCGCACGCGCAGGCACCGCATCCCCCTCGTTCCCTTTGGCATGCCCACGAGCTTCTTCCCGACGCCGCGCGTCCTCGAGCAGAAGAACCGAAGCCCGGACGGGCTGCCTCCCCGTCAATGCCGCCGTCTTCAACCTCGGGCACCCGCGCTTGCCTCCGGTCGATTCGGCGCCGCCAGGACCTCCCCGAGCCTCCCGTGCTTTTCTTCAAGACCACTGTGAGCTCGCCATCGTTTCCCCTCTTCTCCCCCTCGCGTTCGCATGCTCTAGCTCCGTTCCCCACCTCCACCGAAGCTCGCCGCCGCACGGTCAGGTCGCCGTTGTCGTTTTGCCTAGCGTACGCCGTGTCCGAGCTCGTAGACAAGCTCCAAGAGGATCCAGGAGGACGTGGCACCCCTCATCCGGCCTCCCCGTGCCCTGCAGTCGTGCGCCCGCTCGAGCCGAGCTCCAGCCGCCGCCGCGAGCTCCGCTCCGGCGAGCTCCGCCATCCCCGTTGCGTTCCACCTGCCTTCCAGGATGACGGCGAGCCCGGGCTACGCCCCGGTGCCCTTAGCCGCTAGCCCCGTCGCCTTTAACGCAAGTCCGGCGCGTTGCCGCCGCGGGTTTGGTCTCCGCCGGTGGAACTCCGGCGACAGCCAACGTGGCAGGGTGGTTAGCGCTAATCCCCACCAGCTGGACCCCACCTAGTCACTGACAGCTGGTCCCGCACCGGGTCAAAGTCCAAGTCAACACGGGGTTTGACCAGCGGCCCCGCTTGTAAGGTTTGACCCT
Organism: Triticum timopheevii; assembly: GCA_963921465.1. Taxonomy (NCBI): domain Eukaryota; kingdom Viridiplantae; phylum Streptophyta; class Magnoliopsida; order Poales; family Poaceae; genus Triticum; species Triticum timopheevii. The sequence continues at coordinate 215,681,937 of OY997268.1, forward strand.
GGCCGGCCTCGTTGACTGCTGACGTCATAGTGACGCAATGCTGATATAGTAAGTATTTTCTGGATTTATCTTTATACAGGAAATTTTAGAAATTACCCTAAACTTCTAAAAATCATAGAAAATAATCTATAACTCCAAATAAAATAAATTATATATGAAAAATGATCAAAAAAATCCAGCAGTAGCTCCTCATAGCAAAAGCTCCTCATAGCAACTCATCATGAGCAGCAACAGCAGTGTGCAATTCATCATATACAAGCAGCAGCTCATAGCAATTCATCATATAGCAGCAAGAACTCATAGCAACTCATCATACAATAGCAGCAGCAGTGTGCAATTCATCATGTACCAGCAGTAGCTCATAGCAATTTGATACGTCGTCAACATATCTATAATTTATGAAGCATTCATGCTATTATATTATCTGTTTTGGTTGTTTATGGGCTTTACTAAGCACTTCTATATTATTTTTGGGACTAACCTATTAACCGGAGGCCCATCCCATATTTTTGTTTTCTTTCCTATTTCAGTGTTTCGAAGAAAAGGAATATCAAATGGAGTCCAAACGGAATGAAACCTTTGGTAAAGTTATTTTTGGAACGGAAGCAATCTAGGGGACTTGGAGTGCACGTAAGGGAAGCAACGAGGAAGCCACGAGGCAGGGAGGCGCGCCCTCCCCCTAGGCGTGCCCCTCACCCTCGTGGGCCTCTCGTGGCTCCCCTGACCGACTTCTTTCGCATATATATCTCCATATACCCTAAAAACATCAGGGAGCACAATAGATCGGGTGTCCTGCCGTCACAAGCCTATGTAGCCACCAAAAACCTCTCGGGAGCCCTATCGGTGTCAAAATAGGCGGATCTAGGGTAGGGGGGGTCCCGAACTATGCGTCTAAAGCTAATGGTAACATGAGGCGGGGGACACGATGTTTACCCAGGTTCGGGCCCTCTCGATGGAGGTAATACCCTACTTCCTGCTTGATTGATCTTGATGATATGAGTATTACAAAAGTTGATCTACCACGAGATCGTAGAGGCTAAACGCTAGAAGCTAGCCTATGATTATGATTGTTGTTCTCGTCCTACGTACTAAACCCTCCGGTTTATATAGACACTGGAGGGGGCTAGGGTTACATAGAGTCGGTTACAGAGAAGGAGATCTACATATCCAAATTGCCAAGATTGCCTTCCACGCAAAGGAGAGTCCCACCCGGACACGGGAAGAAGTCTTCAATCTTGTATCTTCATTGTCCAATAGTCCGTCCAAAGTATATAGTCCGGCTGTTCGAGGACCCCTAATCCAGGACTCCCTCAGTAGCCCATAAACCAGGCTTCAATGACGATGAGTCCGGCGCACAGGTTGTCTTCGGCATTGCAAGGCGGGTTCCTTCTCCGAATACTCCATAGAAGATTTTTGAACATGAGGATCGTGTCCAGCTCTGCAAAACAAATTCCACATACCACCGTAGAGAGCACAATATTCCATAAATCTAATCTGCTGACAGCTTTTTCATAGCGTGACATCACGCCACGGCCCGATTACTATTCGAACCGTTTTTCAACCAGCCACTGCACATATTGCAAGGCAGTTTCCTTGGCACGTCTTGTTGAAGCAGAGATTGTGTCCCCTTATCACGGGATTCTCATCAATATGGGTGTGGGTAACCCAACCGCACCATCAATCGCGGCGCTTAGGGAATAATCGATTTTAGGGGGAAAGTGGGCAGGCGCACAGTTTCTACCACCTTTATAAAGGGATAAGGATTCCTCTTTTTCACCCACACCTTCTTCTTCCCCGACCCATCCATTCTCGCACGCTCGAGCTCCAGAACCCAAGTTCTCACCTTCTCCTCAAAGCCATTCCAAACATGTCCGAAGCGGGAGGCAAGTGGATGGCCTCCTCCATTACGGAGGAGAACATTATGAAGCTCCGGGAAGCCGGATACCTGGCCGCAAACATTGCGCACTGGCTCCCAGACGCAGGGCAGAGCATTCCTACTCTAGAACCCCATGAGAGGGTTGTATTTCTCGCCCACTTCGTCCGCGGACTGGGATTTCCCCTCCACCCATTTGTTCGCGGGCTCATGTTCTACTACGGGCTGGATTTCCACAATATGGCCCCCAATTTCATCCTCAACATCTCGGAATTTATCGTCGTGTGTGAGGCCTTCCTCCATATCAAGCCCCACTTCGGCCTGTGGTTGAAGACCTTCAACGTGAAGCCAAAGATAGTGGCCGGCCAGCAAGCGGAGTGCGGAGGCGCCATGGTGGGCAAGATGCCCAACGTCATTTGGCTCAAAGGCTCCTAAGTTGAGACCGTGAAGGTGTGGCAGACGGGGTGGTTCTACATCACCGAGCCGCGCGATGCCAACTGGGCAGCGGCCCCCGAATTCCGATCTGACATCCCCATGCGGCTCACCTCCTGGAAAGAGAAGGGCTTAGCCTGGGGTGCGTGGGCGGAGCTGACCGGACTCTAGAACTATGTCAAAAATATGATAAGCAAGAAAATCAAGCTTGTCAATGTGGTCCAGGTCATGCTCTTCCGCCGGATCCTCCCGTGTCACAGACGGGCATTCAATATGTGGAAGTTCGACCCGGCCGAACACCAAACGCTACAAGAGCTCTTCGACACGACGCACAGAGATGTATGGAAGGTGTTGTTCAAGCCCGTCGAGGTACCTCCTCCCCTCACCGAAGATCGCGGACTCAGCGCAAAGTGCCCCTCCAATCCGGTAAGCTCTTGGTATTTTACAAGATGTTCCTTTCCCCAGTATATTTATGGGAGGGATCTAAGCCTCCGCACCAATTTGACAGGAATGGGTAGCGACAGCGGAGCAGATCGACTGTCCGGCTCCACCACCTGAGGATCCAGCAACGGCTCTCCTAACGGAGATGCTGCTTCTGGCACCCTATGAGGTACCGAAGAAGAAGGCCAAGAAGAAGGCCACGGGGACCAGGAAGGCTCTCCGGCGCAAGGTAGTCTTGGAGTCATCATCCGAAGACGCCAAGGCGTGCTCCTCCAACGAAAATGAGGAGGAGGAAGAGGAAAGTCCTCACCCCCAACCAGGGGGGACAAGAAAAGGAAGGCCTCCCCATCTGGGGAGGCCGAAGGGTCCAAGAAGGGGAAGACCCTCCCTCCGGACCACTCCACAATAGTCGCATACAGCGACGAGGAGTGGCTGCCCAGGGACAAGCCCCTGGCGTAGTCGTAAGTATCCGGATACTATAATACTTCGAGCATTTTTTGCTTTATTGCTTCTTATCATGTTAAATATGATCATGCAGTCCGTCCAAAGCCCGCATAGACCTATCCTTCTCGGATGGGTCTTTGAGCGCATCAGCGATGAACAGCGATTCGCTCCTGACGGCCACCAACCCCCGGCCCGCGGATGACACCGAGGTGTTGTCCCAGAGGATATCGGGCCAGGGGAGACAGTTCGGGAGGCGCCCCAAGGCAAAATCCCTGATGTCGGGCGCATGGGGGGAAGACCCCCATTGATTCTGATAAGGGGGGCCGCAGCAAATTTGGCCCCCGGCCAGATACTGTGCTGGAACCTCCAGTGGTTCCGGATTCAGGCAGGCACCCCCTTGCTAAGGGGGGCAAGCCGTCTGTGCCGATGACATCTATCAATCCAGAGGTATCGGACAACTTGCTGGAAGCGCTTCAGGGCGCTTCCATTGAGGAAGAACACCGTACTCTTATGAGTACGGTGATCGCGAAGGTTCGGTCTGCCAAAAGCGGATTGACCCAAGCCTGCGCCAGCCTCCTAACAGGCTTTGAGGTAAGTAATTAAATTATGAGAAAATATCCCAGCATGGATAGTAGCCCCTGATGCTCTGTTTGGTGTTCGGAAAGAAAAGCCGAACAGAGGATCAAATAACATCCACAGGAGTTTAATAAGAGTATGTCTACGTGAATAAGCAGGCATTGCTGCTGGCCGCTGCCGCCCGTACTGCGGAGGTCTCCGGACTGAAGCGGGACCTAGAGTGGACCCAGGAAGAGCTCGGCCTCGTGAAGAGGCAGCTCGAGGAGAACAAAGGTAAGCGATACCCTGACCATGTCTCACATAAAAGAAAAATCGTTGATGCTAACAGAAGCATCATTAATTTTAATAGGGGCCATGAACGAAGTGGCGGCCCTTAAGAAGGCGTTGTCCGAGGCCAAGGACAAGAGGCCAAGGAGTGCACCGAGCATGAGAAACAGGAGGCTCGGGTTGGCGAGGTCCAGCAAGAGCTCCAGGACTTCGTCAAAAAATACGAGTCCTTGGAGCGTGACTCTAAGATGCAAGAGTCCAAGCTTGCGAAGGCCTGCCAGAGTGCACAAGATGCCAAAGCTGAAGCCCAAAAGGCCCTCCAAGAGGTTCAAGTGGCTAATAAGTTTGCGGCGGGTAAGGCATTCAATATGCAAAGCAAGCATGTGAAGGAGAATTTCTTTTTACTTACCCGAATTTGGAGCTCTCCAGGAGCATTCACAGATCTGCCGTGCAGCATCTCTGATGTCGCAGAGTTCTACCGAGCTGAGGAAGGGAGCTCGACGGATAAGTTGTTCTGGTCCCAGTATATTGGGGCCGAACATCCGATGCCCTTGAGAGACCAGTTGAAGCAGCTGGTCGAACTTCACAAGGCGACCGAACTGGCCATGAAGGATCTCATAGTCCGGATGTGGCCTGGCGAGCCCCTTCCCAGCAGCTACTTTGGCCTGGTAAAGCGGCTTATGAAGGCATGCCCGTGGCTTGAAGTCATAAAGCGGTCAGTCTATATTGAAGGTGCGCGTAGGGCCTTGGCCCGTGCAGAAGTGCACTGGACGAAGATGGATGCCGAGAAGCTGGTGATGGAGGGGCCGCCGAAGGGCAAGGAGCATCGCCACCCCAAACAGTACTATGACAATGTCCTGAAGGGTGCCCGCCTTGTGGCGGATGAATGTGCTAAGGATGTAATATTTGAATGAATGTACTCATGTCATCCTGTAATATGAAAACAAGTTCATGTGCGCTATATAACGCTTGTTGATTTAAAATATTACCTTCTGTGCGGCCGTTTATAAACTCTTGAGAGTTGGCTAGTCGTCGGATTCTGCCCCATGTAACTAGTACCGGGGTGTTCGGGATAAATATAAACACTCTTTATCCAAATTTTTGGTCCTTTTAAGGAGGTGTTTAGCGCAGCGAACAAGGCAATCGGACTACACAACTTTATCACTCTCACTTAGCCATAGAAGTCTACAATTTTAAATTTTGGCGAAGCCCCTAGTATTCAGAAGACCGAAATTGGGGCGCTATGCACGCCTAAATCGGACAAGGGCAATTCCTCGCCTGAAGCAGTACAAATATTTAAGGATTTGAGACCTCTCGAACAGCGACCAGCTCTCACCTCATCATGACAGTCAGTTTTCGGCTTTCTCTACTGAGGTGCTCGTCCAGAAGAACTGAGACACAATCACAGTAGTTCTTCCTGTGCTACCTTAGCCGATATAGCGGAACGTAAGGTACCAAAACATGGGAGCCGGGCAAACCCAACTATTGACCCAAGACATGATTCGGAGTTGATGCATATAATGCTATAAGTTCAGGGTGCCGCACTGTCGAAAGTGTTCGGACTTTTCTTGCCATGTTACGGGGTACACTAAAGCCCATGGCGAGCCGAACGTACCAAAATGTATGGGTGCAATTTGTAATAAATAAGCAGTAAAGGAAAAGGATAAAGAAATGTAATAGTAAGCTGACGCTATACATTATTTTCCCTTGTTAATTAAATAATACGTTAAAGCGTATGTATACAAGTAGTGCGATAAGCAAAATAGGACTATTTGACATGTCTTGGCCAAGGGTAAGCTGCATGTGGGCATGTAAAACAGGTATTACGATCGTTATCAGAGACCTCCCAGGGATTCCTTTGTACGCCAAAGCTTCTTGTCTCCTTGGTGTGTCCGTCCCGCTATGGGTCCGATAGTCTGGCTCTCCCAAAGATAGGAACCTGAAAAGAAAAAAGGTGTAAAGATAAATGGATCCTGGGGCGGTTGAGCCGCATTGCAGACCGTGTCATAGTCGTGCCTCCGCCTATGCCCATGGTATTTTGAGTGTGTAATTATGTACACGCGGCACAAATTTCGCCGCTTGACTGGGACTAGGACGGAGGGCGAATTGCTAGAAAAGCTTTGGACGTGCCGGACGATCCTGTTGCAGGGTACTCCGGACTCGCTTGACGGTGTTCGTGTTCTTTATCGCCGAATTGGCGGTCTACCTAAGAAGGCTGCTTTGTACTTCTGCTGCGAGGGCCGCAGTGTGCTCCTCCATACGGAGCGGGCGCTCTGTGTTTCCATTTACTGTTATAACCCCGCGAGGTCCCGACATTTTGAGCTTGAGGTATGCATAGTGTGGAACCGCATTGAATCTAGCAAATGCGGTTCGTCCGAGTAGTGCATGATATCCACTGCGAAAAGGGAGATCCGAAGACCACTTCCAGTGTAATTGAGCCCATGCAACAGGCCTCTACACCTGGTATGACACCTTTGAAGGTGGTTCTTGTGGGCTTGATCCTTGAGGGGTCGATGCCCATTTTGCGCACTGTATCCTGATAGAGTAGGTTCAGGCTGCTGCCACCGTCCATAAGGACACGTGTGAGATGGAATCCGTCAATGATGGGGTCGAGGACCAATGTGGCCGAACTGCCATGACGGATGCTGGTAGGATGGTCCCTGTGATCAAAAGTGATCGGACAAGAAGACCATGGGTTGAACTTTGGGGCGAATGGCTCCATCTCATAGAAGTCCCTTAGTGCACACTTCCATTTCCGCTTGGGAATATGAGTTGCGTATATCATATTCACCATTTTCACCTGGGGAGGAAATTTCTTCTGTCCTCCTGTGTTCGGTGACCAGGGCTCCTCGTCATCATTGCTATGCGGCCCCTTTTCCTTGTTTTCGGCATTCAACTTGTCGGCCTGTTTGAACACCCAACATTCTCTGTTGGTGTGGTTGGCTGGTTTATTGGGGGTGCCGTGAATTTGACACGAGCGATCGAGTATGTGGTCCAGACTGGACAGGCCCGGATTGTTTCTTTTTAATGGCTTTTTCCGCTGACCGGATTTAGAGCCACTGAATCCGGCATTGACTGCCGTGTCTTCGGTGTTGTCGCCATTGTTGCGACGCTTGTGCCTATTGCGTCGTGGCTTGCCGTTGCTATCTCTGGCATCTGAATTTCCAGAGTTTCTTGATGTGTTGTTGCTACGAGCCAGCCAGCTGTTCTCGTCCGTGCAAAAGCGGGTCATGAGTGTCCTGAGGGCTACCATGGACTTCGGCTACTCTTGGCCGAGGAGTCAGGCAAGCCATTCGTCGCGGATGTTATGCTTAGAGGCCGCTAAGGCTTCGGCATCCGGACAGTCGACAATTTGGTTTTTTTAGTTAGGAACCAAGTCCAGAATTTCCTGGCTGACTCTCCGGGCTGTTGGGTTATGTGACTTAAGTCATCAGCATCCGGTGGTCGCACGTAAGTACCCTGGAAGTTGTCAAGGAATGTGTCTTCCAGGTTCTCCCAACTGCCAATGGAGTTTGCTGGCAGGCTATTCAGCCAATGCCGAGCTGGTCCTTTGAGCTTAAGTGGGAGGTACTTGATGGCATGTAGATCATCGCCGTGGGCCATGTGAATGTGGAGAAGAAAATCTTCAATCCATACCGCGGGGTCTGTTGTGCCATCATATGATTCAATGTTCACGGGTTTGAACCCTTCTGGGAATTCATGATCCATTACTTCATCAGTGAAGCATAGGGGGTGTGCGGCGCCTCTATGTGGGGCTACATCATGACGCAGTTCAAATGAGTCTGGTATGTTGTATTCGCCCTGGCTGGACTTGTGTTTAGTGTATCCGGCGTGACAGTCATCATCATGCGTTGTGGCGCGCCCCCGTGATCCGTAGATCGATCTTGACTGTCCTGCTTTGTTTTCAAATACGTCTCGCAGGTCCTTCGTGTACCCCTAGGCCTTAGTGTTATTGTTTGATTGGCGGCTGGGTGCGGGCTGGAGTTCGGGCTGATATGCCGCTTTGTCTCGGCCACGAGGTGGTCGGTTAGCCGCATCATGCACTGGTAGTGTGGGCTTTAATGCCTCCTCCTCGAATTGAGGTAGCAACCTGCGCTTTGGGTAACTTTTGGTTTGGCGCTCGAGTCTGTATTCCAGGAAGCCAGGACCTCGGTCCATCTATCAGTTAGCAGATCTTGATAAGCTTAAAGCTGCTGCTGCTTTTTCTTCAGGCTTTTTGCAGTGGCTATAAGCCGGCGATTGAAGCGCTCCTGCTCGACGGGATCCTCATGCACGATGAATTCTTCGTCGCCAAGGCTCGCTTCGTCTTTGGAGAGGGGCATGTAATTGTCAACCTCTGATTCTCCATCTATTACCTATTCCTTAGGGCTAGCTTGCCCATCATCTTGCTCGGCCTACTCAAAGCCTGGCCGGGCGAGATTGTTTTCGTCTTCGGCACCACCGGATTGCTATCATCACTTGTTCCGGTATCGCTATTTTTGCTATGGCGGGGCTTAGAGCGGTGCCTATGACGCAGGTGCCTAGATTGCTTCTCCAACGGATTATCCTCCGTTGCCTCATCGCCATTGCTTTCTTTGGGGGTGTCCACCATATATATATAATATGATGAGGTGGCTATTCAGCACCCTGTGGGCGGTGGTTCCTGTTCTTCTCCTGCATCATCGTCCATACCATCGATGTCTTCGGAGTCAAAGACAAGCACATCGGTTAAGTCATCGACAGTGGATATTAAGTGGGTGGTGGGTGGGGACCAAATTTCTTTGTCGTGCGCTTCCCACTCAAGTCAGACATAGTTCGGCCAGGAGTCTCCTGATAGAGAGAGAGACCTTAATGAATTTAGCACGTCGCCCAAGGGTGAGTGCTGAAAGATATCCGTGGAGGTGAACTCCATGATCGGTGCCCAATCAGAATTGATAGGCACGAATGCATGCGGTTCGGAACCTATGGCCGGGGATGAGTCTGAGGGCCGATGATACAGATCTCTTTGGAGGTGAAGTCTGTGTTCGGCTCCAGCACCGATGAATGTGCTGCCTCCATGGTGGGGTCCATCCACCCGTCCTCGGATGGCGTGATCTCCTCTAGATTAAGGGCCGGGGTAGCCACAGGTGCGATCTCCCGACCACGGTCCGATGGCAGATCTAAGTCATGCCCGTCGTGACTGTTCGGCGCTCCTGACATGGGCTCGAATCCGTCGAAGATCAAGTCCCCGCGGATGTCGGCGGTGCAGTTCAAGTTTCCAAACCTGACCTGATGGCCAGGGGCATAGCTATCGATCTGCTCCAGATGACCAAGCAAGTTGGCCCGCAGTACGAAGCCGCCGAATATGAAGATCTGTCCGGGGAGGAAAACCTCACCCTGGACCGCATCGTTGAAAATGATTGAAGAAGCCATAAGGCCCAATCGTGATGACACTGTGGAACTATCAATGAAAGCACAAATGTCGGTGTCAAAACCGGTGGATCTCAGGTAGGGGGTCCCGAACTATGCGTCTAAGGCTAATGGGAACAGGAGGTGGGGGACATGATGTTTACCTAGGTTCGGGCCCTCTCGATGGAGGTAATACCCTACTTCCTGCTTGATTGATCTTGATGATATGAGTATTACAAGAGTTGATCTACCACGAGATCAAAGAGGCTAAACCATAGAAGCTAGCCTATGATTATGATTGTTGTTCTCATCCTACGGACTAAACCCTCCGGTTTATATAGATACCGGAGGGGGCTAGGGTTACATAGAGTCGGTTACAGAGAAGGATATCTTCATATCCGAATTGCCAAGCTTGCCTTCGACGCAAAGGAGAGTCCCACCCAGACACGGGACGAAGTCTTCAATCTTGTATCTTCATAGTCCAATAGTCCGGCCAAAGTATATAGTCCGGCTGTCTGAGGACCCCCTAATCCAGGACTCCCTCAAGCCCGTTCCGGCACCCTGCCAGAGGGGGAATCCATCACCGGTGGCCATCTTAATCATCCCGGTGCTCTCCATGATGAGGAGGGAGTAGTTCACCCTCGGGGCTGAGGGTATGTACCAGTAGCTATGTGTTTGATCTCTCTCTCTCTCTCGTGTTCTTGAGGTGATACAATCTTGATGTATCGCGAGCTTTGTTATTATAGTTGGATCTTATGATGTTTCTCCCCCTCTATTCTCTTGTAATGGATTGAGTTTTCCCCTTGAAGTTGTCTTGTCGGATTGAGTCTTTAAGGATTTGAGAACACTTGATGTATGTCTTGCCGTGCTTATCTGTGGTGACAATGGGATATTCATGTGATCTACTTGATGTATGTTTTGGTGATCAAGTTGTGGGTTCAAACTTATGCATAGGGGTTGGCACACGTTTTCGTCTTGACTCTCCGGTAGAAACTTTGGGGCACTCTTTGAAGTACTTTGTGTTGGTTTGAATAGATGAATCTGAGATTGTGTGATGCATATCATATAATCATGCCCATGGATACTTGAGGTGACATTGGAGTATCTAGGTGACAGTAGGGTTTTGGTTGATTTGTGTCTTAAGGTGTTATTCTAGTACGAACTCTATGATAGATCGAACGGAAAAATAGCTTCGTGTTATTTTACTACGGACTCTTGAATAGATCGATCAGAAAGGATAACTTTGCGGTGGTTTCATACGCTACAATAATCTCTTCATTTGTTCTCCACTATTAGTGACTTTGGAGTGACTCTTTGTTGCATGTTGAGGGATAGTTATATGATCCAGTTATGTTATTATTGTTGATAGAACTTGCACTAGTGAAAGTATGAACCCTAGGCCTTGTTTCCTAGCATTGCAATACCGTTTGTGCTCACTTTCATCATTAGTTACCTTGATGTTTTTATAATTTCAGAATACAAAAACCTATATCTACCATCCATATTGCACTTGTATCACCATCTCTTCACTGAACTAGTGCACCTATACAATTTACCATTGTATTGGGTGTGTTGGGGACACAAGAGACTCTTTGTTATTTGGTTGCAGGGTTGTTTGAGAGAGACCATCTTCATCCTACGCCTCCCACGGATTGATAAACCTTAGGTCATCCACTTGACGGAAATTTGCTACTGTCCTACAAACCTCTGCACTTGGAGGCCCAACAATGTCTACAAGAAGAAGGTTGTGTAGTAGATATCAGAATTTATCATATAGCATTAGCAGGGAGCAGCTCATAGTAATTCATCATATAGCAGCAGCAGGAGAAGCTCATAGCAATTCATCATATAGCAGCAGCAGAAGCAGCTTATAGCAACTCATCATGTAGCAGCAGCAGCTCATAGCAATTCATTATATAGCAGCAGCTCATAGCAATTCATCATATAGCAGCAATAGGAGCAGCTCATAGCAATGCATCATATAGCAGCAAAAGAAGAAGCTCATAGCAATTCATCGTATAGCGGATCAGAATGAAAATTTGGCAAAAAAACAGAGGAGATCCTCACATTGTTGGATGAGCTCATCCTTCAATAGCACCTCAAGGCCACGGCCTGGGAGGAGGGGAGGAGGAATGAGGAGCCTTCTGCCGTAGTGTTTTTTTTCTCGAATACGCACGAGTGTGCGTACTATATATTAAAGGAAGATGATGGGGACAAGAGCCCCTCCATGTTGGCGTTTACATGTTACAAAGATACATGAGAACCAAATTCACTGACAAAGCCGAACACTAATCTAGCCTAACTTCTTCCCTCAGCCCACCGAACTAGCCCTCCGAGGATAGACTCCACATCTCCTTTTAGGATGCCAGTTTGTTTCCATGCTCGTCCTTAGGTGTCAATTCTGTATGCAAGTGCCCTGAAGGAGAGGGGGCACCCTCGAAGACAATCACGTTTCGGTGCTTCCAAATTTCCCAGAGCACAAGAAGTAAGATGGCACGTGATTCCTTTGCACCTTGGCCTTGAGTGGTAGTGATGGCACACCAATCTCGCAGCCTCGAGTCCTGACTCAGCGTCCACTATGGCCTGTGAAGCGCTCTACACATGATAGCCCAAACTTCTCTGACGAAGACGCAACCCAGTAAAAGATGATCAATGGTGTCCTCGTGCTGATCACAGAAGGAGCACGCGTCCTGATGATCCAGCCCGTGCCTAGCAAGTCTGTCTGAGGTCCCACATCTATTGTGCATCGCGAGCCAAAGGAAGAAGCGGCACCGTAGTGGGGCCTTGGATTACCATGTGAATTGTGCTATCGGCTCCACTTCCCGTCCTGCGAACCTGGCATCATACGCAGAGCGCATAGAGTATTGCCCATTCGCCTCCCAGCTCCAAGTGATGCGATCAACCTCATCCGGCATGAGCACTGTCCTGGTAACCAAGTCCCAAAGGAGCATATATTCGTCTAGCTGCTGCCAGTGAGGTTGGGCCTGATGTCCAAGGCCCAATTGCCCATTGAAACTTCCTGGTGAACAGTCTGTGATGCTCGCGCGCTAGGTGCAACGATGGCGTATATGGACGGGGCCACGTCCTGAATTGTAAAGCCATCGAGCCACCGGTCTTCTCAGAAGCAAGTCTTCAAGCCATTGCCAACCACCATTTTTGCCTCGACCCTGAATAGCTGCCTCGACTCCTCCGGAACTGCTACCTAGAATTAATCCCACGGTCTAGATTGATCAGTATGCTGGAGCCATAGCCATCTAGATTGAATGGCAATGTTCAGCCACCGGAGGTTGGGCAGGGTGAAAGCACAAGTGCTCCCTGGGTAATTTTGCTAATTTATGTCAACATATCTCTTGTTGGACTAATACTTTTACCTAGTATGTTTCAGATAAGTTCAACAATGGAGTGGCATGGACTAGAGGATGTGGAACCCCTTCAAGATGCTAAGGACAAAAGGATTGGCTCAAGCTCAAAGCACAAGACTCTACATTTTACTTTTAGTGATCCAAGATCACATTGAGTCCATAGGAAAGCTAATACTATTAAGAGGGGATGAGGTGTTGCTTAATGGCTTGCTTGCTCAAAGTGCTTAGTGATATGCTCCAAAGCCCTCAACCACTTTCTCACATCCAAATATGTCCCAAACCAAAAGTCAAACTCAGCCCTACCAAATCTTTCTATCCGGCACCACCGAGTTCTCATGACATAGCCACTGCCACAAAACCCTAGTCTTTTCGGTCTCACCTATAGGTATCTCACCGAGGTTGTGTAATCGGTCCTACCGAGATTACAATGCAAACTCTATGTTCCTCTTCGCAACGTTTCGGTCCAACTGAGATGAGCGAATCGGTCCCACCGAGTTTGCCTGACCAACCCTCTGTGTGCCCATTACCAAAATCGATCTCACCGAGTTTGTGTAATCGGTCTCATCGAGATTACGTTATGCCCTAACCGTATCAGTCCCACTGAGTTGACATGTCGGTCCCATCGAGAATCCTAACGGTCACATTGTTTACTAAATCGGTCCGACCGAGTTTCACTATTCGGTCCCACCGAGTTTGGTAAGTTTTGTGTAACGGTTAGATTTTGTGTGGAGGCTATATAAACCCCTCCACCCACTCTTCATTCGTGGAGAGAGCCATCAGAACGTGCCTACACTTCCAGCATACATTTTCTGAGAGAGAACCACCTACTCATGTGTTGATACGAAGATATTCCATTCCTACCACCTAAATCTTGATCTCTAGCCTTCCCCAAGTTGCTTTCCACTCAAATCTTCTTTCCACCAAATCCAAATCCTGTGAGATAGAGTTGAGTGTTGGGGAGACTATCATTTGAAGCACAAGAGAAAGAGTTCATCATCAACACACCATTTGTTACTTCTTAGAGAGTGGTGTCTCCTAGATTGGCTAGCCTGTCACTTGGGAGCCTCCGACAAGATTGTGGAGTTGAACCAACGAGTTTGTAAGGGCAAGGAGATCGCCTACTTCGTGAAGATCTACCCCTAGTGAGGCAAGTCCTTCGTGGGCGACGGCCATGGTGGGATAGGCAAGGTTGCTTCTTCGTGGACCCTTCGTGGGTGGAGCCCTCCGTGGACTCGCGCAACGGTTATCCTTTATGGGTTGAAGTCTCCATCAACTTGGATGTACGATAGCACCACCTATGAGAACCACGGCTCAAAAATCTCCATGTCTCCAAATTGCGTTTGCACACTCCAATCCCATCCCTTTACTGTCACATCCCTAGTTCTGGTATGCACTAGGCTAGCCCTTCATGTGTGCATCGTGTTTAAATTTCTCAGAAATTTGAAATGGGGGATGATCAAACCCCTAGCACCAAAACAATGCTAATAGGTTCAACTTAAAAATATTTTCAATGAACCCAAATTGGTCCGCAAAATGTTCATGATTTATGGAAAAGGGTGAAAACCATATCCAAAGATGATGCATATTTTTTCAGGATATTTTTGGTATTTGAATTAACACAATACCTATTTGATTTGGAGCAAATAAATCCTATAAATATTTATAATGCTCTAATAATTCTGAAACTAGTTGTGGGTTGTTGGAAATAATCCAAACACTGCCCACAATTATTTCCAGGATTTTACTAAATGGATTAGTATTTTTACTAATTCAAAATAGAATAAAAGAAATAGGAAAACTGAAACAAAAGGAAAAGAGAGCTTACCTGTAGCTTACCTGGCTGGCCCAGGTTCTATGCAGCCCAGCTGCCGGCCCAGCCCGCCTGGCCATTGCCAATCGTCTCCCACCTCTGCCAGTAGGCAGAGGCAGAGACAATGCACGGGCGTGCGCGAGCGCCACGCCACCAGGCTGCCTGCCTGCGTCCGAGGACAGCGCGACACCGCGAATTCCCTCTTCGGTGCCGCCCCAATTCGCCCGAATCATTCATTTTTCCCCCTACTCTCTCCCTCACCCTCTTCCCCACCATGGCCGACGCCATCGCACCTCGCCGTCGCCGCACGCGCAGGCACCGCATCCCCCTCGTTCCCTTTGGCATGCCCACGAGCTTCTTCCCGACGCCGCGCGTCCTCGAGCAGAAGAACCGAAGCCCGGACGGGCTGCCTCCCCGTCAATGCCGCCGTCTTCAACCTCGGGCACCCGCGCTTGCCTCCGGTCGATTCGGCGCCGCCAGGACCTCCCCGAGCCTCCCGTGCTTTTCTTCAAGACCACTGTGAGCTCGCCATCGTTTCCCCTCTTCTCCCCCTCGCGTTCGCATGCTCTAGCTCCGTTCCCCACCTCCACCGAAGCTCGCCGCCGCACGGTCAGGTCGCCGTTGTCGTTTTGCCTAGCGTACGCCGTGTCCGAGCTCGTAGACAAGCTCCAAGAGGATCCAGGAGGACGTGGCACCCCTCATCCGGCCTCCCCGTGCCCTGCAGTCGTGCGCTCGCTCGAGCCGAGCTCCAGCCGCCGCCGCGAGCTCCGCTCCGGCGAGCTCCGCCATCCCCGTTGCGTTCCACCTGCCTTCCAGGATGCCGGCGAGCCCGGGCTACGCCCCGGTGCCCTTAGCCGCTAGCCCCGTCGCCTTTAACGCAAGTCCGGCGCGTTGCCGCCGCGGGTTTGGTCTCCGCCGGTGGAACTCCGGCGACAGCCGACGTGGCAGGGTGGTTAGCGCTAATCCCCACCAGCTGGACCCCACCTAGTCACTGACAGCTGGTCCCGCACCGGGTCAAAGTCCAAGTCAACACGGGGTTTGACCAGCGGCCCCGCTTGTAAGGTTTGACCCTGGCCGGCCTCGTTGACTGCTGACGTCATAGTGACGCAATGCTGATATAGTAAGTATTTTCTGGATTTATTTTTATACAGGAAATTTTAGAAATTACCCTAAACTTCTAAAAATCATAGAAAATAATCTATAACTCCAAATAAAATAAATTATATATGAAAAATGATCAAAAAAATCCAGAGAATCTGTTTATGGCATTATCATGCATGTTTGAACAACTTAAAGCTGCTGTATACAACAATTTGAATTAACGGCATTTGAAATGTCATATATGGAGTTTGAATTTGAAAATTAGATTCAAACCAACTCCATTTAACCTGCTGCTAGTTGCACTAGCTCAAATCACAACATATTGCCATGTCACATTCATGCATCATATTGTTGCATTGCATTGATTGTGTTTCCTCTCTGTTGCCGGTAATTGTCCCCCTTCAGTAGACGTGTTTCGACGATGAGTTCGATGACACTGATGAAGAACTATATTATCTTCAGAAGTGCTAGGCAAGCAAACCCCCCTTGTTCATTCCGATACAATCCCACTCTCTCGCTCCTGCTCTCTTTTACTACATTAGGACAACAACGACATATTTGTTACTTGCTGCGGTAGCTGAACCCCTTTATCCTCTGCATGACCTGTCATTGCCACAGTAAATAGATGAAACCCACTAGCATGAGTAGGAGTTGTTTGAGCCCTGATGTGCCTACTCATTCATGCTTGTTTGTCATGCCTGCTATTGCTTAGAGTTGTGTCAGGTCTGATTCATCAGGGATGAATTGGAGGTGTGTAAACATGTCCTACTGTTGAGAGCTAAGTGTGTGGACACGATTTGGTAAAGGTAGCAGTGAGAGGCCATGTAGGAGTACATGGTGGGTTGTCTCATTGCAGCCGTCCTCAGGAACTGAGTTCTGTGTTTGTGATCCATGAACAATTACTACCACGCATTGGAATGCTTAAGTGCCCCTCTCGACTTATTAATCAACCTGATCTCTGTCCAGGAGTTGCAACTAGTTTCTGGTGTTTGTAGGTAGTGTTAGTAGTCTACCAAGTGGCACCCGATACAGGTGGGCTTGGGACAGACTAGGCACAGTGGCCCGATGTACCAAGTGGCACCCGGATGGTGGGCTTGGGAACCCTGCACACATCGTTTGGGGCCGTGAGCGACACCCTGGCCGGATCTCCTTGCGTATGGAACCCGAATAGGCGATAAACCTGGACTAGGGACTTGCGTGGTTAGTCAGGTCGTGGCCGACTCCCTCGCCAGGCTTCGGCTTGAAGGTTGCCGAGATACATGACGTGTACATGGCGGTAAGTGGCGAGAGCGTGTGTGAATAAGTACACCCCTACAGGGTTAACATCATATAGTCGAATGGCCGTGTCTGCGGTAAAGGACTTCTGGGTTGCCTGTATAGTTCATAGACAAGTGAAAGTGGATACTCTAAAATGCGCAAGATAAGCGTGAGTGCTATGGATGGCGTTCTCGTAGGGAGACGGGAGCGGATCCATAGTGGAGTATTGATATGGTGAATATGTGGACTCGTGTGCGCCACCTCAAAAGAGTTACTTGCAGTCGTAGTTCAAGATAGCCACCGAGTCAAAGCTGGCTTGCTGCAGCTAAACCCCACCATCCCTTTGTTGATAATGATGCATATGTAGTTAGTTCTGATGTAAGTCTTGTTGGGTACATTTGTACTCACGTTTGCCTATTTTATGTTTTTGCAGAGAGACTTCAGTCTCACTAGTAGTTCCGTGTGGACTTCGATGTTTAGCTTGTTACCTCAGCTACGATCTTGTGCCCTCGGCAGGATCTGGTAGATAGTCAGGCTTCTCAGCCTTTTTCTTTTGTAGATGTCTGTACTCAGACATGTTAAGCTTATGCATGTGCTTTGACTTGTATGCTCTGAATGCTGGGTCGAGAGACCCATGTTTGTAATATCTCGCTCCTCGGAGCCTATTGAATAAATGCTTGAGTTGTAGAGTCGTGTTGTGATGCCATGTTGTATTTGCACATATCGAGCATATTGTGTGTATGTTATTGAAATGCTTGGTATGTGTGGGATCTGACTATCTAGTTGTTTATCCTCAGTAGCCTCTCTTACCGGGAAATGTCTCCTAGTGCTTCCACTGAGCCATGGTAGCTTGCTACTGCTCCGGAACACTCAGGCTGGCCGGCATGTGTCCTTCTTCGTTCCTGTGTCTGTCCCCTTAGGGAAATGTCACGCGATGAATACCGGAGTCCTGTTAGCCCGCTACAGCCCGGTTCACCGGAGTCCTGCTAGCCCAGTGCTACAGCCTGGATTCACTCGTTGATGACCGACACGTTCGATGCTGGGTCATGGATGCCTGTCCCTGTAAGTTTGTGCCACTTTGGGTTTATGACTAGCCATGTCAGCCCGGGCTCCTTATCATATGGATGCTAGCGACACTACCATATACGTGTGCCAAAAGGCACAAACGGTCCCAGGCCAAGGTAAGGCGACACCCGTGGGAATACCGTGCGTGAGGCCGCAAAGTGATATGAGGTGTTACATGCTAGATCGATGTGGCATTGAGTCGGGGTCCTGACAGCTTTGGTATTAGAGCTTGACTGCCTGTAGGATTACCAAGCCAAGCTGGTCGAAGTTGAGTCTAGAAATGCTTTAGTTATATGTAGGGGAATTAATTGTGGGATGGAACGTAAGGCTCTTTTACTCCTTATACCTTATGCCTTCTGATCTGAGTCATCTTATCTTTCGTACGGGGTTAATGAACTAGGCTTTCTCTGCTTTCTATCAGGATCGCGTGTTACTAATCCGTAGACTTATAGGATTGATAGATTTAAGCCTCGGTTCAGTTCCTACTACTTCCGTATGTTAACTGTTGATCTCGAAACCTTGTTATTGTGCTTCTGAGTGGTTATGCCACCATTTTTGCGTGATGACTCAGAATCTTTTTTGAGCATTTACAGCCGTTATGCTGTCCGAGATCCCAGGTTTCCACATAGTCTGATGCATTTGCAAATTCCTTCATACCATTCTGAAGATCCTTTGTGCCAGATCAACCACACTAATCGGTGAGTTGAGGTGTTCCATTGCCTTGACATATATGTTGGAGCTATTATTATGACCCTAGGTATCTTAGAGTATCACCTAGTAATCTGGCCATGTTCTGTATTTCCAGTGTGATGATTCTGGCCATTAATCTCGAAAGCATCCCATGATGCCACTTAGTTAGTAGGCACTCTACTCCTGGGTTTCTGAACCCGAGACTCACACTACTTACTTCAGTGTTGATAGTATTTGCTAGTTCCCTTAGGATATTAGTAACCTTTGTGATAGTCCTCGAGATTCGTGGTATATCCTTCTTCCAATACCATGAACCAATATGGCAGAAGTTCGAGAACCAAAAGATCACGACCGGTGTGCTCTTGACGAGTTCTCCATTCTATATTGTGACTCTGCTAGTTCTGACCTTCTGCATGGGTTGTCCGGAAGAAATATGTTGAACTCGTTCGACATGCTAATCCATGCATCCACAACTCAGAAAATCATATGTTCTTTTGGGTTGTCCCATTTTAGTTGTCTTCTGACCCTCGTCTATCAATTGATAGTCAAGGGTATGCGTGCATTTGTTCATCGGTGAATATTACCCTTGTGGTCCGTCAAGCCATTCTATTTCAGAATGACTAGGAGAAACAAACTCCAGTACCTCATCCATATCCAGGATTGGGTCAAAGCAGTTGTGTTCCACAGATCAAATACTAATCCAGCTTTTGTTCTGTTCCACCTTGGAGTGTTACCCTCATTATGTCGGGATTGTCATGAGAATTGCACCATCTCTTGTGAATTTTTGACGTAGTGATACTTCTCGCCATCATTATTCATTTCTCGGCTTCCGTGTTGTTGCAACCGGAATGCCGACAGATGAACTATGATGTGTGAAATCAATACTTTTAGCAACCCTGTTGCTTGGTAGTTAAAGGACAATAATTTCATTCTTAGTGTGTTGGTTCTTGAATCATCATTCTAAGATAGATTGTGCTACCTAGTCCTTATTGTTGGTGCACTCTTCGATCAATGGGTTAGGATTTTGTCAAACCCTTGCTTTGTTGATCATATCGTCTTGCCCTGAAAAGCAAGATTGTTCTCGAGCTTAGTAACTTATTGGTGGTTCGTGATTTTCTGATTATCTTCTCGGAAGTATCACCAGGTCATCACCTGACTGCTATGTTGAGTTCGTGATCAAGTTGGTTTATTCCTGTAAACCACCCTTTCTCCAAGAATCCGTGTTGGATACCCCTGAGCTGGTTGGTTAAGCTATACATCAACTTGGAGAATTGGAAGATAAATGCTTTGCCTAAACTTAGTTCATTTCAAAGGGATATCTTTTGTATATGTGCATTGAAGAAAGATGATATCTTCATCGATTGGTCCTCGTGATCAGTTGTTGGATCTATTATCTTCTCAAAACTTTGATGTGAGTGTGGGCTATCCTCAAATCAAGTCAGAACCAACAATGTTCGTAATGTTGTCTTATTTGTGGTTGATCCCTCAAGCATACACCATTACATCTTTTGGTCTGACCAGTACTATCACATTGTTCACATAATGGTGGAAATCCAGTGATATGGAAATTCCGATGAGTTGTTGTTGAGCCCATCAGCAGCATTTTGTCTCCTCCATGATTCATGTTGAACATCAAGCTGGTGTTGGAAACTTGTGTAAGCATTTTCTTCATGCCCCGTTCATGAAGTATATGTTTGGATGAAAGAAGTGACTTCCTCTCATTCATGTGTATTCAATGCAAGTTGCCACCGTGAATTTGAGAAAGTTAGTTTTGTTTCCCCTGGAATCGTCCCAAGTCAGTCATGCATGTGCGAAGTATTCTATGGTTTGGTAGATTAATTACCTCCACTCCATGCATAATTCCTAGCACCCCAAGCCACTGATTGATTTGTTCAAGGAAAAGAAGTCCAGCGCGCGTAAAGACTTCGAAATCCTTGATGATGGTTCCCCACCTGAACTCGGTAGTGTTTTATTTTAAGACTACTACGTGGTCATGCTTGTCTTGGACAACGTGTTCACATGTATGTAGCAGAACCAACTCATGTTTTGGAGCTTGCTATCATAGTTCATTCCCCGAGAGTCCCGCAACGTCATCTCGTCGATTTGTGTTGCAAACTTTCAATTTTCTTTCTAGACTTGATGAGTCTGGAATTTCCTAACACCAACCAGATCTGAATCTCAGGCAGTTATGATGGTTGGAACATTTCCCAAGAACTATAATATTAGTCTCTCTGTAACCGGAAGACCTATTATTGTAGTATCTTGATTGAGGAAGTTGGTCACCTCCCCATAAGGATCTCGTAGGATTTACTCCCTAGTTGTGCCTTATGATTTTTGTGTTCCCGAAGTCCGACCTTTTACTTGATGTTCTAGATATCAAACCATATCTATGAATGGGATACACTAGCACATCAAGGAGAACATTAGAAGCGGAGTGCTAAATGTCTCTCGGTCGATCATCCAGATTTTGTCCCCTTGGCCCCGCCAAGGTGAAATCTGAGAAGGTGTTATCTTCCTTTGCATCTGCATCTTCCACGGGTATTCATCATGGTAGTATGTTGTGTTGCCAGGATCCTTGTCACGGATGTTGGTAAAACCTTGATGAATATGGAAATGCTCAAGTTCCTGAGGGCATGCTCAGACACTAGGTTATATCCTCGGTATCAATTGGAATGTGCCTTCCTCTTTGCCGAGTTGTTCCATAACCGTAGTTTCCGTTCCAAACTGGGTATGACATTCTTTCGAATTCCTTAAATCGATCAATTTTGAATTGCCTCAGGCTGGTATGAAGAGTTTCAATGATCTCTGAATCAAAGGTAATTCGTTTTGCCACTTAAGGGGATATTTCTATGAGTCACCTTCCCTAAGGTGCATCGTTATGGTATCATGGCAACTCAACTCCTTGCTACGTTGACAACCGTTCACCACCTTCTTAGGTGTGGAATTATTGCCTACCTAGTGAACCTTTGTCATGTGTTTCACTCCATCCCTCTGGAGGAATGCTTTGTGTCTCAGCTCGAGAGATGTTTCAATGTCCCACTCCGTGAGTTGATCATGAGTTGTTCGACCTTAGAGAAGATCGATCCTTCCAGAATCTTTCTTTCCCTCTCGTTGTCATGTTAGTTGGAGTTCTCAGAGAAAGACGTCGAGACAAGATGATGATCGAATCAAGGTTCTTATGAAGTGCAACCTGGATCGTGAAGATTGTGCTAGTTTCATGTCCCCTCTGTCTTCTTACCTCACGTCTTGAATCTCGGGTCGAGATTCTTGTTTAGTGGGGGTGAGTTGTCACATCCCTAGTTCTGGTATGCACTAGGCTAGCCCTTCATGTGTGCATCATGTTTAAATTTCTCAGAAATTTGAAATGGGGGATGATCAAACCCCTAGCACCAAAACAATGCTAATAGGTTCAACTTAAAAATATTTTCAATGAACCCAAATTGGTGTGCAAAATGTTCATGATTTATGGAAAAGGGTGAAAACCATATCCAGAGATGATGCATATTTTTTCAGGACATTTTTGATATTTGAATTAACGCAATACCTATTTGATTTGGAGCAAATATATCCTATAAATATTTATAATGCTCTAATAATTCTGAAAACTAGTTGTGGGTTGTTGGAAATAATCCAAACACTACCCACAATTATTTCTAGGATTTTACTAAATGGATTAGTATTTTTACTAATTCAAAACAGAATAAAAGAAATAGGAAAACTGAAAGAAAAGGAAAAGAGAGCTTACCTGTAGCTTACCTGGCTGGCCCAGGTTCTATGCAGCCCAGCTGCCGGCCCAGCCCACCTGGCCATTGCCAGTCGTCTCCCACCTCTGCCAGTAGGCAGAGGCAGAGACAACGCACGGGCGTGCACGAGCGCCACGCCACCAGGCTGCCTGCCTGCGTCCAAGGACAGCGCGACACCGCAAATTCCCTCTTCGGTGTCGCCCCAATTCGCCCGGATCGTTCATTTTGCCCCCTACTCTCTCCCTCACCCTCTTCCCCACCATGGCCGACACCATCGCACCTCGCTGTCGCCGCACGCGCAGCCACCGCATCCCCCTCGTTCCCTTTGGCATGCCCATGAGCTTCTTCCCGATGCCGCGTGTCCTCGAGCAGAAGAACCGAAGCCCGGACGGGCTGCCTCCCCGTCAATGCCGCCGTCTTCAACCTCGGGCACCCGCGCTTGCCTCCGGTCGATTCGGCGCTGCCAGGACCTCCCCGAGCCTCCCCTGCTTTTCTTCAAGACCACTGTGAGCTCGCCATCATTTCCCCTCTTCTCCCCCTCGCGTTCGCATGCTCTAGCTCCGTTCCCCACCTCCACCGAAGCTCGCCGCCGCACGGTCATGTCGCCGCCGTCGTTTTGCCTAGCGTACGCCATGTTCGAGCTCGTAGACGAGCTCCAAGAGGATCCAGGAGGCCGTGGCACCCCTCATCCGGCCTCCCCATGCCCTGCAGTCATGCGCCCGGTCGAGCCGAGCTCCGCCGTCCCCGCTACGTTCCACCTGCCTTCCTGGATGCGGGCGAGCCCGGGCTATGCCCCGGTTCCCTTAGCCGCTAGCCCCGTCGCCTTTAGCGCAAGTCCGGCGCGTTGCCGCCGTGGGTTTGGTCGCCGCAGGCGGAACTCCCGCGACAGCCGATGTGGCGGGGTGGTTAGCGCTAATCCCCTCCAGCTGGACCCCACCTAGTCACTGACAGCGGGTCCCGCATCGGGTCAAAGTCCAAGTCAACACGGGGTTTGACCAGCGGCCCCGCTTGTAAGGTTTGACCCTGGCCGGCCTCGTTGACTGCTGACGTCATAGTGACGCAATGCTGACACAGTAAGTATTTTTTGGATTTATTTTTATATAGGAAATTTCAGAAATTATCCTAAACTTCTAAAAGTCATAGAAAATAATTTATAACTCCAAATAAAATAAATTATATATGAAAAATGATCAGAAAAATCCAGAGAATCTGTTTATGGCATTATCATGCATGTTTGAACAACTTAAAGCTGCTGTATACAACAATTTGAATTAACGGCATTTGAAATGTCATATATGGAGTTTGAATTTGAATCTTAGATTCAAACCAACTCCATTTAACCTGCTGCTAGTTGCATTAGCTCAAATCACAGCATATTGCTGTGTCACATTCATGCATCATATTGTTGCATTGCATTGATTATGTTTCCTCTCTGTTACCGGTAATTGTCCCCGTTCAGTAGACGTGTTTCGACGATGAGTTCGATGACACCGATGAAGAACTATATTATCTTCAGAAGTGCCAGGCAAGCAAACCCCCCTTGTTCATTCCGATACAATCCCACTCTCTCGCTCCTGCTCTCTTTTACTGCATTAGGACAACAACGACATATTTGTTACTTGCTGCGGTAGTTGAACCCCTTTATCCTCTGCAAGACCTGTCATTGCCACAGTAAATAGATGAAACCCACTAGCATGAGTAGGAGTTGTTTGAGCCCTGATGTGCCTGCTCATTCATGCTTGTTTGTCATGCCTGCTATTGCTTAGAGTTGTGTCAGGTCTGATTCATCAGGGATGAATTGGAGGTGTGTGAACATGTCCTACTGTTGAGAGCTAAGTGTGTGAACACGGTTTGGTAAAGGTAGCGGTGAGAGGCCATGTAGGAGTACATGGTGGGTTGTCTCATTGCAGCCGTCCTCAGGAACTGAGTTCTGTGTTTGTGATCCATGAACAGTTACTACCACGCATTGGAATGCTTAAGTGCCCCTCTCGACTTATTAATCAACCTGATCTCTGTCCAGGAGTTGCAACTAGTTTCTGGTGTTTGTAGGTAGTGTTAGTAGTCTACCAAGTGGCACACGGTACAGGTGGGCTTGGGACAGACTGGGCACAGTGGCCCGGTGTACCAAGTGGCACCCGGATGGTGGGCTTGGGAACCCTGCACACATCGTTTGGGGCCGTGAGCGACACCCTGGCCGGATCTCCTTGCGGATGGAACCCGAATAGGCGATAAACCTGGACTAGAGACTTGCGTGGTTAGTCAGGTCGTGGCCGACTCCCTTGCCAGGCTTCCGCTTGAAGCTTGCCGAGATACATGACGTGTACATGGCGGTAAGTGGCAAGAGCGTGTGTGAAGAAGTACACCCCTGCAGGGTTAACATCATCTATTCGAATAGCCGTGTCCACGGTAAAGGACTTCTGGGTTGCCTGTACAGTTCATAGACAAATGAAAGTGGATACTCTAAAATGCGCAAGATAAGCGTGAGTGCTATGGATGGCGTTCTCGTAGGGAGACGGGAGCGGATCCATAGTGGAGTATTGATATGGGGAATATGTGGACTCGTGTGCGCTACCTCAAAAGAGTTACTTGCAGTCGTAGTTCAAGATAGCCACCGAGTCAAAGCTGGCTTGCTGCAGCTAAACCCCACCATCCCTTTGTTGATAATGATGCATATGTAGTTAGTTCTGATGTAAGTCTTGCTGGGTACATTTGTACTCACGTTTTCCTATTTTATGTTTTTGCAGAGAGACTTCAGTCTCACTAGTAGTTCTGTGTGGACTTCGACGTTTAGCTTGTTACCTCAGCTATGATCTTGTGCCCTTGGCAGGATCTGGTAGATAGTCAGGCTTCTCAGCCTTTTTCTTTTGTAGATGTCTGTACTCAGACATGTTAAGCTTCTGCATGTGCTTTGACTTGTATGCTCTGAATGCTGGGTCGGAGACCCATGTTTGTAATATCTCGCTCCTCAGAGCCTATTGAATAAATGCTTGAGTTGTAGAGTCATGTTGTGATGCCATGTTGTATTTGCACATATCAAGCATATTGTGTGTATGTTATTGAAATGCTAGGTATGTGTGGGATCTGACTATCTAGTTGTTTATCCTTAGTAGCCTCTCTTATCGGGAAATGTCTCCTAGTGCTTCCACTGAGCCATGGTAGCTTGCTACTGCTCCGGAACACTCAGGCTGGCCTGCATGTGTCCTTCTTCGTTCCTGTGTCTGTCCCCTCGGGGAAATGTCATGCAATGAATACCGAAGTCCTGTTAGCCCGCTACAGCCCGGTTCACCGGAGTCCTGCTAGCCTAGTGCTACAGCCTGGATTCACTCGTTGATGATCGACACGTTCGATGCTGGGTCATGGATGCCTGTCCCTGTAAGTTTGTGCCACTTTGGGTTTATGACTAGCCATGTCAGCCCGGGCTCTTATCATATGGATGCTAGCGACACTACCATATACGTGTGCCAAAAGGCGCAAACGGTCCCGGGCAAAGGTAAGGCGACACCCGTGGGAATACCGTGCGTGAGGCCGCAAAGTGATATGAGGTGCTACATGCTAGATCGATGTGGCATTGAGTCGGGGTCCTGACATTTACATCCTTGCAAACTGTACGCTTTACTTTCCGCTGTTCATATACTCTTTGCATGCTTGCCTGATATGTATTGTGAATGTTAAACTTGTGCCAAAACTCCACTTCAACTTAAAGAAATTAAAAACTGCAACTTTTCTTGCTTAGTGTCTATTCACCCCCTCTAGACACTTCTTCTCAATCCTTTCAATTGGTATCAGAGCTTTGGTCTCCATTGATTTGGTTTAAACACCATTGGAGGAAGATGGATGAGTCTACTTTGGGGAGTCTTAGACATAGAGTGCCTATACTTGATGGATAGTACTTTCATGAGTGGAAAAATGAGATGCTTGTGATTTTCAATGAATATCATTTGAACAAGTACATTACTAGCCCTTGTGCACCTCTTGTTGATCCTATGCATCCTACTCTTGATGAGTCTATTGACATGATTCGCAATCTTAGAACTGTTAATCTTATCACTTGAGGTTTGCCTAGAAACTTGATTGGATGTTTGCCTACTCTTGAGTGTGCCTACACTATATAAAAATTTCTTGAGGAACGTTTTCCAAATTATTCATTAAAAAATCTAGATGAAATTCTCCATAAGTCTATTGCCTTGAGTAAGATGAATTCCAATGATCCTAAGTTTGGTGATTGTCTATTTGAGCTTACCAATCTTATGCGTGCCAAAGGAGATGTTGGAATTATTAGT
The DNA here is from genome assembly GCA_963921465.1 of Triticum timopheevii. Lineage (NCBI taxonomy): Eukaryota > Viridiplantae > Streptophyta > Magnoliopsida > Poales > Poaceae > Triticum > Triticum timopheevii. Next base: position 215,708,645 of record OY997268.1, read on the forward strand.
GATATTATTTCCGAAGCTATTAAAATTCATAAAGAAGATCATTGTCAAACTCATTCTAATGAATCACCCTCTCTAGGAATTGATCCATCACACGACGATGTTGAACATGGATACTATGATGAGGATAATGATAGTGACTTTGATCTTGATGGTGCAATGAGACACTTTGGTCTTATGGCAAATCTTCGGGCATACATGGCAGGAGGAAAGGAATGGGTTCTTGATAGTGGATGTACCGATCACATGACCCGAAATAAAGATATGTTTCATGAGCTTGCTGAAAATGACGACCCTCGAAAGTATGTCACCTTTGGTGATAACTCAAAGGGTAACGTGGTTGGCCTCGGTAAGGTGGCCATCTCACATGATAGCTCCATACAAAATGTCATGCTCGTTGAATCTCTTGGATACAATTTACTTTCAGTATCTAGACTTGCTGATTTCGGTTTCAATGTCCTATTTACTGAAGTAGATTGCCAAGTGTTTCGTAGAGATAATCATAAAATGGTCTTTACCATTATATGTAGAGGTGATCTTTACATTGTTGATTTCACTAAAAAGGCTCAACCTAGAACTTGCTTGATTGCTAAATCCTCTAAAGACTGGTTATGGCATAGACAATTAGGTCACGTTGGCATGCGAAACCTTGACAAGCTTATTAAAGGAAATCATATCATTGGTGTTAACGATATCATATTAGATAAGGATAGACTTTGCAGCGCTAGTCAAGCAGGTAAACAGGTTGGAGGAAGGAGACCCGTGAAGAACATCATGACCACAAGGAGGCCACTCGAGCTACTTCACATGGATCTTTTTGGTCCCAATGCTTACAAAAGTCTCGGTGGAAACTCTTTTGATCTAGTCATAGTCGATGCTTTTTCAAGATTTACGTGGGTGTTATTTCTTGATGATAAATCACAGGTCCAAAAGATCTTCAAAAACTTCGCTAGGAAGGCCCAAAATCAACTTGAAGTGAAGATCAAGAAGGTTCACAGCGACAACAGAACGGAGTTCAAGAACGCAAATGTGGACACCTTTCTTGACGAAGAAGGGATTTCACATGAGTTCTCGGCTACGTACACACCTCAACAAAATGGAGTTGTTGAGAGGAAGAACCGGACACTCATCAAAATGGCGAGGACGATGCTTGATGAGTACAAGACGCCGAAGCACTTCTGGGCAGAAGCGGTTGAGACAACTTGTCATGCAACAAATCGCTTGTATCTCCACAAGCTACTCGGCAAGACGGCATACGAGCTCCTCGCCGGTAACAAACCCCAAGTTGGATACTTTCGAGTATTCGGCTCAAAGTGCTACATTCTTGATAAGCATCGTCGGTCTAAATTTTCTCCTAAGTCTCATGAAGGTTTCCTACTTAGTTATGACTCAAACTCTCACACTTACCATGTCTCCAATAATTTCACCTGAAAGGTTGAAGAAACGGTAGATGTGAAGTTTAATGAATCTAATGGCTCGAAAGTAGAGAAATTTCCAATTGATGTAGGAGACAAAGACCCTTTGGAAGCAATCCAAGGCTTGTCTATTGGCAAGATTCGTCCAACATAGGTGAAGGAGAGTACTTCGTCCGTCCAAGTGGAAGCTTCCACCTCACGACATGGTGAACCAAGAGTTGATACGGAAGCATCCACAAGTGGGACACACCAAGATGAAGAAAACGAGGAAGTACACCAAGATGAACATCAACAACCTCCTTCTCCACCACGACAAGAGAACGACGACGTCAACAATGAAGAAGGCCAAGAAGAAGAACAAGATGAAGAAGATGTTCCACCAAGATCCAAGCAAAAGCTTTCACGAGTTCGAGCAAGAGTTGCTAAAGACCATCCCGTCGAGCAAATCTACAATGATATCCGAACCGGGAGAATCACTCGCTCTAAAACTCGTTTAGCTAACTTTTGTGAACATTATTCATTCATCTATAGCATTGAACCTATGAAGGTTGAAGAAGCATTGGAAGATCCGGATTGGATAAACACCATGCATGAAGAGCTACACAACTTTGAGAGAAACCAAGTTTGGACATTGGTCGAGAAGCCCGACAACAACCACAACATCATCGGTACCAAATGGGTGTTTCACAACAAGCAAGATGAAGATGAACAAGTAGTTCGCAACAAAGCACGTCTCGTCGCCCAAGGCTACACTCAAGTCGAAGGTATGGACTATGGTGAGACATATGCCCCCGTTGCTAGACTTGAGTCCATTCACATCTTACTTGCCTATGCTAATCGCCATGATATCACCTTGTACCAAATAGACATTAAAAGTGCTTTTCTAAATGGTGAAATAGAGGAGGAAGTTTATGTTGAGCAACCTCCCGGTTTTGTTAATCCTAAGAAACCTAATCATGTTTACAAACTTCACAAAGCTCTTTATGGTCTTAAACAAGCTCCTAGAGCGTGGTATAAATGCTTGACCAAGTTCCTTATTAAAAAAGGCTTTGAAATTGGGAAAATTGATTCTACTATTTTTACTAAAAGGGTTAATGGAGAACTATTTGTGTGCCAAAGCTATGTTGATGATATTATATTTGGTTCGACTAACCCTCACTTTAGTGAAAAGTTTGGAAAGCTAATGTCAGAGAAATTTGAGATGTCGATGATGAGTGAGCTCAAAATCTTTCTTAGTTTGCAAATCAAGCAAACTAACGAAGGTACCTTTGTCTCTCAAACAAAGTACACCAAGGACTTATTCAAGAAGTTCAATATGAAAGAATGCAAAGGTATTACTACACCCATGCCTACTAGTGGACATCTTGATTTGACAAAAGATGGTGAACCGGTTGATCAAAAGGTTTACCGCTCCATGATTGGTTCATTGTTATATCTATGTGCTTCTCGTCCCGATATTATGCTAAGTGTGTGCATGTGTGCACGATATCAAGCCGCCCCTAAAGAATGTCATCTTAAGGCCGCGAAAAGGATAGTGAGATACTTAATCCATACACCAAATTTTGGCATTTGGTATCCAAAGAGGGCCTCATTTAATCTTGTTGGCTAGTCTAACTCGGACTATGCCGGTGACAAGGTTGATAGAAAGTCCACTTCGGGTACTTGTCAATTTCTTGGTAGATCTCTTGTGTCTTGGTCCTCCAAGAAACAAAACTCAGTATCCTTATCCACCGCCGAAGTGGAATACATTGCCGCTGGTTCATGTTGTGCTCAATTACTTTGGATGACCCAAACTCTTAAAGATTATGGGATATATGTGAAACATGCTCCATTGCTTTGTGACAATGAAAGTGCTATCAACATTGCTCACAATCCCATGCAACACTCTCGAACTAAGCATATTGAAGTTCGTCATCATTTCATTCGAGATCATGTTGCTAAGGGTGATATTAACCTTAAGCATGTTCGTACCTACAAGCAATTGGCGGATATATTCACTAAACTACTTGATGAGAAAGTGTTTTGCAGGTTAAGAGGTGAATTGAACATCATTGATGCTTCAAACTTGGAGTAGGAACTCCATTTGGATACATGCAAGACATGAGCCTATGACTAATCCTTGATATTTCTCTTACGATGATAATCTTATGCCTTGGATATATTTGCACCTTGCATGTCATCTGACCCATGTAGGTATTTGTATGAATCTAAATCTATGAGATTGCAACTCACTCACTCCTGAGCAATCCCTACATCACCAAGTCTCTACACAATGGTGGTTGAAGACAAGGAAGCATGAAACCCTTCAAACATATCCTTTGACAAATTCTATATTGAGTTTCATGATTGTCATTTTAGATACACAAGTGCTCTACCTTGCAAAAACTAACCCATGTAGGTAGATGAACTCAAATTCCAAGTGGTGCTCCCAACTCTTGATGAGCTACATCAACCTTGAGCAACCCACATAAGTTCAACTACATGATCACGATCAACACCACCACCCAAGGTATGTTATTCCATCTTAGAGAAGCTTTACTTCAAGTCATGAGTCAAAGCAACTCGACAAGATGTGAATACATCAAGATGCTTAAACGAAAAATGGTAACCCCATTTTGAGCTTAAACGATGAGTATGACCTATGATCAAGTGATCCCACTTGACTCCTAAGTCAATATACTCTAACATAGGTGACTTGGTCGCCGACCATTTCTAGATGAAGTTCTCTTTTGTTCTTTTCTGTGCTCTTGCATTTGTCTGATGCATATTTGTTTCCCCATTCAAAAAAAATCATCTAGATTTCTTTTCTGTTCTACATTCCCTGCATCCAATTCATTGCAAATCTTTTAGTTAATTCCTTGCAAATCCTTGTGAGATCTTACTTGTCTAGTGAGCTGAGGTGACAAGTGCTTTCTCTGTGATGAATTCAGTCACACCGGTCTATTGCCTTCGGTCGAACCAAAACGTTTCGGTACAACCGAAGCATACCACTCGGTGCCACCGATTTCACTATAGGAAAGACAGCTTGCCACTTGTTCCTGTTGTTTTCCATCTCCACTCAATGACTCTTGTCCTCTACCAGCATCACATTCGACTTGCTGCTTTGTTCTGTGACTCAAGGATCAAACAAATTTACAACAAAATTCCAGAAGAACCCTTCTTGGAGATTGGTGTCAAAGGGGGAGAGAGAGATCACATCAAAGCTTGATCATTTCTATAGGGGGGGAGAATACTCAGGGGGAGAGAGACCCCAGATGCTTGGTGTTCAAGAGGAGAGAAGTCACATGTCTTTAAGAGGGAAAGACATGTTCATATTTGATTGCTTGCATTAGCTCTGTTTCCTTTCTTTGCTCTGATTTTCTGTTCCCTATATTCTCCCAATATCCTATGCTAGATTCAGGGGGAGCAAGACATCTAAGGGAAGGAAATCCTTGAAATTCTTTGCACATCTTTACCCTTGGGGACATGTCTATATCCAATATGGTACTCAGTACTCACTCTCTACATGTCATCCCAATCTTGGTACTCTTGTGGTCTCTTTTGTTTGCTCTATCTAGTAGGTGTATCTGTGTTATCTAACCTTATTTACACAGGTCCACTCCTTCCTAAGCCAACTCAAGATCACAAGGTAAGTATATGCATCACAGTCATGTGTATGAGGATTTCTTGCTGATGTACATACTGTTTGCAAGAAAGACTCATGAGCATGAAGGTACATTTCCAATATTCACATCATCTTCTCTGATGCATATAGCCAAGATACATGTGACACATTGCTTACTCTGTCATGCTTATGCATTCATGTGCTCCTATATTCCATACTCACATGATTGCATACATATGGGGGAGCCTATGCATGTTACATGACTGTCCAAAGCTTTACTTGTTATTCTCTATATCTTTATCTAAAGCTTTGATGTATGTTGTCATCAATTACCAAAAAGGGGGAGATTGAAAGCACAAGTGCTCCCTGGGTGATTTTGGTAATTTATGTCAACATATCTCTTGTTGGACTAACACTTTTACCTAGTATGTTTCTGATAAGTTCAACAATGGAGTGGCATGGACTAGAGGATGTGGAACCCCTTCAAGATGCTAAGGACAAAAGGATTGGCTCAAGCTCAAAGCACAAGACTCTACATTTTACTTTTAGTTATCCAAGATCACGTTGAGTCCATAGGAAAGCCAATACTATTAAGAGGGGATGAGGTGTTGCTTAATGGCTTGCTTCCTCAAAGTGCTTAGTGTCCAAAGCCCTCAACCACTTTCTCACACCCACATATGTCCCAAACCAAAAGTCAAACTTGGCCCTACCGAATCTTTCTATCCGGCGCCACCGAGTTCTCATGACATAGCCACTGCCACAAAACCCTAGTCTTTTCGATCGCACCGATAGGGATCTCTGTCTCACCGAGATGGGATTGTAATCTCTCTGTGTATGTACATTACGAAAATCAGTCTCACTGAGGTTGTGTAATCAGTCCTACCGAGATTACAATGCAAACTCTCTGTTCCTCTTCGCAACATTTCAGTCCAACCGAGATGAGCGAATCGGTCCCACCGAGTTTGCCTAACCAACCCTCTGTGTGCCCATTACCAAAATCGGTCTCACCGAGTTTGTGTAATCAGTCTCAGCGAGATTACGTTGTGCCCTAACCCAAACCGTATCGGTCCCACCGAGTTGACATGTCAGTCCCATCAAAAATCCTAACGGTCAAATTGTTTACTAAATCGGTTCGACCGAGTTTCACTATTCGGTCCCACCGAGTTTTGTAAGTTGTCTGTAACGGTTAGATTTTGTGTGCAGGCTATATATACCCCCTCCACCCACTCTTCGTTCGTGGAGAGAGCCATCAGAACGTGCCTACACTTCCAGCATACATTTTCTGAGAGAGAACCACCTACTCATGTGTTGAGACCAAGATATTCCATTCCTACCACATAAATCTTGATCTCTAGCCTTCCCTAAGTTGCTTTCCACTCAAATCTTCATTCCACCAAATCCAAATCCTGTGAGAGAGAGTTGAGTGTTGGGGAGACTATCATTTGAAGCACAAGAGCAAGGAGTTCATCATCAACACACCATTTGTTACTTCTTAGAGAGTGGTGTCTCCTAGATTGGCTAGGTATCACTTGGGAGCCTCTGACAAGATTGTGGAGTTGAACCAAGGAGTTTGTAAGGGCAAGGAGATCGTCTACTTCGTGAAGATCTACCCCTAGTGAGGCAAGTCCTTCGTGGGCGATGGCCTGGTGGGATAGACAATGTTGCTTCTTCGTGGACCCACTACTAGAGAAAAGCTTAGTAGTGGCACTGGGTTTTTACATACCAGTAGCGCGGGCACCCGCGCTACTGCTAGGCCACTACAGCTATTATTTAACAGTAGCGTGTTTCTGAACAAGCGCTGCAGCTAAAATACTTATTAGTAGCGCTGCTTCCTCCACCAGTGCTACTACTATCATCAGGTAGTAGTAGCGCCATATTTTCTTCCCACGCTACTACTAGGGAAATAGAAATAAAAAATAAAAAAGCAGTCAGGTGCAATATTCATGGAAATCAAGACAAGTCCAGTGCTAATAAACTAAGTTCACAGAACCATCTCACAAACATTAACGACAGTACCACATTTAATATAACCACACAATCTCACAAACTCATATAGTAGTCAACAATGCATGGATAGATCATAGTTGATAAGTCTACTAGGTAGTCATACTAGCATATATATGGTTCAACAGCCACATGCATGCATATGAAGTTCTAGATGATGTCGATGATGACCATCATCCTCAAGCCTGGGCAGTGGTCGTTCCTGATAGTAATGAGGATTGCTTGTCCAACATGAAGATTCTTGCCGACGAGGAAGCTCTTCCACCCAACCGAGTTGAAGTGTGTGCGACCGTCCGTGTCCACGTCGTACGCACAAGTGGTGACGGAGCCCCTTGCGATAAGGCGTATTCCAGCGGAGCCTTCTTCATCAGGCTTATACCACAACTCTCAGATAGGCTCTTTGGCAATTTCTGAATAAGAAAAACATATCAATTAATAAGTAGCCTCACACATTCTACATGAAGCATATATATCATCGGGCTCTACACTAAGCATATATATCATCGGACTCTACACTAAGTATATATATCATCGGACTCTACACTAAGTATAACAATAAAGCATATAAGAGTCACTAAGCATATAAGATTCACTAAGCATATAAGATTCACTAAGCATATAAGATTCACTAAGCATATAAGATTCACTAAGCATATAAGATTCACTAAGCATATATATGATCGGACTCTACACTAAGTACAAAAATAAAGCATATAAGATTCACTAAGCATATATATCATCGGACTCTACACTAAGTATAACAATAAAGCATATCATCAAATTACTCTAAAAACTACAGTAAATGCAACATACCATCATATGCCGATCAACCATGGTACTTGTAAGGCGGGTCACGAATGGCACCCAAATGAAGTCAGCACATGGCGGAATGATGTCCCATAGGTTGCACACCTCCTCCTCGCTCAACATCTTTGAGCTATGATGGCATCACCGAGTGGGTCGTCATCATCCTCATCATCCTCATCATCCTCATAATCTTCTGCTTTGTTGATATAAATCACGGCCAGCTTGGGTCTTTCAGCTCTGAAGGAGAAGCTGATCAACTCACCACCGGTGATACGCATGTCGTCGATGAAACGGACCCATCCATCTCCTCCCACCCGCGTCATCTTTCGTCCTTTCTCGATCTCCATAGTGTAGGGGCCCCCAGGAGCCTCAAAGGTCACAGAGTCTCCAGTCAGATTGTTGAATTCTGACCTCACATTGCATGCGACGATCTGTGTACAAAAAGCAAAATGATATATACATGATGCATTAATGCCAATAACACTAAAAACAAAATAGTAGTTACTAGTTTCATATAATTTATTACCGCCGCATGAAGAAAACTAGACTCGAAGTAGATACGAAACAGCGTACCAGTTGCAAGGCTATTGGCGCACCTTGACTTGCATTGTCGACATGGTGGTGGTGGTGGCACCATTTCCCTAAAATATTGGTACTCCTTCCTATACTACTAGACGCGTCAAAATCCATTCCAGCACTTATTACACCAACCACTCGCTCTCTGTTTCTCACTCTCACTCCACTGCTCCCTACTCTGCTCTGCTCTGCTCTCCACTCCACTCCCCGGCAACTGCAAGCCCTGCTGCTCCTCGTCTCCGCCTCGCCGGCCAGCAGCGCAGCGCAGCCCCCGCCGCCTCCTCCCCTGCCCGAACCGCCCTCACCTCCCGCACTCTTCCCATCACCGCGGCCCCCGGATCCGGACCAGCCGCACCGTGCTGCCGCCGTGCATATCAGCAGGTACCCAACACAACCCTCAATGTTTCTTCTCTCTCTCTCTCTCTCTGACTAAGCCCAACACAACCCTCATTCGCGGCAAATCGATTGGAGCCCCTATGATGAACCCTAACAGAGAGATCGAGAGGAGCTATTGTGGCGCACGCAGGGAGGAGGAGGTCGAGAGGGGGACTTACGGAGCTGGAGAGTCGGAGGAGGCGAGAGGCGACCGCGCGTGGTGGCGGCGCACGGCACCGTCGACGGGGGTGAGGCGGCCGGGGACGAACCCTAACTGCGGCGGCGACGGCGCCGGGCGGAGGGGATTGTGTGAGACGAGGGGGGTGCAGGGGCGCTCGCGGGCCGGTTTTCTTTAGCGATAGTAGTAGCGCTGGTTGGAGCACCACGCTACTGCTAAGCCCACTAGCTGTAGCACCCTTTCAGAACAAACGCTACAGCTAAGTGGGCTACAGATGCTGCCCTGCGTCCCATGTAACAGTAGCGCGGCCCAAACAAACGAACGCTGCTGCTATATGTTAGTAGTAGCGTGTTTTCCACACAGCGCTACTGGTACTTACTAGTAGCGTGGGGTAAAAAAACTCGCTACTGGTAAACTTCTATCTATAAGCATTTTCCTAGTAGTGACCCTTCGTGGGTGGAGCCCTCCGTTGACTCACGCAACCGTTACCCTTCATGGGTTGAAGTCTCCATCAACGTGAATGTACGATAGCACCACCTATTGGAACCATGGCTCAAAAATCTCTGTATCTCCAAATTGCATTTGCACACTCCAATCCCATCCCTTTACATCCTTGCAAATTGCATGCTTTACTATACGCTGCTCATATACTCTTTGCATGCTTGCTTGATATGTATTGTGAATGTTAAACTTGTGCCAAAACTCCACTTCAACTTAAAGAAATTAAAAACTGCAACTTTTCTTGTTTAGTGTCCATTCACCCCCCCTCTAGACACCTCTTCTCGATCCTTTCAGCAGGCCCAGACCTCCCGCCCACTTAGGCGCACACACAGCCTCCCAGGCTACTCTACATTGACCACCATTCGCGCTCTCGCGTGCACACCAAAGAAACCCTCTGCAGATTTTCACCATGGCCTTGATCACTTTCTAAGGGATGTCGAGCACCATCATCGCATGAATCGGTGTGGCACAAAGGACTGATTTGATCAACAATAAGCGTCCGCTCTTAGGCATAGAGGCAGCCCTCCAAGTTGGTAACTTGCGCGCCAGGCAGTCCACAGGACCCATGAGCTAGGCCGACGTTTGCTTTCTTATTGATAACGGGAGGCCAAGGTACTTGCAAGGATATGTGCCCGTCGGGTATCCCAGGAATTGCTCCACCCTTTCCATATCAGTTGTAGTGCATATGATCGGCAATGTTGTACTCTTGGTGAGGTTCACTCTAAGGCCCGATGCCTCGCCAAAGAACTGAAGGATCCAGGCACTGGCACATAGATCTGCTTCGGTCGGTTTGATAAAAAGCATCACATCATCAACAAACAGTGATAGTCGCTGTTGCATCCCCGCTCTGGCCAGCGGAGTCAGGAGAGCACGGGAGGCCGCCAATTGGAACATTTCGTGTAACGGCTCCATAGCCAAGATGAAGAGCATCGGTGAGAGAGGCGCACCTTGCCTCATGCCCCTTGCATTGTATATGGGCTTGTCGGGGTATCCATTTACCATAACTCGTGTAGAAGATGTGGCCAGGAGTCCACAAACCCACTCGATCCACCGTGCTCCAAAACCCATCGTCCGCATCACCTCAAGGAGAAAAGGCCATTGTACCGTGTCGAAGGCTTTCGTGATGTCAAGCTTAAGCATGATCGTGGGTTCTCGAAGGGCATGGAGCCTGCATGCCATGCATTGGACCAACATGAAGTTATCGTGGATCAATCATCCTCTGATCAAAGCACTCTAGTGTATGCCAACAAGCATGGGCAGATCAGAGGCCAACCTGACGGCCATTACCATGTTGAAGATCTTTATTGCCCTGTGCATGAGGCTGACCAGACGGAAGTCCTTTAGATCCACCGCTCAATCGATCTTGGGAAGTAGAGTAACAATGGCTTTTTTTATCACAGTAGTCCCCGCATGTCGCCTTGGTGGAAGAGGTCCATGGCACGCATGATGTCGTCCTTGATTATGTGCCAGAATGAAGCATAGAACCTACCGGTGAAGCCGTCCGGCCACGGCGCCTTGTCCATGGGCATAGATTTGATTACTTGCTCAATCTCCTCCTCCGTGAAAGGCACCTTGAGGTGTGTCAGGTCTCTATGAGGCAGGTTCAGGACTTCCAGGTTAAGAGCATGCGTCGCCGGTGGGGCCTCGCCCAACAATTGATCGTAGAATCCATCCACCATGCATGACAGCTCGTCCTGGTCCATGGCAATAGCCTCTCCTTGCCTGAGAACAGTGATCATGTTGCACCGCTAGCGGTGACGGGCGTGGTTGTGGAATAACTTGGTGTTCGCATCCCCATCACGAAGAAAGAGGAGGTGGGAACGCAATCTGGCAATCATGTGCTAAAGGGAGGACAGTCCAAGCAGCTTCCCTTTCAAAATCTTGCGCAGTTCCCGCTCCTGAGACGAGAGATCTCTTGTGTCCATGGCAGTATCAAGCCGGAGAATGACCTCAAGCGCAATTGTGATTTGCATCTTATTGTTGTTGACCCACCGGTCGCTCCACTTCTTCAAGGCCTTGGCCATGGCCCTAACCTTTTGGTCGAGAATGACATAAGGGTTTCCACCATGAGGGACCAACTCCCAAGCGTCCCTTACTGTATCAAAGAACCCATCCGCCTCTTCCAAAAGGATTCAAACTTGAACCTCAGACCCATGTTCAATTCGACGTCAAGATTCAGCAGCATAGGGGTGTGATCGAACACCATGGTACTCAGCATCGTGACAAGGTTATTTGGGTACAAATCCTCCCATGAATTGGTGCAGAAGACATGATCGATTTTCTCCAGGGTTGCTCGTGCCCTCTCTTTCGACCACGTATACCGTCTACCATTGAGATATAGCTCTTTGAGCTCGAGCATGTTAAGCCGCCTGCGAAACCGGGCCATCATCCGTCTGTTGATCAACTCATTGCTCTTGTCCTCAGGGCTTACAAGAAAGTTGAAATCCCCCACGACCACCCAGGGCCCCACCTAAAGGTCACGGATATCAATGAGTTCTTGCATGAAGTCAATCTTCTCATGGTCAAGCTGTGGACCGTATACTCCCGTTAGCCACCATTCTTGCCCTTCGCAAGGTCGCACAAGTGCGGTCAGAGTGTTACTGGTGTAGTGGGGGTTGGATACCGCAACGAGCGAGGCATCCCAAGCGAGTAGGATCCAGCCCCGTGTACCAACAGCTGATAGGTAGAAAAAGTGATCAAATTTATTCCCAAGGCACTGCCTTACAATGTCAAGCGTTACAACTTCCATCTTAGTCTCCTGGAAGTAAACCACCGCAGGATTTGCTATGAACACCACCTGGCTAGTGGCACATCTACGAGCCGGGCTATTCAAAGCATGGACGTTCCACACAAGGACCTTGTACGGTTGTGTACTCATTGCGAAAGCCTACCGAGAACTCCACGGACTGGGCACTAGTGCGTACCGTCCGCCACCTCATCATGATCAAGCAAGGGGAGGATTGAGGGCTCCCAACCAAAAAAGTCAGAATGGCCTTGATGTGCCTGTCGTTTAGTGGTTGTTGGAACAATTGCGCTTAAGCAAGCAATGTGTCATCCGAAATCTGGTCCCCTTCATTCGCCCAGCATAGTTTCCTGATTAGCACTCCTTGCTGCTTTGAAGCATGCGAGCCCCGTCCCACACCACACGCGATCCTCACACTTCGCCTGGGGTTCAAGACTTGTTGTCTCCTTTGCCTGGGGCGCTTTTTGGCAGTCGGTGGCTCTCTGGCCTATGGTCTAGCAAGAAGCGGGGAGGGGGTAGCCACCAGCTCCGTACGTAGCATCTCCAACGGGTCCGAACGGGCGCTTTCTGCCGCAATGTGGCATCGGCCATAGTTGTGTGCGTCCGCCGGAGTAGTGCATTGGACGGACCACAGTGGAGCAGCTGCTAGAGACCATGAGAATGAGGGGCGGCGCCAGAGGGAGGAGCGGCCGGGGAGATTTGGCCCTACCCGCCGGCCATGTAGCCTAGCTGGATAGAGCATCATCGAGGACCAGGCCAGATGAGACCAGTGGCGATGGCTCGCTGGAGGAACCCTAGCGCTACAGGAAGGGTGTCGAGGTAAAGGGAAAGGGGAGAGGATATGCAAGTGGCAATGAACACTTGAGGGTCAGGTGTGATGCAGGCGTGAGCAGTGGCATTTTCACTGTAATATAGGCAGATAATAATGTCATTTCACTATTTCCCTTCCCTTCAATTTTTAGTAAGCTTCTACCCGAAACATCCCCCTCCAAAGTGAAATAAGTTAAGCCCAAGCCCATAACTCAAAAATGACTTCTTTACATCTTTTATGTCTTATTTTGACAATAGGCTCTGAAAAGGCGAAATAGAACCGGCCCTTAACCTGCAATTCAATTGTGCATGCAATGATGAATCACTCTTGCCTGCTATAGTGTACATTTAGGCATCATCATACATGGCATAACCTAATACATGTGCATTTCATTATAGAATCTGGAATATGCAATGTTTATGTTAGTTCATAATATGCACATGATGTTTAAATGCCCCTTTAATTTGGTCAGTCAAGTGATGGTCTGAAAGCCTCCTTCTTTGCTTCTTTTCTTGATATGTAAGATTTGCTCACATATATGTTCAATTGCTTGTTTGTATCAGCCAACCATACTAGGACTATTTGCTTTGATTACTTGTTGTTCTTGACCTAACACTATAATAGAACATTTCAACGATTTAAACACTAAGGGATGCTATAGTGGGGGCTTGTCTAACTCATAGGTGACATAAAGGTTTGGTTGTACACAAAGTAGGCTCTCCAAGAGTACCTCGAGATCCAGTTCGAAGGTATGCCTAGTTTTTACATAGTGCACACATAGTAAATGATCATTTCATTATGTGCAAGAGATGTGGCATGTTTCATTATGTGGTGTTGTTTTGTTATAATCTCATCCTTTTGTGTTGTTCACAGACTAGAAAGTATGCATATTTATCTTCCAAGGAGACGAGTAACTAGTTTGTGTCACGTTGCAAAGGGGGTGCAATGAAGATAAGATTGAGGATTTCCAAGTACAAGATGTTAGGAAGGAGCCTTGCAATAGAAGGAGGAGCAGCGCTGAGCCTGTTCAACCAGTTAAGGTAAGTCACTGTATCCAACTCAATAGTTATTTTATTGCTTGTTTGTTTCAGGCATAGTTAAATTTCTCTTTCAATTGCTTTATTTGTCCTCAGTTAATGAGATTCCCAAACAATGATGCCTGATGTTGGGTACTTGTATAACTATTAGTTGACATAATTAAAGGTCTTACCATTTAATTACTCTAGCGAAGTGTGCCTAAAGCTTTGAAGTGTATTAACCAACTATTACTGCATGAGGCTCACAATCTAGTTTATACTAGGCTAATGGTTGCATAGTTTTGCTTGCTATAGTAGGTTTGTATGAATCCCTCTGCTGTTCATTATGCTCCCTAAGACTCTAATTGAGCTACAGAATGGCCAACTGTTTGCTCACTTATACGCAACGTCTTGTCTAAATTTGTAACATGTCTGTGTTTTGGATTTGGCCTCAACATCATGATCCTCTAGTGAGCTAAGAGAGATTTCTGTATGTGGGCTGCACAGACTACCATTTTATAATTTTTAAAATATCACCTGCTTATGCTTCATGACCTATAACATTATTGTTAGTCATGTTTTTCCATGTACAAAATAGTCTGTCTTGCTCGCTTCACTGTTGTAAGTATATTTTTTCCCTAGTCATGTGTACTTATAGAAACATTTCAGGATGAAGTGACATCAACACAAAGATCTGCTAGCAGTGCGGCATGGCCGTTACCAAATGATTATAGATTGGAACTGGAATGTGTTGATGTTCTCGAGCATCAACTAGAGGTGGCAAGAAAACATGTACATGATTCTCAACATGCAATCAACAAGTTGAGACTGGACTTGCAGGTATTAGATGCTGGAGTCAAAAAATGAAACGAGACACTGAGGTAACCACGAAGGAATTGGAGATTTTGCAGACTGAAAGTTGTGCTATCTGAATCTGGCCGATCCTATTTTCTGAAGAGATTATAGTTCAAATGGTAAGTTTTGTTGATGCGTGTCCATGATGTATGAGATTTATTTGTCTAGTGTATGTAATTTGTTGTTTGTGTATGCTTTATTATCACTGGTGCCGAACTATATTGCCCAGTGGGTATATTCGACTGTAATTTCTTTATTGTATAGTGTAGGATTATTCTATATTTCTGTGCCTTAGTCTTTTTATTGTATAGTGTATTTTTTAGAGGCGATAGTATAGAGTAGGATAATTCTTTGACTATATCGTTCAAACGGGGGCCAACACGCCAAACATTTCCTACACGCCATACAAACGAACAAGCATGTCACTACTGTAATCAGCTACTTTGCCATATGCCAGCTCTTTGCCGTCAGCTAGCGGACGGCAAAGAAGCTCTTTGCCATCAGCTACCTGAAAGCAGACGGCAAAGAACTGGCTGATGGCAAAGAAAGCCTTTGCCATCAGCAAGCTCTTTGCCGTCCGCTAGCTGACGGCAAAGAATCTTTGCTGTCCGCTAGCTGACGGCAAAGAGGGAGGGGGGGCCCACTGAGGAGCTGGTTAAAAAAATACTTAACGTCCCCCCGCTTTGCCGTCCGCCGCAGATGGCAAATATGAAGAAAAGCGGACGGCAAAGGAGGGCGGACGGCAAAGGCTGCCCTAACTAACCTAACTAACGGCCGAGCCCCCTCCCCCGCCCGTTACTCACATCTCTCTCCCTCGACCTCCTCCGCCCCGCCCCCGCCGCCTGGCGCTGGCCCTGCCCTCGCCGCACCCGCCACCGCCCCCCGCCGCCCGGCCCCGCCCTCGCCACACCCGCCACCGCACCCGCCGCCGCCGCTCCCACCCCCTCCCCCGCCGCCCGACCCGCCACCGCCCCCCGCCGCCCGGCGCCCCCGCCCCCGCCCCGCCCCTCCCGCCCGGCGCCGCCCCCCGCCCCCGCCGCCCGGCCATCCCACTGCCCCGGAGCGCCGCACCCCCCCCCCACCCACCCATCACCCCGGCGCCAGCGTCGCCCCCTGCTCCGGAGAGTTTTTTTTTCTGTTTTTCTTTTTTTTGCTGCTTAATTCTTGTTTAATTGTTAGTGTTAGTGTTAGTGTTAGATTTAGTGTTAGAAAAGAAGAAAATTTAGTGTTAGTGTTAGAAAAAAGAATATGTAGAAGAAAAGAAGAAGAAGTGGAAAAAAGATGAAAAAGAAGAAAAGAAAAGAAGTAGAAAAAAGATGAAAAAGAAGAAGAAGAAAAGAAGTAGAAGAAGAAGAATAGAAGAAAAGAAAAGAAGTAAAAGAAGTAGAAAAAAGATGAAAAAAGAAGAAGAAGAAGAAGAAAGGAAAGAAGAAGAAAGGAAAGAAGAAGAAGAAGAATAAGAAAGGAAAGAAGAAGAAGGATAGAAGAAGAAGAAAAAGAAAAAAGAAGAAGAAGAGAAGGAAAGAAGAAGGATAGAAGGAAACACCCCGACCACTGACCCCGACCCCGTCACCACACCCCGACACCTGACCCCGACACCCTGACCCCGACACCCCGACCCCGACACCACACCCCGACACACAGAACACGACACCACACCCCGACACCCCGCCCCCGACACGACACCCTACCCCAAAACAGCACCCGGACACCGACATGACACCCCGACCCCCTAAACCTCCCGAAAAGGTGCTCTTTGGCCTTCCAGCGGCCGACGGGGTTATATATTTGTTAATTATTAGTTAGGTCATATATTTTTCGATTTTGTTATGAAAAACATCATATATAATTGTGTTGATCGGGTAGATTTAAATGTGCAGTTGTTTCATCGCTGCGAGGTTTGGTGTTCGACGACCTCGCCGTGCGTTTGACGAGCTCTGCCCCTTCGTTCGTGGGTGAGCACAAATGACATGTCCTTCTCCCCCATTAATTATTTGCACAAATGACATGAAATTTGGTAGCTAGCTATATATGTGTCTTGAATCATCAGTATGCGTAACCAATACGTGTCTCCCGTTCGAAAGCGTCATAGTTATAAATATGCATGCATTTGCATATTTATAACCTTGATTCTTTCAAATTGTCCAACGCTATCCATGGACAGCCCGAGTATGTGTAGACTAGGTTCATTTTCCCATATGCTTTGCTTCGGATCCGATGCATAAATTTCGTCAGTGCCTCCCCTGTTGTTCTCCGGATACACATCCTCTCTGTTTATTGCAGATACGTGTATCAGGAGAACAACGGGGAGGTGCTGCCGAAATTTTGCGTCGGATCCGGAGCATAGCATATGGGAAAATGAACCCAATCTACACATACTCGGGTCGGGATTAGGACCTATCATTACCTATTAGAGTGTAGGTTGCATGGACGTAATAAAATTGACAAAGTAGATCAACTGATGAATATATACATGGTGAATTATATATATAATTGTTGTGTGTCCAGTAGCTCTGGAAGTCAAGATGAGTGATCGTGCGTGGATGTATACCGGTCACACCGGTGAGAACAAATGGAGCGTTGAATGGTTCACAAAAACCAAGGGGTTTGTGCAAGCCGCATTTGCAAATGGCCAGAGGAAAACTTGGTGCCCCTGTTTCTGATGCGGCAATTGGGAAAAGAGGACAGAGGCTGAAATGGGTAAACACCTGCAGAAGAATGGTTTTACGCCCGATTATACGGTCTGGACATTTCATGGTGAGTCTGCCCAACGTGACCGAGCTGAGGTGGATCATCGTCGCACCGACGAGCATGGTATCGGGATGGAAAACATGGTGCGAGACTATGATGATGCTCGGGATTTGGACGAGGAGATGGAGGAATCTGCAAAGGCCTTCAATGAAATGTTGGAGTCTTCAAAACGTCCGCTCCACGAGCACACTGAGCTTTGTCAGTTGGATGCCATCTCACAAGTAATGGCTTCGAAGGCTCAGTTCAACTTGGGCAGAGAATGCTATGACGCAATTATGACAGTATTTGGACGCTTTCTACCCAAAGGCCATGTAATGCCTGCAAACCTGTACCATTCGGACAAAATCCTCCGTGCACTGAAGATGCCCTATGAGAAGATACATGCCTGTGAGAAAGTATGTGCCTTATTTAGGCTTGACTATGCGGACTTGAACTATTGTCCCATTTGCAAGTGTTCCAGGTATATTGTGGTAGACAACGGTATGGGTGAGAAGACACAGACCACAATCCCTGTTAGTGTTCTTCGGTATATGCCAATCATACCAAGACTTCAACGTCTTTTCATGGTCGAAGAGACGGCCAGACAGATGACATGGCACAAAACAGGCAAAAGAACCGAACTAGATGCAGATGGGAAACTGATGATGGTACACACATCGGATGGTGTTGCGTGGTAAAGGTTTGATGAATTACATGCTGACAAAGCGGCAGATCCGAGGCATCCACGAGTAGGCATCAGCACCGATGGGTTCAGTGTGTTTGGTATGATGGCAGCCCAATACAGTTGTTGGCCCGTATTTGTCTTTCCACTCAATCTCCCCCCCCCCCGGATAGATTATGCAAAGAAAGAACATTTTCCTAATGTTGATAATTCCAGGGCCCAACTATCCGAGGGAAAATATGAATGTGTACATGCAGCCCTTAAGGACGAATTGCAAGAAGCCTGGGATAATGGGTTCAAGACATACGACGCCTATAGCAAATGAAACTTCATAATGCGTGTCTGGTACATGTACTCGACGCATGACTTGCCGGCATATGCGCTATTCGCTGGCTGGTGTG
Organism: Triticum timopheevii; assembly: GCA_963921465.1. Lineage (NCBI taxonomy): Eukaryota > Viridiplantae > Streptophyta > Magnoliopsida > Poales > Poaceae > Triticum > Triticum timopheevii. The sequence continues at coordinate 215,727,340 of OY997268.1, forward strand.
TGCATGGAAGGTTCCCATGCGCCACATGCAAGGGAGCTCTTGAGTTTCGTTGGCTTCAGGCCGGTCGCAAGTTTTCTTGCTTCGACATGCATAGACAGTTCCTGGATCCTCGCCATAAGTTCAGGAAAGACAAGAAGAACTTCATCAGAGGTAGAGTTGTAAAAAACTCTGCACCACCTGCGTTGACAGGCCAACAGACCCTGGATCAGTTAAACGCTCTCGAGCCAGATCCAGAGCGTCCAGGGTACTTCAAGGGGTATAATTCTGAGCATGCCTGGACTCACAAAACATGCTTATGGGATCTGCCTTACTTCAAAGACCTCCTTTGCCCACCCAACATCGACGTGATGCACACTGAGAAGAATATCGCTGAGGCACTTTTTGGTACATTGTTCGGCATAGATAGGAAGTCAAAGGATAATACTAAGGCTAGAGTCGATCTGGAGGCGCTATGTGATAGGCCGTTACAAAACATGAAAGAACCGAAAGGAAAGCAGAACTGGACGAAGCCAAAGGCATCGTTCAATCTTGGAAGGCCAGCTATGAGGGAAATTATCTTGTGGGTGAAAATGCAGTTGATGTTCCCCGATGGGTATGCAGCGAATCTAAAGAGGGGAGCGAGTCTTGATAAATTGAAGATATTTGGTCTCAAGAGTCATGATTGGCACATATGGATCGAGCGGGTAATGCCGGTGATGTTGCGTGGCTTCATCCCTGAGGATGAATGGCTAGTACTAGCAGAACTCGGCTATTTCTTCCGTGTTCTTTGTGCGAAAGAACTATCGCCTAGCGTGCTAGAAGAAATGGAAGAGTTGGCGCCAGAGTTGATCTGCAAGTTAGAGAAGATCTTTCCACCGGGCTTCTTTAATCCAATGCAGCATTTGATTTTGCATCTCCCGACAGAGGCAAGATTGGGGGGGCCCGTGCAAAATCGTTGGTGCTACCCAACTGAGAGGATGCAGAAGACCCTTCAAGAAAAATGTAAAAATAAACGTAGAATTGAAGCGTCTATGGCTGAGGCATTCATCACTGAGGAGGCGGCAAACTTCGTGACAGCACACTACGAAACCAAAAATCGTCATTTGCATAATCCGAAGCCTCGGTACAATGCTGATGAGCCTAAAAAGGGTGGATCCAACCTCAGCCTATTCAAAGGCAATCTCGCACCAGCCAGTGTTTCAAATCCAGTATCTTTGGATAACGAAGAATGGCGGACCATTTCATTGTATATCTTCACCAACCTGATAGAAGTGCAGCCGTACATCGAGTAAGTTCTCGGTACATTGTTTCGCAACCTCTATTTCCTTTGAACTGCTCTTATTCCTGGATATTTCATACAGTCGATACGTCGCCCTGTTCTCGTATGGAGCGGTGATCCAAATGGATTCCGTCGAAGAGTATGAGCTTCTCGCAAAGGAAGGAGGCGGCTATCCCGGTTTCATCTCTTGGTTCAAACAAACGGTAAATTCTATTAGACAATTTCATTTCATTTGCTAATTTGTGCGTAATGCAACAATCCTTTCATATTAAACTTGTAGGCTAATCCAGAGTCTATGGACGCCGAATTGAGACAAGTCGCTAATGGTTTTGACTATAAGGTCCATTCATTTGACAAATACGACATCAACGGGTATCGTTTTCGTACCTATGGCAAAGAGCTATCTATGGCCGACCGAAAGTCTACAAATTGTTGTGTATCTGCTATCAGCGAAGGAGGTACCGAGTATTATGGGAGAGTTGAAGCAATTTATGAACTTCTATTCTATGGTGAAAACCCACCGAATGTCGTAGTCTTCAAATGTTATTGGTTTCAGCCGAAGGAGACTAGAAGGACTCATGAACATATAGGGCTAGTTGAAATCAACCAAAGCACCCATTTAGATGTTCCTGATGTCTATACTATGGCTCAACAGGCGACCCAAGTATTCTATCTACCCTGGGCCTGCCAAACTAATCCAAATCTGAAAGGTTGGGATGTCGTTTATGAAGTGCCGCCGCGTGCTAGACTATCTCCCCCAAAGGAAGAGGATTATGAACCTTACATTAACCCAGACACATATGAAGGAGAATTCTTCCAAGAGACACGTCTTTCCAAAAAGTGTTTCAAGAACCGGTATACTTCACCCCAAAACATTGAAGTAGATAGCGACAGTGAATCCCACATCACCCCAGAGGAGGAACAAGAAGAGCCGGAACAAGAAGAGGTTACTGCTGCGGAAGACCTCTCAATGCTTGACCGATTACGTAAAGGTGGCCTTCCACATGTTGATGCCACTGAACCCTATGAGCCCGTCATTGATTATAGTGATGATGATGATTATGCATTTATTGATGATACTGATCGAGATAATTAGTAGTGTCAGGTATTCAATTTTTTTATGTTGTACTTGATGATGATACACTTAAGTGATATACATATTATTATTCATGTCGGTATTTTTTTATGTTGTACTAATTTCGTTTACTCTTTGTCATGGCAGGTGTTGAAAGATGGAAGGGGAGCCGACTGAGGCCAAGGACAAACGTGCCCAAATTGAAGGTGTGCCACACCATCAAGGTAGCTCCAGCTTATATCAGTTCGGGCGGAATTGGGTAATGTGGTTTGCTTCATGATTAATGCAATTCAGTCATCATGCTAGCTTGAGCCCTTTAATTACTAATTTACTTTGTTTCTCTCTTTCAGGCATGCTACAATAAGACGGATAAGGTGCCAGAGGGGTACGACATGTATGCCATGGCCCACACTTCCTCTTACAAGCAAGTCAATGGGAAGGCGAGGAAAGGGGAGGAGTTTAACCCGAGCCAGATCCCCTACAATCCAGAGCAGGTGATGAGGTCCCATGGCTCCATAGCCATTGATCCAAAGATTGCTCCTGAGACCACGGTGAGTTTAATTTGAATGGATGTTACTTGCTAGTCTTAACATTTGAGTGTCATCATGCTAACGAAACATTGGAAATGATCTTTGGTGCAGCGTAACTCCACACAAGCATCACACGATCCTTCTCCAGCTACTGGCATGAGCCAGCCCGCTCCCACACCTCCATGATCAAGGTAAGTTTCTCTAGTTTTTTGCTAAAACAAATGCATAAAGACCTAGACTTAGCTTTATTTCATCCAATATGCTTACCTTAATGACCTAGAGTTAGCTTCTTTTCCTGCAAAATGACTTAATAAGCTTACCGACCTCCAAAACCAGCCATTTTACCTAAGTTAGCTCTAAAACGATCTATACTTAGCTTTGTTTCCTCCAAAATGACCTAAGTTAGTTATAACATGCTTAGTTAACTAGGTTTGCTCAATAATGACATGTACTTACCTTACTTATGTAAAAAACGGCATAATTAGCTTAGTTAGCTCATAAATGATCCATTTTACTTACATTAGCTCTAAAATGATGCATTTTACCTAAGTTAGCTCATAAACGATCCATTTCACCTAAGTTACCTCCCAAACGATGGCGTGCTTCTTCTTCTAGTCACCTTTTCCTAACTTTCTTATTTGCCATTTTGCAGATTTCATTCACTTCTCGGAAGCTAGCTTGCTATGGAGTGCTTGTTTTTTATTTCATTCTCTTCTAGTATTCTTCTAATGGTTGCAACTTATGTGTATGCTACGATGGAACTTGCTATCTTGATGAAACTTTGCATTGTAATATGTATGTGCAACCTCCTAATGGTTGCAACTTATGTGTATGTGCAACTTGCTATGTATGAGTGGATGGAACTATATATGTATGTACGATGAAACTTATGTGCTGTTAAATAGCCCTGTGAAATATATCTATATATGTCATATATATTTGCTATGAAAATTGTTGGATTTAAAAAAAAACAGGGAAAAAAAGACATTATGCAGGCTCTTTGCCATCCGCCACCGACGGCAAAGGGCTCTTTGCCATCAGCAGCGGACGGCAAAGAGGCCACCTAGCAGGCAACTGTGCTTCCTGGGAGCTGACCTATTTGGTCAGTTTGCCAACAGTGGCTTACGGCAAAGAGGAAAAAAACTTTGCCTACAGCGACGGACGGCAAAGAGGAAAAAAAACTTTGCCTACAGCGGCGGACGGCAAAGGCTTGCCGTTAACCACCTGACGGAGTAACAGCGCAAATATTGCCGTCAGCATTCTTTGCCGTCGGCAGCTGATGGAAAAGGACCCTTTGCCGTCAGCCGCCCGAAGCGGACGGCAATGTAGCTCTTTGCCGTCCCTTACATTGCCGTCCACTTTTGCCGTTCGCGGCCGACGGCAAAGATCTTTGTCGTCCGCCATCCATGCCTTTGCCGTCCGCCGTGGCAGATGGCAAAGTAGCAGATTCCTGTAGTGTGTGTAGTCAAAGCAGCCTTAATTGGGATGGTCAAAATAATATTTAGTCGATCCCAAATTATGTGGCCCACCATAACAACGGCTCTTAGTAGGCTGTTAACAGGCCGAAAGCTCGATAGGGACGTATAAATGGAAATGGCCCGTGGGCCTCTAGCAGGCAGAAATAAATGTCAATTTTGTCTCGACACTTTTACATTACGGGCCAGTAATCGCCGAAAGTGTTATGGGCCAGAGGAGGCCTAATTTGCAAACTTGGATTTTAATAGGCCGAAAGTCGAGTCGGGCAGAAATTTTGTCGTGCGGAACATGGGACCCTAATGGACCCAAAGTCAAGGGCCCAACTATTGTGCGGGCCGTTAACAGGCCGGAAGACAAGATGGGCTAGGAATTGGACCATTTACTGAATGGGCCAAGGACAGGCCTAAAGTCACAATGGGCTAGAATTGGCCCAACTGCGGAATGGGTTGCGAAAAGGCCGACAGATGTTCCAAGCAGTTAACGGGTTGGAACTAACGATGGGCTATAATAGGTTAAAAGAAGCTCAGGCCGTAATTGGCCCAAGGACGTAGCAGGCCGTTAAAGGGCTGAAACTAACGATGGGCTGGAAATTGTAAAATCTAGAATGGTCCTTTGATGGGCCAATTCTGTGTAACTTGTATGGGCCGTGCTTGTGAATGGGCCTGACTCATGTAGGCCACTAATGGTTCGGCCCGCTTATTTTGATAGGCCCGGCCTTTTAACCTGAATGAGCCACTGTTGGGCTGAGACACATGTCGACGTATCATAGGCACGTTACGTCCATTCGCTGGATGACAACTGTCCGAACGGCAGGCCGACACGTGGATCTGCTGGCAAATGATAATTTTTCACGTGGTAAATCCCCATTGGTCCTGGCTGTTAATGGCTTATCGGATCCAAACCAGAACCCGATAGCTTAATGGCGACCCGTTACGGTGGATGCCATGTGTCAGTTACACTTGACGAAAGCACTTCTATGACACGCGATTTATCGTCATGGAAGTGGACACTTCTGTGATGATAATTTTGGTAATGTCATGGAACACTTCTACGATAGCATAGGTATGACTATCTTGATTATGTCATAAAATCGTCATGGATGTACATGCATGATAGAAAATGTGACCTACTGTGACAAACACGTATCATCACGAAAGTGTATTTTTTTGTAGTGTATGACCCCACTATGAGTAGCCTCAAATCACACCACGGCCGGCCGTCATCCGTGCTCCGCCCACATTACAGTTGCAACTTCTTTAGAGTAGGTTTCGCTCCACTTTGTATGAAAATTGTAATGTATCTCGTCCGGTTTATATGAAAAGTTTTCGAAATGTAATGATTTTCGTCCGGTTTCTATGAATTCCACCTTGTTTGCAAAATTATGCAGGGAAAGTCATCCCCCGATCAAAATCAGGTCGCCAATCATGGATGCGCATGAGGCCTTTGGTCTAACTTGGAACCTTGTAGCTGACGACACCCAGATGGGACATACTATCTTAGCAGTCGTTACCCATGGTACCATTGAAGGGCAACAAGTTGCCACGATCTATCACGATCGCACCCTGATCGTGTACACAGGTAACACCCTCTCTCTGATCCAAGAGTAGTAGAGCCAGGAACTATCATATATCTTATTGCCATGTCATCTTATAACATTTTAGTACATGTCTCTTTGTACTTCAGGAGCAGGAGTAGTTCTTTCCTTCTTTTCTTTTATTGATTGGGATAGTCATCTACACAACTTTATAATCCCAGTTGTATAAACAATAAAGGGCTTAACAATTTCAATTCCGTGTAGTACTAGCTAGGTAGCCATAATCCCATCAAACAAAACTACTCCTACTTTAATTAATGTAGATGGCCCAGGTAACACTCTCAAATTGTTTGTCGTCAGCCGTGCCGCAGTTGGTCTATACATTGCTTCCCTTCCCCCTCATAGAGATAAGCAATATAAAGTATTTTATTTTAATCAGTATCCCCTGCTTACGTCACCTTATTATACTGCATGGACCATAACCATGCATGTCAGCATGTATCCAGGTTTGAGATGCCAGGTGTACCAGATGGACGGCGGCGTGTTTGACCCCCGTGATGCTACCTGGGTGCGGATGAACACACTTGAAGAGTACTCGGTTTATCGGGGACAGCTACCCCATAGTGCAAACAATGCCACCTTCTGTGCACGACGCTGATGGCCTGCTGTTCATGAAGAACAGGGGTGTTTTCATTGTGCACCGAGGGATACATATCTTGAATGCCCCTATCCCTGATCTATGCCACTTCAGTTTGGATGAGTCTCCTTCATGGGGAGCCACACTAAGAAGCTGCGATGATATGGAGTCCCGTTGCCCATCGTTATGGATTGCTCCATCTATGAAGAACACGTGGGACTGGAACTACGAGACAGACATGTACCCAGGGATGTACGAACATGAGTAATGTAGTGCAGTAAGTGAAGTAGAAAGGCACAAATAGTATGAACATGCGTGGCATATAGGCATTTGTCTCTTACTACCACTAAATGTTGTATGTGCAATGCACGGTGATATTATGATGTACGTGCCAAAGTACTCTACTACTATATTAATTGGAGGCACATATTAGGTTTTATATTTGTTTACGTGTGTATGGCCCGAGACCTTCCAACTAGACGCGTATTTCTCTCCGGGTCGCACTTTGCACCGTTCATACTACTAGTACTATGTGTGAACTGGAAGAAGTGGAGACGCTCTACCACTCTATTCATGTCCCACTCATTTTGTTGACGTGTGGGACATCCAAAACGTGTCGTTTTTGGCACTCCTTTGCTGTAAGAGTTGAAACGCTAGCTTTCATCAAAAATAAATAAATAAATATAAATCAACAGTGATACTATACCAGGCAGTTTCCTTGCTCCTCGATATTGGAAAGAATACTTTTGTTTGCTGACATATGGGACATCGACCATCCTGGTTCACTTGCCATGCACGCAGAACTCCAAGGGAGAGTCACCCGGGTCGTCGCGCTGCAGAAATAATGACTAATGAGCCATCAAATCACAGGCCCAACCTTTCCCACTATAAAGTTGCTCGGACGAAGGAACCATCATGACTTCGTTGAATTCCACTTCTTGAAGAAAACTACTGTACCAGCAATACTTCTAGCTATAGTAGTACTGTACTCCAGCAGAAGCCTCCTTTGGTTCATAGGATAGGAATTTTATAGGAATATGAAAATCATAGGAAGTGAGATGACATGCATCTCAATTCCTATAGAGAAAGATATGCCATTTGATGCATAGGATAGGAATTTTTCCATTGAGTCTAGGCTAATGTACTGGTAATTTGCTCTAAAAACTACAGTTGTAACTAGTACTGGTACATGCTCGTAATTAATTAAATCAATGTACATGCAACACAGACACACACGCACACACACTAACTACTAGTACTACTACTTTTCACATGCTGGCCAGACATCGTCGTTCTGCTTCCCGGCTTCGTCGGCGACACCCCACCGTGCTTCGATCTCCGCCGAGCTCTCTGCAGTGGCGTGTGCGTCCTCTTCTTTCTTGCGGCGATAGGCCTCTCTTTTCTTAAGTGCTTTCTACCTTTTCCGCTCCCTCTGTGCGGCTTTGGCCGCCTCTTGCTCTACCACCCATTCGGCCTTGGTAGCTTCAAAGTTTGCCCACGTAGGTGTGAGGTCACGAGCGGCGATGAACTCGGCACGGCGGGATGCCATCGCTTCCCTACCATTTTGTGTGTCATCATGGGCGGCAAGGAACTCGGCACGGTGGGATGCCAACGCTTTCTTACCGATTAGTGTGCGGCGCGGTGGCATGAACGACGCTTGGTGAGAGCTCTAGGCCGGAGTGGCCAGACAACCATATATTGCATTGGTTTATCAAGAGCTCAAGGACAGACGAAGAATAGAAATTTGGATTCCCATTCAATCCAGGTCATTTGTTACTGAGTAAAATGCATTGGCAGTCATTGAACTTGACTTGATAGCTCACTTTAATCATTGTACTTAAGAATACAGTCAATACGGTCATTATATACAAGATATGGTGATTATACGGTCACTGGCTCAGCGCATAGCTCCGTATTTGTCTGGTTGACCAGTCAAACAATCCACATGCGCCTCATCAGCTCGTGTTCTGTATTTATCTATCTATGCGGGCCTACCTGTCAGTGGAGAAAGAAATAAAAACCGAAATTATGCGTATGTGAGGAATCAAACCACAGACTCGTCGCTGCAACACACATTCATCAGCCAAATGAAAATGAAATACTTTGCGTTAATTGCACAAACTAATTTTTTTTATATTACACATGATGCACACATTAGCGCACACCGCCCACAGACGCAAGTAGCTTGTACGCGCGCAGACACTCACGCTCACGCTGTCAAACCATGGTAATGCATGCACGTCACCGTCTCAATGAAAGTTTTGCTCATGGCGCAATGCAAACGGCAAGCCCATCACCTGCGTGCCCCAGCAGTGCCTGACATTACTGTTTAGACGTTTGTTAGCGGCATCCACGAACACCGAGCATGTATTCACCTGGCTTAACACCAACGTCTTACTCGTGCTTGGGCGCCGAGATGCTCGACATTAGCCATGGCTCTGTACACGATGCGACGATGTGACTCGGCGCCTTGCTCATGTATATCATCCATCACAACGACAATCTATAAACAGCCTAGCTAGAGAGGGTACTATGGTACCTATATATGTATCGTGAGCGACCGATGATAGTGCCATTGCACATGAGTGTGTGTTTGATCGATTCATCCATTATTAGTAAGTTATGCATGGTTGTGTGTGTCTAATGGTGGTCGTCGAAGGCTAGCTGCCAAAACGAGCGGTTGTATGGACGCCTGGTTGTCTATATGTGGCGCATATGCTTCAAAGGCTTGTCATCCATGAGTTCACACAATTTATTTTAGTACAATCATAAGCGTAACTGCGTAAGTGCATCCGCGTGTGTGCTAGTATGTATTATGTGTGTGCGCGTGAGCACTGCATGTGTGTGGGTCGTCCGCATGCATGCATGTGCGTCGCGTTTGCTCCTTGCAAAAATACATCATTTGGTTAACTACAAAAACAATATACCACCACGCCAGCGTTTGACCGCCCAGGCCTACCGAAACCCCTTCCATCGCTAGTGTGCACTTCCTGCCTAAAACGGTCACCGTCGCTCCAGAACGTCAATGCCGCATTCAGGCTCGACACGACCTCTCACTAGCGTCGGCATTGCAGCAGCGTGACGGCCAAGAGAGTGCCACCCGCGTGAACGCTGCTTCAATGACGTAACTGAAGGTACAGTTGGGTCACTGACAAGTGGGCCCAATAGGCATCTGGCCCACATGTCAGTGACCCAACTGCACCTACAGTTACGTCACTGAAGCTCAGTCCCACCCACGCGGCATCCTGGTGCAAGCGACTACTCTGCGTAAACGACACCACGGCCATCCGTCCGCCTGCCGCCCACATTAATGACACGCGGCTGCCGACGAACCTACTCCGACGCTAGCCGTCCATCCGTTTGCTGCGGCTCATTGACATTCGCCCGCTATATTAACTTTAGTTCCAGCCCCCAGCCATAGCCAAAGACCCATAGTCATTCTCCTCCGGTCCCTTCCTTCTATTGGCACCACTCGAACCATGGCCTCCTCACGCTCCAAATCTCTCTTGGATGTACTATCAAAGGAGAAGACAGAGGACATCACCGGCTCCTAATACGTCTCCGTCGTATCTACCTTTCCAAACACTTTTGCCCTTGTTTTGGACTCTAACTTGCATGATTTGAATCGAACTAACCCAGACTAACGCTGTTTTCAGCAGAACTGCCATGGTGTTATTTTTGTGTAGAAATAAAATTTCTCGGAATGACCTGAAAAATCCACTGAGCAACTTTTTGGAATTAATAAAAAATACTAATGAAAGAATCAACGTCAGGGGGTCCACCCCCTGTCCACGAGGGTGGGCCCCCCAGGGCGCGCCCCCTGCCTCGTGGGCCCCCAGAAGCTCCACCGACCTCAACTCCAACTCCATATATTCACGTTCGGGGAGAAAAAAAACAGGGAGAAACATTCATCGCGTTTTACGATACGGAGCCGCTGCCAAGCCCTAAACTCCCTCAGGAGGGCTGATCTGGAGTCCGTTCGGGGCTTCGGAGAGGGGGATTCGTCGTCATCATCATCATCAACCATCCTCCATCACCAATTTCATGATGCTCACTGTGCATGAGTAATTCCATCATAGGCTTGCTGGACGGTGATGGGTTGGATGAGATTTACCATGTAATTGAGTTACTTTTGTTAGGGTTTGACCCCTAGTATCCACTATGTTCTGAGATTGATGTTGTTATGACTTTGCTATGCTTAATGCTTGTCATTAGGACCCGACTGCCATGATTTCAGATCTGGACCTATTATGTTTTCATGAATATATGTGAGTTCTTGATCCTATATTGCAAGTCTGTAGTCACCTATTATGTGTTATGATCCGTTAACCCCAAAGTGACAATAATTGGGATACTTACTAGTGATGACCGTATTTAAGGAGTTCATGTATTCACTATGTGTTAATGCTTTGGTTCGGTACTCTATTAAAAGGAGGCCTTAATATCCCTTAGTTTCCAATAGGACCCTGCTGGCACGGGAGGGTAGGACAAAAGATGTCATGCAAGTTCTTTTCCATAAGCGCGTATGACTATATCTGGAATACATGTCTACATTACATTGATGAACAGGAGCTAGTTCTGTGTCATCCTATGTTATAACTATTACATGTGGAATCACATCCGAATAATTATCCATCACTGATCCAATGCCTACGAGCTTTTCACATATTGTTCTTTGCTTAATTACTTTACCATTGCTGCTGTTACAATTACTACAAAACTGCTAGTGTTACTTTTGCCACTGTTACCGTTACTTCCATACTACTTTGCTACTAAATACTTCGCTGCAGATACTAAGTTATCCAGGTGTGGTTGAATTGACAACTCAACTACTAATACTTGAGAATATTCTTTGGCTCCCCTTGTGTTGAATCAATAAATTCGGGTTGAATACTCTACCCTCGAAAACTCTTGCGATCCCCTATACTTGTGGGTTATCAAGACTATTTTATGGCGCCATTGCCGGGGAGCATAGCTCTATTCTTTGAGTCACTTGGGATTTATATTTGCTGATCACTATGAGGAACTTGAAGGACGAAAGAACTAAGATTTATCCATCAACTACGATCTTGAGTGATTATATGTCTAGAGTTAAGGGTGAACTTAAACTTATTAGTAAACATGCTTCTATGGTTACCACTCAAGTAGAACAAGTGCTTAAGTCTCAAAATGATTTTCTCGATGAATTAAATAATAAACATGACTTTGCTGTTAGAGTGGCAACTAGAATGGGTAAAATGACTCAGGAACCTTTGTATCCTGAAGGCCACCCTAAGAGAATTGAGCAAGATTCTCCGAGAAATAATGTTGATACACCTAGTCCTCTAAAAAGAAGAAGAAGAAACATGATAGGACTTTGCATGCTTCTAGTGAACTTGTTGTAGACACACCTGAGAATCCCAATGATATTTCTATTTCTGATGCTGAAACACAATCTCGTGATGAACGTGAACCTAGTGATAATGTTAATGATGATGTTCATGTTGATGCTCAACCTAGTAATAATAATGATGTAGAGGTTGAACCTGCTGTTGATCTTGATAACCCACAATCAAAGAATCAACATTATGATAAGAGAGACTTCGTTGTAGGAAGCACGGTAAAGAAAGAGAACCATGGGTTCAGAAACCCATGCCTTTTCCTCCTAAGCCATCCAAGAAAAAGGATGATGAGGATTTTGAGCGCTTTGCTGAAATGATTAGACCTATCTTTTTGCGTATGCGTTTGAGTGATATGCTCAAAGTAAATCCTTATGCTAAGTACATGAAAGATATTATTACAAATAAAAGAAAGATACCGGAAGCTAAAATTTCCACCATGCTTGCTACTTATACTTTTAAGGGTGGAATACCAAAGAAACTTGGGGATCCAAGAGTACCAACTATATCATGCTCCATTAAAAGAAACTATGTTAAAATTGCTTTATGTTATCTTGGAGCCGGTGTTAGTGTTATGCCTCTCTCTTTATATCGTAGACTTGAATTGAATAAGTTGACACCTACTTAAATATCTTTGCAAATGGCTGATAAATCAACTGCTATACCTATTGGTATTTGTGAGGATGTGCCTGTTGTGGTTGCAAATGTTACTATCTTAATGGACTTTGATATTCTTGATATTCCCGAGGACGATAGTATGTCGATTATCCTTGGTAGACCCTTTTTGAATACTGTAGGGGATGTTATTGATTGCAACAAAGGCAATGTCACTTTTCATGTTAATGGTAATGAGCATACGGTACACTTTCCAAGGAAACGACCTCAACTTCACAGTATCAATTCTATTGGAAAAATTCCAACTATTATTATTGGAGGTTTTGAATTTCCTCTTCCTACTGTCAAGAAGAAATATGATATTCTTATTATTGGGGATGTGCATATCCTCGTTGAGGTAACCTAGCGTTATTCGAAATTTCTCCGGTTCCATGTTATTTGGAATGAGTTTGTTAACAAGACTTGATCAACCTTCTTAGTGGATTCCTTTTGATGAGCATAAGATGGATGAAGTTAGAAGGCACAACCTTCTGTACCCTCTTTTTATTTTCTGTTATTTGGATTAAATAAAGAAAAAATAGTATTTTCTATCTGTTTTCTGAATTATCCGTGCAATAAAAAATACCCCGAAAATAAAAGTTCTCCAAATGCCCTGAAAATTTAGTATGATTTTTTCTGGAATATTTGAGAATATCTGGCACTGAGAACACAGCAGGGGAGCAAGCACCTGGCCACGAGGGTCCAGGGCGCGCCCACCCCCAGGCGGTGCGCCCCCTGCCTCGTGGGCCCACGGTGGCCCCCCTCCACTTATTCCTACACACATGCTCTTCTTATTCCTCCCAAAAAATCACTATCCAGCTCAAGCACGAGTTCTAGCTCATTTTGCTGCCATTTTCGACCTCCTTGCTCAAAGCTCCGTTCACAAAACTGCTTTGGGGGACTGTTCTTTGGTATGTGACTCCTCCAATGGTCCAATTAGTTTTTGTTCTAGTGATTTATTCATTGCAAATTTTTGCTGCCTAGGTGACCCTGTTCTTGAGCTTGCATGTCAAACTTATATGGTCCCAAGTAGTTCTAATGCATGATATAGTCTCTAGGCACTTGTGGGAGTAGTTACTATCAATTTCATTGAGTTTGGTTCACTTTTATTTGGAGTTACTAAAATTTTCAGAAATTTTTCAGAGGAAGAAATATGTCTAGGAAAATGTACAAAGGTGCCTCTTCAAGGAAGCAAGGACCCAGGCTCACAATACGTGAGCAGGACGAGGAACCACCGAGGGAAGCTTATGTACAGCCTTGTGAATGGCCGTCAGAAGAGTTTATGGTCAAAGCAGGCATCAAGGATGAATTTGATGCATATGTGTGTAATGCTGATCTTGAGGACTTCATGCAAGATAAGTGCCCTCAATACTACCATTTAACTAATTCCTTTGTGAGAAGGTTCAAATTTACATCTACACGCAATTCTCACACTGTCCTATTTGATCTTTATGATAAATCATATACCATGGACCTAGAAGATTTTACTACCGCTTGTAAACTCCTGCAACGGGGTAGTGCTAGTGAACCTTGCAAATCCAAATATAAGGATTTTCTTGTTAGTATCACTTTGGGGGAATCTAGAGAACTAGCACAAGCTACCATAGGGAGCATTCATTTTCCTGCTATACATTATTTTTGCTCTCTTCATAGGTAGATGCATTAACGGTAAAGATGAAGCTTGTCACATGTGTGTTCCAGATCTTAGTGTTCTCGAGAGTGTTGTATTAGGAGATAAACAATATAACTTGGGGGACATTGTTGCACATAGGTTGCATAATAATGGTTTAGTTGGAGACTTGTTTGGTGGGATTTATGCAACTCGTGTAGCTAATTTTCTTGAGATACCCATACATTAAGGGGATATGGAGTTGCTCCCTGCTTATTTAGATTATGGCGCCATGGTTAGACATCAGTTTCTTGAGAGGAATGAACCATTTCTCCAATACTGACTAATCTTTGACATACATTGCACTGTCCATGTTGCTCTCCCTGCTCCTGGTTTATTTGACTTTCAGGCAAAAAGGAGATATTTTATAACCAGGGAGGAGGCGAACAAGTACGAGAGGTGGACGGAGGCAGCCCGCCTCCAAGCTGTAGCTCGTGAGGCGATGGCTGCTGCATCTCAGTACGACCCCAGTTACAACTTTGGATATCCGCCAGGCCATCCGTGGGCATAGACCAACTTAGGCCAAAAGCTTAAGCTTGGGGGAGTACGTATTTGTGAGGACCCCGACTCAATGCCACATCGATCTAGCATGTAACACCTCATATCACTTTGCGGCCTCATGCACGGTATTCCCACGGGTGTCGCCTTACCTTTGCCCGGGACCGTTGCGCCTTTTGGCACACGTATATGATAGTGTCGCTAGCATCCATATGATAAGGAGCCCGGGCTGACATGGCTAGTCGTAAACCCAAAGTGGCACAAACTTACAGGGACAGGCATCCATGACCCAGCATCGAATGTGTCGGTCATCAGCAAGTGAATCCAGGCAGTAGCACTGGGCTAGCAGGACTCCGGTGAACCGGGCTGTAGCGGGCTAACAGGACTCCGGTATTCATCGCGTGACATTTCCCCGAAGGGACAGACATAGGAACGAAGAAGGACACATGCCGGCTAGCCTAAGTGTTCCGGAGCAGTAGCAAGCTACCATGGCTCAGTGGAAGCACTAGGAGACATTTCCCGGTAAGAGAGGCTACTAAGGATAAACAACTAGATTGTTAGATCCCACACATACCAAGCATTTCAATAACATACACACAATATGCTCGATATGTGCAAATACAACATGGCATCACAACATGACTCTACAACTCAAGTATTTTATTCAATAGGCTCCGAGGAGTGAGATATTACAAACATGGGTCTCACGACCCAACATTCAGAGCATACAAGTCAAGCACAAGCGGAAGCTCAAACATGTCTGAGTACAGACATCTACAAAAGAAAAAGGCTGAGAAGCCTGACTATCTACCAGATCCTGCCGAGGGCACAAGATCGTAGCTGAGGTAACACGCTAAACGTAGAAGTCCACACGGACTACTAGCGAGACCGAAGTCTCTCTGCAAAAACATAAAATAGGCAAACATGAGTACAAATGTACCCAGCAAGACTTACATCAGAACTATCTACATATGCATCTTTATCAACAAAGGGGATGGTGGGGTTTGACTGCAGCAAGCCAGCTTTGACTCGGTGGCTAACCTGAACTACGACTGCAATGTAACTCTTTTGAGGTGGCGCATACGAGTCCACATATTCACCAATCAATACACCACTATGGATACGCTCCCGTCTCCCTACAAGAACGCCATCCATAGCACTCACGCTTATCTTGCGCATTTTAGGGTATCCACTTCAAGTTATCTATGAACTATACAGGCAACCCAGAAGTCCTTTACCGTGGACACGGCTATTCGAATAGATGATGTTAACCCTGCAGGGCTGTACTTCTTCACACACGCTCTCGCCACTTACCGCCATGTACACCTCGTGTATCTCGGCAACCTTCAAGCGGAAGCCTGGCGAGGGAGTCGGCCGCGACCTGACTAACCACACAAGTCTCTAGTCTAGGTTTATCGCTTATTCGGGTTCCATCCGCAAGGAGATCTGGCCGGGGTGTCGCTCACGGCCCCAAACGATCTGTGCAGGGTTCCCAAGCCCACCATTCGGGTGCCACTTGGTACACCGGGCCACTGTACGGGGTGTCGTGGCTCTGATACCAACGCTGTCAGGACCCCGACTCAATGTCACATCGATCTAGCCTGTAACACCTCATATCACTTTGCGGCCTCACGCACGGTATTCCCATGGGTGTCGCCTTACCTTTGCCCGGGACCGTTTGCGCCTTTTGGCACACGTATATGATAGTGTCGCTAGCATCCATATGATAAGGAGCCCGGGCTGACAT
The DNA here is from genome assembly GCA_963921465.1 of Triticum timopheevii. Taxonomy (NCBI): domain Eukaryota; kingdom Viridiplantae; phylum Streptophyta; class Magnoliopsida; order Poales; family Poaceae; genus Triticum; species Triticum timopheevii. The sequence goes on from OY997268.1 coordinate 215,743,796, forward strand.
GGCTAGTCGTAAACCCAAAGTGGCACAGACTTACAGGGACAGGCATCCATGACCCAGCATCAAACGTGTCGGTCATCAGCGAGTGAGTTCCGGGCTGTAGCACTGGGCTAGCAGGACTCCGGTAAACCGGGCTGTAGCAGGCTAACAGGACTCCGGTACCCAACGCATGACATTTCCCCGAAGGGACAGACACAGGAACGAAGAAGGACACATGCCGGCCAACCTAAGTGTTCCGGAGCAGTAGCAAGCTACCATGGCTCAGTGGAATCACGAGGAGACATTTCCCGGTAAGAGAGGCTACTAAAGATAAACAACTAGATAGTCAGATCTCACACATACCAAGCATTTCAATCATACACACAATATGCTCGATATGTGCAAATACAACAAGGCATCACAACATGACTCTACAACACAAGTACTTTATTTAAAGGCTCAGAGAGCCATACATAGCATACACACAAGTACGGGTCACACGACCCACATTCAAGTCATACAAGCATACAAGCCAACAGCGGAAGTAACATGTCTGAGTACAGACAACTAGTAAAATAAAAGAGGCTTGGGTGAGCCTAGCTATACTACATGGTCCTTCACAAGCTCAGGATCACCACCTGGGCCTTAGTCTACTCATCGATGTCAACGTCTACGAAGAACCCATCGGAAGGGGTTGTAGCATCTTCTAAAAAATATAAATTAAAGCAACATGAGTACAAAGGTACTCAGCAAGACTTATATCAGATCCTACATACATGCACATTATCAACAAGGGTTGGTGGGGTTATTGCAGCAAGCCAGCTTTGACTCTTCGCTAAGCTATCCTACGAGACTCCAACTTGAAATGGTTTTGCGCACTCGAGTCCACTACTCACCACTTCAATACACTACCGAGGATCCACCTCCGTCTTCCTACAGAAGAGCCATCCTCGGCACTCACGCTTATCTTGAGGCTTTTAGTAGTTTCCATTTACTTGTCTATGAACTGTATAGGCAACCAAGTAGTCCTTTACCGCGGACGCGGCTATTCAAATAGATGATGTTAAACCTGCAGGGGTGTACTTCTTCATACATGTTTCCACCACTTAGCGTATGCACACGACATGTGCTCGGCAGACTTCAAGCGAAAGCCGGCGTGGGTGTAGACCACGACCTACCTAGAGACTCAAGTCTCTAGTCCAGGTTTATCGCCTATTCAGGTTCCATCCGCAGGGAGTTCGGCCGAGGTTTCCACATACGGCCCCGAACGATGTGAACAGGGTTCCGAGACACATAACGGGTGCCCGGTGTACCCGGCCATGTACCTACCGCATCACAGCCCACCCCACGGTCAGCGCTTTCCATGGCCTCCAGTAGGCTACAAACACCAGAAACTACTTGCAACTCCTGGACAGAGGACTAGGGTGAATAAGAAGTCGAGCGGGGTCATATTTCAGGGCCCAATGTATGGTAGTAGCTGATTCTTAAATCACACATACAGATCTCAGTGCTTAAGGACGGCCCCAATGAAACAACCCACCATGTACTCCTACATGGCCTCTCATCGATACCTTTACCAAATCGTGTTCAACACATTACTCTCATACTGACACGATCATTTCACTCTAGCCCATCACCTAGATGAACCAGACCTGACACGACTCTAAGCATAGCAGGCATAGCAAGGTAGGAACAACACATTCATATGGCTCAATCAACTCCTACACATGCTAGTGGGTTTCATCTAGTTACTGTGGCAATGACAGGTCATGCAGAGGAAATGGGTTCAACTACCGCAGCACACAGCAGTTTGAATCGCGTTGTCTTAATGCAGTAAAAGAGAGCAGGAGCAAGAACATGGGATTGTATCGATATGATGAAATGGTTGGTTGCTTGCCTGATGGGTCGGTGCACTGGTATTGTTCTTCGTTGGGGTAATCACGGTACTCCTCGGGGGCAGGACCTGCCGCAGAGAGCACCGATACACACTCATCACCAAACAATATGCAACAATATGATGCATGCATGAGACATGGCAAAATGAGTGTATTGGGCTAATGCAACTAAGACCAGATGGGTTTGAACTATTTTGAACCAAGGATTCAAGTTTCAAACTCATAAGTGGCCCTTTTAAGTGTTTTATATTGTTCTGTGCTAAACAGCAGGTTAACTTGATTAAACATGCATGAAAACAGTACATATGGATAGATTGGATTTTTCTGATCATTTTTCATATATAACACTTTGCATTTGGAGCTACAGATTAATTTCTATGATTTTTTGAAGTTTGTGGTATTTTCTGGAATTTCCTGTGTAGAAATAATTCCAGTAAATAACTTACTGCGTCAGCAATACGTCAGGATGACGTCAGTTGTCAACGGAGCTGGTCCAGGTCAAACTAACCAGGGGGTCCCACATGTCAGTAGTTAATTAAACTAACTAAAATTACTTAAAACTAATCTGGGTTAATTAGCTGAGGGGGGCCCCACTTGTCATAGACTCAGGGGAGTCAACCTGGACCCACCCTAGTCAAAGTCAATGGTCAAACACACCGGCGTTTAGCCGCCGGCGAGACCAGACGCAGCGGTGGAAGTGCATTTGTGCATTCCGGCGGCCAAATGAGCAGCGGAGATCATCTACGTGTAGCTGGGAACGAGCCGCAACTCTTGGTGGTGGTGGTTGAGCTCGGGGTGGCCGGAAACGTCGCCGGCGATGACTTTGGCAGTCACCGAAGTCGGGTGAAGACGAATCCGAAGCTACGGGGCACGGCGAGGCACGTGGTGAGGTGCGTTGGGCCCCTGGGGATGCGGTTAGTGCGTTAGACACGGCGGGGTGGCCGGTGGTTAGCCGGAGACACGTCGGCGACGAGCTCGGTGGCGGCGCGTGCGGTGAAGCTCCGTGCGCTCGCTGTGGTGCACGAGAGCAAGAAAGGAAAGGGGGAGGAGATAGCCAGGCTCACGGCGGTCTTGAGGAAGCTGATGGCGTGGACGGGGACGAGCTGGTGTGGCGGCGACGGCGAAAGGGATCTCCGGCGGTGGCGAGGTCGAACGAGGTCGGTGCAGTGGCCTCGGGGCAAGCGAGCGCTCGGGGCTCGGCTTACTCGAAGGAACGGAGGGCGGCGAAGCTCCTAGACACGGTGGCGCGGCGCAGGGACGACGGAGAGCGCGACTACGGCGGCAGTGCGGCGGCGGTGGCATCAGCCATGGTGCAGGAGTGCGAGAGAGAGGAGCTGGGGAGGAGGGGGCGTGTCTGTGAGCTCGAGGGGGAAGTGGGTGGTCGACCCAGGGCGGCAGAACGGCGAGGGGAGCAAGTAGGGTGGCGAGCAGCTGCGTGGCACGCCCTGGTGCCGACGTCGAGCACCTGGCTGCCTGCCTGGCGAAGCCAAGCAGCTCGCTGGAGCGGTGGCTGGGCTGGGCCGGCTAGGTGGGCTGGCTAGTGGGCTGCCAGGTTAGTTCCCTCTCTCTCTTTTATGTTTCTGTTTTCTATTTATTTCTGTAGCTTTGTGGATTTCTAAAAATACCTAAGCAACTCCAAAAATCCCCAAACTGCTCATGCCCACTGTTTAAAATATAAACAACATGGACATTTTAGTTTAGGATTATTTGAACATTTAAAATATTTTATAAATTTTAAATGCCCAAATTCAAATACTTATGATTTAATTCAAAAAACTTAGGATGACCTAGAAAATTGTGCAACACTTTTGGCAGAGGTTCTAAACCAAGACAAAAATGATGGACATTTTAGAAGGGCATTTCAGGTTCATTGAAAATATTTTTAGTAAACCCTAGTTGGATTCAGAGGGGGCTGGGGGTTCTGTCATCCCCGTTTCAAGTTTCTGTTGAATGGAATAGACATGATGCAACACTCTAATGCATGAACTAGCTAGGGTGTGACAACTCACCCCCACTCAAAAGAATCTCGTCCCGAGATTTAGGTTCCTCCAGGAAGAAGGCGGGATACTCAAGTCGAAGACGATCCTCCCTTTCCCAAGTTGCTTCTTTCTCAGAATGGTGCGACCATTGAACTTTGAGAAACTTGATATTATGTCGTCGAGTGGTACGCTCGGCTTGATCGAGGATACGAACGGGGTTCTCTCGATACATGAGATTATCTTGAAGACCAAGAATTTAGTGGTCCACTCCACTGATAGGATCCGAGAAGCAACGCCTGAGTTGAGAAACATGGAAGACATTGTGGACTCTGGTGAGATGCGGAGGTAGTTCCAATTGGTAGGCAACTTCTCCTCGTTTGGCAAGAATGCGAAAAGGTCCAATGTAGCGAGGAGCCAATTTGCCTTTGATAACGAAACGATGGGTTCCCTTCAGAGGAGTAACTCGAAGGTAAGCCTTCTCGTCAACCTCAAAAGTCATAGCCTTATGTTTTCGGTCATATTGACTCTTTTGACGAGATTGGGCTGTTTTCACCTTTTCACGAACGATGCGAACTTGTTCTTCTGCTTCCTGGATCATATCCGGGCCAAAGAATTGTCTTTCCCCGGTTTCTGACCAGTTAAGAGGCGTTCGACACCTTCGTCCATAGAGAACTTCAAAAGGGGCTTTAGCCAAACTAGACTGATAGCTGTTGTTATAAGCAAATTCGGCAAATGGAAGGCATTTCTCCCAATCCATTCCGAATGAGATAACCGAAGCTCGAAGCATGTCTTCTAGGATCTGGTTGACGCGTTCTACTTGACCACTTGATTGAGGGTGAAAGGCGGTGCTAAAGGAAAGGCGGGTTCCCATAGCATTTTGGAAACTTTCCCAAAATCGAGAGGTGAAGAGACTTCCTCGATCCGAGTTAATTTCCAGTGGAACACCATGGAGAGACACTATTCGGGAGATGTACAAATCTGCTAACTGACTAGCGGTTATACTCTCGCGAACAGGCAAGAAATGGGCCACTTTGGAAAGACGGTCGATAATGACGAAGATAGCATTATTCCCTCTCTTGGTCCTGGGAAAACCGGTGATGAAATCCATACCAATTTTATCCCATTTCCATTCAGGAATAGCTAAGGGTTGAAGGGTGCCAGCAGTCCGTTGATGCTCTGCTTTTACACGACGACAGACGTCGCAATTAGCAACAAATTGAGCAATTTCTCTCTTCATCCTAGTCCACCAGAACCTCTGGCGTAGGTCCTGATACATCTTAGTGCTACCGGGTTGAATGGTGAGAGGAGATTCATGAGCCTCCCTAAGGATCAACTGCCGTAAGTGTTTGTTCTTGGGAACCACTAGACGGTTCTCAAAGTACACAACACCATGATCATTTGTAGAGAAACATTTAGCATCTCCACTAGCAATGTTCTCCTTGATTCGGGATATTCCTTTATCTCGTTTTTGGGCAGCGATGATTTGATCCGTAAGAGTAGGTTTCACCACCAAGGTGGAAAGGAATCCTTGAGGAACGATGTGAAGATTAAGCTTCCGAAATTCCTCGTGGAGAAGTGGTTGACTTTGTTGCAACATCAGATTGTTGCAATAAGATTTATGACTTAGCGCATCAGCCATGATGTTGGCTTTTCCTGGGGTGTAAGTTATCCCTAAGTCGAAATCTGTGATCAACTCCACCCAACGTCTTTCCCTGAGATTCAAATCCGGTTGGGTGAATATGTACTTCAGACTTTGGTGATCAGTGAAGATTTCGCAACGATTACCGAGGAGGTAATGTCGCCAGGTTTTGAGTGCATGGACTACGGCTGCAAGCTCTAGATCATGAGTAGGGTAGTTTTCCTCATGTGGGTGTAATTGCCGTGAAGCATAAGCAATTACGTGTCGATCTTGCATGAGAATGCAACTTAGTGCTTGTCGCGAGGCGTCGCAATAGATAACAAAGTCCTTGGAGAAATCTGGTGGTACCAGTACGGGAGCAGAAGTCAAGCGTCTTTTCAGTTCCTGGAAACTGTGCTCACATTGTGGAGTCCACTCGAACTTTTTATCTTTCTTGAGGAATTCAGTTAGAGGTTTAGCAACTTTGGAGAAATGCTCGACAAAGCGGCGACAATAGCTCGCTAGGCCAAGGAAACTCCGAACTTGCTTGACCAATTCAGGTGGAGTCCAATTAAGGACGGCTTGAACTCGCTCGGGATTGACAGCAATACCTTTACCAGAAATTACATGTCCTAGATAGGTCACTTCTGGCAACCAAAATTCGCATTTAGAGAACTTGGCATAAAGGCGATGCTCTCGAAGTTTCATCAACACTAGCCTTAGATGTTCGGCATGTTCTTCCTCGTTCTTGGAGTAGATGAGTATATCATCGAGGTAAACCACGACAAATTTATCCCAATACTCCATGAAGATTGAGTTCATTAACCGAGAGAAGGTGGCTGGAGCGTTGGTTAAACCAAAGGACATGACGGTGTACTCGTATTGGCCATAACGAGTAACAAAGGCCGTTTTGGGAATGTCCTCGTTTCGGATTTTGATTTGATGGTAGCCCAACCTCAAATCCATCTTAGAGAAGACTGAGGATCCAGCGAGCTGATCATACAGATCGTTGATCCTGGGGAGCGGATACTTGTTCTTTATTGTGACCGAGTTGACGGGTCGATAATCTACAACCATCCGGTCCGTACCATCCTTCTTCTTGACGAAGAGGACGGGGCAAGCCCATGGAGATGAACTAGGACGGATGAAACCCTTTTCCAAGGACTCATCGAGTTGTTTCTTAAGTTTGGCTAGTTCTAGTGGTGCCATCTTATAGGGTCTTCTAGAAATTGGGACAGTTCCTGGAATGAGATCTATCACGAACTAAACATCTCTGTCAGGTGGGACACCTGGCAATTCTTCTGGAAAGACATCCGGAAAGTCACGGACTACCGGAACGTCTTCGAGGTCTGGCAAGGGACTGGCATTAAGGGAATATAGCTGTCGCTTGGCTATTCGGGTCAAGACATTGACTATCTTTCCCGAAGGGTGCGTGAGTTGAACAGTCCTAGAGAAGCAATCAATCTTGGCATGATGGGCTGACATCCAGTCCATACCCAAGATGATATTAATATCCGAAGATTTAAGAGCTATCAATGATGCATGGAAGACAAGTTTGTTGACCTGAATTTCATTCCCATGGCTTACTCTAGAGGTTTGCCATCTAGAACCAGGAGTAGAAATTTCCATGGTGGAAGGCATGTCACAGAATGCGGTGTTATGCAAGCGAGCATAGTTTTCGTATATGAATGAATGAGATGCTCCAGTATCAAAAAGAACAGATGTCGAATGGCAATTAACAAGGAGCGTACCGAGAACGATGTTGGGATCCTCTTGGGCCTCTTCAGCTGAGACACAATTCACATGGCCACGTGCAGTGGTGGCCGGCTTGGCATAGAACACCTTCCCTGCTGGCTTGCCACGGCCAACAGCTTTTCCAGACTGGTTGGGGTTGGTCTGGGGACACTCGCGCATGTAGTGGCCCGATTCCCCACACTTGAAGCACATCACAGGGCTGGTGCGTGGAGGAGCATTATTGGTTGGCCCACCATAGGGATTAGCTGGTGCATACTGCTGAGCTGGACGAGGCGCCTGATAGGATGGCCTCGGTGTGAACCTGGGTGGCAGGGCAGTGTTAGGCACCCACACCCGGCGCTCCTGTGGTCCAGCACAGGACGAGGAACCCATGTCACGGCCATGCTTGCGTGTTACTTCGAAATCCATCTGACCCGTCTCAGCACTGATGGCTTTGTTCACAAGCTTCTGAAAAGAGGTGCACTCATGCAGATGGAGATCTCGGCACTTAGCGCTAAGTCCCTTGCAGAACCTTGCCTGCTTCTTGGCATCAATGGAGACTTCTTCGGTGGCATAGCATGCTAGGTTACCAAACTCCCTACTGTAAGCATGCACAGAGAGTCAACCTTGAGTGAAACTGCAGAACTCCTCACGTTTACGGTCCATGAGACCTTCCGGAATGTGATGTTCACGGAAAGCCTCGCTAAATTCTGCCCAGGTAGTGACATGGCCCGCTGGGCGCAGAGCTTCATAGTTCTCCCACCAGAGACTGGTGGGGCCTTCGAGATGATATGCAGCTTTTACTACTCCGCATGTTCATAGCTGGTCTCAAAACCTTGATATTGTGCTTCTGAGTGGCTATGCCACCATTTTTGTAGCATGTCTCCAATCTTTTCGAGCATTTACAGCCGTTATGCTATCCGAGTCATCCCAGGTTTCTAAATAGTCTGAAGCATTTGCAAAATCCCTCCCTCCCGTTCCGATGTCCCTTTGGGCCAGATTAACCACACTAATCGGTGAGTTGAGGTGCTGTGTTGCCTTAACATATATGTCGGAGTTATTATTATGACCCTAGGTGTCTAGAGTATCACCTAGTAATCTATCCATGTTTTGTGTCCCATTGTGATGACTCAGGCCTTCATTCTCGAAAGCATCCCGTGATGCAATTTAGTTAGTAGGTATTCTATTCCTGGGTTCTTGAACCCGAGATTCACCCTACTTACTTCATGTTGATAGTGTTTGCTAGTTCCTTTAGGTTATTAGTAACCTTGCGATAGTCCTCGAGGTCTGTGGTATTTCCTTCTTCCAAATACCATGAACCATTCAGGCAGAAGTTATTTGAACCAAAAGATCACAATCAGAGTACTCTTGAGGAGTTCTCCATTCATAATTGCGAATCTGCCAGTTCTACCCTTTCCGCATGTGTTATCCGGAAGAAATGTTGAGCTTCGCTCGACATACTAATCTATGCATCCACAACTCAGAAAGTTATATGTTCCTTTGAGTTGTTCTCTTTAGTTGTGTCCTCACCCTCGTCTATCAATTGATAGTCAAGAGTATGCATGCCTTCGTTCATCGATGCCTATTATTCTTGTGGTCCGTCAAGCCATTCTATTCTGGAATGACTAGGAGAAACAAACTCCAGTACCTCATCCATTTCTAGGATTGGGTCAAAGAAGTTGTATCCCGCAGATCAAAATGCCAATCCAGCTTTGTTCTGTTCTACCTCGGAGTATTACCCCCTTTATGTCAGAATTGTCATGAGAACTGCACCAACTTTCATGAACTCTTGACGTAGTGATACTTCTCACCATCATCATTCATTCCTCGGTCCTCGTGTTGTTGTAACCAGAATGCCAACAAGTGAATTGTGATGTGTGAAATCAATACTCCGAGCAACTTGTTGCTTGGTAGTAAATGGACAATATTCTCATTCTTAGTGTGTTGGTTACTGAATCACCATCCTGAGATTGATTGTGCTACCTAGTCCTTATTTCTGGTGCACTCTTCGATCAATGAGTTAGGATTGTGTCAATCCCTCACTCTTTTGATCATATCATCTTGCCCTAAAAAGCAAGGTTGTTCTCGAGCTTAGTTACATACCGGTGGTTCGTGATTTTCCGAATGTCTTCTCGGAGGTATCACCAGGTTGTCACCTGACTGTTATGTTGAGCCCGTGATCAAGTTGGGTTTCTTATAAACCACCCCTTCTCCAAGAATCTGTGTTGGATACCCCTGAGCTAGTTGGTTAAGCTGAACAGCAACTTGGAGAGTTGGAAGATAAAAGCTTGCCTAACTTATTTCATTTCCAAAGGGATATCTTGTGTTTGTGTGTTTGTTGTAGAAAGATGATTTCTTCATCGATTGGTCCTCGTGATCAGTTGTTGAACCTATCGTCTTGCCCAAACCTTGATTTGAGTGTGGGCCATCGTCAAATCAAGTTAGAACCAACGATATTCGTAATGTTGTCTTACTCGTGGTTAACTCCTCGAGCATACACCATTACATCTTTTGGTCTGACCAATACTATCACATTGTTCACATAATGGTGGAAGTCCAGTGATATGGAAATTCCGATGATTTGTTGTTGAGCCCATCAGCGGCATTTTGTCTCCACCATGATTCGTGTTGAACATCCAGCTGGTGTTCGAAACTTCTATAAGCAGTATCTTCATGTTTCGTTCATGAAGCATATGTTGGATGGAAGAAGTGATTTTCCCTAATTCACGTGCACTTGGTGAAAGTTGCCGCCGTGCATCCGAGAAAGATTGTTTTTGCTTTCTTTGGAATCATCCCAAGTCAGTCATGCATGTGCGAAGTATACATTGGATTGTGAGATTAGCTACCTCCATTCTATATGTATCCCTAGCACGCCAAGCCACTGATTGACTTGTTCAAGGAGAAGGAGTTCCTTCTTAAGAGCTAGACTTACGCAAGGACTTCGATATCCTAGATGATGGTTCCCCACCTGAACTCGGTAGTATTTTATTATAAGACTCCTGTGTGGTCATGCTTGTCCGGGACTGCGTGTTCACATGTGTGTAGCAGAACCAGCTCATGTTTTGGAGCTTCCTATCGTAGTTCATTTCCCGAGAATCTCGCAACATTATCTCGTCGGTTTGTGTTGCAAACCTTCTTTTCCAGACATGTTGTCTGAAATATTCTGTTACCAACCAGATCTGAATCTCAAGCAGATATGATGGTTGGAACCTCTTCCAAGAACTATGATATAGGTTCCAGTGAAGTGGACGCACCTAGCTGGAAGCGCTATTGTTGTAGTATCTTGATTAAGCCGTTTGGTCACCTCCCATGAGGATCTCGCATGACTTATTCTAGAAATTGATCCTTATGGATTTTGTGCTCCCGAAGTCTGACCTCTACTTGATGGCCATGTCGATGCTTTTAAGCATGATCGTGGTAGCTAGCACATCAAGGAGAACATTAGAAGCGGAGTGCTAAATGTCTCTCGGTCGATCATCCAGATTTTGTCCCCTTGGCCTCGCTAAGGTGAAATCTGACGAAGTGTTATTATCCTTTGCATCTGCATCCCCCACCAATATCCATCATGGTAGTATGTTGTGTTGCCAGGATCCTTGTCACGGATGTTTGTAAAACCTTGATGAATATGGAAATGCTCAAGTTCTTGAGAGCACGCACAAGCGCTAGGTGTTTTCATCGGCACTAACTAGGATTGCTCTCAGTTTCCTCGGTAACACTATAACTTTTCAAATAGTAGACTCACTCTCTACTATTGAGCTTCTCCCCAGTTACTAAAATCATCCCTTGTGTTGTTTTCAACAAGGTAATCCACATCATCCATTCTAATCCGGGTATGCCATTCTACTGAAACCCTCCAAATGGTCGCTCGAGAATTGCCTTAGGCTGGTATAAAGAGTTTCAATGATCTCTGAATCAAAGGTAATTCTTTTTGCCACTTAAGGGGTTATTTCTACGAGTCACCTTTCCTAAGGTGCCCCGTTATGGTACCATGGCAACTCAACTCCTCGCTACGTTGGCAATCGTTCACCACCTTCAAAAGTGTGGAATTGTTGTCTACCTAGTGAACCCTCGTCATCTGTTCCACTCCATCCCTCTAGATGTGTGCTTCGTGTCTCAGCTCGAGAGATGTTGCTATGTCTCACTCCGTGAGTTGATCCTGAGTTGCTTGATCTCCGACATGATGGATTCTTTTAGAGTTTTCCCTATCCTCTAATTGTCATGTTGGCTGTTCTCAAAGCAAGACGACGAGACAAAGATGGTGATTGAATCAACGTTCATTTGAAGTGCAACCTGGATCGTGAAGATTGTGTTAGTTGCGTTCCCCCATCATCTTACCCTACGCTTGAATCTAGGGACGAGATTCCTGTTTAGTGGTGGCGAGTTGTCACATCCCTAGTTCTGATCTGCTCTGGGCTAGCCCTTCATGTGTGCATCATGTTTAAATTTTATTTAAGTTGAAATGGGGATTGCTCAAACCCTAGCACCAGATCAAATCAACTAGGTTCAAATAAAAATATTCTCAATGAACCCAAAATGCTCTTCAGAAAAGTTCATTATTTTTGGATTGGTCTAGAACCTCTCCCAAAAATGGTGCACATTTTTCTAGGCCATTCTGGATTTTTGAATTAAACCATATAGTATTTTCATTTGGGCATTTAAATGCTATTAAATATTTTAAATGCTCAAATAATCCCAAACCGAAATGTTTACTGTAGGATATATTTCCAACAGTGGTCATGAGCAGTTGCATGATTTTTGGGATTGATTTAGTATTTTTAATAAAGCCACAAAGCTGCAGGAAAATAGAAAACAGGAATTAAAATAGAAACAGAGAGAACCTACCTGGCACTTACCTAGCAAAGCCCACCTAGCCCGGCACTGTAGCAGCCCAGCCGGGCAAAACCAGCCCAGCCCACCAGGGGATCCTCCCTGTCGTCTTCCACATCCTGCCAGTGGGCAGGAGGGCATGTGGCTGTCGTGTGCGCACACGCTCCCCGGCCACCTCCTGCTTGCCGCTCCCCCTCGACGCCCAGGCTTTCTCTGGTGGTGCCACGCACCTCCCTGCCTCTCTCCCTCACTCTTCTTCGCTCATCCCCCTCCTCCGCTCTCTCACCGCACGTTCCCGAGCGCAGCCGACGCCGCCGACGAGCACCACCACGGCCACGGCCATCCCCGAGCCTCTCCAACGCATCCCCAAGCTCCGCCTCGACGCCCTCGCCCTCTCCATCGAGCTACACGTTGCCGGGAGGCTTGTTCCGCCATCACAGCCGTCTTCTTCAACCTCAGGCATCCCAGATGCCGCCAGCCGATTCGTCTGCCCCAGGTCGTCCACGAGCAAGCCGAGCCCCTCCTCGAGTTCACGGTGAGCTCCTCCACCGTTTCCCCCTGGCCTCGTGGTCTGCTTCTCGCCGTAGATGCCATCCCCATGAGCTCCGAAGCTCGCCGGCGCCATGCTCTGTCGCTGTCGTGGCTACGGACACCGTAGCTCGCAGCTGAGCTCGTCATCGTGCTCGGGTTGCTCCCATAATTCGAACTCAGCCGCTAGCTCGCCTTGCCGTGCACCGCGGCGCCGTAGCCGTCGTTGCCCGAACTCCGCCCGCCGCCCAACTAGACGCTGTCGCTGCTACAGCCCGCCTCGCGACCTACTACCACCTCTACTAGATGCGCGGGGGCACGGGCTCCCTCCTGGTGCCCTCAGCGCACCCAGCCGCTGCCCTAGCGCCACTCTGGCGAGCCTCCGCCGCGAGATGGGGTCGCCACCAGCTGAACTTCGGCGAGCCGACGTGGCCGCGTGATTAGCGCTAATCACGGCCAGCTAACCCTCCCCAGAGCCACTGACTACCGGGCCCCACGCCCTAACTAACCCCGGGATTTATTTCCTGTTTAGTTTAGATTAACCCAGTGGCCCCACGTGTCAGCTTTGACCTTGGTCAAGTCAACGTTGACCGGTCCCACCTGTCATTCACCCAAACCAGCCTGAGACACTGACGTATGGGTCCCACAGGTCAGGTTTGACCTGGCCGACCCAGCTGACTTGCTGACGTCACACCTATGTCATGCTGACGCAGTAACTTATTTTCTGGATTTATTCTTATATAGGAAATTCCAGAAAATAACCAAATTAATCCGTAACTCCAAATCAAACAAATTATATATGAAAAATGATCAGAAAAATCCAATCTATCCATCTATACTAGTTTCATGCATGTTAAAGCAAGTTAAACCTGCTGTTTACATCAAAACATGATAATGCACTTTATAAATTCATAGTTTGAGTTTGAACTTGAACCTTGGGTTCAAAATAACTCAAACCCATCTAGTTATAGTTGCATTAGGCCAAAACACTCATATTGCCATGTCATGAGCATGCATCATATTGTGCATTGCATTGATTGTGTTTCCTTCTCTGTTGCCGGCAATTGTCCCCTCTTAGTAGACATGGTTCCGACGATGAGTTCGATGACACCGATGAAGAGTTATACTATCTTCAGAAGTGCCAGGCAAGCAAAACCCCCTTGTTCATTCCGATACAATCCCACTCTCTCACTCCTACTCTCTTTTACTGCATTAGGACAACAACGATTCATCTGTTACTTGCTGCGGTAGCTGAACCCCTTTATCCTCTGCATGACCTGTCATTGCCACAGTAAATAGATGAAACCCACTAGCATGAGTAGGAGTTGTTTGAGCCCTGTTGTGCCTACTCATTCATGCTTGTTTGTCATGCCTGCTACTGCTTAGAGTTGAGTCATGTCTGATTCACCGGGGATGAATCGGAGGTGTGTGAATATGTCCTACTGTGTGTGAGCTAAGTGTGTGAAAACGATTTGGTAAAGGTAGCGGTGAGAGGCCATGTAGGAGTACATGGTGGGTTGTCTCATTGAAACCGTCCTCAGGAACTGAGTTCTGTGTTTGTGATCCATGAACAGTTACTACCACACATTGGGCTCTGGGCACTCCAAGCTCTCTCGACTTATTAATCAACCTGATCTCTATCTAGGAGTTGCAACTAGTTTCTGGTTTTGTAGGTAGTGTTAGTAGTCTACCAAGTGGCACCCGGTACAGGTGGGCTTGGGACAGACTAGGCACAGTGGCCCGGTGTACCAAGTGGCACCCGGATGGTGGACTTGGGAACCCTGCACACATCGTTTGGGGCCGTGAGCGACACCCCGGCCGGATCTCCTTGCGGATGGAACCCGAATAGGCGATAAACCTGGACGAGAGACTTGTGTGGTTAGTCAGGTCGTGGCCGACTCCCTTGCCAGGCTTCCGCTTGAAGGTTGCCGAGATACACGAGGTGTACATGGCGGTAAGTGGCGAGAGCGTGTGTGAAGAAGTACACCCCTGCAGGGTTAACATCATCTATTCGAATAGCCATGTCCGCGGTAAAGGACTTCTGGGTTGCCTGTACAGTTCATAGATAAGTTGAAGTGGATACCCTAAAATGCGCAAGATAAGTGTGAGTGCTATGGATGGCGTTCTCGTAGGGAGACGGGAGCGGATCCATAGTGGTGTATTGATTGGTGAATATGTGGACTCGTGTGCGCCACCTCAAAAGAGTTACATTGTAGTCGTAGTTCAGGTTAGCCACCGAGTCAAAGCTGGCTTGCTGCAGTCAAACTCCACCATCCCCTTTGTTGATAATGATGCATATGTAGACAGTTCTGATGTAAGTCTTGCTGGGTACATTTGTACTCACGTTTGCCTATTTGATGTTTTTGTAGAGAGACTTCGGTCTCGCTAGTAGTTCCGCGTGGACTTCGATGTTTAGCTTGTTACCTCAGCTACGATCTTGTGCCCTCGGCAGGATCTGGTAGATACTCAGGCTTCTCAGCCTTTTTCTTTTGTAGATGTCTGTACTCAGACATGTTAAGCTTCCGCTTGTGCTTTGACTTGTATGCTCTGAATGTTGGGTCGTGAGACCCATGTTTGTAATATCTCGCTCCTCGGAGCCTATTGAATAAAATATTTGAGTTGTAGAGTCATGTTGTGATGCCATGTTGTATTTGCACATATCGAGCATATTGTGTGTATGTTATTGAAATGCTTGGTATGTGTGGGATCTGACTATCTAGTTGTTTATCCTTAGTAGCCTCTCTTACCGGGAAATGTCTCCTAGTGTTTCCACTGAGCCATGGTAGCTTGCTACTGCTCCGGAACACTTAGGCTGGCCGGCATGTGTCCTTCTTCGTTCCTGTGTTTGTCCCTTCGAGGAAATGTCATGCGATGAATACAGGAGTCCTGTTAGCCCGCTACAGCCCGGTTCACCGGAGTCCTGCTAGCCAAGTGCTACAGCCTGGATTCACTCGCTATTGACCGACACGTTCGATGCTGGGTCATGGATGCCTGTCCCTGTTAGTTTGTGCCACTTTGGGTTTACGACTAGCCATGTCAGCTCGGGCTCCTTATCATATGGATGCTAGCGACACTATCATATACGTGTGCCAAAAGGCGCAAACGGTCCCGGGCAAAGGTAAGGCGACACCCGTGGGAATACCGTGCGTGAGGCCGCAAAGTGATATGAGGTGTTACATGCTAGATCGATGTGGCATTGAGTCGGGGTCCTGACAGTATTTCTCACCGACATTACATTCATGTTCACACACTCATTCTAGTTGTCGGTGCTCATACTTTTTCATTGTACTATCCATGATAGTTTATTTTCTTTTCCTCGCTTTCTTCTTGTGTGTTTGAATAACCTTAAGAAAAACCAAAAAATTAGTTGTAGCTTTGAGCTAGTTTACTTTCTATGCTTGTAGTAGTAGTAAATTAAATGAAAACCCAAAAAGATTTCTCGTTCTTCTTTTGCTTGTTGGGAGCTTTCCCGTGTAAATAGTTTTATTTGTTTGGGGGTCGAGAGGCGAAGACCATGATGGAAATTTTGAGTGGCTCTCATATGCATTATTGTTGATTTAACCAAGAGCCCATAATACCTTGTCTTCTCCCTTGAATTGAATTCTTGCAAATTCCAGCTTAGTCCAATGCACGTGCACTATTATTATTATTCACACTGTTCTGTCGTGAAAGGCACTAATGACGATATATGATGGACTGATTGAGATGAGAGAAGTTGTATGAACTCGACCTCTCTTGTTTTTGTAAATATGATTAGTTCATCATTCCTGATTCAGCCTATTATGGATAAACATGTTTGCAATGACAGTTAGAGATTATAGTTGCTTATGCAATGCTTAATTAGCTAGGACCTTATAATGGTTTACCTTGCGTGCCAACATGCTATTAAAATGGTTGTGATGTGGTATAATAGGGTGGTATCCTCCTTTGAATGATTCGAGTGACTTGACTTGGCACATGAACACGCATGTAGTTGAAACAAAATCAACATAGCCTTCACAATATTTATGTTCATGGTGGATTATATCCTACTCATGCTTGCACTCAGTGTTGATTAATTTTAATGCATGTTCATGACTGTTGTCGCTCTCTAGTTGGTCGTTTCCCAGTCTCTTCCTAGCCTTCACTTGTACTAAGCGGGAATACTGCTTGTGCATCCAAATCCCTAAACCCCAAAGTTATTCCATATGAGTCCACCATACCTTCCTATATGCGGTATCTACCTACCGTTCCAAGTAAATTTGTATGTGCCAACCTCCAAACCTTCAAATAAAATTATGTTTTGTATGCTCGAACAGGTCATGTATAACCTAGGGCTGTCTATATCTTCCATGCTAGGTGGGTTATTCTCAAGAGGAGTTAACTCCGCTCCTCATTCACGGGAAAATGGCTGGTAACCGGGATGCCCAGTCCCATGCTCAAATCAAATCAAAATAATTGCAAACAAAACTCCCCCAGGATTGTTGTTAGTTGGAGCCTTGGAGGCACCCGTTGTTTCGGGCACGCCACGGATTGAAGCTTGTTGGTGGTGGGGGAGTATAAACTTTACCATTCTATTTGGGAACCGCCTATAATGTGTGTAGCATGGAAGATATCGAGATCACTTGGTTGTTATGTTGACAATGAAAGTATACCGCTCAAAATGTTATTTATCTCTATTTCAAAATCGAGCTCTGGCACCTCTACAAATCCCTGCTTCCCTCTGCGAAGGGCCTATCTATTTACTTTTATGTTGAGTCATCATCCTCTTATTAAAAAGCACCCGCTGGAGAGCGCCGCTGTCATTTGCATGCATTGCTATTAATTTATATTGAGTATGACTATGACTGGATCTCTTTTACCATGAATTTGCAATGTTTAGTCGGTCCTTGATCTTCAGAGGTGCTCTGCATTTATGTTTAGCGGTCTCAGAAAGGGCTAGCGAGATACCATCTTGTTATATCATATTATGATTGTTGTGAGAAAGTGTTGGCATCCGAGATTTATTATTATTGCTCCCTAGTTGATTATGCCATTGATATGAATAAGACATGAGACCTAAATGTTATTGTGAATATGGTTAGTTCATAATCTTTGCTCAAAACTTGAATGCTGGCTTTACATATTTGCAGCAACAAGAGCAAATAGAGTTTGTAAAAGTTTTCCCTATATCACTTTCAGTTTGTCAACTGAATTGCTTGAGGACAAGCAAAGGTTTAAGCTTGGGGGAGTTGATACGTCTCCATCATATCTAGTTTTCCAAACACTTTTGCCCTTGTTTTGGACTCTAACTTGCATGATTTGAATGGAACTAACCCGGACTGACGCTATCTTCAGCAGAACTGCCATGGTGTTATTTTTGTGCAGAAATAAAAGTTCTCGGAATGACCAAAATATCCACAGAGCAACTTTTTGGAATTAATAAAAAATACTGGCGAAAGAATCAAGGTCAGGGGGGCCACACCCTGTCCACGAGGGTGGGGGCGCCCCCCCCCCAGGGCGCGCCCCCGCCTTGTGGGCCCCCTGAAGCTCCACCGACCTCAACTCCAACTCCATATTTTCACGTTCGGGGAGAAAAAACTCAGGGAGAAAGATTCATTGCATTTTACGATACGGAGCCGCCGCCAAGCCCTAAACTCTCTCGGGAGGGCTGATCTGGAGTCCGTTCGGGGTTCCGGAGAGGGGGGATTCGTCGTCATCGTCATCACCAACCATCCTCCATCACCAATTTCATGATGCTCACCGCCGTGTGTGAGTAATTCTGTCGTAGGCTTGCTGGACGGTGATGGGTTGGATGAGATTTACCATGTAATTAAGTTAGTTTTGTTAGGGTTTGATCCCTAGTATCCACTATGTTCTGAGATTGATGTTCCTATGATTTTGCTATGCATAATGCTTGTCACTATGGCCCGAGTGCCATGATTTCAGATCTGAACCTATTATGTTTTCATCAATATATGTGAGTTCTTGATCCTATCTTGACCTACTATGGTCTTGGAAGAATACACATGTGCTGTGATGAATTGCCAACAAGAAGAAACTTTGCACCATTTATTCTGGGGGTGCCAATTCTCTAGGATATGCTGGAATTTCATATGTCCACAAAGAACTCCAAACCTATCTGTGTTAGAGGCCTTCCAAGATCTGAAGGAAAAGTTGAATGTTCCTTTCTTCATGGAGATCATTATTCTGGGATCTTGGTCTATCTGGATCTCTAGAAACAACAAGATTTTTGAAAACATTCAACCATCATTCCAAGGTTGGAAACACGTTTACTTTGAGGAACTCAAGCTGTTATCCCACAGGATCAAGGCTAAATATGCTGCAGAGTTCAACATCTGGCTGACTAGCTTGCTAGTCACTTGAGGAGCCCTTCTCTTAGTTTTAGTTTTAGTCATAGCTTTCTCTTCAGGGGCTCATCTCAAGCCCTTGCCTGTATAGCTTGTTTTGTTTTGTTTTCTTAGTTTTAGCTTTAGCTAGCCCTCATAGTTTGATGTATAGTTTGTTTTTTGTTTTGTTTTGTTTTGTTCTGCTTTTCTTGGTTCTGTGCTACTCTTTTCATTTTTTAATAAAAATTGTAGTGGGGTTTTTACCCTACTGTTCATAGTAAAAAAAGTCTATAGTCACCTATTATGTGTTATGATCCGTTAACCCCGAAGTGACCATAATCGGGATACTTACCGGAGATGACTGTAGTTTGAGGAGTTCATGTATTCACTATGTGTTCATGCTTTGGTTCGGTACTCTATTGAAAGGAGCCTTAATATCCCTTAATTTCTAATAGGACCCCGCTGCCACGGAAGGGTAGGCCAAAAGATGTCATGCAAGTTCTTTTCCATAAGCATGTATGACTATATTCGGAATACATGCCTACATTACATTGATGAACTGGAGCTAGTTCTGTGTCACCCTATGTTATAACTATTACATGAGGAATCTCATCCGACATAATTATCCATCACTGATCCAATGCCTACGAGCTTTTCACATATTGTTCTTTGCTTATTTACTTTATCGTTGTTGTTGTTACAATTACTACAAAACCGCTAGTGTTATTTTGCCACTGTTACTGTTACTTCCATACTACTTTGCTACTAAATACTTTGGTGGAGATACAAAGTTATCCAGGTGTGGTTGAATTGACAACTCAACTGCTGATACTTGAGAATATTCTTTGGCTCCCCTTGTGTCGATCCCCTATACTTGTGGGTTATCAGCTCCGCTCTGGGCGCGCTCCAAAGCTCTCTTGGATGTACTGTTGCAGGAGCAGGCGAAGGACATCGTCGGCTCCACCACCACCCCCCCCCCCCCCTAGTCGCCCGCCGCCGCCACGACCATGAAGCCTGCGCATGTGCACGGGCGCAGCCGGCAGCTAGGAAGAGTAGTACATGGTAGGTCACCGCCGCTCTGGTCCCAGGAAGTCCACCGCTCCTCCACTCAGTCGACGCCAAGCTTGGTGGGGTAAACGTCAGTGGCTGATTAGCCGCTTGACAACAAAATGGAGGTGGAAATCTTTAGAACCTTGTGCTCCAGAGGAGGAGGTTATCGAGGCGGAGCTGGACAAAGCCGAGGCGGGTGAGGCAAGGGCAATAGCCGGAGCATCAGTTCTCGGGGCTCGTGGCCAGACATGGTGGTTGGGGCCGGCAATCATTTAGATTAGGTTTACAGTAGGTTTTAGTACGGTTTGTGCGAAATAAGTAATGAATTTCATCCAGTTTATAGGAAAAGTTTTCGAAATGTAATGCAATTTCATCCGGTTAATTTGAAATTTGCTTTGTTTACACGAATTTCGTCCGGTTAGTTCATATAGTTGTCGAAAGGTATGCGGGCAGCATTGGATGGCATCCTATGGCATCAGTGTACTCGGACAGATGACGGTGTAAATTTGTGGAGATGCTTGCTTACATAAAAATGGAGCGAGTGGAAGGCACTGTAACACGTCATATCGCTCAAACCCACTAGGCCAAACTAGCCCGCTGATACGTCCATTTTGCATCATGTTTTCCTACTGTTATTTATATTGTTTTTATGTATAATGATGCCTTTTGGAGTAATTCTAATGCCTTTTCTCTCATAATATGCAAGGTACACACAAAGAGGGAGAATACTGGTAGTTGGAATAATGGACCTGAAAAAGCTACGTCAGGCTACCTATTCTGCACAACTCCAAATGAGCTGAAACTTTACAGAGATTTTTTATGGAATATATAAGAGATAATGGAGCAAATAAGTACCGGAGAGGGCCCACGAGGTGTTTACAACCCACCTAGGCGTGCCAGGGAGCCCAGGAGCACCCTGGTGGGTTGTGCCCTCCTCGGCTGACCTCCAGTGCCCCTCTTCTGGTATATAAGTCATTTTGACCTAGAAAAAATAAGGGGAGGACTTTCGGGACGAACCGCCGCCGCCTTGAGGCGGAACTTGGGCAGGAGCATTTTTGCCCTCTGGCGGAGCGATTCTGCCAACAGAACTTCCCTCCCGGAGGGGGAAATCATTGTCATCATCTTCAGCAACAACTCTCCCATCTTGGGAAGGGAAATCTCCATCAACATCTTCAACAGCACCATCTCCTCTCAAATCCTAATTCATCTCTTGTGTTCAATCTTTGTACCCGAACTATAGATTAGTGCTTGTGGGTGACTTGTAGTGTTGATTACATCTTGTAGTTGATTACTATATGGTTTATTTGCTGGAACATTATATGTTCAGATCCGATATGCTATTTAATACCCCTCTAATCTGGAGCATGATTATCATTTGTGAGTAGTTACTTTTGTTCTTGAGGTCACGGGAGAAATCTTGTTGCAAGTAATCATGTGAACTTCATATGTGTTCGATATTTTGATGGTATGTAAGTTGTTATTCCCTTAGTGGTGTCATGTGAATGTCGACTACATGACACTTCACCATATTTGGGCCTAAGGGAATGCATTGTGGAGTAGTTATTAGATGATGGGTTGCGAGAGTGATAGGAGCTTAAACCCTAGTTTATGCGCTATTCCGTAAGGGACTGATTTGGATCCAAAAGTTTAATGCTATGGTTAGAATTTATTATTTATACTTTTCTTGTAGTTGCGGATGCTTGTGAGGGGGTTAATCATAAGTAGGAGGTTTGTTCAAGCAAGAACATCACCTAAGCACCGGTCCACCCACATATCAAATTATCAAAGTAGCGAACACAAATCAAACCAACATGATGAAAGTGACTAGATGAAATTCCCGTGTACCCTCAAGAACGCTTTGCTTATTATAAGAGACCGTTTTGGCCTATCCTTTGCCTCAAAAGGATTGGTCTACCTTGCTGCACTTTTGTTATGGTTACCGTTACTTGCTCGTTACAAATTATCTTGCTATCAAACTACTCGTTCCTTATAATTTCAGCACTTGCAGAGAATACCTTGTTGAAAACTACTTGTCATTTCCTTCTGCTCCTCGTTGGGTTCGACACTCTTACTTATAGAAAGGACTAGGATTGATCCCCTATACTTGTGGGTCATCAAGGCTCTTTTCTGGCACCGTTGCCGGGGAGTGAAGCGTTCTTGGTAAGTGGAAATTGGTAAGGAAAAATTATCACTACGTGCTGAAATAAATTGTTACTTGTCACTATGGAAAACAATCCTTTGAGGGGTTTGTTCAGGGTATCTTCACCGCAACCAGAACCACAATTAGTTACCTCTCAACCTACTACACCTACTGAAAATATTGGTTATGAAATTCCTTCGGGTATGATAGAACAACTGCTAGCTAATACTTATGCAGGAAATGGAACCGAACATCCTTATATGCACTTGATATATGTGTATGAAATTTGTAATTATTTAAGCTTGCAGGTTTACCTAGAGATGAAGCTAATAAGAAGGTTTTCCCTTTTATCTTTGAAGGGAACACTACTAGGGAAAACCCTAGTAGTAGCACGGGTTTTGAGGCTAGCAACAGCGCGGGTGGCCGCGCTACTAATAAGGCGCTACAGCTAACTCATAGTAGTAGCGCGGCCCTAACCCGCGCTAATACTGTTGACGATATCAGCAGCACTTTTTAGGAACGCGCTACTATTAACTAGCTGTAGCGATTTCGCCATCCCTCGCTACTGCTATATCTTTCATCATTTTCCCATTACCCCTTTCCCTTTCAGTTTCCCTTTCAGATACTAGATACTAGGTACTGCTAGTAGATATCAAATTCATAAACCATTACTAGGTAGTACTCCCTTTGTTCCAAATTAGTTGTCGTGGTTTTAGTTCAAACCACGATGAGTAATTTGGAACGAAGGGAGTACTAGATAACAATTTCATGCATAGTCAACATGCATCCTCAAGCAGTACAAGGTCATATCAACGGCCATCATCATATGTAGTTCTAGATGATATCGACGACGATCATCATATGTAGTTCTAGATGATATAGCCACACACACATATGTAGTTCTAGATGATATAGCCACACACACACATATGTAGTTCTAGATGATATCAAAGACAATCATCATCCTCAATCCTAGGCGTTTGGTGTTCCTGATAGTAATTAGGATGGCCTGTCCAACACGAAGATTCCTGCCATCGAGGAATTTCTTCCATCCAACCGAGTTTAAGTGTGTGCAACCGTCCATGTCCACGCGGTAAGTACAGGTTGTGACGGAGCCCCTTGCAGTAAGGCGTAGTCCAGCTGAGCCTTCTTCATTAGGCTCGATACCATAACTCACAGATATGCTCTTTGCCAATTTCTGAATAAGAAAAACATATCAATTAATAAATAGCCTCGCAAATAAGTACATATGGATTATCTACACTATTAATAGTTTCCTTAGATTCTACACTAATAAGCATGTGATCGAACTCTACACTAAAACATATCATCGACTAGATTCCACACAACATACCATATCATTGGACTGTACACTAAGTAATTCATCGGATAATTTGCATTTGTAAGTATAACATACCATATCATGTCGATCAACCATGGCATTTGTCAAGCGGGTCACGAATGGCACCCCGACAAAGTCAGCACGTGGCGGAATTATGTCCCACATGTTGGACACCTCCTCCTCACTCAGCCTTGTTCTTTGAGCTACGATGGCTTCATGAAGTGGGTCCTCATCATCTTCATCGAGTGGGTCCTCATTATCTTCATCATCTTCATCATCTTCGTCATCTTCATCATCTTCCACCAGGTTGAGATAAATGACAGCTAGCTTGGGTCTTTCTGCTCGGAAGGAGAAGCTGATCAACTCACCACCAGTAAGACGCATGCGAGCGACGAAACGGGCCTATCCATCTCCTCCAATCTGCAACATATTGCGTCCTTTCTCGACCTCCATAGTGTACGGCCCCCAGGAGCCTCAAATGTCATAGTGTCTCCTGTCAGCTTGTTGAATTTCAACCTCACATTGCATGGGACGATCTATGTAAAATAAGCAAAATGACACAATGCAGTAATGCCAACACTAAAAATAAAATAGTTATTACATTTCATCTAATTTCTTACTGCCGCATGACGAAAACTCGGCTGGAAGTAGATACCGAACAGCCTGCTAGTTGCAAGGCTGCTGGCGCATCTTGACTTGCACAGTCGACATAGTGGTGGTGGTGGTGGCGCCATTTTTCCTAAAGCAATATGAGCAAAGGATTAACGATCAACTAAATCAAAATGTTCTAAGTGGACTAAATCAACTAGCCTACTAAATCAACTAAATCATATCAACTAAATCAAAATGTTGCATATGAACTAGCCTACTAAATCAACTAAATCAAAATGTTCTAAGTCAACTAAATCAACTAGCCTACTAAATCAACTAAATCATATCAACTAAATCAAAATTTTGCATATGAACTAGCCTACTAAATCAACTAAATCAAAATGTTCTAAGTCAACTAAATCAACTAGCCTACTAAATCAACTAAATCATATCAACTAAATCAAAATGTTGCATATGAACTAGCCTACTAAATCAACTAAATCAAAATGTTCTAAGTCAACTAAATCAACTAGCCTACTAAATCAACTAAATTATATCAACTAAATCAAAATGTTGCATATGAGAAGGAGGGAGAAGGAGGGGCGACTCGAGGAGGGAGAAGAGAGTAGGATGGAGGAGGAAGGCGGAGCGAGGAGGGGCCGGCCGACGCGGCCAGTTGAGGGAGGATGGAGGAGGAAGGCGGAGCGAGGAGGGGCCGGCCGGCGCGGCCAGTTGTGGGAGGACGGAGGAGGAAGGCGGAGCGAGGAGGGGCCGGCCAGCGGAGAGTGGAGAGGGAAGACGAAGGAGGAGGCCGGTACCGAGTCTAGCAAGGAGGAGGAGGTGACGGCGCACGGCTTAGATGGAGGAGGGGCGACGGGGGTGGACCAGCGCGCGGCGCAGACGGAGAGAATTGAGTGGCTGTGTGAGTGGATCGGAATAGAGGAGATGGGGAGATGAATGGCTTAGCAGTAGCGCGCTTTAGGAAAATACACTACTGCTAAGCTATCTAGCAGCAGTGCCTTTCACAATAAAGCGCTACTGCTACGTGTCAGCATGTAAAAATAGACTTTGTTCAATATATCAAAAATACATTGACCATCAACGATCTTTTTGTGTACAATCTGATTTTTCAATATGAGTCCTCACCGGTTTAGGAACAGGTGAAGACTCATATTGCAGCCACAAATTCTACACATAGAGTTCAATGAAGATCAAGTGCTTGTCAAAGTTTGAGAAGTAACATATTTAAGGTGGTAGAAACTCTCTTCACGGAGCGAGGTGGGACTAAATTTTTGTAGGAAACTTAGCAGTAGCGCTTATCTAAGAAATGCGCTGCTACTATGCTACATAGCAGTAGCACGCGTCGCTATAACGCGTTGCTGCTATAACTAGCCTCGCGGCGGCCTCGTGGGAATTATAGCAGCAATGCGTCTTTGAGAGGACGTGCTACTGCTATATTTGTTTCAGCAGCGAGTTTCGTCTGGGCGCGCTACTGCTAGTTTGCAGCAGCGAGTTATTTTGAAGCGCGCTGATGATAAGATTCTGTGTATAGGCTTTTCCCTAGTAGTGGAAAAGCGTTGGCATGGTATAGGCTATGCGATGATATTGGATCTTGGAATTGGAATCGATTGAAATTGGAATTTCACCCAAAAAAATTATCCTATGCATCTAGTTCATCGTAATCGGAATTATATATATAATGTTTGGCTTCATGAAGGAGAAAGTATCGCTCTAGCTTGGGGGAGGCTTAAGTCAATGTTATATTCATGCCCCAATCATGAGCTCTCAAGAGAAATTATCATTTAGAATTTTTATGCTCAGCTTTCTCATGATGATCGTTCCATGCTCGATACTTCTTGTATTGCTTCAATTATGAAGAAGACTATTGACTTCTAGTGGGATCTTTTAGAAATAATTAAAGGCAACTCTGAAGATTGGGAACTCAAGAAGGTACAGAGTCAGGTATTAAGCTTAAGTATGATTGTGTTAAATATTTTATGAATACCGATGCTTTTCAAAAGTTTAGCACTAAATACGGACTTGACTCTAAGATAGTAGCCTCCTTTTGTGAATCATTTGCTACTCATGTTGATCTCCATAAGGAGAAGTGGTTTAAATGTCACCCACCTATTAAAGAAAAAATTAAAGAACCGGTAATAGCTAAAGATGAAACTATTATTTATAATGTTGATCCAGTTGTTCCTACTAGTTATATTGAAAAACCACCTTTCCCTGTTAGGATAAAGGAACATGCTAAAGTTTAACTGTGGTCAACAAAAGTTATATTACAACTTCCAAACCTACTGAACAAATCAAAGTTAAACCTAGTGTTGATATGGTTAAAGATCTCCTAGTTGAAAATATATATGATCAAGTTATTTACTTCTATGATGAAGCTGCTACAATTGCCAAACCCGATGAAAAAGATAAACATAGACCTGTTGTTGGCATGCCTGTTGTCTCAGTTAAAATAGGATATCACTGTTATCACGGTTTATGCGACACAGGTGCTAGCGTGAGTGCTTGTCCTTTTACCTTATATCAAGAAAATATGAATGATATAACACCTGCTGAAATAGAAGATATAGATGTTACTATTAAACTTGCTAAAATAGACACTATCACACCACTTGGGATTGTTAGAGATGTTGAAGTCTTGTGTGGGAAAATAAAATATCCTACTGATTTTCTTGTTCTTGGTTCCCCACAAGATGACTTTTGTCCCATTATCTTTGGTAGACCTTTCTTGAACACCGTTAATGCTAAAATAGATTGTGAGAAACAAATTGTCGGTGTTAGTTTTAGTGATGAGTCTCATGAGTTTAATTTTTATAAGTTTAGCAGAAAGCATCACAAGAAAGAATTGCCTAGTAAGGATGAAATAATTGGTCTTGCTTCTATCGCCGTGCCTCCTACTGATCGACTAGAACAATAATTGCTAGACCATGAAAATGATATGCATCTGCATGAAAGAAATGAAATAGATAAGATTTCCTTTGAACAACGTCCTCTGCTTAAACACAATTTGCCTATTGAAACTCTAGGAGGTCCTCCTCCACCTAAAGGTGATCCTGTGTTTGGATTAAAACAATTACCAGACACTTTGAAATATGCTTATCTTGATGAGAAAAAGATATATCCTGTTATTATTAGTGCTGACCTTTCAGAACATGAAGAAGAAAGATTATTGAATGTTCTGAAGAAGCACCGAGCTGCTATTGGATATACTCTTGATGATTTAAAGGGCATTAGTTCCACTCTCTGTCAGCAAAAAATTAATATGGAGCCTGATGCTAAACCTGTTGTTGATCACCAACGACGCTTAAATACTAAAATGAAACAAGGGGTAAGAACTAAAATATTGAAGCTTTTGGAAGCGGGTATTATCTATCCTATAGCTGATAGTAGATGGGTAAGGCCTATTCATTGTGTTCCTAAGAACGGAGGTATTACTGTTGTTCCAAATGATAAAAGTGAACCTATTCCACAAAGAATTGTTACTAGCTACAGAATGGTAATTGATTTTAGAAAATTAAATAAAGCAACTAGAAAAGATCATTACCCTCTACCTTTTATTGATCAAATGCTAGAAAGGTTGTCAAAGCACACACATTTTTGTTTCCTTGATGGATATTCTGGTTTTTCTCAAATACCTGTCTCACAACCTGATCAAGAGAAACCCACCTTTACTTGTCCTTTTGAACTTATGCTTATAGATGTATGCCTTTTGGTGTATGCAATGCACCTGCTACCTTTCAAAGATGTATGAGTGTTATATTCTCTAACTTTTGTGAAAAGATTGTTGAGGTTTTCATGGATGATTTTTTCGTCTACGGAACTTCTTTTGATGATAGCTTAAGCAACCTTGATTGAGTTTTGCAGAGATGCGAGCAAACTAATATTGTCTTTTATAGGGAGAAGTGCCACTTTATGGTTAATGAAGGCATTGTCTTGGGGCATAAAATTTTTGAACGTGGTATTGAGGTGGATAAAGCTAAAGTTGATGCAATTGAGAAAATGCCATGTCCTAAAGATATCAAAGGTATTTGTAGTTTCCTCGGTCATGCTGGTTTCTATAGGAGATTTATTAAAGACTTCTCTAAAATTTCTAGGCCTCTTACAAATCTTTTACAAAAGGATGTTCCATTTGTTTTTTATGATGATTGTGTAGAAGCCTGTGAAACACTTAATAGGGCCTTAATTTCTGCACCTATTGTTCAACCACCTGATTGGAACTTGCCTTTTGAAATTAGGTGTGATGCTAGTGATTATGGTGTTAGTGTTGCTCAAGGAAAAAAGTTGATAAGAAATTAAATGTTATTCATTATGCTAGTAAAACTCTAGACAGTTCCCAACAAAATTATGCTCCTACTAAGAAAGAATTTTTAGCAGTGGTGTTTGCTTGTGATAAATTTAGATCTTACATTATTGATTCTAAAGTAATTGTTCACACCGATCATGCTGCTATAAAATATTTTATGGAAAAGAAAGATGCTAAACCTAGATTTATTAGGTGGATTCTTTTGCTACAAGAATTTGACTTACATATCACTGATAGAAAAGGAGTTGAGAACCCCGTGGCTGATAACTTGTCTAGGCTAGAAAATATTCTTGATGACCCACAACCTATTAATGATAGTTTTCCTGATGAACAACTAGCTGCAATAAATGTTCCTCATAACACTCCTTGGTTTGCTTACTATGCTAATTACATTGTAGCTAAATACATACCAACAAAAGAAAAAAATTCTTCTATTATTTAAGACATTACTCTTGGGATGACCTACATCTTTATAAAGGAGTAGATGGTATTATTAGACGTTGTGTACCTTTGCATGAACAAGGACAAATCCTATGGAAATGTCACTCTGAAGCTTATGGAGGACATCATGCGGGAGATAGAACTGCTCACAAGGTATTGCAATATGGTTTTTATTGGCCTACTCTCTTCAAGGATGCCCGTAAGTTTGTTTTATCTTGTGATGAATGTCAAAGAATTAGTTATATTGGTAACCGTTAGGAAATGCCTATGAATTATTCTCTTGCTGTTGAACCATTTGATGTATGGGGTTTTGATTATATGGGACATTTTCCTTCCTCTAATGGGTATACACATATTTTGGTTGTTGTTGATTACGTTACTAAGTGGGTAGAAGCTATTCCAACTAGTAGTGTTGATCACAATACCTCTATTAGAATGCTTAAGGAAGTTATTTTCCCAAGGTTTGGAGTCCCTAGATATTTAATGACTGATGGTGGTTCACATTTTACTCATGGTGCTTTCCGTAAAATGCTTGCGAACTATGATGTTAACCATAGAATTGCATCACCCAATCATCCTCAGTCTAGTGGTCAAGTTGAACTTAGCAATAGGGCAATAAAGTTAACTTTAAAAAAACTATCAATAGGTCCCGAAAGAATTGGTCTAAGAAATTAGATGATGCACTTTGGGCCTATAGAACAGCATATAAAAATCCTATGGGTATGTCTCCTTATAAAATGCTCTATGGAAAAGCTTGGCATTTGCCTCTTGAGTTAGAACATAAAGCATATTGGGCAATTAAAGAACTGAACTATGATTTCAAACTTGTCGGCGAAAAGAGATTATTTGATATTAGCTCATTAGATGAATGGAGAACCCAAGCTTATGAAAATGCCAAGTTATTTAAAGAAAAAGTCAAAAGATGGCATGATAAAAGAATCCGAAAGCGTGAGTTCAAAGTTGGAGAATATGTTATTTTGTACAACTCTCATTTCAGTTCTTTGCAGGAAAACTCCTCTCCAAATGGGAAGGACCCTATGTTATCCAGGAGGTTTATCGATCTGGAGCTATCAAAATAAATAATGCCAAAGGTACCAACCCGAAGGTTGTCAATGGGCAAAGAATAAACATTATATCTCTGGTACGCCCATTAATGTTGAAAGCAATATTATCCAAACTATGACACCGGAAGAACACATAAAAGAAACCTTCCGGAACACTCCAGAATCGTGAAAAAGAGGAGGTATGTGATACGGTCAGTAAACGGACTCCAAAAAATCCGCAAAAATATTTTTCGTCTGTTTTGGAATATAAAAAATTAGGAAAATAAGAAACAACCAGGAAGGCACCCCGGGTGGGCACAAGACACCAGGGCGCGCCTTGCTTGTGCCCACCTCGGGTACCTTCCGGACTCCGTTTTCTTCCGTTTGCTTGTTTCCCAAGATAAAAATCTTTATATACCCCCCGAACCTATTAACCACCATATCACGGAGAAATCTATTGTTTTCTTTTTCTCGTTGTTTTCCTAACAGATCTGAAATTATGTCGTCTGAAAATTTCGAGGAGGAGTGTCCAGTTTCTTATCAGCCTTTAGACAAAAATATCTTCAAGGACACCTTTTCGTATATATGGTTCTCCGATGAAGAAGATGAAGATGAACCAGCCCCTCCTCATTTTAAGAACGAAAGCATGGAGGCGTTATGCAGGAGGATAATAAAGCTCGAGATGGAGAATGATGAGTTGAGGATAGATAACATTATCCCGCGGCGTATGTTGGAGGAAAAGAAAGACAAACCCTCTACTTCATCACCACCACCTCCTTCTTCATCACCAAAGGAAAATTGAGTATCGGGGATGGGCGCTCCCCTTGGCTTGTGCTAAGCTTGGGGGAGGTGCCCCGGTATTGTATCACCTCTACTATACTTTGTCGTTACTTATCTTAGTTCGATCCATACTTATCTTTTGCTTTAGATGAATGAAAATTTAGTTCGATCCTTTCTTTTTGAGTTTTTGCTTAGTGATCTATCCTTGTAATCGTGTGCAAGATATATAATAAAGTTTAATTTGAAGTATTGTTTTCTTTATTTTCATGTTCAATAAAAAGAAAGGAAATAAATGAAAAATATCATATGCTAATCCTATGGTAAGTAATGACATCACATAAGGAAGAGTATAAGTAGAAAAATTTATTGGAGATTTACAAACATAGTATTAATTGATCAATGATGCAATTCATTAAAGAATTAATAAGGGAAGAGAAGATTCACATACACTGTCTTGGACATCTTTTGTGATTGTGAGCCCCCGTCAAAATATTATATGCCCAAATGGTTGACGTTGGACAAGGAAGACAACGTAATGATTTATGTTTGTTCATATTCACATAGAAGTTATATTGTCATAGATCCTTCAACATGTGGTGCTAACCCCCATCTTTGCTAGCCAAAAATTCCGCACTAAGTAGAGATACTACTTGTGCATCCAAAAACCCTTAAACCCAAATCTTATTTTGAAGAGTCTAGCATACCTACCTAAGGATTGAGTAAGATCCTTCAAGTAAGTTGTCATCGGTGCAATAAGGCAATAGAAATTGCTTCTAATAGTGTTGGATCATTTGGTGTAAGAGAAAATTGAGCATGGTACGAACTTGTGATGGCAAAGAATAAAAGCGACAGACTGCATAATAAAGGTTGCTATCATAAGGGGCAATATAACGTGACGTTCTTTTGCACTAAGAGATTGAGCATACAAACGAAAAGCGCATGGCAACCTCTTCTTCCCTCTGTGAAGGGCCCATCTTTTACTTTTATGGATTTACTTTTATGCAAGAGTCAAGTTCTTCTCTCTATTCCTTTTTATTTTCTTTTTTAGCAAGCATCATGTGGTGAGGAAAGATCTAGGCAGATATATCCAGCTGGATATGGGTAGCATGAGTTATTATTGTTGACATCACCCTTGAGGTGAGTATGTTGGGAGGCGAAACTATAAGTCCCTATCTTTCTATGTGTCCGGTTGAATCGTTTTGCTCACGTGTATGCGATGAGTGTTAGCAATCATAGAAGACTATATGATGATTGAGTATGTGGACTTGCCAAAAAAGGCTCCGATATGTGACCCTTCTAGAAAACATGATGAATTGTAGTTGCAAAGTTGGCTGAGAACATAGTTTGCTGGTTTCCAATAGAGTTTATGCTTTATACTTTGATATTGTGATGAATTGTTACTTACTCATGAGAAGTTTATGATAAAAGTTCTGTGATAAAGTTTTATGTTAAAGTTTGTTGCAGTTATAATAATATACATGATGCTTTGATGTCCGTATTTTGTTTTTATCGAAAACTCTCTCTCTCTAAGCATGTGGACATGTTTTTTGATTTTAGTTTTCGCTTGAGGACAAGCAAGGTCATAGCTTGGGGGAGTTGATAAATCCATTTTGCATCATGTTTTCCTACTATTATTTATATTGTTTTTATGTATAATAATGCCTTTTGGACTAATTCTAGTGCCTTTTCTCTTATAATATGCAAGGTACACACAAAGAGGGAGAATAGCGGCAGCTGGAATTCTGGACCTAAAAAAGCTACGCCAGGCTATCTATTCTGCACAACTCCAAATGAGCTAAAACTTTACGGAGAATTTTTTATGGAATATATAAGAATTAATGGACTAAATAAGTACCAGAGGGGGCCCACCAGGTGGGCACAACCCACCTAGGCGTGTTAGGGTGCCCAAGTGCGCCCTGGTGGGTTGTGCCCTCCTCGGTCCACCTCCGGTGCGCGTCTTCCGGTATATAAGTCATTTTGACCTAAAAAATAAGGGGAGGCTCGGGACGAAGCACCGCCGTCTTGAGGCAGAACTTGGGTAGGAGCACTTTTGCCCTCCAGCGGAGCGATTCCGCCGGGGGAACTTCCCTCCCGGAGGGGGAAGTCATCGTCATCATCATCACCAACAACTCTCCCATCTTGGGGAGGGCAATCTCCACCAACATCTTCAACAGCACCATCTCCTCTCAAAACCTAGTTCATCTCTTGTGTTCAATCTTTGTACCAGAACTATAGGTTCACTACTAGGAAAAGGGCTATAGCTAATATGCACATTAATGGCGCACCACATATGTGGTGTGCCACTGCTATATAGCAGTGGCGCACCATGTGTAGGTACGCCATTAGTGTCCATAACACTAATGGCGCACCACACCCACGGTGCGCCACTACTAACTAAAAAATTATTATTATTATTCCAAAACTAGTAATGGCGCACCATGGTATAGTGCGCCATTACTAGTTTTAACTAGTAATGGCGCACCACACACTCCGTGCACCACTACTAACAATTTTTTTTACTTTTTTTTTAAAACTAGTAATGGCGCACCATGGTATAGTGCGCCATTACTAGTTCAAACCAGTAATGGCGTACCACAACCACGGTGCGACACTACTAACAATTTTTTTATTTTTTTTGCAAAACTAGTAATGGCGCACCACGTAACAGGTGCGCCATTAGTAACCACGGTTACTAATGGTGCATTGTTAGGTGGTGCGCCATTGGTGACCTGAGAGCAGCTAGATATTTTGGACAGCCACGTACCACACTCACTTTCCCCACTTC
The DNA here is from genome assembly GCA_963921465.1 of Triticum timopheevii. Taxonomy (NCBI): domain Eukaryota; kingdom Viridiplantae; phylum Streptophyta; class Magnoliopsida; order Poales; family Poaceae; genus Triticum; species Triticum timopheevii. The sequence goes on from OY997268.1 coordinate 215,777,154, forward strand.
ATTCTCTCCACCTCCTCCAAGCTTGTCTCGGGTGCCTCCTCCTCACCTCATTTGCACCATAGATTCACCAAAATTAAGTGGTTAAATTTCCTATTTTTTTGATAGGTAAGTAAGGGGAAAGCTTTCTTTATGTTGTAGATCTACTTTTTTTCTCCCTCCAACAATGTGCACATGCACTTTTTATGGCCTAGATCTACGTATGTTTGTGGTGTTGCATATGTTTGTGTTTGCAAGTACCGGTATTTGAAATGTGATAGTTGCCACTATTTTGCAGGAATGTTGATTCATTTCCGTTTCGGCGAGAATTTGGCACTATGCATTCTTTTTTGTCCTATTTTTAGGCAAAGTCATGCCAAAAAAATTTGGTTCTAAAATATCGTTTTGCTCTACCCCGCAAGCGACCATGGTCCGCACAATGACTGAAGGCATCGTGAATAGGTTTTTGAGCTCCGCGAAGGCCGAGATGCTTCAAAAGAACGAGATGGAGATAAGATGTCCGTGTCGAAGATACAAGCTGAAGAGCCTTATGGACCCGGATTCCGTACAGGTACGGGACCACCTGCTCTTGCGTGGTTTCATGGATGGCTATCGGTGGCAAGGTGATGAAGATGATTATGAAGTCGTCCATGGGGGCCGGGCACGAAATGAGGAAGGGCAGCAAGACAATCGCGGCGAGGACGGGCGAGAAGACGAAGAATCTCCAGGGCATGATCACGAAGTAGATGCAGTACACAGTCATCATGTAGAAGATGCCGGACATGATGATGAGGAAGATGTCGGAGAAGACAAAGGGCATTATCATGAATATGAAGATGCCGGAGCAGACGACGATGGACCATTGATGGGCTGGGTGCAGGACCCACATATTCAAGAGCTGCTTCTCAAGCAGACGGATAACACAAGAGCTGCCGCCCGAGAGAAAGCCAAGCTGGATCAACTGGAGATAGACGTGGTTACTCCATTGTATGAAGGATGCAGGCCCGAGGATACCCGCCTGAAAGTAACGCTCATGGCTCTGGAGATGAAGGTAAAACACAAAATGACCAACGCATGCTTCGACGAGAACATGTCATTCTGGCACGAACGTCTTCCCAAGGGGAACAAGTGCCCGACCAGTTTCGAGGAGGCGAAGAAAATCGTGTGTCCTCTGGATTTACCGCACGTGAAATACCATGTTTGCATGAACAATTGCATCATTTATCTGGACGAGCACGCAGAGTCTACCATATGTCCGGTGTGTGGTGTCACTCGATACAAGAAGAGGAAGAAAGCTCCTCGAAAATTGGTGTGGTACTTTCCGATCACTCCTCGTCTGCAGTGATATTTCGCGGACCCTAAGGTAGCAAAGCTCCTGCGTTAGCACGCGTATAGGGAGGAGAAGAAGCGAGAAGATGACGGAAATGATCCGGAGATAAATAAAAAAGACAAGATGCTGAGTCACCCTAAGGATGCGAGTCAGTGGCAAGCACTCAACTTCGAACACCTAGAATTTCGGGACGATCCAAGGAACATCATGCTTGGCGCGAGCACCGATGGAATCAATCCGTTTGGCAGCCAGAGAAGCACACATAGCACCTGGCCTGTGTTTGTCTGGATGTACAACCTTCCCCCTAGTTGTGCATGAAGAGGAAGTACATTCACATGAGTATGCTAATTGAAGGGCCGAAACAACCAGGGAACAACATCAATCTGTATCTGGGGCTGCTGAAAGAGGAGCTAGACATGCTATGGAAAACGCCAGCCAATACGTGGGATGCCGCAGAGAAAGAACATTTCCCTATGACAGCCGCACTGCTCACGACGTTGCACGACTATCTCGGTTACGGATATGTCGCGGGGCAGGTGGTCCACGGATTTTCTACATGTGTCAGGTGCATGGATGACACAATGTATCGCCAGCTAGATAGAGATCCCGGGTCTTTGAAAACCCTGTTCATGGGACATCGAAGGTGGCTTCGCGATGATGACTCATGGAGAAAACGCAAGGATCTGTTCGATGGTGAAACCGAACCCCGAAGACGCCCACGTACGAGGAGCGGCGAGGAAATAGACGAGCTGTTGAAAATTTGAAAGAGTGCCCGGAACCGAGAAAGAAGCGAAAGGCACCAGATCCGCTGCTGAAGGTATGGAAAACGAGGTCTGTTTTCTGGGACTTGCCGTACTGGAAGATCCTCCGTGTGCCTCATAGCCTTGATGTCATGCATATCACGAAGAACGTGTGTGAGAGTCTGCTTGGTACCCTGCTCAACATGCCCGAGAGGACCAAAGATGGGCCGAAAGTAAGGGCAGACTTCAAATCAATGGGATCAGGGAGGAGCTTCACGCAAAACGCCCTGATGATGATGATGATGATGATGAGGCGAAGGACACGGGAAGTCGTCGCAAAGGCAAAAAGGCCAAGAAGATCGGAAATGACTTCCCTCCCACGTGCTTCACTCTAACTCAGGAGGAGATCGAGCAGTTTTTCAACTGCTACGTAGGAGTAAAACTTCCTTATGATTACGCGGGGAAGATAAGCAGATACCTAGACTCAGCGAAGCAAAAGTTCAGCGGGATGAAGTCTCATGACTATCACGTGCTGATGACGCAAATACTTCCAGTTGCAATCCATGGGATCATGGACGCGCACGTCCGTGAAATGCTATTTGGCCTATGCAACTTTTTCGACATCATCTCTCGGTAGTCGGTTGGCGTGAGGCAACTCAGAAGGCTACAGGAAGAGATCGTGGTGATACTATGAGAGCTTGAGATGTACTTCCCGCCCGCATTCTTCGACGTTATGGTGCATCTACTGGTCCATATCGAGGAGGATATCATCCAACTCGGGCCGACGTTCGTGCACAACATGATGCCATTCGAAAGGATCAATGGTGTCATCAATGGATACGTTCGCAACATGTCACATACAGAGGGAAGCATAGCCAGGGGCTTTCTGACCAAAGAGTGCATCTCCTACTGCACAAATTATCTAGGCATCGAGAACCCCGTTGGTCTGCCCGTCAACAGGCACCTCGGCAGGCTCGCTGGATGGGGTCACCGTGAGGGTCGCCGCGAAATGCATGTCAACTTCGAGGGTTGACTCGCCGACTTTGAAAGAGCAAACATAGTCATGCTACAACACATAGACGTGGTCGATCCTTGGGTGGTAGAGCACAAAACCTTTATTGAGAAGACGTACAATGATCGAGGCCAACAGAGTCGGACGGAGATATAATCAAAGAGCACAACTCATGTTTCATGCGTTGGTTCAAGGAGAAGCTTCTGTCATACCCTTTACATGAGGATTCTTCAACAGAAGAACAACTCATATTCACCTTGTCACAGGGCACCGAGCACAACCTGATGACGTATGAGGCGTACGATATCAACGGCTACACATTCTAAACCGAGGGAAAGGACATGAAGAGCGATCGTTATCAGAACTCCGGGGTAACGATGGAATCCTACACCGGTAACAACGAGGACAGATACTACAGAAGGATCGAGGAGATCTAGGAGCTGAGCTACGCTGGAGAGAAGGTCCTGATGTTCCGTGTCAGATGGGCCAAGAGCGTCCTAAAAGAAGACCGGTATTTCACCACCATGGTTATACCCGAAACCAAATCCAAGACCGCGGGCGCAAACGTCACCGCGAAAAATGAGCCATGGGTACTGGCATCCCAAGTGGACCATTGCTTCTTCATTACCGACCCGTCAAATCCCAGTCGTGTTGTCGCGAGGAGAGGCAAAAGGAACATCATCGGAATGGATGGAGTCGCCAATGAGCAAGATTTCGACAAGTACGGTGACCCGGAGATGGAACATGACGACGACGATGAAATGCCATACACAACAAGAAGAAGCAGGACCACCCTACCTAAAGAACGTCCATTCAAGAGAAGAACTCCATTTGCGAAAGATACGGGCAAGAAGATTGTGAAAAGATAGCTAGCTAAGATTGATTGTATTTAAATTGTAGTCTTCATTTCTCTATTTTATTTCGACATATGGAATTGAATTTCTAACTCACAAAAAGTATTGAATTTGTGAATATTTTTTGAACTCATGAATATTTTAAAATTTCATGGGGACTTTTTTGAATTCATGAATATTTTTTCAAATTTGATGATATTTTTTCATATTCATAAAGCCGCACTGCTCACGACGGTGCATGACTATCTTGGTTACGGATATGTCGCGGGGCAGGTGGTCCACGGATTTTCTGGATGCGTCAGGTGCATGGATGACACAGCATATAGCCAACTAGATAGAGATCACGGGTCTTCGAAAACCTTGTTCATGGGACATCGAAGGTGGCTTCGCGATGATGACTCATGGAGAAAACGCAAGGATCTGTTCGATGGTGAAACCGAACCCCGAAGACGCTCGCGTATGAGGAGCGGCGAGGAAATAGACGAGCTGTTGAAAAATTTGAAAGAGTGCCCGGAACCGGGAAAGAAGCAAAAGGCACCAGAGCCGCTGCTGAAGGTACAGAAAACGGGGTCTGTTTTCTGGGACTTGTCGTACTGGAAGATCCTTCGTGTGCCTCACAGCCTTGATGTAATGCATATCACGAAGAACGTGTGTGAGAGTCTGCTTGGTACCCTGCTCAACATGCCAGAGAGGACCAAAGATGGGCCGAAAGTAAGGGTAGACTTGAAATCAATGGGCATCAGGGAGGAGCTTCACGCAAAACGCCCTAATGATGATGATGATGATGATGAGGCGAAGGACAAGGAAAGTCGTCGCAAAGGCAAAAAGGCCAAGAAGATCGGAAATGACTTCCCTCCCGCGTGCTTCACTCTAAGTCAGGAGGATATCGAGTAGTTTTTCACCTTCCTCGTAGGTGTAAAACTTCCTTACGGTTATGCGGGGAAGATAAGCAATACCTAGACTCAGCGAAGCAGAAGTTCAGCGTGATGAAGTCTCACGACTGTCACGTGCTGATGACGTAGATACTTCCAGTTGCAATCCGTGGGATCATGGACGCGCACGTCCGCGAAATGCTATTTGGCCTATGCAAATTGTTCGACGTCATCTCTCGGAAGTCGGTTGGCGTGAGGCAACTCAAAAGGCTACAGGAAGTGATCGTGGTGATACTATGCGAGCTTGAGATGTACTTCCTGCCTGCATTCTTCGATGTTATGGTGCATCTGCTGGTCCATATCATGGAGGATATCATCCAACTCAGGCCGACGTTCGTGCACAGCACGATGCCGTTCGAAAGGATGAATGGTGTCATCAAAGGATACGTTCGCAACATGTCACGTATAGAGGGAAGCATAGCCATGGGCTTTCTGACCGAAGAGTGCATCTCCTACTGCAGGAATTATTTAGGCATCAAGAACCCCGTTGGTCTGCCCGTCAACAGGCACCTCGGTAGGCTCGCTAGATGCGGTCACCGTGAGGGTCGCCGCAAAATGCATGTCGACTTCGAGGGTTGACTCGCCGACTTTGAAAGAGCAAACCTAGTCACGCTACAACACATTGACGTGGTCGATCCTTGGGTGGTAGAGCACAAAACCTTTATTGAGAAGACGTACAATGACCGAGGCCAACAGAGGACGAACGGAGATATAATCAAAGAGCACAACTCATGTTTCATGCGTTGGTTCAAGGAGAATCTTCTGTCGTACCCTTTACATGAGGATTCTTCCGCGGAAGAACAACTCATATTCACCTTGTCACAGGGCGCCGAGCACAACATGATGACGTATGAGCCATACGATATCAACGGCTACACATTCTACACCGAGGGAAAGGACATGAAGAGCGATGGTTATCAGAACTCCGGGGTAACGATGGAATCCTACACTGGTAACGACAAGGACAGATACTATGGAAGGATCGAGGAGATCTGGGAGCTGAGCTACGCTGGAGAGAAGGTCCTGATGTTCCGTGTCAGAATGGCCAAGAATGTCCTAAAAGAAGACCGGTATTTCACCACCATGGTTATACCCGAAACCAAATCCAAGACCGCGGGCGCAAACGTCACCGCGAAAAATGAGCCATGGGTACTGGCATCCCAAGTGGACCAATGCTTCTTATTTACCGACCCGTCGAAGCCCAGTCGTGTTGTCGTGAGGAGAGGCAAAAGGAAGATCATCGGAATGGATGGAGTCGCCAATGAGCAAGACTTCGACAAGTACGGCGACCCGTAGATGGAACATGATGGTGACGATGAAATGCCATACACAACAAGAAGAAGTAGGACCACCCTACCTAAAGGACGTCCGTTCAAGAGAAGAACTCCATTTGCGAAAAATAAGGGCAAGAAGATTGTGAAAAGATAGCTAGCTAAGATCGATTGTATTTAAATTGTATTCTTCATTTCTCTATTTTCTTTCGACATATGGAATTGAACTTATAACTCACAGAAAGTATTGAATTTGTTAATATTTTTTGAACTCATGAATATTTTAAAATTTCATGGGCACTTTTTTGAATTCATGAATAGTTTTTCAAATTTGATGATATTTTTTCATATTCATAGAGCCGCACTGCTCACGACGGTGCATGACTATCTCGGTTATCGATATGTCGCGGGGCAGGTGGTCCACGGATTTTCTGGATGTGTCAGGTGCATGGATGACACAACGTATCGCCAGTTAGATAGAGATCCTGGGTCTTCGAAAACCGTGTTCATGGGACAGCGAAGGTGGCTTCGCGACGATGACTCATGGAGAAAACACAAGGATCAGTTCGATGGTGAAACCGAATCCCGAAGACGCCCGCGTACAAGGAGCGACGAGCAAATAGACGAGCTGCTAAAAAATTGGAAAGAGTGCCCGGAACCGGGAAAGAAGCGAAAGGCGCCAGAGCCACTGCTGAAGGTATGGAAAACGAGGTCTATTTTCTGGGACTTGCCGTATTGGAAGATCCTCCGTGTGTGTTACATCCTTGATGTCATGCATATCACGAAGAACGTGGCGAGAGTCTGCTTGCTACCCTGCTCAACAGGCCAGAGAGGACCAAAGATGGGTCGAAAGTAAGGGCAGACTTGAAATCAATGGGCATCAGGGAGGAGCTTCATGCAAAACGCCCTAATGATGATGATGATGATGATGATGAGGCGAAGGACATGGAAAGTCGTCGCAAAGGCAAAAATGCCAAGAAGATCGGAATTGACTTCCCTCCCGCGTGCTTCACTCTAAGTCAGGAGGAGATCGAGCACTTTTTCACCTGCCTCATAGGAGTAAAACTTCCTTATGGTTACGCGGGGAAGATAAGCAGATACCTAGACTCAGCGAAGCAGAAGTTCAGCGGGATGAAGTCTCATGACTGTCGCATGCTTATGACGCAGATAATTCCAGTTGCAATCCGTGGGATCATGGACGCAACGTCCGTGAAATGCTATTTGGCCTATGCAACTTTTTCGATGTCATCTCTCGGAAGTCGGTTGGCATGAGGCAACTCAGAAGGCTACAGGAAGAGATCGTGGTGATACTATGCGAGCTTGAGATGTACTTCCCGCCCGCATTCTTCGACGTTATGGTGCATTTGCTGGTCCATATCATGGAGGATATCATCCAACTCGGGCCGACATTCGTGCACTGCATGATGCCGTTTGAAAGGATGAATGGTGTCATCAAAGGATACGTTCACAACATGTCACGTCCAGAGGGAAGCATAGCCAGGGGCTTTCTGACCGAAGAGTGCATCTCCTACTGCACGAATTATCTAGGCATCAAGAACCCCGTTGGTCTGCTCGTCAACAGGCACCTCGGCAGGCTTGCTGGATGGGGTCACCGTGAGGGTCGCCACGAAATGAATGTCGACTTCGAGGGTTGACTCGCCGACTTTGAAAGAGCAAACCTAGTCACGCTACAACACATAGACGTGGTCGATCCTTGGGTGGTAGAGCACAAAACCATTATTGAGAAGACGTACAATGACCGAGGCCAACAGAGGACGGACGGAGATATAATCAAAGAGCACAACTCATGTTTCACGCATTGACTGAAGGAGAAGCTTCTGTCATACCCTTTACATGAGGATTCTTCCGCGGAAGAACAACTCATATTCTCCTTGTCACAGGGCGCCGAGCACAAACTGATGACGTATGAGGCGTACGATATCAACGGCTACATATTCTACACCGAGGGAAAGGACATGAAGAGTGATGGTTATCAGAACTCACCGCGGTAACGACGAGGACAGATACTATGGAAGGATCAAGGAGATCTGGGAGCTGAGCTATGCTACAGAGAAGGTCCTGATGTTCCGTGTCAGATGGGCCAAGAGCGTACTAAAAGAAGACGGGTATTTCACCACCATGGTTATACCCGAAACCAAATCCAAGACCGCGGGCGCAAACGTCACCACGAAAAATGAGCCATGGGTACTGGCATGCCAAGTGGACCAATGCTTCTTCATTACTGACCCGTCAAAGCCCAGCCGTGTTGTCGTGAGGAGAGGCAAAAGGAAGATCATCTGAATGGATGGAGTCGCTAATGAGCAAGACTTCGACAAGTACGGTGACCCGGAGATGGAACATGACGACGACGATGAAATGCCATACACAACAAGAAGAAGCAGGACCACCCTACCTAAAGGACATCCCTTCAAGAGAATAACTCCATTTGCGAAAAATAAGGGCAAGAAGATTGTGAAAAGATAGCTAGCTAAGATCGATTGTATTTAAATTGTAGTCTTCATTTCTCTATTTTATTTCGACATATGGAATTGAATTTCTAACTCACAAAAAGTATTGAATTTATTAATATTTTTTGAATTCATGAATATTTTAAAATTTCATGGGCACTTTTTTGAATTCATGAATAGTTTTTCAAATTTGATGATATTTTTTCATATTCATAGAGCCGCACTGCTCACGACGGTGCATGACTATCTCGGTTACGGATATGTCGCGGGGCAATTGGTCCACGGATTTTCTGGATGCGTCAGGTGCATGGATGACACAACGTATCGCCAGCTAGATAGAGATCCCGGATCTTCGAAAACCGTGTTCATGGGACAGCGAAGGTGGCTTCACGACGATGACTCATGGAGAAAACACAAGGATCTGTTCGATGGTGAAACCGAACCCCGAAGACGCCTGCTGTCATGGTTCTAAGTCTGACAGTAGTGTAGGGGGTTAGGAATGGAGAGGCAAGATCCTAGCTATGGAGTAGTTGTATACGCAAGATGTTTACGAGTTCAGGCCCTTCTCGGAGGAAGTAACAGCCCTACGTCTCGGAGCCCGGAGGCGGTCGACTGGATTATCAGTATATGAGTTACAGGGGTGCGAACCCTTTACACTGAGGAGGGGGGTGGCTTATATAGAGTCCGCCAGACCCCTCAGGCCCTCAGTTATGCAGGGTTTAAGGTACATTAAGGTCGGGCGTTACTGGTAACGCCACAAATAAAGTGCTATGATGACCATAAAAGCTACTTAATGACAGACCATTTGCATGTAGAGTGATTTTAGGTCTCCTGGCAGTCGAGTGGTTGGCTTCATGGTCGAGTGTCTTCGAGTCCGTTGAGTGGAACCCTTCCAGGTCGACTGAAAGGTGGTTCCTTCTAGAGATGTCCTTGGGGAGGGTATCTTGGACAGGTCGATGACCCTACCATAGGTACATGGCTTCATCATTAGCCCCCGAATGGATCGAGGTTTGAGTGGGGAAGGAGTTGAACACACTTCCGACCCATTTTCGTGCGATGAGTGTTCTGGATCAATGAACTTAGGTGACGGCACCAACTTCTTTTTCAATCGCCTTGATCCATTCTTTGTATCCGTCGAGTGAATTTCTTTACTTGCAGAACTCCGAACGACAGAGCGGAGGAAATCTCCCGTCTGACAAGTTGATCTGCAGCTCGCGGATTTAGCGGGATTCGAATTTCGGGAAGCGCGGGGGGCGGAGGAGGCCGCGGTAATTGGATGGGATAAGGTAGGGACGCCTCAATCTCCGTGCCACCTTTTTCGCCACGTATCGCACGCGCGACTGTTGCGGGATTTGACAGGACCGCCCGGGCCTACAAGTCAGTCACTCGGAAGTAACCTCATATAAGGCGTCGGACGGGGGTTTTTGAACAGTGCGCTCTCATTTCCTCCCCTCTTCCTCAGACTTATCCGCCGCGTTCGCTTCCATTTCAGTGCCGCTGCTCCGTGCGCGTCTTGCTGGCGATGATGGTGAAATAGAAGACGGCGGCCCTGGAGCGGGCGAAGAAAGCAACGGCGAAGGTGAAGGGAAGGGCGACCAGTCGAGGCGGATCTTCATCGAGGGCCGGCCTGCCGCAGGGCTGGATCCAGGGCGACTGGATCCACTCGACGATTCGTCAAGAAGACTTGATGACCTCGCCAATGGAGGACTGATCCCCCATGGATTGGCGCGGCTCCCGGGGAAGGAGTCTGAGCCACAGCCTCAGGAGAGTGAGGTCGTTCTCTTGGCCACCCATTTCGACCGTGGGTTTTCTTTGCCGCCTCAACCTTTCTTTCAGGGATTTCTGAATTTCTTTGGGGCGCAACTCCACCACTTCACACCCAACACCATCGTGTACCTCGCTGCTTTCGTGTCTTTGTGCGAGAATTTCTTGGGTTGTCGGCCTTATTGAGGTCTTTTCAAGCACATTTTCACCTGTCGCTCCCAGACAGTGAAAAAGGCCAATCCGAGTGACGAGAGAACACAAGTGATTCAGATGTGTGGGGGTCTTGGGGTTCAGATGAGGGGGAAAAGTTCTTTTCCGGCCATGATCTTTCCCGACTCGGTCCGTGGTTGGCAGTCGACCTGGTTTTACTGCAAAGACCAGCTGATGCCAGGGCAGTCGAGCGGACTCCCTCCTTTTTCTATGGACCGAGTGAGGAAGCCTTCCTCTTTGAAGGTGATCCCGGAAGAGAAGGCGCAGGTTAAGGTGCTGGTCGAACGTGTTGTCCAGCTTATCCGTGACGGGGTGACCGGCATGGACCTCTTGGAGGTCTTCCTCCAACGACGCATCCAGCCGCTTCAATATCGAGACCATCCGATGTGGATGTATTCTGGCACTAAGGACACCACTCGGATCCACCCGGAGGAGGTCGAGGATGCCACGCTGGAGAGGTGGCTGGCTGCCATCACAGGGAACAAAGACAACCCCCGAGGAGCCAGGAGGATTCCTCCACTCGACCAATCATACGAAGTAGACCAGGTCCGGTTCTGCATCTCCAACTGTGACCTTGTTTTCTTCATTCTGTTTGCTTAAAACCAGTCGACTGACTTTTGTCTTTTTTGTTGTCTTCTAGGACACCACTGAGATGTACTCGATGCCCAACGGGGTGCAAGAACAGGCCGAGGAGGAGGAGGCGAGTGGAGGCGAAAGTGAGGAGGAGTAGCAATCTGATGGTGAGGGGGAAGATGATGACAACGGTCTAGTGAAGAGGAGGAGGAGGAAGTCGATCCTCCTCATACGGAAAGGCGATCCAAGCTCACCCACGACCCCGCGAACGAACATGGCAAAGCGACTGCGCCCGTTGGGCAGTCAAAGCGCCCTCGGACGACTTCTCTGACGCTGACTGAAAAACCACCGAAGCAACCACGAGCAGCGTCATCAAAGCCGCCGAAGGCCTTGCCCAAGATGAGAATGACCATTCCCACCATCTCCGGGTAACAGCAGAACTTTGCGTTTTCTCATTTAGCATGGACAAACTTTTGGCCGACTCGTTGGCTAACCGACTGGTTTCTGAAATCTGTAGTGCTGCCACCTCCGAGACCACTGCCAGGAATGAAGACCAGGAAATGGAAGACGCTGCCACCTCCAACCTTGGTATGATCTTTGTAGTTTCACTTTTGGTCGATTGGATTTTCGTTTTTAACTTTGGACTTTTCCTGAAGCTCCTCCTCATGTCATTGATCTCCCTGATGATGACGACGAGGCGCCGCTGAGGCCGAGGAGGAATAGAAAGGCGCCGGCTGGCAAGACCACTCAGGTTGCATCAGTGCCTGAGACGCTGGTTCAGGAGGGTGGCAACATCACTCGGACTTCTGTGTCCTTCACTGTACCACTGACGAGTGCTCGACCTTCGTCACTGACTGCTGACCCGCCTTCCCTTTTCGCCACACACCACGTCCCAGAGGACTAAGTGGGTGCTGCTAAGGAGGCTATAGGCCAGGCGGGGATCATGATGGAGCAGGTGAAGGCGATCTGGGAAGCCAGCCAAGCAGCCTATGACGCTAGCTCAGCCCTTTAGAGCAACGTCCAGGTTAGTTGGTCACCGCTTATTCTGTTAGGATGTGCTATTTGAAGACTTTCTTTCTGAAGATCTTTGTATCTGTACACCCACTGGGTGTGTCGATTGAATTTTTGGATTGGTGGGGGCACGCTGAGTGCACCCACTGGGTGTAGTCCCCGAGGCTATGGTGGACTGCTTGCAGTCGACTATAGTCTTTGTATTTTGAATTTCTTCACTCTAACTTCTTTACTCGGTCTGGTCGGACCATGTCGAATGGAATCTTGGAACCAGTGGGGGCACGCTGAGTGCACCCACCGGGTGTAGTCCTCGAGACCATAGTCGACTGCTGGCAGTCGACTAAGGTCTGAAGAACCTATTTTTTAGATCATGATGAGACCGTGGCTGACTGCGAGCAGTTAGCTGTGGTTTAAGATCATAATCTTTTTGCCTCTTTCGGTCGACTGGTCGGACCGAGTTGGTAGAACCAGTGGGGGCACGCTGAGTGCACCCACTGGGTGTAGTCCCCGAGACTACTGCTGAATATATTGATTCGGCTGTAGTCTTAGAAATGCTACAATTTTTGTCTTAGTCACTCGGAAGCAACCTGTCTTTGATGTCTGTCAACTGACCCTTCGCAGAAATCTTGCAAGCTTGTGGCTCGCTATACTGAATTGGAGAACAAACATATCCAGCTCGATCTTGACTTGAAGCTTGTTCAGGAGAACTTTAAGAAGACAAAAGATGAAGGGAAAGGTATGGTTGGTGAGAATCTTGACAACTGTGTTTATCTTTCTGCCCATTCCTGATTCTGATCTCATTGTCACTTTGCAGATAAAATGAAGGAGGCTTTGAAGAAGAAGGACCGTGACCTCGCCGAGGCGCAGAAGGTGGCTTCGGACAAAACGAAGCTTGCGGAAGAAAAACTGGCTTCAGTCAGTAAACTTGAAGAGGAGAATGCCAGTTTGAAAGCTGCTCTCGATGCGGCCAACAAGGAGGTCAGCCGTCTAAAGAATGATAAGATAGCTCTGAGTGACAAGGCTAGCGAACTGGCGGGGAAGAAGAATGATCTGGAGGTTATCTGGGAGGGCTCGCCAAGAAGTTATTCATCATGCTTGAAGGAAATCTCTTCTATCCGACTGACTTGTTATCATCGACTCATCATAGAACTGTTGGCTTAACTTCGAATTGTGTTTATAGAATTCTGCAAAAACTTCGAGGAGGAGACCAGTCAAGTGGAGACAAGCTTGGACCCCATTAACTCTCCTGTGAAGGATGAAGCCGCTATGAACGTGCTCCGACTGGAATCTCGTGTTGCTGGAGCTGTTGACTACCTTGCTCGACTGAAGGTTGCGGTGTCGCGAATCGACACGACACTCTGGCCGGGAGAGACGCTTCAAAATGACCTCGAGTCTCTAATGACTCGACTGAATGACGTTCCAGGTCGAGTGCAAGAATGGAAGAAATCTTCTGCCAGGTGCGGTGCTGACGTTGCTCTGTCCCTGGTCCGTGTTCACTGCAAGGATGCGCGAGAGGAAAAGCTGGCGTCCATCAAAGTGGCCAATACCAAGAAGCACGACTTCCAATCTTTCATGAAGACCTTCATTGCTGTTGCCACTCGGATTGCTGACGGAATCGACCTGGACCAGTTTGTCGCACCCTCCAGTCCTCTACCTGAGGAGTAAGAAAAACTTCTATGCTTCGCCTTAAATTTGCCTCGGAATGCTGAGTGGTTTTGTAACTGATAAACTTTTACAGGCTTGACGCCTGAGCACTTCTGAACCCATAGGATGTTATCTGAACTTGGCTTATCATAGAATATGCTTGCATTTGCCTTCGAGCGCACTTTGTTCTTCACTTGGGATATACTTTAGTGCTTGAGATGCAGCTCTGAGGTGGAAAGTCCAGTCGACCTGCACTTCATCACTCTTGCAGGTAAGGATGGAGCACGGATTGCAGTCGACCTGCGTCCTTGCGGATTGGGATGGAGCGCACATTGTATTTGTGGCGTAGCTCCAAGGAGAAGGTAGCAGTCGACCTGCACCTCGTCGTCCTTGCAGAGGGCACATTCTATTTGTGGCGTAGCTCCGAAGGAAAAGGTAGCAGTTGACCTGCACCTCGTCATCTCTGCAGAGCGCATGTTGTATTTGTGGCGTAGCTCTGAAGGAGAAGGCAGCAGTCGACCTACACCTCGTCATCCCTGCAGAGCGCACGTTGTATTTGTGGCGTAGCTCCAAAGGAGAAGGTAGCAGTCGACCTGCACCTCGGCATCCTGGCAAAGCGCAGGTTGTATTTGTGGTGTAGCTCCGAAGGAGAAGGTAGCAGTCGACCTGCACCTCGTCGTCCTGGCGGATCGGAATGGATTAAATACTTAGGCGAGTACTGGACTGCAGCTAAGCCTCCGAGTGGGAGGATTGCTCTCCACTCGGTAGGATTTTCAAATACTTAGGTGAGTACTGGACTGCAGCTAAGCCCCTGAGTGGGAGGATTGCTCTCCACTCGGTAGGATTTTCAAATACTTAGGCGAGTATTGGACTGCAGCTAAGCTCCCGAGTGGGAGGATTGCTCTCCGCTCGGTAGGATTTTAAATACTTAGGCGAGTACTGGACTGCAGCTAAGCCTCCGAGTGGGAGGATTGCTCTCCACTCGGTAGGATTTTCAAATACTTAGGCGAGTACTGGACTGCAGCTAAGCCCCCGAGTGGGAGGATTGCTCTCCACTCGGTAGGATTTTCAAATACTTAGGCGAGTATTGGACTGCAGCTAAGCTCCCGAGTGGGAGGATTGCTCTCCGCTCGGTAGGATTTTAAATACTTAGGCGAGTACTGGACTGCAGCTAAGCCTCCGAGTGGGAGGATTGCTCTCCACTCGGTAGGATTTTCAAATACTTAGGCGAGTACTGGACTGCAGCTAAGCCTCCGAGTGGGAGGATTGCTCTCCACTCGGTAGGATTTTCAAATACTTAGGCGAGTACTGGACTGCAGCTAAGCCCCCGAGTGGGAGGATTGCTCTCCACTCGGTAGGATTTTCAAATACTTAGGCAAGTATTGGACTGCAGCTAAGCCCCCGAGTGGGAGGATTGCTCTCCACTCGGTAGGATTTTCAAATACTTAGGCGAGTATAGGACTGCAACTAAGCCTCCGAGTGGGAGGATTGCTCTCCACTCGATAGGATTTTCAAATACTTAGGCGAGTATTGGACTGCAGCTAAGCCCCCGAGTGGGAGGATTGCTCTCCCCTCGGTAGGATTTTCAAATACTTAGGCGAGTACTGGACTGTAGCTAAGCCCCCGAGTGGGATGATTGCTCTCCACTCGGTAGGATTTTCAAATACTTAGGCGAAACGGATTCGCAGCTAAGCCCCCGAGTGAGAGGCTTGCTCGTCACTTGGCAGGGATTTTTTTCTATATAAACTTAGGCAAAACGGATTCACAACTAAGCCCCCGAGTGAGAGGCTTGCTCGTCACTCGGCAGGGATTTTTTTTATATACTTAGGCGAAACGGATTCAGAGCTAAGCCCCCGAGTGAGAGGCTTGCTCGTCACTCGGCAGGGATTTTTTTTACAACCTTAGGCGAAATGGATTCGCAGCTAAGCCCCCGAGTGAGAGGCTTGGTCGTCACTCGGCAGGGATTTTTTTTTACAAACATAGGCGAAATGGATTCACAGCTAAGCTACCCACTGGGGGATTTCTCACGTAAACAAAAGCAACAAGAATCACAGGGAAAATTATAACACTCTTGCCTTTGATAAAAAAACTACATAGGTACTTTTTATTACATCTCATCCGAGTGAGTACTTAAGTATAAAAGGGGCAGAGCAGCTCCGCATTCCAAGCTCGTGGCTCGTCAATATGGCGACTGACATTGTAAAGATGGTACGCTCCATTGTGGAGAACTATGGTGACGATGAAGGGGCCTTCCCAAGTAGGAGAGAGCTTGTGTGGCTTCTGTTGATCCACTCGGAGGACCAAGTCTCCTTCTTGGAAGGCTCGACTCTTCACATTTCTGGCATGGAATCAACGCAAGTCTTGCTGATAGATAGTTGAGCGGATCAAGGCCATCTCTCTTTCCTCTTCTAGGAGGTCGACTACATCCTGTCGGGCTTGTTCTGCTTCATCTTCAGAGTAGAGCTCGACTCGGGGTGCATTGTGAAGCAAGTCACTCGGCAGAACCGCTTCAGCTCCATAGACCAGAAAGAATGGATTTCGCCCAGTCGACCGATTAGGAGTGCTCCTCAATCCCCAAAGAACTGATGGGAGTTTGTCGACCCACGCGCCTGCTGCGTGCTTGAGATCACGCATCAATCGAGGTTTCAGTCCGTTGAGAATTAGGCCGTTTTCTCTTTCCGCTTGTCCATTCGACTGGCGGTGAGCGACTGAAGCATAGTCGACTCGTGTGCCTTGAGAGGCGCAAAAGGCTTTGAACTTGTTGGAATCGAAGTTTGACCCATTATCAGTGATGATGCTATGTGGAACTCCATATCTGAATATCAACTCTCTGAAAAAACTGATAGCAGTGCAAGCATCAAGATTCTTGATAGGTTTAGCTTCAATCCATTTAGTAAACTTGTCGACTGCCACTAGCAAGTGAGTGAAGCTGCTCCTGCCAGTTCTCAGTGGTCCAACCATATCCAACCCCCAAACAGCGAAGGGCCAGACGAGTGGAATGGTCTTCAAGGCTGAGGCGGGCTTGTGTGACATATTGGAATAGAACTGACATCCTTCACACTTGTCGACTATCTCCTTCGCTATTTCATTTGCTCTTGGCCGGTGAAATCCTGCTCGATATGCTTTAGCCACAATGGTCCGAGAGGACGCATGATGACCACAGGTCCCCGAGTGGATATCGTCAAGAATTATCTGACCTTCTTCTGGTGTTATACATTTCTGACTGACTCCAGTCGCGCTCTCTCTGTACAACTGTCCCTTTATCACAATAAAGGCCTTGGATCGACGGATGATCTGTCGAGCCTCTTCTTCATTCTCTGCGAGCTCTTTCCTTAGGATTTACGCGATGTACGGCACTGTCCAGTCGGGAGTGATGACAAAAACTTCCATGATCAGGTCGACCATAGCTGGGACCTCAACTTCAGTCGGATCCGTGACACTTTTTGGCTATGGGGCTTCTTCGGTGAAAGGATCCTCTTGAACTGATGGTGTGTGGATGTGTTCCAAAAACACATTACTGGGAATGGCTTCTCTCTTGGAACCTATTTTTGCCAAATCATCAGCCGCTTGGTTTTTCAGTCGGGGTATATGATGAAGCTCCAACCCCTCGAATTTCTTCTCCAGCTTTCTCACTGCATTGCAGTAACCAGTCATGGCCGGACTTCTGATGTCCCACTCCATCACTTGGTTAACCACCAAATCTGAGTCGCCATAGATCATGAGGCGACGGACGCTGAGTGAAATGGCCATACGCAACCTGAGGGAGTCCTAGACTAGGGGGTGTCCGGATAGCCGAACTATCATCATCGGCCGGACTCTAAGACTATGAAGATACAAGATTGAAGACTTCGTCCCGTGTCCGGATGGGACTTTCCTTGGCGTGGAAGGCAAGCTTGGCGATACGGATATGTAGAGCTCCTACCATTGTAACCGACTCTGTGTAACCCTAGCCCTCTCCGGTGTCTATATAAACCGGAGGGTTTTAGTCCATAGGACGAACAACAATCATACCATAGGCTAGCTTCTAGGGTTTAGCCTCCTTGATCTCGTGGTAGATCCACTCTTGTACTACCCATATCATCAATAGCAATCAAGCAGGAGTAGGGTTTTACCTCCATCGAGAGGGCCCGAACCTGGGTAAAAACATCGTGTCCCTTGTCTCCTGTTACCATCCACCTAGACGCACAGTTCGGGACCCCCTACCCGAGATCCGCCGGTTTTGACACCGACATTGGTGCTTTCATTAAGAGTTCCTCTGTGCTGTCACGATCAGGAAGGATGCCTCTTCCCGTCTTTAAAGACGGTACCATTGCCAAAGGAGCTTTGGCCGCCGGCCAAACTATCCGGCTAGGTGGTCTTCTTATGACCGCCTGTTCGGCCACCGCTTTGACGATGACCTCTCGGGTCATCAAAAGCGATCTTCGCGTCAGCTCGGAAATCACCGAGCAGCTGGATCCGATTGAGCTCTCTTCTGTAAACGAGCTCTTTGATCGCATCGCCGCCCTAGGGGTCTTTATAGACTACGATCAGATTGGGCTTAAAACCGATCTGAGAGAGATTAACTCCCCCCAAGTTACCCACCACGTTGCGGTGGTAGAGGAACAACGCGGCGACTCTTCTTCTGTATTGAAGACCAGTTATGTCCGGACTCCTGATCCCTCCATGCCGGATTCCCGCGGAGGGACGGACGTCGATCAAGTACTGAACCTAAAGTCAGGTAGCGGACCAGACTCGTTGGACAACGTCCAGCAATCCAAGCTTCCAAATTTGGAAACTTTTCGGCCCTTGAGCCTCAAGTTGGGCAGGGTTCCGGACTCAATTCCACCCACCCACCAAAACATATGCGATCTATCTCAAATCCGGCAAGAGCCCGCTGAAACAGTACATCATTACTAGGCCAGATTCCTTCTGGTTATGGACAGGATAAAGGACTGCCATGAGGAAAACGCGATTTCAATCTTCTGCAACAATTGCACGGACAAGAGAATCCTGAACATCGTAAGTCGTCGCAAAATTACACGCTTCGCCGACCTGGCGTCCATAGTACGAAAGTATTGTGTGATGGAGAGTGTCCGGAAAACCGAAACTAAGTTTTGGGACAATTCGGCTCCGAACACAACCCTAGTCCAAAACAAAAGGGTGCATCACGCTCAGGCACCAGGGACAAAAACCAAAAAGCAAAAACCCCATAAAGGGCACGGAACCGTACTGGAGGGATGGCTCAGCGGACCCTGCAAAATTCATAGTACAGAGGGCGCCACTCCAACACATAGCCTTCTAGCATGTTGGATACTGCGGCAGGTGGCCAAAAGTGGCGAAGAGCTTCTAGTCCCGGAGAACCACCCCAACAGTACCAGTATGGTATTAACAGTCTTCGAGACTTTCGCATCAAATAATATGCGGAAACAAACAATCCGCAGCCTCGCCGTAGTCTACCAAGTAGCAACAACAAATCCATGGAGCGACATGGCTATCACCTTCAATGCCAGCGACGAACCTAAATTCCGAAGAGCCCGAGCACCAGCCGCATTGGTCCTCAGTCCAATAGTGGACGGCTTTCGTCTTACCAAGGTACTCATGGATGGCGGCAGCGGACTAAACCTCATCTACGAGGAAACCCTTCGAAAAATGGAAATAGACTGGAGCCGCATTGAGCGAAGCAGCACAACCTTTAGAGGAATAATCCCTAGTCGGGAAGCATGCTGCACAGGAAAAATCATACTTGATGTGGTGTTCGGCTCGCCGGACAATTACAGGTCCGAGGAGGTCACGTTCCATGTGAACCCGTTCAGCAGTGGATATCACGCTTTATTAGGACGAGAGGCATTTACAATTTTCCAAGCCATACCCCATTACGGGTACATGAAGCTTAAAATGCCCGGGCCCAATGGAACCATCACTCTTGCCAGTGATCTGGACATAGCACTCCGCGCCGAAAACAAGACAGCCGCACTAGCCCTAGAGGCACTATCCAAAGCCCTAGCGGCAGAGGAACTCACTGCGCTGCGCTCTATGGTGAACAGGAACGATGTGATACTCGATAAGAGATCCAAGGCCACCTCTTTTAAACCACCAGACGAAATAGTCAAATTCCAGGTCCATCCAACGGACCCCACAAAGACGGCCTCCATTGGGGCACAGTTAAATCCTGATGTAGACACCGCACTACGAGAATTCCTTCGGGAGAATTGGGACATCTTTGCCTGGCACCCTTCAGATATGCCAGGAATCCCACGCAGATTGGCAGAACACAGCCTAAACATCCTAAAAGGATCCAAGCCAGTCAAACAGGCTCTTCGGCGATTTTCCGAACCCAAAATACAGGCAATGGGAGAGGAGCTAGCAAAACTATTGGAAGCCGGATTCATCAGAGACATCAAACATCCGGACTGGCTAGCGAACCTGGTAATGGTACGAAAGAAGGACAAATCCGGGCGCCTGTGTGTCGATTTTAAAGACCTTAACAAGGCTTGTCCAAAGGATCCTTTCCCCCTTCCCCGCATCGATCAAATCATCGATGCTACCGCAGGACACAATTCATTGTGCTTCCTCGACGCATACTCCGGCTACCATCAAATCAAGATGGCGGAGGCAGACCAAGCCGCAACGGCATTCATTACTCCATACGGACCATTCTGCTTCAACACAATGCCCTTTGGACTCAAAAACGCCGGCGCAACATGTCAGCGCATGATTCAGACATGTCTGGCTACCCGGATCGGCAAAACAGTGGAGGAATACGTAGACGACGTGGTCGTCAAGACCAAACACGTTGAAACTCTAGTAAATGACTTGAGGCTCACATTCGACAACCTCCGAGCATATGACATTAAGCTCAACCCGGAAAAATGCGTTTTCGGCGTACCAGCCGGAAAGCTCCTGGGCTTCATTGTATCCGGTAGAGGAATTGAAGCAAACCCAGCCAAGATCCGAGCTCTGTCATAGTTGGATACCCCAAAAGACCTCAAACAAATACAAAAATTAACTGGATGCGTGGCGGCTTTAAGCCGCTTCATCTCCCATTTGGGAGAAAAGGCATTGCCCCTCTATCGCCTCCTCAAGCGCACCGAACACTTCGAGTGGTCGGATGCTGCCACGGCCGGACTCGAAGAAATAAAGGCCATATTGGCAACAAATCCGGTCATGGCCGTGCCTAACCTGGGCGAACCGATGTTATTATATATCGCGGCAACACATCAAGTTGTCAGCGCGGTACTCGTCGTCGAACGAGAAACAGAAGGACACAAATTCCCTCTTCAAAAACCAGTGTACTACGTATCCATTGTCTTAACCCCATGCAAGTCCCGGTATCCACATTATCAAAAGATAGCGTACACGGTGTTCATGGCATCCCGGAAACTGCGACACTACTTTCAAGAGTGTTCGATAACAGTTGCCTCCGAAGTACCTCTCAACGACATTATAAACAACCGCGACCCGACGGGCAGAATTGCAAAATGGGCCATCAAGCTCTTACCATTCAACATAACATACAAACCACGACGAGCTATAAAGTCACAAGTTTTGGCTAACTTCGTCACCGAATGGACCGAAGCCGAACTCCCTAAAGAGTATGGCGCATACTCCAATTGGATCATGCATTTCGACAGCTCCAAAATGTTGGCCGGCTTGGGGGCTGGCGTCGTATTGATGTCCCCAACCGAAGACACAGTCCAATACGTACTTCAGATAATGTACATGGACTCCAACAATGCAGCTGAATATGAGGCCCTTCTACATGGTCTCCGGATGGCAATCTCCATGGGTATTCAACGCCTAGAAGTGCGTGGGGATTCAAACCTCGCAATATCCCAGGTAAACGGAGACTTTGACACCAAGGATCCAAAAATGGCAGCCTATCGCAACGCCGTCTTAAAAATGTCAGCTCGGTTCGAAGGACTCGAATTCCATCATGTAGCCCGGGATAATAACCAGGCAGCCAACGTGTTGGCACGCATCGGCGCAAAACGCGACACCGTCCCTCCAAACATCTTCCTGGAGCGGCTCTTTAAGCCATCCGTATTATGGGAAGAGGAGTCCGGAAATAACAACCCGGAACCAACCATACCACCCAACACGGAACATTCTGACACAATCGATGGCTCAGCCAATGAAATAACACCTTCAGCCCACGAAATAATGGCAGTAATTGCCCCGTGGACGGAAACATTCCTAGCCTACTTAATTAGGCACGAACTTCCCGAAGACCAAAATGAGGCCCGCTGCATAGTTCGGTGATCTAAAGCATACAAGGTCCATGAGGGAGAGCTTTATAAGAAAAGCACAACCGGAGTCCTTCAAAGGTGCATCTCCGAAGAGGAAGGGCGAAATCTGCTGGCTGAAATTCACGCCGGACTCGGCAGGCACCACGCCGCAGCCCAAGCCCTTGTAGGCAAGGCCTTCCGTACAGGATTTTATTGGCCGACGGCCCGAGCAGATGCTCAGGACTTAGTCCAGCGATGCGTCGGGTGCCAGCCTTTTGCTAATCAAAGCCACATACCACCCACCGCCCTCAAAACTATACCCATCACCTGGCCGTTCGCGGTCTGGGGGCTTGACATGGTTGGACCCCTTAAAGGGGGAACCCATAAGCAAAAATACCTATTGGTAATGGTGGACAAATTCACCAAATGGATAGAGGCCAAGCCAATTAAAACGGCCGAATCCGGACCAGTGATAGACTTTATATACGGGGTAGTACACCATTATGGCGTCCCCCACAGTATCATCACCGATAACGGCACGAACTTCACGGCCGATGAGGTTAAACTCTGGTGCAAAAATATGGGCATTAAGCTCGACTACGCTTCAGTCTATCATCCTCAAACCAACGGTCAAGTTGAACGAGCAAATGGTCTAATCATGAGCGGCATCAAACCCAGATTAGTGTGGTCCCTTACGGAATCTAACACGCACTGGGTAGAGGAGCTCGACTCCGTACTCTGGGGGCTGCGGACCACGATAAACCGTACTACCGGATTCACACCATTCTTTATGGTATACGGCGCAGAGGCAGTTTTGCCCTGTGATATAATTCATGACTCACCTCGAGTGCGCATGTACGAAGAAAGAGAAGTCGAGTTGGATCGGCAGGACAGCTTGGACGCATTGGAGGAGGAGCGCGACATGGCAAAGGCTCGTTCCGCATTCTATCAGCAGCAGGCTCGAAGATATCAAACCAGAGAAGTACGGGCTAAAACTTACAATGTTGGCGAACTAGTTCTACGCCTTCCGGACAAGAAAAAGGACAAACTCAAGCCCGAATGGGAAGGTCCCTTCATCATCGACCAAGTCCTTATCGGCGGAGCATACCGTCTGCAAAACGCATCGGACAACCGACTCGAGCCGAACCCATGGAACGCAGCCCGCCTCCGAAGATTCTACACCTAGCGCCGGACTCAGAGTTCGTCTCCTTCCTCCGTCCACATTTTATACTTCAGTTGTCTTTTGTTTCTCTCTTTTCTCCCACCTTTTTCATAAAGCCCTTGAGGGCTGATTTGCGCATTGTTCGCACACACTTGATGTGCTACTCGCACTCATTATACCTGGGGGCTTCTTTAACAGAAGCTTATTTATACGGGCTTTATGCCCAACACATGCGTCAAACTTCCGCATGTACCTTTTATTCACCATTATATGCATCGATATGACTTAAGTTTTGGCCAAGCTGGGTTGCCTGGCTCTTGTGCTTACCCCTACGTTCCCGATTGTTCGGCTAGGAGGTAAAGGGAGCACCTCTGCGATTGTTACTGCCGGGTCAGCCGGATGTGTACCTCAGACTGGGTGAAGCCGAAAGCTAGCGTTCTTAAGGGAATATTCGGTCGGTGACTTGAAAGATGATTTCTCATTTATTTATCTGCCCCCAGATGTTTTCCTGCTCTTTTCGCAGTCCGGACATGCACTTTAGGGCATGCCTCCCAGGGAAAGGAACCCCTAACGGAACTATTCTCCCTGGAAGATGTTTCTTACTAACCATGTAATATAACATAACTAGTTGGGCACTTGTCTGATAAAGCACTAATGACCCCTACGCCTGGTCTCCATGCATGCCCAAGTTTTTTGCATAACCGCGAGGGTATTCGGACACACTCCGGACTGTTGGGTCCTGAGGTTGAAGCGAAACGGTCCGCAAAGACAAACGATCTACAATCCGGCTAGAAGGCATTATACATGTCATTTTAAAAAATACATCGTCACATTGACTGATTGTACTCCTCTTCAATCCCATCTAACAGGCTATCTAATTTACAGTCCCGTTGGGAATACTTAGCGGCCAACACTACTTGGCCGTACACTAAGCTCACAGGGATCTCCTTCCCATCGGGCCCCACGACCTCGGCCATGTGGTTCGGATCCGCCTTCTTGTACCACGTCTTCACCATTGCCCAGGCCTCCCTGGCGCCTTGACGACAGGTCGATATCTTCCATAGACGGAAGCGCTGCCGTGCTCCCTGAAGCTTCTCCGCAAGCCCTCCAAGACCATCAGGTAGGGAGACGGACGGCCATAAGGCCGGGGCGACGCCACTCATCGCCTGCCGAACATGTTCGTGCAGTTGCAGCAGCTCGGGAAGTTGGTCACCCGTTGAACCGGGCATTTCCTCTGCAGGGCGACCTGTGAGCACACCTACAAACACATTTCTGTCAATCGACTTCCTTGCCGAACTCTTCTTTTCAAAAGAGTTTGCTCAAGCACTTACTGTAGATGCCGCGACGAAGCCGCTGATTCTCCTTCACGAAGCCAGACAGCTGGGCCCGAACACCTTTTAGCTCTTCTCCAAGCTGGGTGTGGGCATCTTGGAGTTTGTTCCTCTCCTGCTACACCTTCATAAGCACCCTCTCGCCAGCCTTCAGCTGGTGCAGTAGCTGTTGCTTGTTCGGATCAAGTCCGGCAACATCTGCAATATTATTGTCAGACTTATACGCATGCTGCACACTGCTTATCTTTTTGAAATATGTGTTACCGGAGGGGGTCTCTGTGTCTCCTCCTGCGGCGGCTAGTGCGGCCTCAAGTTTGGCCTTGCACTCCTGTAGCTCCTGGGACAATTGGGTATTCTTCTCCGTAAGATCCTGCATATCAAATGATCCTTAAATCAGTTATTTTAGCTATTTAAGTCTGTGGGCTACTGGCATATACAACTATTAAAATCCCTTGCCCGTATGTCTTTCACATACTGCTCTGTGGCTGTAGTTAAACCATCTTGAGCGGCACGGAGGTGCGCGTCTCCCACGTTAAAGGCATTCAACGCCTCCCGGGAGAAACACGCATCACGAAGAACTGTCCGGCGGCGCCTGTGATTCATGACGCTCTCCACCTCAGACCTGGTGGCGGACAGCCTGTCGGCATCCTCCGTTTGGAGGAGCATCCGGCTCGTGCCTTGCGCTCGCCTCCCCCTCTGGAGCAGGTGTTGGAGCCCGGTTGGCCGAGGCCTGGTTGGCAACCTCTCCGGGCACAGTCCGGCGAGCGCTCTTTCTCCTGGAAAAGTTATGAGCATCAATATACTTCACAAGGGTCTTTTTCTTAAAAACAGTGGCGTGCCGTACCATTGCGTTGACATTTCAATTCGCACCGCACCCCTCTTCCGCCTGCTGGGCCGAACTGACCTTGGTTGGTCAGCTGCCGCAAGATCAGCTTCACGCCTTGAAGGCACCTCCTGCGAGACGCCGTTGATATGCGGTGGTCAGAAATAAACACGGATGAAGTAATGCTGTCAGGGCTCCGGTCATAGTTAGCTGGGAAGCCGGAGATAAGCCGGGGTAGTCAGCCGTAATGGCGACTAGAGCATTGTCCATGCTAAGTTGGTGGAACACCCCGTCAATCAGCTCCACCTTTATGTCCAGATCCTTTTCAGAGGCTGGATCAAGGGATCTTCCCGGATCCTCGGGTTGTGGAGCCGGACTGTGTATGCCCTCCACATCCCGGCGTAGTTCCTGCGTCAAAATCATAAAGTAAGACACTTAACTTTGAAAGCATGGATCGGATGAATAAATGTCCGCTTACCTAGCTCCGAGGGTTATTCATGGAGAATCCATTCAATGGGCTCGTTTGGAGTTGGGTAAGCGTCACCATAAAGGCCGGAGGAAGGTATCCCTCCACTTGGAGCGTCACCAGCTCGCTGTGCGGGACTGAACATCTCCTCCAATCTCCTAGCTGAGGGCTGGGAGCGCGAGAGGAGGAGCCGCATTGACGGTCCATGATGGAGTGATTTTTTGTCAGAAGGCGCTCTGATGAGTACTCGCAGAAGGAGGATGGTGTGATTTGGATCTGGATTCTTGCCTCTCTTATAGGCAGCTTATTCGCGCAGCTAGGGGGTAAAATGTAAAAATACCCTGGCCTTTCGCATTCGTACGACACGTGGAAGAGGGCCATTATTGGGCGTGGAAGCCAAGGAGCGCAACATTTATAAGGAAGCCGGACACTATTCGGCAAACACATGGAATTTGGAGGAGAACCCGCCTTGCAACGCCGAAGACAATGTACGCGCCGGACTCATGGTCATTGAAGCCTGGTTCGGGGGCTACTGAGGGAGTCCTGGACTAGGGGGTGTCCGGATAGCCGAACTATCATCATCGGCTGGACTCCAAGACTATGAAGATACAAGATTGAAGACTTCGTCCCGTGTCCGGATGGAACTTTGCTTGGCGTGGAAGGCAAGCTTGGCGATACGGATATGTAGATCTCCTACCATTGTAACCGACTTTGTGTAACCCTAGCCCTCTCCGGTGTCTATATAAACCGGAGGGTTTTAGTCCATAGGACGAACAACAATCATACCATAGGCTAGCTTCTAGGGTTTAGCCTCCTTGATCTCGTGGTAGATCCACTGTTGTACTACCCATATCATCAATATCAATCAAGCAGGAGTAGGGTTTTACCTCCATCGAGAGGGCCCGAACCTGGGTAAAAACATCGTGTCCCTTGTCTCCTGTTACCATCCACCTAGACGCACAGTTCGGGACCCCCTATCCGAGATCCGCCGGTTTTGACACCGACACAACCCATACAAAAGTGCTTCGTATTCTGCTTCGTTATTAGAGGAATCAAAGTGAATCTGGAGCACATATCTGAGCTTATCTCCTCGGGGGGAAACCAACACTACCCCAGCACCGGAACCATTCAGCATCTTAGAGCCATCAAAGAACATGGCCCAGTGCTCCGAGTGAACTTGAGTTGGCAGTTGCTATTCAATCCACTCGGCGATGAAATCTGCTATTGCTTGGGACTTGATGGCTTTCTTTGCCTCAAACTTGATATCAAGGGGAAGGAGTTCAATCGCCCATTTTGCCACTCGACCAGTTGCATCTCTGTTGTGCAGAATCTCTGACAATGGGGCATCGTTGACGATTGTAATGGAATGGTTAGAGAAGTAATGAGCAACCTTCTTAGTGGTCATATAAATCCCATATGCAAGCTTCTGATAATGAGGGTATCTTTGCTTTGATGGGGTCAAAACTTCAGAAAGATAATATACTGGGCGCAGAACTTTAAAGGATTTTCCTTCTTCCCGCTTGACCGTAAGTACTGTACTGACGACTTGTCCTATGGCTGCAATGTAAATCAGCAAAGGCTCTTTGCTGATTGGAGCAGCAAGCACCGGCTGGGTGGAGAGCAGGGCTTTTAGCTCTGCAAATGCTGCAACGGCTTCGGGAGTCCACTCGAACTTGTCTTGACAGGGCATTTCATTCGGAGTATAGTACCAACTTTTTCTGGGTTGGCGTCGATTCCTCATTCGAAAATGAGAAAACTGAGTAACTTTCCGCCAGGAACTCCGAATGTGCACTTTGATGATTAAGCTTGATATCATACCTCCTGAGGTTGGCAAATGTCTCAGGAAGGTCAGTCAGCAGGTCGTAACGTTTCCGTGACTTGACCACAATATCATCCATGTATGCCTCCACATTCCGACTGATTTGAGTGAGAAGACACTTCCGAATCATCCTCATGAACGTGGCTCTGGCATTCTTGAGGCCGAATGGCATGGTGACATAACAGAAGCACCCGAATCGAGTGATGAAAGCTGTTTTGATCTCGTCGGGTCCATACAGACGGATCTGATGGTAACCGGAATAGGCGCTCACATCTCGCAGTCGAATCGACTATTTGGTCGATTCGGTGGAGAGGACAATGATCTTTCGGGAAGGCCCGATTGATATGTTTGAAGTCGATGCACATGCGAAGTGACTTATCCTTCTTGGGGACCATGAAAACATTGGCGAGCCACTCGGAGTGGTAAATCTCTCGGATAAACTCTGCTGCTAAGAGTCGAGCCACCTCCTTGCCAATGGCCTTTCTCTTCTGGACGGCAGACCGTCGAAGATGTTCCTTGACAGGTTTCACTTTTGAGTCGACTCGTAAACGGTGCTCAGCCAGCTCGTTGGGAACACCCGGCATGTCAGAAGGATTCCATGCGAAGATGTCACAGTTCTCACGGAGGAACTGGATGAGCGCTTCTTCCTATTTGGAGTCGAGTGTTGTAGAGATATGAGTCGGAGCAGCACTGGGGTCGGTCGGGTGAATGTGAATCGTCTTTGTCTCACCGGACGACTAAAACGCTAATTCTGAAGCGGGCTTCTTGGCTCGCAACAAATCACTCGAATCTGCAGTTTTCTGGTATTCCTGCAGCTCTACCACTGCCATCTGAGCATCGGCGATCTTTGAGCCTTTCTGAAAGCACTCTTCTCCCTTCTTCTGATTGCCAGTAATAGTGATCACACCTTTGGGACCAGGCATCTTCAATTTGAGGTACACATAGCATGGTCGAGCCATGAAGCGTGCATAAGTTGGCCTGCCCAAAATAGCGTGATAAGCACTCTGGAAATCCACAACTTTAAACGGTAACTTTTCTTTGCGGTAATTCTTGGAATCACCGAAAACCACACATCAAGAGCAATTTGGCCAAGTGACTCAGCCTTCTTTCCAGGAATGACTCCATGGAAACTCATGTTGCTGGTACTGAGTCTGGACATCGGAATGCCCATCCCTTTCAATGTCTCTGCATACAATATATTCAGGCCATTGCCACCATCCATCAAGACTTTAGTCAGTCGAGTTCCTTCGACGACTGGGTCGACCACCAAAGCTTGCCTCCTAGGGGTGGCTATGTGTGTCGGATGATCGGACTGGTCGAATGTGATGGCAGTCTGACACCATTTCAGATAACCGGGTGTCATCGGAGCAACCATATTCACCTCTCGGTTGATAACTTTCCATCGACTTTCGCTTTCAACATCAGCAAAATTCATCAGGGTGGAATTGACCTGGGGATATCCATCATCACTATCTTCTTTGTCTTCAACTTTTTCCGACTCCTTTTCCTTATCTTTGGGTCGTTTCCCCTGGAATTGCTGGATCAAGAGCCAACACTGTCGAGTGGTATGTTTCGGGTAAATGAATTTACCCTCCTCATCTTTCTTCGTGTGGATGTGGCACGGCAAATCCATCACATCATTCCCTTCCTTGTCCTTCACCTTCTTAGGGTTCCAAGACCCATTGGGCTTCCCTTTAAACTTTCCTTGAGTCACGGCCAAGGCCTCTCCGGGAGCACCTGGCTCGGCTTTCCGCTTTTGCTTCCGACTGGAGTTCCCTCCTCCGGTTTCGTGGGCGACTGACTTGTGCTTGTGTTGGTGTACTAAAGTAGGGGTACCTTAGTATCCCGAACTTGCGCACGGGCAGTTGCAACGTCCCGCGGCAAGGCTTGCCGGGTGTCCGCCAAGATCCTCCGTAGTTCCTATTGATGCCATTCAAGAACAAAGTGTTTTAACTAAGAAGACAAGACTCCGGCAAGAGGAGCTTGCCTGGAAGGACAAGGCCATGGCAAGAGGAGCTTGCCGGGAAGGCCAACCAAGGCACTTCAAAGAACCTGCCGCGACGCCCCGCGCGTCCCGGCAAGACCCGACGAGCGACAAGCTTTCGGGTGCGACAAGACAACGACCGCGGCAAGGCGCTTGTCGCGGTGAAGCCACCACTCTACGCCCATGCTCCAGCGCATCCGTCGATGTGTCGCCGCAGGACCGTTCCAGGCGCACGTGGCGGGAAGCTGTGCAGCCAAGAAGTGCGAGGTGGCAAGTGGAGATGACGAGAAGGCCATCGTGGCAAGCGGTGGCGCCCCTAACGGTCGCTTTTCTGCACTGTTTAGGCGATGTGGACGGGCATTAAATGCTCTTGTCCCCTGCTGTCAGAGTTAGGTAGGGTGCACTGTAGATAGCAGTTGTACCAACCACCCTTTTTACATTTGTACCCTTGACTGCGTTGCCACCTGTCGGTGACCCCTTGTGCCTATAAAAGGAGGCCCATGCGCAACGTAGAAGGGGTTCGACTCATTCGAAACTAGAACACTCCCACGCTCTCGAGCAAGAGTAGAATACAATCACAAAGCAGCAGTAGGAGTATTATCTCTCTGGAGAGCTCCGAAGCTGGGTAAAATCGCTCGCATGCTCCGCCTCGATCCGCTCTTCGTGCGCCCTCCGCTCCCTGCCGGACCGAAAAGGGGCCCTGCCCCATAGGTGTTCGTTTCCCACGACAGCTTGCCACTCCGGAGCCGATCCTCTTCTTCACCATTGGCATACTTGGTGGCAATCTCCATCATTCGACTCAGAGACATGTCTCCGGTTCGACCGAATTTCAGGTTTAACTCTCTGTATTTAACGCCTTCCTTGAAGGCACAGACTGCCTGGTGATCAGATACATTCTCTACCATGTGATGCAACGTGATCCATCTTTGGATGTAATCCCTCAGAGTTTCATTCGACTTCTGCACACAAGATTGCAGCTTTGTCAACCCTGCTGGTCGCTTGCAAGTTCCTTCAAATGTTGTGACAAACACTCAGGCAAGATCTTCCCAAGTGTAAATGTTGTTGGGTGCTAACTGATTCAACCATGCTCTGGCCGAGCCCTCCAACATAAGAGGCAGGTGTTTCATGGCCACCTCATCGTTGCCGCCTCCAATCTGAACAGCCACTCGGTAGTCTTCAAGCCAATTATCACGCTTAGACTCACCAGTGAACTTACTGACTCCAGTCGCCAACCTGAAGTTGGGAGGAATCACCGCGGCCCTGATGGCACTGCTGAAACACTCTGGTCCTGAGACATGTACTCTGCTGCTGGTGGGTATATCTCTGTCATGACCTTCTCGGTGAGCTCTATTCCTATCGACTAGACCTTGAACGATAATGGATCTCGCATCAAAGCCTGGTTCCCTGGGGTCGACTGGAATCCTTCGCCCAACACTGTGATGGCGTCTGTCATCCTGTGTCAAGGCACGTATGATCCACCCCTTGGGGGAGGGGTGGGCACTCGACGCCGATCATCACGATTGAATCGGTGATCATACTGCTCACGGTTCTTGTACTGATCATGCCGGTCTCCATGTTCCTCACGCCTCGGGGGCGATCTTGGGCTATGGGCCGACTGGACTGTATTCGCAGCGACGGATCTGCTGTGAATCCTATTCCGTGACTGTGATACAGCTGAATTTTGATCTCCTGCTGCACGGAGTAATGCTCTGATATGTAACAAGCCTCTGCCAGCCTCTGACTGGGAAGGCTGAATCGACTCTGCTATACGGGCTGCAGCTGCTAGATTCTGAATCGGAGTTCGATATACCTGAGTCGTTGGTGGAAAGAGTTGATGTCGACTGGTTTCTAGAACCCATTGTCGTGCACGCTCGTTGAGTGCCCGCTGAAGGTTCTCCAGTCGAGTGCGCTCAGCCAAGTTGGTCAGGCGCGCGTCCTCTAAGGCACGAGCCTTCGGGGTTTCTCCAACGATAGGAGTGTGCAGTGCATCCATGTTCCAGCGGCGAAGTTCTTCCCTCTGCAGCGAAGTGAGGGGCTCGGGGAGATACTCTTCGTGGACCTGCGCCAGATCGCCTCCGCCGTCGCCTCCGTTGGCGCGGGGAAAACCGGGAGGACTGCACGATCCATTGACCATCAGAACCTCCACCGCTGGATCACTGCTGTCGCACTCAGATGCAGTCTCTGCGGAGCCAGTCGAACAGGCCGTAGAGGGATTCATCAGGCTCGATCGCCGCGACTTGTGGGGTGGCCGACTGGCGAGCCACTGCGTGCCTCACCCACTGCTGAAGCCTAGACCGACCAGAACGCTTGCGCCGGCGGGAAACAGAGAGGGAGGACGACACAGGGGTCGACCGGTACTGGGTCGACGGTTGCCGCAGGAGGACACCGCGGACGCACGCGTGAAAGTGCGTCGTCCCGCGGACAGGGAGCGCGTCGATGTCGAGCGGAGCCTCCTGAAGCCAAGCAGAGTCGTCGGCGATGAACGTGAGCGCGCCGAGACGGATCTCGCGGCCCTCAACCAAAACTCCATCTAAAACCATGATGAAAGAGATCGGAAAAATCGCAACTTCTCCAATAAGTTGCTAAGACACCTGCCCCAAGGTGGGCGCCAACTGTCGTGGTTCTAAGTCTGACAGTAGTGTAGGGGGTAGGAATGGAGAGGCAAGATCCTAGCTATGGAGTAGTTGTATACGCAAGATGTTTACGAGTTCAGGCCCTTCTCGGAGGAAGTAACAGCCCTACGTCTCGGAGCCCGGAGGCGGTCGACTGGATTATCAGTATATGAGTTACAGGGGTGCGAACCCTTTACACTGAGGAGGGGGATGGCTTATATAGAGTCCTCCAGACCCCTCCGGCCCTTAGTTATGCAGGGTTTAAGGTACATTAAGGTCGGGCGTTACTGGTAATGCCACAAATAAAGTGCTATGATGACCATAAATGCTACTTAATGACAGACCGTTTGCGTGCAGAGTGATTTTAGGTCTCCTGGCAGTCGAGTGGTTGGCTTCATGGTCGAGTGTCTTCGAGTCCGTTGAGTGGAAAACTTCCAGGTCGACTGAAAGGTGGTTCCTTCTAGAGATGTCCTTGGGGAGGGTATGTTGGACAGGTCCATGACCCTACCCTAGGTACATGGCTTCAACACCCGCGTACGAGGAGCGGCGAGGAAATAGACGAGTTGTTGAAAAATTGGAAAGAGTGCTCGAAAGCGGGAAAGAAGCAAAAGGCGCCAGAGCCACTGCTGAAGGTATGGAAAACGAGGTCTGTTTTCTGGGACTTGTCGTACTGGAAGATCCTCCCTGTGCCTCACAGCCTTGATGTCATGCATATCACGAAGAAAGTGTGCGAGAGTCTGCTTGGTACCCTGCTCAACATGCCAGATGAGCCGAAAGTAAGGGCAGACTTGAAATCAATGGGCATCAGGGAGGAGCTTCACGCAAAACGCCCTAACGATGATGATGATGATGATGATGATGATGATGATGATGATGATGATGAGGCGAAGGACACGAAAAGTCGTTGCAAAGGCAAAAAGGCCAAGAAGATCGAAAATGACTTCCCTCCCGCGTGCTTCACTCTAAGTCAGGAGGAGATCGAGCAGTTTTTTACCTGCCTCGTAGGAGTAAAACTTCCTTACGGTTACGCAGGGAAGATAAGAAGATACCTAGACTCAGCGAAGCAGAAGTTCAGCGGGATGAAGTCTCACGACTGTCACGTGTTGATGATGTAGATACTTCTAGTTGCAATCCGTGGGATCATGGACGCGCACGTCCGTGAAACGCTATTTGTCCTATGCAACTTTTTTGACGTCATCTCTTGGAAGTCGGTTGGCGTGAGGCAACTCAGAAGGCTACAGGAAGAGATCGTGGTGATACTATGCGAGCTTGAGATGTACTTCCCGCCCGCATTCTTCGATGTTATGGTGCATTTGCTGGTCCATATGATGGAGGATATCATCCAACTCGGGCCGACGATCGTGCACAGCATGATGCCGTTCGAAAGGATGAATGGTGTCATCAAAGGATACGTTCGCAACAGGTCACGTCCAAAGGGAAGCATAGCCAGGGGCTTTCTGACCGAAGAGTGCATCTCCTACTGCACGAATTATCTAGGCATCAAGAACCCCATTGCTCTGTCCGTCAACAGGCACCTCGGCAGGCTCGCTGGATGGGGTCACCGTGAGGGTCGCCGCGAAATGCATGTCGACTTCAAGGGTTGACTCGCCGACTTTGAAAGAGCAAACCTAGTCGCGCTACAATACATAGACGTGGTCGATCCTTGGGTGGTAGAGCACAAAACCTTTATTGAGAAGACAGAGACGCACAATGACCGAGGCCAACAGAGGATAGATGGAGATATAATCAAAGAGCACAACTCATGTTTCACGCGTTGGTTCAAGGAGAAGCTTCTGCCGTACCCTTTACATGAGGATTCTTCTGTGGAAGAACAACTCATATTCACCTTGTCACAGGGTGTCGAGCACAACCTGATGATGTATGAGGCGTATGATATCAACGGCTACACATTCTACACTGAGGGAAAGGACATGAAGAGCGATGGTTATCAGAACTCCGGGGTAACGATGGAATCCTACACCGGTAACGACGAGGACAAATACTACGGAAGGATCGAGGAGATCTGGGAGCTGAGCTACGCTGGAGAGAAGGTCCTGATGTTCCGTGTCAGATGGGCCAAGAGCGTCCTAAAAGAAGACCGGTATTTCACCACCATGGTTATACCCGAAACCAAATCAAAGACGCGGGCGCAAACGTCAGCGCGAAAAATGAGCCATGGGTACTGGCATCCCAAGTGGACCAATGCTTCTTTATTACCGACCGGTCAAAGCCCAGTCGTGTTGTCGTGAGGAGAGGCAAAAGGAAGATCATCAGAATGGATGGAGTCGCCAATGAGCAAGACTTCGACAAGTACGGCGACCCGGAGATGGAACATGACGACGACGATGAAATGCCATACACAACAAGAAGAAGCAGGACCACCCTACCTAAAGGACGTCTGTTCAACAGAAGAACTCCATTTGCGAAAAATAAGGGCAAGATGATTGTGAAAAGATAGCTAGCTAAGATCGATTGTATTTAAATTGTAGTCTTCATTTCTCTATTGTATTTCGACATATGGAATTGAATTTCTAACTCACAAAAAGTATTGAATTTGTTAATATTTTTGAACTCGTGAATATTTTAGAATTTCATGGGCACTTTTTGAATTCCTGAATATTTTTTCAAATTTGGTGATATTTTTCCATATTCATAAATGTTTTACCAATTCACAAATGTTTTGCAACTAAAAATCCAAAAAAAAGGTTACTAATGGCGCACCCCTAGGAGGTGCGCCATTGCTGTCAAGGTACTTATGGCGCACCCCTAGGAGGTGCGCCATTGGTATACCAATTTTTATTTAATTAGGTTCATTAAATCTAGAAAAATAGTGTTTGCATTTTGGAAAATGTTCATTAAATCTAGAAAAATGTTCATTAAATCTAGAAAAATAGTGTTTAAATTTTTTGAACTCATGAATAATTTTAAATTTCATGGGCACTTTTTGAATTCATGAATATTTTTAATTATTTAAATCTAGAACCTCACCGCTATGAGGACGCCGCGGAAGACACCGATCCTGACTACACAACCCCTAGTGGCGTCGGGGATGACACCACTGATGGTGCCGTCGAGGATGCCACCACTGAAGATGGCAGCGCACGCACAGATGGCATCCAACCGAAGAGGCAACAGAAGGACCGGCGCCCGAACGTGCTCGGCACCGTCAAGCAGGAATTTACTGAAGTGTCCTCCAGTGGGCATCCAACGGCGCCCAAAGAATTAGTTAGTGCGTACTCGGGACAACTCGAGTGCATTCTCGGGAGCACCGTCTTGATCAACACCGAGAACCTAAGGCATCATGACCGAGGGAATTTGCGCAACCTCCTCTTCACAAAGCTGCACGAACGATACAAGTTCCCCAGTGACGTCGCAAACACACACCTCTCAGGGAATAAAGTGAACAGTGCTGCCCTCACGAAGATGAGCACGGCCCTGGCTACTTGGAGAGCCGCGGTGAGGAGAAGGATTCTAAGAGGTGATAGTTATGAGAAGATCAAGGAGACAAATCCTTCGATCAGCGAAGCTGACTACCAGAGTTCAAGACCAAGTGCGAGAGCAATGCAACCGCGGAATCAAGTCAGTGGGGGAAAGATATGCGGGACTTGAACTTAGGGGTCCACAAACTTGGTCCCGACGGTTACAGAGTGGCGGAACCTATATGGGACAAGGAGGACGCAGAGCGTGCCAAGCAAGGCCTACCGCCCCTCTTCGATAAATACTGTGACAAGCAAACCAGGAACTATGTCAGGGCCCAGTACAAGGTGGACCCGGTAACAAAGGAGCTTACCAAAGATCCGAAGACCAAGGCGCTTGAGCTTGTTCTGGTAAGGAATACACCCCCGCGTAATTAGCTCCATATGGTTGCATTCTAATTAAAGAAGCCAAATTTCTAAATGGTTCGCGTTCTGTCATGGGGAATGAACACCTATGGGGCAGGGCCCCTTTCGGTCCGGCAAGGGAGCGGAGGGCGCACGAAGAGCAGATCGAGGCGAAGCACGCGAGGGTTTTTACCCAGCTTCGGGGCTCTCCGGAGAGATAAAACTCCTACTGCTGCTTTGTGGTGGTATTATGTTCTTGCTCAAGAGCGTGAGCGTTCTGTGTTTTTGAAGCCGTCGAACCCTCTCTACGTTGTGCATGGGCCTCCTTTTATAGGCTAAAGGGGTCACCAACAGGTGGCAACGCGGAGAGGGGTATAAAAGTAAAAAGAGGGGTTGGTACAACCGCTATCTACAGTGCCCCCTACCTAACTCTGACGGCAGGGGACAAGGGAATTTAATGCCCGTCTGGTCGCCCAAACAGTGCAGAGAAGCGAACGTTAGGGACGCCACCGCCTGCCACGATGGCCTTCTCATCATCTCTACTTGCCACCTCGCACCGCTTGGCTGCACAGCTCCCCGCCACGTGTGCCTGGAACGATCCTGTGGCAACACGTCGTTGGATGCGCTGGAGCGTGGGCGTAGAGTGGTGGCTTCGCCGCGGCAAGCGCCTTGCCGCGGTCGTTGTCTTGTCGCACCCGAAAGCTTGTCGCTCGCTGGGTCTTGCCGGGACGTGTAGCGTGTCGCGGCAAGTTCCTTGGCTGGCCTTCCCGGCAAGCTCCTCTTGCCGGGGCCTCGTCCTTCCCGGCAAGCTCCTCTTGCAGGGGCCTTGTCTTATTAGTTAAAACACTTTGTTCTTGAATGGCATCAATATGAGCTATGGAGGATCTTGGCGGACGCCCGGCAAGCCTTGCCGCTGGGCGCTGCGACTGCCCGTGCACAAGTTTGGGGTACAAAGGTACCCCTACTTTAGTACACCGACAGGAGCCCCCGGGCCTGGTCCACACACGGTGCCGAGCGCTGTTGGGCCAGGCCCAAAACAGGGCACGGACACACGCGGCCTGGGTCCATACCAAATCTAACTCCGTATCCACCGCGCCCTCCCGTAACGGCACGCGTCAAACGCGGCGTCGTGGGAGAGATCGTGGGCAATTCTTTAATCAGGAAAGGTGTAACGTTCGCCTCTCCTCTTTATAAGCGGAGAAAACAGGGGCCGTTCCCCCACCTTCGCCACTTGCGGTTCCTTCCTCAGAAAGCTCCGCCCGCTTCCCAAGCCGAAAGAGAGCAGCGCCCCGCCCTTGCCGCCGTCGTCGCCGCCGTCGCCGCCAACTTCCTCCACCGCTTCCGCCATGGCTCCGAAGATCGGGAAGAGCGTGAAGTCGGCCGAGGCGCTGCGGCTTGAGGCATTGCGCAAGGAACGAGCACTTTCCCCCCCCCCCCCTGAGCTCACCCCGAAGGCGCTGCGGGAGGAGTTCTATCTCTTCTGGTCGACGGAGACGCGGGCGCATTCGCGCACGCAGGTACTCTCCGCCGAAGCTTCTACTTCAAAAAAGTGTCCCAGAGGATACTATTTCTTCCCCCTGTTCTTCTATTGCGGGCTTTGCCAACCTTTTTCCGATTTCTTCTGCGATATCATGAATACCTACGGGTTTCATCTTCTTGACTTCACCCCCAACGCCGTTCTGACAATGGCGGTTTTCGCACACCTCTGCGAGAACTTCGTTGAAATCCACCCAAATGTCGCCCTCTTTCGCCACTACTTCATACCCCGGGCCGAGAAGGGAGAGCCCTTAGCTGGCGGGATCGCCTGGATCTCGAGGGTCGGCGTGAAGGAGGTTTATCTAGAGGGCGAGCTCCGCAGCAAGTGGGACGAGTGGAGGGCGGAGTGGTGCTGGATTGTTGACGCGGATCCGCAGCCATTCACCAGCCTGCGTCAAGCCCGATTGGTGCGCGGCGGCGACTGGAGCGCCCTGGCGGCGGACGACGCCAGATTGAAGATCGCCACCACGCGGATTCTGTGGCTCAGGCTTGCCGGGCTTACTGTAGAGGCCGTTGGCGCGGACTTCCTTCGCCGCCGCATCGCCCCTCTGCAGGAGAGGAAGAGGCCCGCCTGGCTGTTCGGGGGCCCGGCAGATATCATGAGGCTGCGTCCAGGCCTCAATTTTAATTTCACGGTTCTGGAGCTGGATGGGATGCTCAAGGAGCTGTTCAAGCACGACGCCAACCATCCGGAGTGGTTCAGGCTACCGCGGGGTGTCGTACCCTTGTGCAATAACTCCCAGCTCGATCGCATCCGCGCAATGATGCCGGAGTGCGACTCGCACGGGATTATCCCAACGTGGCAGGAGCCTACCGACGACGTCGTGCAGAACTTCTTCGACAACTTGGTGGAAGTGGCGAATCGTGCCGACGAGCAGAGGCTCCTCACCCGCGACACCACTGATGATGAAATGCGGTACATCGCCACCAGGGCCGAAGAGGCAGCGGCAGCCGCCGCCGCCGGCGAGTTTGGGTTCACGTTGGAGGAGGCAGAGGCGGCCGAGGCGGCAAGCCTTGCCGACCGGGAGGACCTTGGCGGGGAGGTCGTTGGCGAGGGGGAGCCCGAGGCCGAGGCGAGCGAGCCTGCCGGGGGCGCGAGTGGCCAGCCATCTTCAAGCAGCTTACCGCAGACGGGGACCTCAGTGCAGCCCCCAGCTCAACCAAGGAGGCGCCTCCGCAAGACTGGAGACACAGCAGGGCGGCGGGCAGGCCAACAGGCGCAGCACCGCGGGACACGCTCTACCGCGACAAGCACCGTTGCCGCGGGAGCATCTCATGCCGCGCCGGCAACTGGAGCGGGATCTTCTCGAGCCTCTACTCCTGATCCTGCCGCGGTCCCCGCCAAGCGTCCAAGGGAGCCTACTCCTCTGCCTTGTCGCGCTGAGAGGGTGCCGGACTTCGACCTCTCCGCGCTGAGCTCCGACGAGGAGGAAGAAGAAGAGGAGGAGTAAGATTTTCTTCTTGTTGTACTTATGTTTCTTCGATTCTTGCTGTTTCCTGTCTTGTATCTGATCTGCTTCCCTCTGAACCTCGTTCCATTTTAGGACTCTGGCCGAGAGAGCGGCGAAGAGGGCCAAGGTCCCCGTGGTTGTCATCGAGGACGATCCTGCTGTGATGGCAGAGGACACGTCCGAGACTACCTTGACGGACCCGGCAACCTCTCCTCGAAGCAGCCCCCAGCGCAGCCCCCATCGTAAGTATTTGTTCACTTCTTGTTGTGGGGCACGCATGGGTGATTTCTCCTTGCTGATATCTTAGTTGTTAACTTGCTTGTGCAGGAGCAGAATAGGCCCATCAGGAGCAACCAGAAGCCGCTCCGGAGGTGCAATCTGCTTCAACTACGCCGCCAAGGGGCGACTCTCCGTCAAGGGAGCGCTCTCCGGCAAGGGAGCGGACCCCGGCAAGGGGCAGTTCCCCGGCAAGGGACGGAACCAGCGAGCCTTCGGTGGTGGAGCCCATGGTCATGGAGCCCAGCACAGGTAACCCTCGTCGGAAATTTTCCCTTGGGTTCTTCTTCTTCTGGTCTTCTTTTTGGATATTTGTTTGACTTTTTCTCCCCCCTTTTCCTGCCTTCAGATCCTCCCTCTGCGGAGCCAATGGAGACCGAGGCCACCGGCGAGGAGAACTTGCGCAGCGATACTGGCGATGCCGCTGCTACTGAAGAGGAGGCCGGCGCTGATGACCCCGCCGATGAAGAGGCCGCCAAGGCTGCTGGCGCTGGAGCTGGCGAGGGATCCAGCGATCATACTGACGACCCGGGGGCCGCGGGAGCGCAGGGCGCTACACCGAACACCGATCCCTCCGCCGCTGACACAGCGCCAGGCCCCAAAGAGCCCCAGCCCGGCGCCTACTTGAAGGCCGGCGAAGGTATCTTCATCAGGCTCCCCTGGGCATCGAGTTCCAGGGCGCCGGTCGAGGGAGAGGCTTTCGACGGAGAAGTACTCGCCTCCGCTGGGCTGGCGGTGGTTGACGCGCCAAGCAGCAGCGGCGGCGAATCTGAAGAGGAGCAGCTGCTCCGGAAGTTGGTGTCGCTCTACCGCGCCCGACAAGCGAAGCTGGAGTCCCCGGAAGCGCTTGTCGCTCGGGCGGGAGTTGACATAGAGAAGCATGCGGAGGAGCTCCAGAGCCGCAACAAAGAGGCCCTCTGGTCCATCGTGGAGGAGAGGGCGCAGCTTGTCGAGGCGAAGAAGGCGTTCATCCTTGAGAAGGCTGAAGCCGAGGAACAGCAGAGGCTTGCCGCTGAAGAGCTGTCCACCCGGGAAGGTGAACTAACATAGCGGAAAGTCAATCTGGACAGCTACGAGGAGGAGCTCGTCGCACGCGAGCAATCACTTGGCGGGGCACTCAAAGAAGCGAAGGACGCTGCCGCAGCTGCCGAGGCCGCCAAGAACGAATTAGAGATGAAGATGACGCAGCTGGAGGCTGATATGAAAGGGAAAGATGAGGAGCTTGCCGCGCTCCAGCGCGAATGCGAGAAGGATGCTCTTGCTCATGGTGATCTGCAAGTCCAACTCGCTGACAAGGGCAAGGAACTGAACACCGCCAAGGACTCAAATGCCGATTTAGAGCTGAAGCTGGCTACACTGACGGAGACGCTGGGCGGCACCAAGAAGCGAGAGGAGGATTTGAAGAAAGAGATCAAGGCCAACGAGGAGCTGCTAACGAGGGCCGCCGAGACTCAAGACACCTTCAAGGCTACGGTGGAGCTCTGGACGGAGGGCCTTGTCAACATCGCTGCAGTCATCGACGAAGAGCTGGCGGAACTGGACTTGGCGGGCTTCGGGTACTCCTCCGACGAGAACCTCCAGCCCAGCGCCAAACTTACTCTTTTCTTAAAGGGTGTAGTGACGGCTCTCCAGCAGCTCCGGGAAAGGATCCCAAAGAAGCTGGCTGACGAGTCGCGCGCAATCTGCGCCAAGGTCTTGGAGAAGGTGTTGGTGAAGATACTCTTCCGTAATCCGGGCCTCGACCTCACCCGCGTCCTAAAGAAGCTGCCGGCGGGTGCTGATCTTGAAGAGCTCAAAGCCATTGTCGCACCCATTGTCGACAAGGTGAATGAAGTCAGGAGGATCGACGGCGAGCACGTGGATTAGGCCACTCTTCTTCTCCTTTCCTTGTCGCTGTTATTTAAGTTATGAGAACAATTTAGTCAGTGCCGCAACAAGTTACTTTTGTAATATAACTTTATTCTGGGCAATGCTTGCTACGCTATCTCCTTTACTTGATTCCTTTTCTTTGTATGTTTTTACCCTTCGCTTTTAGGAATCTTGCCGGCGCAGGCACGCTTGCCGCGAGCGCTGAGCGCGGAACATCAGCAGCTTGCTGGCGGTGCCGCCTCCGGCAACAAACCTTGCCGCAACTAGTTGCAGCACACTTAAGTTGTTGAGCGGACTCGAAACAAAGTAAGGGCGCAACTAGCTACGAGGAGGTTCCTCCGCGCACAGGTTTTCCATACAAAGCACGGTCGTTCAAGGAAGATAACTTAAAATTTTAAAAACTGATCATGCTTAGACTTTGGCTACTTAGCTTTTTCTTTTTGTCGTCTGTGTCCCGGCAAGGCCAAACTTCTTTGAACGACGCCTAGTCCACACCATTATCTTCTTATCTTCTCCTTCCCCCCGGTGAACTTGTGGGTGAAGGAACCTTCTCTTTGAGAAAAAGAAGAGAAAATAACGATATGGAGCCTTAAGGCTCGTTATTGCTTACCGGGGCAAGTGCTGCACAAAGTGTCAGATAAAGCATGCAAAAAAGAAAGAATGCTTGAAATTTGACAAGATGTGCGAAGCACATGAACTTTATTTATGCACGGGATCTGCGCCCGGCTTTGTACAAAGGGTTACACGCAACAGCGGCAAGGCTTGTACAAAAGGTGGTTGTCGGAACAGCAGGTTCCGGCAACCGCGCCTTAGGGATAAAACTTACGGAGATGCTCTATGTTCCAGGAGTTGCTCACCGGAAAGCCATCTTCGGTCTCAAGGCGGACAGCGCCTGGCCTAGTGACTCGTTTTACCCGATAAGGGCCTTCCCACTTCGGCGTCAACTTGTTGGAATTCTTGGCGGATTGAACGCGCCGAAGAACAAGGTCGCCTTCCTCGAAACTTCTCGCATTAACTTTGCGGCTATGGTAGTGACGCAAAGCTTGCTGGTATCGAGCAGCTCGTATAGCAGCCTGAAGACGATCTTCCTCAAGGAGCAGCGCGTCATCTTGCCGCAGCTGCTCTTGCTCAAACTCATCATAAGAGAGCACTCGAGGCGATCCGTATATGAGTTCCGTGGGGAGAACTGCTTCTGCTCCATAGACTAGAGCAAAAGGTGTCTAGCCAGTGGCTCGATTTGGCGTCGTCCTAATCGACCAAAGAACCACTGGCAGCTCCTTGATCCAATTTTTTCCGCACTTGTGCAGCCTGTCAAAAGTTCTGGTCTTGAGCCCGCGCAACACTTCAGCGTTTGCCCTCTCCGCTTGACCATTGCTTCTCGGGTGAGCAACACAAGCGAAGCAGATCTTGGCGCCAAGATCTTGGACGTACTGCATGAAGGTGCGGCTCGTGAATTGTGTGCCATTATCGGTGATGATCCTGTTAGGGACTCCGAAGCGGCAAACAATTGACCTGAAGAACTTGACTGCTGACTGTGCTGTCACCTTCCTCACTGCTTCCACCTCCGGCCACTTCATGAACTTGTCGATCGCCACGTACAAGTACTCGAAGCCCCCGACAGCTCGGGGAAAGGGGCCGAGGATGTCGAGCCCCCAGATCGAAAATGGCCAGGATAAAGGGATTGTTTGGAGAGCTTGAGCTGGTTGATGTATTTGCTTGGAGTGGAACTGGCACGCTTCACACTTGGTTACTTGTGCAGTTGCATGCTGGAGGGCTGTCGGCCAAACGAAACCTTGCCGGAAGGCTTTGCCGGCAAGTGCTCTTGCGCCAATGTGGTGACCACATATGCCACCATGTATCTCCGCCAACAGCTCTTGTCCTTCTTCCCGGGAAATGCACTTCAATTTCACTCCGTTGAATCTTCTTCTGTACAGTATGTCATCGACAAACTGCTACATACTTGATTGCCGGGCTACTCTTTCGGCTTCTTCTTGCTCTTCGGGAAGTTCTCATGTTTGAAGGGAACGGACAATCTGCTGCGCCCATGCCAGAGCCTGCGGCTCAACGATAAGGACTAAAGGCACAAATGCTGCTGCGGGAACATCAGCTTCTACGGCAAGAACCTGGGGTTCAGCTGGAGCTTGATGTTCCCTGGCAAGCTCGCCGGAGCAAAACTTGTCGGGAGCGTCTGCTTCAACGAAACAAACCCTAGGGCTTGCCGGAGCAGACTGCTCCTCAGCACTCTTGGTGTTGATCTTAGGGACCTTCTTGGCGGTGGCTTCGGGGAGCTCAGCCGGAAAGTAGTCACCAGAAATCAACTTCCTCTTCTTGCTCTGTCCAGTTGATGGTGTTACAGATGGTTGAGTCAACTTGAGCACAAAGATCCCTGGTTCCACAGGCAACTTGAGTGCGGCGCATTTTGACAGGCCATCTGCAATGTCGTTCTGAGCTCTCGGAACATGTTCCATCTGTAGGCCGTCAAAATGCTCTTCTAGTTTTCTCACTTCATCAATGTAGGCTTC
Source organism: Triticum timopheevii (assembly GCA_963921465.1). Taxonomy (NCBI): domain Eukaryota; kingdom Viridiplantae; phylum Streptophyta; class Magnoliopsida; order Poales; family Poaceae; genus Triticum; species Triticum timopheevii. The sequence continues at coordinate 215,820,815 of OY997268.1, forward strand.
CATCAACGGACTCTGATAATCTTTGTTAACTTGGCGGATGACAAGTTGCGAGTCACCCCTGACAATAAGCCTCTTGATCCCAAGGTCTGCCGCGATTCTGAGTCCGGCAAGCAAGCCTTCATACTCTGCAGTATTGTTTGTCGCTTGCTCCTTGGGAAAGTGCATCTGGACCACGTACTTGAGGTGCTCTCCGGTGGGTGTGACAAGTAGTACACCCGCACCAGCGCCTTGCAGCAAAAAGGCACCATCAAAGTACATGACCCATTCCTTGTTTGCTTCCTTGACGGGAATGCTCGTTTCCGGAGTTTCTTCATCAGGTGTTGGTGTCCACTCTGCTATGAATTCTGCCAATGCTCGGCTCTGGATAGTTGAGGTACTCTCAAATTTGAGGCCAAAGCTCGACAGTTCCAGTGCCCACTCGACAATCCTGCCTGTTGCTTCTGGATTCTGCAGTATCCTCTTCAACGGAAAGCGAGTGACAACTGTGATCTCATGTGCTTGAAAGTAATGGCGCAGCTTTCTCGAGGCCATGAGAAGGCCGAAAAGCAACTTCTGCACTCTAGAGTACCTTGACCTAGCCCCCTGTAGAAGGGAACTGACAAAATAAACTGGGCGCTGCACCATCTTCTTCTGCTTCTCTTCCTCTGGCTGCACAGATCTATCCTTGTCGGGACCAGAGCTTGTCGGGGAAGCCCCCTGCTTGTCCCTGGATGTGCTTGCCGCGGCCGCTGGCTCATCATCTGCCTCCCTCTCCGCTACCAACGCAGCACTAACCACTTGATTGGTTGCCGCTAGGTATAGCAGCAACTTCTCTTGTGGCTTAGGTGCGACAAGTATTGGAGTGGAGGACAGATATTTCTTCAAGTCTTGTAGCGCAGCCTCCGCTTCTGGAGTCCATTTCATTGGACCTGCCTTTTTCAAAATTTTGAAAAACGGCAGGGCGCGTTCAGCAGACTTGGAAATGAACCTGCTGAGAGCAGCAACGCAGCCGGCAAGCCTTCGTACATCCTTGACGCGCTTCGGTGCTTCGATCTGCTCAATGGCCTTGATCTTGTCGGGATTAGCTTCAATCCCCCTCTGAGATACAAAGAACCCGAGAAGCTTGCCGGAAGGGACTCCAAACACACACTTCTCGGGGTTGAGCTTGAGGTTGATCTTGCGCAGATTTGCAAAGGTCTCATCCAAGTCTTGGATCAAAGTTTCTTTGTCCTTGCTCTTGACCACTATGTCATCCATGTAAGCTTCCACATTTCTGTGCAACTGTGGCTCAAAAGCATGACTGACTACCCTTGCAAATGTTGAACCAGCATTCTTTAGTCCGAAAGGCATCCGTACAAAGCAGTACGTGCCACATGGAGTAATGAATGCGGTTTTCTCTTCATCCTCTTCTGCCATGAAGATCTGGTGATATCCTGAGTATGCATCAAGAAATGAAAGCAAATCACATCCTGCCGTGGAGTCAACAATCTGGTCTATGCGTGGCAAGGGAAATGGATCCTTGGGACAAGCTTTATTAACATCAATGAAGTCAATACAAAGCCTCCATTTCCCATTCGCTTTGCGCACGACTACAGGATTGGCCAGCCACGTTGGATGGAGCACTCCTCTGACCAGGCCTGCTGCTTCCAACTTCTTGATCTCTTCAGCAATGAATTCTTGTCGCTCCACTACTTGTTTCCTTACTCTCTGCTTGACGGGCCGCGCGTGAGGGCAGACGGCAAGGTGGTGCTCAATTACTTTCCTGGGAACACCGGGGATGTCAGATGGTTGCCATGCAAACACATCGACATTCGCCCGCAGGAAAGCAACGAGCGCGCTTTCCTATTTAGGGTCAAGCGTGGCACTGATGGTGAAGGTACCACTAGTGCCGTCCTCCTTGGCGGCCACTTTCTTGGTCTCTGGTGAAGCTGTCTTTGCCTTCTTGCATTTGCTGGTGGAGCTCGATGGTGCGTCCTCGACGGTAGCGCAGCACTCCGAAGAGGTGCGCTTGCCGGAGTGGGCATCAGAGCTGTTCTTGCCGGACTTGGTCTTCTTCTTCCCCCCGGGAGCTTCAGCGGCAAGTGTCTTGCGATCCGCTGCAGCTGCTGCTTCCCGGTAGATCTTGTCGGTACAGATAAGGGCATCTTTCTTGTCGCCAGGGACAGAAATGACACTTATCGGACCGGGCATCTTGAGCACGTTGTAAGCATAATGAGAGGCTGGCATGAACTTGGCGAGCGCTGGACGGCCAAGTATCCCATTGTAGGGCAATGGGAAATCAGCAACGTCAAAGGTGACCTTCTCTGTCCTGAAGTTCAGCTCGCTGCCAAATGTCACTGGCAGTGTAACCTTCCCCTTCGGCTTGCTCCTTCCCGGGTTGATTCCTTGAAAAGTGCCGGTCTCTTCGAGCTCGCTGTCGGGGATCTGGAGCTTCTTGAGCACCGCGTAGGAGATCGGATTCAAGCCGGCCCCGCCGTCAACCAGCATCTTCGTGACCTTGAGGTTGCGGATAGTTGGTGAAACCAACATCGGCAAGCACCCGACCGCAGTTATGCGATCAGGGTGATCCTCAACATCAAAGATGATGGGCGTGCTGGACCACTTCAGAGGCTTGCGCGACTCAACTGATGGTTCTGCTGCATTAACTTCACGCACCCACTGTTTGAGCTGGCGGTGCGAAGTATGCAGAGAAGCACCACCATCGACGCACAAAACCTCCGTTGCTTTCTGAAACTCCTGCTCGTCGGCCTCATCCTCATCCATCTCTTCATCTTCGTCTTCGTCTTCCTCTTTGTCGCTGCCGCGGGGAGGCCTGTCTCCTTGCCGCTGCTTGGCCTTGCCGCGTCACCCTCCCTGGCCGGGACGCTTCTTGCCGGATCCTCCACCACCTTCTTGGGCCTTCTCTTTGTCGCGGCGCTCGTATTCAGCTTTCTGTAGCTCAACAAGCTGCTCAACCTTCTTGCAAGTCTGGAGATCATGGCCCTTGGTGCGGTGGATCTTGCAGTACTGCTTGCCGGAGCCGTCCTACTTGTCGGCGGCTACCACAGCCTCGCCGGAGTCACCAGCTTTGGCCTTCTCGGCGCCACCTCCGTTGCCGGACTGCTCGACAACTAGCACATCCTTAGCTTTCCTCTTTCTGTTATTTCGCCTCTGGTTCTTTTTTGCCGGGGCGGCATCCTCACTGTCAGATCCTTCTGCTCCTGCGTTCTCTCCGGGGAGTTTCCTCCCCTCCTCAGCACGTGCGCATTTGTCGGCCAGAGCATATAGCTCGCTGACATCTCTGATTTTGCACATCGCCATCTCCTCCCTCATCCTGCGGTTACGCACGTTCTGATGGAATGCGCTAATAACCGCGGCAGGGTGGACGTCTGTCGGTGTACTAAAGTAGGGGTACCTTAGTATCCCGAACTTGTGCACGGGCAGTCGCAGCGACCCGCGGCAGGGCTTGCCGGGCGTCCGCCAAGATCCTCAACGGCTACTTTGATGCCATTCAAGAACAGAGTACTCAAGCTAAGGCCCCGGCAAGAGGAGCTTGCCGGGAAGGCCGACCAAGGCCCCGGCAAGAGGAGCTTGCCGGGAAGGCCAACCAAGGCCCCGGCAAGAGGAGCTTGCCGGGAAGGCCAACCAAGGCCCCGGCAAGAGAAGCTGGCCGGGAAGAAGACAAGACCCCGGCAAGAGGAGCTTGCCAGGAAGGCCACTCAAGGCATTCCAAGAAAACTTGCCACGATGCACCACGCGCCCCGGCAAGGCCCGGTGAGCGACAAGCTCCCGAACACGACAAGACGACGACCGCAGCAAGGAGCTTGCCGCGGGAAACCCCCACTTCGCGCCCGTGCTCCAGCACTCCTGCCAACGTGTCGCTCTGGGGCCTTCCCAAGCGCACGTGGCAGGAGGCCGTGCAGCTAGGGGTGCGAGGTGGCAAGCAGGCGCTGGCGAGGGGCCATCGTGGTGATCGGTGGTGCCCCCAACGGTCGTTTCATACACTGCTTGAGCGACCAGACTGGCATTAAATGCCCTTGTCCCCTGCCGTCAGAGTTAGGTAGGGGACACTGTTGGTAGTAGTTGTACCAACCCGCGTTTTTACCTTTCTACCCCTCTTTCTACGCTGCCACCTGTCGGTGACCCCTTTAGCCTATAAAAAGTAGGCCCATGCGCACGTAGAAAGGGTTCGGAATTTTGGTTCCGCAGCTTGGGGGTTTGGCTGATTCGACGCCACACCCGCTCTCTCGAGCAAGAACAGAATACAAACACAAAGCAGCAGTAGCAGTTTTATCTCTCCGGAGAGCTCCGAAGCTGGGTAAAAATCTCCCCCGCGCGCTCTCGCCTCGATCTGCTCTTCGTGCGCCCTCCGCCCCCTCGCCGGACTAAAAAAGGGGCCCTGCCCCATAGGTGCTCGCCCTCCCAGCGCGGCGACAACGTCTAGGATGTTGCGCTGCACTTGGCTGAATCTTTGAATGTACTTGCGCAGGGGTTCTCCTTCTTTCTGGGCGAGCAGATGAAGATCGCTCTCCTGGCCATGGGGCTTGTGGCCGCCTGTGAAAGCGCCGACAAACTGATGGCACAGATCTGCCCATGAAGAGATGGAGTTGTCCGGCAAGTGCATGAGCTAAGATCTGACGTTGGGCTTGAGCACCAGCGGGAAGTAGTTGGCGAGGATCTTCTCGTCGCGCCCCCCGGCAGCCTGCACCGCGATGGTGTAGACGATGAGGAACTCTGACGGATGTATTCTGCCATCGTACTTCTTGGGTACATATGGCTTGAAATTCTTGGTACTGGGCCACTGGACCTGCCGCAGCTCACGAGTGAACGCAGGGCAACCTACCGCGTACGACAAGTCGCCTGGTTCCCCTGGTGCATGCATATCAACAGTGGGCCCAGCGCGCTAGTCTGACTGACGCCGCGCTTCTCTTCGACGCTCGATGCGAGTACGAGCATCTTCTTGTCGTCGTTCTTGGAGAACTTGGCACTGATCGCGACGAGCTCGCGGGTCCGACGATGCGGTGGAGTTGGTGTCAAGGTTAGACCGGCGAGTCGGCGATCTTGGCCTTCGGGGCGGGGAGTGCACGGTGGTGGCACCCCCACCGGTCTTGTCGGCGTCGGCTTGCGCCTGGGCTTCTTGCCGGGGCTTCGACGTGCTCGGTTGCCGGGGCTTGTCGCCGTTGGCGAAGCCGATGAGGCTCTGAATGGTGGCCCTCCAATCGTCGATCTTGTCTGGCGCTGGAGGGTAATCTAGAAGTAGCTGGGCTCGGGCCAACGCTTCCTCTGGAGTCTTGGGCGGCGGTGGCGAACGACGCGAGGAGCGGGATATGCTCAAACTTCTAACAGTGCTAGAAGGAGCAACATCTCGTCCAGGCGACCGTACTGCGCTCGTGCCAACATGTTGACGCGCATGTTGGCCTTGAGCGTCACGCGATCCACCAGCTCGGCCTTGTTCCAACGCGAGTACGGTGCTAGGAGCACCATGGCGTTGTCGATCCTGCACCTCCTGGGAGGGGTGCGGTGTATGTACAGACGCCGAAGCTTGCGGGGCCTTGTCCTTGGACCTGGTGACGATGTGAGTCCCCCCGTTGGCGCCCGTTCCTCCGCCGGTGTCTACCCCACCGCCCGTTTGCTCCGGTGGCGGTGGGATCGACGTGGACGGAGCGGCCACCTCCGAAGCCTTCTTCTTCGGTGGCATGTCGATGAAGATGTTGATGTAGCGCGCACGAACACCGGATCAGGTTCGCACAACCTCGACGCCCCCCTACCTGGCGCGCCAAAGATGTCGTGGGGAATGAAAACCTATGGGGCAGGGCCCCTTTCGGTCCGGCAAGGGAGTGGAGGGCGCACGAAGAGCAGATCGAGGCGAAGCACGCGAGGGTTTTTACCCAGCTTCGGAGCTCTCCGGAGAGATAAAACTCCTACTGCTGCTTTGTGGTGGTATTATGTTCTTGCTCAAGAGCGTGAGCATTCTGTGTTTTCGAAGCCATCGAACCCTCTCTACGTTGCGCATGGGCCTCCTTTTATAGGCTAAAGGGGTCACCGACAGGTGGCAATGCGGAGAGGGGTATAAAAGTAAAAAGAGGGGTTGGTACAACCGCTATCTACAGTGCCCCCTACCTAACTCTGACGGCAGGGGACAAGGGCATTTAATGCCCGTCTGGTCGCCCAAACAGTGCAGAGAAGCGACCGTTAGGGACGCCACCGTCTGCCATGATGGCCTTCTCGTCATCTCTACTTGCCACCTCGCACCGCTTGGCTGCACAGCTCCCCGCCACGTGTGCCTGGAACGATCCTGTGGCGACACGTCGTTGGATGCGCTGGAGCGTGGGCGCAGAGTGGTGGCTGCGCTGCGGCAAGCGCCTTGCCGCGGTCATTGTCTTGTCGCACCCGAAAGCTTGTCGCTCGCTGGGTCTTGCCGGGACGTGTAGCGTGTCGCGGCAAGTTCCTTGGCTGGCCTTCCCGGCAAGCTCCTCTTGCCAGGGCCTCGTCCTTCCCGGCAAGCTCCTCTTGCCGGGGCCTTGTCTTCTTAGTTAAAACACTTTGTTCTTGAATGGCATCAATATGAGCTATGGAGGATCTTGGCGGACGCCCGGCAAGCCTTGCCGCTGGGCGCTGCGACTGCCCGTGCACAAGTTCGGGGTACTAAGGTACCCCTACTTTAGTACACCAACACGTTCCTTCCGCGGGACACTGAAAGCAGTATAGCGGGGTCGTCTCAGATCTCCCCTTGGGACAGCACTTTAAATAGGGCGTTGAACATAATGAAAAACAAGGATAAGTTCAGTAAGCTGTCGTCAGCTGGTCTTGTGGCCGGCAAAGCCTTGTCCACGAAATGGTCAGAATACTATAACACTGGGCGAAAGGAGAGAAAGACCAACTCGGAAAGCCAGGAGCGCGAGGTTCAAGAACTCAAGGCACAAGTGGCGCAGATTCCGGAGATGGTCCAAGAGCAAGTGTGAGACCAATTGGGAGCAACAATCACTGCCATTGTGCCTACCTTGATTGAGGGGCTACAGGCGTGGATTGCAGGCGGCCAACAGGGGCCGCCCCGATTCCCAGCTTCACGGCCAGCGACTCGCACAACGCGCCGACGGCGCCATTGGTGTCTGTGGCGGAGGCGGTATTGGTGTCTCCGGCGCCGGCGCCGGCATTGGAGCTTAATGCACCCGGGTGTGGGAAGAATACGCCGGCCGGCACCTCGGTAGCAAGAGGCCCCTTCGTCACTTGCACGCCCGCCGTTGGCGGTGCCTCGACATTAGCCGAGCTCGACGCCATCACGGTAACTAAGCCTCTCGGGCGATGACTTCATCTCCTTGCCTTTAACTGGGCATCCCTGACGCCCTACATGTTTTCGCAGGGCGCCACCGACATTCCATGCACTCTCCTGCACTCCGTGGGCGGTGAATTGATCGATGTCGCCAAGGCCAGAATCGTTCAACCGGTCAACCCCGTGTTCCACGGTAATCCGATGCCACCCACCGTGTATAGGGTTTAACTGGTTCGGGTGCTGCCGGGCTGCGACGAATTGTTACCTCCATTTCGACCCGCTGGGGCCGACGAAGATGATGTGATGACCCTCGGCGCCTGCTTAAGCTGGCCCGTGCTTTGGCCGAAGAGCCAGATTCGTTTGGGGGTGGGGGAAACCACCCCACAGACAACACCGCCAGTCGTGCCGGCGCCAGGCCATGGCAAGACCGCCGCAACGCTACTGGACATGCCGGACATGCATATGGCACAGGATCTGGACATGCATATGGCACAGGATCCGGATGACGACGACGACAGTACATTTACCAACGTCAATAAGTACTTCAACGAACATGGGTACGGTGACGAATTCTTGGGGCCTCCTTCTCAAGAACCCAACCCTGCAAAAGACGACCGCGATCTAGCTGGTACCGCGGAGAAACCCAATTGCAACAGGTGTCGCCTGGTGTTCAGTTCTCTGGAGACGCCTCCAGCTGCCGCCTTCACCGAGCCTCAGATAGCCGAGATGAGAAATATTATCAGCCCCAACACACTCAAGAAGGCGGTCTCTGAGCAGAACTCGATCCCATTACAGCAGAAGAACAAGGGACGAAAAAGAAAGAATAACAAGGGTGCGAGCCAGCTGGCACCGAGTACGATCCATGCTCAGGACAGGCCACCTTCACCTAAGGATATCTCGAAGAGGGTGCATGTGGTGAGTAGGCCGATGCTACCGACTAATCTGCTCAATGCTGCAATCGGTGCTATGCGGAGTCTGCATGATAGTGTTCATTCTTTGGAGAAGCGGGGTCTCTCCGAGAATGATGTGGCATACCCGGTTTTCGTGGCCAAGGTGCCAGAGGGCAAGGGCTTTGTCGATAGCACGATCGGGGGTATGATCGTCCTGCAGTTTGATGACATCTTCGCTATGTTTAACCTTCATCCGCTGCACTACACCTTCATTCGGCTATTTTCGCTGAGTACGGAGATGTGGATCATTAGAGACAAGACCCTGGACATCGTGATAGTCGACCCCTTCTTCATGCATGCCAAGATCTTGGGCAGCGCTGGGGACCGACAAGTCGCGAGTTCATACCTCGAAGGCGTCATTCTGGCAAACCCAGATAAGGATAACTTTCTCGTGCCTTACTTTCCCGAGTAAGTCATCCCCTCACCGCCCGTAACATATGATTTCTTAGATTTCGATCGTTCTTTTTTTCTAACATTCCGTGTTTTGTGAAGTGACACATATTGCACACTCATCCTCTTAAGCCCAAAATATTCCCTGGCCACATATTTTGACTCGGGTCGTCTGTCGAAGAAAGACTACACAAATATCAAGAAAGTTCTTGATGAAGCTCTCCCCGGCTACGCCAGATCTGGAGGCACCTTCAGCATGCCAATTCGTAGGTATGGCGAGCACGTGTTCACCCACGACGTTCCCCTGCGTCAAGCAGCCGCCTGGTGGTCAGAAGGATTCCTACTACGCCCTCCATCACATGCGGGTGATCGTACGGGACCATAATCACCTTCTGCTACCAAATAATCTCAAAGATTGGGCCGCACGCTTGTCGGCAATCCAGGACGCGGACATCAGACAAGAATTCTTTCGCATCCAGTCGGAGTTTGCGGAAATCATCCATCAAGATGTCCTTCATACCTCGGGGCAGTTCTACCTCAGATATCAACCGTCCAATAGTGAGATAGAAACAACGTTACAAATGCAGGCTGACAACGACCGCGATTTCATGACCATCACGATAGACGGCGGCTTCATCCATGCTCCGGTCCCTGAGTCGAGTCCAATGTAGTGATGCTATGTAGTTCTGACATATCGATTAGCTCAAGTTGTAATTAAACTTCAATGAACTTGTATGTCTCTCTAGTTTGGACAGTCGTTCAACTTATATGTAATCGATGCTATTTATTAGTAGGACCATAAATCGTGCTATTAATGTGTTGATTTTCTCTTCCGATCCTTTTGTTGCATACTTATATATTGCTTATGTATTGTCTGTGAATTGCTACTAACGTTTTGTTTGTCTAGTGCATAGAGATGTCGCCGTATGTCGTGTACAAGGGTAAGGTTCCCGGAGTCTACGACGACTGGGAGGAGTGTCGAAGACAGGTTCACCATTTCAGCGGTAATAGTTACAAAGGGTACACCACTAGGGCGGAGGCGGAAGCTAGATACGCGCGCTATCTAGCGGGAGAGAGGAGGGAGCGTTGGAGGAACCGGATGAAGACCAGTTTCATCATGATGATGCTCATCGTGATGACCGCAACTCTGTTCTATGTGATGGTAGTTTAGATGATCGATATTGACTTGTAATGTGAAGACAAACTCGCTACTCATGGTCTCGAGACTTGTAATGTTCTAACTTTGTTCGGTATTTTGAATTCGGAGACTAATATGATGAATTGTATTCGGAGATTAATCTTCTATTGTATTCGATAAATCTGTTGTTTATATGTTGTGATGTCTATATTCTATGCAGTAATGTATTTTGTAACCTGTGCAAATATCAGAAAAGAAAAAATAATTCCTAATATTCATAGTAGTGGCGCATCGTATTGCACTTTAGTGGCGCACTGGAATAAACACACCAGTGGTGCATTATATGAAAGTGCGCCATTAGTAACCCAGAGCACAAGGTAAATATGGCCCCCTGGGAGGCATAGTAATGGCGCTTGTGGACATAGTAATGGCGCACTGTGTGGTGCACCACTATTATCTGGGATACTAGTGGCGCACCAGAGGTGCGCCATTACTATTTGTTAGTAGTGGCGTGTTAATAGTGGTGCACCTGTAATGCGCCATTAATAGCAAAAATAGGTGCGCCACTAACAACCCTTTTTCTAGTAGTGGTTGGTGCTTGTGGGTGACTAGTAGTGTTGATTACATCTTGTAGTTGATTACTGTATGGTTTATTTGTTGGAACATTATATGTTCACATCCAACATGTTAGTTAATACCACTTTGATCTTGAGCATGATTATCATTTGTGAGTAGTTACTTTTGCTCTTGAGGTCATGGGAGAAATCTTGTTGCAACTAATCATGTGAACTTGATATGTGTTCGATATTTTGATGGTATGTATGTTGTTATTCCCTTAGTGGTGTCATATGAACGTCGAGTACTTGACACTTCACCATATTTGGGCCTAAGGGAATGCATTGGGGAGTAGTCATTAGATGATGGGTTGCTAGAGTGGAAGAAGCTTAAACCCTAGTTTATGCGCTATTCCGTAAGGGACTGATTTGGATCCAAAAGTTTAATGCTATGGTCAGAATTTATTCTTTATACTTTTCTCGTAGTTGCGGATGCTGGCAAGGGGGTTAATCATACGTAGGATGTTTGTTCAAGCAATATCATCACCTAAGCACCGGTCCACCCACATATCAAATTATCAAAGTAGCGAACACAAATGAAACCAACATGATGAAAATGACTAGATGAAATTCCCGTGTACCCTCAAGAACGCTTTTCTTATTATAAGCGATTGTTTTGGTCTGTCCTTTGACTCAAAAGGATTGGGCTACCTTTCTGCACTTTTGTTACCATTACCGTTACTTTCTCGTTACAAATTATCTTGCTATCAAACTACTCGTTACTATGATTTCAGTACTTGCAGTGAATACCTTGCTGAAAACTACTTGTCATTTCCTTCTGCTCCTCGTTGGGTTCAGCACTCTTACTTATCGAAAGGACTATGATTGATCCCCTGTACTTGTGGGTCATCACCCACCTAACGCGTGGGAAAGCCCTGCCATCGTCATTTTGTTCTAGGTTTCTATCGATCGGATGAAAATGTTACACTTTGCAAGTTCAAAAGGAAAAGGCGGCACACTTAAAGCACGCCTGTCGCATTCGCATCGCACCCCCGACAGTCCGGCTCGCATGCCGCTCACCAAAGGGGACATGCGTTGTCTTGCATTTTCACTGACATGTGGGACTGCAATTGAATAAACCGTCTGTCGTGGAATTAACATGTTAGATGTCCTAGTTAGAGGACTTAGTCGTGGAGCCATCGCAACGAGATTAGCTTAAAGGGGTTAAACCAGACAAAGGCTACGGGGAGTTTATACTGGTTCAGCCCCTTGCGGTGAAGGTGAAAGCCTATGATGCAGTATCAACATCTTGTATTATGAAACCTTCCGGCGTATGGGGTTAACGGATAAAAATCTTAAGCCGTCGAACACCGTTTTTCACGGTGTGGTGCCTGGTAAATTGGCCTACCCAGTCGGTAAGATAGCTCTGGAGGTGGTTTTTGGAGATGATCATGATTCAAGGTCAGAGACATTGACCTTCGAAGTGGTAAAAATCAGAAGTCCGTACCATGCCCTGTTTGGACGGCCGGTCTATGCTAAGTTCATGGCAAGGCCGTGTTATGTTTATTTGCAGCTCAAGATGCCGGGTCATAAGGGGACCATCATGGTTCATGGTAGCCGCAAGATTGCTTTGGAGTGCGAGGAAGGTGATGCGGCTTATGCTGAGTCAGTTTGTGCAACAGAGTTAAAATTCTATAAAGACAATGTTGATCCGACGGATATGACTTCTCTGAAGAAACCCACTACAGAGCATGATCCGGCTTTGAAGTTTAAATCGGCTGATGAGACTAAGTTGATTGATTTTGTTCCTGGCGATTCATCCAAGCAGTTTAGCATCAGTGTTAACTTGGATCCAAAATAGGAAAGCGCGCTCATCGAGTTCATCCGTGAGAACTTGGACATCTTTGCACGGAAACCTTCTGACATGCCAGGTGTACCGACGGAACTCGCTGAGCACACTCTTAATATTGATCCCAAGTTTAAACCGGTCAAGCATTTTCTTCGCCTCTATAATGGAGAGAGACGCAAGGCCATTGGTGAGGAGGTAGCCCGGCTCTTGGCAGCAGGGTTTATTGTGGAGGTCATTCACCCAGAGTGGTTGGCTAACCCAGTGTTGGTACTCAAGAAGAATGGCACTTGGCGTATGTGTGTGGACTACACAGATTTGAACAAGGCTTGCCCAGCTGATCCCTTTGCCCTCCCCCGTATTGATCAGATTATTGATGCTACGGCGGGTTGTGAGCGGTTGAGCTTTCTGGATGCTTATTCGGGTTATCATCAGATCAAAATGGCGGTTAAGGACCAGGAGAAGACGGGTTTTATAACTCCCTTTGGAGCCTTATGCTACGTATCTATGCCTTTTGGGCTCAAAAGTGCCCATGCAACTTATCAGCGGTGTGTGCAGAATTGTCTTCATAATCAGATTGGGCGCAATGTTCATGCTTATGTGGACGATATCGTGGTGAAGTCCAGGAAAGCAGGAACACTAATAGCTGACTTGCAGGAAACTTTTGATAATCTGAGGGTTTATAAGATGATGCTTAATCCGGCCAAGTCTGTTTTTGGTGTGCCAGCTGGCAAGCTCTTGGGTTTTCTGGTGTCTAACAGGGGTATTGAAGCTAATCCGGAAAAGATCAAGGCTATTACGTCCCTGAAAAAACCGGCGTGTATCAATGACGTTCACCGACTGGCGGGTCATATTGCAGCGCTAAGCCGGTTTATCAGCCGGTTGGGGGAGAAGGCGATCCCTCTGTATCAGATGATGAAGAAAACAGACAATTTTGTCTGCAGTGAGTCTGCTAATGCGGCTTTTGAGGATCTGAAGAGGCAGTTGGCCGAACCGCCCGTCCTTGCTGCCCCCATTGATAAGGAACCATTGCTGTTATACGTGGCTGCTAATGCCCGAGCTATCAGCGTGGCTATTGTGGTGGAGCGCAAAGAGGCTGGCAAGGAGTATCCGGTTCAACTGCCGGTTTATTATATCAGTGAGGTGCTTATCGAGTCCAAACAGAGATATCCGCATAGGCAGAAGCTGGTGTATGGAGTTTTTATGGTGAGTCGAAAGCTTAAGCAATATTTTTAGGGCCATCCCATTACTATGGTCAGTTCCGCTCCATTGGGAGATATCATTCAGAACAGGGAGGCGACTGGCCGGGTTGCCAAGTGGGCTATTGAGCTTGGGCCTCACGGGTTAAAATATATGCCTCGCACTGCTATCAAGTCCCAAGAGCTCGTGGATTTCATCAACGACTGGAAAGAGTTGCAGGCACCGGAGGATAAACTGGATAACACATACTGGACTATTCACTTCGATGGATCCAAACAATTGGAGGGCTCGAGGGCTGGAGTGGTTCTTACTTCCCCTCAAGGTGACAAATTTTGTTATGTTCTTCGCTTAATGTTTCCCTATACTAACAATGCAGCTGAGTATGAGGCCTTGCTCCACGGTCTTCGAATAGCTAAGGAGATGAACTTAATCTGGGTACATTGCTTTGGCGACTCTGATTTAGTGGCTCAGTAGGTATCTGGTACGCGGGACTCCAAGGATCCACTTATGGCGGCTTATCGGCGTGAGGTGGATATCATTGCCGGTCACTTCAAGGGTTACCAGGTCGAGCACATTGATCGGTGTAAGAATGAAGCGGCGGACGCTCTGAGCCGACTCGGATCGCGGCGTAAACCGGTGCCGCCTAATGTTTTTCTTGATGTTCTGCATAATCCGTCGGTCAAGATACCAACAGAGGAGGATCTGGCTATTCCTGACCCGGAAGTTCAATTGGTAGTGGTTCTTCATGCTATCCCTGATTGGACAGTGCCGTACCTGGCGTATATGACCCGGGGCGAATTACCGGAGGACGAAGTTTTGGCCAGACAGATAATTCGGTGGTCCAAGTCCATGACTATTGTCAATGGCGAGTTACATCCTTGCAGTGTCTCAGGGGCGTTTCAGCGTTGTGTTTCTCCAAAAGAAGGCTGTGAGATCTTGCGTGAAATCCACGAAGGAGATTGTGGTCATCATGCCGGTTCAAAATCATTGGTGGCTAAGGCTTTCTGGCATGGTTTTTACTAGTTAACAGCTCATGCTGACGCGGAGGATCTGGTCAGTCAGTGTGATGGCTATCAGAAGTTTTCACGCCGAGCTCATGTTCCGGCTCAGGAATTGAGGATGATTTCAATCACCTGGCCGTTTGCAACTTGGGGGCTAGGTATGGTTGGGCCTTTTAAGAGGTCCAAGGATAAGAAGACCCACCTTCTAGTGGCGGTTGATAAATTCACCAAGTGGGTAGAGGCAGAGCCAGTGAGCAAGTGTGATGCGGCCACGGCAGTTCAATTCATGATAAAGGTGATCTTCCGCTTTGGTTTTCCACACAGCATTATAACAGATAATGGCACGAATCTCTCCAAGGGTGCTATGTGTCGGATTTCGGGTTCCGGCAGACCCTCAAGGTTCGAACACTGGGGTGCACGCGGAGATCACACCTCCAGCCTACCCATGTCTCACCGCCTCGCTAGGATCCAAAACTACACGAAGAACAACACAAGGGACACGAGATTTATACTGGTTCAGGCCACCATTGTGGTGTAATACCCTACTCCAGTTTGTGGTGTGGTGGATTGCCTCTGGGGCTGATGAGGAACAGTACAAGGGAAGAACAGCCTCGCGAGGGTCTGTTCTTGGCTGGTGCGATGAACTGCTAGGGGAGTTCAGTTGCTTCTCTCTCTCTCTCAGACGCGGATCCGATGCCTCTACCCTGTGGGTGGCTAGTCCTATTTATAGGCGAAGGCCCTGCGCCTCTTCCAAAATATTGAGCGGGAAGGGCGCCAACAATTGGCCATTTTGAAGGTGTCACGCCCAATATGCGACCCTATCCAAAAGGAACTCGAAGGTCCCACCAAGGATAGACCCGCATATTGGAACGCTTTTGCAAGGTGGATATCATTACATCAACATTACATAATAGTGGGGATACATCCAATACATACAATGTCACATGAATACAACAATACAACATACAAGAACAACATCCGACTACGGATGAAACACAAACAGAAACTCAAACAACATCCACCCTGCTAGCCTAGGCTGCCGACCTGGAACCTATCCCCTGATCAAAGAAGAAGCAGAAGAAGAACTCCAAACAAGCAAACATCGCTCTCGCGTCATGATCATCGCATAGCCTGTACCTGCAACTGTTGTTGTAGTAATCTGTGAGCCACGAGGACTCAGCAATCCCATTACCATGGGTATCAAGACTATCAAAGCTTAATGGGAAAGGAAGGGGTAAAGTGGTGAGGTTGCAGCAGCGACTAAGCATATATGGTGGCTAACATACGCAAAAGAGAGCGAGAAGAGAAACAAAGGAACGGTCATCAACTAATAATGATCAAGAGGTGATCCTGAACTCCTACTTACGTCAAACATAACCCAGAAACCGTGTTCACTTCCCGGACTCCGCCGAGAAGAGACCATCACGGCTACACACGCGGTTGATGCATTTTAATTCGTATCTGGTGTCAAGTTATCTACAATCGGACATTAACAAATTCCCATCTGCCACATAACCGTGGACACGGCTCTCGAAAGTTTATACCCTGCAGGGGTGTCCCAACTTAGCCCATGATAAGCTCTCATGATCAACGAAGGATATTCCTTCTCCCAGGAAGACCCGATCAGTCTCGGAATCCCGGTTTACAAGACATTTCGACAATGGTAAAACAAGACCAGCAAAGCCGCCCGATGCGCCGACAATCCCGATAGGAGCTGCACATATCTCGTTCTCAGGGCAACACCGGATAGGTCAGCCTACGAGTAAAACCAGACCTCGAGTTGCCCCGAGGTGGCCCCGCAGTCTGCCCGGTTCGGACCAACACTTAGACAAGCACTGGCCGGGGGGGGGGGGGGGGGGGCTAAAATAAAGATGACCCTCGGGTTGGCCGACCCAAGGGAAGGGTATAGGTTGTGGTGAGGCAAATGGTAAAACCAAGGTTGGGCCTTGCTGGACAAGTTTTATTCAAAGCGAACTGTCAAGGGGGTCCCATAAATCACCCGACCGCGTAAGGAACGCAAAATCCGGGAACATAACACTGGTATGACGGAAACTAGGGAGGCAAGAGTGGAACAAAACACCAGGCATAAGGCCGAGCCTTCCACCCTTTACCAAATATATAGATGCATTAATAATATAAGAGATATTGTGATATCCCAACATAACCCTGTCCACCAAGGGGCAAATCTTCAACTTCACCTGCAGCTAGCAATGCTATAAGAGGGGCTGAGCAAAGCGGTTACATAGCCAAACAACGGTTTGCTAGGAAGGGTGTCAAAGGTTAGAGGTTCATGGCAATTTGGGTGGCTTGAGGAGCAAAAGATAGGTAACGCAGCATAGCGATAGAACGAAGCAACTAGCATAGCAATGATAGTAGTGAGATCCAGGGTAGCGGTCATCTTGCCTGAAATCCCGTTAGGAAGAAGAACGAGTCCATAAAGAAGATGAAGCCACAAAGACGAACCAAGCGTAGACGAACGAATCCTCACGATCGCAACGAAACAGGAACTATCGAGAAGAAGCACACAACATGGTAAACACACCACACATAGACAAGACATGATGCACAACAAGCATGATGCATGACCAAGCTACATGAAGCTACTCATGGCAAGAGATGATGCAAACAAGAGCAACACATCAAGGCAAGTTTAAATGAGGACGGAAACAACATATAACAATTCCGGTAAGTCCTCATATGCAAATTTCGAAATTGGTCCAGATCTGAACAAACATTACGTTGAAGTTGTTAAACAACAAGTTAAGATGCACCAAGATGATCTATACGAAATTCTAGTCAAGTTACATATAAAGTTCATTAGATTCGGAGCTACGGCCTAGAAGATATGAGCAAAACAAGTTAAGCATGGCATTGATGCAAAATGCATGCAAACATCAAGCAAACACACCAAAACAAGGATGCAACATGATAATATGAAACTACATGCAAAAACAAGCAAGTTTCATATAGAGCACACTCAAAACGGAGCAACGGTGTAACACATACATTCTATACAAGTTATAGCAACAATCTGTCCAAAACAGCAAACTAGGCATCTTACAAGCATCAAAACAATATGCTACAGCATCCCAACATAAGAACAAAAGGCATGAGCATGAATTACAGGTAAAGCATAACAAGACATGAAGAGTGAGCTATCTCCAAAAACAACTAGAACATGCTCAATAGGACATGGAAAGATTGCAAATAATAACAGTTTCAGGCTTAGCAGAAATAACATCAGGTTGCAATGTTTAGAGCTATCAAACAACATGTTACAGGAACTTATCATGGCAAACAAAGGCATGGCATGAATCTAATAATTGCATAGAACAAAAGACCCTTACTGACCATGAGCCAAAAAGGCACAGAAAATATGATGGCACCCATGTAAAATGGCAAGTTATATTACAGATTCATACATGGCAGGAACAACAATAAGTAGGCATGTTCGTGAGATTGAACCACTCACCAGAGAGCAATACATGGCATGGAAAGGCAACCAACAGTAAGAAGGCATGTTTTTGAAGCTAAGCATGGCAAGAACAAGTTCATAGGATGCATGGATCACTAGAAAAGCATATGGCCAAAAATGAACTTCATGTTAACAGGTTGACAGCAACATTATTTAGCAACTTTGGAGCAAGATTACAACAAGCTACATTAGTCTATAAATGCAACCAGGGGCATGAATGGATAGAGCATAACATGTATAACAAAACATCCTTAGTGAACATCTCCAGAATAATGCACTAAATGACTTGTAGCAGCAGGTTAACATAGCAACAAAATATAACAGAATCTGCCTAGGAAAACAGCAACAGCAAGTGCCCTACTTAACAAGCTCGATGCACTCACTACACAAGTCACAAAAATACATGGATAGCACCTCTGGAAAGATGGCATGGCATAGATCAAAACACATGTAGACATCAACCTCATAGGATGCACACATCAAACATGGCAAAAATGACAAAACAGCAAGTTATAACAGTTTCAGCAGATTAACATCAACATGCACTCTTCCAACAGCATTTCGGGCATCAAGATGAGCTCAAATGAAAATGATGCAATGTAATGAAATGAAGTACTCGTCGAGACGAACAATTTTACATATTACATGCATGAAACGGAGCAGTATGCATGGAGTTATGATAGGATGAACATGGCATGATTATGCAAAATATTTCGGGACGGTCATTTTTCAGGAAAAAACGGAGTGAGCACGATTTAGTAAATAACGCACGGGCGGGGATCTGTGGGTTGCTCACCACATGGGCTCGGCCTGGGAAGGAGGAGGAGGCAGGTCGGCTTGGGCTGGGCCTTGGGGAGGCCGGCTGGGCCGGATTTGGCCGCGGCTGGGCCTAGGCTGCTGAGGCCGGTTACACGTGCGCCCGCACGCACGCCTGGAAGAGGAAGACCGACCGGTGGGGGATTCCGACGGGGCGGCCGGCAAAGCTCCGGCGACGGAGGGATGGCGAGGAGGCCCGGAACGGATAGCTCGGCGCGGGGGCAACCAGATCCGGTGGTTGTCGACCTTCTCCAGCGACGACGGTGCGAGTGCGGTGAGGTCGCCAACGGGCGGCGGCCATGGTGTTGCGGCAGCGGGCTGAAAGTTGTGCGGGCTCGGGGCAACGCCGATGGGAGGCGGCAGCGAGGCGGGGGAGATCGGGCGGCGATGGATCTGGGGTCTGGCGCGGCCACGGTCTTCTGGCGAGGCGGCGAGGACGATGGTCGGCGGCGGAGCGACGGGAAGCTCGGGATCGAGGGACTCCTCCCCTCGATCCAGATCGGCGCTGCAGGAGCGGGGCGGATTCGGGCCCGAGGCGGCCCGAGCGGGCCTCGGATGGGCCGGCCGGGCCCTGGGCGGCGCGGGGAAGGCCAGGGGGCGCGTGGCAGAGCGGGTTGGACGAAGCAGCGGCTGGCGGCGGCGCGCCCATTGGCAACTCGCCAAGTGGCGGATCTGGAGCGGGGCGGCGCTGAAAATGAGGAGGGGGCGCTGACTTCGAGGAGAAAGAAGGTGGCTGCGGTTGGGAGGC
Source organism: Triticum timopheevii (assembly GCA_963921465.1). Classification (NCBI taxonomy): domain Eukaryota; kingdom Viridiplantae; phylum Streptophyta; class Magnoliopsida; order Poales; family Poaceae; genus Triticum; species Triticum timopheevii. The sequence goes on from OY997268.1 coordinate 215,840,161, forward strand.
GGCTAGAGGTAGGTGAGGGGCTAGGGATGCCCAAAATTGGAAGGAGGGGTCTATATATAGCAAGGGGCTAGGGCTAGGGGAACCATCATCCGTTTTCGGGCATCGGATCTTGATCCGACGGTCCGGAGCGGAGGGGGGTTAGGTGGGTTGCAGATGGCTGTGTAGAAGAGGCCTTTGCGGTTACCCGGTTAACCGTTGGAGTATCAAACGACCTCCAAATGGCACGAAACTTGACAGGCGGTCTCCTGGTGTTATACCAAGGCCGCTTAGCAAACCTCGGTCCATTCCGAGAACGTTTAACACCCGCACAAGAGAAGAGGCCAAAAAGGGACGCCGGATGACATAGGAGTGCCGAATTGCAAAACGGACAACGGGGAAAATGCTCGGATGCATGAGACGATCGCGAATGCGAAATGAGATGCACATGATGACATGATAAAATGCAACACGCAAGCAAATGACATGGCAACAACGACGAATAACTGGAAGACACCTGGCGCATCGAATCTGGGGCGTTACAACTCTCCTCCACTAACAAGAGATCTCGTCCCGAGATCTTAGGACCGAGACAGAAGGGAAAAGGGAATGAGGTGAAACAAGAACTCAAGAGAAGAAGCAAAGAATCAAGAGCACTCGAGCAAAAGAGAGGAGCGACAAGAATGACAAGAATCGAAAGCTCACGAAATCTGATAGACTATTAAACCACTCCGGTTAGAACGAGATAAGGAACGAATAAGACTGAAAAGATTTAGTCAGCACTCCGGCTGAAGATGGAAGGATTAGAACACGAGCTTGAGAGGATGGAATGATATTTGATGAAGACATGACACAAAACCTCTGGAAAGAATTGAAAGAGTTGAATGAAAAGAATGGAGAAGAAAATGACAACTTGTGCCACGAATGAAATAGAAAGCATCTTTCGAAGGAAGGTTTGAACGGAGTTGTTGAGAAAATCAACAACGAAAAGAATAAGCTTGTTGTGGACTTATAGATAACATCTCAAAATTATGAGGTGATTTCCGACCACAAGCGGAAAAGATTGAATAGCTGAGAAGAATGAAGAGATGCAAAACTCCACTTGAAAAGAATACTGAGATTTAATTGCACTTCAAAACGCGAGAAGGAAACATACTTGAGCTCCTTGAACAAGAATCTTGATGAACACTTGAAAGAATGAATTAAATCATGAAGAACCACCATGAAGAACTCCGGTAACAAAAAGATGATGAGATAGAATGAAGGATGAAAGAATAATATTAAAGCTTGCGATGATTTAGATGGAGGTTCCGACGAGATGGCCGAGGAAATTTGAACTCCGGAAAAGAAAAGATGAAACACTTGAAACTAGAATTTATTCATTATGAACAAACTCCGAAGGAAGGGATTAATCAATTGGATGAAATAAGAATAAGATTTATTGTATGCTTATCCTTCATCAAATTGAATTGATGACAAGCAATGGATTCTTGCATACTACTTATTCTTCTTGAAAAGGATTGAGAAGTGACATATCGCAAACTTGAGAAGGTCTTCATGAACCACCGGTAGGATTGAAAAGAATGAATGGATTAATATGATAAACAAGGAAAAGAATCTTGAACGAACCACCGTAAGAATTTGAAAATTACTGGTGAAAGAGAATGAATCACCGGGAAGAATTAGAAGAACAAATATGCTTGAGGGGATTTAGATGCAAAAGAATAAAGAGATCATGAGCTGATTATGAATACTTGAATGAAGCACCGGAAGAATATTGAGATGACCGAAGGGGCACAAACGTAGAATAATTGGAGAACGAATTCGAAAACTTAGAACGAAGAAATCTTCTGAAAAGATGGCCTCCGGATGATCGAGAGAGAAAGCAACTCCTGAAATGCTCCGGATGGATGAAAAGAATTTGTATGACTTGAAACAATTTGATAGGACAACATCGAGCTAGCACCGCGAATCTCCGGGAGAACGGGCAAGATTTAGAGGAGAAAACTCTTCTTCGATCTTCAAATGTTGAGAATGGCGACGAGACACCATCAAAATTACTGAGATACTCTGGGAAAATGAAAAACGAAGAGGTTGAGCCAACAATGAAAAGAATTTGAAATCGATCTTGGAAAATATCTGACTGATGAAATTCATACTTACGTCAAACTTCGAAAAGGATTTGAGAATAACTCCGGGAGAATTAGAAGAGTCGGGTAAGATCCTGGGAAAAGACCTGTGGGTTAGGGTCCACTAAAGAGAAAACACCGTTGAAAGGATTGTTGAACAGATAGATGATGCACCGGAACAATTGAAATATTTGAATGAGGTGGCAACCTCGAATTAGCTCGACCACAGGCGAATCTCCTGAGATGTCTTGAGCACTCTGGAGGGATTGAATGGCGAGAGGCAACGAGCAAGGAGAACACTTGAGCCGAGGAAAAGAATATGATCAACCCGAAAAACTTGAATTGAGTCCACCGGAGAAGAAACAAGAGGTGATGAATGTCAAACGAGACGAGAATTCACCGGTTGAAATAAATGAGGGAAGGCTGAAGAGGCTCCACACGAATGAAGTTGATGGTCGAAAGAGACTCAGACTCCGGGAAGAAGAGGGTGGGAGGGCGGGAAAAACAAAGGCAACTTGGAGAGGGAAACCGACGAATATCTAGAAGAGAAAACACCGATTGAAATCATTGAGGAAAGAAAGCAAAGACTTCGCACGAGTAGGATGGATACTAGATTAGGGACTCCGGTTCCGAGAAGAAGAAGGGAGGGCGGGTGGGAAAAGAAAACAACTGAGGATTGAACTCAAAGATGAAGAGGCTCGAGTCAACTTGACGAGAAATGCGCCGGACAAAAGAGGATGGACAACTCGCGAAACTAACCACGTGATCCTAAAGAAAAATTTGAACGGGAAGAGGAGTAATTCAAAACACCTACGTCAAGATTCCTTAACAGAGCGACGAAGGGGCTGAGGAGTAAAAAGAATTCCTACTCTCCGATATAACTAGACTCAGAAAATAGTTTACTTCTAGACTCGACAGCGGCCAAACTACACGATCAATCAAGGGGGCTCCTAGGGTCGGTCGAGGCTCTGATACCAACTTTTCACGCCCAATATGCGACCCTATCCAGAAGGAACTCGAAGGTCCCACCAAGGATAGACCCGCATATTGGAACGCTTTTGCAAGGTGGATATCATTACATCAACATTACATAATAGTGGGGATACATCCAATACATACAATGTCACATGAATACAACAATACAACATACAAGAACAACATCCGACTACGGATGAAACACAAACAGAAACTCAAACAACATCCACCCTGCTAGCCCAGGCTGCCGACCTGGAACCTATCCCCTGATCGAAGAAGAAGCAGAAGAAGAACTCCAAACAAGCAAACATCGCTCTCGCGTCATGATCATCGCATAGCCTATACCTACAAATGTTGTTGTAGTAATCTGTGAGCCACGAGGACTCAGCAATCCCATTACCATGGGTATCAAGACTAGCAAAGCTTAATGGGAAAGGAAGGGGTAAAGTGGTGAGGTTGCAGCAGCGACTAAGCATATATGGTGGCTAACATACGCAAAAGAGAGCGAGAAGAGAAACAAAGGAACGGTCATCAACTAATTATGATCAAGAGGTGATCCTGAACTCCTACTTATGTCAAACATAACCCAGAAACTGTGTTCACTTCCCGGACTCCGCCGAGAAGAGACCATCACGGCTACACACGCGGTTGATGCATTTTAATTCGTATCTGGTGTCAAGTTATCTACAACCGGACATTAACAAATTCCCATCTGCCACATAACCGCGGGTACGGCTCTCGAAAGTTTATACCCTGCAGGGGTGTCCCAACTTAGCCCATGATAAGATCTCGCGATCAACGAAGGATATTCCTTCTCCCAGGAAGACCCGATCAGTCTCGGAATCCCGGTTTACAAGACATTTCGACAATGGTAAAACAAGACCAGCAAAGCCGCCCGATGCGCCGACAATCCCGATAGGAGCTGCACATATATCGTTCTCAGGGCAACACCGGATAGGTCAGCCTACGAGTAAAACCAGACCTCGAGTTGCCCCGAGGTGGCCCTGCAGTCTGCCCAGTTCGGACCAACACTTAGCCAAGCACTGGCCCGGGGGGGCTAAAATAAAGATGACCCTCGAGTTGGCCGACCCAAGGGAAGGGTATAGGTGGTGGTGAGGCAAATGGTAAAACCAAGGTTGGGCCTTGCTGGACAAGTTTTATTCAAAGCGAACTGTCAAGGGGGTCCCATAAATCACCCGACCGCATAAGGAACGCAAAATCCAGGAACATAACACCGGTATGGCGGAAACTAGGGCGGCAAGAGTGTAACATAACACCAGGCATAAGGCCGAGCCTTCCACCCTTTACCAAATATATAGATGCATTAATAATATAAGAGATATTGTGATATCCCAACATAACCCTGTCCACCAAGGGGCAAATCTTCAACTTCACCTGCAGCTAGCAACGCTATAAGAGGGTCTGAGCAAAGCGGTTACATAGCCATACAACAGTTTGCTAGGAAGGGTGTCAAAGGTTAGAGGTTCATGGCAATTTGGGAGGCTTGAGGAGCAAAAGATAGGTAACGCAGCATAGCGATAGAACGAAGCAACTAGCATAGCAATGATAGTAGTGAGATCCAGGGTAGCGGTCATCTTGCCTGAAATCCCGCTAGGAAGAAGAACGAGTCCATGAAGAAGATGAAGCCACGAAGACGAACCAAGCGTAGGCGAACGAATCCTCACGATCACAACGAAACAGGAACTATCGAGAAGAAGCACACAACATGGTAAACACACCACACATAGACAAGACATGCTGCACAACAAGCATGATGCATGACAAAGCTACATGAAGCTACTCATGGCAAGAGATGATGCAAATAAGAGCAACACATCAAGGCAAGTTTAAATGAGGCCGGAAACAACATATAACAATTCCGGTAAGTCCTCATGCAAATTTCGAAATTGGTCCAGATCTGAACAAACATTATGTTGAAGTTGTTAAACAGCAAGTTAAGATGCACCAAGATGATCTACATGAAATTCTAGTCAAGTTACATATAAAGTTCATTAGATTCGGAGCTACGGCCTAGAAGATATGAGCAAAACAAGTTAAGCATGGCATTGATGCAAAATGCATGCAAACATCAAGCAAACACACCAAAACAAGGATGCAACATGATAATATGAAACTACATGCAAAAACAAGCAAGTTTCATATAGAGCACACTCAAAACGGAGCAACGGTGTAACACATACATTCTATACAAGTTATAGCAACAATCTGTCCAAAACAGCAACTAGGCATCTTACAAGCATCAAAACAATATGCTACAGCATCCCAACATAAGAACAAAAGGCATGAGCATGAAGTACAGGTAAAGCATAACAAGACATGAACACTGAGCTATCTCCAGAAACAACTAGAACATGCTCAATAGGACATGGAAAGATTGCAAATAATAACAGTTTCAGGCTTAGCAGAAATAACATCAGGTTGCAATGTTTAGAGCTATTAAACAACATGTTACAGGAACTTATCATGGCAAAAAAAGGCATTGCATGAATCTACTAATTGCATAGAACAAAAGACCCTTACTGACCATGAGCCAAAAAGGCACAGAAAATATGATGGCACCCATGTAAACATGGCAAGTTATATTACAGATTCATACATGGCAGGAACAACAATAAGTAGGCATGTTCGTGAGCTTGAACCACTCACCACAGAGCAATACATGGCATGGAAAGGCAACCAACAGTAAGAAGGCATGTTTATGAAGCTAAGCATGTCAAGAAAAAGTTCATAGGATGCATGGATCACTAGAAAAGCATATGGCCAAAACTGAACTTCATGTTAAAAGGTTGACAGCAACATTATTTAGCAACTTTGGAGCTAGATTACAACAAGCTACATTAGTCTATAAATGCAACCAGGGGCATGAATGGATAGATCATAACATGTATAACAAAACATCCTTAGTGAACATCTCCAGAATAATGCACGAAATGACTTGTAGCAGCAGGTTAACATAGCAACAAAATATAACAGAATCTGCCTAGCAAAACTGCAACAGCAAGTGCCCTACTTAACAACCTCGATGCACTCACTACACAAGTCACAAAAATACATGGATAGCACCTCTGGAAAGATGGCCTGGCAGAGATCAAAACACATGTAGACATCAACCTCATAGGATGCACACATCAAACATGGAAAAAATGACAAAACAGCAAGTTATAACTGTTTCAGTAGATTAACATCAACATGCACTCTTCCAACAGTATTTCGGGCATCAAGATGAGCTCAGATAAAAATGATGCAATGGAAAGAAATGAAGTACTCATCGAGGCGAATAATTTGACATATTACACGCATGGAACGGAGCAGTATGCATGGAGTTATGATACGATGAACATGGCATGATTATGCAAAATATTTCGGGACTTGGTCATTTTTCAGGAAAAAACAGAGTGAGCACGATTTAGTAAATAACGCACGGGCGGGGATCTGTGGGTTGCTCACCACATGGGCTCGGACCGGGAAGGAGGAGGAGGCAGGCCGGCTTGGTCTGGGCCGGATCTGGCCGCGGCTGGGCCTGGGCTGCTGAGGCCGGCTACGCGCCCGCACGCACGCCTGGAAGAGGAAGACCGACCGGTGGGGGATTCCGGTGGGGCGGCCGGCGATGGTCCAGCGACGGAGGGATGGTGAGGAGGCCAGGATCGGATAGCTCGGCGCGGGGGCAACCAGATCCGGTGGTTGTCGACGTTCTCCAGCGACGACGGTGCGAGTGCGGCGAGGTCGCCAGCGGGCGGCGGCCATGGCGTTGCGGCTGCGGGCTGAAAGCTGTGCGGGCTCGGGGCAACGCCGATGGGAGGTGGCAGTGAGGCGGGGGAGATCGGGCGGCGATGGATCTGGGATCTGGCGCGGCCACGGTCTTCTGGCGAGGCAGCGAGGACGATGGTCGGCGGCGGAGTGACGGGAAGCTCGGGATCGAGGGACTCCTCCCCTCGATCCAGATCGGCGCTGCGGGAGCGGGGCGGATTCGGGCCCGAGGCGGCCCGAGCGGGCCTCGGATGGGCCGGCCGGGCCCTGGGCGGCGCGGGGAAGGCTAGGGGGGCGCGTGGCAGCGCGGGGTTGGACGAAGCGGCGGCTGGCGGCGGCGCGCCCATTGGCAACTCGCCAAGTGGCGGATCTGCAGCGGGGCGGCGCTGAAAACGAGGAGGGGGCACTGATTTCGAGGAGAAAGAAGGTGGCTGCGGTTGGGAGGCGGCTAGAGGTAGGTGAGGTGCTAGGGATGCCCAAAATTGGAAGGAGGGGTCTATATATAGCAAGGGGCTAGGGCTAGTGGAACCATCATCCGTTTTCGGGCATCGGATCTCGATCCGACGGTCCGGAGCGGAGGGAGGGGTTTTAGGTGGGCTGCAGATGGCTGTGCAGAAGAGGCCTTTGCGGTTACCCGGTTAACCGTTGGAGTATCAAACGACCTCCAAATAGCACAAACTTGACAGGCGGTCTACCGGTGTTATACCAAGGCCGCTTAGCAAACCTCGGTCCATTCCGAGAACGTTTAACACTCGCATAAGAGAAGAGGCCAAAAAGGGACGCCGGATGACATAGGAGTGCCGGATTGCAAAACGAACAACGGGGAAAATGCTCGGATGCATGAGACGAACGCGAATGCGAAATGAGATGCACATGATGACATGATAAAATGCAACACGCAAGCAAATGACATGGCAACAACGACGAATAACTGGAAGACACCTGGTGCATCGAATCCGGGGCGTTACAGAAGGGGAACATCTAGTACACTTATCCTGACTAAAGTTGGTCCTCGCCTGCCAAAGACCTTGACGATGACGCCGCCTTGGGCTCCACAATGACCTCCGTTCTGCCGTCCTGCTGGTCTTGGTCTTGTTGCACCGAAATGGTTGCCTTTGCTTGATACCCTTGCCTACGCTTGCCCCCTTTGCACCAAAGAGGAAACAAGGACTCTGCACAGGCCGGCGCCCACCTGGCGCCCGCCTGGCCTTGGTTGTCATGGCTTGCGTCACGGGCACCTCGTGAGGTGCCCCGCCTTGATCTCTCCGCCTCCTCGCGAGCCAGCCTGACGAGGTCGTGCCTGAGGAAGCCTCCTGTCGTCCGCCCCGCGAGGCTTGGCCCCTCGCGAGGGTCTTGAGCATGTGCTGATGAAGATGGGCCATACTGGGCGACTCCTTGAGCCACGCCACAGGCCGCAGGCAGGCAAGTCTGGGTACCCCCATTCGCAGAATGCCGACAGTAGCCCCCGGGCCCAAGGCACGCTTGGACTTGGCTTAGCAGAGAAGCGAAGAGGCAAGTGTGAAGCGCTGCGGGCCCCAATAGCCTGCGGCCTTGGGCGCCGCGTGGCGGTTGATTGGATGTGGGCGTCCCTGTTCCCCCACGCCTCCTTATTTTGCACCCGGCTAGGCGGACCCGCTGTTGCACACAGTTTCCCCTCTTCTCGCCGCTCGCGCGCCTCTTGCTCTTCCTTCTCTCGAGCTCAAGCCTCGGCTTCCAATACAATCTTGCATCCTCTCCCTTCCTGTCGCCATGGCTCCGATGAAGAAGGGGAAAGGGCCAAAACCTATGCCCTCGCCCCGCCCATCGCCGTCGGTGGCTCCTGCTGTCGACCCGTCGATCATACTCAACCGGGAAGGCTCGGACAAGGTCAGCTCTGCCATCGCCACCATCTTCAATGAGTGCGGGAGGACCACGGTCTAGCCCGCGTCTCACTTCTCCATTGACAGAAAATTCACCGAGGTCCGGTACTTCGCCGACGCTCTATGGGCGGGACTGGTTCCCCCCCTTTTCTGATTTCTTCAACGCTGTGCTTTCTCATTACCAGATCCATATGATGCATTTGGGTCCCGAATCCATTACTCTTCTTGCCGTTTTCCCTTTTGTCTGCGAGGCGATGATGGGCATTCCTCCTTCAGTTGCCTTGCTGCGCCACTTCTTCTCTTTGCATCTCGGCGATCCCACCCAATGCTCGAGGTGCGTGAGCTTCCTTGCCGCACCAGAAACAGCGGCTTCGGGAATCGATTTCAGCCTTCCTCCACCCGCGACCGGGTTCCGTGAGCGGTGGCTGTACGTGGATGCTGGGGTGCCCAGCCCCCTGCTTTCGGAGCCAACCGTGCCCGCTATCCCCAATTCGGGTTGGGGCCAGGAGAGGCTCACGAGCCCTCGGCTCGTCTTCGTTTGGCATCGCTTCGTGAACTTGAGGGCGCTTGGTGTGACGGCACCCAAGGTGGTGAAGGAGTTCCTCCTGTGCCGCATTGCCCCTCTCCAGCGTCATTCCCGCCGGATGTGGGCCTTCGGGGGCGCGAAGACCGCATGAGGCTCCAAGAGGAAGATATGACGCCTGAAGTGCTGAGGAAGGTTCTCATGATCCAGACTGGGGACCCTTCCCCTGGCAGCATCCGGCATGGGGGTGCCCTGCTGTACCTTTGCTCAAACAGGGGTGATTTTGTGAAGCAGATGCCCAGCTTCGACGAATGGGGGTTGCGCCCTACAGGCCTCAGGGGACCTCGCGAGAATCCAGTTGTGGCGGTTGCCCTTCCGGTGCCCACGACGGTCCTTCCTCGAGTGGTGGAGCTGGGAGGCAAAGGGCGTCAGGGGCTGAGGGGGCCACCGTCGGGACGATGACGCTACGCGGTACCCCTAAACCGGCAGCTCCTGAAACCTGCTCTGCGGTGGCTGAAGGTATCGAGCCGTGGGCCGCGGCCCCCGTGGCAGAGGCCCCTGAGACCCAGGCCACCCTTCATGGTGCGGCGTCCGGCGGCGTGCGCCAGGATGATGTCCCCGACGCCGGTCACCTTGGCGCTTCTTCCTCGTCGCAGGCTGACCGCTACACCGAGCTCCTGGGTCGCTTTGGAGGCTCTCTGAAAGAGAAGGGAGGCCTTGGGTGATGATTACCCTTGCCGCCTATTGAAGCACAGGAAATACTTCGCCACCGATGAGTAAGCTTTTCCCTTTCTCAGTTCCTTACTTTCCTGCTACTTCAGCTGATCATTGCCCTGCAGGGCCCTTCCTGCCGAGTTCACGGAGATGGCTGAGGAGCCATCCCTCCAGGCCTCGCCCTCTCCACCTTCCCCAAGCGCCCCGAGCTCCAGCACTGCCCTTGCGGTGAGGCCGGTTGGAGAGGCGGGCCATCCTGTGATGCGTCTTGGTTCTGCGCACCTCGCGACCATCCTTCGCGAGCCCTCCCGGGGCATAGCCAGCCTGCTCTGGGCTCTTTGACTGGTTGTGGACAGCGACTGGCTAAGGTCGTCTTTGCGATCTTCTTGGAGGGCGAACTGGCCCCGGGCCAGGCTTCCGGCGAGGCGCGTCCGGCCATCGCGAGGGCGCCAGCCCCCAGCCCCCTGCCCAGAGGGGGAGTGCTGGTCCGAGGCCCTCCTCGCGCGCCCGAGGTGGAAGGTGATGCAGAAGACGTGCTCGAGCGCGAGCGCCGCGCCCTCCGCCAAGGGTTCCTCCGGAGGGCGGCGGACGCGGTGAACCAGCTTGGTGTAGAGCTCGCTGACGAGGACGCACGCCTTGATGCCGAGGGCCTGCGCCAAGCTGAGGAGAGGCGCAAGCTGAAGGTGGCCGTTGCCCTTGCGCGCCACCAACGTGACCTCGACAATGAGAAGGTAGAGGTGTCACTAGCAGCTTCTCGGGAGGCCTACTCCCGGGCCGTCGAGGAGGCTCAGGAGGCCAACCAGTGGCCCGCTGGAACCTTGAGCGCGAGTTCGAGGAAAGGCTGGAGTTGATCAAGGTCGAAGCAGAGGGCAGGACCGCCGCCCTGAAGGCCAAGCTGGCTGAAGCGATGCGGCGTGCGGACGCTGCCGGGGCCTCCCTTGGCATGGCACAGGCGGAACTGGCTTCCTCCCATGCCGAGGTGCTTCTTCTCCACCAAAGGGTGGACACGGCTGAGGCTGTTGCGCGGCAGAACGAGGACGAGATACGCCAGCGGCAGACCCTGGAGCACGTGCACAGCCCCATGTTCCGCGAGCTCCGGGAAAGAGCTACCACGGCCTTGGGCATCATCTGCGAGGCAGTCGTTGAGGAGCCTCGTGTGGTTAACTATGCTGGTAATCTTCAGTTCTTCACTGATGTGGTGACGTAGCTGGAGACTCATTCGGGCATAGCCGACAGGTTGGTGGAGGAGAGGAGCCGTGCCCTACTTGGGCTTGCTTTTTCCCGCGTCTTCAGCCATCTTCAGAACATGGACCCCCACTTCGACTTCGATGCCGCCATCGCACCGGTACCACTGGCAGTCCGGGACAATCTGGCGTGTTGGGTGGAAGACAACGTGGACGCCCTTGTTAGGGCCTTCACCGCTGATGACGACAGTGTGGTAGTAGCTGCTGATGAGGGAGGATTGGTGAATGGCCCAGGTGCTGGTGGCAGCGGCGTAGAAGGCGACGGCGAGGCTGGCGATGCCAGTGGCGACTCCAGAGGTGCCCCCGAGGATGCATTGGGGGATTTATCCCATTGACTGCGTGTTGTTCCTGCTTTTACCCTGCGCAGAGAGAGTTCGGGCTTGGCCCAGGAGGTTGTAAGAGCATTTTGGGAGGGGGAGCCCCTCGTGTAAAAACTTGTGGTTAGCGTATTTGTAGACATGATATCACCTGTGTGCCTGCACCAGGAGGTTGGTTCATGGCGAGCCGACTGGCTTGTTACCTTCGACCCGCGTGGGCCCTGAGCTAGCCTGCGGAGGGCCATGGCGTCCTGAGTGTCTCCTGAACAAGCCTGTTGAACCTGCAAGGAGAACCTCCTGAGAGGGCGCGATGATGGCAGTCTAGGCTGCGTGCATGCCGGGCCTGGTCCGGCTCGCGAGGGGCTCGCAAGGGGAGGCAGCTGAAGCTTGGACGGACGCAAAGCGGTGACCAGAACGCAAGAGATTGCTCGAACGAGACTAAACACCCCTTCCCCGGACACACGCAAGTTTCAAGCTCAAATCCAACTTAAATCCAAACAGGGAAAAGCAACAACCAAGGGGAAAAGCAAGAAAAGTATAAAAAGCCGCGTCCGGCACCTAGTCTAGTCTTCGACGTCTTCTCACCAGTGCGGAGCTAAGTGCTGCCACTGGGCGTGGGCGGGAGCCCCCGAGGCCCGAGGGTGGCTCTCCGGAGACTCCGGTGCGTGTACAGCCCCACTCATTATTACATGAGAGTGTCACGGGGCGGCGAGCTTCACAGGCACTGGGCCTTCTTCACAGGTACCGGCCTTGCTTCATATCGCCAGATGAGGGCCCCGCCTTGCGCCACACTCTATCGCCATCGACGACGGCCGGAGACCGAGGACACCACCAATGGGATAGAGCGGTCGCCAGCGGTTCCCCCGACGACCACGGGTCCTCTGCCGGGGGTAGGCCCTGGGGCACCTCCCCGGCAGAGGGCCTACCTCCTGAGGACGCCTTGCTCCGAGCACCACGTGGGCGAGGCCGGATCTCGGCCCCTCTCCTGCAGCCCCTGGTGCCCTCCTCCTGAGGGGTGGGGAGCTGCTGGATTGGGGCAGCCACCCGCTGCGATGACCTGTACCTCCTGCGATCCAAGGTTAGCGTATGCCTGTTCCTGAGGGATTAGCGGTACCCGATAGTCGCTGCCTCCGGCGCGGTGGACGGGGCCTTCCCTGGGCTCCTGAAAGAGCTCAGCCTCGGGTGTTTCTTCTCCCCAGCATGGGCCGAGGAAGTGGCCATGGTCTTCCTCCTGCGCGTGTCCTTGATCCATCATGTGGGGTACATACACCTCTGGGGCCGCTGCCCGGAATGCCTCGCCGTAGTGCCCCATGTGCCACGCAGTTCTGCTCACGGTGCCGACCTGGGAGTGGTAGCGTTGCGGCTCACCAGGACCGTGGGCTGTAGTAGATCCCCCTTCGACGGTCGGAGGCGGAGGCGGCATCGTTGGTAGCCAGGCGCTGACGGCCAGGTTGGCGTTGGAGTGGCCCTGGAATCCGCTTGGAGCTGTGCGGGCGCGTGTGGGGCCTCCGTGCGATCAGCCTTGGGCCTGAGGCGGCAGTTGGGTGCAGAAGGGGTGAGTCCCCGAGGTGGCGGAGCCCAGGAGCTCTGCCACCCGCTCCAGTAGCACGTCGCGGCCGCCCTCTAGCAGCCTGCATTGCAGTAGTTCTCGAGCTACTGTGAGCGCGGCCCTTGAGTTCACCTGCTCTCGCCGTGAGTACGGCGCCGTGGCCGCGGTGTAGCTCGAGGCCCTCGCTGCCGACCACACCTGCCGCAGTGTGAGAGCTGGTGTAGTTGACCACGTCGCCCGCGGCTCGCAGCGCCCTGCGGACCGCGGGCTGCCTGGGGCACGGGGTTGAGGTCTCCCTGGGCAAGCGGCTCTGCGTGGGCGGGCCAAGCCACCCAGGGATCAGGATTGCCCGTTAGGTCGCCGGACATGATGACGATGATGCGACGGGCAGCGAAACACGAGGCGTCGGAGGGCAGATTTCGGTGCACCCCTACCTGGCGCGCCAAATGTCGGATTTCGGGTTCTGGCAGACCCTCAAGGTTCGAAAACTGGGTGCACGTGGAGATCACACCTCCAGCCTACCCATGTCTCACCGCCTTGCCAGGATCCAAAACTACACGAAGAACAACACAAGGGACACGAGATTTATACTGGTTCAGGCCACCATTGTGGTGTAATACCCTACTCCAGTTTGTGGTGTGGTGGATTGCCTCTAGAGCTGATGAGGAAGAGTACAAGGGAAGAACAGCCTCGTGAGGGTCTGTCTTGGCTGGTGCGATGAACTTCTAGGGGGAGTTCAATCGCTTCTCTCTCTCTCTCAGATGCGGATCCGATGCCTCTACCCTGTGGGTGGCTAGTCCTATTTATAGGCGAAGGCCCCGGGCCTCTTCCCAAATATTGAGCGGAAAGGGCGCCAACAATTGGCCATTTTGAAGGGGAACATCTAGTACACTTATCCTGACTAAAGTTGGTCCTCGCCTGCCAAAGACCCTGACGATGACGCCGGCTTGGGCTCCACAATGACCTCCATTCTGTCGTCCTGCTGGTCTTGCTCTTGTTGCACCGAAATGGTTGCCTTTGCTTGATGCCCTTGCCTGCACTTGCCCCCTTTGCACCAACGAGGAAACAAGGACTCTGTGCATGCCGGCGCCCGCCTGGCGCCAGCCTGGCCTTGGTCGTCATGGCTTGCGTCATGGGCACCTCGTGAGGTGCCCCGCCTTGATCTCTCCGCCTCCTCGCGAGCCAGCCTGACGAGGCCGTGCCTGAGGAAGTCTCCTGTCGTCCTCCCCGCGAGGCTTGGCCCCTCGCGAGGGTCTTGAGCATGTGCTGATGAAGATGGGCCGTACTGGGCCACTCCTTGAGCCATGCCGCAGGCTGCAGGCAGGCAAGTCTGGGTACCCCCGTTCCTAGAATGCCGACACTATGGAAGAGTTCTTTCAATGTGAGCACATCCGGCTTCATGTGTCATTAGTGGCTCACCCCCAGTCTAATGGTCAAGCTGAGAGAGCTAATCAAGAAATCCTAAAGGGCATAAAGCACCGGCTTATGGTCCCCTTGAAGTGGACGCCGGGTTGTTGGGTGGAAGACTTGCCTTCCGTCTTATGGAGCATTAACACCACCCCCAATAGATCTACGGGTTACACACCCTTCTTCATGGTTTATGGAGCAGAAGCAGTTCTCCCAAGTGATATTCGCCATGACTCACCCCGAGTGGCAGCTTATGTTGAAGCGGACAATCAAAGAGCACGCCAAGATGCATTGGACCTGTTAGATGAAAAACGGGATATTGCGGCAGCTCGTTCAGCGATTTATCAGCAAGACCTGCGGCGTTATCATAGCCGCCGGGTTAAAAACCAGGGCTTTTCAAGAAGGCAGCTTAGTGCTCCGGCTCATCCAAGATCAGACTGACATGCACAAGTTGTCCCCACCTTGGGAAGGGCCCTTTGTGGTCAGCAAGAATCTGAACAATGTTTCATACTACCTTATCAATGTTCGAGAGCACAAAGACTCACGCAAATCGGAGGAGGAGACCCACCGGCCGTGGAATATAGCTCATCTTCGGCCTTACTACACCTGATCCACATGCTCCTATTATGTATATATTTTTCACAATGTACATATTATGGTCAATAAATAAACCGGCATCCTTGCTAAAGCGGGGCCTCTGCCATTTCGTCTTATGTTTTCTTGGTTACATGGGGGCTTCTACTTATAAAGCGGAGTTCTAATTACCCATAAACTGGCTTATAAAGCCATATAAAAAAAGCTTGGGAGCTTCACACCCAAGGGACCAAAGAGAGTCTGTTGCCACGCACAGCTCAAACATAGGTACCCACTGAGCACATCTCACAATGTTACCTGGGGGCTCTTTGTGCACAGCAACAAAGAGTTTTAAAGGACTGTTGTAATAGGCTATCAAGCCAGCCTTGGAAGCCAGGTGTATTCACCTAAAACCCCGGGTTAACCTGCCTTCCTCAAGTAAGCCACTCTGTCCAGGTAATCCTGGTATGACCCACCGAACGTTTGACAAGTCAATCTTATACAAACCCTGAACTTGTCAAAGTTAAAACGACGATTGGTTAATGTGAGGCCCGTCTTAAAAGGCTTTGTAAAATGGTTTAACTCAGTGGCCTGGCAGCCCATGAAAAGCCTTGAATTTGGGCCTGGCAGCCCTTGAAAAGCCTCGACTACAAGTTTTTCATTTGCTTTTATTTGTCAAAAAAAATCTCCTTTGACAAGGTTTTGAGGTAAACCGGCGTCTATTGACCCGGCCTGACTAAAAGTCACCAACATAACCCGGTGTTTGTTAACCCGGCTTGGCATTCAATTATCAGTTGTTAGTACACAACCGATTATAAACTGGTGTTTGTTAACCCGGTCTGGCATTGACTATGAGTCACCAGGATGATCATCCGGTGTTTATCATAACCTGGCATGACTTATTTTAAACCAGCACAGCATGGTGGAAGTTGTCAGCGCTCAAAGATTTGAGTCATCACCCTTACTACAAGAACGTTGGTAAACCAACGATGTGATTCAATATCACAGGTATGATGTATTTCATATTTCATTATCTTTACAGCCTTTGTTATAAACTCTGGCTTTATATTGGGTATCATAACCCGTCCGGCGGTGAACCGCCAGGGCAATTTTAAGTTTATCACATGCAGGAAACAGGATTGCATAAAACTGTTAAAGATCATAAGCAGACATTGAATATCATGACAGATTGACAGTATCAGGTAAAGTGGCTATGCACGATGGCATAGCAGACCAAGTGTTTAAGCTAGCCTATTACAAGGCGTTTTAAACTGCCCAAAAGGTTAATTGTTTCTCATAAAGAGGACAGTGCGCAAACGATAAACCGGCTTCCGGGTTATGATTCTTCTTCAGCTTAATGAGAAGTTTGCGGATCATCCTGCGCCGGTTCACCCTCTGCCTCCCCACCCAGTGGTTGGAAGACAATGGTTGCCCAGTCAATTCCAGACAAACCTCGAAAGACAGCTTCATCGCTTATAAGATCTGATGGTTCAACATCAGGGGCATAAGTATGCTTACGGATTGGCGGGATTAGATTTTGTTCTTCATAAACCGACGCGTCAATCCGTTTGTTCTCTGCATCATAGATGGACCGGTGGAAAGACAAATCAGTCTCTTCGGCCAGTTTACTTGCAAGCGGGCGCATCTCCTTTGTCAAAGCTCTATGGGCATCATTGTCAAATTCCGACCCATCTTCTTTTTGGCTAGGATAGCCATTCCCAATGTCTTCTGGATCAAGATCAGCTATCCAAGCCTTAGCCCGAGTCAATGCAGACAAAGTGCCAGCCCTTGCAGCAGATCTCTTCACTTCCTCTAGTTGGGCAGGTGTCATGGATAGTTTGTCCAATGTATCCTTGATTAAAGTTGGCGGCGGTTTATTGTACGAAGCAGTGCAGATGACTCGTTGAGCGCCGGTATATAACTGCTCTATCAAGGTATAGGCAGCCTTCAGTTTCTTGCGCATATCTGAACCGAGATGGGCAACACGGCTACCTGCAATGGTTACAATATTATTAAACCGGTGGTTTCAAGGATGATTAAGTATGGTTCTTGACAAGGCTACTTACCAAAGATGCCAGAAGTCATAGCGTAGATTTGCCGCTGTAAGCCAGTCAGCTCTTCCGCCACCGGTTTAAGTGCCGCTTCAGCATCCTCCGCCCGCTTTAGCAAAGTGGCTTTTTCAGCCTCCCAATCTGCTCGCTCGCCTTTGAAGTCATCCTTCAATTGCTCCATGGCTATTAAAGTGCCCTTCAGCTCTTCTTTGCCCTTTGAAGTTTCGGCTTGCTGGGACTTGATATTTTCTTGGAGATCGGCGATTTGAGAATCTTTGTTGGTCAAGTCAACCTGCAAAAGACAGACAATAAGTTGGCAATACTTTGTTCAAAGTCCCAAGCACATAACAAGTTATACACTTGGCACTTGGGGGCTAATGCGGATTGCTTTTTCTCAAATGATATTTTAAGTCCCAAGCATACAACACATTATATACATGGCACTTGGGGGCTAATGCATATCGTATCAATTCAAGGTTATCAAGTTTTACTGAATGAACCGGATCATGTTAATGACTGAAAGGAATTCTGATGTATAAACCGGACTATCCTAAAGGTATAAACCGGTCTATAGGGGCTACACAAGCAAAATCCAATCTTCTCCTACTACAAGTCCCGGTTCACATTCATATTGATGAACCGGCCTTGGGGGCTACTAGAGTTGATAATTGAAGTAGGAGATAAGAAAAAGAAGTTATTCAAAGGAACAAATATTTACCTCATATCGTTCTTTCATCAGGTTTACTAAACCGGCTTCATAATCGCGGCTGGTATACAGACGGTTTAGATATCCAGAGTGAATGTCCTGAGCAGAGAGGTGGGCATAGCTTGACAAATCTGTTTTCCATTTGCCCTTGTCCACAACGGAAAATTCTTCCTTTGCACTATGTTTTGATAAAGCGGCAGGATTGCCAGGAGAAGTATGGACAAAGCCAGGAGAAGTATGGATAAATTCTGCCGTGCCTTCAATAGTCTTATCTGGGTTTGGCCGTTTAGAAGATGCTTTGGCTGGGCTTGGTGGATCGGCAGCTGGGCTTGGCGGATCAGCAGGCTGGCTTGTTGGATTTATTGCTGGTGGATCAACAAAAGTATCCTGACCCTGAGGTACCGGGTCACCGAGAGCAATGTCAGCATCTTGATCAAGAGCCTCTGAGGTCCTCTCCGGTTCAGTGGCTGGATTATCATCACTTGGTGTAGTTAGCTTGGCTTTTTTGCTAAGTCTGGCTTTTGCACTAAAAAGAACAAATGCAGAGGTTAGTACAATAAACCGGTGCAAGGTATAAAAATTAATTCAATTATGCTTACCCGGAAACGGTCTTGAGTGGAGGCATCTGTGTGGTTGATGAATCGCCGGAGGATGAATGGGAGGTTCCCTGATAATTTGAATCAGACGGATTAAGAGGATATCTGAAGTAACCCGCCTTGGGATAAATTGTATTAAAATAACAAGAGACCTCTTGTAGACGTTTGCAAACTAGAGAATATGGTAAACCGGAGGATGTAACTTGTTGACCGGTATGCCGAGTGGTGCGATGAGTTTCATGCTGTTGTGTCTTCAAAGAAAAGTGCGGATCCAAATAAGCAAGAGGGTGTGAACGTTTTACTTTCCAGACTGCTTGACGAAGTTTTTGTCGGCGTTCTGGGAACGGGGGTCCCCAGACTTGCCTGCCTGCGGCCTGCGGCGTGGCTCAAAGGAGGCCCAGCACAGCCCATCTTCATCAGCGCAAGCTCAAGACCCTCGCGAGGGGCCAAGCCTCGCGGGGTGGATGACAAGGAGCTTCCTCAGGCACGGCCTCGTCAGGCTGGCTCATGAGGGGGTGGAGAGTTCAAGGCAGGGTACCTCGTGAGGTGCCCATGACGCAAGCCATGACGACCAAGGGCGCCAGTCGGGCGCCAGCCCGCGCAGTGTCCTCCTATCCTCTTTGGTGCAAAGGGGGCAAGCGCAGGCAAGAATATCAAGCAAAGGCATCTATTTCGGTGCAATAAGACCAAGACCAGCCCAACGGCAGGAAGGAAGTCATTGTGGAGCCCAAGCAGGCGTCATCACCAGAGCCTTTGCCAGGCGAGGACCAACTTTAGTCAGGATAAGTGTACCCGCTGTTCCCCTTCAAAATGGCCAATTGTTGGCGCCCTTCCCGCTCAATATTTGGGAAGAGGCCCAGGGCCTTTGCCTATAAATAGGACTAGCCACCCCCAGGGTAGAGGCATCTAGATCCTCACCAAGAAGCCAGTAGATAGAGTGACTGATCCCCTCCAAGCAGTTCATCGCACCAGCCAAGAACAGACCCTCGCGAGGCTGTTCTTCCTTGTATTGTTCATCATCAGCCCAAGAGGCAATCCACCACACCACACACTGGAGTAGGGTATTACACCAAAATGGTGGCCTAAACAAGTATAAATCTTGTGTCTCTTGTGCTGTTCAGTTTGTTAGTTTAGGTCCTAGCGATTCGGTCAGGAGCAAGACGGTAGGGGGTAGAATCTCCATGCGCACCCCAGTGTTCGAACCTCAAGGGTCTGCCGGAACCCGAAATCCGACATTTGGCGCGCCTGGTAGGGGTCGAACCTACGGCCTTCCGCTTAGGTTACCGAGGCCCAGTGTCTGTGAAGCTCGCCGCCCCGTGACACTCTCACGTAATAATGAGTGGGGCTGTACACGCCCCGGAGTCTCAGGGGTGCCGGCCTCAGGCCCTGGGGCTCCCTCCCACGCCCAGTGGCAGAACTTAGCTCTACGCTGGTGAGAAGACGTCCAAGACTAGACTAGGTGCCGGACGCGGCCTTTTGTTTGCTTTCATTGCTTTTCCCTTGGTTGCTGCTTTCCCCCGCTGGATTTAAGTTGAACTCGAATTTGAAATTTGCGTGTGTTGGGGGTGGGGTGCTTAGTCTCGTTCGAGCAATCTCTCATGTTTCGGTTATGACCTCGCCTCAACTGCCTCACCTCGCGAGCCCCTCGCGAGTCGGGTCAGGCCTAGCTCGTGCGCAGCCCAGACTGCCGCTGACGTACCCTCTTAGGAGGTTTTTTCACTGTAGATCCTACGGATTCAATCATGAGGCGTTCGAGGCACCGCAGCCTCCCACAAATTATCTCAGGACCCGCACAGGACGAAGGTAAACTAACTAGCTGGCTTGTCACATGGCCAATCACTTGGCACGGGCCTATGAGCAATACAGCATTGACTAGTGCGCTTAAACATTGGCTTTACATGAGGGGCACCCCCTCCCAAAATGCTCTCACGATCATCGGGACAAAAGCCTGAGTTCTATTCGTGCAGGATAAGGAAACAGGAGCGGCGCGCTATCAGTCAGATAAATCCCCCAATGCATCCTCAGGAGCGCCGCCCGAGCTGTCGCTGGCGTCGCTGGCCTCGCCATCGCCCTCCGTGTTGCCACCAGCGGCGTCAGGACCGTTCACCACGCCGCCCTCGTCAGCATCCACAACCACGCCGTCGTTGTCTAAAGCGAAGGCCCTGACAAGGGCGTCCATGTTGTCTTCCACCCAGTACGCCAGGTCATCTCGGACGGCCATGGGGACTGGGGTGATGGCAGCGTCGAAGTCGAAGTGAGGGTCCATGTTCCGGAGATGGCTGAAGAAGCGGGAGAAGGCGCGCCCGACCAATGCTCGACTCCTCTCCTCCACCAACCTGTTGGCACGAACCGACCGTGCCTCCAGCTGCGTCACGATGTCAGTGAAGAACTGAAGGTTGCCGGCGTAGTTGATAGCACGCGGCTCGCCAACGGCCGCCTCGCAGATGATACCCAAGGCCGTGTTGGCCCTCTCTCAAAGCGTGGAGAGCATGGGGGCATGCTCATGCTCCAAGAGCCGCTGCTGACGCATCTTGTTCGCGTTTTGGCGAGCGACAGCCTCGGCCTCAACCACCTGTTGGCGAAGAAGAAGCAGCTCGGCATGGGAAGTGGCCGACTCCCCCTGTGCTGCCTCAAGCGCGACCCGCAAGACATCGGCTTGCTTTGTTGCTTCCTCCAGTTTGGCCTTGAGGGCGTTGGTCCTACCTTCAGCCTCGATCCGGACCAACTCCAGCCTCTCCTTGAGCTCGCGCTCGAGATTTAGGCGCGCCGTCGCCACCCGACGTCCGACCTCCTCCACGACACGGGCTTCCCGCGTAGCAACGTCGTCCTCCGCCCGTGTCACCCAGCGCTCCCTCGTCTCCAGGCGCTCGTGCTCGCGCGCGCGTTCGGCGGCTTCCAGCGTCAATGCCTCCTCATGCTTCTGGAGCTCTGATGGGTCGCCGGAGGCCACCTTCATTGACGTAAGGGCCGCCTCGTGCAGCTCCACCTGCTCCTCAAGTGAGCGGCACCGGGCCAAGAGTTCCTGTGCCCGCTCCTCCGTGGCCTCTCGCCGCTGGTCAGCTTCCCGGGCTTCTTCGACGGCCTGGGCACGGGCCTCCCGAGAGGCCATCGGTGACGCCTTGGCCTCCTCATCATCAAGATCGCGCCGACGATGCGCGAGGGCAGCAGCCGCCTCCAGCTCACGCCTCTCCGCAACCAGCCGAAGGCCCTCGGCCTCAAGGCGTGCGTCCTCATCAGCAAGTTCCTCACCAAGTAGGCTCACCGCGTCAGCCGCCCTCCGGAGGAACCCTTGGCGAAGAGCGCGACGCTCCCGGGCGCGCTCGAGTACGCCCAAAGTCCTCGCTTGGGCACCACGTGGAGGCGTGCTTCAAAGCACATTTCCCTCAAGAAGGAGCAACGCAAGGAGGGCCAAACCCTTAGGAGTTCGTCAGCAAGGCCATTCAGGAGTTACAGGAGTCAAGAGTCATGAGAGGCAGCCGCCGCCTACCCACTGTGGCCCCCCATCCAGGCGAGGATGGTGGGCTGCGCGTCTGCATCGACATACCAGGGCTCAACCGAGCCGCGTCTCAAGAGTGCCTCTGGCCCTCGCGAGTGGGACGTTGCGAGGGTCCGCCCCATAGCTACGTGCGCATGCCTTACGGCCTGCCAAACGCGGCTGCTGTGCACCAGCGTCTCATGAGGGCCATCTTCGAGGCTCAAGAGGTCAGGCGTGCCGCAGCCCTGGTGGAGCAGGAGATGGCCCGCGAGGAGCCGCCAGCGCCTCCGGAGCCTCCAGAGGCCCCCGGGCCTGGGGGCTTGTGAGGATCGGCTCCCGTAGCCCACCGAGTCTGCTACACCAACACCCCTTCGTCCCCAACATCATCAGGTGACATCCTTTAAGTTGCATTTCTGGCTGGGAGCACCTTCAGGGCCGCATTATTCCCAGGCCGCGTGGGTCCGTCCCTGCGGCATGTACCTTTTATTTCATGTCCTTAGCTTATCTTATTGGGGGCGCCCCTCAGGCTGCATCATCCCCAAGCCGCTCGGGGCTGTCCCAGCGGCATGTATCCTTCTTGTGTTTATCTTAGGACTATGCTTTCGATCCACCATGCTTGTTATTTGGTGCCTTTTTCTCCTGGGTGTCGGAATCTTGCGCGTTAAAGGGGGGGTGCCTGAGCATCGCGACTCAGGGCTCCTACCGGCTCTCCCGCCCTCACCCTCTGATCTTGTCCATGGCATCGCGACCTGGCATGCCAGCGACGGCTGAGACCAGCCCGAGAGCCGGGACCCGAGGACGTAGAGTTTCGTCATCTAACCCAGCTTGCGCGTTAAAGGGGGGGTGCCTGAGCATCGCGACTCAGGGCTCCTACCGGCTCTCCGGCCCTCACCCTCTGGTCTTGTCCATGGCATCGCGACCTGGCATGCCAGCGACGGCTGAGACTGGCCCGAGAGCCGGGACCCGAGGACGTAGAGTTTCATCATCTAACCCAGCTTGCGCGTTAAAGGGGGGGTGCCTGAGCATCGCGACTCAGGGCTCCTACCGGCTCTCCGGCCCTCACCCTCTGGTCTTGTCCATGGCATCGCGACCTGGCATGCCATCGACGGCTGAGACCAGCCCGAGAGCCGGGACCCGAAGACGTAGAGCACCGGCATCTGGCCAAATTTGCAGGAACACACTCCAAGATAAGGCCCAGAGCCAGGTGCAACCCGCCTTGAGGTAGGGCCCCGTGAGTCCCGCACTGGCTCACGGGTGCCCAGATACACCTCGTCCATCCCTACCGTGACAGCCACGTGTCAGGGTGGGGCTGTATACGCCCCGGGGGCTCCTCCCGGAGGGGAGCCCCCTCCCACGTACCAGTGGAAGCACCATGCTCCGCGCTGGCTGATGACACTGCCGAGGAGCGGCTATGCCCGTACGCATACGGAAGCACTATGCTCCGCGCTGGTGATAAACAACTGAGGGTGGCCTCCGGGCCGCATCAACCTCAGGGAGCCCGGAGCTCAGTGTCTAGCCTTGTCGCAGCGCCTCCCCTCGGGAGTGCCGCGCGAAGGGGCTGGGCACGGGGGCTGCGCCTGGGTCTCGCCCAGACGCACCCCACCTAGCCAGGCCTCCCCGGGCCAGGTTCGTCGCACGTCCCTCCCCGAGCGGAGCCAAGGTACGAAGGCTGTTTGAGCGTCCAGGGGGACTCCTGAGCATCGCGACTCAGGGGCCTAACTGGTCACGTAGCCCCTCACTCGTTAGTTCTGAAAGGCTAACGGCGGTTGAGGTATGCGCGGGGCCGGGCCCTGCAGACGTAGAACGGCAGATCCGCCCACACCTCACCTCCCTACTTGTTGTTCGAGCGCCAAGGGGGACTCCTGAGCATCGCGACTCATGAGCCTAACTTGTCACGTAGCCCCTCACTCCTTGGTCCCGTCCTGGTTTCCGGTCGGGGCCAATGGCGGCTGAGGTATGCGCGGGGCCGGGCTCTGCCGGCGTAGAACACAAGCAAGTAGGAAGGAATAATGCAAAATTCAGGGAATTCAAAAGCTAATATTACAGTCCATGCTGTTACCACAGCATCAAGCATAAGTTTTAATGCCTCTCCGAGGCATGGTACATGCGCAGGAATTAAAAACAGGACGGGAGCCACGACAGAGTCACTTGTCGGCGGGGGAGCCGCGTGGAGTAGGTTCGCCTTGTGGAGCAGCAGGGCTAGCAACGCCCCGCTTCGGCCTCGTGCTGAAGGCCCGGAACTTCCCGAGCACAGCCTCCGCACGACCCTTCACGGCCTCAGCAGCGGCAGCGGCACGCTCGCCGCTCACTGGCTCCAGCAGGCTATCGAGGTCGATGTTGGGGTCGCGAAGATAGATGTGGGTGAAGACCCGCGTCAGCGCTGCAGAAGACAAGACGCGTGCCTCGGCCTCAGCCGTAGGGCCAAGGCCAAGGGTGACGTCGTTAAGGGCACGAACCAGGAAGGGAAGCAGCTTGGCGGGGCCATCCTCCTCGCCGCTCTCAAGGCCGCTGTCATAAAGCCTCTTCAGCAAAGTGCGAGCCTTCTCTTCCATATCCGCGAAGGCCACGCGATCCTCGGCGAGAACCCGGGCCTTGCCATCCAGCTCAACCTTCCTCGCCTCCAGCTCTTGCTCCATCACGCCTAGGCGGCCACGGCGCCTCTTGAGCTTGGCCTCCAGGTCCTTGACGGCCGCCTCGCGAACCTTCATGCTCTCCTCCTGCTCTTGGCGAAGGCGGGCCTCCTCTGCAAGCTGGTTCTGCAGGCCCTTCAGCTCGCTCTCCAGCGTCTCACAGTGACCTTGGACGCTAGCTGCCTCCCCCAGGGCAGCATCGCGGGCGACCTTCGCCTCATGGATGGCCTGTTTTTCCTCGTCGCAAGCCGTCGAGGCCTGGACCAGCGCCGCCCATATTGAAGCATCGGAGCGAATCCAGCCAGAAGCCAGCTCCAAGCGCCCGGCCACCAGACGGGGGTCGGCGCCCAGAAGATCCTGCCGCAGACGGTCCAGTCCGGCGATGGTGCGATCCAGAACCGTATTCGTAGAAGCAGCAGTCGGTGGAGAAGGAGGGGAAGACGGCTGTGTGACCACTGCGCCTTGAGGAGAAACCAGCGGCACCACGGCGACAGTGGAGGCAGCGTCAAGCAAGGGCACCTCGGGAGTCGCCTGGGTCAAGGGGGCTGAGCTCGCCCCAGCGGGCTCAGCCTGGCCTCGCGATGACGCCCGGGCAGGAGAGGCCTGCGCATCACGATCACCTTCCTTCTCGGGCAGAAGCACTGCCACGGATGGGACCTCAGGGGCTCCCTTCGGCTTCTTTGCCGCAGGCGCCAGCCTGGTCGAAGGATATGGGCTTCAGATCTTGTCGACAGAACAATAATCAAGATGGGAAGCAGGCACTTACAGGTCATCGCCGGAGGACTCGAGCAGCCTCCGACCAAACTTAAAGCCCACGAGCCGGCTGCAAGGGTCGGCTTCAAGGGGCTCGGGAGCAGGAGGCGCGCCTGCGGATCGCCCCGGGGCCGGGGCAGACCCGCGGGGGACCAGCCCAGTCCGGTCCTTCTTCGGGATCGGGGGCAGGCTCCCGCCGCCCTGCTCATCCTCATCCTCGTCGTCGTCACTCTGGGGGAGGCGGAGAGTGCGGGACCTGCGCCGAAGGGGAGGAGCTCTTGACTCCGCCCCCGAGTCAACCCCCTCTTCCTGCTCCCCTTCCTCCTCCTCTTCGCTTGAGTCGTCGGAGGACACGTCCACCAGGTCCTCTGGAGCCTCCACGGGCACGGGTCCGTCACCGTTGAAGACAGGCATGGACCCCCACTACCTGCTCCCAATCCTCGCGAAGGAACAGGGGTGTAGGAGAGCCCTCCAGCCTCGCCACGTCGCCCCCAACCAAGGACTGGAGGACCGCCTCTAGGTCCTCATCGGCCAGGACCACGGGGCTCGAGTGAGGCCTCCACATCGGAAGCGAGTACTGATGGAGCGGAGCCAGTTGATGCTCCAGGAACTCCCTCAGCAGTGACGCACCTGTCAGCTTCGCCGCCGCTACGCTGGCCGGCCTCAAATCTGCGTCCATCTTCTCCAACACCAGCTTCGCGCAGGGATCCAGAAGCTCCACACGGGACCAGTCGTCGGAGCTCGCGGGGTGCTCCGTGGGCAAGGTCAGCCGAGGATGGATGCGCCCAGTATCCACCAAGACTCACTTGCTCCTGAAGCCCTCAATCCTCTTCCCACGGTTTGAAATGGCGATGGCACCGCGTATGCGACGAAGCTCGCGCACGCGGAGGCGGAACCACGGGAGGTTCGGAGGGAGAAGTAATGGCGTAGCAAGGCCACCGAGGGCTTCACCCCTACGTGAGCCTCACAATAGTAGGCGAAGATCGCCAGGAGAAGTACGGAGTTGGGATGGAGATGCAGAGCTTGAATGTTGTAGTGGCGGAGGACAGAGAAGAAGAACTCAGAAAAGGGAGGCACTAGACCGGCGACGATGGCGCTCACGAAGAGCGGATAGAAGGTGCTCCCTCGACCTTCAGGGACGGCGGAGCCGGCCTTGAACGCCTTCGTCCCGTTGATGCCCTGCGCCTCCGCCATCCGGCGCACTAGGGCAAGGCTCGCCCCCAGCACATTTGGCGGGTCCAGGGCCGGCAAGTACCAAGCTCCGGCCAGGGCTTGACGAGGCGCCATGACTGTCTAGGGCACGCAGGCGGAGTAGATTTGAAGATTTTGGAAGCAGAGAGGAGAGGCGCAAGAAAGGGGATCTGAGCAGCAACTGGAGAAAGTAAAGGAGGCAAGGAAGATGCCGCTCTTTTATCAACTCGCGCGGTTGCAGAGGCGCACGCGTCCAATCAACCGCCACGCGGTGCCCAAGGCCGCAGCCTGTTAGGGCCTGTGATGCTTCGCACTTGGCCTTTCGCCTCTCTGCTCGGCCAAGTTCGGGTGCGCCGTGAGCCCGGGGGCTACTGTCGGCGTTCTGGGAACGGGGGTCCCCAGACTTGCCTGCCTGCGGCCTGCGGCATGGCTCAAAGGAGGCCCAGCACAGCCCATCTTCATCAGCGCAAGCTCAAGACCCTCGCGAGGGGCCAAGCCTCGCGGGGTGGACAACAAGGAGCTTCCTCAGGCACGGCCTCGTCAGGCTGGCTCATGAGGGGGCGGAGAGTTCAAGGCAGGGTACCTCGCGAGGTGCCCATGATGCAAGCCATGATGACCAAGGGCGCCAGTCGGGCGCCAGCCTGCACAGTGTCCTCCTTTCCTCTTTGGTGCAAAGGGGGCAAGCGCAGGTGGGAGTATCAAGCAAAGGCATCCATTTCGGTGCAACAAGACCAAGACCAGCCCAACGGCAGGAAGGAAGTCATTGTGGAGCCCAAGCAGGCGTCATCACCAGAGCCTTTGCCAGGCGAGGACCAACTTTAGTCAGGATAAGTGTACCCGCTCTTCCCCTTCAAAATGGACAATTGTTGGCGCCCTTCCCGCTCAATATTTGGGAAGAGGCCCAGGGCCTTTGCCTATAAATAGGACTAGCCACCCCCAGGGTAGAGGCATCTAGATCCTCACCAAGAAACCAGTAGATAGAGCGACAGAACCCCTCCAAGCAGTTCATCGCACCAGCCAAGAACAGACCCTCGCGAGGCTGTTCTTCCTTGTATTGTTCATCATCAGCCCAAGAGGCAATCCACCACACCACACACTGCAGTAGGGTATTACACCACAATGGTGGCCTGAACCAGTATAAATCTTGTGTCTCTTGTGCTGTTCAGTTTGTTAGTTTAGGTCCTAGCGATTCGGTCAGGAGCGAGACGGTAGGGGGTAGAATCTCCGCGCGCACCCTAGTGTTCAAACCTCAAGGGTCTGTTGGAACCCGAAATCCGACAGTTTTGGTACTGGCACATGATTTGAGTTGGAGGATAGAACAATTACCTCTACATCACCAGCGTGGCTAGCTTCCGCATCATCCTGATAACAATCCTTGTCAATGAGGTGTATGAAAAAAGAACCAAGAGAATCAAGTTCTACCTCTGACTCCGGATCATCAAGCTCTTCATCATTGGGCAGATCAGCAGCCTCGGTGGTTTTCTTCTTTGCTGGCCTCTTGGTAACCCTGGTCTTGATGCGGGGTGCCCTTGCTAGTTTATCTTGCGATTTCCTTTTCGAGAGCGGATCATTGCTCTACGCAGATGGACAACGTTATAAAGAAATAATTAAGGAGAAATGGACTAAAGCAAAAATAAGATAACTCTTACAGCTGGCGGTTTGTTGGATACATAGAAGGGACTAAGCCCTACTCTGCTACAGGCAGCCACCGGTACATCAAGCATTTTCTTGATGGCTTCAGTGACTTCATCATCTGTGAGCTGCATGTCAACATGACGCTGAGGGTCTTTTAGATCCCCTGTATATTCACACATTAAGCCAGGGCACCGTCTTAAAGGTAAAATACTCCAAGACACCCAGCAGCGGATGAAATCAATGCCTGTCAAGCCATTGGCAACAAATGCCCTGAGTTTTGCTAGTTGAGGGGCATATTTTGATCTTTCCTTGGCAGTGAGACGCTGAGGAACCGGATGGGTTTTGGTAAGCCGATATGCACGATAACCCGGCAGAGGATTTTCATTGTCTGGAGCTGTATTGCGGCAGTAAAACCAAGTCTGGTTCCAGTCCTTGGGGTGGCTATGATGTTTGGCGTGAGGGAAGTCGACATCCTTTCTCTTCTGGATTGAAACGCCCCTGAGTTCAGTGTTGCGCCCGTCCGTAAATTCAGTACGGCGGTTTAAGTAAAAGAACTCCCGGAATAGTTCCACAGTAGGTTCCTCTTGCAGATAGACTTCGCAAAATACTTGAAAATTGCATATATTGGACACAGAGTTCGGTCCAATATCGTGAGGGTGGATCTGGAAGCTGGCAAGAACATCACAAAAGAACTTTGATCCGGGAGGGATGAACCCTCGATTCAAATGATTAGTAAAAACAATCACTTCTCCATTCTGAGGCTCTGGAGGATTTTCTAAACCGGCGACTCTCCAGTGGATGGTTTCCTTGCTCGCTAAAGCACCAATCACAACATACCCATTCAGTTGCTCTTCAGTAACCCGGGAAGGGACCCAATTGCAAGCATAAAACGATTTGGCCATTTGAACAGGAAGCTGGAAAAGAGGTTCAAGGACGGTTTAAGGTGTTGATTGATGCAAATAATCCGGTTTAAAGACAGGAAAAACAAATTGGAACATATGCGCATGATAAGACGGAGTTTTATATTGAGGATGAGTTGGCGATTTAAGAGAGGGCTAATGGTGCCTGGCAGGTTGTCATCTTGTAAAAAGTTAAACCGCCTATACTGGTGCAGAAGTTACAGATCTGAAAAATCTCTAAGTATTGCAGAAACAGGTTTTGCAAGTTGTGGCTATAGTTTTGGATCTACCGCAGTCTTAAAAAGAAGGAAAATTCAAAATCCTAGGCGGTATCAACGAAATAGCTAAAGGCCAGATGGGATCTGTTTACTAATAGTAGAGATGTTATGATGAAGAAAAATGAGATCTAGTTATGGCCGCACAGAAATAAAGGTCGTATTCTTAATAAAAGATCTGTGTGACAGCACTGGGTATGGATGAGTACTGAAGAACACCGAAGAACAACGAAACCCTAATGGCGGATCTGAGGAGAAGAGGAAGAAATCTTACGGAGGTTGCAGGAGAGGTGGAGAGGCGTCGCGTTTCTCTGGTCAGATCAGGTTGATGCAGCGGCCGTTGGTGATGCAGAAGCGAAGGTCAACGGTGGCGGCTGTGCTCGAGCTCTGAGGTGACGCGAGGAAGATGATGAGGTGAAGGGGCATGAAGGGGAAAGGAAAGAATGACCCTTGGCCCTATTTATAAAGTGAAGGGATAAGTGACAGGCGTGGGAATCGAGGAACCCAAAAAATGGATATCTGACAAAGCTGTCGCCTCGATTTTCGGAGGGTTATTAATAAGAAAAAAGCGTTTACAGGTTTTTATATGGAGATGATGTCATGACGATTCACTACAATCTTAAAAGATGACATCACGGCGGTTTACCAAGTGCATATGGAAATGATGTCATGGCGGTTTACAAGAGTGTTCGAAGATCAAGGAGTTTTTCTAAGGATTGAAGATTGACATGAACAGGTTCAAATCAATCTGGGGCCTAATGTTGGGGATATAACTACTGAGCATAAACCGTCTAGGAGGGGCTAGGTTATGCTCATCCATATTGAACCCATGAAGACAAGGAGTATGGCTCTTTACTATTGAAGCTTAGAGGCCTGGAGCCCAAGGGCGGATTAAGGCCCATAGACATAAACCTCCATGAGTTATGTAACTTGAGTTGTAAGTTAGGGAAAGGTAGAAACCGAGCTGGACACATGTATGAGCCGGCCTCGGTATTTTGTAAACCGTTGGGCGTCAACCTGTGTATATAAAGGGATGACCCGGCGGCGGTTCAGGGATAAGAAACAACAACTCGAGAGATAGGTAAAGCAGATTCGCTCCCTGCTCATCAAGACCCCATAATTCCACCACAACTGGATCGTAGGCTTTTGCCTTCACCGCAAGGGGCCGAACCAGTATAAACTCCACGTATCCTTTGTCTGGTTTAACCCCTTTAAGCTAATCTCGTTGCGATGGCTCCACGACTAAGTCCTCTCACTAGGACATCTGACGTGTTAATTCCACGACATCGTCGATAGCCGAAATCTAATCGTTCGGCGGGCATTGGCTAAGAAGAGAGAGATGGGGGAGGGAGAAGAGATCGCCCGCCCGTCGCGCACGGACTCAAAGAAATATGGTGATAATGTGAGGAGGGCCATGCAGGAGTCCGGACCGCTTCCAAGCCCGCTTCTAACCGCCCTGGCCCACCCAAAAACCCCTCCCCCCTCCCGTGCACGCTCCCCCCTCAGGAGCCAGATGCCTGCATTCATAGCAAGTACAATACTGGGTTATAGGCCCACTTATGTGGAGGAGAGAGGCATTGAAAAAGTGAAGGAGTGGGCTCTGCAAGAGCCCGTCTCTACACGTGCTCCTAGGTATAAAAAAATTAAATCTCAAAAAAAAGTATAAAAAAACATTTGTGTCTAAAAAAGAAAGTAAAAAACATTTGAGAGGAAATAGATAGAGAGAAAGTGAGAAAAAGTTGTAACCTTATAGTCAACACTATGGTACATGAGGAAGGAGGGAGTTGTGCACAATGCAAGTTCACTAGGTTGTCGTGTTTCACACTCCTCTGTCGTAACAGTGGAGACAATAGCTTTCATCAAAATTAAACAATGAATACTCCTTGATTGTCCTTGATATCGGAAAGAATACTTTCATTTGCCGACATGTGGGATGTCGACCATCCTGGTCCACTTGCCATGCACAAAATTATCCAAGTCCACCAGGCCTAACCTTTTCCACTATAAGTTGGTCGAACAAAGGAACCATCATGACTTCGTTCAATTCCGCTTCTTCAAGAAAACTTACTGTACCCGCAATACTGCTACCACACGTGAAGATTGGATGGCATTGTAGCACATCATATCACTGAAACCCACTAGGCCAAACTAGCCCACCTACGATTTGTACGTCTCTGTACTGCTATGATTCTGTGTTCTCAAAAAATATCCTTTGTCAATCTAACAATTAGGAGTAGAAAGAAATGGAGGCCTCCTTTGGTTCATAGGATAGAAATTTTATAGGAATAGGAAAATCATAGGAAGTGAGATGACATGCATCAAAATTCATAGAGAAAGAGATGTTATTTGGTGCATAGGATAGGATTATTTCCATTGAGTCTAGGCTAATTTTTTTCCTCGAAAATATGAAGGATTGACTCCTATCTTACATAGGAATAGGAATCCATTCCTATAAACCAAAGGGCTTCAAAGGAATTTTTCCTTTGCAAATCCTATCCTATAGAGGTCCTACAAAATTCCTACAAACCAAAGGAGGCCGAAGGGTCTTTCTCTCTCTCTCTAGATCTCTCTCCATCCCACAACCCCTCTAGCACATGTACACACTCTCTGTAGCCACTCCGAAAGTACGACGTCACTACACATTCATGCTTCCAATAAAAACATTACACACTCACGCATGTTACAAGAAAGTGCCAGTTTTGCTGACTATTAATGTGAATGTATCCGTGAACCAACTCTTTGAGTTTGATGTGAATTAATGTATAATTGTGGACTATTGTCTGATCGATCGCTAAGCCTACAATTTTAGGAGCTTGGGCTATTGGCAGATCGACGATGGATCAGACCTATAAGCGTACCACGAGCTCATCAGCCCCAACATTTCTCTTTGGTGAGTGTTTGCAAGTACTATAGCTCGCACAGTAGCTAGCCTACTAACACCAAGAATCATCAAACAAGGCCTGTTGATATGATAAACAGTTCAAACTTACATCTTAGTATGACATATATTACATCGAAAGCTAGTGAGGATACATCTGTTTCCATAACTCGGAGAGGGTTTGCATGACTCACTATCAAACAGAAGTAGCAAGTACCGCCCACACAAGACAGTGCACTAGCCCTAAGATGATTTTATAACACACATCGTTCTGTTAATTAAACACAATGCAAACTACCTTGAAGGATTAGCGTGACCAACTATTTCTTGTCATCGATCTCTTGGGCAATGACCACAGCACAGACAGCGACATGGAAATCGATCTCTGGGGTGATGTCCACAGGACGGACCGCGACATTGGAATCGATCTCTCGGGCAATGTCCATAGGACGGACAGCGGCATCGGAATCGATCTCCGGGGCAATGTCCATAGGACGCACCGCGACATCAAAAATGATCTCTAGGGCGATGTCCATAGGACAGATCGCGACATCGGAATCCTCAAGGATGTCCACCGGCACCTGCACAACCCTAACATATTTCCAAGCACACTGCAAATAATCAAAAAAACACAACTACGGTAAGTCATTTTTTTACCTCGTGCAGCTCACCGGGGGATCCCATCCCTCCGGGGGTCATCGCCTTGCCAGGGAAATACTGCTTCTCAACGATGACTATCTCCTCAAACTCGGCCTTGAGCCTCTCATAGGTGGCCATTAGAGTTTCTGGGGTAGGCATGGTGGGGCCCTTGTTGTTCTTCCAGCTTTCTTTGAGGAGTTTGTCCGCCAATGTCGTCAACTCTTTGGCTAGTGCTTGTTTCTTGGAGTTCTTCGTCTCCATGTGTTGGCCCACCAACATGGCCAACTCGTTGGTCTGTGCTCGCTTCCTGGAGATCTCTATCTCGAGTGGGTTGTCCGCTGGTAACTCTTTGCCTAATGCTCCAGGATCCGTCAATAAACTAACTAACAAAAAGCAATCGAAAGATAACCACAATCGCAATCAGAACGGGAAAAGAATAGGCAGTGAGAATCGGTCGATGCTTCGCAAACAGAAGATTCTTGGAATGAAAATGGCATAAGTGATTAGCCTAGAGTGAGGTTTTCTTCAAGAAAGGGGAGAAAGGGGTTCAACGAGCATTCTAGTGTAATGATGGTTGCTTCGTCCAGCCCAACTTCGAGGCTACTTTACCACTGCTGGTAAAGGTGTGGGTTTTGTGATATGATGGGTCATGATGGCCACACCGGGGTGACTGGTGAGTCTCGACTGTAGCACCTCGTTGTGATTTGGTGGATGGCACGCGGGCCTGGATGCTTGATGTCCCGCATGTAATAGAGCAACTAGTCATATACTAGTTTGGACGACGGACGAGGAGCTTCTTCCTGGTTTATTGGTCCCTATGATAATCTATGCCAAATTTTGACTATAAATTTAACTAACCAAATGTTCATGCATGTCATAGAAAATTACATCATTGCAAACTATGTTCAAATATGAATCTATATAATTTTTGTTAACATGCACTAACATTTTGTCAGTTCAATCTTTGGTCAAAATTTAGCACAAATTACAAAGGGGCCAATAAAGAATGTACTCTCACATTTAGTTTTGAGGATACTCCCACATAGAAAATATAAATAATAATGCATGTTGGTGCAGCCCACATTTTCGATAATTTTAGCCGTGGGCTTGTTCACAATTTTTACGAGGCGATGATTGTTCACTTAATGGATGGTCTAGTACCAGACTTGAATGATACAAAGTGCGACCTAGCACACCATCACACCACTTGGCATAAGCGGGTAGCTATCTCAAAAAACAACCAACAACTCAAAAAATGGCGACCTGGCACATACACAATTTTAAACGATTGTTTTGATGGAGTGAAAAAAGATAATTACCCCACTATACATATATATATATATATAGGCAGGAGCCTCCGTGCTTGCTTGCTAGGGTTGCTCTATTCACACACACTCTCATCCCCTCCAGATCTAAACAAGATAGCGGTGGTAACACTATCTTTCTGTCGTCACCGCTGGTTACAGATCCGGACGTATCTCCCTTCATCGGTGAAGGGGAGGAGGGGCAGAGTTTAGGCCGTCATCGACAGCAAGGGAGGAGACCCACTGCCGGCTGCACCATTATCTCTGGCCGAGCACCAGCGCGGGAGGTCCTTTGGTCCCTTCGTCGCTACCCTAGTGTGGGCGGATACGGCATCCCGCCGCCCACCTATCCACACCCCGACGACCTTCAGGTATATCTTCCTTCGAAACCGGCCTAGCTCTACTTCCCCAACTTGCTATGTCGCTGCATGTGCATCATTTTCTACCTCTTAGCCCCCCTCCTAGCTAGAATCGATCAGATGGTCCAACCTCACCTAATTTTTTTTCTGTTGTTAGAGGTAAAGCTACTTCATGGAGTCGAATCTTGTACTTGGTTCAAACAAGAAATAAAGGGGGGAAATTTAGTATGTACATCGGACTTGGTACATACAGGAAAGAAAGGGGGTGAAAGTAGTACGGACTGGTCATCCAATCTGTCTCTTGGTCGAAAAGGGAAATATAGAGGAAACGTTGTACACAATGGTATAACCAGGACTAGATTTGCTATCCACACAGAGGAATAGGTTGCTAGAGTGAAAAAAAATGGGACCAAAACCAGATATGTTTCTTGGATGTTTGTTTCTCGGGGCCACAAGCTTTGAATCACCACTTTATGCCCCGGTTTAGGTACATGGTGCTGGACTGCTGGTGCACCCGCTGTTTCATGCCCTTATAGCAAATACCTAGTTGTTCTTTATCTAATGCCCCTCGTAAAATGAAGCCATGCCACTATTATAATCCATGACAAGTTTAACCAATTGTTTTTGCCAGTAATTGTTTGAGACTCTGATTGTTTCCTCTGTAGCTTTTTGTGCAAATAGGGATATCCATTTCACCTCGTTGCTATTGCGCCCTTTTGGTGCACGGCACAAAACACTTCCTCAAAGAAGTGACTTTTGTGTTGTTTAACTAGAATGTCAGAATGGAACTGTTGGTTCATTTCGGTGGAACTGCACAAAAGGAGATCCGTGTTCCAATCTTCATCATCCATATTGGCACCATAACCTTCCTTTAGGTAAGAGTGATATTTAATGCATGTGTTCACCTCTATTTTGCGACTGCCATGAGAAAATAATGCTATTGTTTACTAGTACACTTGTACTCCCTCATTGACAAAACCAATTCTGAAATAGAAGGCCAAACATGTACTTGGTTTCACCAACTGGTGAGGAGAAAGAGAGCATGAAGAGGAAGATGAAGAAGAAGGAGGAGGAAATGAAGAAGATCACACGATGGTACTGTCCTATGTTATCCAGACATCTTGCTAGTGGTATTCTATTGCTGTGTTGCTACTAGTCTTAATTTACTTGGAAGACTAGCAAGATGCCCGCACGTTGTACGTAACATCAAGATGCATTTGTATGAGTAGTTGCTACGTCTTGAGCTTACATTGGTTTTCCTTGAAGAGGAAAGGGTGATGCAACAATAGTAGTGTAAGTATTTCCGTCAGTTTTTGAGAACCAAGGTATCAATCCAATAGAAGGCTCCTCAAAAGTACCACGCACCTACACAAACAAACAAAGAACTTGCAACCAACGCAATAAAGGGGTCGTCAATCCCTTCACTGCCACTTGCGAAAGTGAGATCTGATAGAGAAAGTAGGATAAGATAAATATATTTTTGGTATTTTATGACATAGATTGGAAAAGTAAAGATGCAAATAAAAGTAGATTGAAAGCTTATATGATAAAAGATAGACCCGGCGGCCATAGGTTTCACTAGTGGCTTCTCTCAAGATAGCATAAGTATTACGGTGGGTGAACAAATTACTGTCAAGCAATTGATAGAAAAGCGAATAATTATGAGATTATCTAAGCATGGTCGTGTATATAGGCATCACATCTGAGACTAGTAGACCAACTCCTGCCAGCATCTCCTACTATTACTCCACACATCGACTGCTATCCAGCATGCATCTAGAGTATTAAGTTCATAAGAACAGAGTAACGCATTAAGAAAGATGACATGATGTAGAGGGATAAACTCATGCAATATGATATAAACCCCATCTTTTTATCCTCGATGGCAACAATACAATACGTGCCTTTCTGCCCCTGCTGTCACTGGGAAAGGACACCGCAAGATTGAACCCAAAGCTAAGCACTTCTCCTATTGCAAGAAAGATCGAGGAAACTTGCAAAGATAACTCAATCATACATAAAAGAATTCAGAGAAGATTCAAATATTTCTCATAGATAAACTTGATCATAAACCCACAATTCATCGGATCTCGACAAACACACCGCAAAAAGAGTTACATCAGATAGATCTCCAAGAAGATCGAGGAACATGGTATTGAGATCCAAAGAGAGAGAAGATGCCATCTAGCTAATAACTATGGACCCGAAGGTCTGTGGTAAACTACTCACAACTCATCGGAGGGCTATGGTGTTGATTAGAAGCCCTCCATGGTTAATTCCCTCTCCGGCGGAGCATCGGCAAAGGCTCCAAGATGGGATCTCGCGGATACAGAAGGTTACGATGGTGGAAATTGTTTTCCGTGGCTTGTTCTGATGTTCTCGGGGTACGTGGGTATATATAGGAGGAAGAAGTAGGTCGGTGGCCGCCCGAGGGGGCCACAAGATAGGGGTGCGCCCTATAGGGGTGGGCGCGCCCTCCACCCTCGTGACCGCCTCGGCTGCTTCTTGACTTGCACTCCAAGTCCTCTAGATCACGTTCGTTCCAAAAATCATGCTCCCGAAGGTTTCATTCCGTTTGGACTCTGTTTGATATTCCTTTTCTTCGAAATACTGAAATAGTCAAAAAAACAGCAATAGGGGTTGGGCCTCTGATTAGTAGGTTAGTCCCAAAAATGATATAAATGTGTAAAGTAAAGCCCATAAACATCCAAAACGGGTAATATAATAGCATGGAACAATCAAAAATTGTAGATACGTTGGAGACGTATCAAGCATCCCCAAGCTTAATTCCTGCTCGTCCTCGAGTAGGTAAATGATAAAAATAGAATTTTTGATGTGGAATGCTACCTAGCATAATTCTCAATGTAATTTTCTTTATTGTGGCATGAATGTTCATATCCAAATGATTCAAAATAAAAGTTCATATTGACATAATAAATAGTAATACTTCAAGCATACTAATCAAAGCAATCATGTCTTCTCAAAATAACATGGCTAAAGAAAGTTCATCCCTACAAAATCATATAGTTAGGCTATGCTTCATTTTTGTCACACAAAAATGCTCCCAAATTCTAAACTCCCGATGACAAGCCAAGCAATTGTTTCGCACTTAAATAATCTCAAATTTTTCAACTTTCACGCAATACATGAGCGTGAGCCATGGATATAGCACTATGGGTGGAATAGAATATGATGATGGGGATTGTGTGGAGAAGACAAAAAAGGAGAAAGTCTCACATTGACAAGGATAATCAACAGGCTATGGAGATGCCCATCAATTGATGTCAACATAAGGAGTAGGGATTGCCATGCAACGAATGCACTAGAGCTATAAATGTATGAAAGATCAACAAAAGAAAACTAAGTGGGTGTGCATCCAACTTGCTTGCTCACGAAGACCTAGGGCATTTTGAGGAAGCCCATCGTAGGAATATACAAGCCAAGTTCTATAATGAAACAAATTCCCACTAGCATATGAAAGTGACAACATATGAGACTCTCTATATGAAGAACATGGTGCTACTTTGAAGCACAAGTGTGGAAAAGAGATAGTAACATTGCCCCCTTTTTTTATTTATGTTTTTTTCTTTTTTCTTTTTTTTATTTTTTCTTTTTTTGGGCCTTTCTTTTTTTTCTTTTGGCCTTTCTTTTTTTTTCTTTTTTTTTCTTTGGCCTTTCTTTTTTTTTCTTTTTGGCCTTTCTTTATTTTTCTTTTTGGGGACAATGCTCTAGTAATGATGATCATCACACTTTTGTTGATTTACAACTCATGAATTACAACTCAAAACTAGAACAAGATATGACTCTATATGAATGCCTCCGGCGGTGTACCGGGATGGGAAATGAATCAAGAGTGACATGTATAAATATTATGCATGGTGGCTTTGCCACAAATACGATGTCAACTACATGATCATGCAATGGCAATATGACAATAGTAATGCGTGTCATGTTGATAAACGGAACGGTGGAAAGTTGCATGGCAATATATCTCGAAATGGCTATGGAAATGCCATAATAGGTAGGTATGGTGGTTGTTTTGAGGAAGATATAAGGAGGTTTATGTGTGATAGAGCGTATCATATCACGGGGTTCGGATGCACCGGCGAAGTTTGCACCAACTCTCAAGGTGATAAAGGGCAATGCACGGTACCGAAGAGGCTAGCAATGATGGAAAGGTGAAAGTGCGTATAATCCACGGACTCAACATTAGTCAAAAGAACTCATATACTTATTGCAAAAATCTACAAGTCATCAAAAACCAATCACTACGTGCATGCTCCTAGGGGGATAGATTGGTAGGAAAAGACCATCGCTCGTCCCCGACCGCCACTCATAAGGATGCACAATCCAAGGACACCTCATGTTTCAAATTTGTTACACAACTTTAACCATACGTGCATGCTACGGGACTTGCTAACTTCAACACAAGCATTCTTTAAATTCATAATCCCCAACTAGCATGACTTTAATATCACGACGTCCATATCTCAAAACAATTATCAAGTATCAAATTGATCATAGCATCCAATTCACTTCCTATGATAGTTTTTATTATACCCAAATTGGATGCCTACCATTCTAGGACCAATTTTATAACCATAGCAAATACCATGCTGTTCTAAGAGACTCTCAAAATAATATAAGTGAAGAATGACAGACTAGCAATTTCTACAAAATTAAGCCACCGCGTTGCTCTAAAAGATATAAGTGAAGCACTAGAGCAAAAATATCTAGCTCAAAAGATATAAGTGAAGCACATAGAGTATTCTAATAAATTCTAATCAAGTGGGCTTCTCCCAAAAGGTGTGTACAGCAAGGATTATTTTGGCAAACTAAAAAGAAAATTCTAATATCATACAAGACGGTCCAAGCAAAATACATATCATGTGGCGAATAAAAATATAGCTCCAAGTGAAGTTACCGATAAACGAAGACGAAAGAGGGGATGCCTTCCGGGGGCATCCCCAAGCTTAGGCTTTTGGCTATTCATAAATATCTTGGGGTGCCATGGGCATCCCCAAGCTTAGGATTTTGCCACTCCTTATTCCATAGTCCATCAAATCTTTACCCAAAACTTGAAAACTTCACAACACAAAACTCAACAGGAAATCTCATAAGCTCCGTTAGTGAAAGAAAGCAAAACCACCACATAAGGTACTGTAATGAACTCATTATTTATTTATATTGGTGTTAAACCTACTGTATTTAAAGTTCTCTATGGTTCATACCACTTAATACTAGCCATAGATGCATCAAAATAAGCAAACAACACACGAAAAACAGAATCTGTCAAAAACAGAGTAGTCTGTAGCAATCTGTAACCCACGAATACTTATGGAACTCTAAAAATCCTACCAAAATAGGAAGTCCTGGTAAATTTGTCTATTGATCTACAGAAAAAATAATCAACAAAAAATAACGTTTATGTGATTTAACAAAACTAATTTCGTGCGCGCAAAGTTTCTGTTTTCCAGCAGAATCAAATTAACTATCACCATAGGTTATCATATAGGTTCTACTTGGCACAAACACTAATTAAAACATAAAAACACATATAAACAGAAGGTAGATGCAAAATTTATTACTAAACATAAACAAAAACAAAAAACACAAATAAAATTGGGTTGCCTCCCAACTAGCGCTATCGTTTAACGCCCCTAGCTAGGCATAAAAGCGAAGATAGATCTAAGTAGTGCCATCTTTAATTTTCAGTTTTTTAGCGGAATCATGCTCGAATCCGGGAGGTTCTTTACGTTTCCCTTCATACTCGGAAATTTTTAGATCTAAAGAATCCAACCGCTTATTGCAAAGAGTAATCAACATATTCATGCGGTGAATATTTCTGCTAACACTTTTAAGAGGCTCAAGAGACTTTTGTAATATTTTTGTTACTTCGCAAATCTTTCCAAACACTTGTGTTTCTTCTTGGGTAGGATGTGACCCCCCTTTTTGAGGTAGTGTTCCCACTATTCCCTCTATAATTTCATGCGCAATACTAGCATCAATTTCAATAAAATTTCCCTTGGCAATGCAATCCAAGAGTTGTCTATGCGACATATTTAGCCCAGCATAAAAATTGCGAAGAAGAATTCTAAAATTCACCTCTAGGGTGCAATTACGATAAGATTCCATCATCCTATACCAAGCATCTTTTAAGTTTTCTCCTTGCCTTTGCTTAAAGTGGAGAACTTCAAACTCGGGAGACATAGGAGCGGATAAGGAACTAGCCATGACAACGAGCAAAAAGACAAATGAAGGAGAGGAGATTGGGAAATAGAGGGCGAATAAAACGGCAAGGGTGAAGTGGGGGGAGGAAAACGAGAGGCAAATGGCAAATAATGTAAATGCGAGGGAGATGAGTTTGTGATGGGTACTTGGTATGTCTTGACTTGAGCGAAGACCTCCTCGGCAATGGTGCCAGAAATCCTTCTTGCTACGTCTTGAGCTTGTGATGGTTTTCCTTGAAGAGGAAAGGGTGATGCAGCAATAGTAGCGTAAGTATTTCCCTCAGTTTTTGAGAACCAAGGTATCAATCCAGTAGGAGGCTCCTCAAAAGTCCCACGCACCTACACAAACAAACAAAGAACTCGCAACCAATGCAATAAAGGGGTTGTCAATCCCTTCACGACCACTTGCGAAAGTGAGATCTGATAGAGATAGTATGATAAGATAAATATATTTTTGGTATTTTATGATATAGACTGGAAAAGTAAAGGTGCAAATAAAAGTAGATTGAATGCTTATATGATAAAAGATAGACCCGAGGGCCATAGGTTTCACTAGTGGCTTCTCTCAAGATAGCATAAGTATTATGGTGGGTGAACAAATTACTGTCGAGCAATTGATAGAAAAGTGAATATATGAGATTATCTAGGCATGATCATGTATATAGGCATCACGTCCGCGACAAGTAGACCGACTCCTGTCTACATCTACTACTATTACTCCACACATCGACCGCTATCCAGCATGCATCTAGAGTATTAAGTTCATAAGAACAGAGTAACGCATTAAGAAAGATGACATGATGTAGACGGATAAACTCATGCAATATGATATAAACTCCATCTTTTTATCCTCGATGGCAACAATACAATACGTGCCTTGCTGCCCCTGTTGTCACTTGGAAAGGACACTGCAAGATTGAACCCAAAGCTAAGCAGTTCTCCTATTGCAAGAAAGATCAATCTAGTAGGCCAAACCAAACTGATCATTCGAAAAGACTTGCAAATATAACTCAATCATACATAAGAGAATTTAGAGGAGATTCAAATATTTCTCATAGATAAACTTGACCATAAACCCACAATTCATCGGATCTCGACAAACACACCGCAAAAAGAGTTACATCGAATAGATCTCCAAGAAGATCGAGGAGAACATGGTATTGAGATCCAAAAAGAGAGAAGAAGCCATCTAGCTAATAATTATGGACCCGAAGGTCTGTGGTAAACTACTCACAACTCATCAGAGGGGCTATGGTGTTGATGTAGAAGCCCTCCGTGGTCGATTCCACCTCCGGTGGAGCGCCGACGAAGGCTCCAAGATGGGATCTCGCGGATACAGAAGGTTACGGCAGTGGAAATATTTGTTTGTGGCTTGTTCTGATGTTCTCGGGGTACGTGGGTATATATAGGAGGAAGAAGCAGGTCGGTGGCCTCGCAAGGGGCCCACGAGATAGGGGGCACGCCCTATAGGGGTGGGCGCGCCCTCCACCCTCGTGGCCGCCTCGGCTGCTTCTTGACTTGCCCTCCAAGTCCTCTGGATCACGTTCGTTCCAAAAATCACGCTCCCGAAGGTTTCATTCCGTTTGGACTCCGTTTGATATTCCTTTTCTTCGAAATACTGAAATAGGCAAAAAAAATAGCGATACGGGCTGGGCCTCCGGTTAGTAGGTTAGTCCCAAAAATGATATAAATGTGTAAAGTAAAGCCCATAAACATCCAAAACGGGTAATATAATAGCATGGAACAATCAAAAATTATAGATACGTTGGAGACGTATCAGTAGTTTATCTCTTGAGAGAAAAGGATGAATGAGGGAAGGCCTTATTTGCAAATGTGGAGAGGGGTGTGGGTATCTTTTTGCAAAATTGCCATGGTTTCCTTCCTATCCGTCAGATATAAATCGGACGGCTTATATTGCAGGATGGCAGGCACAACATCATCACCAACTCTTTTTTTATAAGAGTAGGGATAGATAGAGAAATGTAGCAGAGTAGTACTTGGCTTGACGATAGATCATACTAATTAACTGGATTCTAGATGCATGTGTGACCCAGCTCTGCACGATCAACAATGCCAAGGTGATCTTGCTGAAACCGAGGCCTTAGTCGAGGCCATTCAAGGGCTCCGACAACGTCTCCCTTACATGTGAGACGATCCTCCAGGAGCCCTTCCACTTCTGTTGTCTCTCCTGCAAGGTCACTTAATTAATTAGGAGTACTTAAGTAGCACTAATTTATTGCTGCCTAATTTTCCTCTCAGAGTTAAACAAATCTTTAGTAGCACCCTATGCTAAATCATGTATGTGTGTATGTGAGTTTGTGGAGGTGAATCATGTGGTGGAGCAGGGAGGTAATCTTGGTAGTGTCATGACATAATAATGCTATTGTTTTGCATGTCAATTTATTGCCACTGGTTCAATGAGGCAATGTTTTGCTTATTGTCCATCATGAATTTGATGCTAATGTTAAAGTAATATGCTAATGTCTTTCTATCCTTTCTCACTAAGCTAATGAAGGTCTCACCTTGTTCCTACTTGTGTAAACAGGGATCATGTTGTGCCAATCGTACATTTTAGTAGAACTGCACAAGAGAATACAATGAACTGTATCCCTGCCAGTGCTTTAACTCTGCTGGAAGTTCTTGATAATCTTTTGATATAATCTCACCACTGGTAAACAAGAGTGATGTCAACCATACATTTGAAGTGCACAAAAATATATACTATTGAGTGATTCCTGTGAGTGCTTTATCATCTCTTCTAGGACTACTTGAATAAGCATTTTTGCTCAGGTTGGTACAGGCCTAAGGCCTTCATCCATATTAGTTTGTTGTCATCTCTATTTGTATTGTGCTACTGTGTTGCTACTGTCATGAGGAACTCCCTTATATTTGCACGTTAAAGTTTTGCAACCTATGATAAATGGCAATGCTTTGAGTGTTGAGCTAATTGGCACTGATTAAATAAATAATACCTCTCTTTAAGCAAGACTACTATGTTGCTAACTTTACCCATTAAGATAATGAGGGTGCTTCTATTTGTTAGTGTATGTTTCATCAACTAGTCCAACTATTACAGCAATTTCACTCTCTCAATATATGTGCCAACAGGGATGCTCAATTTTGGTGGAACTGCACGAAAACTTTGGGTGCTTCATTGCCT
The DNA here is from genome assembly GCA_963921465.1 of Triticum timopheevii. Lineage (NCBI taxonomy): Eukaryota > Viridiplantae > Streptophyta > Magnoliopsida > Poales > Poaceae > Triticum > Triticum timopheevii. The sequence goes on from OY997268.1 coordinate 215,883,976, forward strand.
CGACTGCATCCTTCTTTTCCTGTCAGTCGCTTATCTCAGCTTCCAGTCAAAGGAAATAGTAATTGATATGCAACCTCACACAGGTTGGTACTGGTCTTTATCCTAATTATTGTGCTTGTCATATGTATTGGTAATTTGGTATTGTGCTACTGTTTGCCGCTTTCATAAAGGAGTAACTTGGAGCCTGAACTTGTAGGCAAATCATTACGTTGGGCGATTTCAATAGAACTGCACAAAAGGATCAGATGGACAAATACTTATGTTGCTGCTATGTAGTCTAAAGTTCACTCAGACAAGCATCGATGTTGACAAGAAGAAGTGCCAAAGTGAATGCCAACAATATTGCTTGGCGCATAGCTCATAAAAACATAGTCCAGTCTTTGTTCCCAACTTGTGCCTTTTGGTTATTGGCACATATGGTAGCGAACTGTATGGCATGGAGTCTAAAGATTCCAGACAAGTTGGTTGACGTGTATATTCTTCTGGCACTTAATTAATCTACACGCCAGGGATGCTCCATTTTAGTTCAACTGCACAAAAAATTTGGATGGTTCATTTTATCAACTGCCTCCTTTCTTGTCTGCAATGTAGAATTTGGCCGAGCTACAGGACCAAGCTGAGCCAGTAAACTATTTGGATGAAAGTAGTGGCCAAGTTGCTCAAACCTCCCTCGACATCGAGGCCACTATCTCCAGTATAAGCCTACAAGCAAAGTTTGGAATGTCTATACTGCCTCTTATGTACTCGAAAGTTTACTCGTACAAGCATTAATTTTAGCAAGAAGTACCACCCAGTGAACACCATTTACCAGTCTGTACCCTAGATAATTAAAGTTTGTCCATGGATGATATTGGTTGTGATCTCAATCATTTGGATGCATAAACATGCTGAACATATGTATATTTGAATCTTTTTGTGAATTATCTATGAATATTTTCTTATGATCTATCAATCATTTGGATGCATAGACATGCTGAACTTGTGTATATATGAATCTTCTGGCTTGTTGATTGTGAATGTTGGCGATGAATATGAACGTGTCCTGTGAAACTGAGTTTGATATGACCTGCCATAATGTTTTCGGCCTCATTTCAAATAAACATAGTACTGCGTTGTTTTTGGGCCTTGATGAAAACTCAAGTGATGCTTTCTGTAGGTTGGCCCGCCCAGCAAATGGGCTATTGGTCCACCATGGACTAGGAGGCTAAAAATAAAAGTTCTATGGTGTAGAGGCAAGTAAAAATACGCCATCGAGAGCCATCCACTGAAAAAAATTCGTCTGATGGCTTCTTCAGCTGCGCCGCTGGCCCCCTCTTTAATCCAGTTTGCTCCATTCCCCAATCGGCAGCACGGGACGGAAGTTTATTTCCCCCTCACACTGCTGGGGGATTGAAGAAGCGTGGCATCAATCCAACACCGATGATGGCTGCTTGTCCAAGTGATTTTCAGATAAGAAACTACATGTTTCAGAGGCAGAGCATTTAAATCAACACGCACTTTTCAAACATGGATAGCAGAATGTTGGAAATTTTATTCATGGTAAAAAATGGAACTAACAACAAGTTAACATCATGCTGATCAACATTCATGTATAGCACATCTTCATATGATGCAAAGTCCAAAAGATATGCTATTTTCAAGATGGCAAGACAATGTTGAGTGTGCAAAAAACTGGGCAAAGTAGGGACAAAATTTTTGCAAGTGTTTGATAGTATTTTTCAACTGCACTAGTTGGTATCGAACCCAGGCCATATAGCCTTTGGGTGAGAGGCCTGCAGCCACCGAGCTAGTGCGGTATGTTTGAAAGAATAAAGGTGTCTTCCCCGGTTCCGGTTTCGCATCCGTGTGTGCTCGCCGTGGTGCCGCCCTATGTCGTTGTCAACATGCTCAACAAACGAGAGGAATCCAGATAGGACTGTACACCGAGAGGCTGACAGTGGGGACCCACCAGGTCCAGTACGCAAGCAAGTGCCTCACTGGAAAAAAAGCTTCCTCCTAATTGTATACTAACGTTGGGGCCCACGGGTTTGTCAACCTAGTCAATAAACGAAATAAATTTCCAATGATGACTGTCATCGGGGAGCTTTTTTTCTAGGGGTATCGGGGATCTAGCTGGTATCATTTTTTCGGAGGGCGAACAAGTATCAGCTAGGCCTAGGTTTTGTTTTTTAACAGGTGTAGCCAACGACATATCGAGATAGTGGTTTCAACTTATTTCTTGAGGTCCATCATGTATGTACCGGCCTATGGGCCTCCCAGCGTAGGTTTTACTTTTTCTTAAACATCGGCAGCCCAATGTAATTTTTTTAATAAAACGCAGATATCTATTCTACTATCTATATATAAGAATAATAATGCAGTGTCTAATTTATGTTTTCCCTTCTAACCACATTATATATTTATATTATTGCTATTATCTTATATTAAATAGAGACTTATATATACATTATAAAAAACATCCCATGTCTTATTAACTTATAAAAGTGAATGTTCAACAGAAGTTGGCAAGGAAAATCATGGTTGTTTTTGACTCACAGGCAAGGAAAATCTTGGTGATTGTGTACAAAAGTTTGCAAAGATTTTAAGGACCAATGTATTAATAACGCGTTCATTTTTCTTTTGAGAAATAACTAGCTAATTTGTTAATTTTATATATAATAAAATGTGTGTCTCTGGTTTATTTTTTTGATATTAATTGCTCCTTCTAACCTAACATTAAATATAGAACAAGCCCAGCTATAAAAAAAATATTCGTGTATTTCAAGAAAGTGCAAATGGGCAGGGATTTCTTAGAAAATATTAAATGGGCCGCATTGACGCGAAATTATTTGTTCGCCCAGCCCAACAAATGGACTATAAATTCTAGAAAACATGGGTTAAATATATGTCACATTTTTCTAGGCTAACATGTGTGCCAATAGGTCGAAGCCTACGCAAGGCGTTCTCAACTTAGTCAACAAATGATTCTGACATCCACAGCCATTGGATTTATATCCAACGGCTGGCATGCACCTTCAATCTCCTGTCTTCTTCCTTCAACATCGCTAGGACCACCTACTCCGGCCTCCGGCGGCTAGCAGCTATGCTTAACACGCATAGTTGCAAAGCGCTACCCCACCGCCGGCCAGGCTATCCCTCCACCCCTCCACACATTGTGTTATTCCCCACCGACTACAGCCCCACGCCGCACCAGAACCAGTTACAACCCTTCTACTCCTCTCAATCTGTCACTCCACTACCGCGTCTTCCCATCTCCGGGTTTTTCCCGTCTGAGGACTCCACGTCATCCACCGCCTTGCTGCACTCGGCACAGTGTGGTCAACAGACAAGAGTCATCGGAAGAGGACTGTACGTGGAGAGCCTGACAGCTGCGACCCACGAGGTCCATGGTCGCACGCAAGGAAAGTTCCTCCTTATTAAGCTGAAAAAATGTTTCCTCCCCCTGACAGCTGGGACCCATCGGTTGTATCTTGATACGTCTCCAATGTATCTATAATTTTTGATTGTTCCATGCTATTATATTACCCCTTTTGGATGTTTATGGGCTTTATTTTACACATTTATATCATTTTTGGGACTAACCTACTAACCGGAGGCCCAGCCCGTATTGCTGTTTTTTTGCCTATTTCAGTATTTTGAAGAAAAGGAATATCAAACGGAGTCCAAACAGAATGAAACCTTCGGGAGCGTGATTTTTGGAACGAACGTGATCCAGAGGACTTGGAGTGCAAGTCAAGAAGCAGCCGAGGCTCCCACGAGATAGGAGGTCGCCCCCCCTATAGGGTGCGCCCCCCTGTCTCGTGGGCCCCTCGGGCGTCCACCGACGTACTTCTTCCTCCTATATAAGCCTACGTACCCCGAAAACATCCAGGGAGCAAACGAAACACAATTTCCACCACCGTAACCTTCTGTATCTGCGAGATCTCATCTTGGAGCCTTCGCCGGCACTCTACCGGAGGGGGAATCGACCATGGAGGGCTTCTACATCAACATCCTTGCCCCTCCGATGAGTTGTGAGTAGTTTACCACAGACCTATGGGTCCATAGTTATTATCTAGATGGCTTATTCTCTCTTTTTGGATCTCAATACAATGTTCTCCCCCTCTCTTGTGGAGATCTATTCGATGTAAACTCTTTTTGCGGTGTGTTTGTCGAGATCCGATGAATTGTGGGTTTATGATCAAGTTTATCTATGAATACTATTTGAATCTTCTTTGAATTCTTTTATGTATGATTGAGTTATCTTTGCAAGTCTCTTCGAATTATCAGTTTGGTTTGGCCAATTAGATTGATCTTTCTTGCCATGGGAGAAGTGCTTAGCTTTGGGTTCAATCTTGCGGTGTCCTTACCCAGTGACAGAAAGGGTTGCAAGGCACGTATTGTATTGTTGCCATCGAGGATAACAAGATGGTGTTTATATCATATTGCTTGAGTTTATCCCTCTACATCATGTCATCTTGCTTAATGCGTTACTCTGTTCTTATGAACTTAATACTCTAGATGCAGGCAGGAGTCGGTCGATGTGTGGAGTAATAGTAGTAGATGCAGGCAGGAGTCGGTCTACTTGTCACGGACGTGATGCCTATATACATGATCATGCCTAGATAATCTCATAATTATTCGCTTTTCTCTCAATTGCTCGACAGTAATTTGTTCACCCACCATAATACTTATGCTATCTTGAGAGAAGCCACTCGTGAAACCTATGGCCCACGGGTCTATCTCTTATCATATTTGCTTTCAATCTACTTTTATTTTCATCTTTACTTTTTGCATCTATATTATAAAATACCAAAAATATATTTATCTTATCTTACTATCTTTATTAGATCTCACTTTCGCAAGTGGCCGTGAAGGGATTGACAACCCCTTTATTGCATTGGTTGCGAGTTCTTTGTTTGTTTGTGTAGGTGCGTGGGACTTTTGAGGAGCCTTCTAGTGGATTGATACCTTGGTTCTCAAAAACTGAGGTAAATACTTACGCTACTATTGCTTCATCACCCTCTCCTCTTTGAGGAAAACCAACGCAAGCTTAAGACGTAGCAAGAAGGATTTCTGGCGCCGTTGCCGGGGAGGTCTTCACTCAAGTCAAGACATACCAAGTACCCATCACAAACCCATCTCCCTCGCATTTACATTATTTGCCATTTGCCTCTCGTTCTCCTCTCCCCCGCTTCACCCTTGCCATTTTATTCGCCCTCTCTTTCCCAATCTCCTCCTCTCTTTTTTTGCTTGCCTTTTTCTGCTTGCTTGTGTGCCTGTTTGTCCTTATGGCTTCGCCTAAGGGTCCTGACCACCTTCTCAGAAGGATGGAAGAGATTGAATCAAATATCGGAAGCTTTATGAATTTGCAATTTGAGCATATAAATTTCTTTAGAAAAGAGCTTAAGGAACAAAAAGGTTTTTTGGGGTTTATGAACAAAGAGATTGATGATATGAATAAAGAATTTTATGGTGTTCACGCTCAAATTACCCGGCTTGAAAGTGCTATAGCCAAAATTTCTGATAAGCAAGCCACCTTAGTCAATAAGATGGCCGCTAAACCAGAAAAGTTAGATGAAAATAATGATGGGGATCTTAAAGTTATTGATGCGTCTCCTATTAGATCTATGTTTTGCAATATGAATGTTGATAATTATGGGACTGATGATGAGTCAACCTTACCTAGAAGGCGTCCCAAAAATTCGGAGTTTTTAGATTTCTATGCTAAATTTGGTAAAAGTGGGATTGGAGAGGTCACAACTTTAAATAGCATTGAACCCACTATCTCGGATTTCAAGGATTTTGATTATGATAATTGTTCTTTAGAAGGTTGTATTTCCTTGTTGCAATCCGTTGTTAATTCTCCTCATGCTTATAGTCAAAACAAAGCGTTTACCAAACATATTGTTGATGCCTTGATGCAATCTTACGATGAAAAACTTAATTTGGAAGTTTCTATACCTAGAAAACTTAATGATGAGGTGGGAACCTACTATAAAGATTAGAATTAAAGATCATGAGTGTTTTCTTTGTGTGATTTGGGTGCTAGTGTTTCCACGATTCCAAAAACTTTATGTGATATTCTAGGTTTCCATGATCTTGATGATTGCTCTTTAAATTTGCACCTTGCGGATTCCACCATAAAAAGCCAATGGGAAGGATCAACGATGTTCTCATTCTTGCAAATAGAAATTTGGTGCTCGTGGATTTTATCATTCTTGATATAGATTGCAATCTTTCTTGCCCTATTATTCTTGGTAGACCTTTCCTTAGAACGATTGGTGCGATTATTAATATGAAGGAAGGGAATATTAGATTCCAATTTCCATTAAAGAAAGGCATGGAGCACTTTCCAAGAAAGAAAGTCAAATTACCTTATGAATCTATCATGCGGGCTACTTATGAATTTAGTGCCAAAGATGGCACACATTAGATCTATCTTTGCTTTTGTGCCTAGCTAGGGGCGTTAAATGATAGCGCTAGTTGGGAGGCATGTTGGAAATATGCCCTAGAGGCAATAATAAAAGTGTTATTATTATATTTCTTTGTTCATGATAATAGTCTTTTATTCATGCTATAACTGTATTATCCGGAAATCGTAATACACGTGTGAATACATAGACCACAATATGTCCCTAGTGAGCCTCTAGTTGACTAGCTCGTTGTGATCAACAGATAGTCATGGCTTCCTGGCTATGGACATTGGATGTCGTTGATAACGGGATCACATCATTAGGAGAATGATGTGATGGACAAGACCCAATCCTAAGCCTAGCACAAAGATCGTGTAGTTCGTATGCTAAAGCTTTTATAATGTCAAGTATCTTTTCCTTAGACCATGAGATTGTGCAACTCTCGGATACCGTAGGAATGCTTTGGGTGTACCAAACGTCACAACGTAACTGGGTGACTATAAAGGTGCACTACAGGTATCTTCGAAAGTGTCTGTTGGGTTGGCACGAATCGAGACTGGGATTTGTCACTCCGTGTAAACGGAGAGGTATCTCTGGGCCCACTCGGTAGGACATCATCATAATGTGCACAATGTGACCAAGGGGTTGATCACGGGATGATGTGTTACGGAACGAGTAAAGAGACTTGCCGGTAATGAGATTGAACAAGGTATCGGTATACCGACGATCGAATCTCGGGCAAGTAAAATACCGCTAGACAAAGGGAATTGTATACGGGATTGATTAAGTCCTTGACATCGTGGTTCATCCGATGAGATCATCGTGGAACATGTGGGAGCCAACATGGGTATCCAGATCCCGCTGTTGGTTATTGACCGGAGAACGTCTCGGTCATGTCTGCATGATTCCCGAACCCGTAGGGTCTACACACTTAAGGTTCGATGACACTAGGGTTATAAAGGAAGTTTGTATGTGGTTACCGAATGTTGTTCGGAGTCCCGGATGAGATCCCGGACGTCACGAGGAGTTCCATAATGGTCCGGAGGTAAAGATTTATATATGGGAAGTCCTGTTTTGGTCACCGGAAGAGTTTCGGGGTTTATCGGTAACGTACCGGGACCACCGGGAGGGTCCCGGGGGTCCACCAAGTGGGGCCACCAACCCCGGAGGCTTGCATGGGCCAAGAGTGGTGAGGGACCAGCCCCTTAGTGGGCTGGTGCGCCTCCCACAAGGGCCCATGGTGCCTAAGAGGTGGAAAGGGGGCAAACCCTAAGGGGATATGGGCCTTAGGGCCCATATTGGTGCGCCTCCCTCTCCTTCCCCCTCTTGGCCGCCACCTCTTGGCCATCTAGGGCTGCCGCCGCCCCCCTAGGGGTGGGAACCCTAGAGGGAGCGCAGCCCCTCCCCTTCCCTATATATATTGAGGCATTGGGCTGCCCAGAACACAGGCGATTCGATCTCTTGTTGGTGCAGCCCTGCGTCTCTTCTTCCTCCTCTTCTGTGGTGCTTGGCGAAGCCCTGCAGGATAGCCACGCTCCTCCACCACCACCACGCCGTTGTGCTGCTGCTGGATGGAGTCTTCCTCAACCTCTCCCTCTCTCCTTGCTGGATCAAGGCGTGGAAGACGTCACCGGGCTGTACGTGTGTTGAACGCGGAGGTGTCGTCCGTTCGGCACTCGGATCTCCGGTGATTTGGATCACGACGAGTACGACTCCTTCAACCCCGTTCTCTTGAACGCTTCCGCTTAGCGATCTACAAGGGTATGTAGATGCACTCTCCTTCCCCTCGTTGCTGGTTTCTCCATAGATAGATCTTGGTGACACGTAGGAAATTTTTGAATTTCTGCTACGTTCCCCTACAGTGGCATCATGAGCCAGGTTTATTGCGTAGATTCTTTGCACGAGTAGAACACAAAGTAGTTGTGGGCGTTGATGTTGTTTAATATGCTTACCGTTACTAGTCCAATCTTGTTTCGACGGTATTGTGGGATGAAGCGGCCCGGACTGACCTTACACGTACTCTTACGTGAGACAGGTTCCACCGATTGACATGCACTTGGTGCATAAGGTGGCTAGCGGGTGCCAGTCTCTCCCACTTTAGTCGGAACGGATTCGATGAAAAGGGTCCTTATGAAGGGTAAATAGCAATTGACATATCACGTTGTGGTTTTGCGTAGGTAAGAAATGTTCTTGCTAGAAACCCATAGCAGCCACGTAAAACATGCAAACAACAATTAGAGGACGTCTAACTTGTTTTTGCAGGGTATGCTATGTGATGTGATATGGCCAAGAAGAATGTGATGAATGATATGTGATGTATGAGATTGATCATGTTCTTGTAATAGGATTCACGACTTGCATGTCGATGAGTATGTCAACCGGCAGGAGCCATAGGAGTTGTCTTTATTTATTGTATGACCTACGTGTCATTGAACAACGCCATGTAATTACTTTACTTTATTGCTAACCGGTAGCCATAGTAGTAGAAGTAATGAGTTGGCGAGACGACTTCATGGAGACACGATGATGGAGATCATGATGATGGAGATCATGGTGTCATGCCGGTGACGATGATGATCATGGAGCCCCGAAGATGGAGATCAAAAGGAGCAAAATGATATTGGCCATATCATGTCACTATTTGATTGCATGTGATGTTTATCATATTTATGCATCTTGTTTAATTAGAATGACGGTAGTAAATAAGATGATCCCTTACAACAATTTCAAGAAGTGTTCTCCCCTAGCTGTGCACCGTTGCTACAGTTCGTCGCTTCTAAGCACCACGTGATGATCGGGTGTGATGGATTCTTACGTTCACATACAACGGGTGTAAGACAGATTTACACACGCGAAAACACTTAGGGTTAACTTGACGAGCCTAGCATGTACAGACATGGCCTCGGAACACAGAGACCGAAAGGTCGAGCATGAGTCGTATAGTAGATACGATCAACATGAAGATGTTCACCGATGATGACTAGTCCGTCTCACGTGATGATCGGACACGGCCTAGTTGACTCGGATCATGTAATCACTTAGATGACCAGAGGGATGTCTATCTGAGTGGGAGTTCATAAGATGAACTTAATTATCCTGAACATAGTCAAAAAGGATTTTGCAAATTATGTCGTAGCTCACGCTTTAGTTCTACTGTTTAGTTATGTTCCTAGAGAAAATATAGTTGAAAGTTGACAGTAGCGATTATGCGGACAGTAGAAAGCTTATGTCCTTAATGCACCGCTCAGTGTGCTGAACCCCAAACGTCGTTTGTGGATGTTGCGAACATCGGACATACACGTTTTGATAACTACGTGATAGTTCAGATAAACGGTTTAGAGTTGAGGTACCAAAGATGTTTTCGAAACGTCACGGAACATATGAGATGTTTCGAGGGCTGAAATTGGGATTTCAGGCTCGTGCCCACGTCAAGAGGTATAAGACCTCCGACGATTTTCTTAACCTGCAAACTAACGGAGAAAAGCTCAATTGTTGTGCTTGTGCTCAGATTGTCTGAGTACAACAATCGCTTGAATCGAGTGGGAGTTGATCTTCCAGATGAAATAGTGATGGTTCTCCGAAGTCATTACCACCAAGCTGCTAGAGCTTCGTGATGAACTATGATATATCAGGGACATATATGATGATCCTTGAGATATTCGCGATGTTTGACACCACGAAAGTAGAAATCAAGAAGGAGCATCAATTGTTGATGGTTGGTGAAACCACTAGTTTCAAGAAGGGCAAGGGCAAGAAGGGATACTTCATGAAACGGCAATTCAGCTGCTGCTCTAGTGAAGAGACCCAAAGTTTGAACCCAAACCCGAGACTAAGTGCTTCTGTAATAAGGGGAACAGCCACTGGAGCAGAATTACCCTAGATACTTGGTAGATTAGAAGGCTGGCAAGGTCGATAGAAGTATATTGGATATACATTGTGTTGATGTGTAATTTATTAGTACTCCTAGTAGCACCAGGGTATTAGATACCGGTTCGGTTGCTAAGTGTTAGTAACTCGAAATAAAATCTACGGAATAAACGGAGACTAGCTAAAGGTGAGCTGACGATATGTGTTGGAAGTATTTCCAAGGTTGATGTGATCAAGCATCGCACGCTCCCTCTACCATCGAGATTTGGTGTTTGCGTTGAGCATAGACATGATTGGATTATGTCTATCGCAATACGGTTATTCATTTAAGGAGAATAATGGTTACTCTATTTATTTGAATAATACCTTCAATGGTCTTGCACCTAAAGGAATGGTTTATTGAATCTCGATCATAGTGATACACTTTTTCATGCCAAAAAGATATAAGATAGTAATGATAGTACCACTTAATTGTGGCACTGCCATGTAAGTCATATTGGTGTAAAACGCATGAAGAAGCTCCATGTTGATGGATCTTTGGACTCACTCGTTTTTGAAAAGTTTGAGACATGCGAACCATGTCTATTGGTGTATATGCATGAAGAAACTCCATGCAGATGGATCGTTTGGACTCACTTGATTTTGAATCACTTGAGATATGCAAATCATACCACATGGGCAAGATGACTGAAAAGCCTCGTTTTCAGTAAGATGGAACAAGATAGCAACTTGTTGGAAGTAACACATTTGATGTGTGCAGTCCAATGAGTGCTGAGGCATGCAGTGAATATCGTTATGTTCTTACTTCACAGATGATTCGAGTAGATGTAGAGTATATTTACTTGATGAAACACAAGTCTGAATTATTGAATGGTTCAAGTAATTTCAGAGTGAAGTTTAAGATCTTCGTGACAAGAGGATAGAATGTCTATAATATGATCATAGAGATGAATATCTGAGTTACGAGTTTTGGCACACAATTAAGACATTGTGGAAATTGTTTCACAATTAATACCGCCTGGAACACCATAGTGTGATGGTGTGTCCGAACATCATTGTTGCACCCTATTGGATATGGTGCGTACCATGATGTCTCTTATCGAATTACCACTATCGTTCATGGGTTAGGCATTAGAGACAACCGCACTCACTTTAATGGGGCACCACGTAATTCCGTTGAGATGACACCGTATGAATTATGGTTTAGAGAAACCTAAGTTGTCGTTTCTTAAAGGTTTGGGGCTGCGACGCTTATGTGAAAAAGGTTTCAGGTTGATAAGCTCGAACCCAAAGCGGATAAAATGCATCTTCATAGGACACCCAAAACAGTTGGGTATACCTCCTAATTCAGATCCAAAAGCAATAGGGATTGTTTCTTGAATCGGGTCCTTTCTCGAGGAAAAGTTTGTCTCGAAAAGTTGAGTGGGAGGATGGTGGAGACTTGATGAGGTTATTGAACCATCACTTCAACTAGTGTGTAGCAGGGCACAGGAAGTCGTTCCTGTGGCGCCTACACCAATTGAAGTAGAAGCTTATGATAGTGATCATGAAGCTTCGGATCAAGTCACTACCGAACCTCGTAGGACGACAAGGACGCGTACTACTTCGGAGTGGTACTGTGATCTTGTCTTGAAGGTCATGTTGCTAGACAACAATGAACCTACGAGCTATAGAGAAGCGATGGTGGGCCCAAATTCCGACAAATGGTTAGAAGCCATGAAATCCGAGATAGGATCCATGTATCAGAACAAAGCATGGACTTTGGTGGACTTGCCCGATGATCGGCAAGCCATTGAGATAAATGGATCTTTAAGAAGAAGACGAACGTGGACGGTAATGTCACCATCCATGAAGCTCGACTTGTGGCGAAGAGTTTTTCACAAGTTCAAGGAGTTGACTACGATGAGATTTTCTCATCCGTAGCGATGCTTAAAGTCCGTCAGAATCACGTTAGCACAAGCTGCATTTATGAAATCTGGCAGATGGATGTCAAAACGAGTTTCCTTGCCAGTCGTAAGGAAAGGTTGTATGCGATACAATCAGAAATTTTTTGTTGATCCTAAGGATGCTAAAAGGTATGCTGGCTCCAGCGATCCTTCTAAGGACTGGAGTAAGCATCTCGGAGTTGGAATGTGCGCTTTGATGAGATGATCAAAGATTTTGGGTTTATGCAAAGTTTATGAGAAACTTGTATTTCCAAAGAAGTGAGTGGGAGCACTATAGAATTTCTGATGAGTATATGTTGTTGACATATTGTTGATCAGAAATGATGTAGAATTTCTGGAAAGCATATAGGGTTATTTGGAAAGTGTTTTTTCAATGGAAAGCCTAGATTAAGCTATTTGAGCATGGAGCATCAAGATCTATAAGGATAGATCAAAACGCTTAATGGTACTTTCAAATGAGCACATTCCTTGACATGATCTTGAAGGTGTTCAAGATGGATCAGTCAAAGAAGGAGTTCTTGCCTGAGTTGTAAGGTATGAAGTTAAGACTTAAAAGCTCGACCACGGAAGAATAGAGAGAAAGGACGAAGGTCGTCCCCTATGCTTAAGACGTAGGCTCTACAGTATGCTATGATGTGTACCGCACCTGAAGTGTGCCTTGCCATGAGTCAGTCAAGGGGTACAAGAGTGATCCAAGAATGGATCACAGGACAGCGGTCAAAGTTATCCTTAGTAACTAGTGGACTAAGGAATTTTCTCGATTATGGAGGTGGTAAAAGAGTTCGTCGTAAAGGGTTACGTCGATACAAGCTTAACACCTATCTGGATAGCTCTCAGTAGAGATACCGGATACGTATAATGGAGCAACAATTTAGAATAGCTCCAAGTAGAACAGTTATTTGGAATAGCTCCAAATAGAGCGTGGTAGCTGCATCTAGGAGATGACATAGAGATTTGTAAAGCACACACGGATCTGAAAGGTTCAGACCCGTTGACTAAAACCTCTCTCACAAGCAGAACATGATCAAACCCCAGATCTCATTGAGTCTTAATAACATGAAGATGTGAACTAGTTTAATGACACTAGTAAACTCTTTGGATGTTGGTCACATGGTGATGTGACCTGTCAGTGTTAATCACATGGTGATGTGAACTAGATTATTGACTCTAGTGCAAGTGGGAGACTGTTGGAAATATGCCCTAGAGGCAATAATAAAAGTGTTATTATTATATTTCTTTGTTCATGATAATAGTCTTTTATTCATGCTATAACTGTATTATCCGAAAATCGTAATACACGTGTGAATACATAGACCACAATATGTCCCTAGTGAGCCTCTAGTTGACTAGCTCATTGTGATCAACAGATAGTCATGGTTTCCTGGCTATGGACATTGGATGTCGTTGATAACGGGATCACATCATTAGGAGAATGATGTGATGGACAAGACCCAATCCTAAGCCTAGCACAAAGATCGTGTAGTTCGTATGCTAAAGCTTTTATAATGTCAAGTATCTTTTCCTTAGACCATGAGATTGTGCAACTCCCGGATACCGTAGGAATGCTTTGGGTGTACCAAATGTCACAACGTAACTGGGTGACTATAAAGGTGCACTACAGGTATCTCCGAAAGTGTCTGTTGGGTTGGCACGAATCGAGACTGGGATTTGTCACTCCGTGTAAACGGAGAGGTATCTCTGGGCCCACTCGGTAGGACATCATCATAATGTGCACAATGTGACCAAGGGGTTGATCACGGGATGATGTGTTATGGAACGAGTAAAGAGACTTGCCGGTAACGAGATTGAACAAGGTATCGGTATACCGACGATCGAATCTCGGGCAAGTAAAATACCGCTAGACAAAGGGAATTGTATACGGGATTGATTAAGTCCTTGACATCGTGGTTCATCCGATGAGATCATCGTGGAACATGTGGGAGCCAACATGGGTATCCAGATCCCGCTGTTGGTTATTGACCGGAGAACGTCTCGGTCATGTCTGCATGATTCCCGAACCCGTAGGGTCTACACACTTAAGGTTCGATGACGCTAGAGTTATAAAGGAAGTTTGTATGTGGTTACCGAATGTTGTTCGGAGTCCCGGATGAGATCCCGGACATCACGAGGAGTTCCGGAATGGTCCGGAGGTAAAGATTTATATATGGGAAGTCCTGTTTTGGTCACCGGAAGAGTTTCGGGGTTTATCGGTAACGTACCGGGACCACCGGGACGGTCCCGGGGGTCCACCAAGTGGGGCCACCAACCCCGGAGGCTTGCATGGGCCAAGAGTGGTGAGGGACCAGCCCCTTAGTGGGCTGGTGCACCTCCCACAAGGGCCCATGGCGCCTAAGAGGTGGAAAGGGGGCAAACCCTAAGGGGATATGGGCCTTAGGGCCCATATTGGTGCGCCTCCCTCTCCTTCCCCCTCTTGGCCGCCACCTCTTGGCCATCTAGGGCTGCCGCCGCCCCCCTAGGGGTGGGAACCCTAGAGGGGGCGCAGCCCCTCCCCTTTCCTATATATATTGAGGCATTGGGCTGCCCAGAACACAGGCGATTCGATCTCTCGTTGGTGCAGGCCTGCGTCTCTTCTTCCTCCTCTTCTGTGGTGCTTGGCGAAGCCCTGCAGGATAGCCACGCTCCTCCACCACCACCACGCCATTGTGCTGCTGCTGGATGGAGTCTTCCTCAACCTCTCCCTCTCTCCTTGCTGGATCAAGGCGTGGGAGACATCACCGGGCTGTACGTGTGTTGAACGCGGAGGTGCCGTCCGTTCAGCACTCGGATCTCCGGTGATTTGGATCACCACGAGTACGAATCCTTCAACCCCGTTCTCTTGAACGCTTCCGCTTAGCGATCTACAAGGGTATGTAGATGCACTCTCCTTCCCCTCGTTGCTGGTTTCTCCATAGATAGATCTTGGTGACACGTAGGAAATTTTTGAATTTCTGCTACGTTCCCCAACAAGGCAACCCAATTTTTCTTTACGTTTTTTTTGTCCTGTTTAGTAATAAATCTTGCTTCTACCTTCTGTTTAGATGTGTTTTTATCTTTTAATTAGTGTTTGTGCCAAGTAGAACCTATAGGATAACCTATGATGATAGTTGATTTGATTCTGTTGAAAAATAGAAACTTTGTGCGCACGAATATAATTTTGTTAAATCACAGGAACGTGCTTTTGCGTTGATTATTTTATCTTCTGATCAATAAACAAATTGTCCAGGACTTCCTATTTTGGTAGGAGTTTTAGAGTGCCAGAAGTTTGCGTTAGTTACAGATTGCTACAGATTGTTCTGTTTTTGACAGATTCTGTTTTTTGTGTGTTGTTAACTTATTTCGATGCATCTATGGCTAGTAAAATAGTTTATTAACCATAGGGAAGTTGGAATACAGCAGGTTTAACACAAAAATAAATAAAGAATGAGTTCATTACAGTACCTTATGTGGTGGTTTTGTTTTCTCTCACTAATGGAGCTTATAAGATTTCCTGTTGAGTTTTGCGTTGTGAAGTTTTCAAGTTTTGGGTAAAGCTTTTGTGGACTATGGAATAAAGGGTGGCAAGAGCCTAAGCTTGGGGTTGCCCAAGGCACCCCAAGATATTCAAGGATAGCCAAAAGCCTAAGCTTGGGGATGCCCCGGGAAGGCATCCCCTCTTTCGTCTTCGTTCATTGGTAACTTTACTTGGAGCTATATTTTTATTCGCCACATGATATGTGTTTTGCTTGGAGCATCGTGTATTATATTAGTCTTTTATTTTTAGTTTACCACAATCATCCTTGCTGTACACACCTTTTGGGAGAAGCCTACTTGATTAGACTTTGCTAGAATACTCTATGTGCTTCACTTATATCTTTTGAGCTTGATATTTTTTGCTCTATGTGCTTCACTTATATCTTTTAGAGCACGGTGGTGACTTATTTTTGTAGAAATTACTAGTCTCTCATGCTTCACTTATATCTTTTTGAGATTCTTTTAGAACATCATGGTATTTTCTATGGTTATAAAGTTGGTCCTAGAATAGTAGGCATCCAAGTTGGGTATAATAAAAACTATCATAGGAAGTGAATTGGATGCTATGATCAATTTGATACTTGATAATTGATTCGAGATATGGAGGTAGTGATATTAAAGTCATGCTAGTTGGGTGATTATGAATTTAAAGAATGCTTGTGTTGAAGTTGGCAAGTCCCGTAGCATGCATGTATGGTTAAAGTTTTGTAACAACTTTGAAACATGAAGTGTACCTGGCTTGTGCATCCTTATGCGTGGCGGTCGGGGACGAGCGATGGTCTTTTCCTACCAATCTATCCCCCTAGGAGCATGCGCGTAGTACTTAATTTTTGATGACTTCTAAATTTTTGCAATAAGTATGTGAGTTCTTTTGACTAATGTTGAGTCCATGGATTATACGCACTTTTACCTTTCCGCCATTGCGAGCCTCTTCGGTACCGTGCATTGCCCTTTCTCACCTTGAGAGTTGGTGCAAACTTCGTTGGTGCATCCAAACCCCGTGATACGATACGCTCTATCACACATAAACCTCCTTATATCTTCCTCAAAACACCCACCATACCTACCTATTATGGCATTTCCATAGCCATTCCAAGATATATTGCCATGCAACTTTCCACCGTTCCATTCATCATCATCATGACATACTTTACTTTTGTCATATTGCCATTGCATGATCATGTAGTTGACATTGTATTTGTGGCAAAGCCACCATGCATTATTTTTCATACATGTCACTCTTGATTCATTGCACAATCCCGGTACACCACCGAAGGCATTCATATAGAGTCATATCTTGTTCTAGTTTCGAGTTGTAATTCATATGTTGTAATCAATAGAAGTGTGATGATCATCATTATTAGAACATTGCCCAAATAAAAAAAATGAAAAAAAGAAGAAAGGCCAAAAAAGGAAAGGCCCAAAAAAAGGAAAAGGAAAAATAAATAAAAAGGGCAATGTTACTATCTCTTTTTCCACACTTGTGCTTCAAAGTAGCACCTTGTTCTTCATGTAGTGAGTCTCATATATTGTGCTTCAAAGTAGCACCATGTTTTTCATATAGTGAGTCTCATAAGTTGTCTTTGTCATACTAGTGGGAATTTTTCATTTTAGAACTTGGCTTGTATATTCCTACGATGGGCTTCCTCAAATGCCCTAGGTCTTCGTGAGCAAGCGAGTTGGATGCACACCCACTAGTTTTCTTTTGTTGAGCATTCATTTATAGCTCTAGTGCATCTGTTGCATGGCACTCCCTACTCCTCATGTTGACATCAATTGATGGGCATCTCCATAGCCCGTTGATTATCCTCGTCAATGTGAGACTTTCTCCTTTTTGTCTTCTCCACACAATCCCCATCATCATATTCTATTCCACCCATAGTGTTATATCCATGGCTCACGCTCATGTATTGCGTGAAGGTTGAAAAAGTTTGAGATTATTTAAGTATGAAACAATTGCTTGGCTTGTCATCGGGGGTATAGAAGTTGGAAACATCTTTGTGTGATGAAAATGAAGAATAGCCTAACTATATGATTTTGTAGGGATGAACTTTCTTTTGCCATGCTATTTTGAGAAGACATGATTACTTTGATTAGTATGCTTGAAGTGTTACTATTTCTTTTATCAATATGAACTTTTATTTTGAATCATTTGGATCTGAACATTCATGCCACAATAAAGAAAATTGCATTATGAATTATGCTAGGTAGCATTCCACATCAAAAATTCTCTTTTTATCATTTACCTACTCGAGGACGAGCGGGAATTAAGCTTGGGGATGCTAGATACGTCTCCAACGTATCTATAATTTTTTATTGTTCCATGATATTATATTACCCCTTTTGGATGTTTATGGGCTTTATTTTACACAGTTATATCATTTTTGGGACCCTACTAACCGGAGGCCCAGCCCATATTGCGGTTTTTTGCCTATTTCAGTATTTCGAAGAAAAGGAATATCAAACGGAGTTCAAACGGAATGAAACCTTCGGGAGCATGATTTTTGGAACGAACGTGATCCGAGGACTTGGAGTGCAAGTCAAGAAGCAGCCAAGGCTCCCTCGAGATAGGAGGGCACCCCTTCCCCCCCCCCCCCCCCCCGTAGAGGGCGCGCCCCCTGTCTCGTGGGCCCCTCGGGCGTCCACCGACGTACTTCTTCCTCCTATATAAGCCTACGTACCCCGAAAACATCAAGGGAGCAGACGAAACACAATTTCCACCACCGTAACCTTCTGTATCCGCGAGATCTCATCTTGGAGCCTTCGTCGGCACTCTGTCGGAGGGGCAATCGACCACGGAGGGCTTCTACATCAACATCCTTGCCCCTCCGATGAGTTGTGAGTAGTTTACCACAGACCTACGGGTCCACAGTTATTAGCTAGATGGCTTCTTCTCTCTTTTTGGATCTCAATACAATGTTCTCCCCCTCTCTTGTGGAGATCTATTCGATGTAAACTCTTTTTGCGGTGTGTTTGTTGAGATCCGATGAATTGTGGGTTTATGATCAAGTTTATCTATGAATAATATTTGAATCCTCTCTGAATTCTTTTATGTATGATTGAGTTATCTTTGCAAGTCTCTTCGAATTATCGGTTTGGTTTGGCCTACTAGATTGATCTTTCTTGCCATGGGAGAAGTTCTTAGCTTTGGGTTCAATCTTGCGGTGTCCTTACCCAGTGACAGAAAGGGTTGCAAGGAACGTATTGTATTGTTGCCATCGAGGATAACAAGATGGGGTTTATATCATATTGCTTGAGTTTATCCCTCTACATCATGTCATCTTGCTTAATGCGTTACTCTGTTCTTATGAACTTAATACTCTAGATGCAGGCAGGAGTCGGTCGATGTGTGGAGTAATAGTAGTAGATGCAGGCAGGAGTCAGTCTACTTGTCACGGACATGATGCCTATATACATGATCATGCCTAGATAATCTCATAATTATTCACTTTTCTATCAATTGCTCGACAGTAATTTGTTCACCCACCGTAATACTTATGCTATCTTGAGAGAAGCCACTAGTGAAACCTATGGCCCCCGGGTCTATCTCTTATCATATTTGCTTTCAATCTACTTTTATTTGCATATTTACTTTTTGCATCTATATTATAAAATACCAAAAATATATTTATCTTATCTTACTCTCTTTATTAGATCTCACTTTCGCAAGTGGCCGTGAAGGGATTGACAACCCCTTTATTACGTTGGTTGCGAATTCTTTGTTTGTTTGTGTAGGTGCGTGGGACTTTTGAGGAGCCTCCTACTGGATTGATACCTTGGTTCTCAAAAACTGAGGGAAATACTTACGCTACTAAGTCTGCATCACCCTCTTCTCTTCGAGGAAAACCAACGCAAGCTCAAGACATAGCATATCTTCACACGAAAGTAAGTGCCTCCTTGTTATGCAAAAAACACTATTCCTCCCGATGACAGCTGGGACCCGGCAGATTTGGTGGCTGACTTGTGGGCCTACTAAGCTGACGCGTACGCAGGGCTTTGTCAACTTAATGAATAAATGATTCTAGCAGCTGGACCATTGGATGTTAATCCAATAGTCGTGCTGCTTCTTCAACCTTTGTTCTTGCTCCTTTCTCCCGTGGGCGGCAGTGCTGCCACGCACCCGAACCAGTCAAGTTTCCCACTCCTCTCCATCTGCGACTCCACTGTCGCGTCTTCCCCATCTCCGGGTCGTTCCAGTCTGGGGCCTCGCCATCGTCCACTGACCTTGGTGCGCTTGGCACGGTGTGGTCAACGTGGTTAACAAACTAGAGTCATTGGAAGATGACTGCACGTGAGAGGCTGACAGTGGGGATGCACCATGGCCATGGACGCTTGCATGCAACTGCATCCTTTTTACCCTGAAAAATAATGTTTTCTCCCACTGACAGCTGGGACCCACCAGCTACATCTTCGGACACAAGGAAGTGTGTCCTTATTATGGGAAAAATGATTCCTCCTACTGATAGCTGGGACCCAGTAGCTATATCTTCGCACACAAGGAATGCGTCCTTATCCTCCCTGACAGCTGGGACCCACCCGATCAAAGTGTACATAGTGTTGTCGGTCTTGTCGCGAACGTGTACATACATACTGGTCGATTGGTCGCTCTGCAACGATGAACCATGGCCGAGTAAGTAGTGGCACATGTCATAGTAGAGCCCCCCACGTAGCAATTCAGGTTGTCCCGTCTAAACCATGTACACGTACATACAACCACACGCCAAAAATATGGCCACGTACGTATATACAGCGGGGTCTCGAAACGTGTATTGCACATACGGATGGCCAGGGCTCGTGTACATGGAGAGGCAATGGACGGCAGCGATGTTGTCCTGTTCATCGGCAACTAACCGACTGGGTCGGAACGGAGGAAACTGTGTCGTGTTCATCGGGAGCCAAGTGATTGGGTCAGAACGCGTCCTGTTCATCGGGAGCGAAGCCACTGGGTCGGAATGGGTCATGTTCAACAGGGGCCAACTGGCTTGGACCGAAAAGCCGGAACGGGGTCTGGCGTACCGCAAAACAGAGGAAAACGACCTTCTCTTCGACCGCATATGATCGAAACGGGGTCTTCTTCATTGGGAAGGGTCTGGCGTACTGCACAACGGAGGAAACATACTAGTGTTCGAATGCCTACGGTCGAAACAGGTGTTGTTGATCGGGAGGGATGTAGCGTACCGCAAAACGGAGGAAACGGACTTGTGTTGGAGTGCCTACGGTCAAAACTGGGGTCCTGTTCATCGGGAGGGGTGTGGCGTACCACAAAACGGGACTCCACGGGATACTGTTCATCCACTATCTACTGCCTCGCTCCAGCCTCCACAGGTTAATGTTCATCCACTGTTGACTTCCTCTAGCCTCCACCTGCTACTGTTCATCCACCGTCGACTTCCTCCAGCCTCCACCAGCTACTGTTCACCACGGGGTCATGTTCATCCAGCCTTCACCGGCTACTGTTCAACTAGCCCTCCACATGGGGTCCTGTTCCACCAGCCCTTCATGGGGTCCTATTCATCCACCCCCAACCGGCTCGGGTGTGTGGCGGCCTCCTCTCGATCGGGGTCATGTTCATCCAGCGGCAACGACCTCTACTACCACGGGATCCTGTTCATCCAACCCCCACCGGCCGGGAAATGTTCATCCAACCCCAACAATGCTCATTGTTCATCAAGAAGCAGCAGGTCCGATCGGCTTCGGTTAGCAGCAGTAGCGAAGGATTCCCTCGATCGGGTTCAGTTAACAGCCAAGGATCGATCGATCGCTCGGGTTCAGTAACATTGAGCCAGTGCAATCACTTGGGTTCAGTAGAGAACGCCTCGCTCGGGTTTAGTTAGAGCCCAACACCTCACACACATGCGCGTATGTGTGCTAGAGAAACGTACAATCCCTCAATGCATCACTCGGCCCCGACCACCCACCATAACCGGGAACTCGAAATTTTCCTCTTCGTCGCTTCTACCATGATTTTTTTCGTCAGGGACGGCCCGAAGAATGTCATGCAGGTGCGTCCCCGGCCCGCCCAGGACGAAAAGCCCATTTTCTATCATGATTTTTTTTCATATAAGTAGGAGCCCACCACATCTATGATGATACGTGCTTTCGTCACAATTATCGTCATAGAAGTATCATATTCGTTCAGCCCAAAATGTCATGGATGTGTCTTTTTTTGGTAGTGTTCGGAGTGACACTTGCGTAGGATCTGTTCCTGTTCATTCTCAGGTACACAACGTCTAATAAGACCATCTACTCCTTATTTATAAAGGTGTGGGTCATCCCAGAAGTAATGTCTTAAATCATAGAAAAACTTTTTCTTTTGCTGGTATGTGAAACTAGGTGGTATGAATTTAGAAACAATGTAATTAGCATAATCAGCATACCATGGAGTACTAAAAGAAGCATCTATGATAGCTAATTGCTCACCAGGAAAGCTATCATCAACAGGTAGTGGATCATCAAGAACATTTTCTAACCTAGACAAACTGTCTGCTACGGGGTTCTCAGCTCCCTTTCTATCAATAATATGCAAATCAAATTCTTGCGGCAAGAGAACCCATCTAATAAGTCCAGGTTTAGCATCTTTCTTTTCCATAAGGTATTTAATAGCAGCATGATCAGTGTGAACAGTTACTTTAGAATCAACGATATAGGGTCTAAACTTATCACAGTTACTTTAGAATCAACGATATAGGGTCCAAACTTATCACAAGCAAAGACAACTG
This sequence comes from Triticum timopheevii, assembly GCA_963921465.1. NCBI lineage: Eukaryota > Viridiplantae > Streptophyta > Magnoliopsida > Poales > Poaceae > Triticum > Triticum timopheevii. Next base: position 215,906,413 of record OY997268.1, read on the forward strand.
CTAAAAATTCTTTTTCAGTAGTAGCATAATTTCTTTGAGCTCTATCTAGAGTTTTACTAGCATAATGAATAACACTTAATTTCTTATCAACTCTGTGTCCTAGAACAGCACCAACAGCATAATCACTAGCATCACACATAATTTCAAAAGGTAGGTTCCAATCAGGTGGTTGAACAATGGGTGCAGAAATCAAGGCTTTCTTAAGGATTTGAAATGCTTCTACACAATCATCATCAACAACAAATGGAACATCTTTTTGTAAGAGATTAGTGAGAGGCCTAGAAATTTTAGAGAAGTCTTTAATAAACCTCCTATATAAACTAGCATGACCAAGGAAACTTCTTATACCTTTGATATCTTTTGGACACGGCATTTTTTCAATAGCATCAACTTTAGCTTTATCAACTTCAATACCTCTTTCGGAGATTTTATGCCCCAAAACAATACCCTCATTAACCATAAACTGGCACTTCTCCCAATTCAAGACAAGATTAGTTTCATCACATCTCTGCAGAACTCAATCAAGGTTGCTCAAGCAACCATCAAAAGAAGTTCCATAAATGGAGATATCATCCATGAAAACCTCAAAATCTTTTCACAAAAGTCAGAGAATATAGCAGTCATACATCTTTGAAAGGTAGCAGGTGCATTACATAAATCAAAAGGCATACGCCTATAAGCAAAGGTACCGAAAGGGCAAGTAAAAGTATTTTTTTCTTGATCCTCTTTTGACACAGGTATTTGAGAGTAGCCAGAATAACCATCTAGAAAGCAGAAGTGTGTATGTTTGTATAGTCTTTCTAGCATTTGATCAATAAAAGGTAGAGGGTAATGATCTTTTCTAGTGGCTTTGTTTAATTTTCTAAAATCAATTACCATTATATAACCTATAACAATTCTTTGTGGGATCGATTCATTCTTATCATTGGGAACAACAATAGTACCTCCCTTCTTAGGGACACAATGGATAGGACTTACCCATCTACTATCAGCAATAGGATAAATTATACCTTCTTCCAGAAGCTTTAGTATTTCATTTCTTACCACTCCTTCATCTTGGGATTTAACCGTCCTTTGTGATCAACAACGGCTTTAGCATCGGGCTCTATATTAATTTTGTGCTGACATAGAGTGGGACTAATGCCCTTAAGATCATCAAGAGTATATCCAATAGCAGCACGGTGCTTCCTCTGAGTTTTCAATAATTTCTTTTCTTCATGCTCTGAAAGGTTAGCACTAATAATAATAGGATATATCTTCTTTTCATCAAGATAAACATATTTCAGAGTATCAGGTAATTGTTTAAGCTCAAACACGGGATCACCCTTGGGTGGAGGATGATCCCCAAGAATCTCAACAGGAAAGTTATGTTTCAAAACAGGCATTTGATTAAAGAATATTTCATCTAATTCCTTCCTTTCACTCATAAACATATCATTTTCGTAGTCTAGCAGATATTGTTCTAAAGGATCAGTAGCAGGCATAGCAATAGAAGCAAGACCAATAATTTCATGTTTACTAGGCAATTCTTTGTCATGGGGTTGTTTACAAAATTTAGAGAAATTAAACTCTTGAGACAAAACCCCAAAACTAAGAGCTACGGTTTCTTTTTCACAATCTATCTTAGCATTAATAGTGTTCAAGAAAGGTCTACAAATATAATGGGACAAAAATCATCTTGTGGGGAACCAAGAACAATAAAATCACTAGAATATTTTATTTTTCCCACACAAGACTTCAATATCTCTAACAATCCCAATTTGTGATATAGTATCTATATTAGCAAGCTTGATAGTAACATCGATATCTTCTATTTCAGCAGGTGCAATATCATTCATAATTTCTTGGTATAAAGTAAAGGGAATTGCACTCACACTTGCACCCACATCACATAAGCCATGATAACAATGATCTCCTATTTTAACAGAAAAATAGGCATGCCAACAACAGGTGTATGTTTATCTTCTTCATGGGGTCTAGCAATTCTAGTAGCTTCATCATAGAAGTAAATAACATGCCCATCAATATTAACGACCAAGAGATCTTTAACCACAGAAATACCAACTTTAATTTGTTCACGGGGTGTAGGTGTTCTAGTATAACTCTTTCAAACCACAGCTGAAGCTTTAGCATCTTCCTTTATTCTAACTGGGAAAGGTGGTTTCTCAATATAAGCACTAGGAAGAATAGGATCAACATTATAAGTAATGGTTTCTTCTTCAACTTTAATAGGTTCTACTAATTTCACTTCAATGGGAGGCTGATATTTAAACCACTTCTCCTTAGGAAGATCGACATGAGTAGCAAATGATTCACAGAAGGAAGCTATTATCTCAGAGTCAAGTCCATATTTAGTCCTAAATTCATGAAAAGCATCGGCATCCATAAAAGATTTAACACAATCAAACTTAAGGTTTATACCTGACTCCTTACCTTTGTCGAGTTCCCGATCTTCGGAGTTGCGTTTAATTATTTCCAATAAATCCCATTTCAATTCAATAGTCTTTTTCATAAAAGAACCAGTACAAGAAGTGTCGACTATGGATTGATCATTACGAGAAAGCCGAGCATAAAAGTTCTGAATAATAATTTCTCTTGAGAGCTCGTGATTGGGGCATGAATATAACATTGAATTAAGCCTCCCCCAAGCTTGGCGATACTTTCTCCTTCACGAGGCCAAAAATTATATATATAATTCTGATCATGATGAACTAGATGCATAGGATAAAACTTCTAATGAAATTCCAATTTCAATCGGTTGTAATTCCAAGTCCCAATATCATCGCATAACCTATACCATGCACTATTATTATTATACACATCGTTCGGTCATGCAAGTGAAAGGCAATAATGATGATATATGATGGACTGATTGAGATGAGAGAAGCTGGTATGAACTCGACCTCTATTGTTTTTGTAAATATGATTAGTTCATCATTCCTGATTCATCCTATTATGAATAAACATGTTTGCAATGACAATTAGAGATTATAGTTGCTTATGTCATGCTTAATCAACTAGGAGCTCATAATGGTTTACCTTGAGTGCCAACATGCTATTAAAATGGTTGTGATGTGGTATGATAGGGTGGTATCCTCCTTTGAATGATTCGAGTGACTTGACTTGGCACATGTTCACGCATGTAGTTGAAACAAAATCAACATAGCCTTCACGATATTTATGTTCATGGTGGATTATATCCTACTCATGCTTGCACTCGGTGTTGATTAATTTTAATGCATGTTCATGACTGTTGTCGCTCTCTCAGTTGGTCGCTTCCCAGTCTCTTTCTAGCCTTCACCTTTACAAAGCGGGAATACTGCTTGTGCATCCAAACTCCATAAACCCCAAAAGTTATTCCATATGAGTCCACCATACCTTCCTATATGCGGTATTTACCTGTCGTTCCAAGTACATTTGTATGTGCCAAACTCCAAACCTTCAAATGAAATTTTGTTTTGTATGCTCGAGCAGCTCATGTATCAACTAGGGCTGTCTGTATCTTCCATGCTAGGTGGGTTATTCTCAAGGGGAGTGGACTCCGCTCCTCATTCACGAGAAAATGGCTGGTAACCGGGATGCCCAGTCCCATGCTCAAATCAAATCAAAATAATTAAACAAAACTCCCCCAGGATTGTTGCTAGTTGGAGGCACCCGTTGTTTTGGGCAGGCCATGGATTGATGCTTGTTGGTGGTGGGGGAGTATAAACTTTACCATTCTGTTTGGGAACCGCCTATAATGTGTGTAGCATGGAAGATATCGAGATCTCGTAGTTGTTATGTTGACAGTGAAAGTATACCACTCAAATGTTATTCATCTCTATTTCAAAATCGAGCTCTGGCACCTCTACAAATCCCTGCTTCCCTCTGCGAAGGGCCTATCTATTTACTTTTATATTGATTCATCACCCTCTTATTAAAAAGCACCCGCTGGAGAGCACCGCTGTCACTTGCATGCATTACTATTAGTTTATTTTGGTATGACTATGACTGGATCTCTTTTACCATGAATTACAATGTTTAGTCAGTCATTGATCTTTAAAGGTGCTCTGCATTTATGTTTTGCGGTCTCAGAAAGGGATAGCAAGATACCATCTTGTTATATCATATTATGATTGTTTTGAGAAAGTGTTGTCATCCAAGTTTTATTATTATTGCTCGCTAGTTGATTATGCTATTGATATGAGTAAACATGAGACCTAAGTGTTGTTGTGAATATGGTTAGTTCATAATCTTTGCTGAAAACTTGAATGCTGGCTTTACATATTTACAACAACAAGAGCAAACAGAGTTTGTAAAAGTTTTTCTTTATCACTTTCAGTTTGTCAACAGAATTGCTTGAGGACAAGCAAAGGTTTAAGCTTGGGGGAGTTGATACGTCTCCGTTGTATCTACTTTTTCAAACACTTTTGCCCTTGTTTTGGACTCTAACTTGCATGATTTGAATGGAACTAACCCGGACTGATGATGTTTTCAGCAGAACTGCCATGGTGTTATTTTTGTGAAGAAATAAAAGTTCTTAGAATGACCTAAAAATCCATGGAGCAACTTTTCAAAATTAATAAAAAATATTGGCGAAAGAATCAGCATCAGGAGGCCCACACCCTGTCCACGAGGGTGGGGGGGCGCCCCCTCCCCTAGGGCGCTCCCCTGCCTTATGGGCCCCCTGGACGTCCACCGGCCTCAACTCCAACTCCATATATTTGCTTTTGCGGTGAAAAAAATCAGAGAGAAAGTTTCATCGCGTTTTATGATATGGATCCGCCGCCAAGCCCTAATCTCTCTCGGGAGGGCTGATCTGGAGTCCGTTCGGGGCTCCACAGAGGGGGGATTCGTCGCCGTCGTCATCATCAACCATCCTCCATCACCAATTTCATGATGCTCACCGCCGTGCGTGAGTAATTCCATCGTAGGCTTGTTGGACGGTGATGGGTTGGATGAGATTTACCATGTAATCAAGTTAGTTTTGTTAGGGTTTGATCCCTAGTATCCACTATGTTTTGAGATTGATGTTGCTATGACTTTTCTATGCTTAATGCTTGTCACTAGGGCCCGAGTGCCATGATTTCAGATATGAACCTATTATGTTTTCATGAATATATGTGAGTTCTTGATCCTATCTTGCAAGTCTATAGTCACCTATTATGTGTTATGATCCGACAACCCCGAAGTGACAATAATCGGGATACTTCTCGATGATGACCGTAGTTTGAGGAGTTCATGTATTCACTATGTGTTAATGCTTTGGTCTGGTACTCTATTAAAAGGAGGCCTTAATATCCCTTAGTTTCCACTAGGACCCCGCTGCCACGGGAGGGTAGGACAAAAGATGTCATGCAAGTTCTTTTCCATAAGCATGTATGACTATATTCGGAATATATGCCTACATTACATTGATGAACTGGAGCTAGTTCTGTGTCACCCTATGTTATAACTATTACATGAGGAATCGCTTCCTACATAACTATCCATCACTGATCCAATGCCTACGAGCTTTTCACATATTGATCTTTGCTTATTTACTTTACCGTTGCTGCTGTTACAATTACTACAAAACTTCTACCGTTACTTTTGCTACTGTTACCATTACTACCATACTACTTTGCTACTAAATACTTTTCTGCAGATACTAAGTTATCCAGGTATGGTTGAATTGACAACTCAACTTCTAATACTTGAGAATATTCTTTGGCTCCCCTTGTGTCGAATCAATAAATTTGGGTTGAATACTCTACCCTCGAAAATTGTTGCGATCCCCTATACTTGTGGGTTATCAGTTGTGCAGAATAGGTCTCTCAGACTTGCTCCTTTTCCAGTCCAGAATTCCAATTGCCAGCATTCTCCCTCTTCATGTAAACCTCACAAAATAAGAGAGAAAAGGCATAAGTGTTGTACCATAATGTGTAATAACAGCCCATAATGCAATCAATATCAATATAAAAACATGATGCAAAATGGACGTATCATCGTCCCCTATGCCTCAGCCATAGGCTCTATCATGTATGCCATGCTGTGTACTAGACCTGATGTGTGTCTTATCATTAGTTTGACTGGTAGGTGCCAAAGTGATCCAGCATGGGACACTGGACAACAGTAAAACATATCCTAAAGAGGAGTAAGGAAATGTTTCTCATTTATGGAGGTAATGAAGAGCTCATCGTAAAGGGTTACGTCGATGCTAGCTTTGACACTAATTTGGATGACTCAAAATCTCAATTAGGATATGTATTTACTTTGAATGGTGGAGCAGTCAGCTGGTGTAGCTCCAAGCAGAGAATTGTAGTCGCATACTCAACTGAAGCAGAATATGTAGTTGCTTTGGAAGCAGCACGGGAAGGAGTTTAGATGAAGGATTTCATATCTTAACTAGGTGTGGTTCCTAGTGCATTAGATCTCATGGCTATCTATTGTGACAACATGGTTCCATAGCCATTCCCAACGATCCAAGGTCTCACAAGAAAACCAAGCATATCAAACGCCGCTTTAACTCCATCTGTGACTACGTCGGGGAAGGTGACATAGAGATTTGCAAAGTTCATACGGATCTGAATGTTGTTGACCCGTTGACTAAACCTCTTACATGAGCAAAACATGATCAACACCAGAGGTACATGGGTTTTAGATTTGTAATAATGTAAACTAGATTACTGACTCTAGTGCAAGTGGGAGACTGTTGGAAATATGCCCTGGAGGCAATAATAAAGTTGTTATTATCATATTTCCTTGTTCTTGATAACTGTTTATTCTCCATGCTATAATTGTATTAACCAGAAACTCAAATACATCTGTCGATACATAAACAAATATTGTGTCACCGGTAAGCCTCTACTAGACTAGATCATTGATTGAAGATAGTTAAGGTTGCCTAACCATGGAAATGAGTTGTCATTCAATAACGAGGTCATGTCACTAGGAGAATGATGTGATGGATAAATCCAATCATAAGCTTAGCATCTGACTGTGTCACTAAGTTTAAATTGCTAAAACTTTCTTAATGTCAAGTATTTGTTCCTTAGACCATGATATCAGGCCGCTCCCTAGTACTAGAAGAATTCTTTGTGCGCATCAACCGTCACTTAGAAACTGGGTGATCATAAAGGTGCTCTTCAGGTATCTTTGAAGGTACTAGTTGGGTTGCATGGTTCAAGATTGGGATTTATCACTCCATGTGACGGAGAGATATCTCTGGGCCCTCTCGGTAATACAACATTGTAAGTAGCTTGCAAGCATGTGACTAATGTGTTTTGACATGGGGGTATTGTATTAGGGAAGTGTAAAGAGAACTTGCCGGTAACAATATTGAACTAGCACTACTGTAGGATGCAACTAACATGACACTACAATCAGAGACTCTTCAACGAAACTATATGTGATGCATTAATCGCAAACGGTGATGTAAAAACCATCAAAAAAGATGCAAAACATTTGCGATGGCGGATACATCAAACACGGTTCAGATTTCAGTTGTGTGTGCGATGCGGGGCATACGGTTCAGTTCAATGAATTGTTTGCGATGAGGCAGAAGAACAGAAACGGGCAGTCAGATGAAGGTGTGTACGATATATGGCATAAAGTTCACTCAGATTAACTATTTGTGATTAGGGAACACAACAGAAATGGTCAGCCAGATCAAGGTGTCTGCGATTGAGGGCATACACTTCAGACGGATGAACTGTTTGCGATTAGGCAACACAATAGAAGTGGTTAGCCAGATCAAGGTGTCTATGATTGACGGCATACACCTCACGCGGATGAACTTTTTGCGACTAGCCACAATAAATAGAAACAGTTAGGCAGATCAACATGTGTGCACTAGACGGGCACACATTCTAATTAAAAGAAGCGTGCGTGATTGTAATGCAAGCGTGCACGGTGGATGGAACAAGACGTGGGTTGACATCGCCTATTGCGGTGCACCCTATGGTGCAAACGCCACGTACGTGGCCGAGAACGTGTGCCCACGTTACGCCATTCGGGAATAATGCCGCATTTAGAAATTGTAGAACCATCAATAAATTTTGAACTTGCGTCCTGTCACATTCCACATTACTACCACGCTATATTTAATTGCAAACCTGTTCACACCGATCAAAACCTAAACGGTTTCCCACTTAAGAGCATATTAGTACTTGGTTATAAATGCTACCTACTCCAAGATGACTGCACATTCCTCCTCAACTCCTCGTCCACAAAAACAAACAAGTCCTTCATCGTCGTTCCCTTGCGTCTGCCATGGCCCGCATGAGTTCTGGGTCGAGAGGTTACTACCAGGGAGAGGCGGGCATGGAAGAGGAAGCACGAGAGATGTCTCGCCTCGCCGCAAAAGCCGCAGACATGTCCAGGGAGCCGCCGTAGTGGCACAGAGGTCCCGTCGCGCCGCCGAAGCAGCACAGAGGTCCCGGCGCACCGTCAATGCAGCAGACTGGTTCAGCCGCACCGTGGAAGCAGCAGAGATGTCCCACCGTGCCATGAATGTAGCAAAGATGTCCTCCCACACCGCGGCGGACTGGGAAAATATCTCGCGGGCAGGCGAGGACTCTCACAGGCGCATGCGCACTATGCTCGATGACCTGATGGGTCGAATCTCTGACTGGATGAAGCTGCAAGAAGAGATGAATGCCTCATTTGAAAATGGTACCAGCATCATCCGAGGACTAGGGGAGGACAAGGCGAAGCTCCGCACCAAGCGTGACCTGCTGAGGGCGAAGATCGTCAGAACGACGAAGCAGCACAAGGAGACCACCGCCTTGTTGAAGAGGACCGGCATCATCGTCAAGAAACTTATGGACGATAATGCCATGCTCCGCATCGAGCTTCAAAGGTTGGTGGAGGAATCCGTGGATGCTCCCAAGCAGCGTATTGAGGACACAAAAGAGCACATCGCTGCTCGCCATGAGAATTAGTCTTCACGGCCTACAGCAATGCATCAAGAAAGTAGATATTAGCGAGCCAGAACGTTGTCTGTGTCTTCCTTCTTCTTTTGCCCTTGTGTATTTCCGGCATTGCCACATGTGGCTTTTTTAATTATCTTCCTAAATATGTAAGACAATTATTATCCACTGTCATCGTCCTTATATTCAACAGTCTTGATATAAGTCACAGTGGATGCTATATAGGTCTATCGGATCTTACATCAAGATCCGTGCAAAACTTTTTTTTCAGATCTTCATTTTTCTCTCTTAAATCTCAGTCGGATGAGACATAGCCATGCCATTAAACAGGGGCTCAAGCGCCATTAATGGATAAGTTGGGAGAGAGATGGGCGGCGGATAGAGGTCAAAGGGCTCTCCTCCTCATAAGCACGTGCAGGGGTCTGATCGCACACCTGCCATAGTCAAATAGCTACCCCGCATGGCACCTCCTGGCCAATAATAAAGAGGATATGTGGCTGCAAGTAAATGGTAAGTAGAACGCCCGTGGTTTCAATAATACTTGTGTTTCCTATTGTAACGTGACATCACTTGTTCCAAAATGACTTTGTTGATTGTTAATGTGCGCGCCTTCACAAATCGAACAAAAAATTTACCACAACATGTTGGTGCCATGTCATGACACCATGCTAAGTTTCATGATTTTCAAGCGAGTTTTGGATTTACGGGGATTTTAAAACCAAGTGTATCAATGTTTCTGGCCGAGCCAAGACGCCCAGATGTTTGAATTCCATTCCCATTTCTTGCATGGGACCTAGAAATTCACCCAAGTACACATAAATGATTTTTGAACTAACTTTGGCGCACTGGAGCATGTGCTTGTAGTTCAAATTTCAATTATGTGCATTAAATGCGTGGAAACTCAAATAATGTATAAAAAGGCCAAATGAACCCAGAATAATTCCAAAATTTAGCATGAAACTCCTACTAGTCTAAGCTGCCTCTGTAAAAAAATCAAGGCGGGAGAAGGCAGCGTATGTCATTTCGCACACGGAGGTGACACGTTCCCTCTCGGAACCACAAGCCTTCTTGAGAGAAGCTCCGGTTTGCAAGAAGATTATCCAAAGCTTGTCCCAATTCGGCCAAAAAATTTACCACACCATGTTGGTGCCATGTCATGACACCATGCCAAGTTTCATGATTTTCATGCATGTTTTGGATTTACAAGAATTAAAAACCCAAGTTTCTCGATATTTCCGGCCGAGCCACGATGCCCACATGTTTGAATTTCATTCCCAGTTCTTGCATGGGACCTAGAAATTCACCCAAGGACACACATGTGACTTATCAACCAACTTTCGTGCACTGGAGCATGTGCTTGTAGTTCAAGTTTGAATTATGCACATTAAATGCCCAGAAACTCAATTAATGCATAAAAAAGGCTAAATGAACCTGGAATAATTCCAAATTTTAACACGTCACTTGTATAGTTCTATGTTGCCTCTGTAAAAATCAAGGGGGGAGGCAGTGTATATCGTTTTGCACACAAAGGTGACACGTTCCCTCTCAGAACCATGAGCCTTCTTTAGAGAAGCTCTGGTTTGCAAGAAGCTTATACCAAAACTTATCCCAGTTCGGCCAATTTTTTGACCACGGCATGTTTGTGCCATGAAATGACACCATGCGAAGTTTCATGATTTTCAGGCGAGTTTTGAATTTACAGGAATTTAAAAAGGCAAGTTTCTCAATGTTACCAGCTGAGCCACGATGCTCAAACGTTTGAATTTCATTCCCATTTCTTGCATGGGACCTAGAAATTCACCCAAGGATACACATGTGATCTTTCAACCATCCTTGGTGCACTGGAGCATGTGCTTGTAGTTCAAATTTGAATTATTCACATTAAACGCCTAGAAACTCAATTAATGCATAAAAAAGGCTAAACGAACCCGGAATAATTCCAAATTTTAACACGACACTGCTACCTCTTGAGCATGCGTTGGTTTTCCCTTGAAGAGGAAAGGGTGATGCAGCAAAGTACCGTAAGTATTTCCCTCAGTTTTTGAGAACCAATGTATCAATCCAGTAGGAGGATACACTCAAATCCCTCGTACCTGCACAAACAAATACCAACCTTGCAACCAATGCGATAAAGGGGTTGTCAATCCCTTCACGGCCACTTGCAAAAGTGAGATCTGGTAGAGATAATAAGATAAATATTTTTGGTATTTTTATGATATAGATTGGAAAGTAAAGATTGCAACATAAAATAGATCACAAACTTATATGATGGAAAATAGACCCGGGGGCCATAGGTTTCACTAGTGGCTTCTCTCAAGATAGCATAAGTATTACGGTGGGTGGACAAATTACTGTCAAGCAATTGATAGAAAAGTGCATAGTTATGAGAATATCTAGGTATGATCACGTATACAGGCATCACGTCTGCGACAAGTAGATCGGAACGATTCTGCATCTACTACTATTACTCCACACATCGACCGCTATCCAGCATGCATCTAGAGTATTAAGTTCTCCATGATCGGAACGAGGCTATGGTGTTGATGTAGAAGCCCTCCATGATCGATTACCCCTTCGGCGGAGCGCCGGAAAAGGCCCCAAGATGGGATCTCACGGGTACAGAAGGTTGCAGCAGTGGAAATAGGGTTTCGTGGTGCTCTCGGATGTTTGCAGGGTATATGAGTATATATATAGGCGAAAGAAGTCGGTCAGGGGAGCCACGAGGGGCCCACGAGGATGGGGGCGCGCCTCCCTACCTCGTGGCCACCTTGTTGTTTCCTTGACGTCCACTCCAAGTCTCTTGGATTGCATTTGTTCCAAAAACGACTCTCCCGAAGGTTTCCTTCCATTTGGACTCCATTTGATATTCCTTTTCTGCAAAACACTCAAATAGGCAAAAAAAGCAGCAATTTGGACTGGGCCTCCGGTTAATAGGTTAGTCCCAAAAATAATATAAAAGTGTATAATAAAGCCCATTAAACATCCAAAACAGATAATATAATAGCATGGAACAATCAAAAATTATAGATATGTTGGAGACGTATCAAGCATCCCCAAGCTTAATTCCTGCTCGTCCTCGAGTAGGTAAATGATAAAAAACAGAATTTTTGATGTGGAATGCTACCTAACATAATTTTCAATGTAATTCTCTTTATTGTGGCATGAATGTTCAGATCCAAAAGATTCAAGATAAAAGTTTAATATTGAGATAAAAATAGTAATACTTCAAGCATGCTAACCAAGCCAAGCAGTTTATGTCTTATCAAAATAACATAGCGAAAGAAAGCTTATCCCTACAAAATCATATAGTTTGGCCATGCTTCATTTTCGTCACACAAAATGCTCCCATCATGCACAACCCCGATTTCAGCCAAGCTATTGGTATACTTTTTAACACGCTTTAGGCTTTTCAACCCTCACGCAATACATGAGCATAAGCCATGGACATATCACTAGGGGTGGAGTAGAGTATGATGATAGGGATTATGTGAGAAAACAAAAAAGGAGAAAGTCTCACATTGACGCGGCTAATCAACGGGCTACGGAGATGCCCATCAATTGATGTCAATACGAGGAGTAGGGATTGCCATGCAACGGATGCACTAGAGCTATAAATGTATGAAAGCTCATCAAAAATAAACTAAGTGGGTGTGCATCCAACTTGCCTGCTCACGAAGACCTAGGGCATTTTGAGGAAGCCCATCATTGGAATATACAAGCCAAGTTCTATAATGAAAAATTCCCACTATTATATGAAAGTGACAATATAGGAGACTCTCTATCATGAATATCATGGTGCTTCTTTGAAGCACAAGTGTGGTAAAAGTATAGTAACATTGTCCCTTCTCTCTTTTTCTCTCATTTTTTTTATTTGGGCTTCTTTGGCCTCTCTTTTTTTTCTTTGGGTTTCTTTGGCCTCTTTTATTTTTCATAAAGTCCGGAGACTCGTCCCAACTTGTGGGGGAATCATAGTCTCCATCATCCTTTCCTCACATGGGACAATGCTCTAATAATGGAAATCATCACACTTCTATTTATTTACAACTCAAGAATTACAACTCAATACTTAGGGCAAAATATGACTCTATGTGAATGCCTCCGGCGGTGTACCAGGATATGCAATGAATCAAGAGCGACATGTATGAAAGAATTATAAAGGTGGCTTTGCCACAAATACGATGTCAACTACATGATCATGCAAAGCAATATGACAATGATGGAGCGTGTCATAATAAACGGAACGGTGGAAAGTTGCATGGCAATATATCTCGGAATGGCTATGGAAATGCCATAATAGGTAGGTATGGTGGATGTTTTGAGGAAGATATAAGGAGGTTTATGTGTGATAGAGAGTATCGTATCACGGGGTTTGGATGCACCGGCGAAGTTTGCACCAACTCTCAAGGTGATAAAGGGCAATGCACGGTACCGTAGAGGCTAGCAAATTGCGGAAGGGTAAGATTGTGTATAATCCATGGACTCACATTAGTCATAAAGAACTCATATACTTATTGCAAAAGTTTATTATCCCTCGAAGCAAAGTACTACTACGCATGCTCCTAGGGGAAGGGTTGGTAGGAGTTAACCATCACGCGATCCCGACCTCCACTCATAAGGAAGGCAATCAAAGAACACCCCATGCTTCAAATTTGTCACACAACGTTCACCATATGTGCATGCTACGGGACTTTCCAACTTTAACACAAGTATTTCTAAATTTCATAATTACCCAACTAGCATGACTCTAACATTACCACCTTTATATCTCAAAACAATTATCAAGTATCAAATTTATCATAGTGTTTAATGCACTATCACCGGAGGTTATCCTAAAGGTTTTACATGGCACAAACACTAACTAAAACACAAAACCACATCTAACCAGATTCTAGATGAATTATTTATTACTAAACAGGAACGAAAAGCAAAGAACAAAAATAAAGTTGGGTTGCCTCCCAACAAGCGCTATCGTTTAACGCCCCTAGCTAGGCATAAAAGCGAGAATAGATCTAAGTATTACCATCTTTGGTATTCAATTCATAGGTGGCTCTCATAATAGGTTCATAAGATAATTTGATTTTCTTCCTAGAAAATTGTTCCATGCCTTTCCTTTATGGAAATTGGAATCTAATATTTCCTTCTTTCATATCAATAATTGCACCAATCGTTCTAAGGAAAGGTCTACCAAGAATAATAGGACATGAAGGATTGCAATCTATATCAAGAACAATAAAATCTACGGGCACATAATTCCTATTTGCAACAATAAGAACATCATTAATCCATCCCATAGGTTTCTTAATGGTGGAATCCGCAAGGTGCAAGTTTAAAGAGCAATCATCAAATTCACGGAAACCTAACACATCACACAAAGTTTTTGGAATCGTGGAAACACTAGCACCCAAATCACACAAAGCATAGCATTCATGATCTTTAATTTTAATTTTAATAGTAGGTTCCCACTCATCATAAAGTTTTCTAGGGATAGAAACTTCTAATTCAAGTTTTTCTTCATAAGATTGCATTAAAGCATCAACGATATGTTTAATAAAAGCTTTATTTTGACTATAAGCATGAGGAGAATTTAACACGGATTGCAACAAGGAAATACAATCTATTAAAGAACAATTATCATAATTAAATTCCTTGAAATCCAAAATAGTGGGTTTGGTGCTATGTAAAGTTTTGACCTCTTCAATCCCACTTTTACCAATTTTTGCATCAAGATCTAAAAACCCTGAATCATTGGGACGCCTCTTAGCTAAAGTTGACTCATCTCTAGTCCCAACATTATCAAGATTCATATTGCAAAACAAAGATTTAATAGGAGACACATCAATCACTTTTAGATCTTCATCCTTATTATCATGAAAACTAGAAGAACTCGGTTTAACAAAGCAATCTTTTTTTTCACGCATTCTAGCGATTCTTTCTTTGCACTCATCAATGGAAATTCTCATGGCTTTGAGGGACTCATTGATATCATGCTTAGGTGGAATAGATCTGAGTTTCAAAGAATTGACATCAAGAGAAATTCTATACACGTTCCTAGCCAACTCATCAATCTTAGGTAATTTTTCTTCAAGCAAAGCATTGAAATTCTTTTGAGAAATCATAAACTCTTTTACACTAATCTCAAAATCAGAGGGCAACTCCATAAGATTTGTTGTAGGAATTACCATAATTATTGGAGGAATTACTAGGGAACGGCCTAGGATTAAAATTTCCTCTATAAGCGTTGTTACCAAAATTGTTCCTACCAACAAAATTCACATCCATAGATTCATTATGATTCTCAATCAAAGTGGATAAAGGTATGTCATTAGGATCAGAGGAAACACTCTTATTAGCAAACAATTTCATAAGTTCATCCATCTTTCCACTCAAAACATTAATCTCTTCTATCGCATGAACCTTTTTACTAGTAGATCTTTCGGTGTGCCATTGAGAATAATTAATCATAATATTATCTAGGAGTTTAGTGGCTTCTCCTAAAGTAATTTCCATAAAGGTGCCTCCCGCGGCCGAATCTAAAAGATTTCTAGAAGCAAAATTCAATCCGGCATAAAATTTTGGTATAATCATCCATAAATTCAAACCATGTGTAGGGCAATCACGTATCATTATTTCATTCTCTCCCAAGCTTGTGCAACATGTTAATGATCAAGTTGCTTAAAATTCATAATATCGTTTCATAGAGAGATGATCTTAGCGGGAGGAAAATACTTAGAGATAAAAGCATCTTTGCACTTGTTCCAATTAATACTATTTTTAGGCAAATATGAAAACCAAGTTTTAGCACGATCTCTAAGTGAAAATGGAAATAGCTTCAATTTAACAATATCATTATCCACATCTTTCTTCTTTTGCATATCACACAAATCAACAAAGTTGTTTAGATGTGTAGCGGCATCTTCACTAGGAAGGCCAGATAATTGATCTTTATGACAAGATTCAACAAAGCAGCATTAACTTCGCAAGATTCAGCATCGGTAATAGGAGCAATCGGAGTGCTAAGAAAATCATTGTTGTTGGTATTGGAAAAATCACACAATTTAGTATTATCTTGAGCCAACGTGACAAACAATCCAACACACAAGCACACAAGAGGCAAGCGAAAAAGAGGCGAACGGGAAAAGAGGGCGAATAAAAAGGCAAGGGTGAAGTGGGGGAGAGGAAAACGAGAGGCAAATGGCAAATAATTTAATGCGAGGGATAGGAGTTTGTGATGGGTACTTGGTATGTCTTGACTTGTGCGTAGACTCCCTGGCAACGGCGCCAGAAATCCTTCTTGCTACCTCTTCAGCATGTGTTGGTTTTCCCTTGAAGAGAAAAGTGTGATGCAGCAAAGTAGTGTAAGTATTTCCCTCAGTTTTTGAGAACCAAGGTATCAATCCAGTAGGAGGCTACACTCAAATCCCTCATACCTGCACAAACAAATAAGAACCTTGCAACCAACGCGATAAAGGGGTTGTCAATCCCTTCACGGCCACTTGCAAAAGTGAGATCTGATAGAGATAATAAAATAAATATTTTTGGTATTTTTATGATATAGATTGAAAAGTAAAGATTGCAAGATCAAATATATCGGAAACTTATATGATGGAAAAGACCCGTGGGCCATAGGTTTCACTAGTGGCTTCTCTCAAGATAGCATAAGTATTACGGTGGGTGAACAAATTACTGCCGAGCAATTGATAGAAAAGTGCATAGTTATGAGAATATCTAGGTATGATCATGTATACAGGCATCACGTCTGCGACAAGTAGATCGGAACGATTCTGCATCTACTACTATTACTCCACACATCGACCGCTATCCAGCATGCATCTAGAGTATTAAGTTCCTAAGAACAGAGTAACGCATTAGGCAAGATAACATGATGTAGAGGGATAAACTCAAGCAATATGATATAAACCCCATCTTTTTATCCTCGATGGCAACAATACAATACGTGCATTGCTTCCCCTGCTATCACTGGGAAAGGACACCGCAAATTGAACCCAAAACTAAGCACGTCTCCCACTGCAAGAAAGATCAATCTAGTAGGCCAAACCAAACTGATAATTCGAAGAGACTTGCAAAGATAACAAATCATACATAAAAGAATTCAGAGGAGATTCAAATATTGTTCATAGATAATCCTTATCATAAACCCACAATTCATTGGATCTCGACAAACACACCGCAAAAAGTATTACATCGAATAGATCTCCAAGAAGATCGTGGAGAACTTTGTATTGAGATCCAAAGAGAGAGAAGAAGCCATCTAGCTAATAACTATGGACCCGAAGGTCTAAGGTAAACTACTCACACATCATCGGAGAGGCTATGGTGTTGATGTAGAAGCCCTCCGTGATCGATTCCCCCTCCGGTGGAGCGCCGGAAAAGGCCCCAAGATGGTATCTCACGGGTACAGAAGGTTGCGGCGGTGGAAATAGTGTTTCGTGGTGCTCTCGAATGTTTGCAGAGTATATGAGTATATATAGGCGAAAGAAGTCGGTCACGGGAGCCATGAGGGTGGGGGCGCGCCTACGCCCCTGGGCGCGCCTCCCTGCCTCGTGGCCACCTTGTTGCTTCCTTGACGTCCACTCCAAGTCTCCTGGATTGCGTTTGTTCCAAAAACGACTCTCCCGAAGGTTTCATTCCGTTTGGACTCCCTTTGATATTCCTTTTCTGCAGAACACTGAAATAGGCAAAAAACAGCAATTTGGACTGGGCCTCCGGTTAATAGGTTAGTCCCAAAAATAATATAAAAGTGTATAATAAAGCCCATTAAACATCCAAAACAGATAATGTAATAGCATGGAACAATCAAAAATTATAGATACGTTGGAGATGTATCAGACACTCATATAGTTCTATGTTTGCTCTGTAGAAAAAAAGGGGGGCAGCCTATGTCATTTCGCACACAAAGGTGACACGTTCCCTCTCGAAACCACACGCCTTCTTGAGAGAGGCTCCAATTTGCAAGAAGCTTATACCAAAACTTGTCCTAGTTCGGCCAATTTTTTACCACAACATGTTGGTGCCATGAAATGACACCATGCCAAGTTTCATGATTTTCATGCGAGTTTGGGATTTACATGAATTTAAAAACCAAGTTTCTCAGTGTTTCCGGCTGAGCCACGACGCCCAGATGTTTGAATTTCATTCCCATTCTTGCATGGGACCTATAAATTCACACAAAGACACACATGTGATTTTTCAACAAACTTTGGTGCACTGGAGCATTTGCTTGTAGTTCAAATTTGAATTATGCACATTAAATGCCTAGAAACTCAATTAATGCATAAAAATGCCAAACAAACCCGGAATTATTCCAAATTTTAACACTACACTCATATAGTTCCATGTTCACAATAGACAAATGTTCTAGCAATTAAGACACCATCCGTTCCCTCCGTAACACCATTTTGTCTTTCAAAACAGAATGAAAAAATCAGGTGTACCACAAATAGTTTAGTAGCAAGAATCATGTGGGATGCGATATAAAATATCTTGGTGCATCGTGTAGTGTTGCTTACGCAGGAAGCTTCGTCATCTACAGTCCACCGCCCGTGCTTGAACCACACTTGTGCACCAGTTTCTCGCGGCACCGAGCAAAATTTTTCTGCCACCGCGGAAATATCTATCCAACCACCCACCCACCAAACGCCACATTTCCATTGTCCCTGCTTGCTTTCCAAGTTCAAACCTTCACTACTACTTACTAGCAACGTCGCCTCCTCGCCGGCAACCCTTCTTCTTCCAGCGCTGCCTCCTCGTCGGCTACCCTTCTTCTTGTTACGCGGCCTCGTCGATATGGTCAAGTAATCCACGCCCCACCCACATTATCCTCCTCATTCCCCGTCGCACATGCCCCGACCGACAGCGCGACACCTTCTGCCAAAATCACTGGCCCCATCCTCCAATTAAGCATCGCCCACAGCCATTTTGCATGCAGTATAATGTGGAGCCAGTAGCATCTGGTAGCGGAGAAGCAAATCACGGCCACACACGCGGATGAGGTCGCTATGGCTGCCATGCGTGCCGACCGTCGGATCTTGGGGGAGCACCTCGTCTTTGAGGCACCGTCGACACCGCAACGCGGTTGTCTACTTTAAAATACAGTTTGTGCTGTTTTCTCGAGGCCACCACCAGTGCCTTCTAGTGGTTTGTCCTCTGTAATGTTAATATGCAATCTGATATTCTGAAATGTAATGTTCAGTTAATAGTTTGGTCCAACAATTGCTACATTTCGTAGTACTATTCTCAAGCATTCTTGGTTTCGTTAATTGTCTTATCTTCTAGTATATGTTCTATTCTGCAGTGTCCTGCTCAGTTAACTATTTTGGTTCATTTGGTCTGATGTCCAGTTAGCTATTTGGTTCAATTCTGCAATTTGATTTTCATTTGTTGTGGGTACAATTTTGTATTGTTATGCATGTGAGAAATAAATCGAATTTGGCTGTACTCAATACATATTCTACT
This sequence comes from Triticum timopheevii, assembly GCA_963921465.1. Lineage (NCBI taxonomy): Eukaryota > Viridiplantae > Streptophyta > Magnoliopsida > Poales > Poaceae > Triticum > Triticum timopheevii. The sequence continues at coordinate 215,925,777 of OY997268.1, forward strand.
GATAGTATGGCAACTCTCAGTTAACCTGATCAAGATATTCCTTACATGTGTTGCAGGGAAACTATGGGAGACACTGTGGTTTACCATCGGGGTTTGCTCATGCATGGTCCTTTCACTAATAGCACATTATTGTGCAGTTGCGGGAATCATTCTAATATTTAGGTTTCTCACAATTTGGTCTTGCACATGTAGGTCCTGTTGTCAAAGGCTTAGACCCACTATTCGACTCATTTTGCATACAAGAAAATGAGATGTCCATGAATATCAGTCAACTTAAGAAACTTAGAAAGATTGTGAGGATAAAGAAACTTACGATGAATAACAGCAAGATCTTTGTTTGCACAATGAAGAAGACATTAGTCAAATATAGGATGGTACTAACTCTTTTACCTTGTTTTTACCCCTTGTGCCAAATTTATAACAACGATTTATGCATATATTTGTTTTCAGTACTTTTCAAAGCAGTTCACCGATGATTACCTCTCAAACCACCTGCATGGTCAAGAGGCGAGGAAGGTATTCATTCAACACCCACGGTACAATATTGAAGTCTTCCTGGAGAGGACGAAGGTTGGGTGGGCAATTATACATAGCCACTGGCCTAAAGTTGCAAGAACATTCAACATCACTGAAGGCTCAATATTCGCCTTCCGCTTCTGCAGTTTCCCAGATGAGATTCATATGTCTATTTGTCGTATATGTTGCTACTTTTCCAAAGGTTTTCGATGTTGCATGTGAAACTTGGTGTTGTTGTGTAATCATGTAGCTAGCTATATCCCTCTTTGGTGTAACTAAGTGCTGAAGCTATCTGATGTAATTCGATTATGAAATACTGGTTGCCGTTATACGGATATGAAATATCTATTGTGTTTTATAAGAAATGTCAATTTGATTACTACATGGATTATCAATAATAGGCTAATTACCCTGCTTATTGGGGTTTTCTATTGCAGGCGGTTACTCAGACAACGCTATGAGCAATGAACTCAAACAACCCACACAGTTTCTAGAAAGTAGGCGTGTTGGATCAACTAACAATCACACACGGCTTCCGACAGAGAACTATTTATGTTAGGCCACCTTGCACAAACGTTTCCACACAAAAAACTATGTGTGATATACATACGAATGGAAACGTTTTCCTGGGATTCACTAGGTGGGATGTACATACGAATGAAAACGATTGGGCTTTGATGCCTCGCCCGCTCGCACATGAGCTCATTTTGCCCTGCATGTGTGGCCGGAGGGCCTATCCCCGATGGTTTCTGGGTTGTGTGGGAAGGACCCCCCCCCCCCCCCTCCTATCACACACACTCACTAGGCGGCGGTTTAAAATTCTATCGTGAAAAGGAGGTAAAATCTGTTTGTATATGTCGGATTTCGGGCTCCGTAGACCCTGGATAGATTCGAACTCTGGGGTGCGTGCGAAGAACTCAACCTTCCCAGTCTGCCTACTCGCTGATCCCATGGCCTATCTCTATGAACTGGAAGGAAATGGAACAAGGCAATTTACCCAGGTTCGGGCCACCTTGCGATTAAAAACTCTACTCCTGCTTTGTGGTGGATAGGCCTCTAGGTGGGCTGAGGATGAACTAGTACAGTGGGCGAACAACCCCAGGAGGTGTGCTCTTGAGCTGGTGAGGGTGAGGATGATCTGAATGATCTGTCCCGCTCATCGGTCCCCTTCTATGATCGTGGCTAGGCTATATTTATGGTGGCCTTGGTCCTCTTCCCCCAAAATGAAGGCGGGAAGCGATACCACAATGGCCAAATTCAAAGGGAGACAACTAGTACATCTTATCCTGACAAAAGTAGTCTTCGCCTGCAAAGTCTTTGGTCATGACACCGCGGTGGACTCGGCGATGACCTCCATCCTGCCATCCTGGCGATCTTGGTCTTATTGCATGGAAATGGAAACCTTTGGCTGACTCCTCGGGACTCCACGCCTACGCTTGCCTCCTTAGCACCAAAGAGGAAACTGTTGTACTACACCTGTTGGCGCCTGCCTGGCCTTGGTCGTCATGGCTTGCGTCATCCGAACCTCACGATGTGGAGGCCTGCATAGAAATCTCCGCTCCTTAGGAGCCAGCCTGAGGAGGTCGCTCCTTCTTGAGGTCTTGATGTCGCCCGCCTTGTGAGGGTCTTGAGTTGTCGTTGCTGAAGGTGGGTCGTACCAGGCCGTCGATGGAGCCATGATGTGGGCCGCAAGCAGGCAAGTCTGGGTACCCCCATTCCCAGAACACAGACAGTAGCCCCCAGGCCCAAGGCATGCTCGAACTTGGCTTCGAGGTAAAGCCAAAGGGCAAGCGTGGAGCGCCGCAGGACCTAACCGCCTGCAGCCTCGGTCGACACGTGGCGCTTGATGGGACGTGGGCGTCTCCGCTTCCCCATGCCGCCTCAGCAACTGTCTCGGGCTCACAAAAAGGCTGGCGCCCGCCACTAAGCATTCATTACCTCTTTGTCGTCTTGCTCCAGATCCCCTTCTCTCCCTGCTCAGAGCGCCTCCAGATCTGTCGCATCTTCCCCTGAGCTCGCCGCCGATGGCCTCGAAGAAAGCGAAGCCCGACGCCTCTTTTGTGCGCATGGCCTCTTGGTTTGAGCCGGCCCTAAGCGTGTCCACCGTTGTTAAAGAGAAACACCTCGCTGTCGTGCTCCCGCTGACGACGAGCAGCCGCAATGAGGGGGAAGATACGGTGCTCCGGTTTAGCTCCGCTAAGCCGGAGACCTTGGGGGAGACTTTTTACCCCATGTTCCTGCACAACGTCTTCGCTGGGCTCGTCCCTCCCTTCTCCAGTTTCTTCTTTGCCATCCTTAATCATTACCAGATCCACGCCTTTCATCTTCATCCCAACTCCATCCTCCTCTTGTTGATCCTCGCCTTCTACTGCGAGGCGTTTGTGGGGGTGAGGCCCTCCGTTGCGCTTTTCTACCACTTCTTTTACCTCCGGATGGGCGGCTCCCAGTGCTTCGGGTGCGCCTGCTTCGTCTCGTCTCATGGTAGCAACGCGATCTCAAGGGCTGGGAATAAAGTGGAGGACTCCGGGCACAAGTGGAGGACTTCTCATGGACGCCAAGCGCTCCCACGCCCGGCTGGAGCTGCTTATCGCCTTCTTGGCAAAGTCGGACCGGTGGGCTCACGAGAAGCTCACCGACCCTTGGGCGGAGCCGCTGCTGGAGAAGATGATGACGGACCTGAAGGCGAAGAAGCTGACATGGGCCATGCTCGTCAGGGAATTCCTGACGCGGCGCCTAGCCCCGCTGTGGAGCTTGAAGGGTGCGGAAGAAGACCTCCGGCTGCGCCCGGACGACCTGTCCGACGAGGAGCTGAGCAAGGCCATGCGCACCTTCCTCCAGAAGGACCCGGGCGTTATCCCAGAAGCCTATCTCCCGTTGTAGCGCCAAGACGATGGAGTGCAGGTGGTCGCCGCCATGCCCGCCTTCAACGAGCGGGGGCTCATGCCTCTAAAGCCTTCCCAGCCCCCGAGCTCCTCGGTGCCGGTGTCCTCTAGCGAGGTCTCCGGGGAGGCAGAAATGAGGACTCCGAGGCGACCTTGGAGGAGGTGGGGCAGACCTCTCCCCTGCAGCAAAGCGAGCTCCTCCGCGCCTTCTCTGATGATGACGATGTTGGTGAGCGCCTGGTCGAGAGGTCGCTGCGCTCCACCGGGGTTGCCACGAGGTATGGGGGCACCCCTCTGAAGAGGCTAAAGCAAGGAGCCCCAAAGAAGAGAGGGACGGTGTCGCTTCCCCGGGGCGGCGCCTCCACCTTGTTGCTAGCCGCCACCATCACAGAACCGGCTGCCGCTCACCCGTCCGCTCTTGGGGGTGTGGTGGAGCTTGTGCCTAAGAAGCTCGGGGGCGCCGCTCCTGAGCAGGAAGAGGTCACACGTCGTCGAGGACCAGTAAGTATCTCATCTTGTCTTTGCTTCCCGCTCCTGGCGTAGTGCTCTGACATTTTCCTCTTGACGACCAGGCTGACATTGGCGGCAGAGAGGAAGAAGGAGGAGGCCAGGACCTCCGAAGCCAAGCAGTCTGCCCTAGACATGGTGACCCCGGCATAGAAGGAAGGGGCTGCCTCGCGTCCTCCTTCGACGGGGTTGGCCTCCCGAGGCTCAGGGGACCAAGCTCTAGAGGAGACCGCCTCCGCGGCCGAGCCAGCTCCAGAGGTGCCCGTCTCCAGTGCACCCGCTGGGGGGCCGAGGGCTCCGGAGCCCCCTGCCGTCCTTGCCATCGTTGCTCCACCAGCCCCGGCACTGGTGCCTCCTACTCCCCATGCTGTCACGCCGACAAGCCGCGGTTCCTCCGCCATGCCTAGCGCTTTGGAGGATGCCTTCATGGCGCTGGACCGGCTCCGAGTTGACCTTCAGGGTGCCAACGGGCGCATGGCAGCGGGGCATCTGGGCTGGTCTCGGGGTGGCTTCAGGCCGACTCGACCGTCAAGGCGGCCTGGAGCCAGGCCGAGGCCGCCGCCGAGGAGGGTAGGAAGGTGGCTTGTGTGGCTGCAGCTGCTTGTGACGCGGCACTGAAGGATGCAGCAACTACCGAGGAGCGCTTCCGCACGGCGGAAGCCGAGTTGAAGGCCCTTCGTGATGAGCAGGCCTCCCGCGCCCGTCGGCTCGAGGAGCGAGAAGAGGAGCTAAAGACCTAGGAGACTGCGCTCACCGATCGTGGCGCCGAGCTAGAGGAGGCAGCCCAGGAACAGGCGGCGGAGCGCAGTCACCTGGAGAAGCTGAAGGAGGAGGTGGAGGCAGCCCAGGCGTCCCACGCCAAGCTCGTCTCCAAGGATAAGGCTCGACTGGAGTCCAGGGAGAAGCTCCTTGCCGCGGCAGACAAGGCGGCTGCCATGGGGCGTGATGCCTTCGTCTCCCTCGAGCTGCGGTCCCGCAAGACCCTGCAGGACCTTTATGGGGAGGGGTACAAGAAGCCGCTGGTGGCACCAAAGGAAGACCCCACCGGGCTGCTCCCCAAGCTCGCCAAGGCGCTCGAGAGCGTCGTCGTCGGAGTGGGCCCCATGGTGGAGGGAGAGGCTCGCGCGCTCTTTACCTCGGCCATGAAGCGCATCTTCAGCCACCTCCATCTTTAGGACACCAGCTTCGACCATGGCGTGTTGCTCGAACCCGTGGATCCTGAGCGCCATGATGCTTCCACCGAGGCCGTGAAGGAGTAGGTGGAGGCCTTGTTGCGGAAGTTCCTCTGCGTCGACCCGGAGATCATGGCTGACAAGGACGGCGGCGACGTTGCCGATGACGAGCCTCCCCAGGTGGGCGACGATGGTGTCCAAGGCTAAGGGAAAGCTGGAAGGCGGCGCTTCCCCTGTTTTAGTCCTGCAACATTTATCGTGCCTCGTGGAGGCGTAAGAACTTATGCTTGAGCTTTAAGAGACAATATGTTTTGTAATCATTTGTTAGGATTTTGCGATTTTCTTTTCGTTTGCTTTAGTGTACTGCGTCGGCAGGGCCCGGCCCTGCGCATACCTCAGCCGCCTTTGGGTCGTCTGGATAACCAGGATGATACCAAGGGGTGAGGGGTTACATGACCAGTGAGGCTCCTGAGCCACGATGCTCCGGAGCCCCCCTTGACGTACGAACAACCCTCGGGAAGGAGATGCGAGTGTAGGTTTTAGCGTTCTACGTCGATAGGGCTCGGCCCCGTGCATACCTCAGCTGCCGTTGGCTCGTCTGGATCACCAGGACGAGGCCAAGGGGTGAGGGGCTACATGAAGAGTGAGGCTCTTAAGTCACGATGCTCAGGAGTCCCCCTTGATGTACGAACAAACCTCCATACCTTTCCTCGTCGAGTTCTCACTCAGGAGGGGCGCGCGAAGACCAGGTCCGAGGGACCTGGCGAGGTGGCGTACGCCAGGCGTGACCTGAGCGTAGCCCCCATTGATACGTCTCCAACGTATCTATAATTTATGAAGTATTCATGCCATTATATTATCTATTTTGGAAGTTTATCGGCTTTATTATACACTTTTATATTATTTTTGGGACTAACCTATTAACCGGAGGCTCAGCCCAAATTGTTATTTTCTTGCCTATTTCAGTGTTTCGAAGAAAAGGAATATCAAATGGAGTCCAAACGGAATGAAACCTTTGGGAGATTTATTTTTGGAACGGAAGCAATCCATGAGACTTGGAGTGGACGTCAGGGAAGCTTCGAGGTGGCCATGAAGAAGGGAGGCGCGCCATACCCCCTGGGCACGCCCCCCACCCTCGTGGGCCCCTCGTGGCTCCCCTGACCGACTTCTTTCGCCTATATATGTCCATATACCCTAAAAACATTGGGGAGCACAATAGATCGAGAGTTCCACCGCCGCAAGCCTTTGTAGCCACCAAAAACCAATCGGGACCCTGTTCCGGCACCCTGCCGGAGAGGGGATCCCTCACCGGTGGCCATCTTCATCATCCCGGCGCTCTCCATGACGAGGAGGAGTAGTTCACCCTCGGGGCTGAGGGTATGTACCAATAGCTATGTGTTTGATCTCTCTCTCTCTCATGTTCTTGATTTCGCACGATCTTGATGTATCGCGAGCTTTGCTATTATAGTTGGATCTTATGATGTTTCTCCCCCTCTACTCTCTTGTAATGGATTGAGTTTTCCCTTTGAAGTTATCTTATCGGATTGAGTCTTTAAGGATTTGAGAACACTTGATGTATGTATTGCCGTGCTTATCTATGGTGACAATGGGATATTCACGTGATCTACTTGATGTATGTTTTGGTGAGCAACTTGTGGGTTCAATGAACTTATGCATAGGGGTTGGCACACGTTTTCATCTTGACTCTCCGGTAGAAACTTTGGGGCACTCTTTGAAGTACTTTGTGTTGGTTGAATAGATGAATCTGAGATTGTGTGATGCATATCGTATAATCATGCCCACGGATACTTGAGGTCACATTGGAGTATCTAGGTGACATTAGGGTTTTGGCTGATTTGTGTCTGAAGGTGTTATTCTAGTATGAACTCTATGATAGATCGAACAGAAAGAATAGCTTCATGTTATTTTACTACGGACTCTTGAATAGATCAATCAGAAAGGATAACTTTGAGGTGGTTTCGTACCCCACAATAATCTCTTCGTTTGTTCTCCGCTATTAGTGACTTTGCAGTGACTCTTTGTTGCATGTTGAGGGATTGTTATATGACCTAATTATGTTATTATTGTTGAGAGAACTTGCACTAGTGAAAGTATGAACCCTAGGCCTTGTTTCCTACCATTGCAATACAGTTTGTGCTCACTTTTATCATTAGTTACCTTGCTGTTTTCATATTTTTAGATTACAAAAACCAATATCTACCATCTATATTGCACTTGTATCACCATCTCTTCGCCGAACTAGTGCACCTATACAATTCACCATTGTATTAGTTGTGTTGGGGACACAAGAGACTCTTTGTTATTTGGTTGCAGGATTGCTTGAGAGAGACCATCTTTATCCTACGCCTCCCACGGATTGATAAACCTTAGGTCATCCACTTGAGGGAAATTTGCTACTGTCCTACAAACCTCTGCACTTGGAGGCCCAACAACGTCTACAAGGAGAAGGTTGTGTAGTAGACATCAAGCTCTTTTCTGGTGTCGTTGCCGGGGAGGTGAGTGCTTGAAGGTATATCTTTAGATCTTGCAATCGAATCTTTTAGTTTCTTGTTCTATCACTAGTTTAGTTTATAAAGAAAACTACAAAAAAGGCAATTGAGTTTGCCTCATACTCTTCATCTTTTTAATATCTTTCGTGAGAATGATGGAAAGGAAAAGTGTGCTCAATTGCTAGAAGAAGAAGTCTATAAAATGTTTGGCACTAAATCTTTGAATGATGAGCATGATTGCAATGTTGTTAGTATGAACTCTTTGAATATCCATGGTACTAATGATGATTGCACTAGTCATAATGAAAATGTCTCTTATAAGCATGTCAATTTTTGTGGAGTGCATAGAGTTTGCAAGTACACACCAACTAGGGAAGATAGATTTTGCAAGAGGCATAAGCATTTAGAAACTAAATGGTTGCAAGAAAGGCTAGATTTTTGTGCTGAAAATTTAAAATTTATTCGCCGTACTTGTGAACCTTGCAGTGAACGTGATCATTTAAATCCCCAATGCAAATTGTTTCATGATCGTATCGTGTCCAAAAATTGTGATGACTTGATTTCCATTGCACATCATAATGAACTTAGCTTGCCCTTGGGTTATGAAGAAATAAAACGTTTAACTAAAGATATGCCAGAATTTGTCCTTGATAAAGTTCTTGATTTTGATCTAGAAGAAATTTTTATGTATTGTGCGGTGAATTGCATTGAAAATCCTTATATTGCTACCTACATAAAGAAAAGAAAGCAAATAGAAGATGAAGAGAATATTGATGAAAGGGAAGAGACTTCCCAATATCCTCCTATGATTTCTTATGATGAATCAGGTAACGAGGAGGAGCTTTCTATTCAACCAATCTCATTAATAAGGAGCTCAAAGAAGAGGGTTAAACCCACACATGATGTGAAGAAGAAAAAGAAAAGATGGAGAAGCAAAGGTAGAAAGGTATCTCTCCCAAATGATGTTGCTCCTATTACTCATTGTGATGATGATGATTGCTATACTATTGGTGCTATCCATACTATTAATGATGAGAGTGATTATGATTATGATATGAAAAGTCCCAAGCTTGGGGATGCTATGTTTGATGAGAATGACATGTTTGAGAATATATTTGCTGCAATTAATGTTTGTCCCAAGCTTGGGGATGCTACGTTTAATGAAGATGATATTTTTAGCCTCCCAAGTTTTGATGAGCAAATTTATTATGATTATAGCATGCCTCCTATTTATGATGGTTATATTGATGAAAGTGGGTTTGGAAGAGTGACAACTTTAGGAAGTAATGATCCCACTATTTTGGAGGGTGTTGAATCTTATAACATTTATGAAAGTGGATTTAGAGAGGTCATGACTTTATTTAGTGATGAATCCACTATTTTGGAAGAGGTTTCAATCAATTATGATGAGAACAAAGTTGCTACTTATGATGATTATTGTGATGAAACTTATGCTATAAAAAGTAGTGATGATTATATTTATAAAACTTGTCATGATTATGATTACCCTTTTTCTGAACATTACTCTTTTAATATGGAAACAATTTATAGTATTCGAGTCTCTTATGATACTCCCACTATTCCGAATGAGAAGAATTTTGCTTATGTGGAGAGTAATAAAATTTCTATGCAAGTAGATCATGAAAAGAATGCTTTATGTGCTGGTTATATTGTTGAATTCATTCATGATGCTACTGAAAATTATTATGAGGGAGGAACATATGCTTGTAGGAATTGCAATAATATCAAGTCTCCTCTCTATGTGTTGAAAATCTTGAAGCTATGCTTGTTTTGCCTTCCTATGCTAGTTGATTATTGTTCCCTTAAGTTGTTTGCTCACAAAACCCCTATGCATAGGAAGTGGGTTAGACTTAAATTTGCTAGTCATATTCTTCATGATGCTCTCTTTATTTTTCAATTCTTATCTTTTATGTGAGCATCATTGAAATCATCATGCCTAGCTAAAAGGCATTAAAGAAAAGCGCTTGTTGGGAGACAACCCAATATGTACCTTTACTGTTTTTGTGTGTTCACATGATTATGCTACTGTAGTAATCATGTTCTATAGCTTTTGTTTCAATAAAGTTCCATGTAAGACCTTTAGGATGCCTTAAGGTGATAGTTGTGTTGATCCTGCTGAAAATCAGAAACTTTTGCACCCAGTAAATTAGCTTTCATAATTCACAGAAACGTGATTTTGATCTGATTATTTTTTATCTGAATTGATACACAAATTTCTCAGGTTTTCCCTATTTGGTAGGATTTTTGGAGTTCCAGAAGTATACGTTTGATACAGATTACTACAGACTCTTCTGTTTTTGACAGATTCTGTTTTCTATGTGTTGTTTGCTTATTTTTAAGAATATATTAGTAGTATCGGAGGGTATGAACCATAGAGAAGTTGGACTACAGTAGGTTTAACACCAATATGAACTTAGAATGAGTTCACAATAGTACCTAAGTGGTGGTTTTATTTTCTTATACTAACGGAGCTTACGAGTTTTCTGTTATGTTTTGTGTTGTGAAGTTTTCAAGTTTTGGGTAAAGATTCGATGGACTATGGAATAAGAAGTGGCAAGAGCCTAAGCTTAGGGACGCCCAAGGCAACCCAAGGTAATATTCAAGGATAACCAAGAGCCTAAGCTTGGGGATGCCCCGGATGGTGTCCCCTCTTTCGTCTTTGTTCATCGGTAACTTTACTTGGAGCTATATTTTTATTCACCACATGATATGTGTTTTGCTTGGAGCGTCATTTTGTTTTCTTTTGTTTTGCTTGCTGTTTGAATAAAATACCAAGATCTGAAATTCTTAAATGTTAGAGAGTCTTCACATAGTTACATAATTATTTAACTACTCATTGATCTTCACTTATATCTTTTTGGAGTAGTTTGTCGTTTACTCGTGTGCTTCACTTATATCCTATGAGTAAATGGTTGAATGATTTGAATATCATAAATCTGAAATTATATATGTTTCATATGCTTTTCCCATAGATAATAATGACTTCACATATAAGAAGTAGAGGTGGTATATTTATTGAAGGTTAGCAAACATTGTATTGGTCATTTGAACAATTCATGAAAGAATATTGAAGGAAGAGAGATTTCACATATAAATATACTATCTTAGACATATTCTATGATTGTGAGCCCCATTAATTATTTTCAAACCTGAGCAAATTAGTTGAAGTTGGACAAGGAAGACAACGTAATGAGTTATGCTTGGGTATATTTGTATAGAAGTTATATTGTTATAGATCCTCCAACATGTGGTGCTTGCTATTTAGAATCCTTTGCTAGACAAAATATCTGTATTAAGCGGGAATACTGCTTGTGCATCCAAATCCCTTGAACCAAGTTTCTTCCATGAGTGTCCACCATATCTACCTATATGCGGTGTTTACCTACCGTTCCAAGTAAATTTGCATGTGCCAAACTCTAAACCTTCAAATACTAATCTATTTTGTATGCCCTAATCGCTCATGTAGCGACTAGGGGCTGTCAGTATCTTCCATGCTAGGTGGGTTATTCTCACGATGAGTGGACTCCGCTCATCATTCACGAGAAAAATGGCTGGTAACTGGGATGCCCAGTCCCATGATTAAAAGATCAAAATCAAATCAAAATAATTGCAAACAAAACTCTCCCAGGATTTTTGTTAGTTGGAGGCACCCATTGTTTCGGGCAAGCCATGGATTGATGATTTTTTTTGAGAAATTGGACAGTGGGAGAGGCTCCCACTGTGTTTGTATTACTCAAAAGCAGGGTACAATGTACATGGCGTTTTTACATGGCGCCTTACCTCCACCTGTGGAGGCTAGGGCTACTATTACTTTATATGGGGGGCAATCAAGGGGGTTCTAAGCTAATTACAAAAGAGAGAATAAAGTCTCTCACATCTTCTCTGGTTCTATGTTGGAGCAGGGCAAAGTCATGTTTGAAACGTTGGAGCCATGATAGAATAGTTGGTGGGATGCTTCTGAAATGTTTGTTATTCCTCTCTTTCCAAATGCTCCAAGCCGCTTGAAGGAAAACATCCATGAACATGGGACTGCTCCAATCTTGAGCTGCCATGCTGATCCACCGAAGCCTTGAACCAGTTTGCTGCCAAGTTATCCCTAGAATGGACCAACATCGTTGGCTAAAGGGGCACTGGATTGATGATTGTTGGTGGAGGGGGAGTAAAAACTTTACCATCCTGTTTGGGAACTTCCTATAATGTATCCAGTATGGAAGATATTGGGAACTCTTGGTTGTTATGTTGACAATGAAAGCATACCTCTCAAAATTATTTTCATCTCTGTTTAAAAGCTTCGAGCTCTGGCACCTCGGCAAATCCCTGCTTCCCTCTGTGAAGGGCCTATCTTTTACTTTTATGCAAGAGTCAGTAGTATGACTTCTCATTCCAACCTACTCTTTAGTTGGTAAGCATCATGTCATGGGGAAAGATCTAAGCATATATGGCCATTCAAATATATTTGATCATGAATTATTATTGTTGACAATTATCTATATGATAAGTAAGTTGAGAGGCGAAACATTAAGCCCCTATCTTTCTCTGTGTTCAATGGATGCTATTTGTTCTAAAAATATGCTTTGAGTGGTAGCAATCATGGAAGACTATATGATAGTTGAGTATGTGGGATTTGCTAAATCAAAGCTCTTGCATAGACCCTTCCTGAAAATAAGATGAATTGCAATTGTTTGATGACTGAGAACATAGTTTGTTAGTTTTCAAGAAAGTTTATGGTCTATGCTTTAACATTTCAATAGCTCGTTACTTGATCATGAGAAGTTTTATGAGATGAACTACTGTTATGACATATAATGATGCTAGAAAAGGTGATTGAAATTATCATTGATCAAACTTATACACCTGCTAGCATTCACACTTCATAAATTATTTCTTTTATCATTTACGTACTCGAGGGCGACCAGGAATTAAGCTTGGGGATGCTGATACGTCTCCAACGTATCTATAATTTATAAAGTATTCATGCTATTATATTATCTGTTTTGGAAGTTTATGGGCTTTATTATACACTTTTATTATTTTTGGGACTAACCTATTAACCGGAGGCCCAGCCCAAATTGTTGTTTTCTTGCCTATTTTAGTGTTTCGAAGAAAAGGAATATCAAACGGAGTCCAAACGGAGTGAAACCTTTGGGAGAGTTATTTTTGGAACGGAAGCAATCCAGGAGACTTGCAGTGGACGTCAGGGAAGCTTCGAGGAGGCCACGAGGCAGGGAGGCACGCCCTACTCCCCTGGGTGCGCCCCCCACCCTCGTGGGCCCCTCGTGGCTCCCTTGACCGACTTCTTTCGCCTATATATCTCCATATACCCTTAAAACATCGGGAAGCACAATAGATCGGGAGATCCGCCGCCGCAAGCCTCTGTAGCCACCAAAAACCAATCGGGACCCTGTTCTGACACCCTGCCGGAGGGGGGATCCCTCACCGGTGGCCATCTTCATCATCCCGGCACTCTCCATGACGAGGAGGGAGTGGTTCACCCTCGGGGCTGAGGGTATGTACCAGTAGCTATGTGTTTGATCTCTCTCTTTCTCTCGTGTTCTTGATTCGGCACGATCTTGATGTATCGCGATCTTTGCTATTATAGTTGGATCTTATGATGTTTCTCCCCCTCTACTCTCTTGTAATGGATTGAGTTTTCCCTTTGAAGTTATCTTATCGGATTGAGTCTTTAAGGATTTGAGAACACTCTATGTATGTCTTGTCGTACTTATCTATGGTGACAATGGGATATTCACGAGATATACTTGATGTATGTTTTGGTGATCAACTTGCGGGTTCAATGGACTTATGCATAGGGGTTGGCACACGTTTTCGTCTTGAATCTCCGATAGAAACTTTGGGGCACTCTTTGAAGTACTTTGTGTTGGTTGAATAGATGAATCTGAGATTGTGTGACGCATATCGTGTAATCATGCCCACGGATACTTGAGGTGACATTGGAGTATCTAGGTGACATTAGGGTTTTGGTTGATTTGAATCTTAAGGTGTTATTCTAGTACGAACTCTATGTTAGATCGGACGGAAAGAATAGCTTCATGTTATTTTACTACGGACTCATAGATCGATCAGAAAGGATAACTTTGAGGTGGTTTCATACCCTGCAATAATCTCTTCGTTTGTTCTCCGCTATTAGTGACTTTGGAGTGACTCTTTGTTGCATGTTAAGGGATTGTTATATGATCTAATTATGTTATTATTATTGAGAGAACTTGCACTAGTGAAAGTATGAACCCTAGGCCTTGTTTCCTACCATTGCAATACCGTTTGTGCTCACTTTTATCATTAGTTACCTTGCTGTTTTTATATTTTCAGATTACAAAAACCTATATCTACCATCCATATTGCACTTGTATCACCATCCCTTCGCCGAACTAGTGCACCTATACAATTCACCATTGTATTGGGTGTGTTGGGAACACAAGAGACTCTTTGTTATTTGGTTGCAGGGTTGCTTGAGAGAGACCATCTTTATCCTACGCCTCCCATGGATTGATAAATCTTTGGTCATCCACTTGAGGGAAATTTGCTATTGTCCTACAAACCTCTGCACTTGGAGGCCCAACAACGTCTACAAGGAGAAGGTTGTGTAGTAGACATCACCCGTGCCCAGCCCCCTCGCGCAACTCTCCTGAGGGAAGAAGGGCGTGGTCAGGCTAAGCAGCGAGCCTGGCGGCTCTCCTGAGGTTATCACAGCCATTAGGCTACCCTCAGTTGTTTATTCACCAGCGGGGAGCATGGTGCTTCCGCTCTTGCATGGGCATAGCCGCTCCTCAACAGTGTTGTCCGCCAGCGCGGAGCATGGGGCTTCCGCTAGTACGTGGGTGGGAGCCCCCTCTGAGGGGAGACTCCGGGGCATGTACAGCCCCGCCCTGGCACGTGGCTTGCACGGCAGGGCTAGAGGAGGCATGTATGGGCACTCGTGAGCCAGCGCGGGAATCACGAGGCCCTACCTCAAGGCGGGTTGCGCCTGAATTTGATTCGGAGCACTTGTGATAGTCCTGCAAGATGGTTAAGCAGCCTGCACCGAGTGAATCTCCTGAGGTTATCGCATGAGAAGGCCAAACACCAACGACCCCAGGAGGTGACATGAACAGGGCCGGCCCGCCAAACAGAGCTCGGCCGTTGGGTGTGTCGACGCTGCAGGGACGGACCCGAGAACAGACGTTGTGCCCAGTCTTCTCATGTGAAAGTCCTGAAGAAAGACAACTGGTGCGCGGCTCCTGTGGTGGCGAGGCACTGGGTCACGCGCCCTAACTTATCCGCCCCCGATTAGCTCATGTGAGAACAAGGCACCAAGGACCATGGGAGGTGACGTGCACTGGAGCTGGCCCACGAGCCAGAGCTCAGGCACTTGGGTTTAGCGACGCTGGAGGGGCGGACCCAAGCACAGATGTTGTGCTAGTCCTTAATCATGAGGCGATCGTGGGTGGGTTCGCAAGGGCGTACGACGTTCATGGCGACAAAGCACCGGACAGACAGGTGATAATCATAAAGCAACTCATGAAAGGAGGTAAAGCCAGTTCTGATAGATGCAAAGAATGATACACGCCGTATGGGCGGACCCACACGGCTTGGAGATGATGCAGCCCGAGGGGCGCCCCCAACTGAACAAACCAAAAAGTGTCACCTGGCACCGTTGCTGAAGAAGTGTTGGAGTAGCTGAAGATGCTTGTTGCAAAAGTTGCTCCTCACTAGTCTCCCAGGTCCTGAACCTCGCGAGGCTCTGGAGGCCCGGGGGACTCTAGAGGATCCATCGCCACCTCCGACAGGATTGCCTGGTGTATGGCCTCATGAGCTGCCATGACGCCCCTCATATGGCGCTGGTGCGTGGCAGCCCCGTTCAGCAAACCGAAAGGCATGCGAACGTAGCTGTGAGGTGGGCCCTCGCACCGGCCAACATGGGACAGCTAGAAGAGCTCCTGAGATGCGGCCCTGTTGAGCCCTGGGATGTTGACGCAGGCGCGCAGCTCGCTGCCCTCGCCAGGGGAGGGAATTGCGCCTGACGGTGCGGGGCAACGCTCACCTCGCATGGCTCTTGCTTCCTGAAGCTCCTCGATCGCCTTGATGATGAACTCCTGAGCACCTGGTGCCTCACGCCCTGTGCTCTCCTCACGAAAGCGCGCGTTGAAGCACGCCTCCACATGGTGCCCGAGCGCCTCCCTCGTGATGCTGGCTAGGTTAGAGGCCCCCCGAGCCCAGCCTGAGGGGGGCACCAGGAGCACCTTCCTATGCGAGAGGGGAAGGCTCCCCGTCGATGGGCGCAGGTCCTGAGGCAGGACCACCAGCCACCCCATCCTCCTGAGGTCCGAGGCGGAGCAGCTGCTACTTCTTCTTGGGGACAGCCTCGGGAGGGTAGACAGCGCCCTCATTGTCTGGGTCCTCGACAGCCGTAGCCTGGTAGGTGTGCTCGAGAGAGCACACCGCGTCCTTCTCGTCGTAGGCGACCATGATGATGCCGCAGCTCCCGGGCATCTTGAGGACATTGTAGCCATGATGAGTCGCAGCAATGAACTTGGCCAGGGTCGGGTACCCGAGGATGGCGTTGTACGGGAGGCGAATGTGGGAAACATCGAAGTCGATGAGCTCGGTGCGGTAGTTGTCATGCTTACCGAAGGTGAAAGGGAGGCAAATCTGCCCTATCGGGGTGGTGGAGCCGTCGGTCACTCCTGAGAATGGGCTTGGTAGGCTAGAGTTGGTCGTAGTGCACCTAGAGCATGTCGAACATCTCAACGGAGAGAACATTGAGCCACGCGCCACCATCGATGAGGTTCTTGGTGACAAGGACGTTGCAGATGGTAGGCGAGCAGAGCATCGGGATGGTGCCGACAGTGGCCGCGCACTTGAGCTGGTCAGACGAGTCAAAAGTGATGGTGTACTTGGAACACCTGAGTGGACGCGTCGCCTCGAGCTTGGGGAGGTCCGCGTTCACCTCGCCCTCGAACTGCTTGAAGATGCGATGGGAGGCAGGGGGCTGAGCACCGCCTAGGATGCAGGCGATGGAACGAGGCTCTTGGAAGCCCCCAGCCCCCTCATCTTGGTGGTGGTCATCATTCCTTCTTGGCAGTGGCGGTGGCGGAGGAAGGCCAACGTTGCCCTGAGGATGGTCCTCGCGAGGCTGATCTCTCCAGGGGCCCTCGCGAGGCTGGCCCTGCCAGTGGTCCTCATGAGGCTGGTCGCACCAGTCCTAGCGGGGGTCGCGGTTGTCCCAGCGTCCTCCGCCTCGGCCTACTCCACAGTCGTAGCCCGGCGCGGATGTCCCTGAGCTGTTGCCAGTCATTGGTGTTGTGGTTGTGCATGTTGTGGAAGACGCAGAATGGGCGACTACCCTTGGATGACTCCACATGGTCGCAGCCGCGCTTCATCTCTGGTTCGGCCGCAAGCATAGCTGGTCCCTTGCGTTTCACGTCCTTGGCCTTGGTTTTCTTGTCTTCTAGGTGAGCCTCTAGGAGCTCCAGGAGGGAGAGGCGACCCTCCTCAGCTCGCGCGCATTTGGTTGCCAGGTTGAACATCTCCAGTGCCGTGCACAGGTCCTCGTGTATGGCGAGCTCTTCCTTCATCTTGACGTCACAGACGCCATCAGTGAATGCCAAAATGATGGCCTCGTCCGACACCTTGGGAATCTTGAGGCGAACGTCGTTGAAGCGCTGGATGTACTTTTGCAAGGTCTCTCCTGGCTGTTGTTTGATTCGCCGCAGGTCACTCGCAGCCGGTGGGCGGTCACGAGTACCCTTGAAGTTGGTGATGAAGCGCTCCCGCATCTCATCCCAAGAGAAGATCGATCCCACAGGGAGGTTCAGGAGCCACGAGTGCGCGCCATCCTTGAGGGCCATGGGAAACCGGGTCACCATGACCTTCTCGTCACCGTTGGCCGCCTCGATACTTAGCTCGTGGAGCTGCAGGAACTCGGCAGGGTCGGGAGTGTCGTCGTAGCATGGAGGCAGGTCGGGCTTGAACTTTTCTAGCCAAATGACACTGCACAACTCTAGAGTGAATGCACGGCATCCCACCGTGGCCACGGGAACCTGTCATAGAGGTGGAGCCTGACCTTGGCACTCGCGCGCCACCACCATGGGCGGCACGCAGTGTTGACGTGGCGGTTCTGGGAGCGCACACGCATCTCCTTGCAGCCTCTGCACCACTTGGTAGCTTGCTTCGTCGCGTGCCGATGCCCTGTGCTGCAGATCGCGCCGAGGAGCCTCCCGCCTGGCTCGGGGATGACGTCTTGCCTAGGAGGCGGAAGAGGTGCACCGTGGGCCACGCCGCTTGCGAGAGGCGGCGGGGGAGGCAGCAAACGAGATGGTGCATGGGCCTCTCCGGCGGCGCTGACGAGCTCGAGGATGCGGTCCAACCAGTCCTCGTAGAGGTCGCCGGTTGGGCAGTAGCGCAGGAGGCAGGAGCTCGCGTGCCATGAGCAACGCAGCTTGCGCGTTCGTCGGCTCGCGGCGTGCGTGAGCAGATGAAGCAGCTAGCGGAGTTAGCGACGGGGTGGTGATGCGCCCATCACGCCGCACTGGAGGCAGCATCGACGAAGCCTGTTGCTCGTGGGCCGCAGGGCCAGTGGCAGCGTTGGCCGTAGGCGATGGGGGCGACGGGGAGCGTCGTCGCCCGCCGGCGCCGTCTGGGCGACGCGGGCGATGAGGGAAGCCCGGCGCTCAGCATGAACTCAACGAGCATCAGCCATGGGGACGGTGGAGCAAGGGCGGATCGACTGGAGGAAGAGAGGCTCCGACGCACCCCTACCTAGCGCACCAAATATTGGATTCCGGGCTCCGCAGACCCTGGATAGATTCGAACTCTTGGGTGCATGCGAAGAACTCAACCTCCCCAGTCTGCTTACTCGCTGATCCCACGGCCTAGCTTTATGAACTGGAAGGAAACGGAACAAGGTTATTTACCCAGGTTCGGGCCACCTTGCGGTGTAAAACCCTACTCCTACTTTGTGGTGGATTGGCCTCTAGGTGGGCTGAGGATGAACTAGTACAGTGGGCGAACAACCTCAGGAGGTGTGTTCTTGAGCTGGTGAGGGTGAGGATGATCTGAATGATCTATCCCGCTCATCGATCCCCTTCTATGATGGTGGCTAGGATATATTTATAGTGGCCTTGGTCCTCTTCCCCAAAATGGAGGTGGGAAGGGATCCCACAACGGCAATTCGAAGGGAGACAACTAGTACATCTTATCCTGACAAAAGTAGTCTTCGCCTGCAAAGTTTGTGGATGTGACACCGCGGTGGACTCGGGGATGACCTCCGTCCTGCCGTCCTGACGGTCTTGGTCTTGTTGCATGGAAATGGAAACCTTTGGCTAATTCCTCGGGACTCCGCACTTGCGCTTGCCTCCTTAGCACCAAAGAGGAAACTGTTGTACTACACCCGCTGGCGCCCGCCTGGCCTTGGTCGTCATGGCCTGCGTCATTCGAACCTCGCGAGGTGGAGACCTACACAGAAATGTCCGCTCCTCGGGAGCCAGCCTAAGGAGGCCGCTCCTTCTGGAGGTCTTGATGCCGCCCACCTCGCAAGACTTGGCCCCTCATGAGCGTCTTGAGTTGTCAATGCTGAAGGTGGGCCGTACCAGGCCACGTTCCCAGAACACCGACAGTATAGCACGACTCTGTACCAGTGTAGGTATGGTGATACCGACAATCGAATCTCGCGCAAGTAACATATCGCCAGACAAAGGGAATTGTATACGGGATTATTTGAATCCTTGATGTCGTGGTTCAACCGATGAAATGTCTTCGTGGAATATGTGGGAACCATTATGGGCATCCATGGTCCCACTATTGGTTATTGATCGGAGAGTATTCTTCATCATGTCCACATATTCTCGAACCCATAGGGTCACACACTTAACGTTCGATGTCGCTAGGGTTTGATGAGATAATAAGATGGTGTTATCGAATTTTGATTTGGAGTCTCATATGGGATCCTAGACATCATGAGGAGCTTCGTAATGGTTCGGGGACAAAGAAAACATATATTGGAAGTATTTTCAGGGTTACCAAAAAAGTTTGGGATTTTTCGGTGTTATTCCAGGAAGGTTCTAGAAGGTTTCTAATGGGACCCACCTGCATGGATAGACCCACATGGATGTGGGTGGTGGGACAAGGTGCCACACCTCTGGTCCATGCGCACCAAAATCCTCTCTAAAAGGAATAGGATCAAATCCTGAAGGGATAAGATCAAGATCCCTAAAAAAGAGGGATCACGATTGGTGGGGAAGGAAGGAGGAGATTTCCCTCCCTCTTCGGTGCACTGGCCCCAGACGCTTGGAGGAGGGGCCAAGCCTCCTCCCCCACGCCTATAAATAGTGGAGGGAGGGGCTGGCCACAGGATCTGACATCCCCGTTGCTGGCCGCCTCCCTCTCGTTCCATACGTCCCTCATTCGTGCAGTTCTTAGCGAAGCTCTACCGGATTTCCATCATACTTCTGCCACCATGCCGTCTGCTACTGATATCAATCTCATCCACCTCTTCCCCTCGCTTGCTGGATAAAGAAGGAGCATACGACATCAAGCTGCACGTGTGTGCAATTCAGAGGCATCGTTCGTGTAGTGCTACATCGAATTGATCCGACGAAAGTACGACTACATCACCCACGATCTTTAGATCGTTAAACGGGCGTGTTCTACAAGGGTATGTAGACCTTTTCCTACTCGTTGCTAGCATCTAATAGTTCGGCCTTGGGTTTATTCTTTCTCTCGTAGGAAAAAAATGGTTTTCCTTGCAATGAATCACATCATATTCAACTAAAGAACTCATATCAAATAACCTGTTTTTGGTAGCAATTTTAAAATCATAATTAAATTCTTTCTTAGCCCAATAAGCTTTATGTTCTAATTCAAGAGGTAATTGACATGCTTTTTCATAAACCATTTTACCGGGGGGGCATACCCATAGGATTTTTATAAGCAGTTCTATATGCCCAAAGTGCACCATCCAATTTCTTAGACCAATTCTTTCTAGATTTATTAACATTTTTTTTCAAGATTAATTTTATTTCACTATTAGTTAGTTCAACTTGCCCAATAGACTAAGGATGATAAGGTGATGCTACTCTATGGTATACATCATACTCCCTCCGGTTCTTTTTACACCGCGTGTTAGATTTGTCCTAAGTCAAAGTGTTTAAAGTTTGACCATGTTTATTCAAAAAATTATCAAAATTGATAATACAAAAATCAATGCCATTAGATCCATTATAGAATATATTTTCATACTATATTTAATTGGTATACTAAATATTGTTAATTTTTAATATAAATTTGGTCAAAGTTGATGAAGTTTGACTTTTGAGAAATCTAATATGCATAGTGAAAAGGTCTGGAGGGAGTACTTAGCTAAAACTTTTCTGAAAGCACCATGAGTAAAATGTGAACCACCATCAGTCATTAAATATCGAGAGACTCCAAATCTCAGAAAAATAACATCTTTAAGCATTTTAATAGAAGTCTTATGATCAACATTTTTTGTTGGAATAGCCTGTGCCCATTTAGTGACATAATCAACAGCAACTAGAATATGAGTATAACCATGCGAGGAAGGAAAAAGTCTCATATAACCAAAACCCTAAACATCAAATGGTTCAACAATAAATGAATAATTCATAGGCATTTCCCGACGTCTACCAACATTTTCAACTCTTTGACATTCATCACAAAAGAAGATAAACTTATGTATGCTTAGACAATCTTTCTAACATTTGATCAATAAAAGGCAAAGGATAATGACTAGTAGCCTTATTCAATTTTTCTAAAATCATAATCATCATATAACTAGTTACAACTCTTTGCCAGATAAGTTCATTTTTATCATTAGAAATAATGCTACATTTCTTAGGGCCACAATGTAAGACTTATCTATCTATTATCAGTTATAGGATAAATTTACCTGCTCCAGAAGTTTTAATATTTCATTCCTTAGAGCATCTCTAGCAGACCCCGCATCCCGCAGACCCACAAAACGCGTTTGCAGTTCGCAGAAAAATGCTTTGCGGGCCGGCGCGGATGGCCGCAGAGGCAGACTCCTCAAACGGACCCGTATAAAAGGATATTCGTGGAATATACTTTTTTTACAGGTCGGCTTTGCGGGGTCTGCTCTTGCGTCACTGCATCACGCATCCCGCTGGTCCACAAATATCAATACCACACCACAAAAATAAAACAAACATCCACACTACAAAATAATTATTCAAATCATGGAAGCAAACTAAATAATTATTCAATACCAACACAATACAACAATCATCCACATTACAAATAATTATTGAAATCACCGAAGCAAATTAAATAATGCAATACAAAACTTGTCCCAAATACAAATACAAATGAATAGAAAATGAGTTTGTTACCATCCAGCCCTTTGCCAATGATGCTCAATGAGATCCTCCTGAAGCTGAAAGTGGGTGTTTGCATTTTCAATCTCCTTGTAGGTCTGAAGAAAAGCTCTAATGCGGTTAGGGTCTCTAACTGATTTGACACGGCTACCCACATTGTTGTAGAAGAACTCCAAATTCACTCCTCTCTCATCTTCGAGAATCATATTGTGAAGGATAACACAACATGTCATGATATTTTTCAAGGTCCTCTTGTCCCAAAAACGAGCAGGACCACGAACAATGGCAAACCTAGATTGCAAAACCCCGAATGCTCTTTCAATGTATTTTCGGGTTGCCTCTTGCACCCTTGCAAATTCACAATGTTTTCTAGTTTTTGGATCTTCGATGCTCTTGACAAATGTGCACCAAGGAGGATATATAACATCTGCAAGATAGTACCCTTTTGTGTATTCATGCACATTGACAGTGTAGTTGCAAGCAGGAGCATTTAGCAAGCCTAGCAAACAAATGAGACCGTTGCAACACATTGATATCATTGAGAGTGTCCGGCATACCAAAGAAACAATGCCAAATCCGTAAATCCTCTGATGCTACGGCCTCTAGCACAATTGTTGCAACACGAGACTTGCCACAATACATTTCCTGCCATGCCTTTGGGCAATTTTTTCAAGTCCAATGCATACAATCAATGATACCTAGCATGCCAGGTCAACCTCTCCTCTCATTAGATGTCATCGGTTTCTTTGTGTCATCCTCGTTGGGTGCCCGAAGATATTCAAGACCAAAGACACGGATGATCACTTTGGCAAATCTATGCACTGACTCAATTGTGGTATCTTCACCAATGCGAAGGTACTCATCGGCATAGTCAGCCGGAACGCCTGCAATCACCCGCATAGCTGCGGAGATTTTTTGATATGCAGTAAATCCCTTTAAACCCGCAGCATTTCTTCTTTGAGTAAAATACCGACAATTTGCCTCGCAAGCTTGAACAATTTTCACAAAGAGTGATCGGCGCATTCGATACCTTCTCCGGAAGAGGTGCGGTGGATATGTTGGATTCTCCGCGAAGTAGTCTTGCATCAACATCTCGTTCCCGAGATGACGATTCCGAGGAATGCAAAGACGCCCGACGGTCGATCATCGCCGCCTCTTCCGGTTCTCGTCTTCGTGCTCCTTCACAGCAAGTGCCATCACTAATGTCTGCTGCCGAAAGGTTGCAAGCATCATCTCAACATCCGAGTCGTCCAAATCGGATGAATCGGAGAGCAAGAACTTCTCGCACAAGCTCAATCCCATCTACATGAACAAGAATCGTACGCCGCGTCAATCAACTATGCATACTGCTCGGCACAAAGCACAAACAAACAAACACTAACCGGCGGCTCGTGGGGCGGGTGATCCCGGGCAGCGACGAGGGACGAGCTCGAGGGCGATCGATCCCCGGCGGCGACAGCGACGAGAGGCGGCTCTTCTCACCGGATCCGGGGGCGGTGCAGTGGGGGACGCCCCCGCGGCGCGATTCCGCGCGCAGATTTGGCCGGAGTCGCCGGCGGTGGACGGGCGGAACCAAGGGCGGGCGGCAGCGGAAGGAGATGGGGAAAGGGCGGGGGCTGAAACGTCCCTCCCGCCAACCGCTTGACTCTGATACGGGGCACCGTAGGGGCGAGGCGGAAACCCGCGTATTCGCGGGTTGGGGCCGAGATTTTGCCGCGCCCCTCAAAAACTTTTCCTGGCCGGCCGCGTTTACGGGGTCTGTTCGAGCGGGATTTTTTGCGCCGACCCGCATTTGGGCGGTTATTTTGTGGGGTCTGCTAGAGTTGTTCTTACCACTTCCTTCATTTTCTTATTCAAGCGGTATTACCACTTCCTTCATTTACTTATTCAAGCGGCATCGATGATCTTGTTTCGCATCGGGCTCCATATTAATTTATGTTGACACATAGAAGAACTAATGTTTTAAGACCGTCCAGAGGATATCCCATTGCAACATGACGTTTCTTTAATGTTTTCAATAATCTCTTCTCTTCCGATCGTCATTGACAAACTTCCGCCCTTATTCATATGAGGGTTACCATCTGTTAGTACCTAGGCATGTCATGACAAATTCTCACTTGCTTAGTAGCTGGGACTGAAACGGCCTTGATTGTGCTGCCACGTGTGCTGCCCACCAAACACCACGTATGCAGAACGTGGCTCTAGCCCACTGCCTAATCGACACAGGGCGGCAGGCAACCAAACAATCCATCATACAGTACTTCATTCCAGAGGATCAGATACTTGAAAGATTTCCAGTTGAGACAGGTTAAACAGTACAGTTTCCGGTAAAACGGATACACAGTGCGTGACATTCGAACAAAATTTAGATGATCCTAGCACTTAATAATAACATAACTCAGACTCAAACAAGAGCTGTGTAGCACATGAACACCAAGCAAGAACCTAGACCTTGAAGCCTCTGCTGTTCCTCCTTCCTCTTGCCTTCTCAAACTTCCTTCCCTTCGAGCGGACATAAGGCTTGGTATGGCTGTGCGGCACACCAGGAGCCTTACCGAAGTGCCTCACTGCCTCACGGGCATTCTTTGGACCCCTCAGGAGAACCTGTTAAGACGATTGTAATTTGTGATGATTTGCTTGGTACACAACCAACAGCAGAGTAATGGGCCAGTTGCAATGCCGGTATGCAATGACATATACTCCCTCCGTTATGTAGACATATTTTAAAGTGTAGATTCACTCATTTTGCATCGTATGTAGTCACTTGTTGAAATCTCTAGAAAGACAAATATTTAGGAACGGAGGGAGTATTTGCATATTTAGAAGCGCAATATCTTGGAAGAACAGGAACAACATTATGAAACGAATAGGAATTTTTACAGCGCAACAGTGTGTACAGACATGAACGCTACACACAATAGGGGCAATACATGGTCGCAAAAAAGTGGGATGGACAATACTAGACTAGCATTCAAACATCAAGGCTGAAACATCACAACCCAAAAAAATGTGCACTAAAATAAATCATGCCTAAAGTGTAGGTTTTGATTGCATCAATAGCTGAAAATGCAAAATGCAATGCACAAAAACATTTCTACGATAGAATCACGATATTCAGAACACCGGAGAATAAGCAGTATTTGTTAACAGATTGAGCGTAGCATAATATGCAGGTGCATGCATTTTGAAGTATAACCATAGTACATACTCAAGTATAAACTGCCCACCACTTAAGCAAGCAAAAAACATTCATATAACAAAATCATGATGCCATTAGTGGGATCAACCAATAAGCAGAGTATTGGTCCACACTGCATACAGCATGTACCACTAGAGTATGCATCATATGCTGTTCTTCCAAGAACACAACAAATATTCGACTATTGAAACTACATCATTCAGGAAGAAGAAAAAGGAGAGAGCTAGTGTTGTTAGAATATTTGACTGAAGGAAACCAGAAGAAGCAACCTACCATTATGTAGAGAGACAAAAGAGCAGAATTTCGGTTAGATCATTTGGCACCAAAGCAATCATAATAGTGCAATGGGCTGGTAAGACAACCATATAGATTTATGCAACAGCTAAACCTCCTTGGTCCAGAGTAAGGTTCCCAAGAAGAACATAACTAATGCAAGTGTCAAAATCATTAATGATCCTAGAAAGATGTGCTGGTTCAAGGCTCAGATCTATCTCGGCTTTCTCAGTCATGAATTCTCAGAAGCAGAACTGGCATGCAAGCTGAAGGTTTGTATCATCACTGCCGCGGTAAACCAGAGCACATACAAAGATAATAAATCTTAAAGAATAAACTGAAGGAAGAGTGATAATGGATGTATTAGTTCATTTGAAGAAATTCAACCACTGTTTTCCCTTGTGCTTCACAGATTAACAGAAGCGTAGGTGTGGTCACTGCCATCATTCCAATGTAAATTTTGTTTGTTACTACATGGACAAGAGTGCTGAGTAAATAGGCAATTTTTCGACTAATTTAATCCATAAGTAGATGACTAGCA
Source organism: Triticum timopheevii (assembly GCA_963921465.1). Lineage (NCBI taxonomy): Eukaryota > Viridiplantae > Streptophyta > Magnoliopsida > Poales > Poaceae > Triticum > Triticum timopheevii. The sequence continues at coordinate 215,951,746 of OY997268.1, forward strand.
TGGCATTAATAGAACTAGGAGCATATTGGTACTGATCTAAGCAAGCACGTACTTCGCAAATAGTAGACAGATCTACACATGATGCTAGCACTGCTAATACAGAAATTATCAGGAGAGGGATAAACGCGGTATACCCTCCAATAGGCCATGCAGAAGCCGCTGCCGCGGTGACAGCAGCAGCAGAAGCGTCCTCAGCGGCCTTCTTGTCGGCCTCAGCTTTCTCGGTGACGGCACGGTCGGCGTCGGTGGACATGGTGATGATGAAGGCGACGCGGACGTAGAGGAAGTAGACGATCGGAAGCGAGCAGTCGCGTAATCGCTGCCCAAAAACATATTCGCCCCTCACCCCGTACAGGAACCAGAAGGGCGTGGTTTCGGAGACCTGCTCTCCCGTCGACCGTGTACGCGGCGGACGGGATGGAGTCGCCGGCGGCAGCAGCAGCAAAGGAACGACGGTGGGTGTGCGCGTGAGCAGATGTGATCTGTTCGTTGCGGCTAGGGTTAGGAGACGGCGCACGCTTATATAGGCGCAGCCGCGTGGAGAGACGTGGGCTTGACCCACGTCCGAGTCCGTGACAGCCCACGATCCGACGTCTCCGATCGTGGCCCTGCTGTCAGAACCTCTCCGTTAGTGACTGGCAAAAATAAGCGCGTAGGTGTGAGCTCGGCTCGGCTCATTCCCGCAACCCGCGGCGCGTCGTGACGAGGCGAGGCGTGGCGAGGCGGGCGGCGGAGGAGGAGCGCGCGAGGGCCTCTTCTCTTCTCAAGCTCCAATAGCATGTAGGAGAGAAACCCTTATAAACCACTCCAACTCTCCTTCCACTTCCAAGGTGGGACTAAACTTCCCACCACACCTAGTGCCATATATCCCACATGGGCCCTTAGAGATTTTTCAGAAATTGCAATATGGGCCTAGAGCCCATCTCAGATTTCAGCAATCCCCCACCAGATCTCGAGGGCCCATAGTGTCCTCTGTTCCAAACACTGTTTTGATATACTAGTATTTCAGTGAAGACCTGTTAAGGTTGAGCTTCACCTAGAGCAAGTAGCTACATTCCTTCACAACTGAACAATGGACTATGCCTTGAATTGTCAGTTTGGCGTAAAGAAGTTTCACCACATGTCTTACTAGTACTGGGCTGCCGAAGACTGACCCCTCGGGTGGAGCATATAAGTCACACTCCTGGCCTATTCATGAGTTTACTAGAGATCACCCCAATCTCATAGACTGTGACTAGCAGTCGGGCTCACATAGGTGTGTTCCTCCAAAGATCACTCTGTAGGATAGCATCTTGCTTATGCATATAAGCCTTGGAACACATTAAGACAGTAGTCATCCTTCCATACAGTTTCTGAGAGTATTGCATCTCCAACGGAGTGGGTTAGTAAAGTTACTCTCCTCAGTTCACCACTGGCTTGTTTCCCAGGTCCTACTTCACGGGATCTCCGATCACATAGGTTGGGTTACCACCGTGGCAACTCATGTGGGTCTCATACCCATCTCCCTCGATGCACTATCTATCACTACACGTGATAGCCCTTTCGTAAAGGGATCTGCCAGATTCTTAGCCGTATGGACATAGTCCAACGCTATCACTCCGGAGTTTCTTAATTTTCTGACAGCTTTTAATCTCATTCTTATGTGTTTGTTGGACTTCATATTGTCCTTTGAACTCTTCACCTTGGTGATGACAGTCTGATTATCACAGTTCATAAGGATAGCCGGAACCGGTTTATCAACCAGTGGCAAGTCCATCAATAGATCTCGAAGCCATCCTGCTTCAACACCAGAAGTGTCTAATGCTGTTAATTCTGCTTCCATTGTCGATCTCGTTAAGATCGTTTGCTTGCAAGACTTCCAGGAAACAGCGCCACCTCCAAGAGTAAACATATACCCAGTTGTGGCCTTCATCTCATCAGCATCAGAGATCCAATTCGCATCACTATACCCTTCAAGTACTGACGGGTTTCCGGTATAGTGAAGTCCATGATTCATAGTACCTTTCAGATAGCGCATAACTCTTTCAACAGCATGCCAATGTACATCACCCGGTTTGGAAACAAACCGGCTCAGTTTGCTCACAGCAAACGCGATGTCAGGCCTCGTTGCGCTCGCTAGGTACATCAGTGAACCAATGATTTGAGAATATCTCAATTGATCTTTAGCCATGCCTTTGGACTTTCGAATCAACACGCTAGGATCATATGGTGTTTGAGATGGTGTGCAGTCCGAATATCCAAAGCGACTCAACACCTTCTCAACATAATGGGATTGCAGAAGTGTGATCCCACCCTCATTATCTCTCAGTAGCTTGATGTTCAATATAACATCAGCCACACCAAGGTCCTTCATCTCAAAGTTCTGAGACAGAAACGATTTGACCTCCTCAATGACTTTGAGGTTTGTTCCGAATATCAGTATGTCATCAACATACAGGCACAATATAACTCCTTCGCCCCCACCATGGCGATAGTATACACATTTGTCAGCTTCATTAACAACGAAGCCAACAGATGTCAGTGTTGTATTAAACTTATCATGCCATTGCTTAGGTGCTTGCTTCAGACCATATAAAGATTTCAGCAACCTACACACCTTCCTTTCCTGACCATCTATCACAAAGCCATCTGGCTGTTGCATGTAGATTTCCTCATTTAGCTCTCCATTCAGAAAAGCCGTCTTAACATCCATTTGATGGACGAGAAGACCATGTGAGGCCGCCAACGAGAGTAATACTCGAATGGTGGTCAGTCTAGCCACAGGTGAATAAGTATCGAAGAAATCTTCCTCTTCTTTCTGGTCATAGCCCTTGGCCACAAGCCTAGCCTTGTACTTTTCAATCGTACCATCGGGCCTAAGCTTTTTCTTGAACACCCACTTACATCCCAATGGTTTGCAACCATAGGGACGCTCAGTGATCTCCCATGTCCCATTAGCCATGATGGAATCCATCTCGCTACGGACCGCATCTTTCCAGTAGTCAGCTTCTGGAGAGGCATACGCTTCTAAAATAGAAGTGGGAGTATCATCCACGAGGTACACGAAGAAATCATCACCAAAGGTCTTTGCAGTCCTTTGTCTCTTGCCCCTACCAAGGGTTTCCTCGTCATCCTCCTCGGGATTTTCATCATGTGTTCGTTCATAATATTCCATAGGAATGGCAGGCTCAGGAGTCTCCTCAGATTCCTGTCTAGAAGTGCTTTGCATATCTCTCATAGGAAAAATATCCTCAAAGAATGTAGCATCCTTAGACTCTATGATTGTACCGACCTTCTGGTCAGGTAGCTCAGATTTCACTACTAGAAATCTATAGCCAACGCTGTTCTTAGCGTAGCCCAAATTAACGCAATCCACAGTCTTGGGTCCAAGCTTACGCTTTTTGGGGATCGGCACGTTGACTTTCGCCAAACAGCCCCAAGTACGCAAGTACGAGAGTGTTGTCCTTCTCTTTGTCCATCTCTCATATGGAGTGATCTCATTATCCTTCATCGGAACTTTATTCAGGACATGACATGCCGTCAATATAGCCTCCCCCCACCATGCCTTGGATAAACCCGACGTATCTAACATGGCGTTAACCAGATCAGTTAGAGTACGGTTTTTCCGCTCGGCAACCCCGTTTGACTGGGGTGAATAGGGAGGCGTCCTCTCATGAATAATGCCGTGTTCCGCACCGAAAGAATCAAACTCACTCGAGAAGTACTCTCCACCACGATCTGAACGGAATCGTTTAATTTTCTTTTCAAGTTGATTCTCAACTTCTGCCTTATAGATTTTAAAGTAGTGTAGAGCCTCGTCTTTAGTGTTTAACAGATACACATAGCAATATCTAGTGGAATCATCTATCAATGTCATGAAGTATTTCTTTCCACCTTTAGTCAATACACCGTTCATCTCACAAAGATCAGAATGTATGAGTTCTAATGGTGCCAAGTGTCTCTCCTCCGCAGCCTTGTGAGGCTGGCGAGGTTGCTTAGCTTGCACACATGACAGGCACTTAGAACCTTTGGCTAAAGTGAAACTCGGGATTAAATCCAACTTAGCTAGCCGCGTCATAACACCGAAACTTATGTGACAAAGACGTGAATGCCAAACCTCAGATTCATTAATACTCGAATGAATATGGTTCACGACTTTATTACAGAAATCTGCGAGGGAAAGGCGGAACATCCCTCCGCTCTCATAACCTTTTCCAACAAATAGTCCATACTTAGTAACAACTAATTTATTAGACTCGAATACCAACTTAAACCCTTCTCTACATAGAAGGGAGCCACTAACGAGGTTCTTCTTGATGGCGGGGACATGCTGCACGTTCTTCAGCTGCACGATCCTTCCCGAAGTAAACTTCAGATCGACCGTGCCAACACCATGAACAGAAGCACTCGCGCCATTCCCCATCAATACGGACCCGTGGCCTGTGACCCAGATGCACCATTCTCATTGTTGCCCACAATCATGTTGACAGACTTGGAGTCCTGTCCTGACTTCTTAAACTTGTTTGGGCACTTGTTGGCCCAATGTTCAGTCGAACCACAAGTAAAGCAGCCCTCATCCTTCTTGTTCTTCTTGAAGGTCTTCTTACCCTTCTTCTTAAAGTCGGCAGTCTGTTGGACACCGTTCTTTCCCCTGGGCTTGTGGGAATTGGAGTTCTTCTGATGCACCATATTGGCCACAGAAGTTCCTTCGACCCCTTTTCCGTGCGAGTCCTTTGCCCTTGAGTTCTGCTCAACACTCAGATGGCCAATGACATCCTCCACAGAGAATTCACGCCTCTGATGTTTCAGAGTGGTGGCAAAGTTCCTCCAGGAATTGGGGAGCTTAGCGATTATGCAGCCCGCGACAAATTTGCCCGGTAACTCGCACTTAAGAAGCTCAAGCTCCTTAACAATGCATATAATCTCATGAGCCTGCTCCAATACAGGACGGTTTTCAACCATCTTGTAATCGTGGAACTGCTCTATAATATACATCTCGCTACCTGCATCGGCAGCCCCGAACTTAGATTCGAGCGCCTCCCACAAGTCCTTGGCGACATGCATATGTAAATATGCGTCGACCAGTTTATCTCCGATCACGGTAAGAACAGCTCCGATAAACACAGTGGTTGCCTCCCTGAACGCCTTCTCCTGTTCAGGAGCAATCGTTCCAGTGGACACACCGGCTACCCAGAACACGTTCATAGCCGTGAGCCATAAAGTGGTCTTTGTCTGCCAACGCTTAAAATGCGTACCGGTAAACTTATCCGGTTTCAGTGCAGCGGCTAAGCCACTTGCCGAAAAGTTCCTACACATAATAGGTTTTTGGATTGCTGAGTAAATAGGCAATTTTTCGACTAATTTAATCCATAAGTAGATGACTAGCATGGCATTAATAGAACTAGGAGCATATTGGTACTGATCTAAGCAAGCACGTACTTCGCAAATAGTAGACAGATCTACACATGATGCTAGCACTGCTAATACAGAAATTATCAGGAGAGGGATAAACGCGGTATACCCTCCAATAGGCCATGCAGAAGCCGCTGCCGCGGTGACAGCAGCAGCAGAAGCGTCCTCAGCGGCCTTCTTGTCGGCCTCAGCTTTCTCGGTGACGGCACGGTCGGCGTCGGTGGACATGGTGATGATGAAGGCGACGCGGACGTAGAGGAAGTAGACGATCGGAAGCGAGCAGTCGCGTAATCGCTGCCCAAAAACCTATTCGCCCCTCACCCCGTACAGGAACCAGAAGGGCGTGGTTTCGGAGACCTGCTCTCCCGTCGACCGTGTACGCGGCGGACGGGATGGAGTCGCCGGCGGCAGCAGCAGCAAAGGAACGACGGTGGGTGTGCGCGTGAGCAGATGTGATCTGTTCGTTGCGGCTAGGGTTAGGAGACGGCGCACGCTTATATAGGCGCAGCCGCGTGGAGAGACGTGGGCTTGACCCACGTCCGAGTCCGTGACAGCCCACGATCCGACGTCTCCGATCGTGGCCCTGCTGTCAGAACCTCTCCGTTAGTGACTGGCAAAAATAAGCGCGTAGGTGTGAGCTCGGCTCGGCTCATTCCCGCAACCCGCGGCGCGTCGTGACGAGGCGAGGCGTGGCGAGGCGGGCGGCGGAGGAGGAGCGCGCGAGGGCCTCTTCTCTTCTCAAGCTCCAATAGCATGTAGGAGAGAAACCCTTATAAACCACTCCAACTCTCCTTCCACTTCCAAGGTGGGACTAAACTTCCCACCACACCTAGTGCCATATATCCCACATGGGCCCTTAGAGATTTTTCAGAAATTGCAATATGGGCCTAGAGCCCATCTCAGATTTCAGCAAAGAGATGCATGACCACTCAATCACAAGTGACATGACCTGAAACACCGAATGGGATAGTAGATCTATGTTGACACAGACGACTCAACCACAAGTGACATGACCTGCAACACCGAATGGGATAGTAGATCTATGTTGACACAGACGACTCAATCACAAGTGACATGACCTGCAACACCAAATGGGATAGTAGATCTAAGCACAGAAATTGGGGGTTTCTTATTCATAGGATTGTGATCTGACAAGCCTGGGGGTAGCACTGTGCAGACACCAATATGCTCAGAAGAAAGGGAAACAAACTGTACTCAAGAACCAATCATGTTGCCTACTGGAGTCATAGCGATTAAAAGACAGTAGCACCATGGTGATACAGGTACATCCACCTTCCCAGGATCAAGCAAGACTGAATGAATGAAATATAAAAAGTAGAACCATAAGATATTTTATAGAGATGGCAAGTTGAGCTCAAATTTCGCAACATTAAATATGATTATGAAACAGGATCTGAAATAGTACGGTCAGACAAGAGCCAACAACAACAACAAAAAGAAGTCTAGTAACAAATATATTCCCTGTGGATCACCGGTTAGGCATTATTAAGTACAGAAAACATTGTAATCCATAGCAATGCTCGTATGTACACAAACTTAGTGACGAGTGAGGATGAGAACATAAGTGGGCAGCAGAAATTACCGTGTTCTGGCCAAGAGGAGCACGAAGGGCCAGCTGGTCAAAGGTGAGGCATTCTCCACCGGCATTCACAATGCGGGCCCTTGCCGTCTCAGTGAACCTGAGAGCTGCCACCTTGATCGCCGGCACCTCGTAAACTCTCTTGTCGTCGGTTATGGTGCCCACGACCACAGCGATTTGGTTATCCTGCACTTCCAGAATCGCAAAGCCGAACAGCGTCATGCAGAGATAACGAAACGAACCTAATCACGCATCAATAATAAACACCAAACAAAAGAACAGAGACCTTGCCGTCCATGAACTTGACGAGGCGACGAAGCGAGAGCGGCGGGCGGTTGGTCTTGCTCATGAAGAGGCGCTTCAGGATCACGGCATTGAACTGGCTCTTGGTCCTCCTCACCAGGAAGCGGTAGAGCTGCACGCACACGGATCGGGATGAGACGCTGCTCAAAATAAATTCCGAAATTCGGCAGGAAATGGGGAGGACTCCACCGGATCGAGGTGAACGTGTGGTTTACCTTCACCAGAAGCTTGAGGTAGACATCGTCCGACTTTGGCGCGGTGCGCTTGGTCCTCTTGTTACGGCCGCCGGCGAAGAGGTCGATACCCTGCCACGAGAGAGGACAGGAGATGGGTCAGATCGTGCCCACGGTTACATAGATCAGCGTCCACAAGTCGGGCCGGGAGGTATGTTACCATGGCGGCGGCGGCGGCGGCGTAGGGGTGGGTTCTAGGGTTTTGCGGGCGAGCCGAAAGAGTGAGGGATATATAGGCTCGGCGGTGGAGTCGACTCGAATGGGTTTGTGCGCACCAGCACCAGGTCGGGAACCTGGTGTTGTGTTGGGTCCGGTCCGGTGGCTTGGAGCCTTGGATCAGATTCAGATGTTGCCGAGTGTGTGCAACTGCAGACTATGCTTTTGCCCATCAGAAACATCAGCAACCGCCATTTTCTTTTTAAAGAAAAACATGAGCTACCTCCTGATAGGGTGCTAGACATGGATCACTGCACTTTGTACTGGGACAATATGCTGCCCCGTCTACAGCCAATATATCTCAAGTCGTTTCAATACAGGAAGCTCTTCTTGGCAGTGAGTGAAGTACAGTAAGACAGGAAGGACTAAATTTAGTCATCAAAGATTGCCAACATAGTACAGTAGTACTCCCTCCGTTTCTAAATATTTGTTTTTCTAGAGATTTCAACAAGTGACTACATACGAAACAAAATGAGTAAGTCTACACTCTAAAATATGTCTATATACATCCGTATGTGGTAACCATTTGAAATCTCTAAAAAGACAAATATTTAGGAAGGGAGGGAGTATATGTCTCGCTCCAGAAGAAATGTGGTTCGTGTTAAAATTCATGAGAAAAATGTAACCAAGAGCAAGAGCACAATGATTGCGATTACACCTTATATATCATCTAAAATCAACAAGTTAACCAACAGAAACAGTTCAAAACAGTATCTACGAGTACTGCTCTATATTTCCTACGAGTATGACTTATGCTTTCTGATTGCTGCCTACAGAAAATTCACTCGCCTTCAGCATCTTCATCGGATTCAGAATCTTGGATGATTTGGTTTGTCTTGGCTCTCTTCCTCCGTGCTAACATTTCCTCCTCTTCTCCATCAGACTCAGAATCTTGGACCATCTGGCTTGTCTTACCTCTCTTCCTGCGTGCTAATACTTCCTCCTCTTCTCCATCAGATTCAGAATCTTGGACAATTTGGTTTGCATTAGCTCTCTTCCAGTGTACTAATACTTCCTCCTCTTCTCCGTCGGATTCAGAATCTTGGACGGCGTCATCATGTTGTGCACTTGCCTGCAGGTTTTCATCAGCGGGAACATCTGGACCTTCTGCATCCTCCTCAGGGTCACTCTCAGGTGATGCAGCACTCGCTGGAGGAGAATCCCCTTCACGTTCTTCTTCTGCAGCTTTCTCCTTTGGTTGTATCCGAAAATCTCTTGCTACGCTACGCTTGGCATGCCTCAAAAGGTTCACCTTTGTGAGTTTGCTTAACTGGATTAGGTACTTCTCATAATCCTCCACCTGGAAAATAAGATCAGGAATGCATTTGCTCTCCCTTTTAATCTTCGCGAGGATTCTTTTTTTGTGTGGTTGCTCACTCTGTAACACACAAGAAAGTAAACGAGAAAACATGAAGCTTTTAAACTGAGATCACAGGAGCCATAAGCGTGGACAGTGTATTTATAGAGTGCCACAGACCTCTTGAAGTGTAAAGACAAAATTGTAAAGTGGAGCAGTAAGCATCCTGCAAGTTACTTCCGCCATTTTCTGAAATTTGAGACCTGGTATGAACTGCTTGTAGCCCTTAGGTGCAATCTGAGACTTTGAGATGCGAGCCAAGAGCTTGTAGAACTTTGCAGTCAGTTTCAGAAACTGCTCTGCCTGAGAATCTGAGTATGCAAAGGTAAAATCAGACTGAATAGAGGAATGTAACAATATAGGCGTTTTATGATACTTTTTCAACCTACCCTTAAGGCTCATATGTGTGAAAGACGAAAGGACATGAACTACTTGTGACGCCCCCGATTCAATCGTACACTAATCATGCACGCAAACGTGTACGATCAAGATCAGGGACTCACGGGAAGATATCACAACACAACTCTAAAAACATAAATAAGTCATACAAGCATCATAATACAAGCCAGGGGCCTCGAGGGCTCGAATACAAGTGCTCAATCATAGACGAGTCAGCGGAAGCAACAATATCTGAGTACAGACATAAGTTAAACAAGTTTGCCTTAAGAAGGCTAGCACAAACTGGGATACAGATCGAAAGAGGCGCAGGCCTCCTGCCTGGGATCCTCCTAAACTACTCATGGTCGTCGTCAGCAGGTTGCACGTAGTAGTAGGCACCTCCAGTGTAGTAGTCGTCATCGACGATGTCGTCTGGCTCCTGGACTCCAGCATCTGGTTGCGACAACCAGAAAGAAAGGAAAGGGGGAAAAGGGGGGGAGAAAGCAACCGTGAGTACTCATCCAAAGTACTCGCAAGCAAGGAACTACACTACATATGCATGGGTATATGTGTAAGTAGGCCATATCAGTGGACTGAACTGCAGAATGCCAGAATAAGAGGGGGATAACTAATCCTGTCGAAGACTACGCTTCTGGCAGCCTCCGTCTTGCAGCATGTAGAAGAGAGTAGATTGAAGTCCTCCATGTAGCATCTCCAAGTAGTAACTCCAAGTAGCATCGCATAGCATAATCCTACCCGGCGATCCCCTCCTCGTATCCCTGAGAGAGAGCGACCACCGGTTGTATCTGGCACTTGGAAGGGTGTGTTTTATTAAGTATCCGGTTCTAATTGTCATAAGGTCAAGGTACAACTCCAAGTCGTCCTGTTACCGAAGATCACGGCTATTCGAATAGATTAACTTCCCTGCAGGGGTGCACCAACTTACCCAACACGCTCGATCCCATTTGGCCGGACACACTTTCCTGGGTCATGCCCGGCCTCGGAAGATCAACACGTCGCAGCCCCACCTAGGCACAACAGAGAGGTCAGCACACCGGTCTAACTCCTATGGCGCAGGGGTCTGGGCCCATCGCCCTTTGCACACCTGCACGTTGCGAACGCGGCCGGAAGCAGACCTAGCCTAGTGGCGTTCCAGTCCAATCCAGCGCGCGCCACTCAGTCGCTGACGTCACGAAGGCTTCGGCTGATACCACGACGCCGGGATACCCATAACTACTCCCACGTAGATGGTTAGTGCGTATAGGCTCGTAGCCAACTCAGATCAAATACCAAGATCTCGTTAAGCGTGTTAAATATCCGCGAACGCCGAACAGGGCCAGGCCCACCTCTCTCCTAGGCGGTCTCAACCTGCCCTGTCGCTCCGCCACAAAGATCCACACAGAGGGCCGTCGGGACAAAGGTCCTTTCAGCCCCCAATCCGTGAATCACTCGCGGGTACTCTTCGAGCGGACCCGACTTTAGTCACCATCTGTAGTATGTATGTATGTATAGTATATACCCGTGATCACCTCCCGAGTGATCACGGCCCAATAGTATAGCAAGGCAGACTGACAAGAATGTAGGGCCAATGATAAACTAGCATCCTATACTAAGCATTTAGGATTGCAGGTAAGGTATCAACAGATGTAGCAACAATGTCAGGCTATGCATCAGAATAGGATCAACGGAAAACAGTAACATGCTACACTACTCTAATGCAAGCAGTATAGAGAAGAATAGGCGATATCTGGTGATCAAAGGGGGGGCTTGCCTGGTTGCTCTGGCAAGAGAGAGGGGTCGTCAACTCCGTAGTCGAACTGGGCAGCAGCAGTGTCGGTCTCGTAGTCTACCGGAGAGAAGAGGGGGAAGAAACAATGAATACCATGTAAACAGATGCATATCGATGCATGACAAGACAAGTAACGATGCTAGGCGTGCCCTAACGTGGTATGAGGTGGTACCGGTTAAGGGGGAAAACATCCGGGAAAGTATTCCCGGTGTTTCGCGTTTTCGGGCAGAGGAGCCGGAGGGGGAAAGTTGCGAGTTTGATAGGTTAGGGGGGTATGGCGGACGAACGGACTGCGTATCCGGATTCGTCCCGCCGTTCTGAGCAACTTTCATGTTGAAAATATTTTAATCCGAGTTACGGATTAAAAGATATGATTTTCTAAAGATTTTATTAATTTCTGAAATTTAATTAATTAATTAATTAATTCGAAAAAATGGATTTATGACGTCAGCATGATGTCATGCTGACGTCAGCAGTCAACAGAGTTGACTTGGTCAACCTGACATGTGGGTCCAGGGGGGACCCACCTGTCATCCCCTAATTAGGTTAATTAGGGTTTAGGTTAATCTAATTACAGTTTAATTAAACTTAACTAGTTAATTAAATTAATTAAACCGGATTAATTAACTTAATTAATTCATTAGTTAATTAATTAATTAATAATTAATTTTATTAATCATTTTTATTTTTATTTAATAATTTTATTTTTAATTCTTTTTTTTTAAACCGTTCTGGGGTGTGGGCCCCCGTTGTCATAGGGCCACTAGGCCTTAGCGGATCGGGTGCGCCCGATCGGGCGGTACGGGCGGAGGGGCACCCGCACGCGAGGCCACCAGGGGCGAGGCGGGGCGCCAGAATCCGGCGGGGTAGGGGGAAAAGGGGCGGCCAGCTCCGGCGAGCGGCGGGAACGGGCAGCAGGGGGCTCGGCGGCAGCGGACGGCGCCGGTGTGGGCGCACGGGGCGCAGGGGGCGCGGCCATGGACGGGGCGAGACCAGCGCGGGTGCGCGGACGCGTGCGCGCGCACGGCCAGGGCGCGGCCGTCGACGCGATGAGCGCAGGGACGGGGCTTCGGGTGAGGACGAGCGCGGAGCGAGTTCCGGCCATGGCGACCGAGCGCGGGGACGACCTCAACGGCGACAGAGCGAAGCGGGAGGGAGGAGAGGGGCGATGCTCATGGTGGGGGGCGCGTAGGGTCTAGGCAGAGGGCTCGGGGACGGTCGGGGAGGACCGGCGAGGAGGAGGTCAGCGAGGCGGCGTGGTGTGGCCCGGCGTGGTGGCTTCCGATGACGGCGTCGAGCGGCGGGGTTCGGGGTGGCGGACGGGGACGACGCTCCGATGAGCAGGGGGATGAGGAGGCGAGGTCCAGGCGGCGGCGGATCGGTCCGGCGAGGATGGGATCTGGGGGGGGGGGGGGGGCGGCGTCGGGCTTAGGGCGGCGGTGTCGGTGGTTTGCCCCACCTCCCGATCCAATCGGGAGAGAGGGGGAAGAGGGCGTAGTGGGGGGGGGGGGGGCGAGTGGGGAGGGAATTAGGGTTTCGGGGGAGTGGGGGAGGCCTATGTAGGCCAGAGGCATGGGCCGGCCTGGCTGGGCCATGGCCCAGTTGGGCCAAGGGGGGGGGGGGGGTCCAGGGGAGTCCTTGCCTCCTTTTTATTTTATTTTGTCTTTTCTTTTATTTCTTTTCTTTTCTGATTTAACTTTATGTTTTAAATTCCTTAGTTTTATAAAATACCTTAGTTGTACCTAAATTAGTATTAACAAATATAGGCCACTACCCAACCTGGTTTTGACCCAAAATAAGTTAACTTAATATTCTTATAATTTAAAGAGCAATTAAAATGTTATTTAGCCACTGTTTTTATTATTTTAGTGTCTTTAATTATTCTATAAAAATGTGGGTTCTCCACCATTATTACTAAGGATTTATTGGTCACATTTAGCACATTTTAGTTTTTATGTTCGAAAACTTTTATCGTTTGACTTTAATTCAAATTTGAATTTGAATCGGTTTCGAACTAACACGAGGTTAGCAACAGTAACCGAGGTGACGTGGCATCGTTAACGCGGGATTACTGTAGCCTAATTATCCGGGCGTCACACTACTGATGTTGACCTTGAGTAGAGTGCTTCCTCCAGAAACATTCTTTGCATCCTTTCATCTGCTGGCTGGTCCTCGTCAACATTAGAAGAGCCATAACCTAATGTGAGCATTGCCTTAAGCTTACCAAGACCCCATTCCAGTTCAATAAGAGATGACTCAACCATGTGAAGGAAGACAGCAACAAGTGAATTTTTTGTTTTACAATTGACAATGAGAAATGCCTCGGAAGAATCTACAGACTCCTCGTCTCCGGAGGCTATTAACTTCTTCAACTCTGTTGTCATCTCATGCACAAGAATCATGTCATCTGGAGTTGTCATAAGATGGACAGCAAGTTTTACCATCTCTTGTGCGGTGGTTGGGCTTTGGACAGTATTCTTTCGACATAAGCCTGCAGCCCAATGTCCCACAAGATGCCTCTGATCAGGATGCAGTTTCCTTGATATGCCAAAAATCAGTTCAGATACAGCCTGCAGAAATGAACATGAACTTTAGTTTTTCCATTTGCAAGAGAACTTTATATTAGCTACCAAAGCAAACCATTAAGATTAAATTATTCACTTGTATCTTCAATGAGGATTATTTTGTGGATAGTTATTTGTTAACACATAACATGGTATCTGGCATGACATACCCGCACATACCTAAAACAAAGAAAACCAAATCACTCAAAGACTGAGAACAGCAAGTTTGGATGGATAAGTTATCTAGAATATGAAAATGTCAACTAATCTATGTCATCTATTACCTCCGTTCCAAAATAATTGAAGTTCTAGGTTTGTCCTAAGTCAAACTTGTTTAAGTTTGACCAAGTCTACAGAAAATATATTAAATCTAGAACATCAAATTAGTCTCATGAGATTCTTTATGAAATATATTTTTATACTATGTGTTGGTGTTGTAGATCTTAGCACATTTTTCTATAGAGTTGGTCAAACTTAAGCAAGTTTGACTTACGACAAATGTATAACTTCAATTATTTTGGAACGAAGGGAGTAGAACTAGGTGGCACAACTTCTGCCCTAAATAACATAAGCAGGCCAACAAGTAACATGTAAACTAGGAGCATGTGCAAATATTTCCAACTAAATGAACAGTGCAGAAGCAGAAGCATCTACTGTGCATTATGCTTATTATGCTAAGTAGGTGCAACTGATCATAAGAGTTATAATAATGTAATACAGTAGAAACAGAATCCATCATATGTTGCTTTCCTACTCAGATTACCATTAGGCTTACCTCGGATTCACGTGAAAGGGATTGGGAAAGGGCTCTAGCATATAACATCTTCAATATGTTCAGAAACACATGAGCGCCTCTTTTTTCTGGATTCTCAGTCACAGTAGTGTCATTGTCATGAAGCTGGTCAGCTTCCATCATATCCTCTATATTTGAAGGAGCCGAAGATATCAGAAGATCAATAATGTCACTAGAACGGTCTTCTGATACACTTAGTTTAAAAAGTTCTTTAAAGCATGTCAATGCCAGATATAACTGATCCTTTTTGTTTTCAACTGTTCTCTTCCCTTGGGTTGTGTTCTTCTTGAATCCACCATTCTCTTGCTCTGAATCCAACATAAGCCACCATATGAGCTTCACAATTGGCTGCGCTAAGTTTTTTACATCTTCATACAGCGTTCTTCTTAGATTTCCAATGGCCAGACCACTTGACTTAGCTGTAAGTGATCTGAACATCTCAAGGCAGGCTTTCAGTACAAAGGATAATAGACTGGAGCTCTGATTCAATTTAGATTGGCTAGGACGCTGGCTGCCTTTATCATATTTATCAGCATGGCACTGTTTGGTACACATCACTACAAGCTCATACAAACTTGAATTCATAAATTCCCCCCTCTTTTCATGTAATTTCAGCAAAGAAGCATTTGAATTTTCCTTAGGTTCATTAGTCTGCCTATCTGTAGCACCTCTTGAATCCCCTCTTCTTCGTGCAACTTTCTCCCTGCTCTTGCTTGTTTTCCTCTCAAAGCCACTGTGAGCATCAACGAGCTCCAGTATTTCTTTTTCTAACTTCTCCTTTGGTTCATCAGCAGCTTCCGCTAGTTTTGAAGCGGCAAAATCAACAAAAACCTCAACGATTCCAGGCATAAAAACATAATGACACTGGACTATCTCCAAAGATGAAGAAGCAGAACCAGCTTCTTGGGTCTGTCCTCGTTGATCTGTCATAAATCAACAGCAAACTGTAAGCATAAAAACATGTGTCATATAAAATAATAGGGTTAAGCACCAACAGGATGCCGTTATCACAAACCTTCTGTGAGGCATTTCCTCAAATACTTTTGGATACTTGATAATCCTTTCATGAACAAGTCCCTTGATGAGGATCTTCCAACCTGACAGTAGCATAGATTCGGAATATATTATGCTTAAACCAATTAGTTAAGGATTTCAAAATGAGGAAAGAGCAAACCTCATTATCCTGGGAAGGAGCAAAACCGAAACACTTCCAATATGCATCACGTGGTCGGTGACATTTACTATTTTGCTGAGCTCGAAGAATGCACGTGACACATGACAGTAGGCAATCCAAAGGTTCCACCATACATACTTTGGCATTCTCAACTTTAAAGCATGAATCCATTTTAAGGGGGCATTCTGCATTCTGAAGCAATTCAGGCAACAGCATCCCATAAGAACAACTTTATTTGGCTTGCGAAAAGAATGTACTTGAGCGAATCTATAGTATCAAGTGGACAGAAGTGGACACAAGAATCTCTTGGGTAGTTTTACCTCTATGTAATAGTTTAGGAAGTGGGGCCACAGGAAATCAAGTACATTGTCTGCAACATCTGGATCGGAGGTAACAATTCGAATGAGACCCTCGTACAAAACTGTTTTGACTCTAGCCTGTAATAGCAGAGTAGCTATGTCAGGGACTATATCTGCATTGCTATAGATGAAGGATAGAACAAATAGGTGGCACAGTATATCTGTAAGATACCTGCTGCGAAAGACATCTGCGAAGCAATCCACTTAATTCTTGAAAGAGTTCCACACCAACCTCTCGATGTATTTCAGGTTGCTGGCTAGAGCTCGGTTGACTTGATGAATCTTGAAAAGGATTAGCTTCGTTTTTCCTATACTCGCTCTCTGTTACAATCAGCTCAACTATAGCATTTGTAGCGGCAATCCGGACAGCATCCTCCCGCTTGAACATGGCCGTCCTTACTACCAATATTATGTAATCCTGAAAATTGATTCCACCACAATCATCATACCCCCAGTTTACAACAGCAAAAGCATGGAATATTGTTAAGGTCACAGACCTTGAGATCACGGCTGAACTTAGTGAGTGGCAAGATGCAATTTATCAGACCCGTCGATATCCTGTCATTCATGAAGGCAAAATAGTCCAGTAACTCCTTCAGGTGTGCAACGTATTCTAGCATTGGAAACGGATGACTCCGAACTAAGCATCCAAGCAACCTGTAGAAAAAGAGAGAATTTACTAGAAAGAAAGCATACTCCGCAAGCTTTTAACGGGATTTCGAGCTTCTGTTACCGAAGAACTGGTGCACTTTGCTGGGGCTTTGCTGAGAGGATCCGGAACTTGCATTGTTCAATTATCTGACCTCAAGTAAACCAATGGAAACATGCTATGTCATATTAAATGAATCGAGCATCTAACCATAACTGACTCCCCAACAAAAAGATCAGACCGCCTTGATCATAATACCTCAGTGCGTGCCATTTCATGGGTCTCAAACAACGACTTGAGCATATTAACACCTATTTCTTCAGTGCTCATAACCCCTTCGTCTGGAACATCTTCGTCCCCTGGATCACCATTTGAGGCTTCTAACAGGAGAAAACCTACCTGAACAATGCTTGGAACAACATGCTCCCTCCCACCAATGCTCTCAGCGACCTGCATATTAGGCCCAATTTACAATCCCAAAGGGAAATAAGAATCCAAGGTAGAGTATTCTGATCATCACAGATTCAAAATACAAATTCCTCACTGCTTTCAGTAGTGCCTTCTCAACACAATGAGCAGCCTCCGCACTTTCCTCTTTCAGGCGATCTGGCAACCACTTGCAGCGCCTATAAGACATTGGTTACGAAACCAGCCAATCAGAACAAATATGGATGATAAATAGTACATCTCGGAACAAATACGTACGCTACACACATCCCAATTAGACAACAATGCCCTCACCTCGACGTCCGATAATCCCGGCGTGATGTAGTGGCAGCGTCCCGGAGCACGCCCACAGCACTGTCATTGAACCTCCGCACGCGTGCCACGGACAGCAGTACCGCCACGGCGAATCCGTTGAGCACACCCGCGGCATTGGCCTTGACGGCGGTTACCACCTCCCTTGCCAGTGCAGGGTCCTGCTTAACCGCGAAGGCGACGTGCATCAGCACGGTGCCCTCGACCTGCCGTGCGATGGACGGCGGGGCGCGCACACGGGCGCCGTGGCGGCCGCCGAAGAAGCGGAGGATGCCGGCGAGGACGAGCTGGGGGTGGAGCGGTTTGGAGGCGAGGAGGAGGAGCTGATAGGCGAGTGCGGGGAGGTCCTGGACATCGGCGCCGGGGAGGAGGGAGAGAACCTTAGATAGGCAGTCGGGAATACGGGATCGGAATGACACGGGGAGGTCGCGCAGGAGGGAGGCGACGGCGAGGAGGGTCGGAGACGGCCAGCTGGGCGCGTTGAGGAGGGAGGAGAAGGCAGCGGAGGCGGCCGAGGGGTTTGGGGAGAGGGAGAGCAGGGTTGGGAGGAGGGAGAGGTGGTTCGGGGGGGAGGCGGCGGAGAGGGAGCAGAGGAGGTCGGCGAGGGCGTCTGGCGGGAGAGCGGGTAGGAGGGGGACCGCGGCTGAGGGGTCGCGGGAGGCGAGTTGGAGGACAGATTCCACGGTGAGCCGGGGTTTCGCTCGCCTTCCGTGACACGAGAAGTTTTTTTCTGTCTTTTTTTTGCGTGGGTCTGCGTGCCGTGAGAAATGATCCTGCACCATCCATCTCCACCCGAGCCCCCAACACGGCCCTTCCACGCGATTTCTTTGCGCGGGCCAAAAAACAGCTCATTCGCGTTTCAGGAGTCCGTTTTTCGTCAGTTTGGGCCGAAATTAGGGTCGGCGGACTCGGGCCGAACCCGGCGCGCTGGGGAGCACCTGGGGCGCCGGGGGACGCGATTTTGGCGCGAATGGGGATGGGCCCTCCGAGTCAGCGAGACGCCGCTTCGTCGCCCTCATCGTCTCGGTTCCCACGAGAATCAATGCCAAGGCTGGCCAAGGCTGCCGTGCTGCCGCGCCGGTCAGCCTCCATTGATGCTTCACGGGCGGCGTAGTGAAGGCACCGCCGACGCGCCTCCCGCCCGCTCCCGCCACGCGTCGCCCGGCATGCAGCCTCTCGCCGCCCGGCTGGGGCTATAAAAGGCGCCCCCTCCTTGTCGGTGAACGTCACAACCTCCCCCTGCATCCACCTCACAAAAGCAGCCCTCTCCCCCTTCCCGTCGACGAGCAAAAATGGACGAGAGGTTTCCAGGCGACGGCGCAGCGACGAACGGCTTCGGCCTCCGCCATTTCCAAGAGCCGGAGGCGCGCCTTCTCTATGAAGCCGAGTACCCGGTGCCTTCAGACATGCGCGTGCCGAGGCATGGAGGCTGAGCACCGGCGGCGTCCCGGTGCCACCGATGCCCGAAGGGGCGGCACGGCGGGCGGAGATCGCCCGCATCCGCTCGTCCCTGATGGAGGAACAACAGAACGAGCCGAGGTACGCGCCCGACAACGAAACGCTGTGGATGATGTATTTCGAGCGCCGCCGCGAAGAGTAGATCGCCTCCGTTAACGGCGTCATTCCTCGCGGCCGCCTCAACGCCGAAGGACGGCGCGAGTGGTGGGGCGTCCCAGGCCGCACCCTCGAGGTCGTCCTCGACCACATCGAGGCCGACAACGTGTCGCGTCTCAAGTACCCGACGCGACCGTCCTTCTCTCGCCGCCGCGGCAGTTCCCGGACGCAGCGGCGAATGGAGCCAACGTCCTCTTCGTCAAGCTTCGGCTCGCTCTCCTCCCGCTCGCCGGCTCTCCGTCCCGTCAAGCCAGAGCCGGAGGAGACACCGCAGCGGCGCCCTCGTCATCAACGAGGGTACCCGCCCCTCCCCGCGCTCCCTTCGCCTAGTTCGGCCGAAACCCGAGCCGGGCCTGCTCCCCGTGAAGCCAGAGCACGTCGACATGGTGGCCTCTGAGGATGAGGCTGCCCTAAAATGGGCGAAGGAGGACTACGTCCGCGAGCAGGTGCGCCGTCAGCGCCAGGCGTACGTGGAGCTCCAGGCCCGGCGCCAGGCCTGGCAATGCGGCCACGAGGAGGGCGGCGTCATCGTCCTCGACAGCGATGAGGAGGGTGAGGCCAGGCCGTCCAGTGCCCCGTCGCGCGTCGGCAACCCTGGGCAGGGGTGCAGCAGGGACGGGGGTGGCTCCGACGGGGCGCGCGACGACGACGATGACAACGATGACGGCGGCGACTACACCACTTCTACAGGCTTCTCGGCATGTAGATGGCAGGCGGTGTACGCGGCGCAGTGGCTATCGTATTTGGCTAGCGTAGTTTGGCGTAGTTCGTCATAGTATGCATGTTTTTTTGTACAAATTTTAATGAAATTTTGTCAAGTTCGTACCAGATCGTCGAGTTTGCACAAGTTTGTACGTAATTTCGCCGAACTCGCGGCGACCTGGTGGGCGACGACTGGGAACGGAGTCGCCCCCACGCGCCAAACTTGCGTCGGTTCGCCCCAGGCGGCTTTTTTTCGCCGCCCTAGGGGGCCGAATGGCTGGAGATGCTCTTAGGCCTTGTACAATGGGAGGTGCTTAGAAAAATAAACCAACTTTTTCTGAAGCACTGTGCATATTTCTACAAGAGAGACGTTTAGTTAAGCGTCTATCCTGTACAAATAAGCACCGGTGCTTAAGAAAAGTCTGGTTTATTTCTCTAAGCACCTTCCCTAAGCACCTTGCATTGTACAAGGCCTTAAAGCATCTTCAACAGTGGCTGCAAAAAACGCGCGCGCGTGGTAAAAGGAGATTTTAGCACGCACGGGGCGGCTTCGCGCGCTCCAGCGGAGGCGGAAAAATCCGGCGCGCGGGAAACGATTGCGCGCACGCGAAAAAGCGGTCGGTCACGCGCTAGATTTGGCATGCCACGTGCGACGTGCCTATAAAATGCAGCGCCCTCTACCGCTCTCTCCTTGCTTCCTCTACCACTTTCTCGCCTCGCCACCGACACTCCACCATCGCGCCACCATGCCGCCGCGCCGCCAGGGAGCTTCGGGCTACCGTGGCGTCCGTGTGCGCCCGTCCGGCACCTACTCCGTCGAGATTCGGTCCGGCGACGTGCGCCTCGGCCTTGGGACCTTCGACACCGCCTAGGAGTACGCCCGCGCGTACGACGTTGCGGCATGGCGCCTTCGGCGGTCCCGTTGGGACATGCACTTCCCGTATGTGGCAATGCAGGAGCGGGCGCAGGAGTTGGTGCCTCCCCCGCGGCTTATCACCGACGAGGATCGTCGCGAGAACCGGAGGCGGGAGCGCCGTCTCAGCCTGGCCGAGATGGACGAGGAAGCCATGGCGCTGTGGCGCCAACGCTTCCCGCAAGACATCATCAACGAGCAACAGTTCTTCACCGAGAAGAGGGCGGAGAGGGAGGAGAGGAGGGCGAAGCGAGCCGCCTATCGCGAGGACAGGCGATGCGGAAGGCGGACGCTAAATTCAACATCGCGCTAGGAGATGCGTCATCCTGGGACTCAAACGATGAGCGATTCCTTGATGCCTACATTCAGACGTCGGAGGAGAGGATGACGAGTAGTAGTAATTTTTCGTTTTATCTATCTATCATAGGAGGAGGCTATGAACTAGCTATGAACTATCTATGCATAAGGTGGCTATGTGTGGACTATTTATCGTTTGTACTATCGGAGCCAAATGTGTATCGAATCATAGTACAAAAAAGAAGAAATATAGCGCGTCTACTGGAGCGGCTCGGATGCGCTTTATTTTGCGGCGGCTGCTGGAGCCAACGCACCGCTGCGCGCAAAAACTGGCGATCCGCGCACTGCAAATGAGTTTTCAGCACACCGCGCGTAGCGCGGCTGTTGGAAATGCTCTTAGGACGTGTTTGGTTGCCCGCGTTGATTTTGGTTGCATTGCGTGTGATTTTCAGGCCCGACGGAGAAAAAAATAGCCTATAAACCATGATCTACACATAGTTTGGTTGCTTGTATATAGGTTAACTGCATGAGAGCATTTACAGTCGGACTTTGCAAATCAGACCCCTCAAAAGCCTACGGACACATCCGCGGATACTGACCGGGCCCTCCCTAAATCCGCACCTCCACACTCGCGTATCTCATAACCAACACCCTATATCCATACAAATTCATGCAACGTAGTACGTAGATCACCAAACGATCAAAATCGACAGGAAACAGACATATAAACCGATACCAAACGGGCATAATTCACATAAAAAACACCAAACGGGCATAGTTCACACAGTTCCACGATTCGACACATTGTAACTACATACTAGAACTGGATTATATAAAAGAAGAGGGCGAGCTTCACAACTTCCTCATCGGCCCTTTGCCCGGCGCTACTGTAGGCATCCGCAGCAGGAGGTTGGTCGACGTCGGAGTCGGGCCCGTCGGAGGAGGAGGAATCGAGGATGACGATGTAGCCTTGCAAGCGTCGGACCATGCGATCTTGCTTGCGCTTGAGCTTGGCCACCCTCGCCGCCTCCGCCGTTGTCGCCCCCGCCTCCCGCTCGGATTGCTCAATGTCGAGCGGGAGTTGCTTGGCGTTGATCCCCCGAAGCCGCTGTGCATCCTTCTACGCCATGGTAAGTGACCGATGGTACACCCACTGGAGGAGACGCTCCTTCTCGCCGGGCACCGGCATCACGCGGAGGCGATGGGCGGACTGCGAAGCCACATCGAACCCGCCACCACATCTTCCTTGCCCTCTGTCTCTCATGAGGGGCGGCGTGTCCCTTCGGATCTGGAGTCCGCATCCGCAGCGCAAGTAGAGCAGGCACTAGAACCCACCGATGCCCACGCGGAGCAGCGGGCGGAGGTGGAGGAGGCCGTCGGGCGGGCGGAGCGGATTGGGCAGGCCGCGCAGATCCGCGCGCAGGGTGGGAAGGGCCGCATCGGCGCTACGGCGACGGGCGATAGGAGTCGTCGCACCAGACCCGGAGCTGCCGCTGGTATCAATCTGCGAGCGCTCAAGCACGACATGGAGCACCAGCTCGTACTCGTCTCTGGAGCTGTCGTCGAGTGGCTTCCGATGCTTGGCATGCTCACCAGTGCAAGGGATTGGACGGATTGGGAAAAGGGGAGCGTCGGGGAGCAGAGCTAAGCAAAGCGAAGTGGGCTAGGTTTGCTTCGGAGGAGGGTTTTGTGGGGTCGGGTGGGCCAGTGGTGGGCCGAGCTGACGTGGCGGACACGCCTTGGCCCCCTCATATCTGCTCGGGCGTTTGTCCGCGGTTTGAGAGCTACGGTTAGGTTGGCTTTTTGTGACCGGTTAGTGACCGGACGGCCTGCCTGGGCGTTTGAGACATGTTTGAGAGGTCCGGCTGTAGATGCTCTGAGGGAACTAAATTTAACCCGCCTTTTGGTTGGTCGCATTGCATTAGGCGCACATATCACACACTGTTTGATTGCAACCTGTATAAGGTGTTGTCACCACTTCTCACTAGTGGTGACCTTACCACAGACGATCTGAACAGTTTCACTCCTAGCTACGATTTATAAAGAGGGGAACATCATAAAATTCAAGGAGCAAGATACAATTCATCACAAAAATTAGAGCGAGAGCATCATATGATCCAACTATATTAACAGAACTCATGATACAATCAAGATCGGAATCTTTCAGGAACATGGGAGAAAGAGATCAAACACATATCTACTTGTACATACCCTCAGCCCGAGGATGAACTACTCACACATCACCATGAGAATGGAGATATAGTTGTTGGTGATGATATGACGGAGATGTCCCTGGCAGCACTCTCGCACTACTAGAGGAGAAGGGGAAGGGGACCTCCTCTTTCTTCTTCTGCCTTGGCCCTTCGAGAAAAGAGGGAATCTCCCCCTAAACCGAATCTCTCTTGTTTGTCTTGTTTTCGGTACTATTTTCCCGAGCATCATTTCTTTTATAGATGGAGATCCGTAACCCCAACCAGACTAAAATTTTAAAAAACTAATATCTTTCTTGCGGCAAAGAAGGTAATCAACTGACATAGGGGTCTCCAACACGACCCCCTCATGTGGCCAGGGGATGGTCGCACTGGTTGGCCATGTGGGGGCCCTTGTGGCTCCCCTGGCTCCAATATTTTAGCTATGGGACTCTTTTGTTCCATAAATAATTAACAAAAAATCAGGTCATTCTGGCTCTGTGATTTTTTCACCTAAAAACACCAAACAATAGAAACATGAACTGGCCTTCGACACTGATTAATAGGTTAGTCCAAATAAATATTATGCCAAAAACTTAAATAAAGCATGAATACTTCATAAACTATGTACATGTTTGAGACGTATCACACACCAAGACCCAAAGCTAGCAAGTCTGTCACGACTACTGAAGCGGGGAAGGGAGACACAAAAGGCATCCAAGTTGGAGCACGTAAACGACACAGTACAATGGCTACCCACTCTCTCCTTCCTTCCTTTCTACTTCCTCAACTTCGTCTCACCAATGCCACTCCTCTAGGAAAGAACTACTTATTTTGAAGTTAGATTTTGAGAAAGCATTTGACACAGTTGAACGTTAAACCATCAAAGAAATCATGATTGCTAGAAGTTTTGGCCCATGTGGCTAATGTGGATGGACATGATCTTCTCATACGTCCTTCTCAACGGGGTCCTTGGCAAACAATTTTGTGTAAGAGAGGAGTCAGACAAGGGGATCCTCTATCTCCCCTTCTCTTTGTATTAATTGTTGATCTCCTACAATCCCTCCTAAATACTGCCATACAACATGCTCTCATCAGTCAGCTTATTGTCACACCACACTGCCCAGATTTTTCAGTGATCCACTATGCTGATTATACTGTTATGATTATGTCTGCTTACACATTTTAGTTGGAACAAGTTAAAAACCTTCTCATGCACTATTTTTTCTACACAAGCCCAAGGGTTAACTTTGATAAGCCAGTGATGGTTCCAATTAGTACTAGACACGAGAAGATTCAAACATTGTATGGTTCCTTTGGATGCAAAGTAGGCAGTTTCCCCTTTACTTATCTGGGCCTGCCTTTGGGATTGGCCAAACCAAGAATTGAAGAATTTCTTCCTATTATGCAAAGGATTGAAAAGAGACTAGCTGGCTACTCCACCCTACTATCATATGGAGACAAGTTGACTCTCATCAAGTATGTGTTCTCTAGCTTGCATGTCTTCTTCATGTGTAGTGTAGCTCTTCCTGTTGGGGTTTGGAGCAAATCAACAAGTATCCAAGACACTACTTCTGGGGGAAATATGACATGGAAGATAGAGGTTGTCTCATGGGATTAGGTTTGATTGTCAAAATATCAAGGTGTCCTGGGATTTTGAACTCGGCCACTCATAATAAGTGTCTATTGATGAAACACCTCCACAAGTTCTTCAATGAGAATGATCTTCCTTGGGTTCCGCTAATTTGGCACTCATGCTATGTTGATAGATGTGTGATGGATAGACCACTTGGATCTTTTTGGTGGAAAAGTTTACTTAATCTTGTTCCTCGGTATAAACATATGTACAAGGCAACTATTGAGAAGGGTAATTTGGTTACGCCATGGTAGGATGATTGGGGGACTAGCACTATTAAAGAACTATATCATGAGATATACTCTTTTACCCTCAACCATCCCATTTCTGTCGAGAGGGTTCATGGTTTCCTAGTATCATTTTGCACACTTTTATACACCACTTTCAGAACAGGCTCTTTGACATTTTCAGACCCTCCAAAACATTATGCAAGCTATTCAATTAACTGATTTTTTTTGAAAAGGAGGATGATCTCGGCCTCTGCATCTGGGAAATGCATGTAGCCACTTTATTAATTAATTATTCACAAAGACCTTAGAAAGTAATACATCAATATGTCTAAAGCCGCCTGTCAGTGTCAAAACCGGCGGGTCTCCGGTAGGGGGTCCCGAACTGTGCGTCTAAGGCTAATGGTAACAGGAGGCGGGGGACACGATGTTTACCCAGGTTCGGGCCCTCTCGATGGAGGTAATACCCTACGTCCTACTTGATTGATCTTGACGATATGAGTATTACAAGAGTTGATCTACCACAATATCTTAGAGGCTAAACCCTAGAAGCTAGACTATGATTATGATTGTCCTCGTCCTACGGACTAAACCCTCCGGTTTATATAGACACCGGAGGGGGCTAGGGTTACACAGTGTCGGTTATAGAGAAGGAGATCTACATATCCGAATTGCCAAGCTTGCCTTCCATGCAAAGGAGAGTCCCACCCGGACACGGGACGAAGTCTTCAATCTTGTATCTTCATAGTCCAACAGTCTGGCCAAAGTATATAGTCCAACAGTCTGGCCAAAGTAGATTTTCTTCGGCATTGCAATGCGGGTTCCTTCTCCGAATACTCCATAGAAGATTTTGAACACAAGGATCGTGTCCGGCTCTGCAAAACAAATTCCACATACCACCGTAGAGAGCACAATATTCCACAAATCTAATCTGCTGACAACTTTTTTATAGCGTGACATCATGCCACGGCCCGGTCATTATTCAAACCGTTTTTCAACCAGCCACTGCACATATTGCGAGGCGGTTTCCTTGGCACGTCTTGTCGAAGCAGAGATCATGTCCCCTTATCACGGGATCCTCATCAATACGGGTGTGGGTAACCCAACCGCGCCATCAATCGCGAAGCTTGGGGAATAAGCGATTTTACGGGGCGAGTGGGGAGGCGCACAGTTTCTACCGCCTTTATAAAGAGATAAGGATTCCTCTTTTGCACCCATGCCTTCTTCTTCCTTCGCTCATCCATTCTTGCACGCTCGAGCTCCAGCGCCCAAGTTCTCACCTTCTCCGTAAAGCCATTCCAAACATGTCCGGAGCGGGAGGCAAGTGGATGGCCTCCTCCGTTAAGGAGGAGGACATCACGAAGCTCCGGGAGGCCGGATACTTGGCCGCAGACATCGCGCACTGGCTCCCAAACGCAGGGGAGATCGTCCCTACTCCGGAACCCCACGAGAGGGTTGTGTTTCTTGCCCACTTCGTCCGCGGACTGGGATTTTCTCTCCACCCATTTGTCCGCGGGCTCATGTTTTACTATGGGCTAGATTTCCATGATCTGGCCCCCAATTTCATCCTCAACATCTTGGCGTTTATCGTCGCGTGCGAGGCCTTCCTCCGCATCAAGCCCACTTCGGCCTGTGGCTGAAGATCTTCAACGTGAAGCCAAAGATAGTGGCCGGCCAGCAGGCAGAGTGCGGAGGCGCCATGGTGGGCAAGATGCCCAACGTCATCTGTCTCAAAGGCTCCTATGTGGAGACCCTGAAGGGGTGGCAATCGGGGTGGTTCTATATCACCAAGCCGCGCGACTCCAACTGGGCGGCGGCCCCCGAATTTCAATCTAGCATCCCCATGCGGCTTACCTCCTGGAAAAGGAAGGGTTTAGCCTGGGGTGAGCCAGCGGAGCTGACCGGACTCCAGAACTGTGTCAAAAATATGATAAGCAAGAAAATCAAGCTTGTCAACGTGGTCCAGGTCATGCTCTTCCGTCGGATCCTTCCGTGTCAAAGACGGGCATTCAATATGTGGGAGTTCGACCCGGCCGAACACCAAACGTTGCGAGAGCTCTTCGACACGACGCACAAAGACGTCTGGAAGGTGTTGTTCAAGGCCGCTGAGGTGCCTCCTCCCATTACCGAGGATCACGGACTCAGCGCAAAGGGCCGCGCCAATCAGGTAAGCTATCTGTATTTCACAAGATGCGCCTTTCCCAGTATGTTCATGGGAGGAATCTAAGCCTCCACGTTGATTTAACAGGACTGGGTAGCGATAGCGGAGCGGATCAACTGTCCAGCTCCACTACCTGAAGATCCAACAACAGCTCTCTTAACGAAGATGCTGTTTCTGGTGCCCTACGAGGTGCCGGAGAAGAAGGCCAAGAAGAAGGCCACTGGGACCAGGAAAGGTCTCTGGCGCAAGGTTGTGTCAGACTCATCGTCCGAAGACACCGAGGCGCGCTCCTCCAACGAAAACAAGGAGAAGGAAGAGGAAAGTCCTCCCCCCCCCAACCGGGGGGGGGGGGGGACAAGAAAAGGAAGGCCGCCCTGTCTGGGGAGGGCGAAGGATCCAAGAAGGGGAAGACCCTCCCTCCGGACCACTCCACAACAGCTGCCTACAGCAACGACGAGTGGCTGCCCAGGGACAAGCCCCTGGCGAAGTCGTAAGTATCCGGATGCCATAATACTTCCGGCATGTTTTGCTTTATTGCTTCTTATCATGTTAAATATGATCGTGCAGCCCGTCCAATGCCCGCATCGACTTATCCTCCTCGAAGGGGTCTTTGAGTGCGTCGGCGATGAACATTGATTCGCTCACGACGGCCACCACCCCCCGGCCCGCGGACGACTCCGAGGTGTTGTCTCAGAGGATACCGGGCCAGGGGGGACTGTTCTGGAGGCGCCCCAAGGCGAAATCCCCGATGCTGGGCACATGGGGGAAAGACCCCCATGAATTCTGATGAGGGGGGCCGCAGCAAGTTTGGCCCCCAGTTGGATACTGCGCCGGAACCTCCAGTGGTTCCGGATTCAGGCTAGCAACCCCTCGCTAAGGGGGGCGAGCCGTCTATGCTGATGACCTCTGTCCATCAAGAGGCATCGGACAACTTGCTAGAAGCGCTTCAGGGCGCTTCCATTGATGAAGAACACCGTACTCTTATGAGTACGGTGATCGCGAAGGTTCGGTCCGCCAAAAGCGGATTGACCGAAGCCTGCGCCAGCCTCCTAACAGGCTATGAGGTAAGTAATTAAATTATGAGAAAATATCACAGTATAGACAGTAGCCCCTGATGCTTTGTTTGGTGTTCGGAAAGAAAGGCCGAACAAAGGATCAAATAACATCCACAGGATTCTAATCATATTATGTCTATGTGAATAAGCAGACGTCGCTGCTGGCCGCTACCGCCCGCACTGTGGAGGTCTCCGGACTGAAGCGGGACCTCGGGCGGGCTGAGGAAGAGCTTGGCCTTGTGAAGAGGCAGCTCGAGGAGAACAAAGGTAAGCGATACCCCGTCCGTGTGTCATATAAAGGAAAAATTGTTGATGCTAATAGAAGCATCATGAATTTTAATAGGGGCCACGACCGAGGTGGCCGCCCTTAAGAAGGCGCTGTTCGAGGCCGAAGACAAAGCGGCCATGCAGCGCACCGAGCGCGAGAAACAGGAGGCTCGGGTTGATGAGGTCCAGCAAGAGCTCCAGGACTTTGTCAAAAAATTCGAGTCCTTGGAGAGTGACTCCAAAACGCAAGAGTCCGAGCTTGTGAAGGCCCTCCAGAGCACACAAGACGCCAAGGCCGAAGCCCAAAAGGCCCTCCAGGAGATTCAGACGGCCAAGAAGATAGCGGCGGGTAAGGCATTCATTATGCAAAGCAAGCATGTGAAGGAGACTTTCCTTTTACTTACCCGAATTCGGAGCTCTCCAGGAGCGTTAGAAGATCTGCCGCGTAGCATATCGGATGCCGCGGAGTTCTACCATGCCAAAGAAGGGAGCTCGACGGAGAAGTTGTTCTGGTCTCAATATACTCGGACCGAATATCCGATGCCCTTGAGCGACCAGCTGAAGCAACTGGTCGAACTGCACAAGGCGGCCTAACTGGCCATGAAGGACCTCATAGTCCGGCTGTGGCCTGGCGAGCCCCTGCCCAGCAGCTACTTCGGCCTTGTAAAGCGGATGGTAAATGCCTGTCCGCAGCTTGAAGTCATTAAGCGGTCTGTCTGCATTGAAGGTGCGTGCAGGGCCTTTGCTCGTGCGAAAGTGCACTGGGCGAAGATGGACGCCGAGAAGCTGGTGACGGAGGGGCCGCCGGAGGGCAAGGAGCATTGCCACCCCGAAAAGTATTATGATGGTGTCCTGAAGGGTGCCCGCCTTGTGGCGGATGAATGTGCTAAGGATGTAATGTTTGAATGAATGTACTCATGTCATCCTGTAATATGAAAACGAGTTCATGTGCGCTATATAACGCTTGTTGATTTAAAATATTACCTTCTGTGCGGCCGTTTATAAAATCTGAGAGTTGGCCAGTCGTCGGCTTCTGCTCCCATGTAACTAGTACTAGGGTGTTCGGGATAAATATAAACACTCTTTATCCAGATTTTTGGTCCTTTTAAGGAGGTGATTAGCGCATCGAACAAGGCAATCGGACTATACAGCTTTATCATTCTCACTTGGCCATAGAAGTCTACAATTTTTAATTTTGGCGAAGCCCCTAGTATTCGGAAGCCGAACTTGGAGCGCTATACACGCCTAAATCAGACAAGGCCGATTCCTCGCCCCAAGCGGAAAAAGTCTTTAAGGATTTGAAACCTCTCGAACAGCGACCAGCTCTCACCGCATCATGACAGTCAGTTTTCGGCTTTCTCTACTAAGGTGCTCGTCCGGAAGAACCGGGACACAATCGCAGTAGTTCTCCCTGTGCTACCTTAGCCAATATAGCGGAACGTAAGGTACCAAAACATGGGAGCCGGGCAAACCCAACTATTGACCCAAGACATGATTCGGAGCTGATGCATATAATGCTATAAGTTCAGGGTGCCGCACTGTCGAAAGTGTTCGGACTTTTCTTGCCGTATTATTGGGTACCCTGAAGCCCCTGGCGAGCTGAACGTACCAAAGTGTATGGGTGCAATTTGTAATAAATAAGCAATTAATGGAGAAAGATAAAGGAATGTAAAGCTGGCGTTGTACATTATTTTCCATTTTTTATTTAAATAATATGTCAAAGCGTGTGTATAGAAGTAGTGTGATAAGCAGAATAGGACTATTTGACATGTCCTAGTGTGGGGACCCCGACTCATAAGTCGAGATCACCGAATGCACGTGTACAGTGATCCCAGAGATCAATGCTCAGTGAACACACAGAAGCTGAATAACAAGAGTCTTACATCCATACATACCTTCTACACGAGTAGGACCATTATGGTCAAGTCTTGAGTGTATCATCGCAGCGGAAATCTTCAATAACAACTTGGACCCATGCCATCTGCCTTAACCCTACAGGCATTCTGACTGGGAAGCGTCCTAGCTCACATGTTCGTCACCGAATTATTCTTCATCATATCCTGTTCTTTCATGTCTGGCCAATAAAATAACCAGTGGCAAGCCAATGAGTACTTTGAATGTACTCGCAAGCAACCCATGTTTTGGTTCAAGATACAACAATGCATGATATAGGTAAATTTTTGCAGAAAGCTAGTTTTGAGTGCAATGACATGTTCAACAACTTGTAAGACATGCATCAAGAGAATTCAAGTAACCATGAGGACAGGTTACAGATATCAACATAAATAGAGTGGGCACCAACCCATCTCAATCACGTCAAGTCCTTTGACTTGACCCAAGTAGATCTTCCCACTTATCCAAACACACACTGGTTTGTAAACATGTGGACGTAGCCCAAGAGTGGTTACCCAACTGTCCTTGACCATGGACACGGCTATTCGAATAGTTTTACACTCTGCAGAGGTTGCACACTGTACCCACAAGATCCGGGGAACTTCCGTGTCATCCACGACCCGCGATACCTCAAGTACCCGGGGTAAGCACCTGATCACTACCTTTCCCTAGACGACACTAACATGGAGTCCACTCGATTGGTAGTAACCCCCGTGCCCAACATTTCACATCATAAAGTTGTGGAGCCTCGCTCCCATATTCATCACATACCACAAGCACGGGGTACCAACGGTGTGTCCGGTGCCCTGTGAAAATAGTCATGGCCGCCCTACCTGGCACGACCCCGTCCCGAGAGAGCGCACCAACAACTCTCCCGTCACTAGTAATGCGGGCTCCAAGCTAGTATCTGTCTAGGTAATCAATAATGCCCTTTCCCATATAAGGGTAGAGTGGCTGCGCATGTAAGGTTGGAATAACGGTCGCAACTTAAACCAATCCGTTTTGAAAACAACACACACTTGCCTCGGTACACCACTTCGTCATCAAGTGGTTACCCATCTCATCATCTCCCTCGGGCATAAGTGGCACCCGACGGGGTTTTCGAAAAAGTCTTTTGAAAATACTTTGTCTCCATCACCATGCATATTCCCGTCCCTTTTTGCGTAGCACTACTTTAGCATCCTATCTACTCCCACCGTCATAACCCTCATAAGAAGGTAGGGTCATGCACAATGCAAGTATCAACGAGGAAGTATGGTGGCAAACAATCAAAGTGGATACCACCTCATCATGATTCCGTTGCAACAACAATATGGTGCTATATGACTTGCATAAAAAGGGTTTCATAGACATGGTCAATGGGCTGCTTGCCTGTTTTAACAAATCTTCGAGGTCTTCAAATATCTCTGGTCCAACTCCGAGCATTTCGTCTACTTCGTCAACTATCGTCGAAAGCAACCATAATAAGCAACACAACGAGGCAGGAAATAAAAGTGCTCTAAAAATATGAGTTGGACTTTTCTGGGATACCTCTGGTCAAATGAGGGATGACCAAAGTGGTTTCATTAGGATTTGATCAATGGACATCTCTGAACATTTCAACATGATGGAATCAAGGGATTAATGGGTTTGCAAGAAGTGTACAGAAATATATTTTTGAAAAATGAGCAAAGGCACCCATTTAACAAAGGATGATTTTTGAAGCATCTAGGAATTGGTTTCACTGGATTTGGAGTTGAGATGATTTTCCTATGAATTTGCAAAGTTGGCTATATATAAAGAAATAGACCATTATTTGAGGTGATACAGAAAGTATTAGTAAAAATGTTCAAAAACTAAGTTATGACTTTAGAAGCATCTAGGGATTTGAATCATAGCATTTGGATCAATATCGAGCTCTTTGTGATTTTCTAAAGTTCATCACAGAAATAGGAAAAATGGGATTTGATAAATATCTGTGAAGAAAAGGTCTCTGGAAAAATGTGCAAATAGCACCATGTGATAGATCATGAATTTATGAACTACTACAAATTTGAATCATCAAATTTGGTGTCCATTTGAATTGTTTATGGATTTTATAAGTTTCTGGAAGAAAAGAAAAAGACAAAGGAAGGGGGGCGTTATACCTATGCGGTGAGCTGGGTGCAGCATAGTGCCTCAGCGCACTGGGCCGGCCCAGTGGCTCGGCTGCATGCACGTAGGCGGCCACATCAAAGGCGTGTTTCTGGTGGTGCGCTTTTGCTCGAGGAAAGCAAGCCCGGCCAAAGCCGTTTCCACTTAAATGGGCGGGGCCCTCCCGCTAGGTCGCTGACGCGCGGGGCCTAGTGCCCAGGCCGTCTCCTTCCTCCCGCTCTAGCAGAGCAGAGGCAGGGGAGGCGAGGCCGAGCGGCGCCGGCGCTCTCCCCGGCGGCACCGACCACCTCCGTGGGCGCCCGGCACACCGGCGTGCTCGGGGGAGTGTGACACATCCTCCGAGGTACTCCACGGGCGCGGGGGCGGTCTGAGGTGAGCGCCCCGTCGTCCATGGCGGAGGAGGCCGACGGCGAGATTCAGCACGGCGAGGCAGACGCGGGGAGGAGGAACTGGAGCTTGGGGTGAGTCAGTGGTGGTGATGATAGGGCGCTGGAGTGGCTAGGTGGGAGAGAGAGTGGCTGAGGCGCCCGGATTTTGGCGGAGGTCCACGGCTTGGCTCCGGCCTTGGAGAAGGACGGAGGACACGAGAAGAGGAATGGCTTGGTCCAGAGGATGCTCGGGAGGGAGAGGGAGCAAATGGAGCAGCGAGGAGGGTCTGGAACGGCCTTATATGGCGAGGCCACGGTTCACCGTAGACGCGGCGCACGGGTGGCCGCGGCAATGGCTCGGGAGGCCAGGAGAGAGGGCGAGGGGCTGTCTACGGTGTCCGTGGGAGTTGAGTGGGGCGCTAGGAAGAGAGAGAGGGAGCGGGGAGAGGCTCTGGTGCTCGCGCGTGCGAGGCCGGGCATTGGCCGAGCCGGGCGGCCCTGGGCACGCGCCGCAGGAGGTGAAAGAGAGGAAGAGACGAGGGGGACTGCACGGTGGCATGTTGCGGACATCGAGGCACCTCGACTGGCATGAGGGGGAGCCTCGAGGTGGTCGGGGGACGCGGCGTCAACGGTCGGGAGCACGCTGACGTGCTCCAGAGCGCGCAAATGGCCGGCATCCGCAGCTTTTTCGCGCGTCCTCACGCGCCCACTTGTGTCTAGTGGCTGCAGGGGGGAGTAAACAATGTGACAATGGCATTGGATGCCCTGGGGATCCACTGGAGTGAGGAGGGAGGTTGAGAGAGAGAGAAATGGTGCTGTCCAGAGAGGGAAAAAGAGCTTTTCACCCCCATAATCATGGCTCCTCGGGCAGGGAAAGATGCAAGGGTTAGGGGAGGACCAGATGATGCTGTGGGAGAAAGATTAGCTCATGGAGATTAGTGGAAATGGCCAAAACCTGCATTTTAAATTTCTGCCAGAAGGTGTTTGATGGTAGTTTGGGCAAGCAAATGGATCCCACTTGACATGAGAATCAACAGGATCAAATGGCATATATAATTGGGGATGATCACCAAGTTTGATCTCATTTCAAGAAAGTTGCCAATGTAACTTTGGCAAACCCTAGAAATTAGCAGAAATGAACTTGTGTAGATCTAGTTGAGCAAATCACTTATCCTTGATGCACCACTTGGTGTAGTGTCATCATTTGAGGTTCTGAACACGCCCACAAAAGTTGAGATCAAAAGGAGAAAGTTTCCAATGTAGAGTTGTTCAAATTTGGTTCTGGACAGGAAGGGTTTTGGGGAACTTTGATCAAGTTAACTTGTTCTCCAACTTGTGCCACTTGGTCTAGATGAATAATTAGAACATTTGAGCATGTTCACAAGGTTTGAGAACATTTGGAAATGTTTGGAAATGTAAAGTTGCTCAAACTTCAAAATGGACAGAAATGGTTATGAGGGGATTTCATGGAGTTATACTATTCTCCATGACATGATACTTGTCAAGATCATCAAACATGTCATATTTGACATGCTAGAATTTTCTTGGAATTTTTGGAGAATATTTCCTTTGTAAATATTTCAAAAGCTTGAAATATCCAGAAAGGGTTTTTGAGGGATTTGACCAATATTTTGAACATGACCATGTGTTGAAACTCTTATATATGGACAATATATGTCCACTGAGTTTCCCTGATTTTTGTCAAATATTTTTAAAACAATAAGATAATTTTTCCCTATTAAAGACCATTTCTGGCCTTAAGAAAAAGCTTTTAAATAAAATAGGAAAATAACCTTTAAAATTATATTTTTGTGGTTTCTGGGTATCCTATATCTAATAGGAGTCAAATATATTTTTGGAAAGATTTTTACTTCCCTTAATTAAGTACTTGCAGTGCAAACCTCAATTCAGGGGTTTTTGAAAAACTAATTTTAGAAAATACTTTTTGGCCAAATTAATTTTACAAGAAATTATTTTTATGTCCTATACACATGGCATGATCATTGGGAAAGGTTTTTGGAGCAAGGAGATGAAGTATAGAAGTTGGAGGATTTATTTGATTTTTAGAGCACTTGCAAACAGCAAACAAAAATCCAATCAAGCAAAGTCCAAAACACTCAAAAGTTTTTGTCAAAACACGTTTTATCATGATTTATTAGCTTAAGTGTTGTGGCATGAAAATCAGGGTGTGATAGACCTACCCCCCTTACAAGAATCTCGTCCCCGAGATTCCCAAACTAGGCGTGGAAAGGAATATGAAAACTGGATCCAG
This sequence comes from Triticum timopheevii, assembly GCA_963921465.1. NCBI lineage: Eukaryota > Viridiplantae > Streptophyta > Magnoliopsida > Poales > Poaceae > Triticum > Triticum timopheevii. Next base: position 215,987,038 of record OY997268.1, read on the forward strand.
GGTAGTCTTCAAGTCCTCATGTTGCTTCTGCTTCCGTGTAGTGCTCCATTGAGCTTGAAGTACTTGATGGTGTGGCTTCGTGTATGATGCTCTTCTTGATCCAGGTTGCTAATGGGTAGCTCGCGGTAGGTTAGCTCGGGCTAGGGGTCGATGGCTCGGTGGTTAATGCCCTCGTAGAGATCGGGCAAGTTAGGAAGTTGGAAACACTTCCGGGGTTGTGATGCATGGAAAGCATTGTGCACACCAGGTAGCTCAGGTGGCAACTCCAGCTGATAACTGTCTTCTCTTCGTCTCGTAGTGATCTCAGAGGGGGTTGTTACATCTTGGAGTGATCTCGAAGGGGGCCGATGAATCTTGGTGTGGGTCTCCTTGTCATGGAAATGCTTGGTTCCTTAGAGAGGAGTGGCTTGCAGATACACCTGGTCTTTGACGCGGATGTTTACTTCTTGATGATGGTGGTAGTTCTTCCTCCTTGGCATGGTGGTCTTCAAATGTTCCCGGACTAGCTGAACGGCTCTTCTTCTGTCTTCGGGTGGACAAGTAGGTCACCAAATGATGATGACAACTATCTTGTCTAAGCACTCCATGAATACTTTGTTCACGGGGTACATAAAGTGGGATGGGGCATCGATGGTGGTCATGGTTGAGTTTTGGCCAAGGTCTTCTCGACCTAGAGTCAAGCCCATGGTCACGATCCGTCCATGTTGTGGCTTGGTAGGGCTTAAGGGTTTCAGGGATTCCAGGGTGCGAGTGAATGTTTATCATCCCATCCTTGAGCATAGTTCCTGAGATGCCAATAGTTCTACCTAGTCCTTCAAACAAATGACCTTATATCGCCGAAAGCATCATTTTGTATAGGTCAATTCCAATCATCACTCATGCTATTATCATCCTCATGACTCTCGGAAGGAGGTCTAACAAAATCATATATGTCTACAATCCCCAAACTCATATGTATGTCTACCCCTAAAAATCCATGGGTAGAACATATAAGCTGCTAAGCTTGAACGTGACAATCCAAGTGCTCAGCCTGTTCTTCCAAGGTCTAAGATAGAGCACCTCTATCCTAAGGAAACACGTCGTAAGCCACTCCAAAATCTTGTTTCCTTCCTATGAATCAACTCCAACAACCCATTAACTACACCAATAATTACATGATCCAGTAGTTCTTCAAATCCAATCTCTATGGTGTTCCACACGATCTTCTAATGTCCTATAATCCGCAAATATTGGGAAGGCTACCTTACTATAGTCATTCCACCAATTTCCATTATCATGGTCAAGTAAACTCCAAGGTCAAGCTCATATAGAACCCTAAATCAACCCTGACAATTAATCCAATCTCTTAGTTTATTGTCCACTGAGAACATGGTATCGTGTTCGAGATCATCAGTCTAAACCCAAATTACTCCGAACCATGTAAAATTACTCTGCATCCATACTCCACTAGGGTAACCTATTTAATCCAAATCTCATGTCCCGCGAGAATTTCTACACTTTTCCCTCAAGTCATTATCGTAATATCAACTATCACCTATCAATATCCCCTGCCTAAGACAAATCCAAATACTTACAATTATCCTACTAAATCCACTTTACTCAGGGGTAATGAAAGCTATGCTAATCTATACTCATGATCCCACCAAGTTCGTCTGCCAACATGGTAGCCTTATAATCCACCAAAGAGTCTCAGATAATTCCTCAAAGTCATTGATACAAACTCACCAAGTCAGTTGTCCTCTGTTCCTATATCCTCTGATTGGTCCTCCCTATGGCATCGTCAGTTTTAGTGCTATATTAGGATGATAATGTGCTCGTTCACTATGTCCACTAGTTCCCTAATGAACCCAGTGATAAGCAAGGTGACGGAGGCTTAACAGGTTCTCTGGCAATTCTGTAGGTTAAGCACATGGTTAAGGATTCAAGATGGGGTATCTTATGAAGTCTCGAAGGGTCTAGGAATGGGTTCCTAATCTTGAGGAGTAGACATAACGCTACTGGGTTGCACTTGGTCGAGGAGGCTGCAACAAAAGTCTCCAGTGCTCGTTGGTTGTCGAAGTAGAATCCTCGGTGTACCTTGTCTTGCCGGTCTTTGGTTGAGGAGAGAGAGATGAGAGGGAAAAGTAGCATAGAGGAGGGGGATGCCTAAAGGGGATTCTATAGTGCTAGTGCAAACAAACAGGTGCAAAGAGGGCCAAACAAAAGAAACAAGGTGAGGAAGGTGATATAGTCGCATACTTGTCGCCTAGGGCAAAAGTGCGACCTATATCAAAACACAAACAAATAAAAACAAGCAACACACAATCATTGTTCTATTCGAACTATCATACGGACTTGACTGCGCATAGGGGGTACACGACTCATCCTACCCTAGGGGTTCTCGGACTCAGTAGTCGTGCCTTGTGCCTCATGCAGTCTTCTGAGTTTTCCTCAGGTGTTGCTATGTCTCTTGTGGTTGTTTGATGAAACAATCCGGGTTGAGGCTGAAGATTCTTCAAAAACTTCTCGCCTGTTGAAGTGATGGGGTGAAGGTGGCTCTCGTAACTGGCATTGACTGGGTCTTCTATTGTCTTCTTAATCACGACGATCCCTTTTTGTCTTCTAAGCCGTCGATGGTACCAGGTAGGTAATACTTTATGCAATGACATTATCAGGTCGTAATAGAGGTCCATTCATGTCAGTTACATTGATGACAACATCGACACCAAGAGCAGGGGATGAGGAGAACCGTTTTCCTACTCACTATGGTGAGGCGGACCAAATGGCTAGGTTCTCATCCATCGGTGGCTGCCGATACAACAACGGTAGTGATAGGGTTACTCTATTAGCGATGTATATCATGATCTTGCATATTCTATGCCCTGATCATCATAGGCTAAGGTTGCATCATCTTGGGGCAGTGTCAAGGGTGTCACCATCTCCTGGGTCTTCAGGTCCTCATTCCTCGAGGATGTATCTTCTGTTGGTATCGTCTTGTTGTGATGTCGCCAATCTTGTGTTCAGGAGATGTGGGTGAATGTCTGGCAAGGCATCTTCCTTCTAGATTATCCACGAGGATTACAAGGAATCCAGTGGTCAGGGGCATAAGGGTTCTAGCGACCAAAGGTTTTGAAGGGGAAGAGATCAATAAGGAAAGTATACCTTAGTTTTCGAAAAACTGTGAAGGGAAGAGAGGTACAGATAGTTTTGAAAACTAGTAGAAGTTTTGGAAATAGTTTTACCCTAACTAACGACCATGCTAACTAAGGCTTCCTACAGTCAGGATGGCTCTGATACCAGCTCTGTGGGGACCCCGACTCATAAGTCGAGATCACCGAATGCACGTGTATAGTGATCCTAGAGATCAATGCTCACTGAACACACAGAAGCTGAATAACAAGAGTCTTACATCCATACATACCTTTTACACGAGTAGGACCATTATGGTCAAGTCTTGAGTGTATCATCACAGCGGAAATCTTCAATAACAACTTGGACCCATGCCATCTGCCTTAACCCTACAGGCATTCTGACTGGGAAGCGTCCTAGCTCGCATGTTCGTCACCGAAGTATTCTTCATCATATCCTGTTCTTTCATGCCTGGCCAATAAAATAACCAGTGGCAAGCCAATGAGTACTTTGAATGTACTCGCAAGCAACCCATGTTTTGGTTCAAGATACAACAATGCATGATATAGGTAAATTTTTGCAGAAAGCTAGTTTTGAGTGCAGTGACATGTTCAACAACTTGTAAGACATGCATCAAGAGAATTCAAGTAACCATGAGGACAGGTTACAGATATCAACATAAATAGAGTGGGCACCAACCCATCTTAATCACGTCAAGTCCTTTGACTTGACCCAAGTAGATCTTCCCACTTATCCAAACACACACTGGTTTGTAAACATGTGGACGTAGCCCAAGAGCGGTTACTCAACCGTCCTTGACCGTGGACACGGCTATTCGAATAGTTTTACACTCTACAGAGGTTGCACACTGTACCCACAAGATCCGGGGAACTTCCGTGTCATCCACGACCCGCGATACCTCAAGTACCTGGGGTAAGCACCCGATCACTACCTTTCCCTAGACAACACTAACATGGAGTCCACTTGATTGGTAGTAACCCCCGTGCCCAACATTTCACATCATAAAGTTGTGGAGCCTCGCTCCCATATTCATCACATACCACAAGCACGGGGTACCAACGGTGTGTCCAGTGCCCTGTGAAAACAGTCATGGCCGCCCTACCTGGCACGACCCCGTCCCGAGAGAGCGCACCAACAACTCTCCCGTCACTAGTAATGCGGGCTCCAAGCTAGTATCGGTCTAGGTAATCAATAATACCCTTTCCCATATAAGGGTAGAGTGGTTGCGCATGTAAGGTTGGAATAACGGTCGCAACTTAAACCAATCCGTTTTGAAAACAACACACACTTGCCTCGGTACACCACTTCGTCATCAAGTGGTTACCCATCTCATCATCTCCCTCGGGCATAAGTGGCACCAGACGGGGTTTCCGAAAAAGTCTTTTGAAAATACTTTGTCTCCATCACCATGCATATTCCCGTCCCTTTTTGCGTAGCACTACTTTAGCATCCTATCTACTCCCACCGTCATAACCCTCATAAGAAGGTAGGGTCATGCACAATGCAAGTATCAATGAGGAAGTATGGTGGCAAACAATCAAAGTGGATACCACCTCATCATGATTCCGTTGCAACAACAATATGGTGCTATATGACTTGCATAAAAAGGGTTTCATAGACATGGTCAAAGGGCTGCTTGCCTGTTTTAACAAAGTCTTCGAGGTCTTCAAATATCTCTGGTCCAACCCCGAGCATTTCGTCTACTTCGTCAACTATCGTCGAAAGCAACCATAATAAGCAACACAACGAGGCAGGAAATAAAAGTGCTCTAAAAATATGAGTTGGACTTTTCTGGGATACCTCTGGTCATATGAGGGATGACCAAAGTGGTTTCATTAGGATTTGATCAATGGACATCTCTGAACATTTCAACATGATGGAATCAAGGGATTAATGGGTTTGCAAGAAGTGTACAGAAATATATTTTTGAAAAATGAGCAAAGGCACCCATTTAACAAAGGATGATTTTTGAAGCATCTAGGAATTGGTTTCACTGGATTTGGAGTTGAGATGATTTTCCTATGAATTTGCAAAGTTGGCTATATATAAAGAAATAGACCATTATTTGAGGTGATACAGAAAGTATTAGTAAAAATGTTCAAAAACTAAGTTATGACTTTAGAAGCATCTAGGGATTTGAATCATGGCATTTGGATCAATATTGAGCTCTCTGTGATTTTCTAAAGTTCATCACAGAAATAGGAAAAATGGGATTTGATAAATATCTGTGAAGAAAAGGTCTCTGGAAAAATGTGCAAATAGCACCATGTGATAGATCATGAATTTATGAACTACTACAAATTTGAATCATCAAATTTGGAGTCCATTTGAATTGTTTATGGATTTTATAAGTTTCTGGAAGAAAAGAAAAAGACAAAGGAAGGGGGGGGGGCGTTATACCTATGCCGTGCACTGGGTGCAGCATAGTGCCTCGGCGCACTGGGCCGGCCCAGCGGCTCGGCTGCATGCGCGTAGGCGGCCACGTCGAAGGCGTGTTTCTGGTGGTGCGCTTTCGCTCGAGGAAAGCGAGCCCGACCGGAGCCGTTTCCACTTAAACGGGCGGGGCCCGCCCGCTAGGTCGCTGACGCGCGGGGCCCAGTGCCCAAGCCGTCTCCTTCCTCCCGCTCTAACAGAGCAGAGGCAGGGGAGGCGAGGCCGAGCAGCACCAGCGCTCTCCCCGGCGGCACCGACCACCTCCGTGGGCGCCCGGCACACCAGCGTGCTCGGGGGAGTGTGATGCATCCTCCGAGGTACTCCACGGGCGCGGGGGCGGTCTGAGGTGAGCGCCCCGTCGTCCATGGCAGAGGAGGCCGACGGCGAGATTTAGCACGGCGAGGCAGACGCGGGGAGGAGGAACAGGAGCTTGGGGTGAGTCAGTGGTGGTGATGATAGGGCGCTGGAGTGGCTAGGTGGGAGAGAGAGTGGCTGAGGCGCCTAGATTTTGGTGGAGGTCCACGGCTTGGCTCCGGCCTTGGAGAAGGACGGAGGGCACGAGAAGAGGAATGGCTTGGTCCAGAGGATGCTCGGGAGGGAGAGGGAGCAAATGGAGCAGCGAGGAGGGTCTGGAACGGCCTTATATGGCGAGGCCACGGTTCACCGTAGACGCGGCGCACGGGTGGCCGCGACAATGGCTCGGGAGGCCAGGAGAGAGGGCGAGGGGCTGTCTACAGCGTCCGTGGGAGTTGAGTGGGGCGCCAGGAAGAGAGAGAGGGAGAGGGGAGAGGCTCTGGTGCTCGCGCGTGCGAGGCCGGGCATTGGCCGAGCCGGGCGGCCCTGGGCACGCGCCGCAGGAGGTGAGAGAGAGGAAGAGACGAGGGGGACTGCACAATGGCGTGTTGCGGACGTCGAGGCACCTCGACTGGCGTGAGGGGGAGGCTCGAGGTGGTCGGGGGACGCGGCGTCAACGGTCGGGAGCACGCTGACGTGCTCCAGAGCGCGCAAATGGCTGGCATCCGCGGCTTTTCCATGCGTCCTCACGCGCCCACTTGTGTCTAGTGGCTGCAGGGGGGTAAACAATGTGACAATGGCATTGGATGCCCTGGGGATCCACTGGAGTGAGGAGGGAGGTTGAGAGAGAGAGAAATGGTGTTGTCCAGAGAGGGAAAAAGAGCTTTTCACCCCCATAATCATGGCTCCTCGGGCAGGGAAAGATGTAGGGGTTAGGGGAGGACCAGATGATGCTGTGGGAGAAAGATTAGCTCATGGAGATTAGTGGAAATGGCCAAAACCTGCATTTTAAATTTCTGCCAGAAGGTGTTTGATGGTAGTTTGGGCAAGCAAATGGATCCCACTTGACATGAGAATCAACAGGATCAAATGGCATATATAATTGGGGATGATCACCAAGTTTGATCTCATTTAAAGAAAGTTGCCAATGTAACTTTGGCAAACCCTAGAAATTAGCAGAAATGAACTTGTGTAGATCTAGTTGAGCAAATCACTTCTCCTTGATGCACCACTTGGTGTAGTGTCATCATTTGAGGTTCTGAACATGCCCACAAAAGTTGAGATCAAAAGGAGAAAGTTTCCAATGTAGAGTTGTTCAAATTTGGTTCTGGACAGGAAGGGTTTTGGGGAACTTTGATCAAGTTAACTTGTTCTCCAACTTGTGCCACTTGGTCTAGATGAATAATTAGAACATTTGAGCATGTTCACAAGGTTTGAGAACATTTGGAAATGTTTGGAAATGTAAAGTTGCTCAAACTTCAAAATGGACAGAAATGGTTTTGAGGGGATTCCATGGAGTTATACTATTCTCCATGACATGATACTTGTCAAGATCATCAAACATGTCATATTTGACATGCTAGAATTTTCTTGGAATTTTTGGAGAATATTTCCTTTGTAAAGATTTCAAAAGCTTGAAATATCCAAAAAGGGTTTTTGAGGGATTTGACCAATATTTTGAACATGACCATTTGTTGAAACTCTTATATATGGACAATATATGTCCACTGAGTTTCCCTGATTTTTGTCAAATATTTTTAAAACAATAAGATAATTTTTCCCTATTAAAGACCATTTCTGGCCTTAAGAAAAAGCTTTTAAATAAAATAGGAAAATAACCTTTAAAATTATATTTTTGTGGTTTCTGGGTATCCTATATCTAATAGGAGTCAAATATATTTCTGGAAAGATTTTTACTGCCCTTAATTAAGTACTTGCAGTGCAAACCTCAATTCAGGGGTTTTTGAAAAACTAATTTTAGAAAATACTTTTTGGCCAAATTAATTTTACAAGAAATTATTTTTATGTCCTATACACATGGCATGGTCATTGGGAAAGGTTTTTGGAGCAAGGAGATGAAGTATAGAAGTTGGAGGATTTATTTGATTTTTAGAGCACTTGCAAACAGCAAACAAAAATCCAATCAAGCAAAGTCCAAAACACTCAAAAGTTTTTGTCAAAACACATTTTATCATGATTTATTAGCTTAAGTGTTGTGGCATGAAAATCAGGGTGTGACACCTAGCCAAGGGTAAGCTGCGTATGGGTATATAAAACAGGTATAACGATCGTTATTAGAGACCACCTGGGGATTCCCTTGTACGCCAAAGCTTCTTGTCTCCTTGGCGTGTCCGTCCCGCTATGGGTCCGATAGTTAGGCTCTCCCGATGATAGGGACCTGAAAAGAAAAAGGTGTAAAGATACTCGGATCCTGGGGCGGTTGAGCCGCATTGCGGATCGTGTCATAGCCGTGCCTCCGCCTATGCCCATGGTATTTTGAGTGCGTAATTATGTGCGCGCGACACAAATTTCACCGCTTGACTGGGACTAGGGCGGAGGCCGAATTGCTAGGTGAGCTCTAGACATGCCGGGCGATCTTGTTGCAGGGTACTCCGAACTCGCTTGACGGTGTCCGGGGGCTTTATCGCTGAATGGGCGGTCTGCCTAAGAAGGCCGCTTTGTACTTCTGCTGCGAGGGCCACAATGTGCTCCTCCGTACGGAGCGAGCGCTCTGTGTTTCCATTAACTGTTATAACCTCGCGAGGTCCTGGCATTTTGAGCTTGAGGTATGCATAATGCGGTACCGCATTGAATCTGGCAAATGCGGTTCGTCCGAGCAGTGCGTGATAGCTGCTGCGGAAGGGGACGATATCGAAGATTAACTCCTCGCTTCGGAAGTTGTCCAGAGATCCGAAGACCACTTCCAGTGTGATTGAGCCCGTGAAACAGCCTCTACACCTGGTATGACACCTTTAAAGGTGGTTTTTGTGGGTTTGATCCTTGAGGGGTCGATGCCCATTTTGCGCACTGTATCCTGATAGAGCAGGTTCAGGCTGCTGCCACCATCCATAAGGACTTGTGTGAGATGAAATCTGTCAATGATGGGGTCGAGGACCAATGCGGCTGAACTGCCATGACAGATACCGGTAGGATGGTCCCTGCGATCGAAAGTGATCAGACAAGAAGACCATGGGTTGAACTTTGGGGCGACTGTCTCCATCGCATAGACATCCCTTAGTGCACACTTCCGTTCCTGCTTGGGAATATGGGTTGTGTATATCATATTCACCTTTTCACCTGGGGAGGAAATTTATTCTGTCCTCCTGTGTTCGATGGCCGGGGCTCCTCGTCGTCATCGCTATGCAGCCCCTTTTCCTTGTTTTCGGCATTCAACTTGCCAGCCTGTTTGAACACCCAACATTCTCTATTGGTGTGGTTGGCTGGTTTATCGGGGGTGCCGTGAATTTGACACGAGCGATCGAGTATGTGGTCCAGACTGGACGGGCCCAGATTGTTTCTTTTGAATGGCTTTTTCCGCTGACCGAATTTAGAGCCACTGAATCCGGCATTGACTGTTGTGTCTTCGGCGTTGTCGCCATTGTTGCGACGCCTGTGTCTATTGCGTCGTGGCTTGCCGTTACTATATCTGGCATCTGAATTGCCAGACTTTCTTGATGTGTTGTTGCTATGAGCCAGCCAGCTATCCTCGCCCGTGCAAAAACGGGCCATGAGTGTCGTGAGGGCTGCCATGGTCTTCGGCTTCTCTTGGCCGAGGTGTCGGGCGAGCCATTCGTCGCAGATGTTATGCTTAAAGGCCGCTAAAGCTTCGGCATCCGGACAGTCGACAATTTGGTTCTTTTTAGTTAGGAATCGAGTCCAGAATTTCCTGGCTGACTCTCCGGGCTGTTGGTGACTTAAGTCATCAGCATCCAGTGGTTGCACGTAAGTGCCCTGGAAGTTGTCAAGGAATGCGTCTTCCAGGTTCTCCCAACTGCCAATGGAGTTTGCTGGTAGGCTATTCAGCCAATGCTGAGCCGGTCCTTTGAGCTTAAGTGGGAGGTACTTGATGGCATGTAGATCATCGCCGCGGGCCATGTGAATGTGGAGAAGAAAATCTTCAATCCATACCGCGGGGTCTGTTGTGCCATCATATGATTCAATGTTCACGGGTTTAAACCCTTCTGGGAATTCATGATCCATTACTTCATCAGTGAAGCATAGGGGGTGTGCGGCGCCTCTATGTCGGGCTACATCACGACGCAGTTCAAATGAGTCTGGTCTGTTGTATTCGGCCCGGCCGGACATGTGTTTAGTGTATCCGGCGTGACGGTCATCATCACGCGTTGTGGCGCGCCCCCGTGATCCATAGATCGATCTTGACTGTCCTACTTTGTTTTCCAATATGTCTTGCAGGTCCTGTGTGTAGCCCTGGGCCTTAGTGTTTTTGTTTGATTGGCGGCGGGGTGTGGGCTGGTGTTCGGGCTGATACGCGCTTTGTCTCGGCCACGAGGTGGCTGGTCAGCCGCATCGTGTGCTGGTAGTGTGGGCTTTAATGCCTCCTCCTCGAGCTGAGGTAGCAACCTGCGCTTTGGGTAACTTTTGGTTGGGCGCTCGAGTCCGTACTCCTCGGCTGCCAGGACCTCAGTCCATCTATCAGTTAGCAGATCTTGATCAGCTTGAAGCTGCTGCTGTTTCTTCTTCAGGCTTTTTGCAGTGGCTATAAGCCGGCGCTTGAAGCGCTCATGCTCGACGGGGTCCTCAGGCATGATGAATTCTTCGTCGCCAAGGCTCACTTCATCTTCGGAGAGGCGCATGTAATTGTCATCCTCTGATTCTCCATATGTTGCATGTTCCTTAGGGCTAGCTTGCCCATCTTCTTGCTCGGCCTGCTCGAAGCCTGGCTGGGCGGGATTGTTTTCGTCTTCGGCACCATCCGGATTGCTATCATCTCTTGTGCCGGTATCGCTGTTTTTGCTATGGCGGGGCTTAGAGCAGCGCCTATGACGTCCGTGCCTAGATTGCTTCTCCACGGGATTATCCTCCGTTGCCTCATCGCCATTGCTTTCTTTGGGGGTGTCCACCATATATATATCATATGATGAGGTGGCTGTCCAGCGCCCTGTGAGAAGTGGTTCCTGTTCTTTAGAGTCGAAGTCAAGCACGTCGGTTAAGTCATCGACAGTGGCTATTAAGTGGGTGGTGGGTGGGGAACGAATTTCTTCATCGTCCGCTTCCCACTCAAGCCGGACATAGTGCGGCTAGGAGTCTCCTGATAGAGAGAGAGACCTTAATGAATTTAGCACGTCGCCCAAGGGTGAGTGCTGAAAGATATCCACGGAGGTGAACTCCATGATCAGTGCCCAATCAGATTCGATAGGCATGGACGCACGCGGTTCAGAACCTATGGCCGAAGACGAGTCCGAGGGTCCGATGACACAGATCTCTTTGGAGGTGAAGTCTGTGTTCGGCTCCAGCGCCGATGAATGTGCAGCCTCCGTGGCGGGGTCCATCCACCCGTCCTCGGATGGCGTGATCTGCTCCAGATTAAGGGTCGGGGCAGCCGCAGGTGCGATCTCCCGAACACCGTTCGATGGCAGATCTAAGTCATGCCCGTCGTGACTGTTCGGCGCTCCTGACATGGGCTCGAATCCATTGAAGATCAAGTCTCCGCGGATGTCAGCAGTGTAGTTCAAGTTTCCAAACCTGACCTGATGGCCAGGGGCGTAGCTGTCGATCTGCTCCAGATGGCCAAGCAAGTTGGCCCACAGTACAAAGCTGCCGAATATGAAGATCTGTCCAGGGAGGAAAACCTCACCCTGGACCGCATCGCTGAAGATGATTGACGGAGCCATCAAGCCTTATCATGACGACATAGTGGAACTCTCAATGAAAGAACCAATGTCGGTGTCAAAACCGGCGGATCTCAGGTAGGGGGTCCCGAACTGTGTGTCTAAGGCTAATGGTAACAAGAGGCGGGGACATGATGTTTACCCAGGTTCGGACCCTCTCGATGGAGGTAATACCCTACTTCCTGCTTGATTGATCTTGATGATATGAGTATTACAAGAGTTGATCTACCACGAGATCATAGAGGCTAAACCCTAGAAGCGAGCCTATGATTATGATTGTCCTCATCCTATGGACTAAACCCTCCAGTTTATATAGACACCGGAGGGGCCTAGGGTTAACAGAGTCGGTTACAGAGAAGGAGATCTACATATCCGAATTGCCAAGCTTGCCTTCCACGCAAAGGAGAGTCCCACCCGGACATGGGACGAAGTCTTCAATCTTGTATCTTCATAGTCCAATAGTCCAGCCAAAGTATATAGTCCGGCTGTCCGAGGACCCCCTAATCCAGGATTCCCTCACCGCCATCTTAGCAACATTAGTTGCTGCTCCAATCCATTAATGAAGGGGTGTAGAAAGTGTGAGACGAATACCTAGACATCTCACCTAAGTCTAACATCTAAAGTTGGAGGCCCCAACCAAGCCACATACCAGGTCTGGGGCACAAACCAATCCGATGCACTCTCATAGGAAATCGTCGCCATCTTCCATCGATCCATCTCTAGAGCAAATACTAATGCATCGACCTTGCGAGGCATGTTGTCAATGCCACCACGGCATCAGACAATGATGTCTACTACACAACCTTCTTCTTGTAGACGTTGTTGGGCCTCCAAGTACAGAGGTTTGCAGGACAGTAGCAAATTTCCATCAAGTGGATGACCTAAGGTTTATCAATCCGTGGGAGGCGTAGGATGAAGATGGTCTCTCTCAAACAACCCTGCAACCAAATAACAAAGAGTCTCTTGTGTCCCCAACACACCCAATACAATGGTAAATTGTATAGGTGCATTAGTTCGGCGAAGAGATGGTGATACAAGTGCAATATGGATGGTAGATATAGGTTTTTGGAATCTAAAAATATAAAAACAGCAAGGTAGCAAGTAACAAAAGTGAGCGAAAACAGTATTGCAATGCTTCGAAACAAGGCCTAGGGTTCATACTTTCACTAGTGCAAGTTCTCTCAACAAGGATAACATGATTGTATCATATAACAAACCCTCAAAATGCAACAAAGAGTCACTCCAAAGTCACTAATAGCAGAGAACACACGAAGAGATTATTGTAGGGTACAAAACCACCTCAAAGTTATTTTTTCCGATCAATCCATTGGGCTATTCCTATAAGTGTCACAAATAGCCCTAGAGTTTGTAGTAAAATAACACCTTAAGACACAAATTAACCAAAACCCTAATGTCACCTAGATACTCAGATGTCACCTCAAGTATCCGCGGGTATGATTATACGATATACATCACACAATATCAGATTCATCTATTCAACCAACACAAAGAACTTCAAAGAGTGCCCCAAAGTTTCTACCGGAGATTCAAGATGAAAACGTGTGCCAACCCCTATGCATTAGTTCACAAGGTCACTGAACCCGCAAGTTGATCACCAAAACATACATCAAGTAGATCACATGAATATCCCATTTTCACCACAGATAAGCACATGCAAGACATACATCAAATGTTGTCAAATCTTTAAAGACTCAATCCGATAAGATAACTTCAAAGGAAAGACTCAATCCATTATAAGAAGGTAGAGGGGGAGAAACATCATAAGATCCAACTATAATAGCAAAGCTCGCAATACATCAAGATCGTGCCATATCAAGAACACGAGAGAGAGAGAGAGAGATCAAACACATAGCTACTGGTACATACCCTCAGCCCCGAGGGTGAACTACTCCCTCCTCGTCATGGAGGGCGCCGGGATGATGTAGATGGCCACCGATGATGGATCCCCCCTCTGGCAGGGTGCCGGAACAGGGTCCCGATTGGTTTTTGGTGGCTATAGAGGCTTGCGGCGGCGGAACTCCCCGGGTTTTTTTTTGTATTTATAGGAATTTTTTACGTCGGGAACAAGTCAGGGGGGTCTCCGAGTCAGCCACGAGGTGTGTGTGTGTGGGGGGGGGGGGGGGGGGGCGCCCAGGGGGTATGGTGCACCCTCCACTCTCGTGGATGAGTCGAGACTCTTCTGGCCCAACTATTTTGCTTCTGGGGCTTCTTCTGGTCCATAAAAAATCTCCGTAAATTGGCAGGTCAATTGGACTCCGTTTGGTATTCCTTTTCTGTAAAACTCAAAAACAAGGAAAAAACAAAAACTGGCACTGGGCTCTAGGTTAATAGGTTAGTCCCAAAAATCATATAAAATAGTATATAAATGCATATAAAACATCCAAGAGGGATAATATAATAGCATGGAACAATCAAAAATTGTAGATACGTTGGAGACATATCAAGCATCCCCAAGCTTAATTCCCGCTCGTCCTCGAGTAGGTTAATGATAAAAACGGATTTTTTGATGTGGAATGCTACCTAACATATTTATCGATGTAATCTTCTCTATTGTGGCAAGAATATTCAGATCCATAAGATTCAAAACAAAAGTTTAATATTGACATAAAAACGATAATACTTCAAGCATACTAACAAAGCAATCATGTCTTCTCAAAATAACATGGCCAAAGAAAGCTATCCCTACAAAATCATATAGTCTGGCTATGCTCTATCTTCATCACACAAAATATTTAAATCATGCACAACCCCGGTTTCAGCCAAGCAATTGTTTCATACTTTAGTATTCTCAAGCTTTTTCAACTTTCACGCAATACATGAGCATGAGCCATGGACATAGCACTATGGTGGAATAGAATATGGTGGTTGTGGAGAAGACAAAAAGGAGAAGATAGTCTCACATCAACTAGGCATATCAATGGGGCAATGGAGATGCCCATCAATAGATATCAATGTGAGTGAGTAGGGATTGCCATGCAATGGATGCACTAGAGCTATAAGTGTATGAAGGCTCAAAAAGAAACTAAGTGGGTGTGCATCCAACTCGCTTGCTCAGGAAGACCTAGGGCATTTTGAGAAAGCCCATCATTGGAATATACAAGCCAAGTTCTATAATGAAAAATTCCCACTAGTATATGAAAGTGACAACATAGGAGACTCTCTATCATGAAGATCATGGTGCTACTTTGAAGCACAAGTGTGGTAAAAGGATAGTAGCATTGCCCCTTCTCTCTTTTTCTCTCATTTTTTTATTTCTTATTTGGGCCTTCTCTCTTTTTCTACGACCTCTTTTTTTTCTCTTTTTTATTTTTCATCCGGAGTCTCATCCCGACTTGTGGGGGAATCATAGTCTCCATCATCCTTTCCTCACATGGGACAATGCTCTAACAATGAAGATCATCACACTTTTATTTACTTACAACTCAATACTTAGAACAAAATATGACTCTATGTGAATGCCCCTGGCGGTGTACCGGATGTGCAATGATTCAAGAGTGACATGTATGAAAAAATTATGAATGGTGGCTTTGCCACAAATACAATGTCAACTACATGATCATGCAAAGCAATATGACAATGATGAAGCGTGTCACAATAAAAGGAATGGTGGAAAGTTGCATGGCAATATATCTCGGAATGGCTATGGAAATTCCATAATAGGTAGGTATGGTGGCTGTTTTGAGGAAGGTGATGGTGGGTGTATGGTACCGGCGAAAGTTGTGCGGCACAAGAGAGGCTAGCAATGATGGAAGGGTGATAGTGCGTATAATCCATGGACTAAACATTAGTCATAAAGAACTCACATACTTATTGCAAAAAACTATTAGTCATCAAAAAAAGGTACTACACGCATGCTCCTAGGGGAAGGGTTGGTAGGAGTTAACCATCGCGCGATCCCCACCTCCACATAAAGGATGACAATCAAAAAATACTTCATGCTCCGACTTCATCACATAATGGTTCACCATACGTGCATGCTACGGGACTCACAAACCTCAACACAAGTATTTATCAAATTCACAATCACTCCACTAGCATGACTTTAATATCACCATCTTCATATCTCAAAACAATCATAAGGAATCAAACTTCTCATATTACTCAATGCACTTTATATGAAAGTTTTTATTATATCCCCCTTGGATGCCTATCATATTAGGACTAAATTCATAACCAAAGCAAATTACCATGTTGTTTAAGACTCTCAAAATAATATAAGTGAAGCATGAGAGTTCATCTATTTCTTCAAAGTAAAACCACCGCCGTGCTCTAAAAAGATATAAGTGAAGCACTAGAGCAAACGACAAACTACTCCAAAAGATATAAGTGAAGATCAATGAGTAGTTGAATAATTATGCAACTATGTGAAGACTCTCTAACATTTAAGAATTTCATATCTTGAGATATTATTCAAATAGCAAGCAAAACAAAATAAAATAAAATGACGCTCCAAGCAAAACACATATCATGTGGTGAATAAAAATATAGCTCCAAGTAAAGTTGCCGATGAACGAAGACGAAAAAGGGGCTGCCATCCGGGGCATCCCCAAGCTTAGGCTCTTGATTGTCCTTGAATATTGCCTTGGGGTGCCTTGGGCATCCCCAAGCTTAGGCTCTTGCCACTCCTTATTCCATAGTCCATCAAATCCTTACCCAAAACTTGAAAACTTCACAACACAAAACTCAACAGAAAATCTCATGAGCTCCGTTACTATAAGAAAATAAATCGCCACTTTAAAGTACTGTTATGAACTCATTCTAAATTTATAATGGTGTAATATCTACTATATTCCAACTTCTGTATGGTTCATACCCTCCGATACTACTCATAGATTCATCAAAATAAGCAAACAACACATAAAAAACAGAATCTGTCAAAAACAGAACAGTCTGTAGTAATCTGTAACTCTCGCATACTTATGTAACTACAAATTTCCAAAAAAAATAGTTCCACCTGAGCAATTTGTGCACCAATCGATACAAAAAGAAACAGGTCAAAAGCACGTTACAATAAGATTCTGGAAATTATTTACTGAGCACAAAAGTTTCTGATTTTCAGCAGGGATCACCACAAGCTATTCTAAAGGCTTTACTTGGCACTTTATTGAAAGAAAAGCTATAAAACATGATTAATACAGTAGCTTAATAATTTAAACACACAAAAATAGTAGTGGTAAATATTGGGTTGTCTGCCAACAAGCGCTTTTCTTTAATGCCTTTTTAGCTAGGCATGATGATTTCAATGATGCTCACATAAAAGATAAGAATTGAAACATAATGGGAGCATCATGAAGAATATGACTAGCACATTTAAGTCTAACCCACTTCCTATGCATAGGGATTTTGTGAACAAACAACTTATGGGAACAAGAATCAACTAGCATAGGAAGGCAAAACAAGAATAGATTCAAGATTTTCAACACATAGAGAGGAAACTTGATATTATTGCAATTCCTACAAGCATATATTCCTTCCTCATAATAATTTTCAGTAGCATCATGAGTGAATTCAACAATATAACCATCACATAAAGCACACTTTTCATGATGCATAAGCATATAATTTTTATTACTCTCTACATAGGCAAAACTCTTCTCATTCGGAATAGTGAGAGTATCTTAAGAAACTCGAATACTATAAATTGTTTCCACATTGAAAGAATAATATTCAGAAAAAGGGTATTCATAATCATGACAAGTTTTATAAATATAATCATCACTTCTTTTTATAACATAAGTATCATCACAATAATCATCATAAGTAGCAACTTTGTTCTCATCATAATCAATTGAAACCTCTTCCAAGATAGTGGAATCATTACTAAATAAAGTCATGACCTCTCCAAATCCACTTTCGTAATTATCACAATAAGATTCAACACCCTCCAAAATAGTGGGATCATTACTTCCTGAAGTTGACACTCTTCCACACCCACTTTCATCAATATAATCATCATAAATAGGAGGCATGCTATCATCATAATAAGTTTGCATATCAAAACTTGGGAGACTAAAAATATCATCTTCATTAAACATAGCATCCCCAAGCTTGGGACAAACATTAATTGCAGCAAATAAATTCTCAAACATGTCATTTTCATCAAACATAGCATCCCCAAGCTTGGGCCTTTGCATATCATAAGCATATCACTCTCATCATTAATAGTATGGATAACACCAATAATATAGCAATTATTATTATCACAATGAGTAGTAGGTATAACAATAATAGGAGCAACATCATTTGGGAGAGATACCTTTTTACCTTTGATTCTCCGTCTTTTCTTTTTTTCTCCACATTATGTGTGGGTTTAGTCCTCTTTTTGGAGCTCCTTATTAATGAGATTGGTTAAATAGAAAGCTCCTCTTGGTTACCTTATTCATCATAAGAAATAATAGGAGGATATTGGGAAATCTCTTCCCTTTTGTTAGTACTCTCTTCATCTTCTATTTGTTTTCCTGTCTTTATGTAATTGGCAATGTAAGGATTTTCAACGCAATTCACCGCACAATACATACAAATTTCCTCTAGATCAAAATCAAGAACTTTATCAAGGACAAATTCTGGAATATCCTTAGTCATACGTTTCATTTCTTCACAACCCAAAAGCAAACTAAGTTCATTATGATGCACAAGGGAAATCAAGTCATCACAATTTTTGGACACGATTCGATCATGAAACAATTTGCATTGGAGATTTAAATGATCACGTTCATTGCAAAGTTCACAAGGGTGGCAAATAAATTTAAATTTTCAGCACAAGCATCTAGCCTCTCTTGCAACAATTTAGTTTCTAAATACTTATGCCTCTTGCAAAATCTATCTTCCCTATTTGGTGTGTACTTGCAAACACTATGCACTCCACAAAAGTTGACATGCTTATAAGAGACATTTTCATCATGACTAGTGCAATCATCATTAGTACTATGGATATTCAAAGAGGTCATACTAACAACATTGCAATCATGCTCATCATTCAAAGATTTAGTGACAAACATTTTAATGAATTCTTCTTCTAGCACTTGGGCACAATTTTCCTTTCCATCATTTTCATGAAAGACATTAAAAAGATGAAGCATATGAGGCACCCTCAATTCCATTTTTCTATAGTTTTCTTTTCTAGACTAAACTAGTGATAAAACAAGAAACTAAAATATTCGATTGCAAGATCTAAAGATATACCTTCAAGCACTCACCTCCCCGGCAACGGCGCCAGAAAAGAGCTTGATGTCTACTACGAAACCTTCTTCTTGTAGACGTTGTTGGGCCTCCAACTGCAGAGGATTGTAGGACAGTAGAAAATTTCCCTCAAGTGGATGACCTAAGATTTATTAATCCGTGGGAGGAGTAGGATGAAAATGGTCTCTCTCAAACAACTCTACCACCAAATAACAAAGAGCCTCTTGTCCCCAACACACCCAATACAATGGTAAATTGTATAGGTGAACTAGTTCGGCGAAGATATGGTGATACAAGTGCAAAATGGATGGTAGATATAGGTTTTGTAATATGAAAATATAAAAACAGCAAGGTAGCAAGTAACAAAAGTGAGCGAAAAAGGTATTGCAATGCTTCGAAACAAGGCCTAGGGTTCATACTTTCACTAGTGCAAGTTCTCTCAACAAGGATAACATAATTGGATCATATAACAATCCCTCAACGTGCAACAAAGAGTCACTCCAAAGTCACTAATAGCAGAGAACAAACGAAGAGATTATTGGAGGGTACAAAACCACCTCAAAGTTATTCTTTCCGATCAATCCATTGGCTATTCCTATAAGTGTCACAAACAGCCCTAGAGTTCATAGTAAAATAACACCTTAAGACACAAATCAACGAAAACCCTAATGTCACCTAGATACTCCAATGTCACCTCAAGTATCTGCGGGTATGATTATACGATATGCATCACACAATCTCATATTCATCTATTCAACCAAGAAAAAGAACTTCAAAGAGTGCCCCAATGTTTCTACCGGGGTGTCAAGACGAAAACGTGTGCCAACCCCTATGCATAAGTTCACAAGGTCACTGAACCCGCAAGTTGATCACAAAAACATACATCAAGTAGATCACGTGAATATCCCATTGTCACCACAGATAAGCACATGCAATACATACATCAAGTGTTCTTAAATCCTTAAGACTCAATCCGATAAGATAACTTCAAAGGGAAAACTCAATCCATTACAATAAGGTAGAGGGGGAGAAACATCATAAGATCCAACTATAATAGCAAAGCTCGCGATACATCAAGATCGTGCCATATTAAGAACACGAGAGAGAGAGAGAGAGAGAGAGATCAAACACATAGCTACTGGTACATACCCTCAGCCCCGAGGGTGAACTACTCCCTCCTCATCATGGATAGCACCGGGATGATGAAGATGGCCACCAATGATGGATCCCTCATCTGACAGGGTGCCGGAACAGGGCCCCAATTGGTTTTTGGTGGCTATAGAGGCTTGCGGCGGCGGAACTCCTGATCCAGGTTTCTTTTTGGGGGTTTCTGTATTTATAGGAATTTTGGGCGTCGGGAACATGTCAGGGGGGTCTTCGAGTCAGCCACGAGGTAGGGGGCGCCTAGGGGGTAGGGCGCACCTTCCACCCTCGTGGATGACTCGGGACTCTTCTTGCCCAACTATTTTGCTTCTGGGGCTTCTTCTGGTCCATAAAAAATCTCCATAAATTGGCAGGTCAATTGGTCTCCGTTTGGTATTCCTTTTCTGTAAACTCAAAAACAAGGAAAAAAAATAGAAACTGGCACTGGGCTCTAGGTTAATAGGTTAGTCCCAAAAATCATATAAAATAGCATATAAATTCATATAAAACATCCAAGAGGGATAATATAATAGCATGGAACAATAAAAATTATAGATATGTTGGAGACGTATCAGACAACACCTCCTCCCTACGCGTGTCCATCATCACACATCCGTCGCCGAGGCCCTGCTGCACCACATTGCTAAGACTCCACGTCATCGATGTGTCGCATGGAGCGCCGCTCCACCGCAAATGTCGTCCAGTGGTCCCTCGAGCCTATGCAGACCTCCAAGAATGACGCCCCCAAGAGGGATACAACACAACAACGTCATCGTCGTCCGATCGGCCGATCTAGAGTTTCCCTAAAGGTGGCAGATAGGGGTCTGGAGCTTCTTCACGATGATGCCTTCAAGAAGGGGATGACGCAGAAAACGCCGCCATCATCGGCCTTGAAAATGAGCCAAGAGTAGGGTTTTCACCCGGATCCGCCCGGGGAACCTCCGTCCAGCCTTGTGTGCACGGGACCGCCACCGATCACCGTCGTCGCGCATGGAGTAGGTCGCACCGGCCAGATCAAATCTTACCACAGGACAGACCACACATAAAACCAACCCATCCACCAGGCCCTTCATGCCGCCCCGCCAAACAGAGATCCGGCCACAGAGCCGCCTACCGTCGCCGCGCCGCAGGACCCGACCAACAGCACCTTCACACACCGGGGGCCCCGCCCCACCCCAAGCTGTGGGAGAGAAGGAAAGATCCCGCCACCGCCATCTGCCCCAAGGCTTAGCCCGATAGCGTCTGATGTCTACTATGAAACCTTCTTCTTGTAGACTCGTCTTGGGCCTCCAAGCGCAGAGTTTTGTAGTACAATAGCAATTTTCCCTCAAGTGAATGACCTAAGGTATATCAGTCCGTGGGAGGCATATGATGAAGATGGGCTCTCTCAAACAACCCTGCAACCAAATAACAAGGAGTCTCTTGTGTCCCCAACACACCCAATACAATGGTAAATTGTATAGGTGCACTAGTTCGACGAAGAGATGGTGATACAAGCATAATATGGATAGTAGATATAGTTGTAATATGAAAATATAAAAATAGCAATGTAACTTGTACTCCCTCCGTTCACTTTTATAAGTCATTTCAGACAAGTGAAATTGAACTGTTTTGCACAATGTCTAAAACATCTGAAAAGCCTTATAAAAGTGAACAGAGGGAGTAACAAAAGTGATCAAAAACGGTATTGCAATGCTTGAAAACAAGGCCTAGGGTTCATACTTTCACTAGTGCAAAGTTTCTCAACAATGATAACATAATTAAATCATATGGCAGTCCATCAACGTGCGACAAAGAGTCACCCCAAAGTTCCTATCATGGAGAACATAAGATGAAATTGCTTGTAGGGTACGAAACCACCTAAAAATTATTATATCCGATCAATCCATTGAGCTATTCCTATAAGTGTCACAAACAGCCCTAGAGTTCGTAGTAAAATAACACCATATGATACACATCAATCAACCCTAATGTCACCTAGATACTCCAATGTCACCACATTATCCGTGGGTCAATTATACGATATACATCAAACAACTTCAGATTCATAATATTCAATCCAACACAAAGAACTTCAAAGAGTGCCCCGAGATTTCTACCGGAGAAACAAGGACGAAAACATGCATCAACCCCTATGCATAGATTACCCCAATGTCACCTCGGGAACCCGCAAGTTGAGTGCCAAAACATACATCAAGTGAATCAATAGAACACCCCATTGTCACCACGAGTATCCCATGCAAGACATACATCAAGTGTTCTCAAATCTATAAAAGTATTCAATTCAATAATAGTGAAACCTCAGAGGTAAAACTTAGTTCATCACAAGAAGATAGAGAGGGAGAAACACCATGTGGTCCAACTGTAGTAAGAAAGCTCGCGGTACATCAAGATCATGCCAAATCAAGAACACGTGAGAGAGAGAGAGATCAAACACATAGCTACTGGTACATACCCTCAGCCCTGAGGGTGAACTACTCCCTCCTTGTTATGGAGACCACCGGGATGGCGAAGCTGGCCCCCGGTGATGATTTCCCCCTCCGGAAGGGTGCCAGAACGGGACCCCAATTGGTTTTTCATGGCTACATAGGCTTGTGGCAACAGAACTTCTCATCTAGGGTTCTTTTTGGAGGTTTGGGTATTTATAAGACTTTTTGGCGTCGGTCACACATGAAGGGGGTTCCTAAGGGGCCAACAAGCCTGGAGCTAGCGCCATGGGGGTAGGGTGCGGCTAGCAGGCTTGTGGCCTCCTCGGTCACTTCCTGGCCCAGCTCCAGTGCTTTGTGGGTCTCTTTTGGTCCTTAAAAAATCATTGTAAATTTTCATCCCATTCTGAGAACTTTTATTTCTACACAAAAAACGACACCACGGTAGTTCTACTGAAAACAGCATGAGTCCAGGTTAGTTCTAATCAAATCATACCAAAACCATATAAAATTGTTGTAAACATGGCATGAATACTTCATAAATTATAGATACGGTTGAGACGTATCAGTATCTCCAAGCTGAATTCCTGCTCGTCCTCGAGTAGGTAAATAATAAAAGAAAGAATTTATGAAGTGTGAATGCTACCTAACATATTTATCAATGTAATATTCTTTATTGTGGCATGAATGTTCACATCCATAAGATTCAAAACAAAAGTTTAATATTGACATAAAAACAATAATACTTCAAGCATACTAATAAAACAATCATGTCTTCTCAAAATATCATGGCCAAAGAAAGTTATCCCTACAAAATCATATAGTCTGGCTATGCTCTATCTTCATCACACAAAATATTTCATCATGCACAACCCCCATGACAAGCCAAGCAATTGTTTCATACTTTTAATGATCTCAAGCTTTTTCAACTTTCGTGCAATACATGAGCGTGTGCCATGGATATAGCACTATAAGTGGAATAGAGTACGGTGGAGGTTGTGAGGAGAAGACAAAAAGGAGAAAGTCTCACATCAACCACGCAAATTAATGGCTATGGAGATGCCCATCAATTGATATCGATGCTAGTGAGTAGGGATTGCCATGCAACGGATGCACTAGAGCTATAAGTGTATGAAAGCTCAAAATGAAAACTAAGTGGGTGTGCATCCAACTTGCTTGCTCATGAAGACCTAGAAAAGTTTGAGGAAGCCCATCATTGGAATAGACAAGCCAAGTTCTATAATGAGAAATTCCCACTAGTTATATGAAAGTGATAAAATAGGAGACTCTCTATCATGAAGAACATGGTGCTACTTTGAATCACAAGTGTGGCAAAAGGATAGTAACATTGTCCCTTCTCTCTTTCTCTCTCATTTTTTAAATTATTTTGTTTGGGATCATTGGCCTCTTTTTTTTAAGTCCGGAGTCTAATCCAACTTTTGAGGGAATCATAGCTTCCATCATCCTTTCCTCACATGGGACAATGCTCTAATAATGATGATCATCACACTTTTATTTACTTACAACTCAAGAATTACAACTCGATACTAGAACAAATTATGGCTCTATACGAATGCCTCCGGCGGTGTACCGGGATTCAAATGATCTAGAGTAACATGTATAAAACATAGGAACTATGGCCAAGCCACAAATACTATGCCAACTACATGATCATGCAAAGCAATATGACAATGATGGTATGTGTCATAATAAACGGAACGGTGGAAGTTGCATGGCAATATATCTCGGAATGGCTATGGAAGTGCCATAATAGGTAGGTATGGTGGCTGTTTTGAGGAAGGGTATATGGTGGGTTTGATGCACAGGCGAAAGTTGCTCGATACTAGAGAGGCTAGCAATGCTAGAAGGGTGAGAGTGCGTATAATCCATGGACTCAACATTAGTCATAAAGAACTCACATACTTATTACAAAAATTTATTAGCCATCAAAGCAAAGTACTAATACACATGCTCCTAGGAGGATAGATTGGTAGGAAAAGACCATCGCTCGTCCCCGACCGCCATTCGTAAGGAAGATATTCAAAAAATAAATCATACTCCGATTTCATCACATAACGGTTCACCATACGTGCATGCTACATGAATCACAAACTTTAACACAAGTATTTCTACCAATCCACAAGTACTCACTAGCATGACTCTAATATCACCATATTTATATCTCAAAACAAATGTAAGGAATCAAACTTCTCGTATTATTCAATGCTCTTTATATGAAAGTTTTTATTATATCCCTCTTGGATGCCCATCATATTAGGACTAAATTCATAACCTAAGAAAATTACCATGCTTTTTAAAGACTCACAAAATAATATAAGTGAAGCATGAGATTTCATCAATTTTCTCAAAATAAAACCACTGCCGTGCTCTAAAAAGATATAAGTGAAGCACTAGAGCAACTGACAAACTACTCCAAAAGATATAAGTGAAGATCAATGAGTAGTAAAATAATTATGTAGCTATGTGAGGACTCTCTTTCTCATTTAAAATTTTAGATCTTAATATTTTGTTGAAACAACAAGCAAAATAAAATAAAATGACATTCTGAGGATAGCATATATCATGTGAAGAAGCAAAAACTTAGGCTCAACCGAGGCTAACCGCTATTGTTGAAGAAGAAAGGTGGGATGTCAACCGGGGCATTCCCAAGCTTAGATGCTTGAGACTTGTTGAAATATTATTTTGGGATGCCTTGGGCATCCCCAAGCTTGAGCTATTGTGTCTCCTTAATTCCTCTCATATCACAGTTTCCCTAAATCTTAAAAACTTCATCCACACAAAACTCAACAAGAACTCGTGAGATAAGTTATTATAAATCAATGCAATAACCTTATCATTCTCTACTGTAGAAAATCACTAAAATTATTATTTAACATTGCATAATAAATGCCTCTGCATATTTCATATTCCTATCCTCAAATAGAATCATTAAACAAGCAAACATATGCAAACATAACAACAATCTACCAAAATAGGATAGTCTATAAAGGATGCAAGAATATCCATACTTCTCTAACTCCAATAATTCTAAAAAATTACCACACTTTAGATTTTTGTTACCCATTGTGTAAAAGTTTCAAAATTTTATCATGTTCTGACTTTCTAGAATAATTCAGACAATGATAGTTTTAAAAGAGCAACATATAGACTAGCAAAATAAGCGTGGTAAAGGGTATACTTGACCTTTTTATTGAACTAAAAAACGGAAAAAATTATTCTAAATAACAGAAAGCAAATACAAATAAAAATAAAATAACGCTCCAAGCAAAACTCATATCATGTGACGAATAAAGCTCCAAGTGAGGTTACCGATAATGTTGGAGACGAAAGAGGGGATGCCTTTCGGGGCATCCCCAAACTTAGTTTCTTGGATCTTCCTTGAATATTACCTTGGGGTGCCTTGGGAATCCCCAAGCTTAAGGTGTTGCCACTCCTTATTCTCCTCATATCTATATCTCACCCAAAACTTGAAAACGTCAATCACACAAAACTTAACGGAACTTCGTGAGATAGGTTAGTATGATAAAACAAATCATTCACTTTGGTACTGTCAAAGAAAAGATTCATATTTTTTATCACAGAATGCCTACTGTACCTTATTATTTTCACAATTTATATCACTTAATATAAGCTATGGAAACACTAAAACAAGCAAACTATGCATTGAAAACAGAATCTATCAAAAACAGAATAGTCTGTAATGATCTAAACAACAACCATACTTCTGTTACGCAAAAATTCTTAAAAATTAGGACAACATAGGGAATTTGTATATCAAGCATGTGTAAAAAATCCAGAATTTTATCACATTCCAGTGAATTTAAACAATTCTGTTACTGGAAGTCAAATTTTCTGTTTTTGCACAGAATCAAGTCAACTATCATCCACACTATCCCAAAGGCTTTACTTGGCACTTTATTGAAACAAATGATATAAAACATGATTACTACAATAACTTAATCATGTGAACACATAAAAACATTAGGGGTAAATGTTGGATTGTCTCCCAACAAGCGCTTTTTTAATGCCTTTTTAGCTAGGCATGATGATTTCAACGATGCTCACATGAAAGATAAGAATTGAAACACAAAGAGAGCATCATGAAACATATGACTAGCTCATTGAAGCCTAACCCACTTCCTATGCATAGGGATTTTGTGAGCAAACAATTTATGGGAACAAGAATCAACTAGCATAGAAAGGAAAAACAAGCATGACTTCAAAATTTTCAACACATAGAGAGAAAACTTGATATTATTGCAATATGTAAAAGCATGCGTTCCTCTCTCATAGTAATTTTCAGTAGCATCATGAATGAATTCAAAAATATAACTATCACATAAAGCATTCTTTTCATGATCCACAAGCATAGAAATTTTACTACTCTCCACATAAGCAAAATTCTTCTCATTCATTGTAATGGGAGGAGCAAATTCAAAAAAATAGCTATCATGGAATACTTGATTGACATAATCAAAATGAACATTAAAGTCATGATGACAAGTTTCATGGTTATCATTATTCTTTATAGCATACATGTCATCATGATATGTCTCCAACGTATCTATAATTTATGAAGTATTCATGCTATTATATTATCATTCTTGGATGTTTTACAATCATTTTATAGCAAATTTATATCATTTTTTGGGACTAACCTATTGACCCACTGCCCAGTGCCAGTTGCTATTTTTTGCTTTTTTTTACATCATAGGAAATCAATATCAAACGGAGTCCAAACTCCGCAAAACTTTTTGTGGATTTTTTATGGACCAAAATACATCCAATGGGCCAGAGCAGCACCTGGCGGTTCCCCGAGGGGGCACAACCCACCAGGGCGCACCTGGGCCCCCAGGCACGCCTAGGCGGGTTGTGCCCACCTCGGTGGCCTCCCGCACCCTCTCTTCACCCTATAAATCGTCAAATATTCCAAAACCCTTCAGGGTTACCCTAGATCGGAAGTTCCGCTGCCGCAAGCCTTTGTATCCACGAAAACCAATCTAGACCCTGTTCTGGCACCCTGCCGGACGGGGAGATCATCACCGGTGGCCATCTTCATCATCCTGGCGGCCACCACGATGGGGAGGGAGTAGTACACCCTCGGGGCTGACGGTTTGTACCAGTAGCTATGTGTTTAATCTCTCTCTCTCTCTCTCTCGTGTTCTTGAGATGTCATGATCTTGATGTATCACGGGCTTTGTTAATATAGTTGGATCATGTGGTGTTTTCCCATCTCTATATTGTTGTGACGAATTGAGTTTCCCCTTTGAGATTTCATTTTATTGGATTGAACACTTTTATGGATTTGAGAGCACCTAATATATGTCTTGCATATGAATACTCGTGGTGACAATGTGGTATCATATTGATTCACTTGATATGTGTTTTGGCACTCAACTCACGGATTCCCGAGGTGACATTGAGGTAATCTATGCATAAGGGTTGATGCAGTTCTCGTCCTTGTTTCTCTGGTAGAAGTCTTGGGGCACTCTTTGAGGTTCTTTGTGTGGATTGAGTATTATGAATCTGAATTTCCTTTGGTGTTATTGAAGTATGAACGCTAGGTTAGATCGATCGGAGAGAATACCTTGATGTTATTTTAGTACAAACTCTTGGATAGATTGATTGGAAAGAATAGCTTTGAGGTGGTTTCGTACCCTACAAACAATTTCTTCTTATGTTCTCCGTTAGATAAAAACTTTGGAGTGATTCTTCATTGCACGTTGAGGGATGGTTATGTGATCCAATTAGATTTTCATTGTTGAGAGATTGCACTAGCGAAAGTACGGACCCTGGTCCTCATTTTCAAGCATTGCAATACCATTTGTGCTATGTTTTATCAATTGCTACCTTGCCGTTTTTATTGTTCCTATCACAAAATTCAATATCTACTATCATTGCTATGCTTACCATCTCTTCGCCGAACTAGTGCACCTATACAATTTGCCATTGTATTGGGTGTGTTGGGGGGACAAGAGATTTCTTGTATTTGGTTGTAGTGTTGTTTGAGAGAGACCACCTTTATCCTATGCCTCCCACGGATTTATAAACCTTAGGTCATCCACTTGAGGGAAAATTGCTACTGTCCTACAGAACTCTGCACTTGGAGGCCCAACACGAGTCTACAAGAATAAAGTTGCGTAGTAGACATCAAGCTCTTTTTTGGCGCCTTTGCCGGGGAGGTTAGGTAAGCGACACTCACATTCCGTCAACAAAGCTCTTTTCTGGCGCCGTTGCCGGGGAGGTGAGTGCTCGAAGGTATATCTTTAGATCTTGCAATTGAATCTTTTAGTTTCTTGTTTTATCACTAGTTTGGTTTATAAAAGAAAACTACAAAAAAATGGAATTGAGGTTGCATCATATTATTCATCTTTATAATGTATTTCGTGAAAATGATGGAAAGGAAAATTGTGCTCAATTGATAGAAGAAGAATTCAATAGAATGTTTGGTATAAATGATGAGCATGATTGCAGTGTTGCTAGTATGAATTCTTTGAATATCCATGATGCTTGGGGATGCTATGTTTGATGAAGATGATGTTTTTAGCCCCCCATGTTTTAATGAGAAAAATTATTATGATGATTGCATGCCTCCTATTTTATGATGATTATAATGATGAAAGTGGATTTGGAGAGGTCATGACTTTATTTACTGATGAATCCACCATTTTGGATGAGGCTTCAATTGACTATGATAACAAAGTTGCTGTCTATGATGATTATGGTGATGACATGTATGCTATAAAGAATAATGATAAGCATGAAACTTGTCATCATGATTTTAATTTTCACTCTCATGATAGTTATTTTGTTGAGTTTGCTTCCACTACTATTGATGAGAAGAAATTTGCTTATGTGGAGAGTAATAAGTTTTCTATGCTTTTGTGTCATGAAAAGAATGCTTTATGTGATGGTTATATTGTTGAATTCATTCATGATTCTACTGAAAATTATTATGAGATAGGAACATATGCTTTTACATATTGCAATAATATCAAGTTTCCTCTCTATGTGTTGAAAATCGTGAAGTTATGCTCGTTTTGCCTTCCTATGCTAGTTGTTTCTTGTTCCCATAAGTTGTTTGCCCACAAAATCCCTTTGCATAGGAAGTGGGTTAGACTTAAATGTGCTAGTCATATGCTTCATGATGCTCTCTTTGTGTTTCAATTCTTATCTTTTATGCGAGCATCGTTGAAATCATCATGACTAGCTAAAAGGCATTAAAGAAAGGCGCTTGTTGGGAGACAACCCAACACTTTTACCTACTGTTTTTGCATGTTTGCATGATTAAGCTACTGTAGTCATCATGTTTTATAGCTTTTATTTCAATAAAGTGCCAAGTAAGACCTTTAGGATGGTCTATGGTGATAGTTGATTTGATCTTGCTGAAAAACAGAAACTTTTGCGCTCGGGAAAATAATTGTCGTTTTTAAAAGAAGTGTGATAAAATACTGATTCGTTTTGCACAAATTTCCAGGTTGTCCTAATTTTTCAGAATTTTTGGAGTAGCAGAAGTATGGTTGTTGTCCAGATCACTACAGACTATTCTGTCTTTGACAGATTCTGTTTTCAATGCATAGTTTGCTTGTTTCCTAGTTTCTATGGATTATATTGCTCAATATAAATTGTGGAAATGATATGCTACAGTAGGCATTGGGTGGAAACAATTATAAATCTTTTCTTTGACAGTACCAAAGTGAAATGGTTTGCTCTTTATCATACTAACCTATCTCACGAAGTTCCGTTAAGTTTTGTGTGATTGAAGTTTTCAAGTTTTGGTGAGATGTCGATATGAGGTGAATAAGGAGTGACAATACCCTAATCTTGGGATGCCCAAGGCACCCAAAGGTAATATTCAAGGAAGATCCAAGCAACTAAGCTTGGGGATGCCCCGGAAGGCATCCCCTCTTTCGTCTCCAACATTATCGATAACCTCTGTTGGAGCTATGTTTTCATTCGTCACATGATATGTGTTTTACTTGGAGCATCAATTTATTTCGGTAGGATTTGCTTGCTGTTATTTAGAATAATGATTTTCATCTTTATTTTCAATAAAAATGCCAAGTATAGCCTTTGTCATGCTTATTTTGCAAGTCTACATGTTGCTGTTTCAAAACAGAATGTTTATCGCTGTTGCAAAAATTCCCTAGAAAAGTCAGAATGTGATAAGATGTTGAAACTTTTTGCACAATAAGCTCTGACAAATTTTCTACGGTGTGGTACATTTTCATAATTTTTGGAGTTAAATAAGTATTGATACTATTGCATTCTTTACAGACTATACTGTTTTGGTAGATTGTTGTTATGTTTGCATTGTTTGCATATGTTTGCTTGTTTGATGATTCTATTTGAGGATATGAGTATTAAATATGCAGAGGCATTTAGTATGCAATGTTGAATAACAATTTTAGTAATTTGCTACAGTAGAGAATGATAAGGTTTTTTCATTGGTTTATACTAACTTATCTCATGAGTTCTTGTTGAGTTTTGTGTGGATGAAATTTTTACGATTTAGGGAAACCGTGATATAAGAGGAATTCAGGAGACACAAAAGCTCAAGCTTGGGGATGCCAAGGGAATACCAAGATAATATTCCAAGATGTCTCTAGCATCTAAGCTTGGGGATGCCCCGGTAGGCATCCCACCTTTCTTCTTCAAGAATTATCGGTTAGTATCGGTTGATCCTAAGTTTTTGCTTCTTCACATGCTGTGTGCTATTGTTGAAATGTCATTTTGTTTTGTTTTGCTTGATTTTTTAATAAAATGCTTAAATCTAAAAGTTTTTAAATAAGAGAGAGTCCACAATTAGCTACCTATTTACTTAACTACTCGCTTGATCTTCACTTATATATTTTTGGAGTAGCTTGTCATTTACTCTTGTGCTTCACTTATATCCTATGAGTAAATTGTTGAATGAATTGAATATCATGAAGTTGAAATTATATGTCCATATCATGCCTAGTAGTAGCTTCACATTGGGTTTAGAAGGTGAAATCTTTTGAAGCTTGACAATCACAATATTGGTCATACAAGCAATACCTGAATGATTACTATAAGGAAGAGAACTTTCACATGCAAATACACTATCTTGGAAATCTTTTGTGATTGTGAGCCCCCATCAAAATATTATATGCCAAAATTGTTGATGTTGGACAAGGAAGATAACGTAATGATTTATGTTTGTTCATAATCACATAGAAGTTATATTTTCATAGATCCTTCAACATGTGGTGCTTGCCCCCCATCTTTGCTCAAAAATTCCACACCAAGTAGAGATACTACTTGTGCATCCAAAAACCCTTAAATCCAAATCTTATTTTCAAGAGTCCACCATACCTACCTAAGGATTGAGTAAGATCCTTCAAGTAAGTGGTCATCGGTGCAATAAGGCAATAAAAATTGCTTCTAAAAAGTGTTAGATCATTTAGTGTAAAAGAAAATTGAGCGTTGTACGAACTTGTGATGGCGAAGAATAAAAGCGACAGACTATGTAATAAAGGTTGCTATCACAAGGGGCAATATAACATTACATTCTTTTGCACTAAGGGATTGAGCATACAAACAAAAAGCGCATGGCAACCTCTGCTTTCCTGTGTGAAGGGCCTATCTTTTACTTCTATGTATTTACTTTCATGCAAGAGTCAAAGTTTTTCTCTCTATTCCTTTTTATTTTTCTCTTTTGGCAAGCATCATGTGGTGACGAAAGATCTAGGCACATATATCCAGTTGGATATGGGTAGCATGAGTTATTATTGTTGACATCACCCTTGAGGTGAATACGTTGGGAGGCGAAATTATAAGCCCGTATCTTTCTATGTGTCCGGTTGAAACATTTTGCTCATGTGTATGAGGTGAGTGTTAGCAATCATAGAAGACTATATGATGGTTGAGTATGTGGAGCTCTTACTTAGACTCTGTTGAATAAGTTGAATTGCAATTATTTGGTGACTAAGCATATAGGTTGTTGAGTTTCAAGAGAATTCATTGTTTGAACCTTAACATGTGAATTGGTTGCTACTTTTAACATGATGAGTTCTGTGAGAAAGAGTTGCTGTTATGATGCTAGGAAAAGTGATTGAAATTACCATTGATCAAACTTATGCACTTTGCTAGCATTCACACTTCATAAATTATCTCTTTTATCGTTTACCTACTCGAGGACGAGTAGGAATTAAGCTTGGGGATGCTGATATGTCTCCAACGTATCTATAATTATGAAGTATTCATGCTATTATATTATCATTCTTGGATCTTTTACAATCATTTTATAGCAACTTTATATCATTTTTTGGGACTAACCTATTGACCCAGTTTCCAGTGCTAGTTGTTGTTTTTTGCTTGTTTTTTACATCGCAGGAAATAAATATCAAACGGAGTCCAAGCACCACGAACTTTTTGTGGATTTTTTATGGACCAGAAGACATCCAGTGGGCCAGAGCAGCACCTGGGGGTGCCCCGACGAGCGCACAACCCACAAGGGCACGCCTGGGCCCCCAGGCGCGCCCAGGTGGGTTGTGCCCACCTCGGTGGCCTCCCGTACCCCATTTTCGCCCTATAAATCATCAAATATTGCAAAACCCTTCAGGGTTACCCTAGATCGGAAGTTCCATCGCCGCAAGCCTATGTATCCACAAAAACCAATCTAGACCCTGTTCCGGCACCATGCAGGAGGGGGAGACCATCACCGGTGGCCATCTTCATCATCACGGTGGCCACCACGATGAGAGGGAGTAGTCCACCCTCGACGCTGAGGGTTTGTACCAGTAGCTATGTGTTTATTCTCTCTCTCTCTCTCTCTCTCTATCTCCCTCGTGTTCTTGAGATGTCACGATCTTGATGTATCACAGGCTTTGTTAATATAGTTGGATCATATGGTGTTTTCCCCTATCTATCTTATTGTGATGAATTGAGTATTCCCTTTGAGATTTCGTTTTACCAGATTGAATACTTTTATGGATTTGAGAGCACTTGATATATGTCTTGCATATGAATACTCGTGGTGACAATGGGGTATCATATTGATTCACTTGATATGTGTTTTGGCACTCAACTTGCGGATTCCTGAGGTGACTTTGGGGTAATCTATGCATAGGGGTTGATGCACGTTCTCGTCCTTGTTTCTCCGGTAGAAGTCTTGGGGCACTCTTTGAGGTTCTTTATGTGGATTGAGTCTTATGAATCTAAATTTGCTTTGGTGTTGTTTTAGTACGAACTCTTGGTTATATCGATCGGAAAGAATAGCTTGATGTTATTTTAGTACGAACTCTAGGATAGATTGATCGGAAAGAATAGCTTTGAGGTGGTTTCGTACCCTACAAACAATTTCTTCTTATGTTCTCCATTAGATAAGAACTTTGGAGTGATTCTTCAATGCACGTTGAGGGATAGTTATGTGATCCAATTAGATTAGCATTGTTGAGAGATTGCACTAGCGAAAGTACGAACCCTAGGCCTCATTTTCAAGCAATGCAATACCGTTTGTGCTCCATTTTATCAATTGCTACCTTGCTGTTTTTTATTGTTCCTATCACAAAAATCAATATATACTATCATTACTATGCTTTTATTACCATCTCTTTGCCGAACTAGTGCACCTATACAATTTGTCATTGTATTGGCTATGTTGGGGACACAAGAGATTTCTTGTATTTGGTTGAAGTGTTGTTTGACAGAGACCACCTTCATCCTACGCCTCCCACGGATTGATAAACCTTAGGTCATCCACTTGAAGGAAAATTGCTACTGTCCTACAAAACTCTGCGCTTGGAGGCCCAACACGAGTCTACAAGAATAAAGTTGCCTAGTAGACATCAGATTGCAATAATCATAATAGATAGAAACTTTGTTCTCATAATCAATTGAAACCTCTTCAAAAATAGTGGATTCATCACTAAATAAAGTCATGACCTCTCCAAATCCACTTTCATAATTATAGCAATAAGATTCAACACCCTCCAAAATAGTGGGATCATTATTTCCTAGAGTTGACACTCTTCCAAACCCACTTTCATCAATATAGTCATCATAAATATGAGGCATGCTATCATCATAATAAATTTTCTCATCAAAACTTGGGGGACTAAAAAGATCATATTCATCAAACATAGCATTGCTACGTCTTGAGCTTGCGTTGGTTTTCCTCGAAGAGGAGAGGGTGATGCAGCAGAGTAGCGTAAGTATTTCCCTCAGTTTTTGAGAACCAAGGTATCAATCCAGTATGAGGCTCCTCAAAAGTCCCACGCACCTACACAAACAAACTGAGAACTCGCAACCAACGCAGTAAAGGGGTTGTCAATCCCTTCACGGCCACTTGCGAAAGTGAGATCTAATAAAGATAGTAAGATAAGATAA
Source organism: Triticum timopheevii (assembly GCA_963921465.1). Classification (NCBI taxonomy): domain Eukaryota; kingdom Viridiplantae; phylum Streptophyta; class Magnoliopsida; order Poales; family Poaceae; genus Triticum; species Triticum timopheevii. Next base: position 216,021,884 of record OY997268.1, read on the forward strand.
ATATATTTTTGGTATTTTATAATATAGATGCAAAAAGTAAAGATGAAAATAAAAGTAGATTGGAAGCAAATATGATAAGAGATAGACCCGGGGGCCATAGTTTTCACTAGTGGCTTCTCTCAAGATAGCATAAGTATTACGGTGGGTGAACAAATTACTATCAAGCAATTGATAGAAAAGCGAATAATTATGAGATTATCTAGGCATGATCATGTATATAGGCATCACGTCTGCAACAAGTAGACCGACTCTTGCCTGCATCTACTACTATTACTCCACACATCGACCGACTCTTGCCTGCATCTAAAGTATTAAGTTCATAAGAACAGAGTAACACTTTAAGCAAGATGACATGATGTAGAGGGATAAACTCAAGCAATATGATATAAACCCCATCTTGTTATCCTCGATGGCAACAATACAATACGTGCCTTGCAACCCTTTCTGTCACTAGGTAAGGACACCACAAGATTGAACCCAAAGCTAAACACTTCTCCCATGGCAAGAAAGATCAATCTAGTAGGCCAAACCAAACTGATAATTCGAAGAGACTTGCAAAGATAACTCAATCACACATAAAAGAATTCAGAGAAGATTCAAATAATTTTCATAGATAAACTTGATCATAAACCCACAATTCATCGGATCTCGACAAACACACCACAAAAAGAGTTTACATCGAATAGATCTCCACAAGAGAGGGGGAGAACATTGTATTGAGATCCAAAAAGAGAGAAGAAGCCATCTAGCTAACAACTATGGACCCGTAGGTCTATGGTAAACTACTCACAACTCATCATAGGGGCAAGGATGTTGATGTAGAAGCCCTCCGTGGTCGATTCCCCCTCCGGCAGAGTGCTGGGGAAGGCTCCAAGATGAGATCTCGTGGATACAGAAGGTTACGGTGGTGGAAATTGTGTTTCGTCTGCCCCTGGATGTTTTCGGGGTACGTAGGCTTATATAGGAGGAAGAAGTACGTCGGTGGACACCCGAGGGGCCCACGAGACAGGGGGGCGTGCCCTATAGGGGGGGGGCGCCCTCCTATCTCGTGGGAGCCTTGGAAGCTTCTTGACTTGCACTCCAAGTCCTCTGAATCACGTTCATTCCAAAAATCACGCTCCCGATGGTTTCATTCCGTTTGGACTCCGTTTGATATTATTTTTCTTCGAAATACTGAAATAGGCAAAACAACAGCAATACGGGCTGGGCCTCCGGTTAGTAGGTTAGTCCCAAAAATGGTATAAATGTGTAAAATAAAGCCCATAAACATCCAAAAGGGGTAATATAATAGCATGGAACAATAAAAAATTATAGATATGTTGGAGACGTATCAAGCATCCCCAAGCTTAATTCCTGCTCGTCCTCGAGTAGGTAAATGATAAAAAGAGAATTTTTGATGTGGAATGCTACCTAGCATAATTCATAATGTAATTTCTTTATTGTGGCATGAATGTTCAGATCCAAATGATTCAAAATAAAAGTTCATACTGATAAAAGAAATAGTAACACTTCAAGCATACTAATAAAAGTAATCATGTCTTCTCAAAATAACATGGCAAAAGAAAGTTCATCCCTACAAAATCATATAGTTAGGCTATGCTTCATTTTCGTCACACAAAGATGTTCCCAACTTCTATACCCCCGATGACAAGCCAAGCAATTGTTTCATACTTAAATAATCTCAAACTTTTTCAACCTTCACGCAATACATGAGCGTGAGCCATGGATATAGCACTATGGGTGGAATAGAATATGATGATGGGGATTGTGTGGAGAAGACAAAAAGGAGAAAGTCTCACATTGACGAGGATAATCAACGGGCTATGGAGATGCCCATCAATTGATGTCAACATGAGGAGTAGGGATTGCCATGCAACGGATGCACTAGAGCTATAAATGAATGCTCAACAAAAGAAAACTAGTGGGTGTGCATCCAACTTGCTTGCTCACGAAGACCTAGGGCATTTGAGGAAGCCCATCGCAGGAATATACAAGCCAAGTTCTATAATGAAAAATTCTCACTAGTATGAAAAAGACAACTTATGAGACTCACTATATGAAAAACATGGTGCTACTTTGAAGCACAATATATGAGACTCACTACATGAAGAACAAGGTTCTACTTTGAAGCACAAGTGTGGAAAAAGAGATAGTAACATTTCCCTTTTTATTTATTTTTTTCTTTTTATTGGGCCTTTCTTTTTTCTTTTCTTTTGGCCTTTCTTTCTTTTTTTTCTTTGGGCAATGTTCTAATAATGATGATCATCACACTTCTATTGATTACAACATATGAATTACAACTCGAAACTAGAACAAGATATGACTCTATATGAATTCCTCCGGTGGTGTACCGGGATGGTGCAATGAATCAAGAGTGACATGTATGAAAAGTAATGCATGGTGGCTTTGCCACAAATACGATGTCAACTACATGATCATGCAATGGCAATATGAAAGAAGTAAAGTATGTCATGATGATGAACGGAACAGTGGAAAGTTGCATGGAAATATATCTCGGAATGGCTATGGAAATGCCATAATAGGTAGGTATGGTGGCTGTTTTAAGGAAGATATAAGGAGGTTTATGTGTGATAGAGCGTATCATATCACGGGGTTTGGATGCACCGGCGAAGTTTGCACCAACTCTCAAGGTGAGAAAGGGCAATGCACGGTACCGAAGAGGCTAGCAATGGTGGAAAGATAAAAGTGCGTATAATCCATGGACTCAACATTAGTCAAAAGAACTCATATAATTATTGCAAAAATCTAGAAGTCATAAAAAATCAAGTACTACGCGCATGCTCCTAGGGGGATAGATTGGTAGGAAAAGACCATCGCTCGTCCCCGACCGCCACTCATAAGGATGCACAAGCCAGGTACACATCATGTTTCAAATATGTTACACAACTTTAACCATACATGGATGCTACAGGACTTGCTAACTTCAACACAAGCATTCTTTAAATTCATAATCACCCAACTAGCATGACTTTAATATCACTACCTCCATATCTCAAAACAATTATCAAGTATCAAATTGATCATAACATCCAATTCACTTTCTATGATAGTTTTTATTATACCCAACTTGGATGCCTACCATTCTAGGACCAACTTTATAACCATAGCAAATACCATGCTGTTCTAAAAGACTCTCAAAAAGATATAAGTGAAGCAAGAGAGACTAGTAATTTCTACAAAAATAAGTCACCAACGTGCTCTAAAAGATATAAGTGAAGCACATAGAGCAAAAACTATCAAGCTCAAAAGATATAAGTGAAGCACATAGAGTATTCTAGAAAATTCTAATCAAATAGGCTTCTCCCAAAAGGTGTGTACAGCAAGGATGATTGTGGTAAACTAAAAAGCAAAGACTAATATAATACACGACGCTCCAAGCAAAACACATATCATGTGGCGAATAAAAATATAGCTCCAAGTAAAGTTACCAATGAACGAAGACGAAAGAGGGGATGCCTTCCCGGGGCATCCCCAAGCTTAGGCTTTTGGCTATCCTTGAATATCTTGGGGTGCCTTGGGCATCCCCAAGCTTAGGCTCTTTCCACCCTTTATTCCATAGTCCATAAAAGCTTTACCCAAAACTTGAAAACTTTACAACACAAAACTCAACAGGAAATCTTATAAGCTCCATTAGTGAAAGAAAACAAAACCACCACATAAGGTACTGTAATGAACTCATTATTTATTTATTTTTGTGTTAAACCTACTGTATTCCAACTTACCTATGGTTAATAAACTATTTTACTAGCCATAGATGCATCAAAATAAGCAAACAACACACGAAAAACAGAATCTGTCAAAAACAGAACAGTCTGTAGCAATCTGTAACTAACGAAATCTTCTGGAACTCTAAAAATCCTACCAAAATAGGAAGTCCTGTAAAATTTGTTTATTTAACGGAAGAAAAAAGAATCAACGCAAAAGCACATTCCTGTGATTTAACAAAATTATATTCGTGCGCACAAAGTTTCTGTTTTTCAGCAGAATCGAATCAACTATCATCATAGGTTATCCTATAGGTTCTACTTGGCACAAAAACTAATTAAAAGGTAAAAACACATCTAAACAGAAGGTAGATGCAAGATTTATTACTAAACAGGATCAAAAACAAATAACATAAAGAAAATTGGGTTGCCTCCCAACTAGCGCTATCATTTAACGCCCCTAGCTAGGCATAAAAGCGAAGATAGATCTAAGGAGTGCCATCTTTGATTTTCAGTTTTTTTAGCGGAGTCATGCTCGAATCCGGGAGGTTCTTTCCGCTTCCCTTCATATTCGGAAATTTTTAGATCTAAAGAATCCATCCGCTTATTGCAAAGAGTAATCAACATATTCATGCAGTGAAGATTTTCGCTAACACTTTTAAGAGGCTCAAGAGACTTTTGTGAAAAATTTGTTACTTGGCAAATCTTTCCAAACACTTGGGTTTCTTCTTGGGTAGGATGTGATCCTCCCTTTTGAGGTAGTGTTCCCACTATTCCCTCTATAATTTCATGCGCAATACTGGGATCAATTTCAATGAAATTTCCCTTGGCAATGCAATCCAAGAGTTGTCTATGCGTCATATTTAACCCAACATAAAAATTGTGAAGAAGAATTCTAAAGTTCACCTCTAGGGTGCATTTGCGATAAGATTCCATCATCCTATACCAAGCACCTTTTAAGTTTTCTCCTTGCCTTTGCTTGAAGTGAAGAACTTCAAACTCGGGAGACATAGGAGCGGATAAGGAACTAGACATAATGACAAGCAAAATGAGCTAACACACGGCAAACGGAAAAAGGCAAGCGAAAAGAGAGGAGGAGATTGGGAAAGAGAGGGCGAATAAAACGGCAAGGGTGAAGTGGGGGAGAGGAAAACGAGAGGCAAATGGCAAATAATGTAAATGCGAGGGAGATGGGTTTGTGATGGGTACTTGGTATGTCTTGACTTGAGCGAAGACCTCCCCGGCAACGGTGCCAGAAATCACACGTTGGCGGGAGGTCGAATCTTGACTTGACTTGGTGGAAGCCTCCCCGGCAACGGTGCCAGAAATCCTTCTTGCTACGTCTTGAGCTTGCGTTGGTTTTCCTCGAAGAGGAGAGGGTGATGCAGCAGAGTAGCGTAAGTATTTCCCTCAGTTTTTGAGAACCAAGGTATCAATCCAGTAGGAGGCTCCTCAAAAGTCCCATGCACCTACACAAACAAACTGAGAACTCGCAACCAACGCAATAAAGGGGTTGTCAATCCCTTCACGGCCACTTGCGAAAGTGAGATCTAATAAAGATAGTAAGATAAGATAAATATATTTTTGGTATTTTATAATATAGATGCAAAAAGTAAAGATGCAAATAAAAGTAGATTGGAAGAAAATATGATAAGAGATAGACCTGGGGCCATAGGTTTCACTAGTGGCTTCTCTCAAGATAGCATAAGTATTACGGTGAGTGAAAAAATTACTGTCGAGCAATTGATAGAAAAGCGAATAATTATGAGATTATCTAGGCATGATCATGTATATAGGCATCACGCCCGCAACAAGTAGACCGACTCCTGCCTGCATCTACTACTATTACTCCACACATCGACCGACTCCTGCCTGCATCTAGAGTATTAAGTTCATAAGAACAGAGTAACACATTAAGCAAGATGACATGATGTAGAGGGATAAACTCAAGAAATATGATATAAACCCTATCTTGTTATCCTCGATGGCAACAATACAATACGTGCCTTGCAACCCTTTCTGTCACTGGGTAAGGACACCGCAAGATTGAACCCAAAGCTAAGTACTTCTCCCATGGCAACAAAGATCAATCTAGGAGGCCAAACCAAACTGATAATTCGAAGAGACTTGCAAAGATAACTCAATCACACATAAAAGAATTCAGAGAAGATTCAAATATTATTCATAGATAAACTTGATCATAAACCCACAATTCATCGGATCTCGACAAACACACCGCAAAAAGAGTTTACATCGAATAGATCTCCACAAGAGAGGGGGAGAACATTGTATTGAGATCCAAAAAGAGAGAATAAGCCAGCTAGCTAATAACTATGGACCCATAGGTCTGTGGTAAACTACTCACAACTCATCGGAGGGGCAAGGATGTTGATGTAGAAGCCCTCCGTGGTCGATTCCCCCTCCGGCAGAGTGCCGGCAAAGGCTCCAAGATGAGATCTCGCGGATACAGAAGGTTACGGTGGTGGAAATTGTGTTTCGTCTGCCCCCTGGATGTTTTCGGGGTATGTAGGCTTATATAGGAGGAAGAAGTACGTCGGTGGATGCCCGAGGGGCCCACGAGACTGGGGGCGCGCCCTTAGTCGGGGGCGCCCTCCTATCTCGTGGGAGCCTCAACAGCTTCTTGACTTGCACTCCAAGTCCTCTAGATCACGTTCGTTTCAAAAATCACGCTCCCGAAGGTTTCATTCCATTTGGACTCCGTTTGATATTCCTTTTCTTTGAAATACTGAAATAGGCAAAAAAAACAGCAATACGGGCTGGGCCTCTGGTTAGTAGGTTAGTCCCAAAAATGGTATAAATGTGTAAAATAAAGCCCATAAACATCCAAAAGGGGTAATATAATAGCATGGAACAATAAAAAATTATAGATACGTTGGAGACGTATCAAGCATCACCAAGCTTGTAGCTTTGCATATCATAGCATCATGGATATTCAAAGAATTCATACTAACAACATTGCAATCATGCTCACCATTCAAAGATTTTATGCCAAACATTTTATTGACTTCTTCTTCTAACACTTGAGCACAATTTTCCTTTCCATCATTTTCACGAAAGACATTAAAAAGATGAAGCATATCAGGTAACCTCAATTCCACTTTTTGTAGTTTTCTTTTATAGACTAAACTAGTGATAAAACAAGAAACTGAAAGATTCAAATGCAAGATCTAAAGATATACCTTCAAGCACTCACCTCCCCGGCAACAGCTCCAGAAAAGAGCTTGATGTCTACTACGCAACCTTCTTCTTGTAGACTCGTCTTGGGCCTCCAAGCGCAGAGTTTTGTAGGATAGTAAAAAATTTCCCTCAATTGGATACCTAAGGTTTATCAATCCGTGGGAGGCGTAGGATGAAGATGGTCTCTCTCAAACAAACCCGCAACCAAATAACAAGGAGTCTCTTGTGTCCCCAACACACCCAATACAATGGTAAATTGTATAGGTGCACTAGTTCGGCGAATAGATGGTGATACAAGCATACTATGGATAGTAGACATAGGTTTTTGTAATCTGAAGATATAAAAACAGCAAGGTAACTAGTAACAAAAGTGAGCAAAAACGGTATTGCAATGCTTGAAAACAAGGCCTAGGGTTCATACTTTCACTAGTGCAAAGTCTCTCAACAATGATAACATAATTAAATCATATGGCAATCCCTCAACGTACGATAAAGAGTCACGTCAAAGTTACTATCATGGAGAACATAAGCTGAAATTGCTTGTAGGCTACGAAACTACCTCAAAATTATTCTTTCCGATCAATCCATTGAGCTATTCCTATTAGTGTCACAAATAGCCATAGAGTTCGTAGTAAAATAACACCATATGATACACATCAATCAACCCAAATGTCACCTAGATACTCCAATGTCACCACAAGTATCCGTGGGTCAATTATACGATATGCATCAAACAACTTCAGATTCATAATATTTAATCCAACACAAAGAACTTCAAAGAGTGCCCCAAGATTTCTGCCGGAGAAACAAGGACGAAAACGTGTATCAACCCCTATGCATAGATTACCCCAATGTCACCTCGGGAATCCATGAGTTGAGTGCCAAAACATACATAAAGTGAATCTATAGAACACCCCATTGTCACCATGGGTATCCCACACAAGACATATAGCAAGTGTTCTCAACTCCATAAAAGTATTCAATTCGATAATAGTGAAACCTTAAAGGTAAAACTTAATTCATCACAAGAAGATAAAGATGGAGAAACACCATATGATCCAACTATAGTAACAAAGCTCGCGGTACATCAAGATCATGCCAAATCAAGAACATGAGAGAGAGAGAGAAGAGAGAGAGAGAGAGAGAGAGAGAGAGATCAAACACATAGCTACACTACAAAAAAAGACACTTCCGTGACATTTTGGGCCGAACGATTTTTTTCCTGTCATGCTTATGACACTTCTATGATGATAATTGTGACAAAACCCATATCATCATAGATGTGGTGGGCTCCTACTTCTATGACAAAATATCATGACAAAAAATGGGCCTTTCGTCCTGGGCGGGCCCGAGATGCAGCTACATGACATTCTTTGGGCCGTCCATGACAGAAAAAATCATGGTAGAAGCGAGGGCAAGGAAAATATCATGGAGTTCCCGGTTACGGTGGGTGGTCGGGGCCGAGCGATGCACTGTGGTTTGCGCGTTTCTCTCGTGTACGCGTGTGTGTGCGAGGCGTTGGCTAACTGAACTCGGAGCGATCGCACGTTACTGAACCCGAGCGATCGATCCCTTGGCTGTTAACTGAACCCGAGCGATTCGTTCACTGCTGACTGAACCCGAGCAATTCCTTCATTGCTGCTGTTGAACCTGAGCAATCAATCACTGCTGCTGCTTACTGAAGCCGATCGAGCCAGTGTTGGGTTGCCTCTCGATGAATAGTGACCGTTGCTAACGTGCACGCGATACGTAGAACGAGTCGAGCCATGGTGAGTCAAGCCAGTTCGTTGGCTGTGGATGAACAGTTCCCGGTGGGGGTTGGATGAACAGGACCCTGTGGTAGTAGGCCGTTGCCGCTAGATGAATAGGACCTCGAGGAGGCTGCCGCACCCCGGCCGGTTGGGGGTGGATGAACATGACCCCGTGGAGGCTCTATGAACAGCAGCCGGTGGAGGTTGGATGAACAGTAGCTGTGGATGAAAAATAGCCCGTGGAGGGTGGAGGAGGTCGACAATGGATGAACAGTAGCCCGTGGAGGCTAGAGCGAGGCGGTAGACGGTGGATGAACATGACCCCATTTCGACCGTAGGCGCTCCAACACAAGTTCGTTTCCTCCGTTTTGCGATACGCCACACCCCCGATCAACAGGACCCCGTTTCGACCGTAGGCACTCGAACACAAGTTCGTTCCTTCGTTTTGTGGTACACAGACCCCTCCCGATGAACAGGATCCCGTTTCAACCATGGCCGGTCGAATAGAATGCTATTTCCTTTGTTCTACGGTACGCCAGGCCCTGTTTTGGCTGTTCCGTCCAAGTCGGTTGGCTCCTGTTGAACAGGACGCATTCTGACCCACTCGGTTGCCTCCCGATGAACATGATGCAGTTTCTCCATTCCGACCCAGCCGGTTTGCTTCCCGATGAAGGGGACGCCGTTGCTACCGTCTGTTGCCTCTCAATGTACACAAGCCCTAGCCGTCCGTATATATGCGCGAGTACGCGCTCGAGACCCCGCCCGTATGTATGTACGTGGATGTATTTTTTGCCCTGTGGCTGTACGTATGTGTACATGACTTAGACGGGACTGCGTGAACTACTATGTCGGGTGCTCTACAACGACACGTGCCGCTACTTACTCGGCCATGGTTCATACTTGCAGAGAGACCGATCGACCAGTATGTACATACACGTTCACGACCAGACAGACAACACTACGTATGCTTTGACCGGGTGGGTCCCAGCGGTCAGGGAGGATAAGGATGCACTTCTTTGCGTGCGAAGATATAGCTGGTCGGTCCCAGTTGTCAGGGAGAGGAATCGTTTTTATTTTGCGAGTAATAAGGAGGCACTTCCTTGTGTTCGAAGATGTAGCTGGTGGCTCCAGCTGTCAGCCTCACCTCCTAAAATCCTCTTTCGATGGTTGTCCTTTGTTGACCCTGTTGACCACGCTGCGCCGAGAGTGTCGGTGTCAAAACCGGCAGATCTCGGGTAGGAGGGCCCAAGCTGTGCGTCTAAGGATCAATGGTAATAGGGGACCAAGGGACACAATGTTTACCCAGGTTCGGTCCCTCTTAAAGGAGGTAAAACCCTACTCCTGCTTGATTATATTCGAAGAGTATGGAGATTATAAGAGTTGATCTACCTCGAGATCGTAATGGCTAAACCCTAGATGTCTAGCCTATGAATATTCCATTGATGGTAATGAGGATAGCCTCTACGGACTAACCCCTCGGGTAATATACACACCGAAGGAGCCTAGGGTTTGTACAAGGTCGGTTCATCAGGGAAGGAAATGATACACCCGGACTCTAATCTTGTCATTTACATATGGAGAAGTCCCACCCGGACATGGAGGATAGTCTTCATCTTGATCTTGTACGGCCCATCCAACCTGGCCCGTACTCCTGGGCCGGACACCTGAGGACCCCCGAATCCAGGACTCCCTTAGTAGCCCCCGAACTTGCCTTCAATGATGATGTGGTATGCGGATATAAGTCTTTGTCTTTGCAAGGTGGGTTCTCCACCATACTCCGGATTGACGATAGTCCGGCATCGGCTTCTGTGTCCAGTCTTTATGATTTCTTCCTGTCGGCGCCTTGATTTCCACACGTCTGAGCGAATGCAAATGGTCTGTTACCTTTATATTTTAACCCTTTTAATAGGCACGGGTGGTGTTATATAACAAGGTTAGATCCCCAAAACCCAGCCCACATCGCCCCAAGAGCAACAGAGCAAACCATGAAAAAAAGCTCAAGAGGGGGATTGGAAAAGTTGTTATGTATGCCATCTTCAGCTGAATCGTCTCCAGACGCAAGGATATCTCCCCCCCCCGTGGATCTAGTCTCCATACGGGCAGGATTAACTTCTATGGGCGATGGTGCATTGGCAGAGAATTTCCCCAACCCCAGCCAAGGGGAGAGGGTGTGCTTCATCTCGTTCCTTTTGAGGGGCGTAGGATTCCCGATCCACCCCTTCCTCAGGGGTCTACTGGAATATTGTGGGATCCAGCTGCACAACCTCACACCAGGTTCCATTCTGCATATTTCTGGTTTTGTCACCCTTTGCGAATTATTTTTAGGCTGCGAGGCTCATTTCAAACTATGGAAAAAGTTCTTTTGACTCATCCCCCACCACCAGGGCAGAGGGTCTGTATTTGAACTGGGCGGCGCCGAAGTATGGCTCATAGCCGGATCCGGTTACCCAGTCAGGACTCCGAAGAGGGGGGGGGGGGGTCCAAAGAATGGTCTTCAAAATGGTTTTACATTGAGGATGTTCCTCTTCCGGAACCTGTTCGGCGCGGACTTCTCGTATTCTCCAGCGCTCCCTTGAAGAAGCTATTTAGTTGGCGCCCCAAGTCCCCCCAGACAAGAGGATAGTGCGGAAGTGATGAGATTGGTCAGCAAGGTCAGATTGTTGACCCACTCCGGACTCTCCATCGTTGAAGTTATGGCCATTGCTATAAAGCGATGTATCCAACCTCTTCAATCAAGAGTGGCTCCTTTATGGAACTACAACAGGAAGGACGACGTGTCTCGCTATACGCGGAAGGGTCCGAATAACCAAGCCGCATTGGTTGCCATGCTGGTGGATCTTTATAAGGGAGAAGAAGAAGACTTCGCCCGTTTAAATTGCCAGGAAGGATTCTCCATGTACAACCCCATTGACTAGGTAAGTTTAGTCATTTAACACCTTTTTTTATTATTGGGATGCATTTAACTGAATACTCTGGTTGCTTCAAAACAATCATGGAGGAAGGTAGTCGAGAACATCTACTGCCCTCCTCCTCAACCAGTGGATCATGCACGTCATGAAGACCCCAGATTTCATGAGGATCCGGATATATTTGTAGACGGAGTTTATTATCAAGCGAGCCTTGACGGCTCGGAAGTAGCTATTATGGTCGATTACCCCGATTTCTACCCCTTCGTTAAGGTAAGTGTTCGGAAATCATTTAAGAAGAGTGGCATTTCCTCTCATAACTTGCCCTCTGCACTGGGCCGTGTTTTGCAGGATCGGCACTCAGCGAGTCGTACCCAAGGTCGGGCAACAAAAAGAAGGACAACACCCTCAAGGGGTAGTCATGCGAAGTGAAAGGAAGCCGGGAGCACTACTGAGCCATCTCCATCACCAAAAAGGTATATTACTTATTTCATACTTGGGCGTAAAGCCGAATTGTCATTTTCATCCTTCCTCTATCATCCCAGGAGAGGTATACGGCGAACCGTGCCAAAGATCCCAGAAAGCCGAGCCGCAGCTAATGCGATGCTGAATTTGTCAACTAGGATGAGGGTGCATACAGGGGCGGCGCCATCTCATCTACCTCATGAAGATCCGGATGAAGTGTCCGTCACTAACTCCGAGGTGGAGAGCATGATGAATCATCATCGCTTAAAAGAGACCCTGCGTGCCCCAGCCTTTTCGGAGCAAGAGTTTATCGCTCTTAGCACCGTGGACGCCTATATCCGAGTTGCCCGGGATGGACTTACAGGAGTTAATCGCCTGTTCTCAAAGGATATATAGAGGTGAAAATTTATGAAAATCTAATATATAGATACCAGTAGCCCCTAAGACTTAAAGCAGTAGGAACTAACCGATTTGAGGATCATTTATGACCGCAGGTTCTCAAGGAGAAGAACAACGCATTGTCCCAGGAGCTCGAGACAAGCCGGGCACAGCTAAATGCCGCTATCATAGAGCTTGAAGAAATCAAGAGTGCCCCAATGACTGGGGGAAGAGATAAAAAACTAGAATAGGAAGTGAAGAAGCAGGCCGAAGAGATAAACAGCTTAAAGGATCAACTCTTGGAGGCGTAACAGGAAAACCAAAAGCTGAAGGGCAACATATTCGGTATGACTTTTGAACCATCCGGAGTATTGATATAATCATGTAATACGGAATGTTATAATTCGTTTCATACATGTCTATTGACTGGCCGCCAAGATGAGTAAGTGTCCGGGTTTCAAAGCAACATTCTAAAAAACTGTCAAAGCTGCACGAGCGTGCCCGGAAAGCCATGAAGAATATGGCCAAAGCCTTATGGCATCTGATGCCCCTGCAGAAAGTATGGAGGGGTTGGCAGACCTGTTCAAGGGTGCTCGGCGTCGCTTCAAGTTGTGGAAGACGTCCGCATGTCGTGAAGGTACGCAAGAGGCATGGGCCATGGTGAAGACACGCTACACCAGACTCGATCTGAATCATATGGCCCGAGTTGGACCTCAGGGACTGGACGGGAAGGAGATTCCTGTAAGCTTGGTATATGACCAAGTAATGATAGCGGCGAAATATTCGCAAGAAGATTGTAAGCTAGATAGCCTTATAGATGGCGTAGAGAAAGATTAGGCATTCAATTCTATGTATCAATATACTTTATGACCGAACTTATCTCCTGCCGAACTTGTAAAAAATTTATCATCACAGACCTTCGGCTTCCACTTCCGAACCAAAAAGTTGGAGTGTTTCCGTATACCATGTTTAACTAAGAAACATTTAGTATCTTCGGAAACCAGACAATTCGGTCATATTGCTCGAACAGACAAAATATGTTCGGGGAGTTATCTTATATTACTATTTAACGTAAGAAACATCTTCCATGAAAAATAGTTTCGTTAAGGGTTCCTTTCCTTGGGTTGACATGCTATATGATGCATGCCTAGGCTCGTATCCTAATTACAGACAGCCGATTCCATAGTTGTTCAAAAAAACTGTCCGTCGTTTATTTACCGACCAATTATTCCCTTAAGAACGCTAGCTTTCGGCTTCACCCGCCCGAGGTACAAATCTGGATAACCCGGTTGTAACAATCGTAGAGGTACTCCCTTTACACCCTAGTCAAACAATCGGGAACATAGGGTATAAACACAGGAGAAAGGCAACCCAGCCTGGCAAAAACTTAAGTCATAGAGGTGCATAAAGAAGCCCCCCATGTATGGTGGGGTGTGTACATTTAAAGATGTGTGCCCCAAATAATGCGGTTGATCTGAACATACATTGAGAGGGAAAAGGGAAAAAAATCAAAAAAAGGGGAGAGAGGGAAAAGGAAAAAAACCTAGTTAAAGTGAAACCTAAGGAGGCCGAACTATGCGTAGAATCTTCGGAGCCGGGCAGCATTCCATGGGTTCGGCTCAAGGCGATTATCCACTACATTGCGAAGGCGATAGGCTCCTCTAGTAAGGACTTCATCTATGATGAAGGCCCCCTCCCATTTGGGTTTGAGCTTGTCCTTTTTCTTTTTTGGGAGGCATAAAACAAGTTCACCGACATTGTATGTCTTAGCCCGCACTTCTCTGCTTTGGTAACGGTAGGCCTGTTGTTGATAAAATGCAGAACGGGCTTTAGCAACATCGCACTCCTCTTCTAGTCCGTCTATGTCATCCCCCCGATCTAATTCGGCTTCTCTCTCTTCGTACATGCGCACTCTAGGTGAGTCATGAAGAATGTCGCAGGGCAATACGACTTCTGCGCCGTACACCATAAAGAAGGGTGTGTATCCAATCGTTCGATTGGGTGTGGTCCAGAGTCCCCAGAGTACGGAATCAACTTCCTCAACCCAATGCTTGTCTGATTCTCGTAGAGAGCGCACTATTTTGGGCTTAACGCCACTCATGATCAGACCATTGTCCCTTTCGACTTGGCCGTTTGCTTGAGGGTGGTATACGGATGCATAATCGAGTTTAATGTCCAAATTAGCGCACCAGGTTTTCACCTTATCAGCTGTGAAATTGGAGCCATTATCAGTGATGATACTATGCGGGACACCATAAAGGTGGACTACGCCGGATATAAAGTCAATCACTGCCCCTGCCTCAGCTGTTTTTACCGGTTTGGCCTCTATCCATTTAGTGAATTTATCAACCATTACCAGCAAGTATTTATTTTTGAGGCTCCCCCCTTTAAGGGGACCAACCATATCAAGCCCCCAGACCGCGAAAGGCCAAGTAATGGGTCTTGGTGTCAAAACCGGCGGATCTCAGGTAGGGGGTCCCGAACTGTGCGTCTAGGCGGATGGTAACAGGAGACAAGGGACACGATGTTTTTACCCAGGTTCGAGCCCTCTCGATGGAGGTAAAACCCTACTCCTGCTTGATTGATATTGATGATATGGGTAGTACAAGAGTAGATCTACCACGATATCGAGGAGGCTAAACCCTAGAAGCTAGCCTATGGTATGATTGTTGTTCGTCCTATGGACTAAAACCCTCCGGTTTATATAGACACTGGAGAGGGCTAGGGTTACACAGAGTCGGTTACAATGGTAGGAGATCTACATATCCGTATTGCCAAGCTTGCCTTCCACGCCAAGGAAAGTCCCATCCGGACATGGGATGAAGTCTTCAATCTTGTATCTTCATAGTCTTGGAGTCCGGCCAATGATGATAGTTCGGCCATCCGGACACCCCCTAGTCCAGGACTCCCTCAGTAGCCCCTGAACCAGGCTTCAATGACGATGAGTCAGGCGCGCATATTGTCTTCGGCATTGCAAGGCGGGTTCCTCCTCCGAATAATTCATGGAAGATCGTGAACACCAGGACAGTGTCCGGCTCTGCAAAATAAATTCCACATACCACCATAGATAGAATAATATTTACACAAGTTCAATCTGCTGACGTATTTTGTGGCATGATGTCACACCACGGCCAAGCCCTTATTCGAATCGTTTTTATTATACCACCACAGCGCGTTTAGCGAAGCGATTTCCTTGACACGTCTTGTTGAAGCAGAGATCGTTTCCCCTTATTCCGGGATCCTCATCAATATGGACGTGGGTAACCTAACCGCGCCATTGATTGTGGCGCTTGGGAGATAAGCGAGTTTTACCAGGCTGGTGGGGACGCATGGTCTCGTCCACCCATATATAAAGGGATAAGGATCCACCTTTTTACCTACGCCTTCTTCCTCCTTTGCTTATCCATCTCCGCGCACTCGAGCTCCAGCGCCCAAGTCCGCACATCTCACCTCAACCTTCTCCAGCCATGTCCGGAGCGGGAGGCAAGTGGATGGCCTCCTCCGTTACGGAGGGGCACATCAAGAAGCTGCGCAGCGCCGAATATTTGTCCAGCGACAACGCACACCGGCTCCCCGATGAGGGGCAGGTCATCCCCACCCCCGGGCCCCATGAGAGGGTGGTATCCCTTCCCCATTTCCTGCACGGACTGGGCTTCCCACTCCACCCCTTTGTCCGAGGGCTCATGTTCTACTACAGCCTGGATTTCCACGATCTGGCCCCGAATTTCATCCTCAACATCTCGGCGTTTATCGTCGTGTGCGAGGCCTTCCTCTGCATCCAGCCCCACTTCGTCTTGTGGCTAAAGACCTTCAATGTCAAGCCGAAGGTTGTGAAGGGCAGCCAAGCGGAGTGCGGAGGCGCCATGGTGGGCAAGATGCCCAACGTCACTTGGCTCGAGGGCGCCTTCATGGAAACCATCAAAGGGTGGCAATCGGGGTGGTTCTACATCACCGAGCCGCGTGACCCTGAATGGGCAACGGCCTCCGAATTCAGATCTGGCATCCCCATGCTGCTCACTTCCTGGAAAGAGAAGGGCCTGCTTTGGGGTGATTCGGAAGAGCTGACCAGACTACAATCCTATCTCCAAACCCTGGTGAACAAGAAGCTCAAGCTTGTCAATGTAATCCAGGTCATGCTCATCCGCCGGATTCTCCCCTGCCAACAGCGGGACTTCAACTTGTGGGAGTTTGATCCGGCATAGCACCGGACCTTGAGCGGGCTCTTCGACACTACGTACGAAGAGGCCCGGAGGGTGCTGTTCAAGGGCGCTGAGGCTCCCGCATCCGCTACCAAAGATCGCGGATTCAGCTCGCAGCGTCCGGCTGGCGAGGTAAGCCATGTTATCCTTTATGGGACACTCGCTTTTCATAGTTTGACTCTACGTGGGATCTAAACTCCCAATACCTTTAACAGGCCTGGCAGAAGACGTCCGGACAGGTCAACTGTCCGGCTCCCCTTCCAGAAGACCCAGCAAATGCCCGTTTGACAGGGCTGCTGGTCCCGGCGCCTTACGTGGTGCCGGAGAAGAAGGCCAAGAAGAAGGCCACGGGAACCCGGAGGAGTTCCCGGCGTCAGGTGTTATCGGATTCCTCGTCTGATGACTCTAAGGCGGACTCCTCCCACGAGGACGAGGAGGAGAAGAAAGAGGCCTCTCCCCCAGCAGGGGGAGAGAAGAAGAGGAAGGCCTCCCCAGCGAGGGAGGCCGAAGGGTCCAAGAAGGGAAAGACCCTTCCCCCGGACTGTTCCGCCAATGCCGGCGACGACGACGAGGAGTGGCCCTCAAGGGCCAAGCCCCTGGCGAGATCGTAAGTATCCTGACTCCTGAATAACTCATAATTTTCTTTTTGTCACATAGCATCTTTTAATGCCGCATACAACCCTGTAGTCCACCCAAGGATGATCTTCCCGCTTCGTCTAGCGGGTCCTTGGGCACATCGGATGTGAATAGTACTTCACTTCCGGCCGCCTCCTCCCCCCGTGACGCCGACGACGGCGAGGTGGGATCCCAGAAAGGGACCCACCAGGGAGAGGAGGCCCCGGAGGTGCCACAGGGCAACCTCCCGGACTTCGAACCGGACTCCGCACTAGAACCTTCAGTGGTTTCGGAGTCTGGCGGGCGGCCCCTTCGTAAGAAGGGCAAGATTGTGACGCCGGCGGCCTCCGTCCAACCGGAGGCGCCGGATAACTTGCTGGAGGCTCTCAACGGCGCTTCCATCAAAGAGGAACACCGCACTGTCATGAGTGCGGTGATTCAGAAGGTTCAGCTCGCCAAGAGCGGGCTGACCGAAGCCTGCAGCAGCCTTGTAACAGGCTTTGAGGTAAGGTTTTTAAGATATGTAAAATAGTACCACATAGACAGTAGCCCCTGATGCTTGGTTCGGTGTTCGGAAAGAAAAGCCGGACTGAGGATCTAAAAAAGATATACACAGGAGTCTTAACAAAAATATGTCAATATGGGAATGCAGGCTGCGCTGCTGACCTCTGCCACACTGACTGTGGAGGTCAATGCCTTGAAGCAGAGCCTCGAGCGGTCCGAGAGCGAGCTCGGCCGTGCCAAGAAGCAGCTCGAGGACAAGGAAGGTGAGTAACACCTTATTAAAGTTGTACCTTACGGAAAAGGATTTGGTTGCAAGAGAAATGACAAGGATAACATGGGTACTCCAGGGGCTACAAACAAGGTGGTGACCCTGAAGGAGGCGGTGTCCGTGGCCGAACGCAATGTGGCCACGGAACGCGCTGAGCGAAAGAAGCAGGAGGCGTGGGTGGCGGAGCTACGGCAAGAGCTCCAGGCTCTCATGGAAAAACACAAGAGTTTGGAACGCGACTCGAAGACTCGAGAGTCCAAGCTTGCGGCGGCTCTTGAGAGTGCCAAAGCCGCTAAGGCCGAAGCCGACAAGGCCCTCCAAGAAATCGAGGCATTGAATAAAATAGCGGCGGGTAAGGCATTCTTCATGCAAAGCAAGCATGTAAAAGTGAATTACCTGTTACTTACCCGAATTCGGAGCTCTCTAGGAGCGTTCGCAGATCTGCCCCGTAGCGTGTCCGATGCTGCCGCTTTCTACAGAGCCGAGGAGGGGAGCTCGACGGAGAAGGTGTTCTGGTCTCAGTATGCTGAGGCCGGACATCCAGTGCCCCTTAGTGACCAGCTGAAGCAGCTGGTCGAGCTCCACAAGGTGGCCAAACAGGCCATGAAGGGCCTTATAGTTTGGCTATGGCCCAAAGAGGCCATGCCTGGGAGCTACTTCGGCCTAGTGCGGCGGCTGGTGGATGCGTGTCCCTGGGTTGAAGTCATCAAGCACTCCGCCTATATTGAAGGTGCCCGTCGGGCCCTTGCCCGTGCTAAAGTGCACTGGGGCAAGATGGACGCTGAGAAGCTTGTGACGGACGCGCCACCGCCGGGCAAGGAGTATCGCACGCCCGAGATGTATTATAAGGGTGTCCTGAAGGGTGCCCGCATTATTGCGGGTGAGTGCTCCAAAGATGTAATATTTGAGTAGACTCGAATTTTGTTATCCTGTGCGCTGAAAACTTTGTTCATATGCGCTAAGCAACGCTTGTTAATTTAAAATATTACCTTCTACGCGGCCGTTTATCAAAACTGAGAGATGGCAAGTCGTCGGCTTCAGCCCCCATGCCACGAGTGCTGGGGTGTTCGGGATAAACTTGAGCGCTCTTGTTCCCATTTTTGGGTCCATCTAGGGAGGTGCTCAACACGACGAACGAGGCAATCGGACTTATAATACTTGAACACTCTCACTTAGCCATAGAATTCTATAATTTTAAATTTCGGGGAAGCCCCTAGTGTTCGGAAGGCCGAATTCGGGGCGCTATCCAGGCCTGGGCCGGACAAAGCCGGTTCCTCGCTCTAAGCGGCATAAGTCTTTAGGGACTCAAAAAAACCTCTCGAACAGCGACTGGCTCTCGCCTCATCATGACGGTCAGTTTTAGCTTTCTCCACTGAGGTGCTCGCCCAGCTCAACTGGGGCACAATCGCAGTGGTTCTCCCATTGCTACCTTAGCCGATATAACGGAACGTAAGGTACCAAAACATGGGAGCCGGGCAAACTCAACTATTAACCCAAGACATGATTCGGAGCCGATGCATATAATGCTATAAGTTCAGGGTGCCACACTTGTGAAAGTGTTTGGACTTATCACACCATAATGTGGGGAACTTAAGCCCCTGGTGTATTTAGCCGTACCAAAGTGTACAGATGCAATATGTCATAAATGAACATATGTATAAGAAAGGAATGCAATTATAGGCAAAAAGTGATGCATTGTTTATTCAAGAAATACTGCCATGAATGCAGAACGATACAAATAGTGCGATAAGCAAGGGGTGGAACTATTTAGCATGCCCCCTTCCCGGGGTAGGCTGCGGAATGGTGTATAAAACAGGTATAATGCTCGGAATGGAGACCACCTGGATACTCGTCGTGGCCTTTCTTCTTCCCTGGCTATTGTATCGTGAGTCCGGCGGGTCTACTGCTGGACAAGGCCTCTGGTAACTGGAGTCCCGAGGATAAGAAAAAGAAAAAAAGGAAAGAAAAAGGATGACACACTTGGGAGCCCCTGGTATGGTTGAGCCGCACTCTGGGCCTGCCGTGGTCGTGCCCCTCCCCCTATGCCCATGGTATCTCCAGAGCGTAATGATGTACACGAAGTACTGGTCTTGCAATTTTGCGAGGGTTGGGGTTGGGGCCGCATTGCTACGCGTGCTCGGAACGTGCCAGGTGGTCTTGTTGTAGGTTACTCCGGGCGCGCTTAGTAGTGTCTGGTCGCTTAACGGCCGGACTCGAGAATTGCCTTAAAAGGCTGCTCTGCACTTCTGCCGCGAGAGCCGCTGTATGCTCCTCCATTCGGAGGGAGCGTTCAGTGTTTCCGTTGACCGTGATGACTCCTCGAGGGCCTGGCATCTTGAGCTTGAGGTATGCGTAGTGCGGCACCGTATTGAATTTTGCAAACGCGGTTCGTTTGAGCAGTGCATGATAGCCGCTGCGGAACGGAACTATGTCGAAGATTAACTCCTCGCTTCGGAAGTTATCCGGGGATCCGAAGACCACTTCCAGTGTAACTGAGCCTGTACAATTGGCCTCTACACTTGGTATGACACCTTTGAAGGTCGTCTTTGTGGGTTTAATCCTTGAGGGGTCTATGCCCATCTTGCGCACTGTATCCTGGTAAAGCAGGTTCAGGCTGGTGCCGCCGTCCATCAGGACTCTAGTGAGGTGAAACCCATCGACGATTGGGTCTAGAACCAATGCGGCGAACCCGCCATGGCGGATGCTGGTGGGGTGGTCCCTTCGATCAAAAGTGATCGGGCAGGAGGACCATGGGTTGAACTTTGGGGCGACTGGCTCCATGGCGTATACGTTCCTGAGTGCACGCTTCCGCTCCCTTTTGGGTATGTGGGTTGCGTATATCATGTTCACCCTCCGCACTTGTGGGGTGAAACCCTTCTGTCCTCTATTGTTCGGCGGCCGGGTCTCTTCCTCGTCATCGCTATGCAGCCCCTTGTCATTGTTTTCGGCAATTAACTTGCCTGCCTGCTTGAATACCCAACAATCCCTGTTGGTATGATTAGCTGGCTTTTCGGGGGTGCCGTCTATCTGGCACGAGCTGTCGAGTATTCGGTCCAAATTGGACGGACCCGGAGTAGTTCTTTTGAATGGCTTTTTCCGCTGACCGGGTTTGGAGTCTCTGAATCCAGCGTTGACTGCCGTATTTCAGTGTTGTTGCCGTTAATGCGGCGTTTGTGTTTGTTGTGACGCGACCTGCCATTGCGGTTCTTGGTGTCCGGACTGCCAGAATTTTTGTTGAGGTTGTTACTGCGGGCTAGCCAGCCGTCTTCTCCCGCGCAGAAGTGGGTCATGAGTGATGTGAGGGCTGCCATGGATTTCGGCTTTTCCTGTCCTAGGTGCCGGGCAAGCCACTCATCTCGGATGTTATGTTTGAAGGCTGCGAGGGCCTCCGCATCCGGACAGTCGACGATTTGATTTTTCTTGGTTAAGAACCGTGTCCAGAATTGTCTGGCCGATTCATCTGGCTGCTGAATTATGTGGCTTAGGTCATCAGCGTCTGGTGGTCGCACATATGTGCCCTGGAAGTTGTCAAGGAATGCGGCTTCTAGGTCCTCACCCAATTGATTCTGCTGGCAGGCTGTTAAGCCAATGCCGAGCTGGTCCTTTAAGCTTGAGTGGGAGGTATTTGATGGCGTGAAGATCATCAGCGCGGGCCATGTGGATATGAAGGAGATAGTCCTCGATCCAAACCGCGGGGTCTGTTGTGCCATCGTAGGATTCAATGTTCACGGGTTTGAACCCTTCTGGGATTTTATGATCCATTACTTCATCTGTGAAGCATAGTGGGTGTGCGGCGCCTCTGTATTGGGCTATGTCACGATGTAGCTCAAACGAGCTTTGTCTACTGTGTTCGGCCCGGCCGGACTTGCTGTTTCCGGCGCGACAGTTGTCGTCGCGTATCGTGGGGCGCCCACACGATCCGTAGATCGATCTTGATTGTCTCGCCTTATCCTCCAATATGTCTCGCAAGTCCGACGCATTCCCCCGTGGCTTTGTACTTTTCGAGCGATGCCGGGGTACGGCTTTAGTGGAGGGCCTAGTGGCCTCTCTGTCGCGGCCACGAGGTGGCCGGTCGGCCGTATTGTGCGCTGGTGATGTAGGTTTATATGCTTCCTCCTCTAATCGGGGGAGCAGCTTGCGTTTGGGGTAGCTTTTGGAGGGGCGTTCGAGTTCGTGCTCTTCGGCCGCAAGGACTTCAGTCCATCTATCGGCTTGCAGATCTTGATCAGCTCTAAGCTGTTGCTGCTTTTTCTTGAGGCTGCTTGCCGTGGCCATAAGCCTGCGTTTGAAACGCTCTTGTTCGACGGGATCCTCAGGAACGACGAATTCATCGTCGTCGAGGCTTGCCTCGTCTCCGGAGGGAGGCATGTAATTATCGTCCTCTACCTCTTCGTCCGCTGCTCTCTCGTGAGGGCTGGCTTCTCCGTCCTCCTGTGCTGAATCTTGCTGGAGGGGGTTGTCTTCGGCACTGTCCGGGGTGTTATTGTCTCCGGTGCCGGAATCTCCATTCTTGCTGTGGCGGGATTTAGAGCGGCGCTGTTGACGCTGGCGCTTAGGCTGTTTCTTGGAGGGGTCTTCCTCCGCTGTTGCCTCGCCATTCCCATCCTTTCGGATGTCCACCATGTATATGTCGTATGACGAGGTGGCTTTCTAGTGCCCCGTGGGCGTTGGTTCTTGGTCATCTCCGGCATCGTCGTCCATACCGTCGATGTCTTCGGAGTCGAAGTCTAGCATGTCGGTTAGATCATCGACAGTGGCTACAAAGTGGGTGGTGGGTGGGCTTTGAATTTCTTCGTCATCCGCATCCCAACAGTCCTGACCATAGTCCGGCCAGGGCTCTCCTAATAATGAGAGATACTTTAGCGAATTCAGGATGTCATCAAAGGGCGAGTGCTGAAAGATGTCCACAGTGGTGAACTCCATGATCGGTGCCCAATCAGATTCGATCGGTAGGGGCGCGGGAGGTTCGGAGTCCGGCGAGGAGTCCGACACCTCAGAGTCACGAGCTTCACAGGGGACAGGGTTGGTATTCGGCTCCATCGCCGTAGAGGTAGCAGCTCCCGAGGCGGTGTCTAGCCACCCATCCTCGATCGGCGCAGTCGGCTCCGAGTTAAGGGTCGGAGCGGACTCTTGTGCGGCCTCCAGGGCACTGTCCGGCAGCAGAGCTAGATCATGCCCATCGTGACAGTGCGGCGCGCATGGCTGTGGCTCGAATCCATCAAAGATCAAGTCTCCGCGGATGTCGGCCGTGAAGTTCAGACTTCCAAATCTGACCTGATGGCCAGGGGCGTAGCTTTCAATCTGCTCCAGATGGCCAAGCGAATTGGCCCGCAGTGCAAAGCCGCCGAATACGAAGATCTGTCCAGGGAGAAAAGTCTCACTCTGGACCGCGTCATTGTTGATGATCGATGGAGCCATTGGGCCTATAGGTGACGGCACAGAGGAACTCTCAATGAAAGCACCAATGTCGGTGTCAAAACCGGCGGATCTCGGGTAGGGGGTCCCGAACTGTGCGTCTAGGCGGATGGTAATAGGAGACAAGGGACACGATGTTTTTACCCAGGTTCGGGCCCTCTCGATGGAGGTAAAACCCTACTCCTGCTTGATTGATATTGATGATATGGGTAGTACAAGAGTAGATCTACCACGAGATCGAGGAGGCTAAACCCTAGAAGCTAGCCTATGGTATGATTGTTGTTCGTCCTATGGACTAAAACCCTCCGGTTTATATAGACACCGGAGAGGGCTAGGGTTACACAGAGTCGGTTACAATGGTAGGAGATCTACATATCCGTATTGCCAAGCTTGCCTTCCATGCCAAGGAAAGTCCCATTTGGACACGGGACGAAGTCTTCAATCTTGTATCTTCATAGTCTTGGAGTCCGGCCAATGATGATAGTTCGGCCATCCGGACACCCCCTAGTCAAGGACTCCCTCAATGGGGATTGTTATTAATGCGGTGGGAGGCATGTGACTTTGATTGGCGAAAAGCTGACATCCCACACAGCATTGGACAAGGGCTTGAGAATCTGCTCGAGCCATAGGCCACAAAAATCCTATACTAAAAACCTTGCTTATGAGGGCTCCGACTGCGGCGTGATGACTGCCCATACCAGCATGTATTTCTGCCAAGAGTTGCCTTCCGTCCTCTTCAGAGATACACCTTTGGAGGACTCCGGTAGTGCTCCTTTTGTACAGTTCACCCTCATGCACTTTGAAAGCTTTAGAGCGCCGAACTATGCACCGAGCTTCATTCTGATCGCCGGGGAGCTCCTGCCTATTAAGGTAGGCTAGGAAAAGTTCGGTCCATGGGGCGATAACAGCCATGATCTAATGGGCAGAGGGCATTATCTCGATATCTGGACCTCCGATGGTATCTGCATTAAGTTCGGTAGCTGGGGGTATGACCAGGTCCGCATTATCTTCTCTGCTCTCAACCTGCCATACTGCGGATGGCTTGAATAGCCATTCCACGAAAGTGTTAGGCGGCAAAGGGTCGCGTTTAGCACCCATGCGAGCAAGGATGTCGGCTGCCTGGTTACTATCTTGAGAGATGTGATGAAACTCAAGTCCCTCAAACCGAGCTGATATTTTTAATATGGCGTTTCGATATGTGATACGTCTCCAATGTATCTATAATTTTTGATTGTTCCATGCTATTCTATTATCTGTTTTGGATGTTTAATGGGCTTTATTATGCACTTTTATATTATTTTTGGGACTTACCTATTAACCGGAGGCCCGGTGCAAATTGCTATTTTTTTTGCCTATTTTAGTGTTTCACAGAAAAGGAATATCAATCGAAGTCCAAACGGAATGAAACCTTTGGCAGAATCATTTTTGGAACAAACGCAATCCAGGAGACTTGGAGTGGACGTCAAGGAAGCAACGAGGCGGCCACGAGGTAGGAGGGCACGCCCAGGGGGGTAGGCGCGCCCCCACCCTCGTGGGCCCCTCGTGGCTTCACCGACCTACTTCTTTCGCCTATATATATTCATATACGCCGAAAACATCCAGGAGCACCACGAAACCCTATTTCCACCACCGCAACCTTCTGTACCCGTGAGATCCCATCTTGGGGCCTTTTCCGGCGCTCCACCGGAGGGGGAATCGATCATGGAGGGCTTCTACATCAACACCATAGCCTCACCGATGATGTGTGAGTAGTTTACCACAGACCTTCAGGTCCATAGTTATTAGCTAGATGGCTTCTTCTCTCTCTTTGATTCTCAATACAAAGTTCTCCTCGATCTTCTAGGAGATCTATTCGTTGTAGTACTTTTTGTGGTGTGTTTGTCGAGATCCGATGAATTATGGGTTTATGATCAAGATTATCTATGAACAATATTTGCTTCTTCTCTGAATTCTTATATGTATTGTTTGATATCTTTGCAAGTCTCTTCGAATTATCAGTTTGGTTGGCCTACTAGATTGATCTTTCTTGCAATAGGAGAAGTGCTTAGATTTGGGTTCAATCTTGCGGTGTCCTTTCCTAGTGACAGCAGGCGCAGCAAGGCATGTTTTGTATTGTTGCCATCGAGGATAAAAAGATGGGGTTTATATCATATTGCTTGAGTTTATCCCTCTACATCATGTCATCTTGCTTAATGCGTTACTCTGTTCTTATGAACATAATACTCTAGATGCATGCTGGATAGCGGTCGATGTGTGGAGTAATAGTACTAGATGCAGAATCGTTTTGATTACTTGTCATAGACGTGATGCCTATATACATGATCATGCCTAGATATTCTCATAACTATGCGCTTTTCTATCAATTGCTTGACAGTAATCTGTTCACCTACCGTAAGATATGCTATCTTGAGAGAAGCCACTAGTGAAACCTATGGCCCCCGGGTCTCTTTTCCATCGTATTATATCTCTTTTATTTACATTGCATCTCGTTTACTATTTCGCAATCTTTACTTTTCAATCTATGCAACAAAAATACCAAAAATATTTATCTTATTATCTCTATCAGATCTCACTTTTGCAAGTGGCTGTGAAGGGATTGACAACCCCTTTATCGCGTTGGTTGCAAGGTTCTTATTTGTTTGTGCAGGTACAAGTCGATTTGCGTGTAACCTCCTACTGGATTGATACCTTGGTTCTCAAAAACCGAGGGAAATACTTACGCTACTTTGCTGCATCACCCTTTCCTATTCAAGGGAAAACCAACGCATTCTCAAGAGGTAGCAAGAAGGATTTCTGGCGCCGTTGCCGGGGAGGCTTGTGCCAAGTCAAGTCAAGATTTGATCTCTCGACAGCTTGCCAATTTCTGGCATTGTTGCCGGAAAAATCTACGCACAAGTCAAGACATACCAATTACCCATCACAAACTCTTATCCCTCGCATTACATTATTTGCCATTTGCCACTCGTTTCCCTCTCCCCCACTCCTGAAATGATTTTTGAAAACCTTTGCCTTTTTTTTGCATTCTTCACGTATGTATTTTTGTTTGTGTTTCCATGTGCCTTCTCTTTGCTTGTATCTTTGCTTGCTAAAAATCTATTGATATGTTAAAGTGTTCTACTTGGATCATCTTCGATCTATTTGTGCTCGTCCTGAAACCCCAACTAGTTTAGTTGAGGGAAGATCTTTAGATGAGCATGCTCATTTTGTGCGTCATCGTTTGTCTGAAAAGGGGAAGCTCTTATGGTATCAAATAAATAGTTTGCTATGCTATGCTTGGAATCTTTGTGAAATTTATGATTTTACTTGTTTCTCTAAGAACACTAAAAAACACCTTCCCCACCCATGTGAGTTTAATGATAATGAAATCTTATCTTCTTATGGAAAGGGTGTTTATAGTTACTATGATATCGAACAAATTGAAAAATTTGTCGTTTTTAAGGGTTCTCATGAAGTTGCTTCTTTGATTGAGAAGTATGATATTACTCTCTACAAATCTGAAAATCCCGACATACATAATGCCTATGTTAAGGGATTGCTATGAAAACTATGCTCATAATGCCTATGTTAAGGGATTTATTGAGAGAATGACCGTTGCTTTGGAAGGAAATAATGATATGCATGAATCCATAGATAATTATGATTCCGATGATTTGACTGAAATATCCCTTGATGAACATGATGCTTGCTTTTCTTGTGGCCATGATGGCAATATTTATGAAGATGAATTTGCTATAGTTCCTTATGTTAAACATGAGATCGTTGCTATTGCACCCATACTCGATAGTTCCTTCGATGAAAGGATGATTGCAATGATGTTATTATAAATTCTCTTGATGTCAATTGTGCTAATAATATGCAAAACCCTAAGCTTGGGGATGCTAGTTTGGCTATGTCTACTACTTGTTGCAATGATCATGATTGGGGTGATTCTTCTGATGATCTTGAAAATTTATTTAAGCCTCATGATGAATATGAGATTGATAATAGTGTTTGCAATAATATTGAAAGTGGGTTTGGAAGAGTGTCAACTTTATATCCCACATATTTGGAGAATGTTCAATCTTATGAAGTTTTTGATAAAAGTGGGTTTGGAGAGGTCATGACTTTAGTTAATGTTAATCCCACTATTTTGGAAGAGTGTCAACTTTGCATACATGTGAATCGTGTTAAGAATATTTTTGTGATAGCTATATTGTTGGATTTGCTTATGATCCTACATTTAATTATTATGAGAGAGGAAAATATGGTTGTAGAAATTTTCATGTTACTAAATTACCTCTCGTTATGTTGAGATTGCTATTGTTTCTCTCTTCTTCCTTGCATATGGTAGTTTTTGCTTGCCTTGATAATTTGTTTGCTTATAAAATGCCTATGCATAGGAAGTATGTTAGACTTAAATGTGTTTGTCACATGTTTTATGATGCTCTCTTTGTGTTTCAGTTATTATCTTTCGTGTGAGCACCGTTGAAATCTTATGCCTAGCTAGGGGCGTTAAACGATAGCGCTTGTTGGGAGCCAACCTAATTTTATTTTCGTTCTTTAATTTTTGTTCCTGTCTATTAATAAATAATTCATCTAGCCTCTGGTTAAATGTGGTTTTGTGTTTTAATTAGTGTTTGTGCCAAGTAAAACCTTTAGGATAACCTACGGTGATAGTTAATTTGATCTTGCTGAAAAACAGAAACTTCTGCACGCACGAGATTAGTTTTCATAAATCACAAAACTTTATTTTCAGTTTATTCTTTTTGAAGAAGATTAATAAACAAATTACCTAGGACTTCCTAATTTGGTAGAATTTTTGGGCTTCCAGAAGTATTCGAGAGTTACAGACTGCTACAGACTATTCTGTTTTTGACAGATTCTATTTTTCGTGTGTTGTTTGCTTATTTTGATGAATCTATGGCTAGTATCGGGGGTATGAACCATAGAGAAGTTGGAATACAGTAGGTTTAACACCAATATAAATATAGAATGAGTTCATTACAGTACCTTAAAGTGGTGGTTTGTTTTCTAGCACTAACAGAGCTCATGAGATTTTCTGTTGAGTTTTGTGTTGTGAAGTTTTCAAGTTTTGGGTAAAGATTTGATGGATTTTGGAATAAGGAGTGGCAAGAGCCTAAGCTTGGGGATGCCCAAGTCACCCCAAGGTAAAATTCAAGGACAACTAAAAGCCTAAGCTTGGGGATGCCTCGGAAGGCATCCCCTCTTTCGCCTTTGTCTGTACTTGAGGCTATATTTTTATTCACCACATGATATGTGTTTTGCTTGGAGCGTCTTGTATGATTTGAGTCTTTGATTTTTAGTTTATCACAATCATCATTGATGTACACACCTTTTGGAGAGACACACATGAATCGGAATTTATTAGAATACTCTATGTGCTTCACTTATATCTTTTGAGCTAGACAATTTTGCTCTAGTGCTTCACTTATACCTTTTTAGAGCACGGTGGTGGTTTTATTTTGTAGAAATTATTGATCTCTGATGCTTCACTTATATTATTTTGAGAGTCTTTTAGACCAGCATGGTAATTTTCTTTGGTTATAAAATTAGTCCTAATATGATGGGCATCCAAGTTGGGTAAAATAAAATCTTTCATATGGAGTGCATTAAACACCATGATAAATTTGATACTTGATAATTGTTTTGAGATATAAAGGTGGTAATGTTAAAGTTGATAAATACTTGTGTTAAAGTTGGCAAGTCCCGTAGCATGCACGTATAGTGAACGTTGTGTGACAAATTTGAACCATGGGGTGTTCTTTGATTGCCTTCCTTATGAGTGGAGGTCGGGATCGCGTGATGGTTAACTCCTACCAACCCTTCCCCTAGGAGCATGTGTAGTAGTACTTTGCTTCGAGGGCTAATAAACTTTTGCAACAAGTATATGAGTTCTTTATGACTAATGTGAGTCAATGGATTATACGCACACTTACCCTTCCGTAATTTGCTAGCCTCTACGGTACCGTGCATTGCCCTTTCTCACCTTGAGAGTTGGTGCAAACTTCGCCGGTGCATCCAAACCCCATGATACAATACGCTCTATCACACATAAACCTCCTTATATCTTCCTCAAAACAGCCACCATACCTACCTATTATGGCATTTCCATAGCCATTCCGAGATATATTGCCATGCAACTTTCCACCGTTCTGTTTATTATGACACGCTCCATCATTGTCATATTGCTTTGCATGATCATGTAATTGACATCGTATTTGTGGCAAAGCCACCTTTATAATTCTTTCATACATGTCGCTCTTGATTCATTGCATATCTCGGTACACCGCATGAGGCATTCACATAGAGTCATATTTTGTCCTAAGTATTGAGTTGTAATTCTTGAGTTGTAAATAAATAGAAGTGTGATGATTTCCATTATTAGAGCATTGTCCCATGTGAGGAAAGGATGATGGAGACTATGATTCCCCCACAAGTCGGGATGAGACTCCGGACGAAATAAAAAAAGAGAAAAAAAAGAGAGGCCAAAGAAGCCCAAATAAAAAAATGAGAGAAAAAGAGAGAAGGGACAATGTCACTATACTTTTTTCACACTTGTGCTTCAAAATAGCACCATGATCTTCATGATAGAGAGTTTTTTATTTTGTCACTTTCATATACTAGTGGGAATTTTTCATTATAGAACTTTGCTTGTATATTCCAATGATGGGCTTCCTCAAAATGCCCTAGGTCTTCGTGAGCAGGCAAGTTGGATGCACACCCACTTAGTTTCTTTTTGATGAGCTTTCATACATTTATAGCTCTAGTGCATCCGTTGCGTGGCAATCCCTACTCCTGTATGACATCAATTGATGGGTATCTCCGTAGCCCGTTGATTAGTCGCGTCAATGTGAGACTTTCTCCTTTTTTGTTTTCTCACACAATCCCTATCATCATACTCTAATCCACCCATAGTGATATGTCCATGGGTTACGCTCATGTATTGCGTGAGGGTTGAAAAGGCTGAAGCACGTTAAAAAGTATGAACCAATTGCTTGGATGAAACCGTCGTTGTGCATGATGGGAGCATTTTGTTTGATGAAAAATGAAGCATGGCCAAACTATATGATTTTGTAGGGATAAGCTTTCTTTGGTATGTTATTTTGATAAGACATAAACTGCTTGGTTAGCATGCTTGAAGTATTACTATTTTTATCTCAATATTAAACTTTTATCTTGAATATTTTGGATCTGAACATTCATGCCACAATAAAGAGAATTACATTGAAAATTACGTTAGGTAGCATTCCACATCAAAAATTCTATTTTCATCATTTACCTACTCGAGAACGAGCAGGAATTAAGCTCGGGGATGCTTGATACGTCTCCAATGTATCTATAATTTTTGATTGTTCCATGCTATTATATTATCTATTTTGGATGTTTAATGGGCTTTATTATGCACTTCTATATTATTTTTGGGACTAACCTATTAACCGGAGGCCCAATGCAAATTGCAGTTTTTTTTGCCTATTTCAGTGTTTCGCAGAAAGGGAATATCAAACGGAGTCCAAACGGAATGAAACCTTCGGGAGAATCGTTTTTGGAACAAACGCAATCCAGGAGACTTGGAGTGGACGTCAAGGAAGCAACGAGGCGGCCACGAGGTAGGAGGGCGCACCCAGGGGGGGTAGGCGCACCCCCACCCTCATGGGCCCCTCGTGGCTCCACCGACCTACTTCTTTCGCCTATATATACTCATATACCCCGAAAACATCCAGGAGCACCACGAAACCCTATTTCCACCGCTGCAACCTTCTGTACCCATGAGATCCCATCTTGGGGCCTTTTCCGGCGCTCCCTGGAGGGGGAATCGATCACGGAGGGCTTCTAGATCAACACAATAGCCTCTCCGATGATGTGTGATTAGTTTACCATAGACCTTCGGGTCCATAGTTATTAGCTAGATGGCTTCTTCTCTCTCTTTGATTCTCAATACAAAGTTCTCCTCGATCTTCTTGAAGATCTATTCGATGTAATACTTTTTGCGGTGTGTTTGTCGAGATCCGATGAATTGTGGGTTTATGATCAAGATTATCTATGGACAATATTTGATTCTTCTCTGAATTCTTATATGTATGATTTGATATATTTGCAAGTCTCTTCGAATTATCAGTTTGGTTTGGCCTACTAGATTGATCTTTCTTGCAATAGGAGAAGTGCTTAGCTTTGGGTTCAATCTTGTAGTGTCCTTTCCCAGTGACAGCAGGGGCAGCAAGGCACGTATTGATGTTACCAGCGAGGATAAAAATATGGGGTTTATATCATATTGCTTGAGTTTATCCCTCTACATCATGTCATCTTGCTTATTGAGTTACTCTATTCTTATGAACTTAATACTCTAGATGCATGTTGGATACCGGTCGATGTGTGGAGTAATAGTAGTAGACGCAGAATCGTTTCGATCTACTTGTCACGGACGTGGTGCCTATATACATGATCATGCCTAGATATTCTCATAACTATGCGCTTTTCTATCAATTGCTCGACAGTAATTTGTTCACCCACCGTAAGATATGCTATCTTGAGAGAAGCCACTAGTGAAACCTATGGCCCCCGGGTCTCTTTTCCATCGTATTATATCTCTTTTATTTACATTGCATCTCGTTTACTATTTTGAAATCTTTACTTTTCAATCTATACAAAAAAATACCAAAAATATTTATCTTATTATCTCTATCAGATCTCACTTCTGCAAGTGGCCGTGAAGGGATTGACAACCCCTTTATCGCGTTGGTTGCAAGGTTCTTATTTGTTTGTGCAGGTACAAGGCGACTTGCGTGTATCCTCCTACTAGATTGATACCTTGGTTCTCAAAAACTGAGGGAAATACTTATGCTACTTTGCTGCATCACCCTTTCCTCTTCAAGGGAAAACCAACGCATGCTCAAGAGGCAATAGCTGCCATTTTTGGATCCTTTGCGTCGAATTCTGCATTAAGCTGGGATATTGCGAGATTTGAATCACCGCGCACCTCCAGGCATTGTATACCCATGGAGACGGCCATGCAAAGACCATGTAGAAGCGCCTCATATTCAGCTGTGTTGTTGGAGTCCGTATACATAATTTGTAATACACATCGGACTGTGTCCCCAGTAGGAAATGTTAGGATGACGCTAGCCCCCAGTCCAACCATCATTTTGGAGTCGTCGAAGTACATAATCCAATTGGAGTATGAACTATACTCTTTAGGGAGTTCGGCTTCCGTCCATTCAGCGACAAAGTCGGCCAACACCTGTGATTTAATGTCCCGGCGTGGCTTGTATACCATTTCGAACGGTAAGAGTTCAATGGCCCATTTATCTATGCAGCCGGTGGCGTCCCTGTTGTTGATAATATTGTTAAGTGGTACTTCTAATGCCACCATGATCGAACACTCCAGAAAATAGTGTCGCAGTTTTCGGGACGCCATGAAGACCGTGTAGGCTATCTTTTGGTAGTGGGGGTATCGGGACTTGCAAGGTGTGAGGACCTCTGATACATAATAAACTGGCTTTTGGGTGGGGAATTTATGTCCTTCTTCCCCTTGTTCGATGACGAGCACAACACTAACTACTTGGTTAGTTTCCAAAATATACAATAACATAGGCTCTCCAACACTTGGATTAACTAGGATTGAGTTGCTTGCGAGAAGGGCCTTGATTTCTTCCAATCCGGCTATGGAAGCGTCTGTCCATTTGAAGTTGTCAGTGCGTCGTAGTAGCTTGTAGAGTGGTAATGCTTTTTCTCCCAATTTGGAGATAAAATGGCTTAAGGCCGCGACGCACCCAGCTAGCTTTTGGACTTACTTTAGGTCTGTTGGTATAGACAATTGTGACAGAGCTCGGATCTTGGCTGGGTTTGCTTCAATTCCTCTATGGGAAACAATGAACCCAGCAATTTTCCGGCTGGTACTCTGAAGACACAATTTTCCAGATTGAGCCGTATGTCCTTTGTCCAGAGGTTGTCGAAGATGAGGCAAAGATCGTCCACCAGTGTTTCGACGCGTTTTGTCTTAATGACCACATCGTCCCCATATGCTTCAACTGTTTTGCTGATTTATTTTTACAAGCAAGTTTGAATCATACACTGCTAGGTAGCCCCAGCGTTTTAAGCCCAAAGGGCATAGTGTTGAGGCAGAAAGGACTGTAAGGAGTGATGAACGCGGTTGCGGCCCGGTCCGATTCCTTCATCTTAATCTGATGGTATCCGGAATAGGTGTCGAGGAAACACAAAGAATCTTGTCCTGCTGTTGCATCAATGATTTGGTCGATGCGGGGCAATGGGAAGGGGTCTTTAGGGCAAGCCTTGTTGAGGTCTTTGAAATCGTCGCACAGGCGCAAGGATTTCTCCTTCTTTGGTACCATGACTGAGTTGGCTAACCAATCTGGATGTTTGATTTCCCTAATAAATCCGGCCTCTAGTAACTTGGCTAGCTCCTCTCCCATGGCTTGATGCTTGGGTTTAGAGAATCGCCGCAATGTCTGTTTCATGGGTTTAAATCCCTTGATTATATTGAGTCTGCGTTCGGCTAGTCTGAGTGGGATGCCAGGCATGTCTGAAGGGTGCTAGGCAAAAGTATCCCAATTCTCTTGCAAGAATGTGCATAGAGCGGCGTCCACTGCCGGATCTAGCTATGCTTCGATAGATACTGTCTTGTCAGGGTCCGTCGGGTGCACTTGAAATTTAACTATTTCCTCAGCTGGCTTGAAAGAGGTGGATTTGGATCTCTTATCGAGAATCACATCATCCCTATCCACTATGGACCATAGGGTGATTAATTCTTCCACCGCTAGGGCTTCAGATAGCGCCTCGAGGGCCAAGGATGCGGTTTTGTTTTCGGCATGAAGGGCTTTGTCCTGGTCGCTCAAAATTGTGATGATTCCGTTGGGTCCGGGCATTTAAGATCCATATACCCATAATGGGTTATGGCTTGGAAGCGTGAAAAGGCATCCTGCCCCAGGATGGCGTGGTACCCGCTGTTGAAGGGGACCACGTGAAAGAGCAACTCTTCGGATCTGTAGTTCTCAGGCTTGCCGAATACCACATCCAGTTTAATTATCCCAGAGCATCGTGCTTCTCGACTGGGGATAATGCCTCGAAAGGTGGTATTGCTTTGCTCGATGCATGATCTATCCATCTGCATTTTGTCGAGCGTGTCTTCATAGATAAGGTTAAGCCCATTGCCGCCGTCCGTGAGCACTTTGGTGAGCCGAAAACCGTCCACGACGGGGTTTAGTACTAGGGCAGTGGGTGCTCGGACTGACCGAGCCTTTGGTTCGTCTTCGGCCTTAAATGTTATTGCCATGTCGTTCCATGGGCTTAGTGTAGTAACTTGCCGGAATTCGGCGAGGTCGCAGAGCACCCGTTTGCGCCGATTATTCGAAGAAAAGGTCTCGAAGACCGCGAGGATGTTAAAGTTGTCCCTCTCCGGATAGTATTTCTCTAGAGTGGTGGATGGACTCTCCACTTTTTCCTACTTGTCGGAGTACCTAACATGCTCGAAGACTAGGGGTTGGGTCTGTGCGTGGAGTGGCATGTATCGGACAGGGCTTGTCAAGGAGTTCATCCAGAATGGACCTATGTCCTTTGAAGGTTTTATTTTTCCTGCCCATCAACTGGTGGTCGGGTGACCCACCAGGGTGTATTCGTCTAGTCCGGGCCGCACACTGCTTAAAGGAAGCGGGCTCCAATTGAGTTTTCTGGGCCCTCCACGTGCTTTCCATCACATAATACTTTTGTAATACCTGTGATAGTTCCGTGAAGCTCTGTATGTGATGACGGTTGAGGGCATTCAATATTCCCTCATCGGTGCAATTAGATGAAAGACCGAAACAACATCATTGTCTAGGCAATCTTTGATCTTGCTTTTAACAAGTATGAATCTGTCCCAAAAGTGGTGGACCGTTTCCTGAGGTTGCTGCCGCACATACATCAGGTCATATATATCTGGGGGACCTGAGTTACTTGGCGAATATTGATTGTGGTGGGTGAGCGGTTTAAAATTTGAATCCGGCCCCACACCTATATCTCTAGAGTGGTGGATGGCCTCTCCACTTTTTCCTACTTGTCGGAGTACCTAACATGCTCGAAGACTAGGGGTTGGGTCTGTGTGTGGAGTGGCATGTATCGGACAGGGCTTGTCAAGGAGTTCATCCAGAATGGACCTATGTCCTTTGAAGGTTTTATTTTTCCTGCCCATCAACTGGTGGTCGGGTGACCCACCAGGGTGTATTCGTCTAGTCCGGGCCGCACACTGCTTAAAGGAAGCGGGCTCCAATTGAGTTTTTTGGGCCCTCCACGTGCTTTCCATCACATAATACTTTTGTACTACCTGTGATAGTTCCGTGAAGCTCTGTATGTGACGACGGTTGAGGGCATTCAATATTCCCTCGTCGGTGCAATTAGATGAAAGACCGAAACAATGTCATTGTCTAGGCAATCTTTGATCTTGCTTTTAACAAGTATGAATCTGTCCCAAAAGTGGTGGACCGTTTCCTGAGGTTGCTGCCGCACATACATCAGGTCATATATATCTGGGGGACCTGAGTTACTTGGCGAATATTGATTGTGGTGGGTGGGCGGTTTAAAATTTGAATCCGGCCCCACACCTATATTTGGAGCTTGAAGGTTATCCGGGACCCAGTTTGGGTCCAGGGAGATCCAAGGGCTCACGTGATCCTATATCCAAGCCAGAGTCTAGGAGACGAGAAGTCCTGTCCGAAGGGAGGGTGTCTGGCTTGGTGGATTCGGCGACCCAAACATACTTGGTCCTCAACATAGGGAGGGAAGTGTCTTTGGCCTGTTCTTCAACGGTCGCTACGAGGTGGGTGATCGGCGGGCGATAAATTTCCCTCTGGTCAGGCTTGAGCCCCATCCGATCATAGCTGTTGATTAGGGATGGCAACGGGGCCCCATACCCGCCAAACCCATGGGGATTTCATCTATTAGGGGGTGGGGATGGGCGAAAAACATCCCCATGGGGATATTTACCAAACTAATTTATTCCCATAGGGTACACCGAGGATGGGGATGATATCCTATTCCCTAGACCCAATACCCATTGGGGACCCGGTTAGTAACCGTGATACTGCGGTCAACCTTAAAATATTCACAAACAAACTTGCGAAAACAAAAAAAGCTCTGAGAAAACCTTAAACCTATCTCACATCCTGACCTCAGCTGCAACCATGACCAAGAAGTCAATACGACCTAGATAGGCATTAGCAGGACAAGGACAAAACCATGTATGTATGTTGATTATAGGGTATCATATTGTGTATATGAGTATTTGTTTATGGGGATGGGGACCCTAATGGGTCCCTGTTCCCTAGTGGGGCATGGGTATGGGGAAATTTCATCCCCAGTCATGTAAACGGGGATGGGGATGGGATGATAGGGAATAGATGGGGATGGAGATGTTGTAGGTATCCCCATAGGGGATTGTCCCCATTGCCATCCCTACTATTGAGACCCCTAGTGCGGCGATGCGATCTAGCAGCGCGTTCAAGGACGAGACGTATGCCGGATCCATCTTTTTGGAGTACTCGAGGCCGACGTGAAGATGGTGTTCAACGGTTGTAGGGGGTGCTGTGGGCTTGACAGCTGTACAAACCCCTACGGTGAAACCGCTGAGCTGGAGGGTCTGCCTAGAAGTCAGGCTCCTTCCAGAAGTGATGTTGTCGTTGCTGACTAGGCGAGCCATAGATCGCTTTTGTGGACAGCACGACAGAGCTCTCAATGAAAGCACCAATGTCGGTGTGAAAACTGGCAGATCTCGGGTAGGGGGGCCCAAGCTATGCGTCTAAGGATCAATGGTAACAGGGGACCAAGGGACACAATGTTTACCCAGGTTCGGGCCCTCTTAAAGGAGGTAAAACCCTACTCCTGCTTGAACATATTCGAAGAGTATGGAGATTACAAGAGTTGATCTACCTTGAGATCATAATTGCTAAACCCTAGATGTCTAGCCTATGAATATTTCGATGATGGTACTGAGGATAGCCTCTATGGACTAACCCCCTAGGGTTTGTACAAGGTCAGTTCATTAGGGAAGGAAACGATACACCCGGACTCTAATCTTGTCGTTTACGTATGGATAAGTCTCACCCGGACACTAAGGATAGTCTTCAGCTTGATCTTGTACGACCCATCCAACCCGGCCCATACTCCTGGGACGGACACCAGAGGACCCCCGAATCCAGGACTCCCGCAGAGAGCACCAGGGCGGTGGATGACAGCGAGGCCTAGGAAGGGAACGACGCAGAGCCGGGGAAGACGCGACAGTGGATGCCCACGTGGAGGGGAGTACGTGGGTTGACTGCTTCGGCTGCGATGTGAGGCTGCCGTCGTCGGATAATAACAGGAGGTGTGGGTGAGTATAGAGGGATGGCATGGCCAGTGGTGGCAGCACAGCCGGACATGGGAGGCAGGAGCAGGCGGCACGGCCGGCGCTGGTTTGGACGACTGGAGCAAGAAGACCAGAGGTTGAAGAAGCCCGATAGCCATTGGATGGACATCGTATGGTCACTACAGCTAGAATCGTTTATTTGACTAAGTTGACAAAGCCCTTGGTACGCGTTAACTTAGTAGGCCCACAGGTCAGCCTCTGAAATAGTGCACCCCAGATGTCAGGGGGGAATCATTTTTTGGGCGTCTGAAGCAAGATTATCCGAGATTGAAGAAGAAGCACGACATTCGTTGGATAGACATCCAACGACCACTGCTGCTAGAACCGTGTGTTAACTATAAGTTGACAAAGCCTTGCATACGCGTCAACTTAGTTTTTTTAGAGGACGCGTCAACTTAGTAGGCCCACAAGTGTGTGGCGGAGAACATATAGCCCATTTGCGATTTGTAAGAATGTACAACCCATTTTTGAATTCTAATGGAATTTACTACAACCCATTTACAGTTTGTTAAAAGTACAACCCATTTTCTAGCTAGGACAACGATTAATAATTTCTACCAACCGCTCAAAACAGAATTCAATAAAATTTCCCACATTTTGATGGGATCCGAAATATTTTTATCCCGAAATTTCTAGTCAGATTAAATATAATTTCAAAAAAGTTGAATTACGTAAAAATCTAATGAAATATCGCGCGCGCAACAAGTAATGAAATTAAAATTTTCAAAATCCAAAAATAATATATTTTTTAAAACTAATTACGTGTTTGTTGCATTTTTTATAGTTACTGCCCAGTTTTTATAATTACATCCCATTTATTATTTCTTAAAGCCCATTTTCTTGTTAAGCATAATGCATCCCTTCTAGGAAAGATTTGCAGCCCAGCGGGGCGGAGAATAACAAGTTGACCCGGATATTGCCTACAACTGTCGGCCTAGTTGCATTGCTAATGTTCAAAAAAAAGTCCTGTGTAGTACAATACAACTTTACATTGCTACTCAACCCAGACTCAGTGACGCCGGAAAGGCCCAAACAAGGCTTCTGTACAACTTTTTGAAGTCACTGAGCTCAATTAATAACTTAAGAAAAATGTTAGAGTATGGTGGAACCTAATTAAAAGCTGTCACGAGCGAAGAAATAATTCAACGGGTCCCACTTGTGTGTGTGTGTGTGTGTGACAGAGAGAGAGAGAGACCCATCGGTCGATGCTCATAATACATCTTTCAGCCATATGCATTGCTGGTGCTCAGTAAAAACATATATTATTGAGACAATCATATAGAACATCATAGCACACTGAACTTGCATACAAAAATTTCATGCACGCGGGACAATCAGGGTGGAAGCAGTGGATCGCTACGGGTATGGCTATGTTGAAACCAACGAACTCGTACATAATGGTTCATCATCTTTATCAGTGACGGGGAAATATCTTGAATGTGGTGCAAAGAAAACAGACAGACAACGCAATAAGTTCTGCTAGCACATTAAGTTGATGTACAACCCTTTTTTAAAAAAGTTCAGGTACAAATATAGAACAGGTCACATCAAATGTACTGGCACATCAGTGCTTCACACCAATAGCTCGGATTTAACTAGTATCTGACAAGATTCAATTGTTACCTCAAATTAGAGCACATCTAGGCAGCCAGCCCTACCTCTTCTCCCAAAGAAGCAGTGGCCTTCGCCGCGTGATGGAGTAGGCCCTATGCCATCCTTCGTTCTGAGCAACATGGGGAAAGTCTGACATTGACTCCTGTAATGGACATCGTCAACGGACCCTGGCACTAGCGGCGGCGGTAGGACTTCGATTGATGGATTGACCACTTCTTCGACATGCACGAACACTCGATACAGGTACATCCCTAATGTGGTCCACGACGGCCTTGGTGGCGACGAATAGTACAACCCCGGTTCCTGCACCGGTATCTCAACACCAATCACCTTTGGTATGGTGGACGACTTCTTCATCATGCCATAACCGTCAGAGCCCAGCTGTCTGGAGGAACAAACATACTTACGAGCTCACTTCCAAGGTCGTTGATAAGCATATTCATGGACTCGCTGTTCCAAGCACATCGAGGCATGCCGTGGAAGGTAAGCTTTGTTAAAAACTGAAGCTCAAAGGGCACCGAGCCCCATCCTGGGTGCCACCAATCAAAGCTCACCATCGCACCATCACAGAACAAACACCGGGAAGATTCGAACACATGACTGCAATCGAAAGTTGTCCGGAACCTGATTAAGAAATCAGCCGGTGGCGGACAGACTTCGACGAGCAAGTCACTTATTTGGATGCCATGCGCAATGCCAGATCTTTGACAAGGTCATTGAGGGAGTCCGGGATTAAGGGGTCCTCGGGCAGCCGGACTATGTACTCTGGCCGGACTGTTGGACTATGAATATACAAGATTGAAGACTTCGTCCCGTGTCCGGATGAGACTCTCCTTTGCGTGGAAGGCAAGCTTGGAAATTTGGATATGTAGATATCCTTCTCTGTAACCGACTCTGTGTAACCCTAGCCCCCTTCGGTGTCTATATAAACCGTTGGGTTTAGTCCGTAGGACAACAACAATCATAATCATAGGCTAGCTTCTAGGGTTTAGCCTCTATGATCTCATGGTTGATCAACTCTTGTAATACTCATATCATCAAGATCAATCAAGCAGGAAGTAGGCTATTACCTCCATCGAGAGGGCCCGAACCTGGGTAAACATCGTATCCCCCGCCTCCTATTACCATTAGCCTTAGACGCACAATTCGGGACCCCCTAGCCGAGATCCGCCGGTTTTGACACCGACATTGGTGCTTTCATTGAGAGTTCCACTGTGCCGTCCCAATAAGGCTTGATGGCTCGCCTTGTTGTCAAGGACAATGTCACCTCTGGAGGAACCCTGGCTATAGGCCAGACTCTCCGGCTGAGCGGCTTCGTCATGGCCACCCGTTCGGCCGCCATGCTGACGATGACTTCTCAGGTCATCAAGAACAACCTCCACGTCAGCTCGGAATTCACCGAGCAGATGGATCCAATAGAACTCTCCTTCCTGAACGAGCTCTTGGATCGCATCGCCACCCTGTGAGTCGCTACGGACTATGATCGGATCGGGCTTAAACCCGACCAAAGGGAGATTAACTCTCCGTCGGTCACCCATCAGATAGCGATGGTGGAGGACCAAAACAACGATTCTTCCTCTTTTTTGAGGATGAACTATGTCCGGATTCCCGAGCTCTCCGAGCTGGATACCCATCTATGGGAGGAAATGGCCCAGGCTCCAAACTTAGAATCGGACAACGGGCCACAAATATTGGGCAACATCCTGGAGTCCAAGCTGCCAAGCTCAGGAGCTCCTTTGCCCCTGGGTCTCAGATCGGATCAGGATTTGGACTTAAGTCTACTCACCCACCCAGACACAAGTGATCTTTCCCACATTAGACAAGAGCCCCACGAGACAGAACATCACTTCTGGGCCAGATTCCTCCTTGTAATGAGCAAGGTTAAGGACTGTCGCAAGGAAGACGCAATCTCATTCTTTTGCAAAAATTGCACAGACAAGGGAATTCTCAACGCCATAAGTCGCCGTGACATAGCACGCTTCGCCGACTTGGCGGCCATAGTACAGAAGTACTGTGCGATGGAAAGTGCCTGGAAAACCCAAACAAAATTCTGGGATCCTCCGGCTCTCACTAAACCCCTCGTCCAAACTAAAAGGGTGCGCTCTTGCAAGTCACCCAATCCAATTACAAAGAAGCCAAAGCCCTTTACAGGGCGTGGAACCGTACAGGAGGGATGGCTCAACAGGCCATGCAAAATTCACAGCACACCGGGCATCACACCAACACACAGCCTTAGAGCATGTTGGATACTCCGGCAGGTGGCCAAGAGCGGCGAGGACCTTCTCATCAACAATACCGCAGAGCACCATCCCGTGGAGAATAACAATACAGTACTGACAGTCTTCGATACTTTCGCCTCAAACAATAGGCACAAGCGAGCACTCCGCAACCTCGCCGAAGTCTGCCACGTTGCAGCAATAAATCCATGGAACGACACGGCCATAACCTTCAATGCCAGTGATGAACCTCAATTCCAAACAGTCCGAGCACCACCCGCTTTGGTCCTTAATCCAATTGTGGACGGCTTCCGGCTTACTAAAGTGCTCATGGACGGCGGCAGCGGATTAAACCTCATCTATGAGGAAACTCTTAACAAAACGGAAATAGATAAGAGCCGCATTGAGCAAAGCAGCACGACGTTCAGAAGAATCATCCCTAGTCGGGAGGCACGATGCGCGGGAAAAATTACGCTGGATGTGGTATTCGGCACGCTAGAGAATTATAGGTCCGAAGAAATCACATTCCAAGTGGCCCCGTTCAGTAGTGGATACCACGCCCTTTTAGGGCGGGATGCATTCACAAGCTTCCAAGCTATACCCCATTATGGGTACATGAAGCTCAAGATGCCTGGGCCCAATGGAATCATCACCCTAGCTAGTGATCCAAACATAGCACTCCGCGCCGAAAATAAAACCGCCGCACTAGCCCTGGAGGCATTATCCGAAGCCCTCGCGGTCGAAGAGTTAACTGCGCTGCGCTCCACATTGGACAGGGACGACGTGATACTCGACAAATGACCCATGTCCACCTATTTGAAACCATCAGATGAAATAGTCAAATTCTAGGTCCAACCAACAGACCCTACAAAAACATCATCAATTGGGGCACAGCTGAACCCCACAATAGACGCCGCACTACGAGAGTTCTTGCGCGAGAATTGGGACATCTTCGCCTCGCATCCTTCAGACATGCCAGGTATCCCACGCAGGCTGGCCGAGCATAGCCTAAACATACTAAAGGGATACAATCCGGTCAAGCAGACTCTTCGATGCTTTTCAGAACCCAAGCGACAAGCCATGGGAGAAGAGCTAGCCAAGCTACTCGAGGCCGGATTCATCAGAGAAATAAAACATCTGGACTGGCTACCAAACCTGGTGATGGTACCAAAGAAGGACAAATCCTGGCGCCTATGCCTCGATTTCAAGGACCTCAATAAGGCTTGCCCTAAGGATCCCTTCCCCCTCCCCCGCATCAATCAAATCATTGACGCTACCACATGACAGGACTCATTGTTTTTCCTCGACGCATACTCCGGATACCATCAAATCAAGATGGCGGAGTCCGATCAAGCCGCAACGTCATTCATCACTCCATACGGCCCCTTCTGTTTTAACACCATGCCTTTCGGGCTAAAAAATGCCGGTGCAACCTATCAACGCATGATTTAGACATGCCTGGAAACACAAATCGGCAAAACAGTGGAGGCATACGTAGACGATGTGGTCATCAAAACCAGACACGTCGAATCTTTAATACACGACTTGAGGCTTACGTTCGACAATCTCCGGACATACGACGTCAAGCTCAATCCAAAAAATGCGTTTTAGGCGTACCTGCCGGAAAGCTCTTGGGCTTTATCGTCTCCAATAGAGGAATTGATGCAAATCCGGCTAAAATCCGAGCTCTGTCACAGTTGGCTACCCCAACAGACCTCAAGCAAATCCAGAAATTAACTGGATGTGTGGCCGCCTTAAGCCGCTTTATCTCCCGATTAGGAGAAAAGGCACTACCTCTTTATCGTCTTCTTCGACGCACCGAGCACTTCGAGTGGACGGATGCAGCTACGACTGGACTGGAGGAAATAAAAGCCCTCTTGGCCACCAATCCAATCCTGGCCACGCCAAATATCAGCGAACCTATGCTGTTATATATAGCTGCAATACACTAGGTTGTAAGCGCAATGCTCGTCGTCGAACGAGAGACAAACAGACATAAGTTCCCGCTTCAAAAGCCGTTATATTATGTATCCACTGTCCTCATACCATGCAAGTCATGGTACCCACATTATCAAAAGATAGCATACGCGGTGTTCATGGCATCCCGAAAACTACGACACTACTTTCAAGATTGTTCAATCACGGTGGCCTCCGAAGTACCACTCAACGACATAATAAATAACCGCGATGCCATGGGCCGGATTGCTAAATGGGCTATCGAGCTCCTCCCGTTCGACATAACATACAAACCATGATGAGACATTAAGTCGCAAGTACTGGCTGACTTCGTCGCCGAATGGACAGACGCTGAACTCCCTAAAGAGTACGGTGTGTACTCCAATTGGATCATGCACTTTGACGGCTCTAAGATGCTGGCTGGTCTAGGGGCAGGCGTTGTCCTGACATCCCCCACCGGAGATACAGTCCAATACGTACTCCAAATACTATACACAGATTCAAACAATGCAGCCGAATATGAGGCCCTGTTGCATGGTCTCCGGATGGCAATCTCCATGGGCATTCAACGCCTAGAAGTGTGTGGGGATTCAAACCTCGCAATATCTCAAATAAATGGAGACTTTGACGCCAAGGACCCAAAAATGGCGACCTATCGCAATGCCGTCCTCAAAATGTCAGCTCGGTTCGAGGGGCTCGAATTCCACCATGTGGTCCGAGAAAACTACCAAGCGGCGGATATCCTCGCCCGCATCAGCGCTAAGCGCGACCCCGTCCCACCTAATATCTTTTTGGAAAGGCTGTTCAAGCCATCCGTGGTGTGGGAAGGGGAGACCGGCAATACCAGTCCGGATCCGAACACAACCGCAGATCCCGAACAATCTAACGTGATCGTAGGCTCCGCCACCGAAATAACACCTTCGGCCCACGCGATTATGGCTGTCATCACCCCGTGGACAGAACCCTTCTTAGCCTACTTAAATAGGCAAGAACTCCCCAAGGACCAAAATGAGGCACGTTGCATTGTGCGGCGCTCTAAAGCCTACAAATTCCACGAGTGAGAGCTTTATAAGAAAAGCGTGACTGGAGTGCTCCAAAGGTGCATCTCCAAAGAGGAAGGAAGGCAGCTCTTGGCCGAAATTCATG
The DNA here is from genome assembly GCA_963921465.1 of Triticum timopheevii. Classification (NCBI taxonomy): domain Eukaryota; kingdom Viridiplantae; phylum Streptophyta; class Magnoliopsida; order Poales; family Poaceae; genus Triticum; species Triticum timopheevii. The sequence continues at coordinate 216,066,629 of OY997268.1, forward strand.
CCGGACTCGGCGGCCACCATGCCACAGCTCGGGCGCTCGTAAGCAAGGCCTTCCGTACAGGTTTCTACTGGCCGACAGCCCGGGCAGATGCACAGGACCTTGCCCAACATTGCATCGGTTGCCAGCTTTTTGCAAATCAAAGCCATATGCCACCTACCGCTCTCCAAACAATCCCCATAACTTGGCCCTTTGCGGTCTGGGGGCTCGGTATGGTTGGACCCCTTAAAGGAGGAAGCCATAAGAAGAAATACTTGTTGTTCATGGTCGGTAAATTCACCAAATGGATAGAAGCCAAACTAGTTAAAACGGCCGAGTCCGGACCAGTGATAGACTTCATATCCGGGGTCGTACACCGTTATGGTGTCCCCCACAGCATCATCACTGATAACGGCTCAAACTTCACAGCCGACGAGGTGAAAACTTGGTGCAGAAAAATGGGCATAAAGCTCGATTATGCATCCGTCTATCACCCTCAAACAAACTGTCAAGTCGAATGAGCGAATGGTCTTATTATGAGCGGCATTAAACCTAGACTAGTGCGGTCCTTGAAGGAATCAGATACGCACTGGGTTGAGGAGCTCAACTCCGTACTATGGGGGATGCGGACCACGCCAAATTGCACAACCGGATACACACCATTTTTTATGTTGTACGGTGCAGAGGCAGTGCTACCCTGCGATATCATCCATGACTCACTTCGAGTGCGCATGTACGAAGAGAGAGAAGCCGAGCGGGATCGGCAGGACAGCCTAGATGCCCTGGAGGAGGAGTGTGACATTGCAAAGGCCCGTTCCGCATTATATCAACAACAGCCTCAAAGGTATCAAAGCAGAGAAGTACGGGCCAAAACTTATAACATTGGCGAACTCGTTCTACACCTACCAGAGAAGAAAAAGGACAAGCTCAAGCCAAAGTGGGAGGGTCCCTTCATCATTGATAAAGTTCTCACCGGAGGAGCGTACTGTGTGCGTGACGCATCAGATAATCGACTCGAGCCGAACCCATGGAACGTGTCCAGACTCCGAAGATTCTACGCCTAGTGTCGAACTCTTTGTGTGTCTCCTTACCTCCGTCTTCCTTTTTAAATTATATCCTCTCTCTCTCCCTCTCTCTCTTTTTCATATATATAGCCTTAAAAGCTTCAAGTATGCTTTGATCGCACACTCCTGCCGTGCTATGCGCGCTCAATATACCTGGGGGCTTCTTATACAGAAGCTTAATATAATTATCTTCTAGGCTTTATGCCCACCACATATGCATCATTTATCCATATGTGCCTTTTTTCACCACTATATGCATCGATATGACTTAAGTTTTGGCCAAGCTGGGTTGCCTGGCTCTTGTGTTTATGCCCTACGTTCCCGTTAATTCGGCTAGGGCATAAGGGGAGCACCTCTGCAATTGTTACTGCCGGGTCAGCTAGATGTGTACCTCAGACTGGGTGAAGCCGAAAGCTCGCGTTCTTAAAGGAATATTCGGTCGGTGAACAAAAGATGTCTTTTACTTATTGCAAAACATGCCCCCAGATGCTTATATCCTGCATCATTTTTTTCGCAGTTCGGATAGGCACATTAATGCATGCACACCCAGGGAAAGGAACCCTTAACGGAACTATTCTCCCTGGAAGATGTTTCTTACTACCCGTGTAATATAACATAGCTAGTTGGGTACTTGTCTGTTCAAGAACTTATGACCCCTATGCCTGGTTTCCACGCGTGCCCCAGTTTTTACATAACTGAGCGGGTATTCGTACACACTCCGGACTGTCGGGTCCAGAGGTTGAAGCAAAAAGGTCCGCCAGGACAAATGGTTTACAATCCGGCTAGGGACATAATATGTCCTTTGAAGTACAAAGTCACTTAGACTGACTAAATTCTTCTTCTATACCATCCAACAGGCTGTCTAGCCTACAATCCTGTTGGGAATACTTCGCGGCTAAAGCTACCTAGTCATATACCAGACTAACAGGAATCTCTTTCCCATCTGGCCCTACAGGTCCGACCTCGGCCATGTGGTTCGGGTCAGGTTTGGTGTATCATGTCTTCACCATGGCCCAGGCCTCCCTTGCACCTTGTCAGCAGGACGATATTTTCCATAATCGGAAGCGCCGCCGCGCTCCCTTGAGCATCTCCACGAGCTCTCCCATGCCTTCGGGCAGGGATGCGGATGGCCACAAGGCCTAGGCAATACTCTGCATCACCTGCCGAATTTTTCTGTGGAGCTATGAGAGCTCTTGCAGAAGATCGCCTGCAGATCCGGGCATCTCCTCTTCGGGACGACCTGTCAGCATACCTATAGACATAATTCTGTTAGCCCGCTTCTTCGCCGAACTTTATAAAGGTTCGTTCGAGCACTTACTAAAAATGCCGCGTCAAAGCCTCCTATTCTCCTTCACGGAGTCAGCAAGCTGGGCCCGAACATCCTTTAATTCAATGTCCAGCCGGGTCTTCGCGTCCTGGAGATCATTCTTCTCTCGTATAACTTTTGTAAGCACGCGCTCGCCAGCCTTTAGCTGTCGCTGAGCATGTTGTTCATCCTTCGATACGATCTCCGGATTACCTCCAGTATTGTCTGTAGAATCTATTGTTAGATTTGCATGCATGCTGAATACTATCTGGTATATGTCAATACATTCTTTTCGATCAAGACAAGTATTACCAGATGAGGCCTTCTTGGACTCCTCCATTCCGGCGACTGCGGCCCGTAGTTGGGCTTTGCACTCCTCCAGATCTTTAGACAGATGGGTATTCTTCTGTGTAAGAACCTATGCATATAATTGATCCTTAAATCAGTTGTGCCAACTGTTTCAAGTCTCAGGGGCTACTGATATATATACTTATCAAATTTACTGACCCGTATATCCTTTACATACTAGTCAGTGGCTCTGGCGAGGCCATCTTGAGCAGCTCGGATGTACACATCCCCTGAGTTGAAGGCGTTGAACACCTCTTCAAAGAAATTAGGGTCGCGTAGTGTGGCCCGCCGGCGCCTATGATTCATGGCGTTCTACACTTCAGAGTTCGTAGCAGAGAATCTATCCACATCCTCTATAGGAGGATGGTCCGGCGTTATCCCTGCATTGACCTCTGCCCTTGAGTTCGGACTCGGAGTTCGGCTGGTGGAGGCGTGGCCAGCAGGCTCTCTGGATATAGTTTGGCGAGCGCTTTTTCTGCCAGGAAATAGTGGACACTGTCATATTTTAACGATGATAGTTACGTAGCAGGTTTTAATCATACCTTTGCAACGGCGTCTCGGTCCTGACCGCCTTCCTTTTAAGCCTACCCGGCTTCGGTGCCCCTTGTTGACGAGTCACCGTGGGCTCGACACGGCGTCCTGATGGCCTTCCCTGTAAAATGCAAAACATATGCGATGGGTAAGGTGCAAAGAGGGAATCCTTCTTAGAAGTTGGGACTCCGGTTTTACTTACATGTGATACAGGGAGTAGGCCAGGATAATCAGCTATGATGGCCACCAAGGCACCATCACAACTTAGCTGATAAAATGTCCTGTCGACGAGCTCCACAAATATGTCCGGATCTTCTTTGAGTCCGGGGTCGAGGGCCCGGTCGGGGTCCTCTGGCTGTGGAGACGGGCTGTGAACCTCCCTTATAGCTTTGCACAGTTCCTGCTATGAATTAACAAGGTAAATGTTTGTGCTAAAGAATGTGGGAAAGACTGGAATAAAATATAGCAGCTCACCCAGCTTGGGGGGTTGTACATGGAGAATCCATCCCGTGGCTTAATACGGATGAACTCCTCTTCTTATCCTTTGAACAAATCGGACAATATTTTCGCCAGAGCGGCGGCAGAGTCTGGACCTTTACGGCCGCAGCGGGTGGCGTCGTCTTCTCCATTGTAGTGCCACATGGGTTTCCCTCGATATTGAAGTGGCTACACTCCCCACATTATACATATGGACATAACCTCAATTATTGTCAGTCCTGATTTGGCCAGTGTCTTTATCCTGTCCATCAGGAAAAGGATCTCTCTGTTATCTTCCTCCTTGGGGCTCCGGGGGCGCCAGCTGTGGCGTTTCTTCAATGGGGCATTTGCAAACTCGGGAAGGCCCAACCGAATAGGGTCTGGAAGAGGGACGTCCTCCATATAAAACCACTCCGAAGGCCAGTCTTCGGATGTCTTCTTCGGAGTACCGGACAGGTATCCGGTCCCGGCGATGCGCCATATCTCGGCTCCGCCCACTTGATATATCGACCCCTCCTGAGTACGGGGTACAAGGCAGAATAGCCTCTTCCATAGCTCAAAATGAGCTTCGCAGCCCAGAAGCAGCTCGCAGTAGGCGACATAACCCGCGATATGCAGTATGGAGGCTGGAGTAAAGTTGTGTAGCTAGAGACCATAGAACTCCAGGAGCCTGTAGAGGAATGGATGGATTGGAAATCCAAGTCCCCTCAACAAATAGGGACAAAGCATACCCACTCCCCCTTGGATGGGTTGGGAGAACTCTCCTCTTGCTCCCCGCCATTATAAGTGGCTAGTCCGGCTCGGACGGGGACCATGTAGGCAGGCGGGAGAAACCCCTGGGTCTGCAACTCTACCAATCGGCTATGAGGAACGGAACACTTCTCCCAATCGCCTGGCTTGGTGCTACGGGAGCGAGAGGAGGAGCCACGACTACCGTCCATGATGGGATGGATTTTTCCGGGCGCGCTCTGATGGATACTCGCTGGGAGGAGATGGTGTGATTCGGATCTGAGGATCCTCAACTCTTTAAATAGACGATCTACTTGCATGGTCAGGGTGGCAAATGAAAAAATGCCCCGACTTCTCGCATCCACTCGACACGTGGAGATAGCACAGAAGCCGAGGAGTGCAACATTAATGGGAAGCCGGACACTGCTCGTTACAATAGGTACTTTGGAGAATTTGGAGAAGAACCCGCCTTGCAATGCCGAAGATAATTTGCACGCCGGACTCATCGTCACTAAAGCCTGGTTTGGGGGCTACTGAGGGAGCCCGAGATTAAGGGGTCCTCGGGCAGCCGGACTATGTACTTTTGCCGGACTGTTGGACTATGAAGATACAAGATTGAAGACTTCGTCCCGTGTTTGGATGGGACTCTCCTTTGGAAGGCAAGCTTGGCAATTCGGATATGTAGATCTCCTTCTCTGTATCCGACTCTGTGTAACCCTAGCCCCCTTCGGTGTCTATATAAACCGGAGGGTTTAGTCCGTAGGACAAAAACAATCATAATCATAGGCTAGCTTCTAGGTTTTAGCCTCTATGATCTCGTGGTAGATCAACTCTTGTAATACTCATATCATCAAGATCAATCAAGTAGGAAGTAGGTTATTACCTCCATCGAGAGGGCCTGAACCTGGGTAAACATCATGTCCCCCGCCTCCTGTTACCATTAGCCTTAGACGCACAGTTTGGGACCTCCTACCCGAGATCCGCCGGTTTTGACACCGGCAGTCGTCCAGTGAGACGGGAGGATGGTCGCCGTTGATGGTTACCGTCAGCACTTTGCTGGCAAACTAGTCGTCAAGCGCCGCCATGCCACTATTGAGCGACAGCACACAATGCCCGAAGGCAGGATGGACCTCAGGATCTCTGGCTCGAAGATCTGCGTTGATCAGCGACATGATAGTGCGCTTGAGTACGGGGAGTACAGGAGGGGGATTTTGGGGAACAAGAGTAGGAATGAAGATTCCAGAGGTGGGGGAGGGGCGGGAGATTGGGGATAAAAAGGTAGAATGAATTTCGAACATGCGCCAATATGCTCTCGGTGTGCAAGCGCATGAAAACACCGGTGGCGCCCACATGTCGGCCTAAGAGTCCTTATTCTTTTTTTGAGAGCCCGACCTTTTTTTGAGGACCTTTTGAGAGCCCGACTTGAGAGTCAGAATTGACCTGTTTGGCATTGCGTTACTACTTGGCCCATATTGAATGACACCTCACTGGACCTAACAAGTGTACATCATCGAAAAGATACTGAGCTCAAATTATAACTTGAAAAAAGGATATACTCTGAACACTAGAGAATGGTGATGCCGTTATTTAGCCCACCAATAGTTCGAGACAATAAACAGTTCGAAACAACGATATGTACAACATTCAGACACTGACTAGTGACTACTACTAACATAGACAACAAGACATGATAGTTCATATGAAGTCTTGCTACACCACCAAAACGCACCCATCTACAGCGCTTACACTCTCGTGATCTAGACGAGAATGACATTCTAAATAGAGGCAACTATTACATAGTAAGAGTGACATAGATGAGGATGACCAAATGACAAGGAATATGCATAACAAAAGAGAGAACTACCCATCCAAAAGAAGCAGCAAAGACAAAAAGTCATTCGAAGAGGGATGATCCAACACGATCATAATTTGCAGCCCCGCGCCAGCGACCAGTGATCCAGAGACACCAGTACTCCACCCTTTCGACGCAACAGCCCAATTACCTATCAACCTGAAGGCTTGAACCACATCACTGCCTGCCGGACTTGAGACATCCAAGGATCAAAGTTAATCCATATGCCTTTGTCATTCTCACGTTCTTTTGGTTGCAGGCTGTATCGTTGACAATCAGGGGAATTTGCTCCTGAAGTCCTAGGGCTCGCCGTGTAGACACAGTTTTCCATAGCAAACAGAGCCTCTCTGCCATCAAAGTCCTTGCCCATGGTGATCTTCTGGTTAATCGGATAATTGAGTCCGAGAAACAGAGAGTGTGAACCAAGGCTGTTTACCCGCCTCTAACTCAAAAATCCTGAAGGCCCCAACAAGCTGGTATCCTGCTCATAGACGTAATAGCCACTGTCCAGATACTCACGTATTTCATGGTGCTTGTACACAGTGGTTTTTTTACAATATAACTTTTCCGGCTCATGTGTCCGAATGATCATCAGTCTCCTGCCGTCGTCTGACCGAGCGAGGAACCAGTTGTGCTTCCCTATTTTTGGCAAAGGTGGTGTGGTTACAAAGGGCAGTAACTGTAGGGATATTGCATCATATCAAAAAGGACATGCATTGTTACTCTAAGATCAGCATTGTTCAGAGTATGAGTAGGATAATGCAAGAAACATCATTGATATGTCCCAGTTGGAATTGGGAAGAAAATACAGGGAAATTTATACTGGGTTCTAAAATATAGAAGTGCCACACATGGTTATACTCATGTTATCTTGCAATCGATTCTTCACAGGAAACTACCATGTCATGCATGTTATGTAATCATGTTCTGTCCTCACAAACAAATTCTTCAAGGAAACTAACATACCATGCATTGTTATATACTCATGTTCTGTGGGCAAATTTTTTGTGAGGATATTATTCTAACCATTGATTGCTGAAGGGCGGATATAAGTATGTACACATGGTAAGCATTATAGGATTTCACAACTTCCAAATATAGAGTTCTCCAATAGGGCGAATATAGGCACATTTACTTCCCTAATGGATGGTTAGATGAAACCAACAATGTGATGCATGTTTCTACATCATGAAAATGAGGAAACTAACATGGCCATTGATACACACTCATATTTAGTAGTATATAGATTACCATAAAATAAGGAGAATATCCATATCTTCCTAACCGTTTGATTATTCAGGGGTACAAATTGGTTGTAATGACAAGGTCACAATCTCATGTATTAACTCATTCCAAATATAGTTGATTTACGACGTCTCTAATACATTGCCGTAGTTCTACTCAAATTCTGCTCAAACAAGGATATGCCAATCATCACAAAAAGTTCAAACAGTGTCATGGCGTCATCATTAACATCAGACAGAAACAACTTACATGCGCCGTCGCAGCAATACGTGGTGCTATCTGCTTTGTCGATCGCGTAGATGATGCCATTGTGTTCAATAGCATCACAGAAGTGTGTATCAGCTTTGACGATCCACTGCGAGATGAGCTGTCTCCAGGTAAAGAAGGCACCAGCAGAAAGATAGGCGAGTCCGTGGTCGAACAAGGCAATTAACTTGAAGTCTGCGTAATTCATATCTCGCGTGGGCACTTGGTAGATTACCAAATTTTGCAAAGCAAGGTGTGTCCAACTGACTTCGTAATCTAGATGACTTGGACCACGATGGTAAAACCCTATATAATCCAACGTAGCAAGGATAATCTCATGGGAGGTGTGGAAGTTCACGAGCACCAACTTTTTCCGGTCTTGTCTGACGGCAGCCATCCAGTGGGAGCTGATGCCGACCCAGTACATACCTGGCAAGAAGTTTCGGGCGATGGTGATTGGATCAAAGTCGAGGGAAATAATATATGGCAACCCACAACATAATTGCAAAGAAGTTTCAGCTAATGAAGGTCGGATTGAAGTCGAGGGGCATCAAGTACGCCTCCGTATCATGGTGAGCAAATCTCGCAAGACCAGATAGCAGCAAGCAGGGTGTCTTGAAAAGCTTAGGCCTCACTTCGACGATGGCCGTGTGCATGTCCCTCAAGCATGCAGCCAGCCGCAGGGCGCTCAACATATCCATACACGAACAACAAAGGTCAAGGATGTCACTGGGGAGATTGATCCAATCACGGCTCATATGGATGCTGCACGGTTCGCGTTCGGCCATGGTGAGTTTGGAAGGTGGGGTTTTTGGGGGCTTGATTTACGGGGGAGAAGGCTCTCGGTGCTGGAGCGGCTAGCGAGGGTACGCGGGGGCATAGTGAGATGATGAAGAGTGACCTCAGGATCTCCGGTGAGACAGAGATGGAGATGAAGTGGTGCTAGGGGAGAGGGAGATGAGGCGAGGCATGCTATACAGCGGCGGGACAGTGACTGCACAGTGCACAAGGTGAGGCTGACTTTGGTAACCCGAACACGCCGCCTGGACTAGTGTCACCTCTGTCGGATATCGGGTTCCGGCAAAACCCTTGAGGTTCGAACACGGGGATGCGCACGAAGATTTCCCCCCACTGAATCTCGCTCTCAGCCTCGCCGCGATCCCTAAGCTTAGCTAGATGAACTCACAACACAAGAGACACAAGATTTATACAGGTTCGGGCCACCGTTGTGGTGTAATACCCTACTCTTGTGTGGTGGTGGTGGATTGCCTCGTGGGCTGGTGATGAACAGTACAAGGGAAGAATAGCCTCCTGAGGAGAGGTGTTCTTGAGCTGGTGTGGTGTTCGGGGAGGAATCGATCCGTCCCGTCTACTGTGGTGGCTAGCCCTATTTATAGAGGCCCTGGTCCTCTCCCCAAATATTGAGCGGGAAGGGATCCAACAACGGCTGATTTGAAGGGGGACAGCTAGTACAAGCTATCCTGACTAAAGGTGGTCTTCGCCTGTCAAAGGCGCTGGTGATGACACCGTCTTGGGCTCCACAATGACCTCCGTCCCGCCGTCCTGCTGGTCTTGGTCTGGTTTCACCGATATGGAGACCTTTGCCTGATGCCTCGGTACTCCACGCCTACGCTTGCCCTCTTAGCACCAAAGGGGAAACAAGGACACTGCGCGCGCTGGCGCCTGCCTGGCCTTGGTTGTCATGGCTTGCGTCACGGGAACCTCCCAAGGTACCCCTTGCCTTGATCTCTCCACTCCCCTCGCGAGCCTGCCTGGTGAGGCCGCTCCTGAGGAGGCCTTGGGTCGTCCGCCCCGCGAGGCTTGGCCCCTCGCGAGGGTCTTGTGTGTTGGTTGATGAAGACGGGCCGTACTGGGCCACTGGTGGAGCCACGCCGTGGGCCGCAGGTAGGCAAGTCTGGGGACCCCCATTCCCAGAACGCCGATAGCAGCCCCCGGGCCAAAGGCGCGCTCGGACCTGGCTTAGCGGCGAAGCCAAAGGGCAAGTGCGGAGCACCATGGGCCCCAACAGCCTGCGGCTTTGGTCGACGCATGGTGACTGATTGGACGTGGGCGTCTCTGCTTCCCCATGCTGCCTCGGCAACTGCCCATCTTGATGAGTCCCTGCTACATGCAAAGAGGGTTATCATTACCTACGATCGTGGAGGTCGACGGTTGGCCTCCCTTGGGCTATAAATGAGGAGGGGTGAGAGCCCTCGTCGCCCATCACTTCTTTCTCCGCCTGCTCCTTCTCCCTTGCTCCACCTCTAGTCTTGACACCACTGGCGCTAATTCTTAGAGTCTTGGCCGAAGAGAAGGGGAAGGCTCCCGGGGAGGGGCCTGATTCGCTCCCGCCGAAGAAAAGGCCGGTCCACGCCGTGGCGAGGTCGTGAGGCTGGAGATGACATGGCCTTGGTGCAAGCGGCCACCTCCTGGGCACCCGTTACCCCGGTGTGCCCAAGATGAGGGCTCCGGAGAAAGGGACGGCGAGCAGCGTCGCCCGCGCCGCAGCCGCGGTCGGCGCGCAGTGGTGGCGTGCGCCGTCGCCCTTGGGGTCCATGCCGCGGACTCCTCTCGCAAGCTCGTGCTGCGGACGGCGATGCCTCCAAGCACCTGGATCCGCTTCCCTTCGTTCTTCTCCATCGAGGTGCCGCCGAGGGGGCCTCTCGAGCTTCGGCTGCAGCACACCGATTGTGGCGCCCGGGCGACCGGAGCGGAGGTTGAAGTTGTTTCGCCGGACAAGATCTTCATGACCCGAGGCTGGGGCGAGGTCGTTCGGGTCTGCCGAACGGGGGGCGCCCTCGCGATCCATTTTGAATATGATGGTGCCTCCATGTTGTCCTTCAAGGTCTTTGACGCAGATGGCCGCCGCCTGGAGTGCTACCCCGGAGGAGGTAGTCAAGGCATCAACGCGGTAGGGGCTGGGCCCGCCGTCCGCTCGTCCAGCGGCTCCTTCGGCAGCAGCAGCAGCACTTGGGAGTCCAGCAACTCTCCCAAACTCTTCGAGACTCCAGATACAAGCAACGACAGCTATGCACCCCGAGCTCTTGCCATGCCCGGAGCAAGGCGACAACATCGGGACGTCGCCACCGCTGATCTGGATGGGGTTGGCGCTGGTCTCTCGTGGCCCACTGTTGATGATGGCGTCGGCCACGGAAGCGCGCGTAGCTAGGGTTCCTCAGAGTCCTTTTCTTTTGTTCCCTGCGAGGAATTGAAAACACCCCACGGGGGCGTGTAAAGGATCTGCGATGTCTTTTGTTGATGCTATCCTTATTATGAAATCGTGCGAGTGCTTGTCTTGTCCCGGCTTGGTTCCCCCTTTCTAACATTGCGATGACTTGGCGCTCTATGCTTATAGGTCCCGGTCCCCAGGCAGGCTACAGCTGTCGCTAGTATGCCAGGTCACGATGCCGTAGTCAAGGCCAGGAGGTGATCGGCACGAGGTCCAGTAAGATCCCCTGAGGCGGTGCTTAGGAGGTCCCCTTTAGCGTCCAAGCAGCCGCCGAGAGGTGAGAAAGGAAGGCAACATTTTCGCAACAGAGCCGCATCAAGTGATAATTTCGTGTTGCAACGATTTAGCTGTTCCAAGCGCGAGAGTTATCTCGGTGATCTGGAGTCGTTCCCTTGCATTGCGCCAGACTTGTGCGTCGGCAGCCGTGGTGCAGCTAGGTTAGGCCCATGTGAGCCTTCCCCTTTCTTCCCCGCACTCTCCTTCGTGCTCTACGTCCTCAGGTCCCGGCCCTCGAGCGAGCTTAGCCGCCGCTGGTATGCCAGGTCGCGATGCCGTGGTCAAGGCCAGGGGTGAGGGCTAGAGAGCCAGTAAGAACTCCTGAGCCGTGATGCTCAGGATCCCCCCTTTTAATGCGCAAGCGTATCACATGGGAAAGAGAGGGAGCTTGCGGTGCCGCCCACTGTAGTCCTCAGGAGGTTCCTGCAAATCAGCATGAGAAAGGCATGGGTTGGCATTATGATTGCCGGCCGGCCATTGGTCGCTCCGAGAGAAGGGTGAGGGCACTGAGGGCCTGGTGAGGTGACGCGTGTGGGGCATGCCGCGGGCCAGAGCTCGACAGCTCAGATTTGTTGGCGTTGCAGGGACGGACCCGTGCGCAAGCGTCGTGCCAACGTGAGTGGCTCCCATGGTAGGTGGCAATCGAACAGGTGATAATCACAGGTAGATTAGGCATGAAAGGCGATCAGCTTAGGTAAATGCAGGATGGGTACATGCCACTGGGTTAGACCCAAGCGGCTTGGGGATGATGCAGCCCGAGGGGCGCCCCCATCATGGTAAGCTAAAGGCATAAAAAGAGATACATGCCGCAGGGATGGACCCACGTGGCCTGGGAATGATGCAGCCCTGAGGGCGCCCCCAGCTGAAATGAACTTGGGAGATGTCACCTTGTTCCGTTGTAGAGGAGGTGTTGGAGCAGCTGAAGATGCACGGTGAAGGGGCCGACCCTCATGAACCACCGGGGCCCTGAGCCGCAGGAGGCTCTGGGGGTCCAGGTGGTTCCTTGAGGACTGTCTCCATCTCTGCTAGGACCGCGTGGTGCCTGGCCTCCTGAGCCGCCAGGATGCTCCGCAGGTGACGCTAATAGGTGGTAGCCGCGTTCGGCAGGCCGGAAGGCATGCAAACGTAGCTGTGCGGCGGACCCTCGCAGTGTCCCACGCGCGAAGGCCAGAAGTGCTCCTGAGAGGCAGCTCGATTGAGCCCTGGGACGTCGATGCAGACGCGCAGCCCACCATCCTCACCTGGATGGGGAGCCGCACCGGGCAAGCGGCGGTCGCCGCACATGGCCCTCGCTTCCTGAAGCTCCTGAGTGGTCTTGGCAATGAACTCCTAAACGTTGGGCTTTCCACGCCTCGTGCCTTCTTGAGGGAAATGTGCCGCGAAGCACGCCTCCAAGTGGTGCCCGAGCGCCTCCCTCGTGATGTTGACGAGGTCTGAGGCCCTCCAGAAGAGAGCCCCCGAGCCCTGCCTGAGGAGGGTGCTGGGCGCGCCTTCCTATGCGATGGAAGGAGGCGCCCCATGCACGGGCGCGGATCCTGACACGGCACCACCAGAGATGCCGACCTCCCGAGGCCTTGTGCGGAGCGGTTGCTTCTTCTTCTTGGGGATGGCCTCCGGAGGGTTCTCGCCCTTGCTGTTTGGGTCTTCGATTGTTGCGGCTTGGAAGGCACGCTCGAGGGAGCACACCGCATCTCTCTCTTCGCAGGGGCCCGTGATGATTCCGCCGCTTCCTGGCATCTTGAGGACGTTGTAGCCGTGGTGGGTCACTACCATGAACTTGGCCAGGGCTGGATACCTGAGGATGCCATCGTACGACAGGTGGATGTGGGCGACGTCGAAGTCGATGAGCTCGGTGCGGTAGTTGTTGGGCTGTCCGAAGGTGACATGGAGGTGGACCTGCCCTATCGGGGTGGTGGAATCATCAGTAACACCTGAGAGAGGCTTGGTAGGCTGGATCTGATCGTATGGCACTTGAAGGTTGTCAAACATCTCGACGGACAGGACGTTAAGCCCTGCGCCGCCATCGATGGGGTCTTGGTGACTTGCACGTTGCTGATGATTGGTGAACATAGCATAGGGAGGACGCCAGCAGTAGCCGCACACTTGAGTTGATCTGTCAAGCTGAAGGTGATGGCGCACTTGGACCACCTGAGCGGGCGTGTGGCCTCGAGCCTGGGGAGGACTACGTTCACTTTGTGAGCAAACTGCTTGAATATGCGCTAAGAGGCTGGGGCCTGAGCTCCACCCAAGATGCAATCGATAGCACGTGGCTCCTGGAAGCCCCCAGCCCCCTCGTCCTGATGATGGTCGTCATTCCTTCTTGGCGGTGGCGGCAGCGGAGGAAGACCTGCATTGCCCTGGGGGTGGTCCTCGTGAGGCTGATCCCTCCAGGCACCCTCGCGAGGCTGGTCCTGCCAGCGATCCTCACGAGGTCGGTCACGCTGCTGCTGGCGAGGTCCACGATCGTCCCATCGTCCTTTGCCACGTCCTCCTCCTTGGCCGTAGTCCCGGTCGTTGCGCTCCTGGCAATCATTGGTGTTGTGGGTGTGGAGGTTGTGGTAGGTGCAAAACGGTCGGCTGCCCTTGGATGACTCCGGCTGGTCCCTGCCGCGCTTTGTGCCTGGTTCTGCCGCGAGCACGGCTACTCCCTTGCGCTTCACGTCCTTGGCCTTGGTCTTCTTTTCTTTCGGGTCGGCAGCCGGGAGCTCGAGGAGGGAGAGGCGTCCCTCCTCAGCTCTTGCGCACTTGGTCGCCAGGTTTAATAGCTCCGGGGATGTGCACAACTCCTCGTGGATGGCGAGCTCCTCCTTCATCTTGACGTCACGGACGCCATCGGAGAATGCTGAAATGATGGCCTCGTCCGTCACCTTGGGGGTCTTGAGACAGACGCTATTGAAGCGCTGGATGTATTTCTGCAGGGTCTCCCCGGGCTGCTGCTTGATGCGGCGTAGGTCACCCGCGGCCGGGGGGCGGTCGCGAGTGCCCTAGAAGTTGGCGATGAAGAAGCTGCGCATCTCATCCCAGGAGGAGATCGAGCCGGGAGGGAGGTTCAGGAGCCACGAGCGGGCACCGTCCTTGAGCGCCATGGGAAACCAGTTCGCCATGACTTTCTCGTCGCTGTTGGCCGCCTCGATGCTCAGCTCGTAGAGCTGCAAGAACTCTGTGGGGTCAGGGGTGCCGTCGTAGCGAGGAGGCAGGTCTGGCTTGAACTTGCCCGGCCAGGCGACGCTACGCAGCTCGGGGGTGAAGGCACGGCAACCTGCTGTGGTCACCGGGGCCCTTTGCTGACACGGAGCTTGCTCTTGATGGTACCTACACACCGCTGCCATGGGCGGCACGCAGTCTTGTCGCACCGGTGTAGGGAGCACTGGGGCACCTTCTTGTGGCCGAGGGACTTCTTGACAGCTTCCTTCTTCTCGCACGGGCGCCGGACGTGGTGTGTCACGTCCAAGGGCCGCGCGTCTTGGCGCCAGGGTGCCGTCTTGGGGCAGAGGCGGTGGAGGCGCTCCATGAGCCACGTCGCCCGTTCCTGGCGGTGCGCGAGGCAGCGAGAGGGACGACACGGGAGAGCCCCCTGCGGTGCTGACGAGCTCGGTGATGCAAGCGAGCCATTCTTCGTAGAGGTCGTCGACGAGGCAGTAACGCAGGAGCTCACGTGCCATAAGCAGCGCGGCCTGCGCGTCCGTGGGGGCGCGACGAGCGTGGGATGACGAACCAGCTGGGGTCAGCGACGGAGTGGCGGTGCGGCCGTCCTGTCGCACCGAGGGTGCAGCGAGGATGCTTGCTGCTCGTTCCCCGCCGGGCCGGTGGCGGCAGGCGACGGAGAACGACGGGGAGGTCCGCCGACAGGAGCCGTCAGGGCGACGCAAGCAGCAAGAGTGGCCCGGTGCTCAGCGTGAGCTCGTCGGGCGTCAGACATGGATGCGATGAAGCGATGGGACGCGGATCAGCGGAAGGAAGACTTCGGCGCACCCCTACCTGGCGCGCCAAATGGCAGATATCGGGTTCCGGCAAAACCCTTGAGGTTCGAACACTGGGGTGCACACGAAGATTTCCCCCTACCGAATCTCGCTCTTAGCCTCGCCGTGATCCCTAAGCTTAGCTAGATGAACTCACAACACAAGAGACACAAGATTTATACAGGTTCGGGCCACCATTGTGGTGTAATACCCTACTCCGGTGTGGTGGTGGTGGATTGCCTCGTGGGCTGGTGATGAACAGTACAAGGGAAAAACAGCCTCCTGAGGAGAGTTGTTCTTGAGTTGGTGTGGTGTTCGGGGAGGAATCGATCCGTCCTGTCTACTATGGTGGCTAGCCCTATTTATAGAGGCCTTGGTCCTCTCCCCAAATATTGAGCGGGAAGGGATCCAACAGCGGCCGATTTGAAGGGGGATAGCTAGTACAAGCTATCCTGACTAAAGGTGGTCTTCGCCTGTCAAAGGCGTTGGTGTTGACGCCGTCTTGGGCTCCACGATGACCTTCGTCCTGCCGTCCTGTTGGTCTTGGTCTTGTTGCACCGATATGGAAACCTTTGCCTGATGCCTCGGTACTCCGCGCCTGCGCTTGCCCTCTTAGCACCAAAGGGGAAACAAGGACACTGCACGCTGGCGCCCGCCTGGCCTTGGTCATCATGGCTTGCGTCATGGAACCTCGTGAGGTACCCCTTGCCTTGATCTCTCCGCCCCCCTCGCGAGCCTACCTGGGGAGGCCGCTCCTGAGGAGGCCTTGTGTCGTCCACCACGCGAGGCTTGGCCCCTCGCAAGGGTCTTGAGTGTTGGTTGATGAAGACGGGCCGTACTGGGCCACTGGTGGAGCCATGCTGCGGGCCGCAGGCAGGCAAGTCTGGGGACCCCCGTTCCCAGAACGCCGACAACCTCGAGTGCAGGGTCTTGTAACTTTACTGTGAGGACCAGATGAATAATATTTTGACCATCAAGTGTACCACAGTTGTACTACTACTACTACTACTACTACTACTACTACTACTACTACTACTACTACTACTACTACTACTACTACTACTACTACTACTACTACTACTACTACTACTAGGAGTAGTAGGAACATGAGTAGTACCGTATAGCGGAAATAGATCTCCCATGCTAGCATGCCTCCGGGTTCACTTCATCCTCCAGGTATCATCCATATTGCGAGCAGAACCAAATTATCGTGCATGCGGGAGCGCGAAGAAGGCCTTTTCTTTTTTGAGGATAACCGCATATTCCTTAACTAGAGAATGTTGTGTCTCCCATGCACGCGCCAATATCCATCCGAACCAACTACAACACATTTTTTATATCTATTTGCATAGGTCCCACCTGTCAGGAGGGGTGCAGAAATAAAAAGGAATCATAAAATGTCTCACCACGGTGATTCAAAAGAGTGACCTCAACTAGCCATTGGCACATGTAGCGCTAGAAGGATGGACACGTACACAGACAGGTACCACTCCTCAATCTACCCGCATAGCCTTTTCGTTTAGTCTACCTAGCAGTCTAATCAACTGCCTATAGGCCACTTCTCCCATTTACTTCTCCATCTGGAACTGATTTTCCTCGGCTTCTTCACCTCTCCTTCATCTTCATTTGCATCCAAACCACACTGCATTCACATTGTTTTAACCTCTTCACATACTCCTGGAGTAATTCCGAAGCCCCTTTAAATAATCATCTTCTTCAGTTATACTAGCCATCTAATCCTAATTCTCCAAACCATAGGCTTCCGGTCCAGCGGTTCCAAATGGCGAAAGAGATCGAGATGCAGGTTTTTGGCATCCAACATGTCCTCGTCGAAGGCTCGTTGAGCATAGTTGCCACCGTCACCGACCACCCAAGGGTTGTTCGGAAGTGGATCAACAATGTATCCAACTCCCTCCAAAAGGTGGAGATGAAGGTCATTGGTCTCGACGCAGAGTACACGGAGCGTTCCACTTGGAAGATCCAACGCACCGCCGTCCTTCAGCTGTGCCTCGAAGATGATGTTTTGGTGGACCACATCATACACGCGCCCTCCATATGAGGTGAGCTCCATGATTTCTTGTCTCGGGAGGACATATACTTCTGTGGGGCAGCCATCGTAGGGGACAAACAGAAGTTGGAGCCGTACAACCTAGATTTGAAAAGCATCGCTGACGTACAAACCAAAATAAAAATTCATGTAGAAGATTGTGATAAACCGATACCATCCCTATTCGACGTAGCAAATTTTGTGCTCGGAACAATCTTTAGAAGGGTGACGAGATGCTGGCATTAAGGTTATCTAGATGGGAGAATTATCCCTTGACGTACGAGCATATAAAATATGCTGCCCTCGATGCCCGTGTGAGTTTCGGGATAGCTGCAAGGTCCAGAGAGCTTGTTGCGAAGCCATCTCCCACAGAAAATGAGAACAACAAGAAGAAGAAGCTGCACCAGCAGAAGGGCATTATGGATGGATGAACTATTTTCTCCCTTGTAAAAAAATATTTCCTCTTTGTGTATATTGATATAGATGGACTATTTCGATGGTGTGCATGTGTTTGGAACAAGTAGTAGCATGGGTCCGCTAGACTATAAGGAAATATTTATCTGCCTAGCTTTCTCTACTACTCCTTCCATTGATCGGTATGCAATGCATGTGTCCATAGACATGACAACTTGTCCATGGAAGTTCAACTATGACGACCATCATGTTTCATCCACTGCCACTCGCGATTCCTGCGATGCCGCTCCAACCCACGGCACCACGTCCCCCGACGTGCGCCTCACCCCTCTTGGCCACACCGCCCCTCTGCCTTTGTGTGCATGACATGTGGGCCACCTGAAATGCGGCGAGCATCAAGTTTCTAGCACAGCCACACGTGATTCCCACCACGCTGCTCGAACCCATGACACCACACGTCCCCCGACCTGGGGCTCACCCCTCTCAGCCCCATCGCCCCTCTGCCTTCAGGAGCATTAAATATGGACCAGCCACCCATCAGGTCCACATGCTATTGACTCAAAGGCAGGTGTAGTAAGGCATTGAAACTCAGTCCCGAGGGGCCTGAGAGGGAAATGTAACTCATGCGCCAGGGCTTATGGTGCTACCGCTGCACGAACTCATGCCAAACTAGAGATTTGTTTCTTAATAGTACATGCACGCAACGATTTAGTGGACATTGTAATCTCAACATGTGATGGGAGCTCTAAATTTGAATTTGAAACTTATAAAACGAAAAAAATTCAAAACAAATAAACTGGAAGAGAGGGAGTATACCGTAGGATGTGTCCCATATGAAACAAGTCCCCTGGTTTGTCACCGCAAAGATGTGGTTAGAACGGAGCACAAAGTCTTCGTAATCGTATAGCGACAAATTGGCTTCAGACAGCATGGTCCACCTTTGACCGCCATGTGCAAGGTTCTTGAAAGCAATCGCGATGTCGAACACCATGATGAGAGTGTAATTTTGGTTGGCGGACGACCTTATCGGGGCTTCCATGATTGCTATCTTCTTCAATCTCACCGTGGTTCCATCATACCAATTCAGGCGGTGGCCCCTTGCGTGGCTGATCCCAATGTTGGACAAAGGTTCTACGGGAACAGTGTCACCGTTGTAAATGTTGTGCAAATTGATGTTGGCACCCTCCCGTACATATGCAAGACAATCTCCATTGGCACCGAGCCTAACCTGTGAAACATTGGGTAGCGAGAGAATGAGGAAATGGACACGGAAGTAGTCTCTAGAATGCCTTTACTACGTGATCAAACTCATCACTTACCTGCTCATCGGACAAATTCCGAGTGCCCATCAAGGTCGGCTTCTCAAGGGGCGTCAACTTGCAACTACGGCCACGCCGCACTAGAGAGACCCCCAAGGAAACATCCTCGTGCATTGCACGTAACATCAAGATGCATTGGTATGAGTAGTTTATCTTGTGAGAGAAAAGGATGAATGAGGGAATGCCTTATTTGAAAATGTGGAGAGGGGTGTGGGTGC
Source organism: Triticum timopheevii (assembly GCA_963921465.1). Lineage (NCBI taxonomy): Eukaryota > Viridiplantae > Streptophyta > Magnoliopsida > Poales > Poaceae > Triticum > Triticum timopheevii. The sequence goes on from OY997268.1 coordinate 216,085,865, forward strand.
TTTTTGCAAAATTACCATAGTTTTCTTCCTATCCGGCAGATATAAAGCGGATGACCTATATTGCAGGATGGCATGCACACCATCATCACCAACTCTGTTTTTTTACTAAGAGTAGTAGACTAGCAAGATGCCCTTGCGTTGCACGGAACATAAAGATGCATTTGTATGAGTAGTTTATCTTGTGGGAGAAAAGGATGAACGAGGGAAGGCCTTATTTGCAAATGTGGAAAGGGGTGTGGGTATCTTTTTGCACAATTGCCATAGTTTCCTTCCTATCCATTAGATATAAATCGGACGGCCTATATTGCAGGATGGCAGGCACACCATCATCAACAACTCTATTTTTTATAAGAGTAGAGATAGAGACTACTACTACCAATGTGCCGGCCCATGCGTTGCAATGGATCCAAAGTAGTAGAATAATACTTGTTCACAGGCTTGAAATATAAACACTCTATTTTTGATATACATATATCAGTAAAAATAAATCACGCTTCACTCAAAATATATTCCTCGGGCTGTTTTGATGAGGTGAGGGACGGGTGTGGCTGGTTTGAAGATAACAGAAAAAATTGGAGCTGTTTTTTTACATTTTGTAGCGTGGTGATAACCCACAAGTATAGGGGATCACAACAGTTTTCGAGGGTAGAGTATTCAACCCAAATTTATTGATTCGACACAAGGGGAACCAAAGAATATTCTGAAGTATTAGCAGCTGAGTTGTCAATTCAAACACACCTGGAAACTTAGTATCTGCAGCAAAGTGTTTAGTAGCAAAGTAATATGATAGTGGTGGTAACGGTAGCAAAAGTAAAGACAGAAAAAGTAATGTTTTTGGTATTTTGTAGTGATTGTAACAGTAGCAACGGAAAAGTAAATAAGCGTAAACCAGTATATGGAAAACTCGTAGGCACCGGATTAGCGATGGATAATTATGCCGGATGTGGTTCATCATGTAACAGTCATAACATAGGGTGACACAGAACTAGCTCCAGTTCATCAATGTAATGTAGGCATGTATTCTGTATATAGTCATACGTGCTTATGGAAAAGAACTTGCATGGCATCTTTTGTCCTACCCTCCCGTGGCAGCGGGGTCCTATTGGAAACTAAGGGATATTAAGGCCTCCTTTTAATAGAGAACCGGAACAAAGCATTAGCACATAGTGAATACATGAACTCCTCAAACTATGGTCATCACCGGGAGTGGTCCCGATTATTGTCACTTCGGGGTTGTCAGATCATAACACATAGTAGGTGACTATAGACTTGCAAGATAGGATCAAGAACACACATATATTCATGAAATCATAATAGGTTTAGATCTGAAATCATGGCACTCGGGCCCTAGTGACAAGCATTAAGCATAGCAAAGTCATAGCAACATCAATCTCAGAACATAATGGATACTAGGGATCAAACCCTAACAAAACTAACTTGATTACATGATAAATCTCATCCAACCCATCACCGTCCAGCAAGCCTACGATGCAATTACTCACGCACGGCGGTGAGCATCATGAAATTTGTGATGGAGGATGGTTGATGATGACGACGACGACGAATCCCCCTCTCCGGAGCCCCGAACGGACTACAGATCAGCCCTCCCGAGAGAGATTAGGGCTTGGCGGCGGCTCCGTATCGTGAAACGCGATGAAACTTTCTCTCTAATTTTTTTCTCCCCGAAAGCCAATATATGGAGTTGGAGTTGGCGTCGGAGGGCCACCAGGGGGGCCACGAGGTAGGGGGCGCGCCCAGGGGGGAGGGCGCGCCCCCCACCCTCGTGAACAGCGTGTGGGCCCCCTGGCCTTCATCTTTGGCGAGGATTTTTTATTATTTATTCTAAGATATTCCGTGGAGTTTCAGGTCATTCCGAGAACTTTTGTTTTCTGCACATAAAACAACACCATGGCAATTCTGCTGAAAACAGCGTCAGTCCGGGTTAGTTCCATTCAAATCATACAAGTTAGAGTCCAAAACAAGGGCAAAAGTGTTTGGAAAAGTAGATACGACGGAGATGTATCAACTCCCCCAAGCTTAAACCCTTGCTTGTCCTCAAGCAATTCAGTTGACAAACTGAAAGAGAAAAAGAAAAACGTTTACAAACTCTGTTTGCTCTTGTTGTCGTAAACATGAAAAGCCAACATTCAGGTTTCAGCAATTATTATGAACTAACCATACTCACAATAACACGTAGGTCTCACAATTACTCATATCAATAGCATAATCAGCTAGCGAGCCATAATAATAAAACTCGGATGACAACACTTTCTCAAAATAATCATAACATGATATAACAAAATGTTATCTCGCTAGCTCTTTCTGAGACCGCAAAACATAAATGCAGAGCACCTTTAAACATCAAGGACTGACTAAACATTTTAATTCATGGTAAAAGAGATCCAGTCAAGTCATACCCAATATAAACCAAGCATAATGAATGCAAACAACAGTGTGCTCTCCAGCGGGTGCTTTTTAATAAGAAGGGTGATGACTCAACATAAAAGTAAATAGATAGTCCCTTCATAGAGGGAAGCAGGGATTTGTAGAGGTGACAGAGCTCGGTTTTGAAATAGAGATAAATTATATTTTGAGCGGCATACTTTCACTGTCAACGCAACAACTATGAGATGACGATATCTTCCATGCTAAACAGATTATAGGCGGTTCCCAAACAGAATGGTAAAGGTTATACTCCCCCTCCTCCACAAGCATCAATCCATGGCTTGCTCAAAACAACGAGTGCCTCCAACATTCAACGGGTCCCAAGGGGAGTTTTGTTTGCAGTTATTTTGATTTAGTTTGCATAAATCATGGGACTGGGCATCCCGAATACCAACCATTTTCTCGTGAATGAGGAGCGGAGTCCACTCCTCTTGAGAATAACCCGCCTAACACGGAAGATAAGGGCAGCTCTAGTTGACACATGAGCTATTCGAGCATGCAAAACAGAATGTTTATTTGAAGGTTTAGAGTTTGGCACATACAAATTTACTTGGAACGGCAGGTAAATACCGCATATAGGAAGGTATAGTGGACTCATATGGAACAACTTTGGGGTTTAAGGAGTTTGGATGCACAAGCAGTATTCCCGCTTAGTACAGGTGAAGGCTAGCAAAAGATTGGGAAGCGATCAACTGAGAGAGCGACAACAGTCGTAAACATGCATTAAAATTAATTCACACCGAGCACAAGCATGAGTAGGATATAATCCACCATGAACATAAATATCATGAAGGCTATGTTGATTTGATTCAACTACATGCGTGAACATGTGCCAAATCGAGTCACTCAATGCATTTAAAGGAGGATACCATCCCATCATACCACATCATAACCATTCTAATAGCATGTTGGCACGCAAGGTAAACCATTATAACTCATAGCTAATCAAGCATGGCACAAGCAACTATAATCTCTAAATGTCATTGCAAATATGTTTACTTCATAATAGCTGAATCAAGAACGATGAATCATCATATTTACAAAAACAAGAGAGGTCGAGTTCATACCAGCTTTTCTCTTCCCAATAAGTACATTATATATCATCATTATGGCCTTTCACTTGCACGACCGAACGGTGTGTATAATAATAAGAGTGCACGTGAATTGGACTAAGCTGGAATCTGCAAGCATTCAACTCAAGAGAGAAGACAAGTAATATGGGCTCTAGGTTTAAATAATCAATCATGCATATAAGAGCCACTAAGCATTTTCAATATAGTCTTCTCGACCCCCAAAGAAAGGAAAAGAAAATAAAAACTATTTACACGGGAAAGCTCCCAACAAGTAAAAGAAGAACGGGAAATATTTTTGGGTTTTCTTTTTAATTCTACTACAAACATGGAAAGTAAACTAACTATTTTTTTCTTATAGTTTATTAAACACACAAGAAGAAAGCAGGAAAAAAAATAAACTAGCATGGATATTACAGTGAAAAAGTACGAGCACCGACATCTAGCAATGAGTGTGTGTGAACATAAATGTAATGTCGGTGGGAAATACGTACTCCCCCAAGCTTAGGCTTTTGGCCTAAGTTGGTCTATTGCCAGGGATGGCTGGCGGATATCCGTAGGTGAAGCTGGGGTCGTAGTGTGACGCAGCGGCTATCGCCGCCTGAGCTGTAGCGTGGAGTCGAGCAGCCTCCACTCTCCTTTCGTACTTGTCTGCCTCCTCTCTGGTAATAATATATCTTCCTCTCTCGCGAAGTTGTAAAATCAAACCTCCCCACAAATGAACTTGTGAGGTAACGATATTGTGGGCATTTATCAGCTTCAAAGTCCTCAAGACCGGCATTACGCACATATGCGTAGAATTCTTCTTTAATTCCCACTTGATTCATAAAATTTTCTGAGGGCCATTGACAGGGCCTCACGAGTGCGTCTCTTGGTGGTTCCTCGTCAACATCACGTATTGCAAGCCTGGGACCTTGCTTCCTTGAAGGACCACCTTGGAACATCCTCCTAAGCATATTGTTTCCTCTGGAAAATTTCTGAAATTTTTAGTAACTTCCAATAAAAGTGAACCAACTTCAATAAAATTGATAGCAACAACTCCCACAAGTGCCTAGAGCCTATATAAAGCATTAGAACTACTTGGAACCATATAAATTTGACATGCAAGCTCAAGAACATGGTCACCTATGCAGCACAAATTTGCAATGAATAAAGCACTAGAACAAAAACTAATTGGACCAATGGAGGAGTCACATACCAAGGAACAATCTCCCCAAGCAATTTTGCAAGAGGTGCTTTGAGCAAGGAGATCGAAAATCATAGCAACGGGGGCTGGAACTCGAGCTTGAGTTGGTTTTTCGGGTTTGTGTGAGGCAGAGGAAGTAGATGGGTGCAGGAATAAGTGGAGGAGGGCCACCGTGGGCCCACGAGGTAGGGGGGCGTGCCCTCCACCCTCGTGGCCAGGTGGCAGCTCCCCCCGTGGTAATTTTTGCACGGTAAATTCTCAAATATTCCTGAAAAAATCATATTAAATTGGCATGGCATTCTGAGGACTTTTATTTTCGGGATATTTTTATATTGCATGGATAAGTCAGGAAGCAGACAGAAAAATACTATTTAACTTTATTTCTACTAAATAACAGAAAATATAAAGAGGGTACAGAAAGTTGTGCTTCTAGTTTTATCCATCTCGTGATCATCAAAATGAACCTGCTAACAAGGTTGATCAAGTCTTGTTAACAAACTCATTCCGAATAATCCCGGAACCGGAGAAATTTCAAATGACACTAAGTTACCTCAACGGGGATATGAAAATCCCCAACAATAAGAATATCATATTTTTTCTTGACAGTAGGGAGAGGAAATTCAAAACCTCCAAATATAATCGATGGAATTTTTCCAATAGAGTTGATACTACAAACTTGAGGTTGTTTCCTCGGAAAGTGCACCGTGTGCTCATTGCCATTAACATGAAAAGTGACATTGCCTTTGTTGCAATCAATGACAGCCCCTGCAGTATTAAGGAAAGGTCTTCCAAGAATAATAGACATACTATCATCCTCGGGAATATCAAGAATAACAAAGTCCGTTAAAATAGTAACGTTTGCAACCACAACAGGCACATCCTCACAAATACCGACAGGTATAGCAGTTGATTTATCAGCCATTTTCAAAGATATTTCAGTAGGTGTCAACTTATCCAAGTCAAGTCTACGATATAAAGAGAGAGACATAACACTAACACCGGCTCCAAGATCACATAAAGCAGTTTTAACATAATTTCTTTTAATGGAGCATGGTATAGTAGGCACTCCGGGATCTCCAAGTTTCTTTGGTATTCCACCCTTAAAAGTGTAATTAGCAAGCATGGTGGAAATTTCAGCTTCAGGTATCTTTCTTTTATTAGTAATAATATCCTTCATATACTTAGCATAAGGATTTGTTTTGAGAACATCAGTTAATCGCATACGCAGAAAGATGGGTCTAATCATTTCAGCAAAGCACTCAAAATCCTCATCATCCTTTTTCTTGGATGGTTTGGGAGGAAAAGGCATGGGTTTCTGAACCCATGGTTCCCTTTCTTTACCATGTTTCCTAGCAACAAAGTCTCTTTTGTCATAATGTTGATCCTTTCATTGTGGGTTATCAAGATCAACAACATGTTCAACTTCTACATCATTATCATTACTAGGCTGAGCATCAACATGAACATTATCATTAACATTATCACTAGGTTCATGTTCTTCACCTGATTGTGTTTCAGCATCAGACATAGATATATCATTTGGATTATCAGGTGGTTCAGCAATAGGTTCACTAGAAGTTTGCACAGTCCTATCATTTTTCTTTTTCTTCCTCTTAGAAGAACTAGGCATATCAATATTGTTTCTCTGAGAATCTTGCTCGATTCTCTTAGGGTGGCCTTCAGGATACAAAGGTTCCTGAGTCATTCTACCAGTTCTAGTAGCCACTCTAACAGCGTAATCATTTTTCTTACTATTCATTTCATCAAGCACTTCTTTCTGAGCTTTAAGTACTTGTTCTACTTGAGTGGTAACCATAGAAGCATGTTTGCTAACAAGTTTAAGTTCACCTCTAATATCGCCATATAATCACTCAAGCGTTTAATCATAAAGGTATTCTGTTTTAATTGTCTACCAAAATAAGCATTAAAGTCATCTTGTTTAAACATAAAGTCATCAAACTCATCCAAGCACTGACTAGCAATTTTAGTAGGAAGAACTTCAGCTTTATCGTATCTATAGAGAGAATTTACCTTTACTACTTGTGTCGGGATATCGGGAGGTTCTTCAATAAATAAGTAATTGAGATCATATACTTCTTCAACAGGCGGTAAATTAAGACCATGTATTTCTTCAATAGGAGGTAAATTCTTAACATCTTCTGCTTTAATACCTTTTTCTTTCATAGATTTCTTTGCCTCTTGCATATCTTCGGGATTGAGAAATAGAACACCTCTCTTCTTCGGAGTTGGTTTAGGAATAGGCTCAGTAATTGGCTCAGGAGCTGGCTCAGGAGTTGGCTCAGGAGTTGGCTCAGGAGGTGCCCAATTATTTTCATTAGCCAACATATTATTCAATAGAAGTTCAGCATCATCCGGTGTTCTTTCCCTGAAAAGAGAACCAGCACAACTATCCAGGTAATCTCTGGAAGCATCAGTTAGTCCATTATAAAAGATATCAAATATTTCAGGTTTCTTAAGAGGATGATCAGGCAAAGCATTAAGTAACTTGAGAAGCCTCCCCCAAGCTCGTGGGAGACTCTCTTATTCAATTTGCACAAAATTGTATATTTCCCTCAAAGCAGCTTGTTTCTTATGAGCAGGGAAATATTTAGCAGAGAAGTAATAAATCATATCCTGGGGACTTTGCACACAAGAAGGATCAAGAGAATTAAACCATTTCTTAGCATCACCCTTTAATGAGAACGGAAATATTTTGAGTATATAAAAATGGCGCGATCTCAGGTTATTAGTAAACAGGGCAGCTATATCATCTAACTTACGAAGATGTGCCACAACAGTTTCAGATTCATAGCCATAAAAAGGATCAGATTCAACCAAAGTAATTATATCTGGATCGACAAGAATATCATAATAATCAGAATCAGGAACACAGATAGGTGAAGTAGCAAAAGCAGGGTCGGGTCTCATCCTACCTCTAAAAGATTCTTTACTCCACTTAATTAGCAACCTCTTACGTTCAAGACTATCCTGGCAAGCAACAATAGCTTCAAAAGATTCCGCACTAAAAAGATAACCCTCAGGAATAGCAGGCATAGCCTCATCATCACTAACATCATCGTGTTCGGGTTCAATAATTTCTCTTTCTCTAGACCTAGCAATTTGTTCATCAAGAAATTTACCAAGTGGCACAGTAGTATCAAGCATAGAAGTAGTTTCATCATAAGTATCATGCATAGCAGAAGTGGCATCATCAATAACATGCGACATATCGAAATCAATAGCAGTAGTAGGTTTAGGTGTCGCAAACTTATTCATAACAGAAGGAGAATCTAGTGCAGAGCTAGATGGCAGTTCCTTACCTCCCCTCGTAGTTGAGGGATAAATTTTTGTCTTAGCGTCTTTCAAGTTCTTCATAGTGTCCAGCAGATATAAATCCCAAGTGACTCAAGGAATAGAGCTATGCTCCCCGGCAACGGCGCCAGAAAAAGGTCTTGATAACCCACAAGTATAGGGGATCGCAACAGTTTTCGAGGGTAGAGTATTCAACCCAAATTTATTGATTCGACACAAGGGGAGCCAAAGAATATTCTCAAGTATTAGCAGCTGAGTTGTCAATTCAACCACACCTGGAAACTTAGTATCTGCAGCAAAGTGTTTAGTAGCAAAGTAATATGATAATGGTGGTAACGGTAGCAAAAGTAAAGGCAGAAAAAGTAATGTTTTTGGTATTTTGTAGTGATTGTAACAGTAGCAACGGAAAAGTAAATAAGCGTAAACCAGTATATGGAAAACTCGTAGGCACCGGATTAGCGATGGATAATTATGCTGGATGTGGTTCATCATGTAACAGTCATAAGATAGGGTGACAAAGAACTAGCTCCAGTTCATCAATGTAATGTAGGCACGTATTCCGTATATAGTCATACGTGCTTATGGAAAAGAACTTGCATGACATCTTTTGTCCTACCCTCCCGTGGCAGCGGGGTCCTATTGGAAACTATGGGATATTAAGGCCTCCTTTTAATAGAGAACCGGAACAAAGCATTAGCACATAGTGAATACATGAACTCCTCAAACTATGGTCATCACCGGGAGTGGTCCCGATTATTGTCACTTCGGGGTTGCCGGATCATAACACATAGTAGGTGACTATAGACTTGCAAGATAGGATCAAGAACACACATATATTCATGAAAACATAATAGGTTTAGATCTGAAATCATGGCACTCGGGCCCTAGTGACAAGCATTAAGCATAGCAAAGTCATAGCAACATCAATCTCAGAACATAATGGATACTAGGGATCAAACCCTAACAAAACTAACTCGATTACATGATAAATCTCATCCAACCCATCACCGTCCAGCAAGCCTACGATGAAATTACTCATGCACGGCGGTGAGCATCATGAAATTTGTGATGGAGGATGGTTGATGATGACGACGGCGACGAATCCCCCTCTCCGGAGCCCCGAATGGACTCCAGATGAGCCCTCCCGAGAGAGATTAGGGCTTGGCGGTGGCTTTGTATCGTAAAACGCGATGAAACTTTCTCTCTGATATTTTCTCCCCAAAAGCCAATATATGGAGTTGGAGTTGGCGTCGGAGGGCCACCAGGGGGCCCACGAGGTAGGGGGGCACGCCCAGGGGGAGGGGCGCGCCCCCCACCCTCGTGAACAGGGTGTGGGCCCCCTGGCCTTCATCTTTGGCGAGGATTTTTTATTATTTATTCTAAGATATTCCGTGGAGTTTCAGGTCATTCCGAGAACTTTTGTTTTCTGCACATAAAACAACACCATGGCAATTCTGCTGAAAACAGCGTCAGTCCGGGTTAGTTCCATTCAAATCATACAAGTTAGAGTCCAAAACAAGGGCAAAAGTGTTTGGAAAAGTAGATACGACGGAGACGTATCACGTGGCATGACATCCGCTGCACCTAAGCGTCTGAAAAAAAGAGATGGGTCGGTGGCACACCCTGCGGCAAGATGCCCGTGTGGGCTTCTTCTATAACTAGCAAGATACCCGTGCATTGCAGGGAACATCAAGATGCATTTTTTTTACAAAACACCTGTTGTGATTGACCCTTGCAGGAGTAATCCCATGTATAAAAACTAATGATATCTCGAGAATTTTATCGGAAAAATTGTATCTTTGGAACAAGTTTTCTCTACTACTGCTCCTTGTAGTGAGCGGTATAAAATGCATGTGTCAGCAGACATGACAGCTTGTCCATGGAAGTTGAACCACAGCGACCATCATGTTTCTACCACTTCCACACGCGATTCACACGATGCTGCTCCAACCCATTGCACGACGTCCCCCGGCATGCGCCTCATCCCTCTCAGCCCCACCGCTCCTCTGCCTTTGTGTGCATGACATGTGGGCTAGCTGAACTGCGGCGACCATCAAGTTTCTACCACAACCACACCCAATTGGACGCGGTTTTTTTGTGCTCCGATTCGTACTCCCACACCATCGAATTTTCTTCGAGCGATTGTGACACATTTCGTCCCGGGCATCAGTCCTCAACTGGAGTACTTCTGTAGTACAGGTAGTACCTGCTGGTGTGGCCATCTATGCCTCGTAAGGCCCCGATGCCTAGCTGTGGCACCCTCGCCACTGCCACACCACCATCGGCCGGTTCATCTCGAACGAGTGAGTCGCGAACCACGCTAGCACCATGAGAATGATATGTGGGCCAACCACATTTAAGGTCCACGTGTCATTGACTCATAGGACGGTGCACTAAGAGACTAAAGCTCGGTCCCGTGGGCCCCGAGAGGGAAATGTAACTCCTACGGCAGGCCTTGTGGTCCTCCCGCAGTACGAACTCGTGCCAAACCTGGATTTTATTTCTTACGACTACCAATGTGCCGGACCGTGCATTGCAATGGATCCAAAGTATATCTATTTAGTGGAGTGCACTCTAAACACATTATCTATTTGTTTTTCTTTAGCCTTTCCTAGCCATGCAACCAAGCCACATAAGCTTCATGGGTGCCCCCACATCATATTATTCATACTACGTTGACTGAAAAAAAGATAAATCACCCAAAACAAGATCTTCCTTTTTTGTTCCTACGATGCTATGCCGTGCACGTACCTAGTTGTATAGTGGCAGTACTAGTTGTAGTACAAACTTCGTACTAGTAGGAGTAGTAGTACGGAATGCTCCTACTCTATCAACGAGCCCCATCTAACACCAAATTTCTTGGCTTCCGTGCTACAGCTAGATCTTCCCCTCCTCGTTTCTGCGTTCCAACACGGCGGGCGGGGTGCGGTTTGCCAATAGTCGGTTTGCTCAATTGCGGTCCCACATGAAAGTGAAAATGCTAGTCAACACGCCTTCCCTAGCTATGTGGCACGCGGGACGGGTCGTGGACTACTCTCGATTCCCGGGTATGTGGGGGTGCGACGCGAACGCGGCAGTCCTTTTCCTTTTACTAGCAATGTGCTCGTGCATTGCGACAGACCCAAAGTAATAGAATAGTAGTACTTGTTCATAAACTTGAAAGAAAACACTCTTGTTTTGATATACATATATACCACTAAAAATATATTAATTTCCACTCAAAATATATTTCTCAGGCTGTTTTGATGAGGTGAGGGAGGTATGTGGTTGTTTTCAAGATAATAGGTTTTTTTTGCAAATTGGAGTAGAGAAGTGGGCTATTGTTGCAAAAATGCACAACTTACCTCACAACCGTTAGATGCAGATCTAATGGTCAGAAACGACGGATGGTAGACACACCACCATTGCCAACTGAGTCTTTACAGGAGTAGGAGTAGAGAAACATGTATAAATTATAACATTTGGTTCTACTCCTTGGCATGATCGATAGATAGAAATAATGATTGGAAATGCTAGGGCGGGGCTTTTTCTACCAGATAAGCAGGGTAGTAGCTAGGTTGGCGCATCGTCGGTTTGGTCACATGCGGTCCGACATGTTCTAGTGTTTCTAGCAAGATGCCCGTGCATTGCACGAAGATGATGGAAAAGGTAAGCACAACTTATAAATTGACGGATGTAGTACTAGTTACAGTGATGCATATAATTAAGCAAAGGGATCACACATGTCATTGACGGGAACGAGAATGCAATAGCATAATAAGAATTAAGGACATGATGATGCAATCGCAGTGGTGGTTATAGGAGGCAAGAATAAAGATGCATCCTACAATGTATGACCTCCTCCACCTCAACTCAGTGCGCCGGACCACCGACCGACAGCTAAGGAGCGGCAGCTTTGTGGCGAGGTTAAGGTGCTTCTCAGCAAAGGCATCCAGGGCTTCCGGCCAGTTGAGGAAGGCCAACATCGTAGCGTTCTCACTGGCCTCGAAGATACCTATGTACACGATTTTCTCATACACGTGGATGTGTAGGTCGACGAATTCTTGCAGGGTGAGGCTCATCGCGGTGAGCATGACCTCCAGGTGGTCATTCTTCGTGGCGTCGGCAGGTAGTCGCAGGGCCACTAGTGCTTGAAAGAGGTTTCGGCCATGGAGGCCGATTAGGGTGCCAAGCAATGAGGAGCCCGGGCGCGCGGGCTAGAGGAGTACGACGATGTCGTCCGCGAGCTTCTTCCCGATGGTGAACTTGTTGTTGGTTGCAATGATCATCTGGTCCAACTGAGAGTCGTAGCTGGCGTCGATGATGGCCGTCCACTAGACGGTCACCAACACCGTCTGGAGATGATCCTCGATGCCATGCCGCATGCCGGCGTCGTGGACCATCTGGCACAGCCGCTGGCCGCTTGCATGCATCGCTGCCATGGGTCCGGAGTGAGCACTTTTGCGCTTAGTGTAGGTGCTTAGCCAAATGCTTAGGTGCGTACGATGTGGTAGATGCATTGGAATGGAGGGGCGCCTTTATATTAGTGTAAACTGCATTGCATTCACATCGTGCTGCCTCTTTTCCCGGTCCTCCTCCCATTACTTCCCACATGCATTCACGATGCTAATTGAAGGAGGATGCATCATTGGCCGTTCAACATTTCAGGAACCACTACCCTCTCCCTCGTCTGCATTAAAGTCGTATTGGGAACTGTGCCGTCCGCTGTCAAATCGAATAGTACTGCACCGCCCGCTGCATGCCCGGCTGAACACGCCTCCTCGCCTCCATTAAACCCTCATGCAAACCGAGAAACCTACTCCGGCCACACGTCCGTTCATGAGAGGGCCGGAATTAAATGCAATGCCGGCCGAGCTCCTCCCGTCCACCCTCAGTTTAAACGAGGCCAGACGCTGGCCAAGCTCCTACTGTCCGCCCTCTTTTTAAACGAGGCTAGACAGACAGCGGGCAAGAATCGCACCCCTCTGCCGCTCCCCCATCTCCTCCTTCACCATTTTCTCCACTCTTCCGATGGCTTCCGAGGAGCCGTTCTCGGGCATACTACCCGGCTGGGTGGCCCGCTGAGCCCTCCGGATACGGGCGAGGCCGCTCGGTGCTTTACCAACCTTGCTTTGCCCGATGGAGCCAATTGCCACCCCAAGCCGACGCGTGGTTCAACAACTTGCCGCTCCAGTTCAGCTTTATGAGGAGTGGCGAATTGCTCCACGTCGGCACGACGGCAAGCACGGCGACACAGGCATCATCGCTGCCGCGTCGTACCGCACCACACAGTGTCTACGGTGGCCGCGCCTCCCGAGTCTGTGGGCGCGCCTCCCATGCTTGCGGGCATGCCTCCCGTGCCTGCGGCAGTGCCATGCAGGCAGAGACAGAAGCCGGGTGCATGGAGATTTACGACTCGGTGGCCAGCTTCTCCGTGTCCGCCGCCATCATTGAGGAGAAGTAGAACACGGGAGGCCGCCGCCACTTGGGTCCCATGAAAGCCACCACCAAGGTGACGACTGCGTATTCAGGTGGTTTCTTTGCTGCTTCGTCTCTTCCGAGGACCTTCGTTGACCCCGCAAGTGTTTGCCGGACATGAGGAAGACAAAGGGATCCGCGGGCGGCCATTTAGATTAGGTGCTGTATTAATTATACCATGAGAGTCGGATTAGCACCGCTTAGTTCATGTAAATGTAATGAAATCCATCATGTTTATATGAAGATCCGGCTTTTTATACGAAATCCTTCATGCTTATATGAAATCATTCCGTGTTTGCATGAATTTCCTCTGGTTGGTTAGAGTTGTGAAAATGTATGCCACTGGCGTTTGTTGTCGTCCTCCGCGGAAGGAAACGGTAGGAAATTTGCCGGCTGCCGTTGGAGATGCTCTTATGCTGGAAATAATAGAGTCACATCCAATCCATTTGAGTTAATTGCGTGTATGATTCTCCCTCTATTAAAAGTTAATTGCATGTACAGTGTACACGTGACTTGCAGGGTGGCTAGGGCTTCGTACAGAAAGTTAAAAGGAAACAAGTCCATCCTTAATCTTGTATTCTAAGTACTCTATGGGTTCCACTATTAGTACAGTAGCGAAATAAGTACTCCCTCTGTCCCAAAATTCTTGTCTTAGATTTGTCTAAATATGGCTGTATCTAATTATGTTTTAGTGTTAGATACATCTGTATCTAGATAAATATAAGACAAGAAATTTGGGATGGAGGGAGTATATATTAAATAATATATAATATAAAAATCTAAAGTGAAAGACAGAATTTGAAATTAGGTCATCGTGTTGCGAGCATCCAACGCTAACCAGTCCAGCACATTTTCGTTGTGGACTATGCTGGAGATATATCTCCATGTCTACTCTTTACTCCCTCCGTTCCTAAATATTTGTCCTTTTCAGATTTCAAATGGACTACCACATACGGATGTGTATGTAGACATATTTTAGAGTGTAGATTCACTCATTTTGTTCCGTATGTAGTCACTTGTTGAAATCTCTAAAAGACAAATATTTAGGAATGGAGGGAGTAGAAAACAGAGTTGGTGATGATGGTGTGCGTGCCATCCTGCAATATAGGCAGTCGGATTTATATCTAACACATAGGAAGGAATCTATGGCAATTTTACAAAAAGATACCCACACCCCTCTCCACGTTTGCAAATAAGGCCTTCCCTCGTTCATCCTTTTCTCTCACAAGATAAACTACTCATACAAATGCATCTTGATGTTTTGTGCAACGCACAGGCATCTAGATAGTTTCTTTTAAAATAGTTACTGCGATAATTGGGTTGAAGTGATATATTTTATGTCTGCCCAGAATGATTTCAGATTCACTAGTAGTAACAAAGAAAAGGCTGCCTTGTTAATTAACGGAAAACAGGGTGAAAATTATCTCATGAGGCCGGTAAAAACAAGGCACACTAGGTTCAGCGTCATCGTCACTACAGCTGTGCGCGCGCAAGAAGTCTACATATCATGGGGGCTACAGAGAGAAAGATGTACCAAGTATGTCTGAGCAAGGCATAGAGACACAATGTTTGAGCGAGAAACCAATTGATAGATTAAGATCAAATCGAGCTGTCACCCTTCTAATATCATTGTTGGGGGGGGTGGGAGGGAGAGAAAGACGTATCGAGAGTGTGCACGGTAGGCACAAAGGCACAACTAGCGAGTGTGTGTGTATGTGTGTGTGTTTGAGAGAGAAGCACTAGATAGATTACTATCAAGATCGAGGTGCCACCCTACTCCTTCGATGTCGGGTAGTGTGTGTGTGTGTGTGTTTGAGAGAGAAGCCAGTAGATAGATTAGTATCAGATCAAGGTGTCACCCTACTCCTTCGGTGTCGGGAAGTGTGTGTGTGTGTGTGGGTGTGTGGGAGGGGCAGTGACACTTAGATAATAGGGAGAAGGAGTTTGTGTGACACATATCTATATTAAGATATAGGTAGATAACATGTGTGCGAGGCATACTTAAAGCATCATGGAGATAAACAAACGGTGTGCATGCAAGTGCCAGAAAAAATGAAGCGAGAAACAATGTCTACGTACGTGCGCGCGCGCGTGTGTGTGTGAGAGATTGAAATCTCAAAACAAAAGGTGCTCTGCTGGAATCCCATTGTATGTATTCATATGGTTCCGAAATTCGAGTTAACCTTAGGCATATGTGTGAGAGACATAATTATACTTTGAGACATTAGTGGCGGTGGGTGGGCGGAATTAAAGGGGTGGGCATGTTCAACAGAGAGAGCATGTGTGTTTCTGTGTGAGAGACTTGTAGGACAGGGTAGAAATACGAATTCTAACCTTGACGGAGGGAGAGAAATACACGAAGTGTGCGTGTGTGATTCCGATGCCCATGGAGAATTGAGAAATGTATGCATGTGAGAGAGATTGCACAATTCGTTCACGTATCACTATCTAGTGATCGTGGACATGTGTCGCTTGAACATAAATCAATATATACTTTGTATCATGGCTAAAATACAATATCGATTCAACGCTATAAAGATTGGAGACTCACATATCACCATTTTTTCTTTCCAAATAATCCTTTTTAATTTTGCATGCCAAAGTTACAGTGATGTTTCTTCAAACAACCAATGTAGCTATCATGTACATGCACCATTGTTAGTCTTGCATTCAAAATCATTAGTGTTGGATGATTTAAGGTTCTATTATGAAGTAATATATGTAATATTCATATATGAATTCAACGGGTATGCAATTTATGAAATGGAGGCTATGTAATCATATGAGGTAACGCTTTTAAGTAGCACACTACAATATCCATTTCTTTTGTGGCACTACAATATCCATTTATTTTTGTGCGCCTCTACAATAACACATCAATGCATTATGTTTAAAGTAAATAACAAATGGCACCAAATTATCTATTTACACGAGAAATAATAGGCTGAGCGTTTGATCCCTTTTTTTGTGAACGCACCTCTACACCCGTACTATTGGCCGTGCCCGTGTGAACGTCAAAGTTATCGGTGCATCATCCTGAGTTATTGTCTTTTTTCTGGGGTGGACTTCACACCAGTTATTAACTGCTGGCGCGTGCCCCATGTACACAGTCTCACATGACCTTCCTACTAGCACTGTCCAAAATTAGTTGAAACTGGATACGAACGATCCCTCGGGCGGCAAAATCTCCCGTCTCCTTCTAAAATTCCGCCACCTACTCTTTAGCATGCGAAAGTCCCCTTTTGTCCTTGGTGCACGGAGAACAACAGTTACAATACCACTCTCATCTACATAATAGGTCAGGGCTGCTTTGGTAAGTTCCGGTTCCCCCACCACACGGCACCCCCATTTCCTCTCCCCCTCCTGCAAAAATGACTAACTCCGCAACACCAGAGCATCTTACATCATGTCGTTTGTACTTCATCGGCCTTTCTACCCCTCCCCTCTCGCAACCCTAGACTGCTCATCCACCGGCGTACCAGAGCCCATTCACTGCCAGCGGCATCCACCTCGCCGGATCTGCTTCTGCGGCCGCATCTACCCCTCCCACCTCCCCTAGAAACAAGTAGATTGCTCACCCACCACTGTACCACAGCCCATTTAGTGCCGACCTTGTCCACGGTGCCGGATCTGCTTTGCTGGTACTCTCGTCAACTGCAACACATTTGTAGTGGCTCCTTCGTACTCCCCACCGGAGACGCTTTGTCCACACCCCCTAGAGCCGCCCCACCGATGCCCCTGTCGATGGCCTCTGATCCTCTTCGCCGACACCTTCCTCAACCCTACCGGAGCTGCTGCGCCGACACCATTGTCAACCCTACCGGAGTAGCTTCACCTATACCATTCTCAACCCTACCAGGGCCGGTTTGCCAACTCGCAATTCCACGGCCTCAGATCCGCTTCATCGCACCCTCGTCCAACCTACCAGAGTAGCTTCCGACGCCCTGTCCACGGCCGCAGATCCGCATCATTGACACCATCCTGAACCCAACCACCAGAGCAGCTTCACCGACACCCTCATCCACAGCCTCAGATCCGCTTCGCCCACACCATCGTCCACCCCACCGGAGCCGCTCCACAAACACCCTACTCGACGGTTCTAGATCTCCTTGCCGGACCTCGATAACCAATGCAGCGTCATCACCCTTGACATTTCTAACATGATTCCCACCGTCTGGCAAGATACCAAGCACCCGCCATGGCCTAGGTACTTGTCACCTTTAAACCCGTCCAACATCACCTGCCCGATGTACTTCAAATATACTAACAGGTCGCTGTTACATGTTATGCAGCTGGCAAAAACTACAAGGACGATGTTTCTTCTTGATCTAACAGCTTGGCCAACCAAGATCCTGGACTGAGGCATTGCTATGATCTTGTAAGTGTGTCTCTCTCTCTTGTATTGTTGTGTGCCTGTCCGCATACTTTGCTAGGATTTTCGACTAGTAATCCCTTTGTGCAGACAATGATTTCTACTACTGGCTGCTAAATTAGATATGTAGATGTCATACATGATACTACCTCTGTTCCTAAATATAAGTCTTTCTAGAGATTCCACTATAGGCTACATACAGAGCAAAATGAGTGAATCTACACTCGAAAATGCATATATATACATCTGTATGTGGTCCATACTGGAATCTCTACAAAGACATATATTTTGGAACAAAGGTAGTACATTACACAAAATCATAGGTGGCATGTAGGAATTCCAGTGCACTACATTAGGCTCCCTTAGAGTGCCTGCTAGTCTAGCACACAGGGTCATGGCTAGTTTATGCTACGCAACAATCATTAATTGGTGGTTTAAATATGCGCAAGGGATATGCAATGTATTATCATGTAGAGATGTCTGAAATTAGACGTGTTAACTTGTAGATAGGGTTACGCAATGAAAACGTACAAGATGTATGCGGCAATTTCATGGAACAATGCAAAAAAGGAGAGGCAGCGGTGAGCCTATACTGTGTGCTATGGTAGGTCACTCCTCAATTGCAATCATCATGACATGTTATTTGTATGTCAGTTCTATTGGCCAAGTTTCTTAGGGACAATTATTACGAGTTATCCTAAGAAAATAAGCACATGTGAATGTAAGCTCTAAGTAATAAGCCAACCAATTCTTTTCATTGCCTTCCTTTTCAGCTTATCTTTGGTATGATCAGCGAAAAGTCTAGATTGCATTATATTTTTTCATTTTGCTGCCCATATGAAAATTAATTTGACTTGCAAACATCACAAATTGAACCTAGTGCAGTAATTAATATGATAGGAAAGCAGACCATCACTATTTGTTCAAAATGCAAAAACAAAGATATCATCTACTTGGCACAATCTACTTTGGTCAATATCTTCCATAGAGATTCCATTGCCTAATTTAAATGAAGAAAGCATGACCTAAATTTAAATGAAAAACAATTATTTATCGAAATTCGATGGTCCAAGTGGCTGGTTATTATCATATAGCAGCACCACCTGAAAGCATCATATAGCAGCAGCAACAGCTCATAGCAACTCATCATACATCAACAGCAGTGTACAAATCATCATATACCAGCAGCAGCTCATAGCAATTCATCATATAGGAGCAGCAGGAGCATCTCATAGCAATTCATCATATAGCAGCAGCAGGAGCAGCTCATAGCAATTCATCGTATAGCTGCAACAGGAGCAGCTTATAGCAACTCATCATATAGCAACAGCAGCAGCTCATAGCAATTCATCATATAGCATCAGCAAGAGGAGCTCATAGCAATGCATCATATAGCAGCAGCAGAAGCAGCTCATAGTAATTCATCGTATAGTGGATCAGAATGAAAATTTGGCAAATTAGAGGAGATCCTCACCTTGTTGGATGAGCTCATCCTTCGACAACACCTCAAGGCCACGACCTGGGAGGAGGGGAGGGGGAATAAGGTGCCTTCTGCTGCAGTGTGGCATCAGTCATAGTTGTGTGGCACCCGCCAGAGTAGTGCGTTGGACGGACCAAAGTGGAGCAGCTGCTGGAGACCATGAGAATGAGGGGCAGAACCAGAGGGAGGAGTAGCCGTGGAGATTTGGCCCTACCCGCCGGCCATGTAGCCTAGCTGGACAGAGCATCATCGAGGACCAGGCCAGATGGGACCAGTGGCGATGACTCGCTAGAGGAACCCTAGCGCTACAGGTAGGGGATCAAGGTAGAGGGAAAGGTGAGAGGAGATGCAAGCGGGCAGGGCAATGAACGCTTCGGTGTTTGTTTTTACTAGAGGGTCAGGTGTGATGAGGGCGTGAGTAGTGGCGTTTTGAGTGTAATATAGGCAGACAACAGAGTCATTTCACTATTCCCCTTCCCTTCAGTTTTTAGTGAGCTTCTACCCGAAACACCCCCATCCAAAGTGAAATAAGTTAAGCCCAAGCCCATAACTCAAAAATGACTTCTTTACATCTTTTATGGCTTATTTTGACAATAAGCTCTGAAAAGGCGGCATAGAACTGGCCCTTAACCTGCAATTCAATTGTGCGTGCAATGATGAATCACTCCTGCCTGCTATAGTGTACATTTAGGCATCATCATACATGGCATAACCTAATACATGTGCATTCCATTGTAAAATCTGGAATATGCAATGTTTATGTTAGTTCATACGTTGCACATGATGTTTAAATGCCCCTTAAATCTGGTCAGTCAAGTGATGGTCTTTAAGCCTCCTTCTTTGCTTCTTTTCTTGATATGTAAGATTTGCTCACACATCTCTTCAATTGCTTGTTTGTATTAGCCAGCCATACTAGGACTGTTTGCTTTGATTACTTGCTGCTCTTGACCTAACACTTTAAACAGAGCGTGACAACAATTTAAACACTAAGGGCTGCTATAGTGGGGGCTTGTCTAACTCATAGGTGACATAGTTGTACACTAAAGTAGGCTCTCCAAGAGTACTTGTAGATCCAGTTCGAAGGTATGCCTAGTTTTTACATAGTGCACACATAGTAAATGCTTATTTCATTGTGTGCAAGTGCAAGAGATGTGGCATGTTTCATTATGTGGTGTTGTTTTGTTATAATCTCGTCCTTTTGTGTTGTTCACAGACTGGTAAGTATGCATATTTATTTTCCAAGGAGACGAGTGACTAGTTTGTGTCACCTTGTAGAGGGGGTGCAATGAAGATAAGATTGAGGATTTCCAAGTACAAGATGTTAGGAAGCAGCCTTGCATGAGAAGGAGGAGCAGCGCTGAGCCTGTTCAACCACTTAAGGTAAGTCAGTGTATCCAACTCAATAGTTTAATCGCTTGTTTGTTTTAGTCATAGTTAATTTGCTCTTTTCAATTGCTTTATTTGTCCTCATTTAATGAGATGCCCAAACAATGATGCCTGATGTTGGGTACTTCTATAACTATTAGTTGACATAATTAAAGGCCTTACCATTTAATTACTTTGGCGAAGTGTGCCTGAAGATTTGAAGTCTATTAACCAACTATTACTGCATGAGGCTCATAATCTAGTTTATACTAGGCTAATGATTGCATAGTTTTGCTTGCTGTAGTAGGTTTGTATGAATCTCTCTGCTGTTCATTATGCTCCCTAAGACTTTAATTGAGCTATAGAATGGCCAACTGCTTGCTTACTTATACACAACGCGTTGTCTAAATTTGTAACTTGTCTGTGCTTTGGATTTGGCCCCAACATCATGCTCCTCTGGTGAGCTAAGAGAGATTTATGTATGCGGGCTGCACAGACTACCATTTTTGTAATTTTTAAAATATCACCTGCTTATGCTTCATGACGTGTAACATTATTGTTAGTCCTGTTTTGCCATGTACAAAATAGTCTATCTTGCACGCTTCACTGTTGTAACTATATTTTTGCCCTAGTCATGTGTACTTACAGAAACATTTCAGGATGAAGTGACATCAACACAAAGATCTGCGAGCAGTGTGGCATGGCCGTTACCAAATGATCATGTATTGGAATTGGAATGTGCTGATGTTCTCTAGCATCAACTAGAGGTGGCAAGACAACATGTACATGATTATCAACGTACAATCAACAAGCTAAGACCGGACTTGCAGGTATTAGATGTAGGAATCAAAAAAATGAAACGAGACAGTGAGGTAACCACGAAGGAATTGGAGATTTTGCAGACTGAATTTTGTGCTATCTGAATCCGTCCAATCTATTTTCTGAAGAGATTATAGTTCAATGGTAAGTTCTATTGATGCGTGTCCATGATGTATGAGCTTTATTTGTCCAGTGTATGTAATTTGCTATTTGTGTATGCTTTATTATCGCTGGTGCCGAACTATAATGCCCAGTGGGTATATTCGGCTGTAATTTCTTTATTGTATAATGTAGGATTATTCTATGTTTCTATGCCTTAGTCTTTTTATTGTATAGTGTATGTTTTTAGAGGTGATAGTATAGAGTAGGATAATTCTTGAATATGCTATATCATTGAAACGGGGGCCAACACGCCCAAACATTTCCTAGACGCCATACAAACGAACAAACATGTGTAGTCAAAGCGGGCCTTAATTGGGCTGGTCAAAATAATATTTAGTGGATCCCAAATGATGTGGCCCACTGTAACAACGACTCTTAGCAGGCTGTTAACAGGCCAAAAGCTCGATAGGGCCGTCTAAATGGAAATGGCCCGCGAGCCTCTAGCAGGCCGAAATAAATGTCAATTTTGTCTCAGCCCTTTAACTTTATGGGCCAGTAAGAGCCCGAAAGTGTTATGGGCCAGAGGAGGCCCAATTTGTAAACTAGGCTTTTAACATGCCGAAAGTTGCGTCGGGTTGAAATTTTTCCCTGCGGAACGTGGGCCCCTAATGGACCCAAAGTCAAATTGGCCCATTTACCGAATGAGCTGGGGACAGGCCTAAAGTCACAATGGGCTAGAATTGTCCCAACTGCAGAATGGCCCGAGAAAAGGCCGAAAGATGTTCCGGGCCGTTAACAGGCTGGATTTGATGATGGGCTGCTAACAGGCCGAAAGAAGCTCGGGCCATAATTGGGCCCAAAGACGTAGTGGGCCGTTAACGGGCTGAAACTAACGATTGGCTGGAAATTGTGAAATCTAGAATGGGCCTTTGATGGGCCAATTCTATGTAACTTGTATGGGCCCTGCTTGTGAATCGGCCTGACTCAAGTAGGCTGCAAATGGGCCGCCCCGCTTATTTTGACAGGCCCGGCCTTTTAACCTGAATGGGACACTGTTGGGCCAAGACATGTGTCGACGTATCATAGGCGCGTTCCATCCATTTGCTAGATGACAACTATCCGAACGTCGGGCCGACACGTGGATCTGCCGGCGAATGAGAATTTTACACGTGGAAAATCCCCATTGGTCCGCGCTGTTGACGGGTTATCGGCCAAACCGGAACCTGTTACGGTGGATGCCATGTGTCGGTCACCCTTGACGAAAGCACTTCTATGACGCGTGATTTATCGTCATGGAAGTGGACACTTCTGTGATGATAATTTTTGTAATGTCATGGAACAGTTCTACGACAACACAGGTATGACTATCTTGATTCTGTCATAAAATCATCATGGATGTACATGCATGACAGAAAACGTGACCTACTGTGACAAACACGTATCATCACGGAAGTGTATTTTTTTGTAGTGATGCTGGTACATACCCTCAGCCCCGAGGGTGAACTACTTGAAGGAAATATGCCCTAGAGGCAATAATAAAGTTATTATTTATTTCCTTATTTCATGATAAATGTTTATTATTCATGCTAGAATTGTATTAACCGGAAACATAATACATGTGTGAATACATAGACAAACATAGTGTCACTAGTATGCCTCTACTTGACTAGCTCGTTGAATCAAAGATGGTTAAGTTTCCTAGCCATAGACATGAGTTGTCATTTGATTAACGGGATCACATCATTAGGAGAATGATGTGATTGACTTGACCCATTCCGTTAGCTTAGCATTTGATCGTTTAGTATGTTGCTATTGCTTTCTTCATGACTTATACATGTTCCTGTAACTATGAGATTATGCAACTCCCGTTTACCGGAGGAACACTTTGGGTGCTACCAAACGTCACAACGTAACTGGGTGATTATAAAGGAGTACTACAGGTGTCTCCAAAGGTACATGTTGGGTCGGCGTATTTCGAGATTAGGTTTTGTCACTCCGATCGTCGGAGAGGTATCTCTGGGCCCTCTCGGTAATGCACATCACTATAAGCCTTGCAAGCAATGTAGCTAATGAGTTAGTTACGGAATGATGCATTACATGACGAGTAAAGAGACTTGCCGGTAACGAGATTGAACTAGGTATTGGATACCGACGATCGAATCTCGGGCAAGTAACATACCGATGACAAAGGGAACAACGTATGTTGTTATGCGGTTTGACCGATAAAGATCTTTGTAGAATATGTAGGAGCCAATATGGGCATCCAGGTTCCGCTATTGGTTATTGACCGAGAATAGTTCTAGGTCATGTCTACATAGTTCTCGAACCCGTAGGGTCCGCACGCTTAACGTTACGATGACAGTTTCATTATGAGTTTATAAGTTTTGATGTACCGAAGTTTGTTCGGAAGTTCTGGATGTGATCACGGACATGACGAGGAGTCTTGAAATGGTCGAGACATAAAGATTGATATGTTGGAAGCCTATGTTTGGACATCGGAAGTGTTCCGGGTGAAATCGGCATTTTACCGGAGTACCGGGGGGTTACCGGAACCCTCCCGGGGGTTATTGGGCCTTCATGGGCCCTAAGGGAGAAGAGGAGAGGAGGCAAGAGGTGGGCTGTACCCCCTCCCCACCCTAGTCCGAATAGGACAAGGAGAGGGGGGCAGCGCCCCCCCTTCCTTCCCCTCTTCCTCCTCCTTCCCCTTCTCCTACTCCAACTAGGAAAGAAGGGAGTCCTACTCCCGGTGGGAGTAGGACTCCCCCTTGGCACGCCCTCCTTGGCCGGCCGCCCCTCCCCCTTGGCTCCTTTATATACGGGGGCAGGGGGCACCCTAGAACACACAAGTTGATCTACGGATCGTTCCTTAGACGTGTGCGGTGCCCCCTCCACCATATTCCACCTCGGTCATATCGTCGCGGAGTTTAGGCGAAGCCCTGCGCCAGTAGAGCATCATCATCATTGTCACCACGCCGTCGTGCTGACGGAACTCATCCCTGACACTTTGCTGGATCGAAGTCCGGGGATCGTCATCGAGCTGAACGTGTGCTGAACTTGGAGGTGCCGTACGTTCGGTACTTGGATCGGTCGTATCGTGAAGACGTACGACTACATCAACCGTGTTGTCATAACGCTTCCGCTTACGGTCTACGAGGGTACGTGGACAACACTCTCCCCTCTCATTGCTATGCCATCACCATGATCTTGCGTGTACGTAGGAAGTTTTTTGAAATTACTACGTTCCCCAACAGTGGCATCAGAGCCTGGTTTTATGCGTAGATGTCATATGCACGAGTAGAACAAAAGTGAGTTGTGGGCGATACAAGTCATACTGCTTACCAGCATGTCATACTTTGGTTCGGCGGTATTGTGAGATGAAGCGGCCCGGACCGACATTACGCGTACGCTTACGCGAGACTGGTTTCACCGTTACGAGCACTCGTGCTTAAAGGTGGCTGGCGGGTGTCTGTCTCTCTCATTTTAGCTGAATTGAGTGTGGCTACGCCCGGTCCTTGCGAAGGTTAAAACAGCACTAACTTGACGAACTATCATGTGGTTTTGATGCGTAGGTAAGAATGGTTCTTGCTAAGCCTGTAGCAGCCACGTAAAATTTGCAACAACAAAGTAGAGGACGTCTAACTTGTTTTTGCAGGGCATGTTGTGATGTGATATGGTCAAGACGTGATGCTATATTTTATTGTATGAGATGATCATGTTTTGTAACCAAAGTTATCGGCAGCTGGCAGGAGCCATATGGTTGTCGCTTTATTGTATGAAATGCAAATGCCCTGCAATTGCTTTACTTTATCACTAAGCGGTAGCGATAGTCATAGAAGCAATAGATGGCGTAACGACAACGATGCTACGATGGAGATCAAGGTGTCGCGCCAGTGACGATGGTGATCACGACGGTGCTTCAGAGATGGAGATCACAAGCACAAGATAATGATGGCCATATCATATCACTTATATTGAGTGCATGTGATGTTTATCCTTTATGCATCTTATCTTGCTTTGATTGACGGTAACATTTTAAGATGATCTGTCACTAAAAATTATCAAGAAGTGTTCCCCCTGAGTATGCACCGTTGCGAAAGTTCTTCGTGCTGAGACACCACGTGATGATCGGGTGTGATAGGCTCTACGTTCAAATACAACGGGTGCAAAACAGTTGCACATGCGGAATACTCAGGTTAAACTTGACGAGCCTAGCATATAACAGATATGGCCTCGGAACACGGAGACCGAAAGGTCGAACGTGAATCATATAGTAGATATGATCAACATAGTGATGTTCACCATTGAAACTACTCCATCTCACGTGATGATCGGACATGGTTTAGTTGATTTGGATCACGTGATCACTTAGATGACTAGAGAGATGTTTGTCTAAGTGGGAGTTCTTAAGTAATATGATTAGTTGAACTTAAATTTATCATGAACTTAGTCCTAGTAGTATTTTGCAAATTATGTTGTAGATCAATAACTCGCGTTGTTGCTTTCATATGTTTATTTTATGTTCCTAGAGAAAACTGTGTTGAAAGATGTTAGTAGCAATGATGCGGATTGGATCCGTGATCTAAGGTTTATCCTCATTGCTGCACAGAAGAATTATGTCCTTGATGCACCGCTAGGTGACAAACCTATTGCAGGAGCAGATGCAGACGTTATGAATGTTTGGCTAGCTCAAAATGATGACTACTTGATAGTTTAGTGCACCATGCTTAAACGGCTTAGAATCGGGACTTCAAAGACGTTTTGAATGTCATGGACCATATGAGATGTTCCAGAAATTGAAGTTGATATTTCAAGCAAATACCCGAGTTGAGAGATATGAAGTCTCCAACAAGTTCTATAGCTAAAAGATGGAGGAGAATCGCTCAACTAGTGAGCATGTGCTCAGATTGTCTGTGTACTTCAATCGCTTGAATCAAGTGGGAGTTAATCTTCCAGATAAGATAGTGATTGACAGAATTCTCTAGTCACCATCACTAAGTTACTAGAACTTTGTGATGAACTATATTATCCAAGGGATGACATAAACGATTCCTGAGCTCTTCGTGATGTTGAAATCGACGAAGGTAGAAATCAAGAAAGAGCATCAAGTGTTGATGATTGACAAAGATCACTAGTTTCAAGTAAAGGGCAATGGGAAAGAAAGGGAAACTTCAAGTAGAATGGCAAACAAGTTGTCACTCCCGCAAAGAAGCTCAAAGCTGGACCAAAGCCTGAAATTGAGTGCTTACACTAAAAAGGAAATGGTCACTGGAAGCGGAAATGCCCTGAATATTTGGTGGATAAGAAGGATGGCAAAGTGAACAAGGGTATATTTTATATACAGGTATTTGATGCGTGCCTTACTAGTGTTTATAGTAGCCCCTGAGTATTTGATACTTGTTCGGTTGCTAAGATTAGTAACTCGAAACAGGAGTTACATAATAAACAGAGACTAGTTGAGGGGAAGTGACGATGAGTGTTGGAAATAGTTCCAAGATTGATATGATCATCATCACACACTCCCTATACTTTCGGGATTAGTGTTAAACCTAAATAAATGTTATTTGGCATTTGCGTTGAGCATGAATATGATTTGATCATGTTTATTGCAATACGGTTATTCATTTAAAGTCAGAGAATAATTGTTGTTCTGTTTACATGAATAAAACCTTCAAATGGTCATACACCCAATGAAAATAGTTTGTTGGATCTCGATCGTAGTGATACACATATTCATAATATTGATGCCAAAAGATGCAAAGTTAATAATGATAGTGCAACTTATTTGTGGCACTGCCGTTTGGGTCATATCGGTATAAAGCGCATGAAGAAACTCCATAAAGATGGATTTTTGGAATCACTTGGTTATGAATCATTTGATGCTTGCGAACCGTGCCTTTTGGGCAAGATGACTAAAACTCGGTTCTCCAGAACAATGGAACGAGCTACTGACTTATTGGAAATAATACATACCGATGTATGCGATCCGATAAGTATTAAGGCTCGCGGCGTGTATCGTTATTTTCTGACCTTCACAAGATGAATTGAGCAGATATGAGTATATCTACTTAATGAAGCACAAGTCTGAAACATTTGAAAAGTTCAAAGAATTTCAGAGTGAAGTGGAGAATCATCGTAACAAGAAAATAAAGTTCCTGCAATTTGATCGCGGAGACAAATATTTGAGTTACGAGTTTGGTCTTCAATTAAAACAATGTGGAATAGTTTCACAAACTCATGCCACCTGGAACACCACAGCGTAACGGTGTGTCTGAACGTCGTAACCACACTTTATTGGATATGGTGCGACCTATGATGTCTCTTATTGATTTACCATTGTCGTTTTGGGGTTATGCATTAGAGACAGTTGCATTCACGTTAAAAGGGCACCATCTAAATCCATTGAGACGACACCATATGAACTGTGGTTTAGCAAGAAACCCAAGTTGTCGTTTCTTAAAGTTTGGGGCTACGATGCTTATGTGAAAAAGTTTCATCCTGATAAGCTCAAACCCAAATCGGAGAAGTGCGTCTTCATAGAATACCCAAAGGAAACTGTTGGGTACACCTTCTATCACAGATCCGAAGGCAAGATATTCGTTGCTAAAAATGGATCCTTTCTAGAGAAGGAGTTTCTCTCGAAAGAAGTGACTGGGAGGAAAGTAGAGCTTGATAAGGTAATTTGTACCTTCTCCCGAATTGGAAAGTAGTTCATCACAGAAATCAGTTCCAGTGATTCCTACACCAATTAGTGAGGAAGCTAATGATGATGATCATGAAACTTCAGATCAAGTTACTATAGAACCTCGTAGGTATTCCAGAGTATGGTCCGCACCAGAGTGAGATGGTAATCCTGTTCTGAAAGTCATGTTACTAGACCATGATAAACCTACGAACTATGAGGAAGCGATGATGAGCCCAGATTCCGCGAAATGGCTGGAGGCCATGAAATCTGAGATAGGATCCATGTATGAGAACAAAGTGTGGACTTTGGTGGACTTGCCCGATGATCGACAAGCCATAGAAAATAAATGGATCTTCAAGAGGAAGACGGACGTTGATAGTAGTGTTACTATCTACAAAGCCCGACTTGTCGCAAAAAGGTTTTTCGACAAGTTCAAGATGTTGAATACAATGAGGTTTTCTCACTCGTATCGATGCTTAAGTCTGTCTGAATCATGTTAGCAATTGCCACATTTTATGAAATCTGGCAATTGGATGTCAAAACTGCATTCCTTAATGGATTTATTAAAGAAAAGTTGTATATGATGCAACTAGAAGGTTTTGTCAATCCTAAAGATGCTAACAAAGTGTGCAAGCTCCAGCAATCCATCAATGGACTGGTGCAAGCATCTCGGAGTTGGAATATACGCTTTGATGAGTTGATCAAAGCATATGGTTTTATATAGACTTTTGGAAAGGCCTGCATTTACAAGAAAGTGAGTGGGAGCACTACAACATTTCTGATAAGTATATGTGAATGACATATTGTTGATCGGAAATAATGTAGAATTATTCTGCAAAGCATAAAGGAGTGTTTGACAGGAGTTTTTCAAAGAAAGACCTCGGTGAAGCTGCTTACATATTGAGCATCAAGATCTATAGAGATAGATTGAGACGCTTGATAAGTTTTTTCAATAAGTACATACCTTGACAAAGATTTTGAAGTAGTTCAAAATGGAACAGTCAAAGAAAGAGTTCTTGCCTGTGTTACAAGGTGTGAAATTGAGTAAGACTCAAAGCCCGACCACGGCAGAAAATAGAAAAGAGAATGAAAGTCATTCCCTATGCCTCAGTCATAGGTTCTATAAAGTATGCTATGATATGTACCAGACCTATTGTATACCTTGCTCTGAATTTGGCAAGGGAGTACAATAGTGATCTAGGAGTAGATCACTGGACATTGGTCAAGAATATCCTTAGTGAGGACTAAGGAAATATTTCTCGGTTATGGAGGTGATAAAAGAGCCCGTCGTAAATAGTTACATCGGTGCAAGCTTTTACACCGATCCAGATGACTCTAAGTCTCAATCTGGATACATATTGAAAGTGGGAGCAATTAGCTAGAGTACCTCCGTACAGAGCATTGTAGACATAAAATATTTGCAAAATACATACGGCTCTGAATGTGACAGACCCATTGACTAAGCTTCTCTCACGAGCAAAACATGATCACACCTTAGTACTCTTTGGGTGTTAATCACATAAGTGATGTGAACTAGATTATTGACTCTAGTAAACCCTTTGGGTGTTGGTCACATGACGATGTGAACTATGGGTGTTAATCATATACAGATATGAATATTGGTGTTAAATCACATGGTGATGTGAACTAGATTATTGACTCTAGTGCAAGTGGGAGACTAAAGGAAATATGCCCTAGAGGCAATAATAAAGTTATTATTTATTTCCTTATTTCATGATAAATGTTTATTATTCATGCTACAATTGTATTAACTGGAAACATAATACATGTGTGAATACATAGACAAACATAGTGTCACTAGTATGCCTCTACTTGACTAGCTCGTTGAATCAAAGATGGTTAAGTTTCCTAGCCATAGACATGAGTTGCCATTTGATTAACGGGATCACATCATTAGGAGAATGATGTGATTGACTTGACCCATTCCGTTAGCTTAGCATTTGATCGTTTAGTATGTTGCTATTGCTTTCTTCATGACTTATACATGTTCCTGTAACTACGAGATTATGAACCTCCCGTTTACCGGAGGAACACTTTGGGTGCTACCAAACGTCACAACGTAATTGGGTGATTATAAAGGAGTACTATAGGTGTCTCCGAAGGTACATGTTGGGTTGGCGTATTTCGAGATTAGGTTTTGTCACTCCGATCGTCAGAGAGGTATCTCCGGGCCCTCTCGGTAATGCACATCACTATAAGCCTTGCAAGCAATGTAGCTAATGAGTTAGGTACGGAATGATGCATTACATAACGAGTAAAGAGACTTGTCGGTAACGAGATTGAACTAGGTATTGGATACCGACGATTGAATGTCGGGCAAGTAACATACCGATGACAAAGGGAACAACGTATGTTGTTATGCGGTTTGACCGATAAATATCTTCATAGAATATGTAGGAGCCAATATGGGCATCCAGGTTCCGCTATTGGTTATTCACCGAGAATAGTTCTAGGTCATGTCTACATAGTTCTCGAACCCGTAGGGTCCGCACGCTTAACGTTACGATGACAGTTTCATTATGAGTTTATAAGTTTTGATGTACCGAAGTTTGTTCGGAAGTCCCGGATGTGATCACGGAGATGACGAGGAGTCTCGAAATGGTCGAGACATAAAGATTGATATATTGGAAGCCTATGTTTGGACATCGGAAGTGTTCCAGGTGAAATCGGCATTTTACCGGAGTACCGGGGGTTAGCGGAACCCTCCCGGTGGTTATTGGGCCTTCATGGGCCCTAAGGGAGAAGAGGAGAGGAGGCAAGAGGTGGGCTGCGCCCCCTCCCCTCCCTAGTCCGAATAGGACAAGGAGAGGGGGGCGGCGCCCCCCTTCCTTCCTCTCTTCCTCCTCCTTCCCCCTTCTCCTACTCCAACTAGGAAAGAAGGGAGTCCTACTCCCGGTGGGAGTAGGACTCCCCCTTGGTGCGCCCTCCTTGGCCAGCCGCCCCCTCCCCCTTGGCTCCTTTATATACGGGGGCAGGGGGGCACCCTAGAACACACAAGTTGATCTACGGATCGTTCCTTAGACGTGTGCGGTGCCCCCCTCCACCATATTCCACCTCGGTCATATCGTCCGGAGTTTAGGCGAAGCCCTGCGCCGGTAGAGCATCATCATCATCGTCACCACGCCATCATGCTGACGGAACTCATCCCCGACACTTTGCTAGATCGGAGTCTAGGGATCGTCATTGAGCTGAACGTGTGCTGAACTCGGAGGTGTCCTACGTTCGGTACTTGGATCGGTCGGATCGTGAAGACATACGACTACATCAACCGCGTTGTCATAACGCTTCCGCTTACGGTCTATGAGGGTACGTGGACAACACTCTCCCCTCTCGTTGCTATGCCATCACCATGATCTTGCGTGTACGTAGGAATTTTTTTGAAATTACTACGTTCCCCAACACTACTCCCTCCTCGTCATGGAGACCGCCAGGATGGCAAAGATGGCCTCCGGTGATGATTTCCCCCTCTCGCAGGGTGTCGAAACGGGCTCCCGATTGTTTTTTTGTGGCTACAGAGGCTTGCAACGGCAGAACTTCTCATCTAGGGTTCATTTCGAAGGTTTGGGTATTTATAAGAATTTTTGGCGCCGGCCTCACATCAAGGGGGTGCCCGAGGGCCCACAAGCCTGGAACTAGCGCCCTGGGGGGTAGGGCGCCGCTAGCAGGCTTGTGGCCTTCTCGGTCACTTCCTAGCCCAGCTCCAGTGCTTCGGGGGTCTCTTTTGGTCCATAAGAAATCACCGTAAATTTTCAGCCCATTTCGAGACTTTTATATCTGCACAAAAAATGACACCACGGTAGTTCTGCTGAAAACAACGTTAGTCTGGGTTAGTTCTAATCAAGTCATACCAAAACCATATAAAATTGTTGTAAACATGGCATGAATACCTCATAAATTATAGATACGTTGGAGACGTATCAGCATCACGCGGCGGTGACGGGAGGAGAGCAGGGAGTAGATTGGGGCTCAGCGACAGCTAGGGTAGTGATACGTATCCGTCGTATCTACTTTTCCTAACGCTTTCCTCTTGTTTTGGACTCTAATTTGCATGATTTGAATGAAACTAACCGGGACTGACCCTGTTTTCAGCAGAACTACCATGGTGTTGTTTTTGTGCAGGAATAAAAGTTCTCGGATTGGAACGAAACTTTGCATGGAATTTTTATACACATAAAGATAATTTCTAGAGCCAAGAACCACCGGAGGGGGCACCTGGTGGCCTCGTAGACCCTCATTCCAACGCTATAAATTCACATTTTTGGAGAAAAAGTCAGGGAGAAAGAATTATCGCGTTTCACAAGACGGAGCCGCCGCCACCTCCTGTTCTTCATCGGGAGGCCAGATCTGGAGTCCGTTTGGGGCTCCGAAGAGGGGATCTTTGATATTCGTCATCACCAACCCTTCTCCATCGCCAATTCCATGATGCTCCCCACAGGGAGTGAGTAATTCCTTCGTAGGCTCGCTGGTCGGTGAGGAGTTGGATGAGATTCATCATGTAATCGAGTTAGTTTTGTTAGGGCTTGATCCCTAGTATCCATTATGTTCTGAGATTGATGTTGCTATGACTTTGCCATTCTTAATGCTTCTCACTTTGGGCCCGGGTGCCATGATTTTAGATCTGATCCGCTTATGTTATCACCATTATATCTATGTTCTAGAGCCAATCTTGCAAGTTATAGTCATCTACTACGTGTTATGATCCAGCAAACCCGTAGTGACAGAAGTCGGGACACTTCCCGGTGATGGCCGTAGTTTGATGAGTTCATGTATTCACCGTATGTTTTTTCACACTTGTGCTTCAAAGTAGCACCATGATCTTCATGATAGAAAGTCTCTTATTTTGTCACTTTCATACACTAGTGGGATTTTTTCATTATAGAACTTGGCTTGTATATTACAACCAGGCTTCCTCAAATGCCCTAGGTCTTCATGAGCAAGCAAGCTGGATGCACACCCACTTAGTTTCTTATTTTAGCTTTCATACACTTATAACTCTAGTGCATCCGTTGCATGGCAATCCCTACTCACTCACATTGATACCTATTGATGGTCATCTCCATAGCCCATTGATACGCCTAGTTGATGTGAGACTGTCTCCCTCTTTTTGTCTTCTCCACAACCACCATTCTATTCCACCTATAGTGCTATGTCCATGGCTCACGCTCATGTATTGCGTCAAAGTTGAAAAAGTTTGAGAATACTAAAGTATGAAACAATTGCTTGGCTGACACCGGGGTTGTGCATGATTTGAGTATTTTGTGTGATGAAGATGGAGCATAGCCAGACTATATGATTTTGTAGGGATAAGCTTTCTTTGGCCACGTTCTTTCGACAAGACATAATTGCCTTGTTAGTATGCTTGAAGTATTATTGTTTCATGTCAATATTAAACTTTTGTTTTGAATCTTTCGGATTTGAACATCCATGCCACAATAAAGAGAATTACATGTATAAATATGTTAGGTAGCATTTCACATCAAAAATTATGTTTTTATCATTTACCTACCCGAGGACGAGCAGGAATTAAGCTTGGGGATGCTTGATACCTCTCCAACTTATCTATAATTTTTGATTGTTCAATGCTATTATATTATTTATTTTGAATGTTTAATATGCATTTATATGCTATTTTATATTATTTTTGGGACTAACCTATTAACCTAGAGCCCAGTACCAGTTTCTGTTTTTTTGCCTATTTTAGAGTTTCGCAGAAAAGGAATACCAAACTTTTGCGATGATCTTTCTTGGACCAGAAGCAAACCGGGAGACTTGGAGATGAAGTCGGAGATGTAACGAGGCGGCCACGAGGGTGGAGGGCGCGCCACCCTACCTCGTGGGTCCTTGACCTAGTTCCTTCCCCTATATATACTCTTATACCCTGAAAGCATCCAGGGGAGCCACAAAACCACTTTTGCACCACCACAACCTTATGTACCCATGAGATCCCATCTAGGGACTTTTTCCGGCATCCTGCCGGAGGGGGATTCGATCACGGAGGGCTTCTGCGTTAACACCATTGACTCTCCGATGAAGCGTGAGTAGTTTACCACAGACCTATGGATCCATAGCTAGTAGCTAGATGGCTTCTTCTCTCTCTTTGATTCTCAATACCATGTTCTCCTCGATGTTCTTGGAGATCTATTTGATGTAATATTATTTTGCGGTGTGTCTGCCGAGATTTGATGAACTGTGGATTTATGATCAGATTATCTATGAATATTATTTGGTTCTTCTCTGAATTCTTATATGCATGATTTGATATCTTTGCAAGTCTCTTCGAATTATCAATTTAGTTTGGCCTACTAGATTGGTTTTTCTTGCAATGGGAGAAGTGCTTAGCTTTGGGTTCAATCTTGCAGTGTCCTTTTCTAGTGACAGTAGGGGCAGCAATGCACGTATTGTATTGTTGCCATCGAGGATAAAAAGATGGGGTTTTCATCATATTGCTTGAGTTAATTCCTCTACATCATGTCATCTTACTTAATGCGTTACTCCGTTTTTATGAACTTACTACTCTAGATGCATGCTGGATAGTGGTCGACGTGTGGAGTAATAGTAGTAGATGCAGAATCGTTTCGTTCTACTTGATACAGACGTGATGACTATGTTCATGATCATTGCCTTAGATATCTTCATAACTTTGCGCTTTTCTATCAATTGCTCGGCAGTAATTTGTTCACCCACTGTAATATTTGCTATCTTGAGAGAAACCACTAGTGAAACCTATGGCCCCCGGGTCTCTTTTCCATTATATTGAATCTCTTTTACATCATACTAGTTTCCAATCTATGATTTTGCAATCTTTTACTTTATGATCTATAAACCAAAAATACCAAAAATATTTACTTTACCGTTTATCTATCTCTATCAGATCTCAATTTTGCAAGTAACCATGAAGGGATTGACAACCCCTTTATCGTGTTGGGTGCAAGTTGTTGATTGTTTTTGCAGGTATTTGGTGACTTGTGCGTTGTCTCCTACTGGATTGATACCTCGGTTCTCAAAACTGAGGGAAATACTTACTCTACTTTGCTGCATAACCCTTTACTCTTCAAGGGAAAAACCAACGCAAGCTCAAGAGGTAGCAAGTGACCCAAGTGACCGAAGAAGTTGTCATGCCCCTACTGTTGAGAGTTCACCGAAATAAAAAGTCCTAGTACCTAAGAATAAGAAAGCCGCTAAAGAAGTTCCAGCGAAGGAAATTGAAGGACAAACCAGTGCTCCCATGCCATTAGCTCTAGAGAAAGCAAAAAGTCCTCTTGCTCCGCTAAAGCAAATTGATGAAAATGTGCCAGCTTCTGATGAACAGCCGATGGAAATTAGCGATGAAGAGAATAAAAAAAACCCCAGGAATCATTTCCTTTGTTTCCAGCTGAGCATGGCCCCAATTGCCCTGCATTTAATGAACAACTTCATCTCTCAAAGCTAGCATTCTTTGGGGTCATCCCTTGCGACAACAAAGTGCTATTTCACATTCTGTGCAATACTCTCTGAGGAAACTCACTCGTTCTTATTTTATCTTGCTCTGATCGTATCAAGTATCTAACATGCAGGAAAACTACATCTCGTGTGGATTCAAATTATGTTCTGAGAAAATCTTCATGTTATATCTTTCGTCACAAATCTTTTAAAGCATTTCTTATATCTAGTTCCCTTCAAAGATTTTTTGACAGCAATTACCTCAGACACCGTCGAATACTTTGAAAGAAGTCAAGTATGAAATCATAAATCAATGTCACTCATACAAAGAATAATCTCGTTTTCCTCCGTTCCATTCATGCACTGATGCATATCTTTAGGGGGAGAGTGATTTATATTCGTAATTATCTCTCGACTCTTATTATCCTTCGCAATACATTCCATAATTTATGAATCCTTCGATGTGATCTATTTTGTCAACAATCATCCAAAAAGGGGGAGATTGTTGGTGCAATATCTGCCTACCTTATGTTTTGGATATTGTTGACAGAAACATGTATGGATTGATTTGTTTGCTAGTGCATACAATGAAAAATAGTCCATATACGACTGAAGAGAATGTTGTCTCTGGTGCTAAGTTCGATGAACTTCACGGAAGTATATCTGCATTGCAAAGAAAAACGAGCTACATTTGATGAAGATATGAATACGCAAAGTTTGATGTGAAGGAATTAACCCCTCAAAGAATTTACTACTGAAACGAAGCATATGTTTCGGTATGGTCGTCCTAAGAAATTGACTGCAACGATGGAAGTCGAAGATAAAGTGAAGATGTAGTATTCATTTTGTTGTTCTTCTTTCGTTTATTTGAGTCATAGGACCTCCGTACTATTAAGAGGGGTATAGGTTCTCATTGTTTAGATCCGCTGTGATGCTTAGCCAAAACCTATGAAAGTTGTGAGAGAAATCTCTTTGTGTTCCGAGAAAATACTTGGCTGCAAGAGACTGTGATCTTCTTCGCTGCGAGAGATTTTTCTCAGACCGAGGAGTTAGCATTACTTGCTCCGCAAGCAATGGTACCGTTGTGCTCAAATCCGACTGTTGGACTCGTGTCGTTCGACCATTGGTTGATCCCGATGTCTAATTTGGTCATTTCCCATCAGGGAAGGTTGCGGCTATAAATAGCCACCCACTCCAACATTGTCCGTTGGCTGCTCCGCTTGAGATCTCTGAGAAGATTGATTTGAGCAACCCCTCTCCGAGTGATTTGAGTTTAAAATCCACCGAGAGAAAAATCCAGAGCCCAAACTTAGACAGTGGTTTAGCATCACAGTAGTTCTGAGTGACAGTTCTTGTACCTATTACTCTTGAGAGCTGCGCACTCTCTAGACGGATAGGTTTTGGCTTGAGTGTTGAAGAGTTGTTGTCTTCACCGAGCTAGATCTTCAGCAACCAAGAGTAATTGTGTTTCGCGAAGGTCGACTGAAGGTTTGGACATCGCCGACAAGGATCTACCACGAGTGAAATCAACCTGAGTCCGATCAGCTCTGTGTTGAAGGAGAATAGGGTGAAGAGAGTTTATCTTCCTTGTTAAGTCACAGCCCCTCCAACCAGATGCAACCCTTTGGAAGAAGGGTGAATTGGTCTACCAAATCTGATTGTCTCCATCGAGCACAACTGGTCCATTCTACATCACTGCAATTCCTTCAGCAGTTTTCATTCGTGCTCTGTGTCGATAGATCACCTAATCATTATCACTCTTCGTAGCTTTTCTATCATATCTGTATCTGTGTTGTTCACTCAGTTTCATCACCGTATCTCATTTCATTGCATTTTCATCATCATGTTTAGCTACTATCTATTCTCCTATGTATTCCTTTTTGCATATTGTTCACCATTCGCATCATGTTGTACCTCATTCTACTACATCTATTTGCATGTTGCATGACTATCATTGTAGTTAAACCTGTCATTTCCCATGCTCGTATTGTTATCACATCCTTCATCGAGGAGTGTGATTCTGACGAAGAAAATTGATTCAGTTCATTTCCTTCGTTACTTTATTCTGCATCTGTGATTGGGATCAGTTTCAGTACTTTCGAAAGAAATTTTGAATCTCCCATTCACCCCCCTCTTGTCGATATACTCTCGGTCCTTAACAAATATGTGACATGATATGGCCATCATCATCTTGTGCTTTTGATCTCTGTCTCCAAAGCATCGACATGATCTCCATTGTCACTAGCACGACACCTTGATCTCCATCGTAGTGTTAGGGTCATCTCGCCAAGTATTGCTTCTACAATTATTGCTAATGCATAGCGATAAAGTAAAGCAATTACATGGCGCTTAAATGAATGACACACAGGTCATACAATAATTAAAGACAACCCTAAGGCTCCTGCCGGTTGTTGTACTCATCGACATCCAAGTCGTGAACTTATTACAAAACATGATCATCTCATACACCAACATATATCATATCATATCTTGACCATATCACATCACAACATGCCCTGCAAAAACAAGTTAGATGTCCTCTACTTTGGTGTTGCAAGTTTTACGTGGCTGCTACGGCAACAAGCAAGAACTGATCTTACCTACACAAAACCACAACGGTGATTATGAAGTTTACTGTTTTAACCTTCTGCAAGGACCGGCCATAGTCAAATTTGATTCAACTAAAGTTGGAGAAAAAGACACCCTGCAGCCACCTCTATGCAAAACAAGTTGCATGTCAATTGGTGGAACCGGTCTCATGTGCATGGACATGTAAGGTTGGTCCGGGCCGCTTCATCCCACAATGCTGCTGAATCAAAATAAGACGTTGGTGGTAAGCAGTATGACCATCACCGCCCACAACTCCTTTGTGTTCTACTCATGCATATCATCTACGCATAGACCTGGCTCATGGTGCCACTATTGTGTAATGTTGCATGGAAAACAAAAAAATTCTACGCACACGCAAGATCTATCCATGGAAATGCATAGCTACAAAGAGGGGGAGAGCATCTACATACCCTTGTAGATCGCTAAGCAGAAGCGTTTATCAACGTGGTTGATGTAGTCGTACACCTTCACGATCCGCCCCGATCAAGTATCGAACGTACGACACCTCCTCGTTCAGCACACGTTCAGCTCAATGGCGTCCTCGCCTTCTTGATCTAGTAAGAGAGGCGAAGTAGTAGATGAGTTCCGGCAGCACGACGGCGTGGTGACGGTGGTGGTGAAACTATCTACAGGGCATCGCCAAGCACAATGGACATGGACGGAGGAAGAACTAGAACTAGAGGAAGACGGGGTGCTGCGCACGGCTTGGGGATCGTGGTGTCTGTTGCCCCTCTCCCTCCTCTAATATATATATTTTGATGGGGGAGAGGAGGCAGCCCTAGGGCGTGCCCCAAGTGGCCGGCGGCTGCCCTAGGCACCTGCCTAGCCGCGCCCCTTCCATATATGGACATGAGGGGAGGAAAGGGGGGCTGGCTGCCTTAGGGCACCTCCCCCTTCCTTCCGTTCTTCCATGGCGTGTGGGTAGGGGTGGTGGGGTGCGCCAGCCCCCTTTGTGGGCTGGTGTGCTCCCCCCTTTGGCCCATAAGGCCCACCACTTACCGGTGGCCTTCCGGAACCCCTTTCGGCACTCCGATATATACCATGTACTTCCCGAAACCTTTTCGGTGACTAAATAGTATCGTCCTGTATATCGATCTTGACCTTCGGACCATTCCGGAGCTCCTCGTCATGTCCGTGATCTCATCCGGGACTCCGAACAACATTCGTTCACTATTTCACATAACTCATATAATACTATATCATCAAAGAATGTTAGGCGTGCGGACCCTACGGGTTCGAGAATGATGTAGACATGACCGAGACGCTTCTCCGGTCAATAACCAATAGCGGGACCTGGATGCCCATATTGGTTCCTACATATTCTACGAAAATCTTTATCGGTCGAACCTTTCTGACAACATACGTTGTTCCCTTTGTCTGTCGGTATGTTACTTGCCCGAGATTCGATCGTCGGTCTCTCCATACCTAGTTCAATCTCGTTACTGGCAAGTCTCTTTACTCGTACCGAAATACATCATCTCGTAACTAACTCCTTAGTCACTTTGCTTGCAAGCTTCTCGTGATGTTGTATTACCAAGAGGGCCCAGAGATACCACTCCGATACACGGAGTTACAAATCCCAATCTCGATTCATGCCAACTCAACAGACACCTTCGGAGATACCTGTAGAGCATCTTTATGATCACCCAGTTACGTTGTGACGTTTGATAGCACACAAGGTATTCCTCCGGTAACCAGGAGTTGCATGATCTCATGGTCGAAGGAATATGTATTTGACATTAAGAAAGCAGTAGCAATAAACTGAACGATCATATGCCTGGTCTTGTCCATCACATCATTCTCCTAATGATGTGATCCCCTTATGAAGTGACAACACATGTCTATGGTCAGGAAACCTTAACCATCTTTTGAACAACGAGCTAGTTTAGTAGAGGCTAACTAGGGACACGGTATTTGTTTATGTATCCATACATGTATTTAAGTTTCCGGTCAATACAATTCTAGCATGAATAATAAACTTTCATCATGATTAAGGAAATATAATAATAGCCACTTTGTTATTGCCTCTAGGGCATATTTCCAACAGTGTCGGCCACTGGCGAGACCTTCGATCCTCTGTCGTATCCCTGCCCTTGGACAGGACATGCAAATATTCTTCATTTCGCTAGCGAAGGCGATACAATTAGTAGTCTAGTTCTCGGGCATCTTGTATAGAAAACTGGAATGTTGAAAATGGTTCAGTATCGGCATCACGTTTTGTTTCTTTTGTGTGTTGATATACAAATTACGATGGAGCCATTACTGTTGGATGATGCATCCGTGGTTTATTGGCTGACGGGTCCCTCGCCGGCCGGTTCGCGATGTATGCTAGTCAAATATCGTAATTACCGTAAGGCTGGGAGTAACTTAGCTAGTAACATAACGCATCCCAAGATAAGTTTGTCTATGTGGCAGATAGTTAATAAGGAGAGAGGCGTTTGGAGTAACATTTATGTTACCACCACATAACACTTCCCAAGACAATATGAGTCTACAAGCTAATAAATACAACGACTTATAACACTACCTCTATGTTACTCCCCACTATGAAGGTAGTAGCATAGACTAGTGTCATATGCATGACAATAGTGTAAGTTACTTTCTACTATGAGTAGCCTAACAGCTGTCCGGAGGGAGTAGTTTCCATCTTAATTTCCATATATTATTACCAATTTACCCTTTAAATCAAGGTAATCCCCAACTTTTGGCGGTGATACCCCAAACACCAACGTTGGAGTACCAACCAATCCTATCCATCAGATTATAAAATAAATGAGGGGCCTACATTCATTTGAGGCTACTGTAAAAGAATTCAATTGTTATTATGGCTTGCTAGAATATCTGAATGCAGAGAAACTTTAAATCAACGCTCAGACACCTTTCATATTTTCATGGAACAGACTACTCAGGAATGACTCCTTGCTGGTTATAACCTCTTGGTGGTTAAACATAGAATCAAGCGGTCTTCCTTAACTGGATTGATCAGTACATTACTTAAGCCCCAGTGAACATTTTAGGCTTTCCTAGAACTGGTGTTGGTTAACTTCGGTTCATTTTGAGCTTTTGTATTTCTTTCCACATATTTCTTTCTACATTTTGAGCCTTTATGCACGAATTCTTTTTTTTCTCGAATACGTATGAGTGTGCGTATCATATATTATAGAAGAAAGGGAAAGAACCCTCCACTATTTAGTTACATGAATATGTTACATAAGTCGGGATATCCCGATTCGCCGTCTGGCTAACTATCTCCGGACTACTCGCCATGCGCCCACTCGGTTGCTGCCTCATAGAAGGCCTCCATTCCTCCTCGTATCAGACCCGCCCGTTGCCAGACTTTGCTCTCGCCCACGATCCTGCGCAGGACCTGCGGAAGGCAAACCGTGCCTCCTTTGAAGACTATGGCGTTTCTATGCTTCCAAATCTTCCACATGAATTCGTGTTGTGAAGCCCCTGATCACCTGACTGCCCCGGTAAAGCGACACCATGTCGACAGACAGACATAATCCATGCATATTATGCATCCACGCATTTATTCGTTTGAAACGGAGCATCCATGCATATACTGCTCCTTTGACCGTTTAGGCCCCGTTTGGATGCAAAGTATTTTCAAAGTATTACTAGAATACCACAGTTTTTTAAAAAACTGCAGTTTTGAATACTTTGAGGTGTTTGGCTATACCAAAAACTGTAGTTTCATAAACAGTGGTATCGTTGATACTGTGTTTTTTTGGAGTATTAAAAAAAGAGGTCTGGACCTCTTTTTTCTCAGACTGAGGAAAAGACGCTCGTGTCATCCGCTCGTTCACTACCGTGCAGCTTGGTTTGTAAGCATATAACTAATCACACGGCAGTAACCTTTTGTACTATTGATTCATTCCTCTCCATCGCATGCACCACACTAGTTAAATATGATACTGATTCCTCTTCTTTGTAGTTAGCTACGGCTGATCACGTCGGCGACTTGCTAGCTCAGCGATCAGAAGGCCGTACAGTGCGCATGCAGCCGGGCGGTCATTAGCATGAGTCGTCTAGCTCCGTATGTGTAGTAATTAAGTTAGATTAAGTTCTGTAATTATGGGCAAAACTACAGTAAAACAAACCAGCCAAACATAACAGTAGTTTTCCTTAAACAGAAAGAATTGCAGTTTTTTAGAAACTGTAGTATTTATTGCCCAAGCATTGCAATACCGAAGTTTTAAAATACTATGGTATTCTAGAAACTGCGCTGAATGTCAGAAAATGGGAAGCGTCCTCCGTTTCAATTTGAACAACAAGTCAGGAAGGAGTAACATTTGATGACTGGGTGAGACACGTGTCCTTCCTCCCATTAACCGGTCATGTCGACCAGGCCGTGTTCATAACAACATACGATGCTGGATGCAAGTTGCATGCTTTGGTCCCAAAGCACAGGTCAGTGCGTATAGCATCTCATTCCGGGCGTACCCCACAAAGACAAAAGCAAACGAATTCCTCGGCCAACTGTTACATCTAACTACCTGCTCTCCAATCTGCTCCGCTAAACAGTCCATCCCAGGCGATACGTCTCTACTGCTTTACTCACCAACCGACGACGACGACGACGACGCTGTCACCTCTCGTCTTTCTCTCCTCTCGATCTACTTCCGTCTACGAGATTAGATGGCCACACCGGACAGGGACTCGGCGACGGCCACGCCGGAATATCTAAGATTCTTTGTAGGCCGGCGTGTAGCCATCGCGCGTACGGTACTTGCTAGCCCCCATGGCCGCAACGTGTCCACTCTCTAGAACGTGTGGGTGTGGTCGACCTCCGATCTGTGTCCGTTCCCATGGTCGACGTCACATTCTCTCGCCTTTCGGCCTCTAGTCCTTGAGTGGCGTCTGGAATTCTGGATCCTGCCATGCCTAACCCTCACTAGCTAAAGCTACTATTAGCAACTAGCAAGTGAGAGCCCGAGCGTGCAAAGGCTGATGGCACCTTGGTAGTGATCTAGTCAACTTCTTGCGGCCGACAAGGCAGAATCGGATATCCACAGCGCTCAATTAACGAACCAGCTACGTACGTCGGAAATGGTTATCTGCACTACCGGCTGCTTACCTACGGCCAACAAAAAGCCAAGCCTTGTGGCCAGGAAACTAATAGGAGAAATCTTGAGGTCAAGAAAGTGGCCGGGATGGATTTCACCGCTCCGTAGCGCGCCACGTCTGTCTACCGACCGTCCGTCCGGCCGGCCTATGTCAGTCTATGTGTGGCCCCTCTGCAGATCCGGCACTGTGAAATCTGATGCGTGCTTATGGGACAAGATCCTAGCGCAGTACAACCAAACACTTGAGGCTGTCCACCAGTGCTCTATCTATATATATGGTCATCTATGTCTATGTGAGAGAAGTACGTAGCTTGCCATCAATTT
This sequence comes from Triticum timopheevii, assembly GCA_963921465.1. Taxonomy (NCBI): domain Eukaryota; kingdom Viridiplantae; phylum Streptophyta; class Magnoliopsida; order Poales; family Poaceae; genus Triticum; species Triticum timopheevii. The sequence continues at coordinate 216,129,598 of OY997268.1, forward strand.
GTACCTCCCGTCTCTCACACTGCAACAAGTAGAATCCCCGATCCAAGCTTCTTCGTCGGAATCGTCGGTCAGTTCTCTTTCTCTTGCGCCGATCCAAGCTTCTTCATGCTTACCTTCTCTTGCTTAAATGTCACTGCTCTCAACATCATTCTCTTTCTTTTCTGCAACAGGGAACATAATCTCCATACTCGTCTTCACATCTCCAATGTGAGTTCAGCCAGCAATTCCGACTATATATATAAGCGCTCGTGGTTTACCAATTCTTGCGCGATCTAGAAACTGATTTTTTTTTTGAAAACGGGTTTACCCCAGCCTCTGCATCAGAAAGATGCATCCAGAAGCTGATGCTGATGCTGTCTGTGTTTTGCTTGCATGATTCAGTGCGACTTTCCGGAGGGTCGTGCGGAACAAGAGCACGGAGGAGTTCCGGTGGCTGCCGTACGTCACCACCCTCCTCTGCACCTCCCTCTGGGCCTTCTATGGCCTCCTCAAGCCCGGCGGCCTCCTCATCATCACCGTCAACGCCGCCGGCGCCGCTCTGCAGGCCACCTACGTCGCCCTCTACCTCGCCTATGCCCCCAGGGACACCAAGGTGCGTCTATCAGTCTGCGCCCTACACAATCCCATTTTCAGCTAGTAGCGCTGCTGCGGCGCTCTCGTCATGGACAGATGGAACCCGGACGGATCTGAACTTTGGATAACTAATTTGCAGGTGAAGATGGCCAAGGTGGTGGTGGGCGTGAACATCTGCTTCTTTGCCGCGGTCGTCCTGGTGGGGCTGGTGGCGCTGCACGGCGCCGTCCGGCTGTTCGCGGTGGGGGTTCTCTGCTCCGCTCTCACCATCGCAATGTATGCTGCACCCATGGCCGCAATGGTTAGTAACAAGCTCGATTATCTCTTCACTTCTACCACCACGAAAATCTTGCCTTTTTCTTTTCTTTTCGAAAACTGTGTCTCTCACGGTAGCGTTTCCTTCCAAGCACAAGTAACTTTTTTTTGCGGGGAGAAGCAGAAGTAACTTTAACTAGGACAAAGTCATTTCCCATCATATATTTCAATTCTAAAATGTCTTAGATTTTGGAAGTCTGGGTCACCTAAAACCACACTCTCCCAAATCTGAATCGCAATTTAAAACTGTGTACTTTTAGCAAAATGTCAGTGTTTTCTTCGATTTAGCAGTAGGTGTAACTCTCCCAAATCTGTCATGAAGCAGTAGGTGTTGGTCTGATGTCGTTTTCTTCGATTTATAGCAGAAGAAGTAATAAAAGCTAAAGCTTCGCTTGAGCACGCATCAAATCGCCCTTGAATCGAACAAGACTTCTCACCAACTCCCCGTTCCTAAATATATAGATTTCACTAGATGGACTACATACAGAGCAAAATGAATGAATCTACACTTAAAATGCATCTATATACATCTGTATGTGGTTCATAGTGAAATCTCTAAAAAGACTTATATTTAGGAACATGTAATTTTATTAGTAATCCATGTTTAAACTGTTTGAAATGGAGGGATATTTACGGAACATGTTTTTTTAGGGTAACTTCCGCCGCTTTATTTATCTAATAAAAGTCTGGGATCTCATCTGAGATCACATCAAGTACAAAGTCTGGAGGAACCATGAGCCAAAGCTTACAGCGTTCCTCCCCTACGCCTACCTTAGCTAATTTATGAGCAGCGGAATTTGCTGAACGTCGTACCCATGACACCTTCACCTCGCTGAAGCCACGCATCATCTGTTTGATCTCCTCAACACACGGTCCAGACGCTGAGAGATTCTTGTCCGGGTCTGCAAGCATGCTCGCCACCATTTTGCTATCCGTCTCGAGATGTAGCTTGAGGACATTGATCTCACCTGCTAGTTGGACCGCCCTCCTGCAAGCCATCAGCTCCGCCGTCTCGGCGTCCACCTGTCCGTCCCTGAACGTGCAGGCCGCCGCTCTGAAGTCCCCATGGTGGCCTCTCAGGACGACGCCGCCGCCACTCTTGCCCCCATGCCTTGAGACGGCACCGTCGGCGTTCGCTTTGACCCAGCCCGACTCCGGAGCTATCCATCGCTGAGTCTCCTTTGTTGTTGTCGTGGGAGCCTTTAGCTCGTGAACTACAGCCCATTCCGCCATGTAGGACACAACTGAATCAGCTACCGTATGTGCCTCAGCTATCTTCCTCCCATCCTTCGCTTCATTTCTCGCTAGCCAAAGCCCATACGTGGCCTGCACCATCGCTTCTCGCTCATCATCCGTGGCCTCCGCAAACCTCCCTAGCAGCCAGGAAGCAAGTGCGCTCGAGGAGCTTGCTGAACACGGCGGGATCGCCACCGCAACTCCTTTCTCCGACCGCATGATTTTCCAGAACAACGCCGAGTGTGGGCACGCCCAGAAACGATGATATAGTGTTTCCTCTCTACCACACGCCGCACAAAACACGCCGTTCTTAATTTTCCTTTGGTATAGCTCAGCTCCCACTGCTAGTCCATTCCGCATAAGACGCCACATATGTATCTTCGCTTTGTTTGGCGCACTTGTATTCCACAAGGCCATCCACCCCTTATGTTTCTGTACCGAGGATGAGGGCTCCGGCCGTCCGGTTCTCACCCTGTTGAGCGACATCCGCAAGTGGTACGCAGATTTCACTGAGAATTGTCCTGTCTTGGTATAGTTCCACGCTTGAAAGTCAGCCATACCAGGTCCACCCACCTTGATTTGCATAATGTCATGTATATCAGTTTGGGTAAACATCCGTTGTAGCTTCTCATTGTCCCACTGCCTTCCGCATGGAGTCAGCAGATCGGCCACACGAGTAATACCATGCACGTATACCTGACCCAACGGTCTCATACTTCCTTCCCTAGGTATCCAGTTGGCATGATGGATGTGTACATTTCGGCCATCTCCTATGCGCCAAATAGTACCTTCCTGCAGCAAATCACGCCCATGTAATATGCTCCTAAAAGTGTAAGATGCCTCGGACGGGCACGTCGTGGTCATGATGCTTTCATCTTTGAAGTACCTAGCTTTGAGCACCCTTGCACATAAAGATGACGGGACCTGTAAGATCCTCCAGGCTTGTTTAGCTAGCAATGCTTGGTTGAAAGCCTCCGGGTCTCTGAACCCAAGACCACCGTCACGCTTGGCTATACACATTTTATCCCATGCTATCCAGTGTACTTTCCTCTCCCCATTCGCTGCCCCCCACCAGAATTTGGAGGAGATAGAAGTCAGTTTCCGGCACATCTTCTTCGTGAGTTGGAAACAGCTCATGGTGTAAGTTGGAGTAGCCTGTAGCACGGATTTTACAAGTACCTCTCTATCCGCCTTTGACAGCCCCTGTCCTTTCCATCCGGAGACCTTGCCCTTGGAAGATTCCGTGACATGTTTGAAAGTCCCGTCCTTTGAGCACCCCACCACTGTTGGGAGCCCTAGGTATCTCTCTCCAAGGGCCTCGGTCTCAATACCGATCGCCTCCTTGAGTAACTCCTTCCTCTCTTGGGGACACCCCTTCCCAAAGAAAATTGATGACTTCTGGAGATTTACCTTCTGGCCAGATGCCACTTCATACTTCCTCAAGATTTCCTTCAGTGCCCGCAGGACTATCCTGTGATCCCTCCAAGAATACAATGCTATCATCGGCGAAGAGAAGGTGTGTAACATGGGGGCCAGTGCTCCCAAAGGTGACACCCTTAATATTGTTATCCTCTTGAGCCCGACGCAATAATGCAGAGAAACCCTCCACACAAAATAAGAACAAATATGGCGAAATAGGATCACCTTGTCGAAGACCTCTGGAAGGCACAAAACATCTAGAAAAACCACCGTTTAGTTTGACCGAAAAGCTCGCTGATGTGACACATCTCATAACCATGGCAACCCAGTCAGGCGCGAACCCAAACCGGGCCAACATCTGCTCCAAAAAAATCCATTCCACCCTATCATATGCTTTCATCATGTCCAGCTTTACCGCGCAGAGAGGCCTTTTCCTCTTCCTTGTTCGTATTGCATGAACGCACTCATAAGCCACAATGACATTATCCGTGATAAGGCGCCCCGGCACGAACGCGCTTTGCTCCTCAGAGATCAGAATGGGTAGATTTCTTTTAAGCCTATTAGCCAGCACCTTGGAAGCTATTTTGTATAACACATTACAGAGGCTAATAGGCCTAAATTGCGCAAGTAACTCCGGTGAGTTTACTTTGGGGATCATCACAATTACAATGGCATTAAAATTATCCGGTGCTACCGCACCACTGAGAAATTCCCTCACCGCACCGCAAACATCGTCTTTCACCAACGACCAGTGTCGTTGGTAAAACATCGCCGGCAGTCCATCAGGTCCCGGAGACTTTGTTGGGCCCATCTAAAATAGTGCCACCTCAATCTCCTCATCCGTGATGGGAGCAGTAAGAGCATCTCTAGTGGAACGTGTAAATTTGGACGTGTATATCTCCATATACACGTCCATATACACCTTGCTAAATTATACATCTCCCAGTTTTTCAGTGGAACGTGTAAATTAGGACGTGTATATTCCAACGGCTATATTTTCAAACGGCTATATTTCCAACGGCTATATTTCCAACGGCCATATTTCCGATCTATATAAACCACCCCTACCACCTCTCTTCCAGCACACTTCTACCTGTGACTTCTCTTCTCACCTAGATTTCTCTATCGTTTGTCACGCAACACAATGAACACATCCACTTGGGACATGAGTTCTTCGTCATCTTCATCTGGCGACGATGAACTCATACTTGCAGCATTCGCCGAGCGGGAGGAGGAAGAGAGGAAGAACGGTCGATGCCATGGCGGTTCCAAGCATGGACGTCAGTCAATCGATCGAGGAAGAGATGCCGGATTTCTTCTTCTGTGGGACGGCTACTTCAAAGAAGTTCCTCGCTTTCCCGAACATTTGTTTCGACGAAGGTTCGTAATTAGTACACTTCTCTGCTTTGGTCCTTTTTTCATTTCCCTGTATCATTTAATTTTTATGCACAGATTTAGGATGTCGCGTACTTTGTTCAACCGCATAGCTGATGGTATACTTGAGCATGACTATGATGATTATTTTACGCAAAAAAGAAGTGCTTCTGGAGCTCTTGGGTTACATCCTTTGCAAAAGATGACCGCGGCGATGCGGATACTAACATATGGAATAGCAGCCGATTATGTTGATGAGTACATCCGGTCCGCTGAGTCTACTAATTTAGAGTCTTGCAAGAAATTTGTGATCAAAATTTGTGAAGTTTTTGGGGAAAAGTACCTGAGATCTCCAAATGAAGAAGACATTGCTAGGTTACTTGCAATAGGGGAGGAAAGAGGATTTCCCGGTATGTTAGGGAGCATAGATTGCATGCACTGGGGGTGGAAAAATTGCCCCAAAAAATGGCATGGCATGTTTAAAGGCCATGCGAGCGAGCCCACTATGATCTTGGAAGCAGTTGCTTCACAAGATCTTTGGATTTGGCATGCTTATTTTGGTTTATCAGGGTCTCTGAATGATATAAATGTTCTTCAACGTTCTCCTGTTTTTACAAAGCTAGCTGAAGGCCAAACTCCTCCAGTGAATTATAGCATCAATGGCCATCAGTACACAATGGGGTATTACCTTGCAGATGGTATCTATCCACGGTGGGCAACATTTGTGAAGAGCATACCAGCTCCAACTAGCAGAAAGCATAAAACTTTTGCCAAGAAGCAAGAGGGGGCTCGGAAAGATGTGGAACGAGCCTTTGGAGTTCTGCAATCCCGTTTTGCCATTGTTCGTGGACCGGCTAAAGGATGGAAACGTAAAGAAATCACTGATGTCATGAAAGCTTGTGTCATAATGCACAATATGATAGTTGAAGAGGAGCGGCAAACTGGTCGGCAAAGCTGCACTTTTGAGGCAATGGGAGAAAGAGTCACAATCTCTCGTACTCATGCGGAAGAACTGAGCTCTTTTATTCAGATGACTAATCGGATTAGAAATTTCGATGAACATGATCAGCTTAAACTTGATCTAATTGACCATGTCTGGCAAAAGTTTGGAAACGAGTGATGTAATCCATGTCTTTGTAATGCAGCTATCAATAAAAATATTTATGCAATGAGTGATGTAATCCATGTCCTCAACTAGCAGAAAGCAATAAATAGTTCTTACAACTACAATATATAGCTCACATTACCCTAGGCCGCGAGCAAGGATCTCCTTCTGCTTAGCTTGGTAGAAGTGCTTTTGAACATCAGTCATACCACTTGTGTCGATGAGCATGACCCTCTCATCTAATTCAAACTGTCTCCGTGCATCCTCCCTCTCGTTTCGTGCATCCTCATTCTTTTTGAGTGCAATCTCCTCTTTTCGCAATTCCAATTGCTGTGCGTAGCGAGCATTTCTTGCCGCCTCTTTGATCTCATCCTTCTATAGCTTTGCTGCCCACACAGTTTCTAATGACAGCTTGCAAGCACTGTCATCAGCTTTACCTCTCTTGTCCCTCTTCACACCATCAGGTCTTTTCTCATGTTCAAGAGCATCAGTGTGTATCGAGGTAGCATCAGTACGTACCGAGGATGCATCAGCCGGATCATTGGTGGCTGTGCCTAGACTTGCATCAATGGTCTTCTTTTGTTTCTTAAGAGAAGTTTCAACTTCTCTTGTCTACCACTTTGGATACTTCGAAAACTCTACATAGCAATGCATCAGTGTGAAAGGCTTCTTTTTTTTGAAGATCCATTTCCTTGAACAAAATGTGTGCATCATTTGTCTGCACATATAAATATGTTGTTAAAATAAGCACAACACATATAGAATATTGCACATCACATATAGAATTACAAGAAAGGCGCATACCTTTTCTTGTATAGTCCTTCCACTTTCTTCCCTATTTAAAATCTGATGAAGGCAACCACAAAATTTAGAGGTCTCTCTATTAATCGTTGTGTAACGGCAATTGATTGCATTAGCATTACGCTCCGACCATGATGATTCCTTGTGTGTGTTGTAGTACTCTGAAATTCTATCCCAATAAGCATCCCGGTTTTGATCTGTCCCAACAATATCCAAACTTGTATTTGCCCATGCTGCTATGAGAACCTTGTCCTCATCACTAGACCAATTTTTGCCTTTGTTGGATTTTCCTTTCTCTGTTATTGCAGAACGATGCTGCGTTGATGGAGTTGCCTGCTCTCCAATTGGACTTTCTAGTTGTGTTTGCGTGTAACCAAAACCAAGGGTGTCCAAGAAGCTTTGGTCAGTATCCATCTGCAAGCAACCAATGCACAGCAATTTTAGACCACAATCTGGCATCAAATTGACAATTTTAGACCACAGCTATGCATCTCCTCCATCTCCCCTGCATCGTCTTCCCTGCATCTCCTCCACGGCTATGCATCTCCCCTGCATCTGCATCTCCTCCATCTCCCTGCATCTCCTCCACGGCTCTGCATCTCCCTGCATCTCCTCCATCTCCCTGCATCTCCTCCCCGCCGCCCCTGCATCTCCCCCCTCCCCCCCACAGCTCCGCCGCCCAGCCCCCACGCTGCCCTGCCGCCCCTGCATCTCCCCCTCCCCCACCACAGCTCCGCCGCCCAGCCCCACGCCGCCCCGCCGCCGCCAGATCGGGCTGCAGGGCGTGCGGCCGCCGCCCCTCTGCTCCCGCTCGCGAGGAAGGGAAAATGGTTACCTTGGGCAGCGGCCGGAGAGGAGACACGATGGCAACCTTGGACGGCGGCCGGAGAGGGGCGACGGCGACCTTCGGGAGGCGGCCGGAGAGGAACGGGAGCGGGAGCCCACGAGCGTGGCTCGATCGCGTTTACTCCCATGCCAGGTACGCTCGTGGTAGCGACGTCTAAATGTGCACGACGTGATACACGATCCACTGGGAAGGCTTTTTTGATCTTGATAGTGTAAATTTAGCATCCACCTCCATATACACCATCCACTAGAGATGCTCTAAGGCGCTCATTCATCCCATCAGTAACAACAGGGGCTATACACTCCAGCAGTAAGTGTGCATCGGCCGACCCTTCTGACATGAACAGCTTCTCATAAAATGAGGCTGCCATTTCTCTCATTTCATCATATGTGGTACACTTGGATCCATCATCCTTAATCAATGCCTTTATAGTATTTTTCCTCTTCCGGTGTGAACAGCGGTTTTGGAAGTACTTTGTGTTCTGACCGCCGGCCTTAAGCCAGTCAACTCGAGACCGCTGCCTATACATAATTTCCTCACGTTCGTAAATCTCTCACAGTTGCTCCTCGATATCTCGAATCTCTGCTGAAAGTCCAGAACCCATGGCTCTATTCTTTGCATCCTGAAGTTGTCGCTTAAGCTTGCTAATTTGCCGTCTAATCGAGCCAAACTCCACTCGTCCCCACCGCTGCATATCCGCCGTGACTCGGCTCAGGCTGTCCCAAACCGCTTCCAGGCTCTGCCCGCCAGTGCGTGCAGCTTGCCAGGCCTCTGCTACCATCGCGTCGTACGCTGCATGCCTAGTCCATGCCTCCTCCCACCGAAAGGGTCTAGGAGCTGAGAGGTCATTGCATGGAGCCGTCTCCATCACCCGTACGAGTAGCGCCAAGTGGTCGGATTCTTCCGTAATAATATGCTCCACACACGTACTTGGATATAGCTGAGCAAACTCATCATTGCATGTACCCCTGTCAAGTCTGACCTGTACATTTTCTACCAATTCTCGTTTGTTGTCCCACGTATACGGATAACCTGAAAAGCCCAGATCTACTAATCCACATTCATCCAAGCAATCACGAAAATCCTCCATTTGATTGAAACTCCTCGGGTTGCCTCCCAACTGGTCTTCTTGGAACATGGCCTCGTTGAAGTCACCAACACATAGCCACGGCAAATTATCCTGAGCTCTAAGGTACCGTAGTGCATCCCATGATTTTTTCCTCAGTTCAGTGCGTGGTTCCCCGTAGAAACCAGTGAATCTACAAGTTTTGCCATCCACCCACAATTCAGCATCAATGAAGTACTGACTCCATGGTCGAACCGTGACCCGGATATTGTCCCTCCACCACAACGCTAGACCTCCGCTTCTTCCCTTACAATCAACAGCCACCCCACTCCTGAACCCCAAACTCCACTTGAGTCTATCCATAGCTCTCGCTGATTTCTTTGTTTCACATAAGAACACCACCGCTAGGTTGTAGGACCTGATCAGGTCTCGAAGTTCGCCCACTGTCGAGTCCAACCCCAATCCTCGATAGTTCCAGGCCAGGCAATTCATTGGTCCCAGCGGCCCTGACTGGCAGGGTCCGCCGATGTGTCAACATTTTCAGTGATACGGTCAAACACTGTAGACGTTTTCTGCCTAGTATCGCGAATGAACGTATCATTACCCACCTGCTGGTCTGGGTCTCCCTTCACCACCCAATATTGCCTGGGCCTCCTCTTTCTCTCTTCAAACGAATTCTGTCGAGGGCTCCTCGAAGAGTAATAAGCATCATACCCTGGCCTTGGCTTCCTCACGTAATGCCCCTTCTTCCTCTCTCGTCCACTGAATTGACTCGAGCTGCCCACTCCATCATAATCCTTGGAGCCATACTGTTTGTAGTGGGCTCTTAGTTCAGCTTGCTTATTCAATTGCCTCTGCCTGAGCTCCGACCTCAGGTCTCGTTCCCGCTTCTGCTCCAGCTCATCCCGGAGGTCCTTGCCCCGCAAGTCAGCGTCAGCAGGCCTGTGCCTCTGCTTGTTCGGGCTAGTCACTTCCCCACGCTCGTCGCCGGTCACCCCGCCAGTGCGGGAGTCAGCTGGAGCATTGAACTCTTTATTTAAATTACGTTTAGTGGGAAGATCACGTACAGACCCAGTCCTGCTTCTGTCCACATTGACACCACTTGGTCTGGAGCTGCCCTGGCTGTTTGAACCACCCGATGTAGCCTTCAGAGACCCATCATTCTTTGTGTTTGATCGCCCCCGGTGAGGCTCTAAGCCATTCACCCCACTGCTGGTCCGAGTCGACGGGGGGCACACATCCTTCTGCACCATGTACAAGTCTTCCACATTCAAAACAAAAATGCGGAATTTTTTCATACGTATAATCGAACCAAGTCTGCTCTAGACCATCCTCTGACTTCTTGAGATAAAAGCCTCTCGCCAAAGGCTCATAAACTGAGAGCTTAACCCTGAATCGCAGCTGCGTTCCTCTTGCAAATCCATCTCTCTCTACATCCACACGCACTACCTCTCCTAGCCAATTCCCCAGCGCTTCTCCAAACTCCTTTGACCTTTTATTGAGTGGAAGATCTGCAACACGAACCCATGTCTCCACCTTATCAAAGACCATCTCTGAAGGTCTGGTGCATCCATCATAATCCTTGAGCACGAGGACTCTAAAATCAAACTGCCAAGGGCCATTATTCAGAGCATGCCTCCAATCCCCTTCGCTTCCAAAGTGCACAACAAACATATTTCTTCCAATCTCCTTGAACTGGGCCTCTCTGCGAAGCCCCCAAGCCCTCGGCATCGCCTTCTCCAGCGCCTTGAAACTTGCCAGCCTTGGTGTAAGCGCTTTCCCAATCACTGACCACTTTGCCGCCCTAGGCTGCTCCCGACTCGCTTCCTTGAAGATGAAACCTGAAGCCTCCTTCTCCATCAGCACTAGGCCGCCCATCCGCGCCGTCAGCCCCGCCGTCGGCGTCGACACCTTGCCATCTGCAGGAGACTGTATCAAGTCCTTGCGCTGTGTGCCCTGTGGCGTTCTGACCGACGAGTCCGCCTTTGCCGTTGGTGCCGCCGTTCGTGGCGTTGCCGCCGTCCTTGGTGGTGCAGACGACCTCGGCGTCGCAGCTCCACCGTTCTTCAACTTCTCCGCCATGGCTTCACCACAGAGGAGAGAAGCCAGCCGATCCGCCCGAGAGAGAGCGCCGTCGCCCCTCCACGCGCTACCGGAGACCCACCCCACCACCGCTGGAAAACCCTAACCCTAGCTCCTGGGACAGTCGCCTCGCGATCGCCCGCAGTCGCCTATCCGTGTTTTCCTCACGAGGTGGACCCACAATTGTTGGTTATCCTGGTAAGACTATGAGATTGTTCGGAACATGGTTGGATGGCGTGGTGCCCAACAGGATGTCCGTCATAAACGTTCAAACGTATCTGCGGATATTTGGAGGCGTCAGCTTGATAACTTGCCCTTATGGTGCCAGTCTTGGATTCTAATAGTCTATGCCTTCATTCTAGATTTTTATTCCCCATCAAAATGCATATCTAGATTTTGGTTCCTGGACTTGCATTAATTTGGAGTTAAGAGCATCTCCAACAAGCGTCAAACGCGTGGCGCGCTAAATTCTGGTTTACAGCGTGTCCTTCGTCAGATTTGGCGCGGCGCGCAGCGCTGGCTCCAGGCTAAAATACAGCGCGCAAGTAGCTCAAGGAGGCGCTAAAATGCACAGCGCGCGCTTTTGCACAAATATTTTTAAAAAAAACTTTGCATAGTTAAAAAAAGATACATAGTTCATAGCATAGATAAAAAAGGATACAAAAATATTTTACATAGTTCCAAAGCATAGATAGATAAAACTACGGTGCAACTAGATAGAAAAAACTACGGTGACTCCCAGCCGTCATCATCATCATCATCATCCTCGGTTTGTCGTCCGAGGTATCGAGCCACATGTCATCCCAACGCGGATCGTTGGGGGAGAAGATCGACTGTCCGCCGTTCTCGACGATATCGCACTGCGATAAGGCCAGTGCCTTACGCCGATGCCTGTCAGCACGCTCCGCGCGGCGCCTTACCGTCCTCTCTGCCCAGAAAGCGTTCTCAGCGGTGACGTCCTCCGGGTGGCGCGGGCGCCACTCCGCCATGGCTCGCTTGTCCTCCTCAGCGACGAGGAGGCGGCGCTGCAGCCGAACGTGGTCCGCACGCTCCTTGTCCGTGATGAGACGAGGCGGAGGAGCGACGCGTTGCGCCTGCTCGCGCGTGAAGACGTTCCAGAAATTCATCTGCGACGGGGGCCTCTCCAAGCGCCACGCCGCCGCGTCGTATGCGCGGGCCGCCTCGTGCGCTGTCCGGAACGAGTCGAGGCCGAGCCGGACGTTGCCGGACCGGATCTCGGCGGAGAACCCCGGCGGCACGGCGTCATGGAGGCACGGTGGTGGCGGGGAAAGCGGCGAGAAAGACAGGAAGCGGCGAGGTGACAAGGGGAAGGGCGCGTGATGAGCGCCGGATTTTATAGGCGCGCGAAGCGGCACGCCAAATCTACTGCGCCAGCTGCTGCGCGCGCACAAACGCTTCCCACGAGCGCTATTTTACCGCCATCGCTGGAGCGCGTGAAACCGGGCCGCGCGCGCTAAAAAACAATTTTACTTGACGCGTCTCATCATGTGCGCAGTGAGTCATGACACACAGTCTATGCGTATTTGTATGTAACGACGTGACATGATCACCCCGCAGGCCACAGCTGGTCGGTGGTGACCATTAATGCGTGTTTCAGATGCCTTAACTGGTTCGGTTTCTCATCGCACTCAAGCCTCTCGGGAGAAAAAAAAAAACCTTTTTTGTTTGCCACGTACTCAATTACTCAAATGCACTCACTGGCAGTATGTTACAACTGAGCGACTGAAAACTTGGCCGCCATGAATTGATATGCATGCAGAGGACAGTGGTGAAGACCCGGAGCGTGGAGTACATGCCCTTCTCCCTGTCCTTCTTCCTCTTCCTCAACGGCGGCATCTGGAGCGTCTACTCCCTGCTCGTCAAGGACTACTTCATCGGGGTACGCATGCATCATGCACACATGACGTCCATACACATATACATAGAGGCGCAGATTTAACTAACTTCGCACTTTTTGGAACTACTTTCAGATCCCCAACGCCATGGGTTTTGTGATGGGCACGGCGCAGCTGGCGCTCTACATGGCGTACCGGAACAAGAAGAAGCTGGTGGCGCTCAAGGAGGAGGACGAGGAGAAAGGGGTGGTGCACCTGATGGGACAGGTAGAGCTGGGCCAGACCAAGGTGCCGTCGTTGAAAAAGGGGCTGAGCCTGCCAATGCCCTCGTCGCTGCCGTCGCCGCTCCACGGGTTTGGCAACCTCATCAAGGCCTTGTCCGCCACCCCCTGGAGCTGCAGTCTGTCTTGAACCAGCACGAGCGCGTCGGTGCTAAGGAGGAGCACCACGACGACGACGACGAGCATGCCTACTCGTCCAAGTGACACACACCAACACTAGCGTGTAGCAGCATTCGATAAAGCCTGTACGAAGGTATGCGTAATGCGTGTAGTGTTCGCATTGAAATGGAGAGTATGGTGTGACAGCAAGTTATGTATATGGCATGCTTATTTTGCGCATAAATTCAGAGGCAAAGGTTTTTTTAGTTTCAGCTTAGATCTTTTAAGGAGGACATAGCCTTGGCCTCTGTATCATTGCGAGTGATGCACACAAATATTTATTAGTAATTGTTTTTTTTAAAAGGAGGTTAAAACCCCGGCTTTTGCATCAATCGATGCATGCGGCCATCTTTATTTATTATTCCATCATGGTCTAACGAGAACATACATCAAGCCATCCGAAGCCATCACTCACACCTACAAAACTCGGTAATGTGGAGTGCTCTCACTCCCCATATCTAAACCGGTGTCGTCGCCGATCCATCCACATAACGTATCGGAACGAACATCCGGTGCAGCAGACCTAAAGCGTACACCACATGCACACGTTTTAGACGCCGCCATAATTATCGGACCGCTGACCCATCTTCAGCAGAGAGATCCGCATCATCTTTGCCAGTCCGTCCATCCGTCGACGTCACCACGGTGCCCAACGGCGCCGCCGCCTCGCGCTCGTCCATCTAGACGCGAAGATTCTGCAAGATCTATCGTGCGTAGCACCTGCCGATCAGGCATGACGCAGCGTAGCACCTGTTGGCCAGGCATGACTTGACATCTCCACCATAGCTCCGTGCAAGACGAAGCCGCTCCACCTCCTGCCTCTGTCTTCCAGCACTGCTCCACAAACGATGCTCCCAAGAGAGAAACGACACCGCAGTACCGCCATCGTCCGATCTGGAAGACCTGATCCTAAGGTTTCCCTCAGAGCAGCACGAGTGGGTTGACAGTCGTTGCACGACGATACCATCATCAAGGTAACGGCGCATAACACCGCCATCGCCTGCCATCGGCAAGGTTTTCACCCACAACTATGTCTTCCCGACTCGCAACTGGAACTAGATGACAGATCCTGAGATCTGATCATCCAGCCTCAGGCTGACCACCTCCAACAGAGGAGATGGCCACCACCGCTGGATGCACCGGCCAGATCAGATCTGACCGGAGGTGGCGCCAAGTCGCCCACCAGGCCCTCCATGCCGCTGCCGAACCGAAGCCGGATGACCCGCCGTCGCAGCATAAGTCGCCGCCGCCTGAGCCAGGCAAGCTGTCACCCGCCGTCGCCCGTGATGGGGCTGCTCGACGCGCCTAGTTATCGACTAGAGGGGGGGTGCGGGTGAATAGGCGATTTTTATGAAAGTCTTCAAAACACGGTGACTTTGAAGACAAATAAGTAAACTGAGCCTATATAGTAAGTGATACGTCTCCGTCGTATCTATAATTTTTGATTGTTCCATGCCAATATTATTCAACTTTCATATACTTTTGGCAACTTTTTATACTATTTTTTGGGACTAACATATTGATCCAGTGCCCCAGTGCCAGTTCCTGTTTGTTGCATGTTTTATGTTTCGCAGAAACCCAATATCAAACAAAGTCCAAACGGGATAAAAACGGACGGAGAATTATTTTGGAATATTTGTGATTTTTGGGAGGAAAAATCAACGCGAGACGGTGCACGTGGGGGCCACGAGGCAGGGGCGCACCCTGGACCCTCCTGGCCCCCCGTAAGGCGGTTGACGCTCTTCTTTTGCCGCAAGAAAGCTAATTTTATGAGAAAGATCTGCGCGAAAGATTTACCCCAATCGGAGTTACGGATCTCCGGATATAAAAGAAACAGTGAAGGGGCAGAATCTGAGAACGCAGAAACAGAGAGAGACAGAGATATAGATCCAATCTCGGAGGGGCTCTCGCCCCTCCCATGCCATGGGAGCCAAGGACCAGAGGGGTGGCCCTTCTCCCATCTAGGGATAAGGTCAAGAAAGAAGAAGAAGAAGGGGGCTCTCTCTCCCGCTTGCTTCCGGTGGCACCAGAGCGCCGCCGGGGGCCATCATCATCACCGCGATCTTCACCAACACCTCCATCATCTTCACCAACATCTCCATCACCTTTCCCCATCTATATCCAGCGGTCCACTCTCCCGTAACCCGATGTATGCTCTACTTGAACATGGTGCTTTATACTTCATATCATTATCCAATTATGTGTTGCCATCCTATGATGTCTGAGTAGATTTTCGTTGTCCTACCAGTGATTAATGAATTGCTATGATTGGTTTGAGTTGCATATTTTATCATTGGTGCTGTCCTATGGTGCTATCCGTGTCACGCAAGCGTGAGGGATTCCTGCTGTAGGGTTTACAATATGTTCATGATTTGCTTATGGTAGGTGGCGTGAGTGACAGAAGTACAGACCCGAGTAAGTAGGTTGTTTGCGTATGGGATAAAGGGGACTTGATACTTTAATGCTATGGTTGAGTTTTACCTTAATGATCTTTAGTAGTTGCGGATGCTTGCTAGAGTTCCAATCATAAGTGCATATGATCCAAGAAGAGAAAGTATGTTAGCTTATGCCTCTCCCTCAAATAGAATTGCAATAGTGATTATCGGTCTAGTAACGTAGTCAATTGCTTATGGACAATTTCACAACCCCTACCACCACTTTTCCACACTCGCTATATTTACTTTATTGCATCTTTATCTAAACAGCCCCTACTTTTTATTTACACGTTCTTTATATTCTTGCAAACCTATCCAACAACACCTACAAAGTACTTTTAGTTTCGTACTTGTTCTAGGTAAAGCGAACACTAAGCGTGCGTAGAGTCATATCAGTGGCAGATAGGACTTGAGAGAATATCTGTTCTACCTTTAGCCCCTCGTTGGGTTCGACACTCTTACTTATCGAAAGAGGCTACAATTATTCCGTATACTTGCGGGTTATCAAGACCTTTTTCTGGCACCGTTGCCGGGGAGTCATAGCGTGGGGTGAATATTCTCGTGTGTGCTTGTTTGCTTTATCACTAAGTAATTTTTATTTGCTGTTCTTAGTTGTTTTTTATCTTTAGTTATGGGTAGGAAACGCAAAATATCAAAAAAATTAGTTGTACCTACTACACCAATGGTTGAAGAACCACTCAAAATCTATCACACTCCTGAAGCTTTTTACTTGGATCATCTTCGATCCCTTTGTGCTCGTGCTGAAACCCCCACTAGCTTAGTTGAGGGCAAATCTTTAGATGAGCATGCTTGTTATGTGCGTCACCATATATCTGAAAAAGGGAAACTTTTACTGGATCAAATTCATCGTTTGCAATGCTATGCTTGGAATTTGTGTGAAATATATGGTGTTACTTGTTGTTCTGAAAACCCTAAGAAACACCTTCCCTACCAATGTGAGTTTAGTGATAATGGAATCGTATCTTCGGATGCTAAGGGTGTTTATAATTACTATGATGTTCAACAAATTGAAGAATCTGTTGCTTTTAAGAGTGCTTATGAAATTGCTTCTTTGATTGAAAAGTATGATGCTACTCTCCACAAATCTGAAAATTTTGCCATACTTGAATATTGTTATGATAATTATGCTTCTAATGCCTATGTTAAACCATATATTGAGGACTTCTTCGCTGTCCAAGAAGAGAATAATATTTTGCAGGAAGCTATGGAAGAAGAAATTGATGAAACTGTGAGCTCATTGGTTGAAAATGATGATGAGGAGAGCGAAGAACAAAAGGAGGAAGAGCGGATTAGCTATCCGTGCCCACCTTCTAATGAGAGTAACTCTTCAACTCATACATTGTTTAATTCCCCTTCGTGCTTACCGAAGGATGATTGCTGTGATGATTGTTATGATCCCGTTGATTCTCTTGAAATATCCCCTTTTGATGATGCTTATGCTTGTGGCCAAGATGCCAATATGAATGATGCTTACGGAGATGAACTTGCTATAGTTCCTTATGTTAAACATGAAATTGTTGCTATTGCACCCACGCATGATAGTCCTATTATCTTTTTGAATCCTCCAAACTACACTATATCAGAGAAGTTTGTGCTTATTAAGGATTATATTGATGGGTTGCCTTTTACTACTATAAATGATGATTTTGATAGATATAATATGCATGTGCTTGCTGCTCCTACTTGCAATTATTATGAGAGAGGACTATATCTCCATCTCTCTATGTTTCCAATATGATAAAATTGCAAGAAACTGTTTATACTATGCATTGGCCTTTACTTTGTGTGCATGAATTGTTCTTTTATGACATGCCGATGTATAGGAAGAGGGTTAGACTTCGTTGTTGCATGATATATGTTACTTTGTGCTCACTACTAAATTACAAATCATTGTTAATTAAAATTAGCTTTGATATACCTTGGGATCCGGGTGGATTCATGACTTGAGCACTATATTCCTAGTTTAATGGCTTTAAAGAAAGCGCTGCCAGGGAGACAACCCGGAAGTTTTAGAGAGTCATTTATTTCTGTTGTGTGCTTTTATATAGTTTAAGAACAAAAAAATAACGAGGGGAACCCAAAACCTTTCAAAAAGGAAAGTGAAAGTGAGAAAGACAAGCATTGTTGAAGTGGGAGAGCTCCTTGAACTTTGTTCATGCTCACGGAAACTTTGTGAATCTTAATTACAAAAACTTTTCATAGAAAATAATTATCCCCTTTTACAATTCCATTGTATTATAAAAATAATGTTCCAAGGTTTGCCTTTAGGATGTTTACAATGCTTGTTGGTTTGTACGGTGCAGGACAGAAACTTTGTCTGTAGTGCGCGATTTTACATTTTTTTCTGGAAAGTCAAATGGTTCTGATTCCTTTTGCACTGTCTTTCTGTACAAATTGTTTATTTGTCCTAATTTTGGTAGAAGTTTTGGGGTACCATAAGTATGGTGAATGTTCAGATTGCTACAGACTGCTCTGTTTTTGACAGATTCTGTTTTTGATGCATAGTTTGCTTGTTTTGATGAAACTATCAATTTCTATCAGTGGATTAAGCCATGGAAAAGCTATATTACAGTAGACACAATGCAAAAAATTATGAATTGGTTTGCAAAAGTACTTAGAGTAGTGATTTTCTTTATTATACTAACGGATCTTACCGAGTTTTCTGTTGAAGTTTTGTGTGGATGAAGTGTTTGATCGAGGGGGTGTCGATATGAGGAAAAGGAAGAGAGGCAAGAGGTCAAGCTTGGGGATGCCCAAGGAACCCCAAGTAAATATACAAGGAGACTCAAGCGTCTAAGTTTGGGGATGCCCCGGAAGGCATCCCCTCTTTCTTCAACAAGTATCGGTATGTTTTCGTATTCATTTCGTTCATGCGATATGTGCAAGTCTCGGAGCATCTTTTGCATTTAGTTTTCACTTTTCTTTTATGCACCATGCTGGTATGAGATAGTCCTTGATTTATAGAATGCTCATTTCACTTCACTTATATCTTTTGAGTGTGGCTTTATAGAATGCTTCATGTGCTTCACTTATATCATTTGAAGTCTGGATTGCTTGTTTCTCTTCACATAGAAAACCGCCATTCGTAGAATGCTCTTTTGCTCACTTATATTGGTTAGAGCATGGGCATATCTTTTGTAGAAATAATTAAACTCTCTTTCTTCACTCATATCTATTTAGAGAGATGACAGGAATTGGTCATTCACATGGTTAGTCATAAAATCCTACATAAACTTGTAGATCGCTGAATATGATATGTTTGATTCCTTGCAATAGTTTTGCGATATACAGGTGGTGATATTAGAGTCATGCTAGTCGGCGACTGTGGATTAGTAGAAATACTTGTGTTGAGGTTTGTGATTCCCGTAGCATGCACGTATGGTGAACCGCTTTGTGATGAAGTTGGAGCACAATTTTATTTATTGATTGTCTTCCTTATGAGTGGCGGTCGGGGACGAGCGATGGTCTTTTCCTACCAATCTATCCCCCTAGGAGCATGCACGTACTACTTTGTTTTCAATGGCTTGTAGATTTTTGCAATAAGTATATGAGTTCTTTATGACTAATGTTGAGTCCATGGATTATACGCACTCTCACCCTTCCATCATTGCTAGCCTCTTCGGTACCGTGAATTCCCTTTCTCACCTCGAGAGTTGGTGCAAACTTCACCGGTGCATCCAAACCCCGTGATACGATACGCTCTATCACACATAATCCTCCTTATATCTTCCTCAAAACAGCCACCATGCCTACCTATCATGGCATTTCCATAGCCATTCCGAGATATATTGCCATGCAACTTCCATCATCATCATATACATGACTTGAGCATTCATTGTCATATTGCTTTGCATGATCGTAAGATAGTGAAGGAAATATGCCCTAGAGGCAATAATAAAGTTATTATTTATTTCCTTATTTCATGATAAATGTTTATTATTCATGCTAGAATTGTATTAACTGGAAACATAATACATGTGTGAATACATAGACAAACATAGTGTCACTAGTATGCCTCTACTTGACTAGCTCGTGAATCAAAGATGGTTAAGTTTCCTAGCCATGGACAAAAGAGTTGTCATTTGATTAACGGGATCACATCATTAGGAGAATGATGTGATTGACTTGACCCATTCCGTTAGCTTAGCACTTGATTGTTTAGTATGTTGCTATTGCTTTCTTCATGACTTATACATGTTCCTATGACTATGAGATTATGCAACTCCCGTTTACCGGAGGAACACTTTGTGTGCTACCAAACGTCACAACATAACTGGGTGATTATAAAGGAGCTCTACAGGTGTCTCCGAAGGTACATGTTGGGTTGGCGTATGTCGAGATTAGGATTTGTCACTCCGATTGTCGGAGAGGTATCTCTGGGCCCTCTCGGTAGTGCACATCACTATAAACCTTGCAAGCAATGTAGCTAATGAGTTAGTTACGGAATGATGCATTACATAACGAGTAAAGAGACTTTCCGGTAACGAGATTGAACTAGGTATTGGATACCGACGATCGAATCTTGGGCAAGTAACATACCGATGACAAAGGGAACAACGTATGTTGTTATGCGGTTTGACCGATAAAGATCTTCGTAGAATATGTAGGAGCCAATATGAGCATGCAGGTTCTGCTATTGGTTATTGACCAAGAATAGTTCCAGGTCATGTCTACATAGTTCTCGAACCCGTAGGGTCCGCATGCTTAACGTTACGATGACAGTTATATTATGAGTTTATGAGTTTTGATGTACCGAAGGAGTTCGGAGTCCCGGATGAGATCGGGGACATGACGAGGAGTCTCGAAATGGTCGAGACGTAAAGATCGATATATTGGACGACTATATTCGGAGTTCGGAAAGGTTCCGAGTGATTCGGGTATTTTTCGGAGTACCGGAGAGTTACGGGAATTCGCCGGGGAGTATATGGGCCTTATTGGGCCATACGGGAATAGAGGAGAGAGGCCAAAAGGAAGGAGGCCTGCGCCCCCCCTCTGGTCGGAATTGGACAAGGGGCGCAGCCCCCTTTTCCTTCTTCCTCTCCCCCTCTTTCCCCTTCTCCTACTCCAACAAGGAAGGAGGGAGTCCTACTCCCGGTGGGAGTAGGACTCCCCTTGGCGCGCCCCCTCCAAGGGCCGGCCTCCTCCCCCCTTGCTCCTTTATATACGGGGGCAGGGGGCACCCCGTGACACACTAGTTGATCTACGGATCGTTCCTTAGCCGTGTGCGGTGCCCCCCTCCACCATATTCCACCTCGGTCATATCGTCGCGAAGTTTAGGCGAAGCCCTGCGCCGGTAGAGCATCATCATCGTCACCACGCCGTCGTGCTGACGGAACTCATCCCCGACACTTTGCTGGATCGGAGTCCGGGGATCGTCATCGAGCTAAACGTGTGCTGAACTCGGAGGTGCCGTACGTTCGGTACTTGGATCGGTCGGATCGGGAAGACGTACGACTACATCAACCACGTTGTCATAACGCTTCTGCTTACGGTCTACGAGGGTACGTGGACAACACTCTCCCCTCTCGTTGCTATGCCATCACCATGATCTTGCATGTGCGTAGGAAACTTTTTGAAATTACTACGTTCCCCAACAGTGGCATCCGAGCCAGGTTTTATGCGTAGATGTCATATGCACGAGTAGAACACAAGTGAGTTGTGGGCGATACAAGTCATACTGCTTACCAGCATGTCATAATTTGGTTCAGCGGTATTGTGAGATGAAGCGGCCCGGACCGACATTACACGTACGCTTACGCAAGACTGGTTTCACCGTTACGAGCACTCGTGCTTAAAGGTGGCTGGCGGGTGTCTGTCGCTCTCACTTTAGCTGAATCGAGTGTGGCTACGCCCGGTCCTTGCGAAGGTTAAAACAACACTAACTT
The DNA here is from genome assembly GCA_963921465.1 of Triticum timopheevii. Taxonomy (NCBI): domain Eukaryota; kingdom Viridiplantae; phylum Streptophyta; class Magnoliopsida; order Poales; family Poaceae; genus Triticum; species Triticum timopheevii. The sequence goes on from OY997268.1 coordinate 216,151,053, forward strand.
GACGAACTATCGTTGTGGTTTTGATGCGTAGGTAAGAACGGTTCTTGCTAAGCCCGTAGCAGCCACGTAAAATTTGCAACAACAAAGTAGAGGACGTCTAACTTGTTTTTGCAGGGCATGTTGTGATGTGATATGGTCAAGACGTGATGCTATATTTTATTGTATGAGATGATCATGTTTTGTAACCGAAGTTATCAGCAACTGGCAGGAGCCCCATGGTTGTCGCTTTATTGTATGAAATGCAAACGCCCTGTAATTGCTTTACTTTATCACTAAGCGGTAGCGATAGTCGTAGAAGCAATAGATGGCGTAACGACAACGATGCTACGATGGAGATCAAGGTGTCGCGCCGGTGACGATGGTGATCACGACGGTGCTTCGAAGATGGAGATCACAAGCACAAGATGATGATGGCCATATCATATCACTTATATTGATTGCATGTGATGTTTATCCTTTATGCATCTTATCTTGCTTTGATTGACGGTAGCATTTTAAGATGATCTCTCACTAAAATTATTAAGAAGTGTTCTCCCTGAGTATGCAACGTTGCGAAAGTTCTTCGTGCTGAGACACCGCGTGATGATCGGGTGTGATAGGCTCTACGTTCAAATACAACGGGTGCAAAACAGTTGCACACGCGGAATACTCAGGTTAAACTTGACGAGCCTAGCATATAACAGATATGGTCTCGGAACACGGAGACCGAAAGGTCGAGCGTGAATCATATAGTAGATATGATCAACATGTTGATGTTCACTGTTGAAACTACTCCATCTCACGTGACGATCGGACATGGTGTAGTTGATATGGATCACGTAATCACTTAGAGGATTAGAGGGATGTCTATCTAAGTGGGAGTTCTTAAGTAATATGATTAATTGAACTTTATTTTATCATGAACTTAGTCCTAGTAGTATTTTGCAAATTATGTTATAGATCAATAGCTCGCGTTGTTGCTTTCATATGTTTATTTTGATATGTTCCTAGAGAAAACTGTGTTGAAAGATGTTAGTAGCAATGATGCGGATTGGATCCGTGATGTGAGGTTTATCCTCATTGCTGCACAGAAGAATTATGTCCTTAATGCACCTCTATGTGACAGACCTATTGCAAGAGTAGATGCAGACGTTATGAACGTCTGCCTAGCTCAATATGATGACTACTTGATAGTTTAGTGCACCATGCTTAACGGCTTAGAATCGGGACTTCAAAGACGTTTTGAACGTAATGGACCATATGAGATGATCCAGGAGTTGAAGTTAATATTTCCAGCAAATACCCGAGTTGAGAGATATGAAGTCTCCAACAAGTTCTACAGCTAAAATATGGAGGAGAATCGCTCAACTAGTGAGCAAGTGCTTAGATTGTCTGAGTACTACAATCGCTTGAATCAAGTGGGAGTTAATCTTCCAGATAAGATAGTGATTGGCAGAGTTCTCTAGTCACCATCACAAAGTTAGTGGAACTTCATGATGAACTATAATGCAAGGGATGACGAAAACGATTCCCAAGCTCTTCGTGATGTTGAAATCGATGAAGCTAGAAATCAAGAAAGAGCATCAAGTGTTGATGATTGACAAGACCACTAGTTAAGGGCAAAGGGAAAGAAAGGGAAACTTCAAGTAGAATGGCAAACAAGTTGTCACTCCCGTGAAGAAGACCAAAGCTGGACCAAAGCCTGAAACTGAGTGCTTACACTGCAAAGGGAATGGTCACTGGAAGCGGAAATGCCCTGAATATTTGGTGGATAAGAAGGATGGCAAAGTGAACAAGGGTATATTTGATATACAGGTTATTGATGTGTGCCTTACTAGTGTTTATAGTAGCCCTTGAGTATTTGATACTTGTTCAGTTGCTAAGATTAGTAACTCGAAACAGGAGTTACAGAATAAACAGAGACTAGTTGAAGGGTGAAGTGACGATGAGTGTTGGAAGTAGTTCCAAGATTGATATGATCATCATCGCACACTCCCTATACTTTTGGGATTAGTGTTAAACCTGAATAAATGTTATTTGCCTTTTTGCGTTGAGCACGAATATGATTTGATCATGTTTATTGCGATACGGTTATTCATTTAAATTTAGAGAATAAATTGTTATTCTGTTTACATAAATAAGACCTTCGATGGTCATACACCCAATGAACATAGTTTATTTGATCTCGATCGTAGTGATACACATATTCATAATATTGATGCCAAAATATGAAAAGTTAATAATGATAGTGAAACTTATTTGTGGCACTGCCGTTTGGGTCATATCGGTGTAAAGCGCATGAAGAAACTCCATAAAGATGGATTTTTGGAATCACTTGGTTATGAATCATTTGATGCTTGTGAACCGTGCCTTTTGGGCAAGATGACTAAAACTCCGTTCTCCGGAACAATGGAACGAGCTACTGACTGATTGGAAATAATACATACCGATGTATGCAATCCAATGAGTGTTGATGCTTGTGGCAAGTATCGCTATTTTCAGACCTTCACAAGATGATTTGAGCAGATATGGGTATATCTACTTGATGAAACATAAGTCTGAAATAGTTGAAAGGTTCAAAGAATTTCAGAGTGAAGTGGAAAATCATCGTAACAAGAAAAATAAAGTTTCTACGATCTGATCATGGAGACGAATATTTGAGTTACGAGTTTGGTCTTCAATTAAAACAATGTGGAATAGTTTCACAGCTCACGCCACCTGGAACACCACAACGTTATGGTGTGTCCGAACGTCGTAACCGCACTTTATTGGATATGGTGCGATCTATGATGTCTCTTACTGATTTACCCCTATTGTTTTGGGGTTATGCATTTGAGACAGCTGCATTCACGTTAAAAGGGCACCATCTAAATCCGTTGAGACGGCAACATATGAACTGTGGTTTAGCAAGAAACCCAAGTTGTCGTTTCTTAAAGTTTGGGGCTGTGATGCTTATGTGAAAAAGTTTCATCCTGATAAGATCAAACCCAAATCAGAGAAGTGCGTCTTCATACAATACCCAAAGGAAACTGTTGGGTACACCTTCTATCACAGATCTGAGGGCAAGATTTTCGTTGCTAAATTCGGATCCTTTCTAGAGAAGGAGTTTCTCTCGAAAGAAGTAAGGGGGAGGAAAGTAGAACTTAATGAGGTAACTGTACCTGCTCCCTTATTGGAAAGTAGTTCATCACAAGAACCGGTTCCTGTGACAAGTACACCAATTAGTGAGGAAGATAATGATATTGATCATGAAACTTCAGATCAAGTTTCTACTGAACCTCATAGGTCTACCAGAGTAAGATCCGCACCAGAGTGGTACGGTAATCCTATTCTGGAAGTCATGTTACTTGACCATGATGAACCTACGAACTATGAGGAAGCGACGATGAGCCCAGATTCCGCAAAATGGCTTGAGGCCATGAAATCTGAGATGGGATCCATGCATGAGAACAAAGTGTGGACTTTGGTGGAGTTGCCCGTTGATCGGCAAGCCATATTGTATAAATGGATCTTCAAGAGGAAGACAGTTACTGATAGTAGTGTTACTATCTACAAAGCTCGACTTGTCGCAAAAGGGTTTTCGAAAAATTCAAGGTGTTGACTGCAATGAGATTTTCTCAACTATAGCAATGCTTAAGTCTGTCCGAATCATGTTAGCAATTACCACATTTTATGAAATCTGGCAAATGGATGTCAAAACTGCATTCCTTAATGGTTTTATTAAATAAGAGTTGTATATGATGCAACCAGAAGGTTATGTCAATCCTAAAGGTGCTAACAAAATGTGCAAGCTCCAGCGATCCATCTATGGACTAGTGCAAGCATCTCAGAGTTGGAATATACGCTTTGATAAGTTAATCAAATCATATAGTTTTGTACAGACTTACGGTGAAGCCTGTATTTACAAGAAAGTGAGTGGGAGCACTACAACATTTCTGATAAGTATATGTGAATGACATATTGTTGATTGGAAATAATGTAGAATTATTCTGCAAAGCATAAAGGAGTGTTTGAAAGGAGTTCTTTAAAAGAAAGACCTCAGTAAAGCTACTTACGTATTGAGCATCAAGATCTATTGAGATAGATCAAGACGCTTGATAAGATTTTCAATTAGTACATACCTTGACAAGTTTTTGAAGTAGTTCAAAATGGAACAGTCAAAGAAAGAGTTCTTGCCTATGTTGCAAAGGTATGAAATTGAGTAAGACTCAAATCCCGACCACGGCAGAAAATAGAAAAGAGAATGAAAGTCATTCCCTATGCCTCAGTCATAGGTTCTATAAAGTATGCTATGCTATGTACCAGACCTATTGTATACCTTGCTCTGAATTTGGCAAGGGAGTACAATAGTGATCTAGGAGTAGATCACTGGACATTGGTCAAGAATATCCTTAGTGAGGACTAAGGAAATATTTCTCGATTATGGAGGTGATACAAGAGCCCATCGTAAAGAGTTACATTGGTGCAAGCTTTTACACCGATCCAGATGACTCTAAGTCTCAATCTGGATACATATTGAAAGTGGGAGCAATTAGCTAGAGTAGCTCCGTGCAGAGCATTAGACATAGAATATTTGCAAAATACATACGACTCTGAATATGACAGACCCGTTGACTAAGCTTCTCTCACGAGCAAAACATGATCACACCTTAGTACTCTTTGGGTGTTAATCACATAGCGATGTGAACTATATTATTGACTCTAGTAAACCCTTTGGGTGTTGATCACATGACGATGTGAACTATGGGTATTAATAACATACACATATGAATATTGGTGTTAAATCACATGGCGATGTGAATTAGATTATTGACTCTAGTGCAAGTGGGAGACTGAAGGAAATATGCCCTAGAGGCAATAATAAAGTTATTATTTATTTCCTTATTTCATGATAAATGTTTATTATTCATGCTAGAATTGTATTAACCGGAAACATAATACATGTGTGAATACATAGACAAACATAGTGTCAATAGTATGCCTCTACTTGACTAGTTCGTGAATCAAAGATGGTTAAGTTTCCCAGCCATGGAAAAAAGAGTTGTCATTTGATTAATGGGATCACATCATTAGGAGAATGATGTGATTGACTTGACCCATTCCGTTAGCTTAGCACTTGATCTTTTAGTATGTTGCTATTGCTTTCTTCATGACTTATACATGTTCCTATGACTATGAGATTATGCAACTCCCGTTTACCGGAGGAACACTTTGTGTGCTACCAAACGTCACAATGTAACTGGGTGATTATAAAGGAGCTCTACAGGTGTCTCCGAAGGTACATGTTGGGTTGGCGTATTTCGAGATTAGGATTTGTCACTCCGATTGTCGGAGAGGTATCTCTGGGCCCTCTCGGTAATGCACATCACTATAAACCTTGCAAGCAATGTAGCTAATGAGTTAGTAACGGAATGATGCATTACATAATGAGTAAAGAGACTTGCCGGTAACGAGATTGAACTAGGTATTGGATACCGACGATCGAATCTCGGGCAAGTAACATACCGATGACAAAGGGAACAACGTATGTTGTTATGCGGTTTGACCAATAAAGATCTTCGTAGAATATGTAGGAGCCAATATGAGCATCCAGGTTCCGCTATTGGTTATTGACCGAGAATAGTTCCAGGTCATGTCTACATAGTTCTCGAGCCCGTAGGGTCCGCACGCTTAACGTTACGATGACAGTTATATTATGAGTTTATGAGTTTTGATGTACCGAAGGAGTTCGGAGTCCCGGATGAGATCGGGGACATGACGAGGAGTCTCGAAATTTTCCGAGTGACTCGGGTATTTTTCGGAGTACCGGAGAGTTACGGGAATTCGCCGGGGAGTATATGGGCCTTATTGGGCCATACGGGAATAGAGGAGAGAGGCCAAAAGGAAGGAGGCCTGCGCCCCCCCTCTGGTCGGAATTGGACAAGGGGCGCAGCCCCCTTTTCCTTCTTCCTCTCCCCCTCTTTCCCCTTCTCCTACTCCAACAAGGAAGGAGGGAGTCCTACTCCCGGTGGGAGTAGGACTCCCCTTGGCGCGCCCCCTCCTAGGGCCGGCCTCCTCCCCCCTTGCTCCTTTATATACGGGGGCAGGGGGGCACCCCATGACACACAAGTTGATCTACGGATCGTTCCTTAGCCGTGTGCGGTGCCCCCTCCACCATATTCCACCTCGGTCATATCGTCGTGGAGTTTAGGCGAAGCCCTGCGCCGGTAGAGCATCATCATCGTCACCACGCCGTCGTGCTGACGGAACTCATCCCCGACACTTTGCTGGATCGGAGTCCGGGGATCGTCATCGAGCTGAACATGTGCTGAACTCGGAGGTGCCGTACGTTCGGTACTTGGATCGGTCGGATCGTGAAGACGTACGACTACATCAACCGCGTTGTCATAACTCTTCCGCTTACGGTCTACGAGGGTACGTGGACAACACTCTCCCCTATCATTGCTATGCCATCACCATGATCTTGCGTGTGCGTAGGAATTTTTTTGAAATTACTATGTTCCCCAATAGATAGCTAGCATGATGTTTTTATGGCTTGTCTGTTTTTTGATGTCATTGCTATGCTAGATAATTGCACATCCCGGTACACCGCCGGAGGCATTCATATAGAGTCATGTCTTTGTTCTAGTATCGAGTTGTAATTTTGAGTTGTAAGTAAATAAAAGTGTGATGATCATCATTATTAGAGCATTGCCCTAGTGAGGAAAGGATGATCGAGACTTGGTTCCCCCACAAGTCGGGATGAGACTCCGGACTTAATAAAAAAAAGAGAGGCCAACGAAGCCTAAATAGAAAAAAGAGAGAGGCCAAAGAAGCCTATTCAAAAAATAAATAAATAAATAAAAATGAGAGAAAAAGAGAGAAGGGGCAATGTTACTATACTTTTACCACACTCGTGCTTCAGAATAGCACCATGTTCTTCATAGAGAGAGTCTCCTATGCTTTCACTTTCATATACTAGTGGGAATTTTCATTATAGAACTTGGCTTGTATATTCTGATGATGGGTTTCCCCAAATGCCCGAGGTCTTCATGAGCAAGCAAATTGGATGTACAGCCACTTAGTTTTCAGTTTGAGCTTTCATACACTTATAGCTCTAGTGCATCCGATGCATGGCAATCCCTACTCACTCACATTGATATCTATTGATGGGCATCTCCATAGCCCGTTGATACGCCTAGCTGATGTGAGAATATCTTCTCCTATTTGTCTTCTCCACAACCACCATTCTATTCCACATACAGTGCCATGTCCATGGCTCACGCTCATGTATTGCGTGAAAGTCGAAAAAGTTTGAGATTAATAAAGTATGAAACAATTGCTTGGCTTGTCATCGGGGTTGTGCATGATTAAATACTTTGTGTGATGAAGATAGAGCAACAACCGTACTATATGATTTTGTAGGGATAACTTTCTTTGGCCATGTTGTTTTGAAAAGACATGATTGCTTTATTGGTATGCTTGAAGTATTATTGTTTTTATGTCAAATGATAGACTATTACTTTGAATCACTCGTGTCTTAATATTCATGCCATGATTAGACATATGATCAAGATTATGCTAGGTAGCATTCCACAACAAAAATTATCTTTTTTATCATTTACCTACTCGAGGACGAGCTGGAATTAAGCTTGGGGATGCTGATACATCTCCGTCGTATCTATAATTTTTGATTGTTCCATGCCAATATTATTCAACTTTCATACACTTTTGGCAACTTTTACTATTTTTTGGGACTAACATATTGATCCAGTGCCCCAGTGCCAATTCCTGCTTGTTGAATGTTTTATGTTTCGCAGAGACCCAATATCAAACGGAGTCATAACGGGATAAAAACGGACGGAGAATTATTTTGGAATATTTGTGATTTTTGGGAGGAAAAAATCAACGCGAGACGGTGCCCGAGGGGGCCACGAGATAGGGGGGCGCGCCCTGGACCCTCCTGGGCCCCCTGTAAGGCGGTTGATGCTCTTCTTTTGCCGCAAGAAATCTAAGTTTATGAGAAAGATCTGAGCGAAAGATTCACCCCAATCGGAGTTACGGATCTCCGGATATAAAAGAAACGGTGAAGGGGCAGAATCTGAGAACGCAGAAATAGAGAGAGACAGAGATATAGATCCAATCTCGGAGGGGCTCTCGCCCCTCCCATGCCATGGGAGCCAAGGACCAGAGGGGTAACCCTTCTCCCATCTAGGGATAAGGTCAAGGAAGACGAAGAAGAAGGGGGGCTCTCTCCCCCTTGCTTCCAGTGGCGCCGGAGCGCCGCCGGGGGCCATCATCATCACCGCAATCTTCACCAACACCTCCATCATCTTCACCAACATCTCCATCACCTTCCCCCATCTATATCCAGCGGTCCACTCTCCCGCAAGCCGCTGTACTCTCTACTTGAACATGGTGCTTTATGCTTCATATTATTATCCAATTATGTGTTGCCATCCTATGATGTCTGAGTAGATTTCCGTTGTCCTACCGGTGATTGATGAATTGCTATGATTGGTTTGGGTTGCATGTTTTATTATTGGTGCTGTCCTATGGTGCTCTCCGTGTCGCACAAGCGTGAGGGATTCCTGCTATAGGGTTTGCAATATGTTCATGATTTTCTTATGGTGGGTGGCGTCAGTGACAGAAGCATAGACCCGAGTAAGTAGGTTGTTTGCGTATGGGATAAAGGGGACTCGATACTTTAATGCTGTGTTTGGATTTTACCTTAATGATCTTTCGTAGTTGCGGATTGATGACCCACAAGTATAGGGGATCTATCGTAGTCCTTTCGATAAGTAAGAGTGTCGAACCCAACGAGGAGCAGAAGGAAATGATAAGCGGTTTTCAGTAAGGTTTTCTCTGCAAGCACTGAAATAGTAGGTGATAGATAGTTTTGTGATAAGATAAATAGTAACAAGCAAAAATTAAATAAAGTAAATAAAGTGCAGCAAGGTGGCCCAATCCTCTATGTAGCAAAGGATAAGCCTGGACAAATTCTAATAATGAAGTAGGAGCTCCCGAGGACACATTGGGAATTATCGTCAAGCTAGTTTTCATCACGTTCATAATATTCACGTTCGGTACTTTGATAATTTGATATGTGGGTGGACCGGCACTTGGGTACTGCCCTAACATGGACAAGCATCCCACTTATGATTAACCCCTATTGCAAGCATCCGCAACTACAAAAAGGAGTATTAAGGTAAACCTAACCACAACATTAAACATATGGGTCCATATCAACCCCTAACGAAGCAACGCATAAACTATGGTTTAAGCTTCTGTCACTCTAGCAACCCATCATCTAATTATTACTTCCCTATGCCTTCCTCTAGGCCCAAATAATGGTGAAGTGTCATGTAGTCGACGTTCACATAACACCACTAGAGGAGAGACAACATACAACTCATCAAAATATCGAACGAATACCAAATTCACATGACTACTAATAGCAAGACTTCACCCATGTCCTCAGGAACAAACGTAACTACACACAAAGCATATTCATGTTCATAATCAGAGGGGTAATAATATGCATAAAGGATCTGAACATATGATCTTCCACCAAGTAAACCAAACAGCATCAACTACAAGGAGTAATCAACACTACTAGCAACCCACAGGTACCAATTTGTGGTTTTGATACAAGATTGGATACAAGAGATGAACTAGGGTTTTGAGATGAGATGGTGCTGGTGAAGATGTTGATGGAGATTGACCCCCTCCCGATGAGAGGATCGTTGGTGATGATTTCCCCCTCCCGGAGGGAAGTGTCCCCAGCAGAATAGCTCCGCCAGAGCCCTAGATTGATTCCGCCAAGGTTCCGCCTCGTGGCGGCGGAGTTTCGTCCCGTAAGCTTGCCCACGATTTTTTCCAGGTGAAAACCCTTCATATAGCAGAAGATGGACGTCGGAGGCTCACCAGGGAGCCCAGGAGATAGGGGGGCATGCCCTACAGGGGGGGGGGGCACCCCCCTGTCTCCTGGACAGTGTGTGGGCCCCCTGGCCTATTTCTTTTGCCCAAAAATTCTTATTAAATCTGAAAAGTTGTTTCGTGGAGTCTCAGGTCTTTTGGAGTTGTGCAGAATAGGTTTCCAATGTTTGCTCCTTTTTCAGCCAGAATTCCAGCCGTCGGCATCCCCCCTCTTCGTGGTAAACCTTGTAAAATAAGGGAGAATAGCCATAAGTATTGAGATACAATCTGTAATAACAGCCCATAATGCAATAAATATTGACATAAAAGCATGATGCAAAATGGACGTATCAACTCCCCCAAGCTTAGACCTCGCTTATCCTCAAGCGGAAGCCGAAATCGAAAAATATGTCCACATGTTTAGAGATAGAGGTGTCGATAAAAATAAAATACGGACATGAGGTCATCATGATCACTCTAATAACAGCAACATATATGGATTTTGTGATATGATTTCCTATGTTCAAGTAATAAGCAATTCACAATGTCAAGTATGGTTCAAAAACTTCATTGGGAACTAACAAACTATAATCTCAGTCATTGAAGCAATTGCAATTTATCATAACATCAGAAAGAGTCAATAATAGAGCTTTTCAGCAAGCTCACATACTCAACTATCTCGTAGTCCCCTATAATTGTTAACACTCACGCAATACTTGTGGTTATAGAGTTTCAGCCGGACACAGGGAAAGATAAGGGTTTATTGTGTTGCCTCCCAACATACTCACCTTTAGGTGATGTCAACAATAATAGCCTATGCCAACTTACATCCAATTGGATATATGCATCATGATATTCCAAACACGAGGAGCTTGCCAAAGGATAAAATGAAAAAGGGAAAGGTGAAGATCACCTTGACTCAAGCATAAAGCGAAACATAAAGTAAAATATAGGCCCTTCGCAGAGGGAAGCAGAGGTTGTCATGTGTGTTTAGGGTTGATGCATGAAATCTTAATGCAAAAGAACGTCACTTTATATTGCCCCTTGTATGTGGACCTTTATTATGCAATCCGTCGCTTTTATTACTTCCACAACAAGTTTGTACAAAGCTTATTTTCTCTGCACTAATAAGTCATACATATTTAGAGAGCAATTTTTATTGCTTGCACCGATGACAACTTACTTGAAGGATCTTACTCAATCCATAGGTAGGTATGGTGGACTCTCATGGCAAAACTGGGTTTAAGGGTATTTGGAAGCACAAGTAGTATCTCTACTTGGTGCAAGGAATTTGGCTAGCATGAGGGGGAAAGGCAAGCTCAACATGTTTGGAAGGTCAATGACAATATACTTTAACTGAGATATCGGAAAACATAAACCATTACGTTGTCTTCCTTGTCCAACGTCAGCTCTTTTAGCATGTCATACTTAATGAGTGCTTCACAATCATAAAAGATGTCCAAGATAATATATTTATATGTGAACTCCTCTTTCCTTATCACTTCCTATTAATTGCAACGATGACCAAGGCTACGTTCATCAACTCTAAACAATTTTTATGCCTCATACTTTCTATGTGTGAAGTTATTACTATCCATAAGATCAATATGAACTCTTTTGTTCTTTCTACTTTTTCAAGATCATAGCAACATAGCAAAGCCCTTGACTCAACACTAATCTTTATTATAGATAGCACACGGACTCGATTACAAAAAGAGATCACATAGCAAAACTCAAAACTACTTGATATCAAAACTTCAACTACTAATTGATCAAGATACTACTAAAAGGATCGAACTAAATAAAGCGGTAAAGATAGGAGTGTGATGGTGATACGATACCGGGGCACCTCCCCCAAGCTTGGCAGTTGCCAAGGGGAGTTCTCATACCAATGTGATTATTTCTTCGGAGGTGATGGAGGTGGTGATGATGATGGTGGATAATCACACATCAAGCGTAAAAGCTCCTCCAACATGCGGATAATGCCCTTGAGCCCAGCAATATGATCTTTCAACAAAATATTCTCCTCTGTGAGGTACTTGTTCTGTATGCGGGCTAACTCAATCATCTTGAAAGCTTCAATCTCTGTTGGAGTGAAAAGGTTAGGTAAAGGTTGGGGGATGTCTTCTTCTTTCACCACCGGAGCTTGAGCCTCCATGGCCTTCTTGATCCCTTCATCCTTGTTGATCTCTTCTGGTTCCTCTCTTTTCAACTCTATCTTCAATATCCAAGCATCCTTGTCTTCGTTGTTGGAGGAGGGAGAAGTCATGGTGCTCTAAATCTGCAACAGAAACAGCTCGAAACAAAAACAGAGAATATTTGCGTGATACGGTGGTCAAAACCTTCGGGGGTATATATAATGAATTTTTACCGACCAAAATACGTAACATACAAGAAAACGGAGTCCGGGAGGCACACGAGGTGCCCACGAGGCAGGGGGGCGCGCCCTACAGTGGGGGGGGGGGCACCCTCCTCTCTCGTGGGAGCCTCGTGTCCCTTTCGGACTACTTCTTTCTTCCTAAAATCCTTAAATAATCCAAAACTGATAAAATTTCCATTAGAGTTGTTTTGGAGTTGGTTTACTTATCGTACCACATACCTATGCCTTTTCGGAGTCTGGAACGTTCTGGAAAGTGTCTCTTATGTATTCCTCAGGGGTTATGGTTTCAATAATATTAGTTTCAACATTGATAGGATTACCTGAAATATAATGTTTAATTCTTTGACCATTTACCACCCCCGGGTTTGTGCCTTTGAAGTTGTTGATTTTTATAGCACCAGAACGATAGATCTCCTCGATTACGTAGGGACCTTCCCATTTTGAGAGAAGCTTTCCTACAAAAAATCTTAAACGAGAGTTGAACAATAACACATAATCTCCTACGTTAAACTCACGCTTCTGTATCCTCTTATCATGCCACCGTTTGACTTTTTCTTTGAAAAGCTTAGCATTCTCATATGCTTGGGTTCTCCATTCATCAAGTGAGCTAATATCAAATAACCTTTTCTCACCGGCAAGTTTGAAGTCATAATTGAGCTCTTTAATAGCCCAATATGCTTTATGTTCAAGTTCAAGAGGTAACTGACATGCTTTTCCATAAACCATCTTATATGGAGACATACCCATAGGATTTTTGTATGCAGTTCTATAGGCCCATAATGCATCATCAAGTTTTTTGGACCAATTATTTCTAGATCTATTCACAATCTTTTGCAAAATTAATTTGAGCTCTCTATTGCTCAACTCTACTTGACCACTAGACTGCGGGTGATAAGGAGATGCGATTCTATGATTGACATCATACTTAGCAAGCATCTTACGGAAAGCACCATGAATAATGTGTGAACCACCATCAGTCATAAGATATCTAGGGACTCCAAACCTCGGAAAAATAACTTCTTTAAGCATTTTAATAGAGGTGTTATGATGAGCACTACTAGTTGGAATAGCTTCTACCCACTTAGTAACGTAATCAACAGCAACTAAAATATGTGTACAACCATTGGAGGCAGGAAAAGGTCCCATATAGTCAAAGCCCCATACATCAAACGGTTCAATAACAAGAGAATAATTCATACGCATTTCTTGACGTCTACTAATGTTACCTATTCTTTGACATTCATCACAAGATAAGACAAACTTACGAGCATCTTTGAAAAGAGTAGGCCAATAAAAACCAGATTATAGTACCTTGTGTGCAGTTCTGTCTCCAGCGTGGTGTCCTCCATAGGATTCGGAGTGACACTTGCGTAGGATTTGTTCCTGTTCATGCTCAGGCACACAACATCTAATAATACCATCTACTCCTTCTTTATAAAGGTGTGGATCATCCCAAAAGTAATGTCTTAAATCATAAAAGAACATTTTCTTTTGCTGGTATGTGAAACTAGGAGGTATATATTTAGCAACAATGTAATTAGCATAATCAACATACCAAGGAGCAGTACGAGAAGCATTGACAACCGCTAATTGTTCATCAGGAAAACTTCATTAATAGGCAGTGGGTCATCAAGAACATTTTCTAGCCTTGACAAGTTGTCTGGAACGGGGTTCTCAGCTCCCTTTCTATCAATAATATGCAAGTCAAATTCTTGGAGCAAGAGAACCCATCTAATGAGTCTAGGCTTAGCATCTTTCTTTTCCATAAGATATTTAATAGCAGCATGATCGGTGTGAATAGTAACTTTGGAATCAACAATATAAGGTCTAAAGTTATCACATGCAAACACAACTGCTAAGAATTCTTTTTCAGTGATGGCATAATTTCTCTGGGTAGTATCAAGAGTCTTGCTAGCATAATGAATAACATTCAATTTCTTATCGACTTTTTGCCCTAAAACAGCCCCTACAGCATAATCACTAGCATCACACATAATTTCAAAAGGTAAATTCCAATCAGGTGGCTGAACAATAGGTGCAGTGATCAAAGCCTTCTTAAGTGTTTCAAATGCTTCTACACAATCATCATCAAAGACAAAAGGAATATCTTTTTGCAATAAATTAGTTATAGGCCTAGAGATTTTAGAAAAGTCCTTAATGAACCTCCTATAAAAACCGGCATGACCAAGGAAACTTCTTATACCTTTTATGTCCTTGGGACATGGCATATTTTCAATAGCATCAACTTTGGCTTTATCAACCTCAATACCTCTCTTGGAGATCTTGTGCCCCAAGACAATGCCTTCATTAACCATAAACTGACACTTTTCCCAATTCAGGACGAGACTAGTGTCTTCACATCTCTGCAAAACTCGATCAAGGTTTCTCAAACAATCATCAAAAGAGGATCCATAGACGGAGAAGTCATCCATGAATACCTCACAAATCTTTTCACAAAAATCAGAAAATATAGCCATCATGCATCTTTGAAAGGTAGTAGGTGCATTACATAAACAAAAAGGCATACATCTATAAGCAAAGGTACCAAAAGGGCAAGTAAAAGTAGTTTTAGATTGATCCCCCGCTGAAACAAGTATCCGAGAGAAGCCAGAATAACCATCTAGAAAGCAAAAATGTGTGTGTTTGGATAGCCTTTCTAGCATTTGATCAATAAAAGGTAAAGGGTAATGATCTTTCTTAGTGGCTTTATTTAACTTACGAAAATCAATTACCATCCTATAACCTGTAATAATTCTTTGCGGGATCAATTCATATTTATCATTAGGAACAACGGTAACACGTCCCTTTTTGGGGACACAATGGACAGGGCTTACCCATTCACTATCAGCAACGGGATAAATAATACCTGCCTCAAGGAGTTTTAGTATCTCCTTTCTTACCACTTCCTTCATTTTGGGATTTAATCGTCTTTGAGGATCTCTAACTGGTTTGGCATCTTTCTCCACTGAGATTTTGTGTTGACATAATGTGGGATTAATGCCCTTAAGATCATCCAGAGTATATCCAATAGCAGCTCGATGTTTCTTCAGAGTTTTCAATAATCTTTCTTCTTCTTTCTCTGAAAGGTTAGCACTCATAATAATAGGATATATTTCTTTTTCATCAAGATAAGCATACTTAAGATTATCAGGTAATGGTTTGAGTTCAAACACGGGATCACCCTTGGGTGGAGGGGGATCCCCAAGAATTTCAACGGGAAGATTATGTTTCAGCATAGGTTCTTGTTTAAGGAACACTTCATCTATTTCTTCCCTTTCCTTCATAAACATATCATTTTCATGGTCTAGCAAATATTGTTCTAACGGATCAGTTGGAGGAACAGCAATGGAAGCAAGACCAATAATTTCATCCTTACTAGATGGTTCCTCTTCACGGTGTTGTCTATGAAATTTAGAAAAGTTGAAATCATGAGACATATCACCTAGACCAATAGTAACTACATCCTTTTCGCAATCTATCCTAGCATTAACGGTGTTCAAGAAGGGTCTACCAAATATAATGGGACAAAAGCTATGTTGTGGGGATCCAAGAACAAGAAAATCAGCAGGATATTTAGTTTTCCCACACAAGACTTCAACATCTCTAACAATTCCCATTGGTGAAATAGTATCTCTATTGGCAAGTTTAATTGTGACATCAATATCTTCTAACTCAGCAGGTGCAATATCGTGCTTAATTTCGTTGTATAAGTCAATAGGTATTGCACTAGCACTAGCACCCATATCACATAAGCCATGATAACAATGATCTCCTATTTTAACAGAAATAACAGGCATGCCTACCACAGGTCTATGTTTATCTTTAGCACAAGGTTTGGCAATTCTAGCAGTTTCATCACAGAAATAAATAACATGCCCATCAATATTATCAGACAAGAGATCTTTAACAATAGCAACATTAGGTTCAACTTTGATTTGCTCAGGAGGTGTATAAGTTCTAACATTGCTCTTATGAACAATAGTCGAAGCTTTAGCATGATCTTTTATCCTAACAGGAAAATGAAGTTTTTCAACATAAGCAGTAGGAATAATAGGATCACTATAAGTAATAGTCTTCTCTTCAACTGTAATAGGTGCAACTACTTTCACTTCAGCGGGAGGATTATATTTAAACCACTTCTCTTTAGGGAGATCAACGTGAGTAGCAAAAGTTTAACAAAAAGTAGCTACTATGTCAGAGTCAAGTCCATACTTAGAGCTAAATCCACGGAAAGCATCGGTATCCATAAAAGATTTAACACATTCAAACTTAGGTGTCATACCTGACTCCTTACCATCGTTGGAACCCCAATCTTCAGAGTTGCGTTTAATTCTTTCCAATAAGTCCCATTTGAAATCAATATTCTTCAGCATATAGGAACCAGCACAAGAAGTATCAAGCAGGTCGTGATTATCAAGAGAAAGCCGAGCATAAAAATTCTAAATAATCATTTCCCGAGAGAGCTCATGATTGGGGCATGAATACAACATTGACTTAAGCCTCCCCCAAGCTTGAGCGATGCTTTCTCCTTCGCGAGGCCAGAAATTATGTATGTAATTACGATCACGATGAACAAGATGCATAGGATAGAACTTCTGGTGAAATTCCAACTTCAATCGCTTATAATTCCAATATCTCGTATCATCACATAGCCTATACCATGTTATTGCATCTCCCTTCAAAGATAAAGGGAAGACCTTCCTTTTGACAACATCATCAGGAATACCTGCAAGTTTAAATAATCCACAAACTTCATCCACAAAGATGAGGTGTAAGTCGGGATGCAATGTTCCGTCTCCTGCAAAAGGATTAGCTAGCAGTTTCTCTATCATACCCGAAGGAATCTCAAAGTGAATATTTTCATAAGGTTCAGTAGGTTGAGGAGCATCTCTTTGCTCTTCTGGTTAGGGTGAAGATACCCCAAACAAGCCCCTCAAAGGATTAGTTTCCATAGTAACAAGGAACAAAAAATTTCAGCACACTATATAAATGTTTCCTTACCAAGTTCCACTCACCAAGAGCGCTACGCTCCCCGGCAATGGTGCCAGAAAAGAGTCTTGATGACCCACAAGTATAGGGGATCTATCATAGTCCTTTCGATAAGTAAGAGTGTCGAACCCAACGAGGAGCAGAAGGAAATGATAATCGGTTTTCAGTAAGGTTTTCTCTGCAAGCACTAAAATAGTAGGTGATAGATAGTTTTGTGATAAGATAAATAGTAACAAGCAAAAAGTAAATAAAGTAAATAAAGTGCAGCAAGGTGGCCCAATCCTTTATGTAGCAAAGGATAATCCTGGAAAAATTCTAATAATGAAGAAGGAGTTCCCGAGGACACATAGGGAATTATCGTCAAGATAGTTTTCATCATGTTCATAAGATTCACGTTCGGTACTTTGATAATTTGATATGTGGGTGGGCCGGCACTTAGGTACTGCCCTAAAATGGACAAGAATCCCACTTATGATTAACCCCTATTGCAAGCATCTGCAACTACAAAAAGGAGTATTAAGGTAAACCTAACCACATCATTAAACATATGGGTCCATATCAACCCCTAACGAAGCAACGCATAAACTAGGGTTTAAGCTTCTGTCACTCTAGCAACCCATCATCTACTTATTACTTCCCTATGCCTTCCTCTAGGCCCAAATAATGGTGAAGTGTCATGTAGTCGACGTTCACATAACACCACTAGAGGAGAGACAACATACATCTCATCAAAATATCGAACGAATACCAAATTCACATGACTACTAATAGCAAGACTTCACCCATGTCCTCAGGAACAAACATAACTACTCCCAAAGCATATTCATGTTCATAATCAGAGGGGTAATAATATGCATAAAGGATCTGAACATATGATCTTCCACCAAGTAAACCAAATAGCATCAACTACAAGGAGTAATCAACACTACTAGCAACCCACAGGTACCAATTTGTGGTTTTGATACAAGATTGGATACAAGAGATGCACTAGGGTTTTGAGATGAGATGGTGCTGGTGAAGATGTTGATGGAGATTGACCCCCTCCCGATGAGAGGATCGTTGGTGATGACGTTGGTGATGATTTCCCCCTCGCGGAGGGAAGTGTCCCCGGCAGAACAGCTCCGCCAGAGACCTAGATTGATTCCGCCAAGGTTCCGCCTCGTGGCGGAGGAGTTTCATCCCGTAAGCTTGCCCATGATTTTTTCCAGGTGAAAACCCTTCATATAGCAGAAGGTGGACGTCGGAGGCCCACCAGGGAGCCCAGCAGATAGGGGGGCACGCCCTACAGGGGGGCGCCCCCTGTCTCCTGGACAGGGTGTGGGCACCCTGGCCTATTTCTTTAGTCCAAAAATTCTTATTCAATCTGAAAAGTTGTTTTGTGGAGTCTCAGGTCTTTTGGAGTTGTGCAGAATAGGTTTCCAATGTTTGCTCCTTTTCCATCCAGAATTCCAGCTGCCGGCATCCCCCCTCTTCATGGTAAACCTTGTAAAATAAGGGAGAATAGCCATAAGTATTGAGATATAATGTGTAATAACAACCCATAATGCAATAAATATTGACATTAAAGCATGATGCAAAATGGACGTATCACGGATGCTTGCTAGAGTTCCAATCATAAGTGCATTTGATCCAAGAAGATAAAGTATGTTAGCTTATGCATCTCCCTCAAATAGAATTGTAATAGTGATTATCGGTCTAGTAACGTAGTCAATTGCTTAGGGACAATTTCACAACTCCTACCACCAGTTTTCCACACTCGCTATATTTTCTTTATTGCATCTTTATCTAAACAGCCCCTACTTTTTATTTACGCATTCTTTATATTCTTGCAAACCTATCCAACAACTCCTACAAAGTACTTTTAGTTTCATACTTGTTATAGGTAAAGCAAACAGTAAGCGTGCGTAGAGTCGTATCAGTGGCAGATAGGACTTGAGAGAATATTTGTTCTACCTTTAGCTCCTCATTGGATTCGACACTCTTACTTATCGAAAGAGGCTACAATTATTCCGTATACTTGCGGGTTATCAGTAAGCAGCGGAATCTAAACTACACTAGGCAAGCATTAATCATGCATACAATACAGTGGAAGCACGAAGACTAACTGCAGCTAGGTCGACATGATCAGGATGGAAGATAGTATGAAGCCAAATAGATATAAGTCTTCACACAGTGAAGTCACATGAATTAGGCAGGCAAGCAATGATTTCACGAAGACAAACTGTCGTGGAATTGTCACGGCAGATGTCCTCGTGAAAGGACTTAGTCGTGGAGCCATCGCAACTAGGAAGCTTAAATAGGTTAAAACGGGACAAAGGACACGGGAGTTTATACTGGTTTGGCCCCTTGCGGTGAAGGTAATGGCTTAATCCAGTTTGAGGTGGGATTGCTTATGTCTCGATTTCTAGGGTGCGAATCCTCTTGACCTAGCTCTCGATTTGATGTTATTTGTCCTAAACCGCCACCGGGTCGTCCCTTTATATACAGAGGTCGATGCCCAGCGGCTCTCAGAGTCCCGGCCGGCTCATAAACAGTGTTCGGCTTGGCCTCTGTCTATTCCTGCCTTACAACACAAGTCATACACACATATGGCGGTTTATCTCTACGGGCTTTAAGTGGCCTTTGGGCCTTGGGCCCTTTAACTAAACCGCCATCTTCCAGTACCGTCTTGGGCTTTGTGAATCGCCATAGGTATAACCCGGCCCCTTATGGGCGGGTCATACCTATTAGTTATATCCCCAACATTAGGCCCCAGATTGATTTGAACTGGTTCATGTTAATCTTCAACACTTTAGAAAAAATCTTCTTCTCTTCATTGTGCGAGAATTTATAACCCGCCATGACGCCATCTTCTGAATTTTCGATAACCCGCCATGACGTCATCTGCCATTAATACACGCTTTATCCAATATATCTCAATGGATCCTTATTTTTAATGGCCATCCCGAGAATTGAGGCATCCTCGCAGCTGGATAACCATATTTTCAGCCTCCTCGTTTTCGTGCCCACTTATCAGTCTTTCCTTATAAATAGCCACGACCTAGTCTTTCCTCATTCTCCCCCTTTCCAGCGTCTTCTTCCTCTCGAAAACCTTCTGCCGCTCGAGCTCCGCCGCCACCGTAGAGCACCTCATCCTCCTCAACCTCGGCCGCTGCATCAACCTGAGTTGGACTAGAGTACGTCGGCGCCCCGCCGCAGTTGAATCTGCACCTGTAAATGCTTCTTCTTCCGCGCGGTAGATGGCATTAGGGTTCCTGACTTTTCATCGTGCTCTTCATGGTTTCTCCATAGCTCCTCTACCATAGCCTTTTTTGATCCAAAAGCAATGTAGAACTTATGCGGTGGTTGTTTTGCCTCCACTTTTGATACCAGCAGATCCCCTTTCTCTGGAAAGAGATCTCATTAGAACTTACGAACTCATCTGTACCGATTTTTTAGGTCTAAATTAATTTCCTTTTCCTGAGCATCCATTGATCCAAAATAATAGCTGCAGTGTGATGCCCGGGTAATTAAGCTATAGTAACACTCTACTAATGGTGCCACGTCACCTCGATTTCTATTGCTAATCTCGCTTAGTTCAAAACCGATTCAAATTCAAATTCAAATTCAAGATCAAGCAAACAATAAAAGTTTTTAAATATTAAAACTAAAATGTTCGGAGTGAGCCAAATAAATCCTAAGTATTAATGGTGGAGAAACCAACAATTCTTAAAAGTATTTGAATGCGCTAAAATAAATAAAACAGCGACTGGAACAATAATTTAAATGCTTTTTAATTAATAAAGAATACAAGGTACTTTACTTTTGTCCCAACCTTTTTGTGAGAACAGTTGATTTTACAAATCTAATTTAGGAGTGGGTTTCACTTTTTGTAAAACTAGAAACTATTAATTAAGTAAAAGAAAACAGAAACAAGAAAATAAATAAAAAAAAGGAAATACAAAACAAAAATAAAATAAAATAAAACAGAAGCCCCCCGCCCCACTGGGCCTTAGCCCAGAAGGCCTAGCCGGCCGGGCAGCGCCTCGGGGTTGTTCCCCCTTTCACTGCTGTAGCGACCGAGCGCCCAAGCGCTCCCGCCGGACCACCTCGCCGGCGGCACCGAAGAGGATAAGGGCAAAGCCACGGGCTCCCCTCGTCTCCCCACCCCACTTGCCCCCTCGCCCTCCCCCGAAACCCTAGAGCACCCACAATCCCCCTCTCGTCCCCTTCCTCGCCTCTGTTCGAGATGCCCGAGCGCCCCCGTCACCGTCGATCGCCGTAGCCGTGGCCACCGTCGTCAGTTCGTCGCCCCGGCAAGTCCTATAGCTCCGTCGTGGTCCTCTACTTCCACTACACCGCTGGATCGAACCCGGAGCCCCTCGCGTCGCTGCACTCTTCTTCTTCTTCGGCTCGACCACCGCATTGTCCTCGTCCTTGATCTATGCCACCGGTCCTCCCCGAGCCCTCTGCCCAGACCCACGCTCCCCCGGCGAGCCTCTGCGCCGGATGCGCCCTCCCCTGCCTCCTCTGATCGTCTGTAGCGCCCGTTCCACGCTCACCCGAGTGCGCTGCCACCTGGCCTCGTCGCCGGCGTGGCCATGGTGACCATTTGGTCCCATGCGTGCCAACGTTCCGCTTCTCGCGTCGAGTAGGCACCGTAGGCACCTCGTGCAACTCGCTTTGCGCCCCGTTACCATACCTCGCCCGAAGAGCCTCGCCGCCGATGAGCTCGATCGCTCAACTCCAGCCACCGCAGCCTCCGCCACCATCACAGATCCACCTCTAGGCGCGCCCAAGGGGGGAGTCCTACTCCCGGTGGGAGTAGGATTCCCCCTTCCCAAGTTGGAGTAGGAGAGGGAAGGGAAGGAGGAGTAGGAGAGAAGAAAAGGGGGGCCGCACCCCCAAACCTATTCCTATTTGGCCTCCTGCCCAAAGGGGGGCGCACCAGCCCCTTGTGGGCTGGTGTGCTTCCTTCTTATGGCCCATAAGGCCTATAACTTCTCCCCGGCGAATTCCCGTAACTCTCCGGTACTCCGATAAATACTCGAATCACTCAGAACCTTTTCGATGTCCGAATATAGTCGTCCAATATATCGATCTTTACGTCTCGACCATTTTGAGACTCCCCGTCATGTCCCCGATCTCATCCGGGACTCCGAACTACCTTCGGTACATCAAAACACATAAACTCATAATAAAACCATCATCAAACTTTAAGCGTGCAGACCCTACGGGTCCGAGAACTATGTAGACATGACCGAGACACATCTCCGGTCAATAACCAATAGAGAAACCTAGATGCTCATATTGGCTCCTACATATTCTATGAAGATCTTTATCGGTCAAACCAGATAACAACATACGTTGTTCCCTTTATCATCGGTATGTTACTTGCCCGAGATTCGATCGTCGGTATCTCAATACCTAGTTCAATCTCGTTACCGGCAAGTCTCTTTACTCGTTCCGTAATGCATCATCCCGCAACTAACTCATTAGTCACATTGCTTGCAATGCTTATAGTGATGTGCATTACCGAGAGGGCCCAGAGATACCTCTCCGACAATCGGAGTGACAAATCCTAATCCCGAAATACGCCAACTCAACAAGTACCTTCAGAGACACCTATAAAGCACCTTTGTAATCACCCAGTTACGTTGTGACGTTTGGTAGCACACAAAGTGTTCCACCGGTAAATGGGAGTTGCATAATCTCATAGTCATAGGAACATGTATAAGTCATGAAGAAAGCAATAGCAACATACTAAACGATCAAGTGCTAAGCTAACAGAACGGGTCAAGTCAATCACATCATTCTCCTAATGATGTGATCCCGTTAATCAAATTACAACTCATGTCTATGGTTAGGAAACTTAACCATCTTTGATTAATGAGCTAGTCAAGTAGAGGCATACTAGTGACACTATGTTTGTCTATGTATTCACACATGTATTATGTTTCCGGTTATTACAATTCTAGCATGAATAATAAACATTTATCATGAAATAGGGAAATAAATAATAATTTTATTATTGCCTCTAGAGCATATTTCCTTCACTTCTCTGGGTTAGCCTTAATGCATCTGTTAGAAACCAGAAAACCCAAAAGTTTGCCTGCCAGCACACCAAAAACGCACTTGGCCAGGTTAAGCATCATCTTGTAGACCCAGAGATTATCAAAGGTTTCCTTCAAATCGTCTATGAAGGTATCCTTCTCTCTGGACTTCAACACAATGTCGTCCACATAAGCATGAACATTGCGCCCAATCTGAGTGTGAAGATAGTTCTACACACATTGCTAATAAGTCGCCTGGGCACTCTTAAGCCCAAAAGGCATAGACACATAGAAGAAGGCTCCAAATGGAGTAATAAAAGTCGTCTTCTCCTGGTCCTTAATTGCCATCTTGATCTGATGATAACTAGAATAAGCATTGAAAAAGCTCAAACGCCCACAACCCGCCATAGCATCAATGATTTGATCAATACGAGGGAGAGCAAAAGGATAAGCTGGACAAGCCTTGTTTAAGTCCGTGTAATCCACACACATATGCCAGGTGCCGTTCTTCTTAAGCACTAGCACCGGGTAGGCAACCACTCTGGATGAAAAACTTCAACAATGAAGCCGACCGCTAAGAGTCGGGCCACTTCCTCACCAATGGCCTTACGCCTCTCCTCATTGAACCGCCGAAGAAACTGCTTGACCGGCTTAAATTTTGGATCAGTATTGAGAGTGTGCTCAGCGAGTTCTCTCGGTACACCCGGCATGTCAGAAGGTTTCCATGCAAAGATGTCTCGGTTCTCATGGATGAACTCGATGAGTGCACCTTCCTATTTGGGATCCAGGTTCGCACTGATACTGAACTGCTTAGATGAGTCGCCAGGAACAAAATCAACCAGCTTGGTGTCATCGCCCGATTTAAACTTCATCACCAGCTCATGCTCTGTGGTTGGCTTCTTCAAAGACGTCATGTCCGCTGGGTCAACATTGTCTTTGTAAAACTTCAACTCCTATGTTGCATAGACAGACTCAGCGTAAGCAGCATCGCCTTCCTCACATTCTAGGGCTATCTTCTGACTCCCATGCACTGTGATGGTTCCCTTATGACCCGACATCTTGAGCTGCAGATAGACATAACACGGCCGCGCCATGAACTTTGCATAAGCAGGTCGTCCAAACAGAGCGTGATATGTGCTTTGGATTTTGACCACCTCAAAAGTTAACTTCTCAGACCTGGAATCATGTTCATCTCCAAAGGCTACTTCCAGCTCAATCTTACCCACTGGGTACGCCGACTTACCAGGCACCACTCCATGGAAAACAGTGTTGGACGTCTTAAGATTTTTATCAGTTAACCCCATGCGACGGAAAGTCTCATAATAAAGGATGTTGATGCTGCTGCCTCCATCCATGAGCACTTTAGTGAATTTATATCCACCAACCTGAGGTGCCATCACCAAGGCAAAGTGACCCGGATTGTCAACCCGGGGAGGGTGATCCTTCCTACTCCACAGAATGGGCTGCTCAGACCATCTCAAGTAACGAGGAACTGCCGGCTCAACAGCCTTCACAGTCCTCTTATGAAGTTTCTGGTCCCGTTTGCACAAGCTGGTGGTGAACACATGATATTGTCCACTATTCAGCTACTTTGGATTACTCTGATATCCAGACTGCTGCTGCTGACCTCCCTGGCCAGATTGCTGATTATAACCGCCCTGATTACCTTGAGGGCCTTGAAAGTTGGAATTAGAACCGCCACCCAGACCATGAAAACCGTCGTCGTCTGAGCCGCCGCCCAGTCCATGATTGCCATCAAACATGTTAGAATTCTTGAAAGCCTTCATGATCGTACAATCCTTCCACATGTGAGTGGCCGGTTTCTGCTGAGTACCATGCCTTGGACAGGGCTCAGTTAGCAACTGCTCAAGAGTGGGACCTGACCCACCAGACCGAGGAGGTGGCGTCCCCTTACGTTGTTGACTGTTGCCCTGTGCATTGGAGTTAGCCACAAACTCCGAGCTACCATCAGCCTTACGTTTATTATTGCCTCCTTGATTTGCCGGGTTATGTTGAGGACCCTTGGTGTTGCCGCTCTTTTTTCTCTTCCCTGCCTTCTCTTTGTCAGACTCGGGATCCTTGGTACTATCAGAGTCGACATATTTGACTAGAGCCGCCATCAGTTGGCCCATGTCATTACAATCGCACTTGAGCCGCCCCAGCTTCTGTTTCAGAGGCTCAAAACGGCAATTTTTCTCCAACACTAAGACTGCAGAGCCGGCATCCATCTTATCAGATGAATGTATTATGGCCTTGACCCGGCGCACCCAATGGGTCGTGGATTCACCCTCCTCTTGCTTGCAATTAGTTAAGTCCAGTATTGACATGGATTGCTTGCAAGTATCCTTAAAGTTCTAAATAAACCAGGCCTTTAACTCTGCCCATGATCCAATGGAATTAGGTGGTAGCCCCTTCAACCAAGTGCGAGCCGTTCCATCCAGCATCATGGTGAAGTACTTGGCCATTGTAGCATCACTGACTTACAACAGTTCCATGGCCATCTCGTAACTTTCGATCCATGTCCCAGGTTGTAAGTTGGCCGTGTAATTAGGCACCTTTCGAGGTCCCTTGAAATCCTTGGGCAAACGCTCATTACTTAGAGCCGGTACCACACAAGGTACGCCCCCAGTCCTAGTGGCCACGCCTGCCTCAATTGAAGTCATCGGATAAACCGGCAAAGACAGGTAAGCCGCCCGCTGAGCCACCTGCTCAGCCGCTTGCTGAGCCTGCTCAGCCTCTTGATGTATCCTATCCTGATTAGCCAAGTTAGGAACTCCATCACGCACCGGGTCATACCCGCACGACTGGTCACGGCGCCGGGCTTTGCTTGAAACGACTGTTGAATCCATGTGCCTGCTATAGCTCGGGCTCCGGCTTGGCGAGGGGTCGAATGAATCCTATCTCGACTATAAGAGTATGCCTCCTACTGCACCAAAGCTGTCTGAAGAAGTTCTCTGACCCTTCGTGTTTCAACCGCCGTCGGAGAGTCGCCATCCACCGGGAGAGCCGCCAATCGTGTCGCTGCAGCGATCAAGTTCTTCAAAGGGTTAGAATAGTGACCCGGTGGCATTGGCACATAGTGAGGTGGAGCAGTATTCAGACGAGGGGGTTCCATCACACGTGGCTAAACCGGGGTCCCAGCTCCGGGCGTTGCAACCCGGTTTACCTCCGACGGGTTACTTGGGCCTGTGCCGGGTGTGCGGAAGATGTTTCTAGGATCATAAATCGGAGGCAGACGGTATAGAGCCTTCTGGTGCCTAGTCCTCATGATCTCATTTGACGCGTTCAGATCCATCATACGCTGGAGAGTCTCTGATTGAATCTGCTGAGCTCGAGCATCCAAAGCCGCCCGCTCTGCGGCCATCCTGACATCTTTTGCTGCCAGGTTTTCCTTGGCTTGCGCTACCTCCTCACGTAACTGTGCCACTTCCGCATCGTGTTGAGCTTGATCCACCGGGTTGACCACGACGGTTAACAAAGTTGTCATCTTATCCATTAAGGCCATCAGAACTTGAGCCGGCGGGTGCGCAGGGCCTCCTGCCTCGGCTGCCGTCACCGCTGCTGACCCGGAAGTCATTGCTGTCGCAGCAGTGGAGTTTTGCCCGGGTTGCGTGCCAGCCATGAAGATCCCAACTCTGCTTGGCGGCTCAAAGGGGTCCGGAATACTGCTGCCATCGGAACAACCCCCAATCCCGCCATCTTGCAATTGATACAACGAATCCATCTCACCCGTGGACGATCCACCATCAGAGTAGATGGCCGTCTCACCGCCGGACACAGATCCTTCAGATAATTCCCCTCCATGGATGCATCCCACGAAGGCACACTTTATGGCGGGCTAAGCTCGGGTGGGTCTCGCACGCTGAGCCGTCTCGATGTTGTTGGTGCAGATGTCCGGCTCGCCGATCTTGCCGATGAAGACGTGGATTCCGCCGAAGGGGACCCAGTACCCGTACTCAATTGAGCCGGCATCGGGGCCCCAACCTGCGTTGTCG
Source organism: Triticum timopheevii (assembly GCA_963921465.1). Taxonomy (NCBI): domain Eukaryota; kingdom Viridiplantae; phylum Streptophyta; class Magnoliopsida; order Poales; family Poaceae; genus Triticum; species Triticum timopheevii. The sequence goes on from OY997268.1 coordinate 216,178,325, forward strand.
ATGTAGAGCTTGCCGCGACGACTCTTGGTCATCCGGCCCACTGCGTATCCCTTGAGCCCTTCGAAGCTACCCTTCAAGAACTCAAATCCACCGTGCGCTGGCCCCACGGTGGACGCCAACTGTCGTGGAATTGTCACGACAGATGTCCTCGTGAAAGGACTTAGTCGTGGAGCCATCGCAACTAGGAAGCTTAAAGGGGTTATAACGGGACAAAGGACACGAGAGTTTATACTGGTTTGGCCCCTTGCGGTGAAGGTAATGGCTTAATCCAGTTTGAGGTGGGATTGCTTATGTCTCGATTACTAGGGAGCGAATCCGCTTGACCTAGCTCTCGATTTGATGTTACTTGTCCTAAACCGCTGCCGGGTCGTCCCTTTATATACAGAGGTCGACACCCAGCGGCTCTCAGAGTCCCGGCCGGCTCATATACAGTGTCTGGCCCGGTCTCTTTCTATTCCTGCCTTACAACACAAGTCATACACACATATGGCGGTTTATCTCTACGAGCTTTAAGTCGCCTTTGGGCCTTGGGCCCTTTAACTGAACAGCCATCTTCCATTACCATCTTGGGCTTTATGAATCGCCATAGGTATAACCCGGCCCCTCTTGGGCGGGTCATACCTAATAGTTATATCCCCAACACAAACTGAAGAGTAATGAGAGTAGGGGATAGAACCAGTTGCTTGGTGAAGACAAGGATTTGGTAGACCAGTTCCAGTTGTTGTGTCAACTGCATGTTTGGTTAGGGAGGCTGAGATTAAACTCAAAAGACCGAGTCTTCACCTTATTCCCCTTGAGCTAAGGACACCCAGTCCTCGCCCAATTACTCTGGTAAGTCTTCAAGGTAGACTTCCAAACCTTCACAGACTTCATTCACCGGCAATCCACAATGACTCTTGGATGCTCAGAACGCGACGCCTAACCGGCTGGAGGATTCACAGTCCTCAAGTGTAAGAAGTCTTCACATCACGCAGACAAAAAGACTTCAGTGATGCCTAACACTCTTTGGCTCTGGGTGTTTTGGGCTTAGTCCTCGCAAGGATCTCTCTCTCAAATGCTTCGGAGGTGGGTTGCTCTCAAACAACAAAAGCCGTGTACTAAATATGAGCAGCCACCAATTTATGGTGTAGGGGTAGGGTATTTATTGCCAAGTGGCAACCCGACCTGATATGTCTGAAATGACCGTGGGTCACTAAGGGACCGACACGTGTCCAACGGTTGGATTTCAAACACACACGGCAGCTTGGCTTGGGCTACAAGAAAAGCTGACTCATCCAACTCTAGATAAGGTTTTCTCTCATTGTCTTCACTCGAAGACATAGGATTTGGTTTAGCATCACATCAGTCACTCTGACTTTGTTCACTTGGACCCCACTTAACAGTACGGTGGATCCTTTGACTCAATAAAGTAGAAAGGAAACTACGAAATAGCTACGTCTTTGCACTCCACAGTCTTCAAGTGAATATCTTCACACTTCATAATCTTCATCGTAAATGTCTTCATGAACCACCATTGTCTTCAATGTCTTCACACATTTTTAGGGGTCATCTCTGGTAGGTAAAGCGAATCAATGAGGGACTACTACCTGTGGTATCCTGCAATTCTCACAAACACATTAGTCCCTCAACCACGTTTGTCGTCAATACTCCAAAACCAACTAGGGGTGGCACTAGATGCACTTACAATCTCCCCCTTTTTGGTGATTGATGACAAACTGGTTGAAGTTTTCAACAGGGATAAAAGTATGTCAAAGTTTAGTTTTGTGAGCATTGTCTTCATAGATCAAAAGAGGGTCCCCCTAAAGATGTGCATATAAGTAGTTTGCTTTTGAATGCAGATGCACATGGCAGGTTTTGCTTTGTGGAGGCCATCTTCAATGTATGAAGACAATTCATCATGCATATATGAAAGTATTGAAGATAATGATATGCATAATAAAAAATGGACGTCTGCAGAATGACTTCATGCAGAATTTATCATCGCATCACAATGTAGCAGCAAAAGTAGCAGACAACCATCAAGTTTAAGTGTTACAACTCAAAAGCCAAATAGTTTCAAAATGAGAGTTGTAAGCACTTAGCCAAAATTAAGGCAACCACCTCATATGGACCCGCTTGAAGAGTACCAACCACATATGCTTCTCCCCCTTTTGTCAGTAAGGATCAAAAAGGTTTGAAGACATAGAGTTTCTACGCGTTCCCAGGTGGAGACGAAGTTGGAGCAGCATAGTCGACATTGAAGTTAGGTGGTGCAGAAGGCCTGGGGCGACATCTTGATGCCGTGAAGCTAATGTTGGCGAAGTGGCGTCGTCTTCTTCATCCACGACTCTCGCAACAACAGTTGCAGCCGGAGATGAGTATTTAGAATCTTCAATTGCAAGTGTTGGACGCCAACTTGCAGATTGCAGTGGCCTGGAGTTAAACTTGAATTTCTCAATGAAGCCATCTTCGCAAAGATCATCTTCAGAGCAGAGCAAGTTAAGGCTCTTCCAGGACCGCCGACATGCTTCATGAGCAACGAAAGAGTTCTTGGTGGCCAGATTGCGAATGTGATTGACGTCCACTAGAAGACTCTGCATTTGGCGTTTCAGCCATTCATGATGCTTATCCTGCTTCTGAGGCAAAGATACCATAAGCTCACTGTCATTGAGGACACTCGAACGCTTCCGAGGCCTTTGAGCAATTGTACTGGCAGTGGCTTCAGTATTGGCGCGATGCGGCATACGCAAGTTGCCAGCCAGGGGATAGTCAGGGGTAGCAGAGTTTTGTATGTGAATGGCTTCAATAGGTTGAGTGAAGCTTTGATATTCAGGATTCTGCAGATGGAGTGGCTTCTTTGCTGGATCAGAGTAGATGGCTTCATAGGACATGTCAACTTCAGGCAGGAATATGACATGATTGCGTGCTGAAGGTTGATAGTCAATTGTGGAATGAAGCTTGATTAGGCGCATAATCTAGGGGGCATAGAACTTCAGACCAAATAGATCAATTCCAGAAGCAGCCAGCTGGCGAATGAAGAAATCTTGAGTGTTGAATCTTATGCCATTGACAATATAGAAGACCAATGTCTTCATGGCGCCTTCAAGTATAGCTCCAAAAGAGTTGCCTTTGATCGGCCACAGAGTACGCCTCAGAATGTGATATACTATGCGGGGCAAGTACGCGAGGTCTTTGACAAAGAACTCTTTAGATATTCAGCGTCTTGTGGCAATGGCTTCATCATGCTCAGCATTTGACTCATATTTGGCTCGGGCTTCCGAAAGATGCTTTGCAGTTCATATTGATAGAGCCGACAACCTGGTTCATACAACTCACTAGGAGTGGGCAGGAAAGTAAGCTCAATGATGTCCTAAGCTTTGGCTTCATGATGAACATCTCCTGTCATCCACTCAAGGATCCAAGTCTTCGGATCCCTGTTGTAGCCTCGAATGTGCAAAGTTGCATAGAACTGCAACAGAAGCTCTTTGTTCCAGTGCTCCTTATCAGTCACAAAAGACAGCATCCCAACATCTCTGTAACAATCAAGTGCCTCTTCAAGGCATGGCAGCCCATCAACAACATCACAATCCAGACGCTTATGAGGTAAAATCCGGTCTTGGTTGTATAGGATGTATGAGTAATAGCTTCATTATTGTTGGCTCCAAAACCTGTCAGAGGAGATATTGGGCTTCGTGTATGGGTTCTTGGCACTATCGAAGAATGTGTTGTGCTCTCTAAAGCTGATCACACTAAATGAGTCGTGTGATGTTGCAGCACTAAGAAGCCTTGGCAGTCTTGACTTTGGCTTATAAGTCTGAGGCCTCTGCTCCACGTGATAATAATATTGTGGCCCGGGAGCAGTGGGTGTGTAAGTGCATCTAGTGCCACCCCTAGTTGGTTTTGAAGTATTGAAGACAAACATGGTTGAGGGACTAATGTGTTTGTGAGAATTGCAGGATAATGATACGTCTCCATCGTATCTACTTTTCCAAACACTTTTGCCCTTGTTTTGGATTCTAACTTGCATGATTTGAATGGAACTAACCCAAACTGACGCTGTTTTCAGCAGAACTGCCATGGTATTATTTTTGTGCAAAAATAAAAGTTCTCAGAATGACCTGAAAATCCACGGAGCAACTTTTTGGATTTAATAAAAAATATTGGTGAAAGAATCAGCACCAGGGGGCCGACACCCTGCCCACGAGGGCGGTGGGCGCCCCCCTAGGGCGCGCCCCCTACCTCGTGGCCCCCCTGAAGCTCCACCGACCTCAACTCCAACTCTATATATTCACGTTTAGGGAGAATAAAATCAGAGAGAAGGATTCATCGCGTTTTACGATACACAGCCGCCGCCAAGCCCTAAACTCTCCCGGGAGGGCTGATCTGGAGTCTGTACGGGGCTCCGGAGAGGGGAATCCGTCACCGTCATCATCATCAACCATCCTCCATCACCAATTTCATGATGCTCACCGCCGTGCGTGAGTAATTCCATCGTAGGCTTGCTGGACGGTGATGGGTTGGATGAGATTTACCATGTAATCGAGTTAGTTTTGTTAGGGTTTGATCCCTAGTATCCACTATGTTCTGAGATTGATGTTGCTATGACTTTGCTATACTTAATGCTTGTCATTAGGGCCCAAGTGCCATGATTTCAGATCTGAACCTATTATGTTTTCATGAATATATGTGAGTTCTTGATCCTACCTTGCAAGTCTATAGTCACCTATTATGTGTTACGATCCGACAACCCCGAAGTACAATAATAGGGACCACTCTCGGTGATGACCGTAGTTTGAGGAGCTCATGTATTCACTAAGTGTTAATGCCTTGGTCCTCTACTCTATTAAAATGAGGCCTTAATATCCCTTAGTTTCCAATAGGACCCCGCTTCAACGGGAGGGTAGGACAAAAGATGTCATGCAAGTTCTTTTCCATAAGCATGTATTACTATATTCGGAATACATGCCTACATTACATTGATGAACTGGAGCTAGTTCCGTGTCACCCTATGTTATAACTATTACATGAGGAATCGCATCCGACATAATTATCCATCACTGATCCAATGCCTACGAGCTTTTCACATATTGATCTTTGCTTAGTTACTTTACCGTTGCCGCTATTACAATTACTACAAAACTGCTACTGTTACTTTTGCTACCGTTGCCGTTACTTCCATACTACTTTGCTACTAAATACTTTCTTGCAGATATTAAGTTATCTAGGTGTGGTTGAATTGACAACTCAACTGCTAATACTTGAGAATATTCTTTGGCTCCCCTTGTGTCGAATCAATAAATTTGGGTTGAATACTCTACCCTCAAAAACTGTTGCGATCCCCTATACTTGTGGGTTAATAAGACTATTTTCTGGTTCCCTTGCCGGGGAGCATATATCTATTCTTTGAGCCACTTGGGATTTATATCTGTCGATCACTATGAGGAACTTGAAAGACGAAAGAACTAAGATTTATCCCTCAACTACGAGGGGAGGTAAGGAACTGACATCTAGCTCTGCACTTGATTCTCCTTTTGTTATGAGTAAGCTTGCGACACCTAAACCTGATTCTGCTATTAATTCTGATATGTCGCATGTTATTGATGATGCCACTTCTGCTATGCATGATACTTATGATGAAACTACTTCTATGCTTGATACTACCGTGCCATTAGGTGAATTTCTTGATGAACAACTTGATAGGGCTAGAGAGAATGAAAATATTGATGAAAGTGATGATGAAGGTGATGATGAAGGTTCTCCCCCTAAATATGAATTGCCTGTTGTTCCTAAGGGTTATGTTATGGATGAAGAAACTGCTAGAGATTTTCTTGCTTGCAAAGATAGATCTGATCTTAAGAAGTTATTAGCTAAGTTGAATGAAAAGTCTCTGAATGCTAGAATGAAATATGACCCTGCTTTTGCTACTTCACCTATCTGTGTTATTGATAAGGATTACAATTTCTCTATCGATCCTGAGATAATTACTTTGGTTGAATCTAATCCTTTTTATGGCTATGAATCTAAACTGTTGCAGCACATCTTACTAAGTTGAATGATATAGCCACCCTATTTACTAATGATGAGAAAACTCGCTACTATTATATCCTTAAGATATTTCCGTTCTCATTAAAGGGTGATGCTAAAATATGGTTTAATTCTCTTGATCCTGGTTGTGTGCGTAGTCCCCAAGATATGATTTATTACTTCCTGCTAAATATTTCCCCGCTCATAAGAAACAAGATGCTTTAAGGGAAATATATAATTTTGCGCAAATTGAAGAAGAGAGTCTCCCACAAGCTTGGGGGAGGCTTCTCCGATTACTTAATGCTTTGCCTAATCATCCTCTTAAGAAAAATGAAATACTTGATATCTTTTATAATGGACTAACCGATGCTTCTAGAGACCACGTAGATAGTTGTGTTGGTTGTGTTTTCATGGAAAGAACAGTCGATCAAGCTGAATTGCTATTGAATAATATGTTGACTAATGAAATAATTGGACACTTCCTGAACCAACTCCTAAGCCAACTCTGAAGAAAAGAGGTGTTCTATTTCTCAGTCCTGAAGATATGAAAGAGGCAAAGAAATCTATGAAAGAAAAAGGTTTTAAAGCTGAAGATGTTAAGAATTTACCTCCTGTTGAAGAAATACATGGCCTTAATATACCACCTATTGAAGAAACACATGGTCTTGATAACCCGACACAGGTAGTAAAGGTAAATTCTCTCTATAGATATGATAAAGTTGAAATTCCGTCTACTAAGTTTGCTAGCCAATGCTTGGATGAGTTTGATGACTTTATGGCTAGACAAGAAAACTTCAATGCTTATGTTGGTAGACAATTGAAAAGTAATGTGATTATATGTCTAGAGTTAAGAATGAACTTAAACTCATTAGTAAACATGCTTTTATGGTTACCACTCAAGTAGAACAAGTGCTTAAGGCACAAAATGATTTGCTCAATGAATTAAATAATAAGAGAAATGATAATGCTGTTAGAGTTATGACTAGAACTGGTAAAATGACTCAGGAACCTTTGTATCCTAAGGGTCACCCTAAGAGAATTGAGCAAGATTCTCAGAGAAATAATGTTGATGATATTTCTATTTCTGATGCTGAAACACAATCTGGTGATGAACATGAACCTAGTGATAACGTTAATAATGATGTTCATGTTGATGCTCAACCTAGCAATAATAATGATGTAGAGGTTGAACCTGCTGTTGATCTTGATAACCCACAATCAAAGAATCAACGCTATGATAAGAGAGACTTTGTTGCTAGGAAGCATGGTAAAAAGAAAGAGAACCATGGGTTCAGAAACCCGTGCCTTTTCCTCCTAAACCATCCAAGAAAAAGGATGATGAGGATTTTGAGCGCTTTGCTGAAATGATTAGACCTATCTTTTTGCGTGTGCGTTTGACTGATATGATTAAAGTGAATCCTTATGCTAAGTACATGAAAGATATTATTACAAATAAAAGAAAGATACCGGAAGCTGAAATTTCCACTATGCTTGCTAATTATACTTTTAAGGGTGGAATACCTAAGAAACTTGGAGATCCAGGAGTACCAACTATATCATGCTCCATTAAAAGAAACTATGTTAAAACTGGTTTATGTGATATCGGAGCCTGTCTTAGTGTTATGCATCACTCTTTATATCGTAGACTTGAATTGAATAAGTGGACACCTGCTGAAATATCTTTGCAAATGGCCAATAAATCAACTGCTATACCTGTCGGTATTTGTGAGGATGTGCCTCTTGTTGTTGCAAACATTACTATCTTAACGGACTTTGTTATTATTGATATTCCCGAGGATGATAGTATGTCAATTATCCTTGGTAGACCCTTTTTGAATACTGCAGGAGATGTTATTGATGCAACAAAGGCAATGCGACTTTTCATGTTAATGGTAATGAGCATACGGTACACTTTCCGAGGAAACAACCTCAAGTTCACAGTATCAATTCTATGGGAAAAATTCCATCGATTATTATTGGAGGTTTTGAATTTCCTCTTCCTACTGTGAAGAAGAAATATGATATTCTTATTGTTGTGGATGTACATATCCCCATTGAGGTAACCTTGTGTTATTCAAAATTTCTCCGCTTTCAAGCGATTCAGAATGAGTTTGTTAACAAGACTTAATCAACCTTGTTAGTGGATTCCTTTTGATGAGCATGAGATGGATGAAGTTAGAAGGCACCACCTTCTGTACCCCCCTTTTTACTTTCTGTTATTTAGGTTAAATAGAGAGAAAATAATATTTTCTGTCTGTTTTCTGATTTATCCATGTAATAATACCCCAAAAATAAAAGTCCTCCAAATGCCCTGAAAATGAAATATGATTTTTTCTAGAATACTTAAGAATATCTAGTACTGAGAACACAGCAGGGGGAGCAAGCACCTGGCCACGAGGGTCCAGGGTGTGCCCACCCCCATGGGGCACGCCCCCTGCCTCGTGGGCCCATGGTGGCCCCCCTCCACTTATTTCTGCAACCACACTTTTCTTCTTCCTCCCAAAAAATCACCATCCAGCTCAAGCACTTGTTCTAGCTCATTTTGCTGCCATTTTTGATCTCCTTGCTCAAAGCTCCATTCACAAAACTGCTTTGGGGGATTGTTCTTTGGTATGTGACTCCTCCAATGGTCCAATTAGTTTTTGTTCTAGTGCTTTATTCATTGCAGATTTTTGCTGCTTAGGTGACCCTGTTCTTGAGCTTGCATATCAAATTTATATGGTGCCAAGTAGTTTTAATGCATGATATAGTCTCTAGGCACTTGTGGGAGTAGTTGCTATCAATTTTGTTGAGTTTGGAGTTACTAAAAATTTCAGAAACTTTCAGAAAATGATGAAGAGATTTTTGAGGGGCTCTTCAAGCCAAAGCTCGAAGGATAAACAAAGTAAGGAGAATAAAAAGCCCAAATATAATCTCCCTCGTGTCGCGGAAGTTTGGTCGTGTGAATGGCCTTGTGATGAGTTCTTGAGAGCAGCCGAGATTCATGATGATTTTTATTCTTTGGCTGAGAATGCAGGCCTCACCGACTTCCTCCACGACCACCTCGATCAATATCTCCTACTCATTAATACTTTCGTGCAATTTTTTTTACTTTCGTGCTAAGAAATCACCACCTTTAGTGGAGTTTCATTTATATGATGAGGTTAGGGAGATGTCACTACGTGATTTTTGTGCAGTCTGCAAGATACCCTTCGAGGGCAGCATTGAGGAACCACATCGTAGAGATGTGGATGGATTTGTTGATATGGTTACTATAGGGGAAACGAGGAAGGTTTCCGATGCAAGAATTACTAGCATACACTTTCCTGTTCTACATTACTTTGCAATATTTGCTAGTAGATGCTTAATTGGTCGCGGGAACTGTGGAAACCTTAGTGTTCCTGATATTGTTATTTTGTGCCATGCTTTATTTCATGATAACACTGTTAGTCTAGGCGCTATTGTTGCTAAACGACTAAGTCTGAACCGTACAAAGGGCCCCATCTTTGGAGGCATCTATGCTTCACGCCTTGCTAAACACTTTAGAATACCTATTAGGCATTATGAGAAAGAGGAAAATCTGCTGCCCCCTAGTTTTCTAGATTATAAGAGTATGGTAGCACATGAGTTTATTGTTAAAAATGATGAGAAGATGCTTAAGTATAATTTGAGATTCCATAAAACTCACAGTGAGACTATTATCTTGCCTACACCCTCTTTGTTTGACTTATCTTCAGGCACGTACCTCTTCTTGCTGGAGGCTATTTACGCATACCGGGGCGAGACATCAGCTCCAGAGCCTGAGCCGGAACCACCACTTGACCCTTATCGACCGTCCTTTTGTCAGTGGGACCCGGAGGAGATTGCCAGCCAGTGGTACCCAGATGACACTCCTCAGTACACCGGAGAGAGTAGCTCTGATCCATAGGCACAGACCAACTTAGGTCAAAAGCCTAAGTTTGGGGGAGTACGTATTTCTCACCGACATTACATTCATGTTCACACACTCATTCTAGTTGTCAGTGCTCATACTTTTTCATTATACTATCCATGCTAGTTTATTTTCTTTTTCTAGCTTTATTCTTGTGTGTTTGAATAACCTTGAGAAAAACCAAAAAAATTAGTTGTAGCTTTTAGCTAGTTTACTTTCCTTGCCTGTAATAGTAAAAACTAAAAGAAAACCCAAAAAGATTTCTCGTTCTTCTTTTGCTTGTTGGGAGCTTTCCTGTGTAAATAGTTTTATTTCTTTTCTTTTCTTTGGGGGTCGAGAGGAGAAGACCATGATGAAAATGTTGTGTGGCTCTTCTATGCATTATTGATTGATTTAACCAAGAGCCCATATTACCTTATCTTCTCCCTTGAATTGAATGCTTGCAGATTCCAGCTTAGTCCAATGCATGTGTACTATTATTATTATCCACACCGTTCGGTCGTGCAAGTGAAAGGCAATAATGACGATATATGATGGACTGATTGAGATGAGAGAAGCTGGTATGAACTCGACCTCTCTTGTTTTTGTAAATATGATTAGTTCATCGTTCCTGATTCAACCTATTATGAATAAACATGTTTGCAATGACAATTAGAGATTATAGTTGCTTATGCCATGCGTAATTAGCTAGGAGCTTATAATGGTTTACCTTGCGTGCCAACATGCTATTAAAATGGTTGTGATGTGGTATGATAGGGTGGTATCCTCCTTTGAATGATTCGAGTGACTTGACTTGGCACATGTTCACACATGTAGTTGAAACAAAATCAACATAGCCTTCACGATATTTATGTTCATGGTGGATTATATCCTACTCATGCTTGCACTCAGTGTTGATTAATTTCAATGCATGTTCATGACGGTTTTCGCTGTGTAGTTGGTTGCTTCCCAGTCTCTTGCTAGCCTTCACTTGTACTAAGCGGGAATATTGCTTGTGCATTCACATCCATAAACCCCAAAGTTATTCCATATGAGTCCACCATACCTTCCTATATGCGGTATCTACCTGCCATTCCAAGTAAATTTGTATGTGCCAAACTCTAAACCTTCAAATGAAATTCTGTTTTGTATGCTCGAACAGCTCATGTATCAACTAGGGCTGTCTGTATCTTCCATGCTAGGTGGGTTATTCTCAAGAGGAGTGGACTCCACTCCTCACAAAATGGCCGGTAACCGGGATGCCCAGTCCCATGGTCAAATCAAATCAAAATAATTGCAAACAAAACTCCCCCAGGATTGTTGTTAGTTGGAGGCACCCGTTGTTTCGAGCAAGCAATGGATTGTTGCTTGTTGGTGGAGGGGGAGTATAAACTTTACCATTCTATTTGGGAACCGCCTATAATGTGTATAGCATGGAAGATATCGAAATCTCTTGGTTGTTATGTTGACAATGAAAGTATACCGCTCAAAATATTATTTATCTCTATTTCAAAATCGAGCTCTGGCACCTCTACAAATCCCTGCTTCCCTCTGCGAAGGGCCTATCTATACTTTTATGTTGAGTGATAACCCACAAGTGTAGGGGATCGCAACAGCTTTTGAGGGTAAAGCATTCAACCCAAATTTATTGATTCGACACAAGGGGAGCCAAAGAATATTCTTGAGTATTAGCAGTTGAGCTGCTAATTCAACCACACCTGGATAACTTAGTATCTGCAGCAAAGTATTTAGTAGCAAAGTAATATAATAATAAAGGTAATGGTAGCAAAAGTAATATTTTTGGGTTTTGTAGTGATTGAAACAATAGCAACGAAAAAGTAAATAAGCAAAGAACAATATGTGAAAAGCTCGTAGGCAATGGATCAGTGATGGATAATTATGTCGGATGCGATTCCTCATGTAATAGCTATAACAAAGGGTGACACAGAACTAGCTCCAGTTCATCAATGTAATGTAGGCATGTATTCCGTATATAGTCATACGTTCTTATGGAAAAGAACTTGCATGACATCTTTTGTCCTACCCTCTCGTGGCGGCGGGGTCCTAGTGGAAACTAAGGGATATTAAGGCATACTTTTGCTACCATTACCGAGAAGTATCCCGATTATTGTCACTTCGGGGTTGTCGGATCATAACACATAATGGGTGACTATAGACTTGCAAGATAGGATCAAGAACACACATATATTCATGAAAACATAATAGGTTCAGATCTGAAATCATGGCACTCAGGCCCTAGTGACAAGCATGAAGCATAGCAAAGTCATAGCAACATCAATCTCAGAACATAGTGGATACTAGGGATCAAACCCTAACAAAACTAAGTTGATTACATGGTAAATCTCATCCAACCCATCACCGTCCAGCAAGACTATGATGGAATTACTCACGCACGGAGGTGAGCATCATGAAATTGGTGATGGAGGATGGTTGATGATGACGACGGCGACGAATCCCCCTCTCCGGAGCCCCGAACGGACTCCAGATCAGCCCTCCCTAGAGAGATTAGGGCTTGGCGGCGGCTCTGTATTGTAAAACGTGATGAAACTTTCTCTCTGATTTTTTCTCTCCACGAGACGGAATATATGGAGTTGGAGTTGAGGTCGGCGGAGCCTCAGGGGGCCCACGAGACAGGGGGCACGCCCAGGGGGGAGGGCGCGCCCCCACCCTCGTGGACAGGGTGTGGGCCCCCTGGTCTTGATTCTTTCGCCAGTATTTTTTATATTTTCCAAAAAGTGCCTCCGTGGATTTTCAGGACATCCCGAGAACTTTTGCTTTCTACACATAAAACAACATCATGGCAGTTCTTCTGAAAACAACGTCAGTCCGAGTTAGTTTCATTCAAATCATGCAAGTTAGAGTCCAAAACAAGGGCAAAAGTGTTTGGAAAAGTAGATACGTTGGAGGCGTATCAACTCCCCCAAGCTTAAACCTTCGCTTGTCCTCAAGCAATTCAGTTGATAAACTGAAAGTGATAAAGAAAAACTTTTACAAACTCTGTTTGCTCTTGTTGTTGTAAACATGCAAAGCCATCATTCAGGTTTCAGCAAATATTATGAACTAACCATACTCACAATAACACTTAGGTCTCACAATTACTCATATCAATAGCATAATCAGCTAGCGAGCCATAATAATAAAACTCGGATGACAACACTTTCTCGGAACAATCATAACATGATATAACAAAATGGTATCTCGCTAGCCCTTTCTAAGACCGCAAAACATAAATGCAGAGCACCTTTAAAGATCAAGGACTGACTAAACATTGTAATTCATGGTAAAAGAGATCCAGTCAAGTCATACCCAATATAAAGCAATAGTAATGAATGCAAATGACAGTGTGCTCTCCAGCGGGTGCTTTTTAATAAGAAGGGTGATGACTCAACATAAAAGTAAATAGATAGGGCCTTCGCAAAGGGAAGAAGGGATTTGTAGAGGTGCCAGAGCTCGATTTTAAAATAGAGATTGAATAACATTTCGAGCGGCATACTTTTGCTGTCAACGCAACAACTATGAGATGGGTGTATCTTCCATACTACATGCATTATAGGCAGTTCGCAAATAGAATGGTAAAGGTTTATACTCCCCCAACCACCAACAAGCATCAATCCATGGCTTGCTCGAAACAATGAGTGCCTCCAACTAACAACAGCCCTGGGGGAGTTTTGTTTAATTATTTTGATTTGCTTTGATCTTTTTGGATCATGGGACTGGGCATCCCGGTTACCGACCCTTTCTCGTGAATGAGGAGCGAAGTCCACTCCTCTTGAGCATAACCCACCTAGCATGGAAGATATAGGCAGCCCTAGTTGAAACATGAGTTGCTCGAGCATACAAAACAGAATTTCATTTGAAGGTTTGGAGTTTGGCACATACAAATTTACTTGGAATGGTAAGTAAATACCGCATATAGGTAGGTATGGTGGACTCATATGGAACAACTTTGGGGTTTATGGAGTTTGCATGCACAAGTAGTATTCCCGCTTAGTACAGGTGAAGGCTAGCAAAAGACTGGGAAGCGACCAACTGAGAGAGCGACAACAGTCATAAACATGCATTAAAATTAATTTACACCGAGTACAAGTATGAGTAGGATATAATCTACCATGAAAATAAATATCATGAAGGCTATGTTGATTTGTTTCAACTACATGCGTGAACATGTGCCAAGTCGAGTCACTCAATTCATTCAAAGGAGGATACCATCCCATCATACCACATCATAATCATTCTAATAGCATGTTGTCACGCAAGGTAGGCCATTATAATTCATAGCTAATCAAGCATGGCACAAGCAACTATAATCTCTAAATGTCATTGCAAATATGTTTACTTCAGAATAAGCTAAATTGGAACCGATGAACTCATCCTATTTACAAAAACAAGATAGGTCGAGTTCATACCAGCTTTTGTCATCTCAATAAGTCCATCATATATCGTCATTATTGCCTTTCACTTGCACGACCGAATGATGTGTATAATAATAATAGTGCACGTGCATTGGACTAAGCTGGAATCTGCAAGCATTCAACTTCAAGAGAGAAGACAGATGATATGGGCTCTAAGTTAAATAAACAATCATGCATATGAGAGCCACTAAACATTTTCAATATGGTCTTCTCGACCCCCAAAGGAAAGAAAAGAAAATAAAACTATTTACACGGGAAAGCTCCCAACACGTAAGAAGAAGAACTAGAAATCTTTTTGGTTTTCATTTTAATTCTACTACAAGCATGTAAATTAAACTAACTATTTTTTTGTTTTTCTCAAGGTTTATCAAACACACAAGAAGAAAGCTAGAAAAGAAATTTAAACTAGCATGGATAATACAATGAAAGAGTATGAGCACCAACGAATAGTGTGTGAAAATGAATGTAAAGTCAGTGAGAAATACGTACTCCCCCAAGCTTAGGCTTTTTGCCTAAGTTGGTCTAATACCAAGGAGCACCGCTACTCTCTTCGGTGTACAGGGAGGTGTAATCAGGATACCACTGGCTGGTCGTGTCCGGATCCCACTGGAAAGATGATGCACGATAAGGGTCCAGTGCAGGTTCCGACTCAGGTTCAAGTTCTGGAGTGGATGCTTGGGCTCGATGAGCATACACCGCCTCCAGCGTGAAAATTATCTGCAAGCAAATCAAACAACAGAGGCGCAGGCAAAATAATAGTCTCATTGTGTTTCTTATTAAATCTAAGGTTATACAAGAGCATCTTCTCTTCATTGTCAACAATAAACGTGTGGGCTACCATGCTCTTGTAATCTAAAATGCGAGGAGGCAATTTTGTCTCCTCTTTCTCATGGTGCCTAATAGGTATCTGAAAATGTCTAGCAAGACATGAAGCATAGATACCTCCAAATATGGTGCCTTTTGTACGATTCAGGCCTAGCCGTTTAGCAACGAGGGTGGGGGGAGCGCTCTCCCCCTGGGTGCGCCCCCTGTCTCGTGGGACCCCTGAGGCTCCGCCGACCTCAACTCCAACTCCATATATACCGTCTCACGGAGAAAAAAAAAATCTGAGAGAAGGATTCATCGCATTTTACGATACGGAGCCGCCGCCAAGCCCTAAACTCTCTCGGGAGGGCTAATATGGAGTCCGTTCGAGGCTCCAGGAAGGGGAACCCGTTGCCGTCGTCATCATCAACCATCCTCCATCACCAATTTCATGATGCTCACCGCCGTGCGTGAGTAATTCCATCATAGGCTTGCTGGACAGTGATGGGTTGGATGAGATTTACCATGTAATTGAGTTAGTTTTGTTAGGGTTTGATCCCTAGTATCCACTATGTTCTGTGATTGATGTTGCTATGACTTTTCTATGCTTAATGCTTGTCACTAGCGCCCGAGTGCCATGATTTCAGATCTGAATTTTCATGAATATATATGAGTTCTTGATCCTATCTTGCAAGCCTATAGTCACCTATTATGTGTTATGATCCGACAACCCCGAAGTGACAATAATCTGGACCACTCTCGGTGATGACCGTAGTTTGAGGAGTTCATGTATTCACTAAGTGTTAATGCTTTGGTCCGGTACTCTAGTAAAACGAGGCATTAATATCCAATAGGACCCCGCTGCCACGGGAGGGTAGGACAAAAGATGTCATGCAAGTTCTTTTCCATAAGCACGTATGACTATATTCAGAATACATGCCTACATTACATTGATGAACTGGAGCTAGTTATGTGTCACCCTATGTTATAACTATTACATGAGGAATCGCATCCGACATAATTATCCATCATTGATCCAATGCCTACGAGCTTTTCACATATTGATCTTTGCTTAGTTACTTTACCGTTGCCGCTGTTACAATTACTACAAAACTGCTACTGTTACTTTTGCTACCGTTACCATTACTTCCATACTACTTTTGTAACATCCCAAATTTCCAATTTGGCATGTTATACATAGATCATCCATGCATATCATATTTCATTGCTTTTTCATTTGCAATCCTCGAAATCCTAAGCAACTCAAGGACCCTTGGAGAGAGTTGGGGATTTTCCGATTTTCATATTTGAGTTTTACCAAATAATGAAGACGAGGATTTTGATTTTGATTATTTTTCTCTCCGGAAAAATATTTCAATTCAAATACATAAATGAGGGGAGATAATATGACTTCTCCAAAATAATTGAAATATCGGAGGAAAAATGTTAAAATCATTATTGGGTTTTATTTGAGTTTATTCGGAATTTTATCTGCCCTAGAAATTTTTTGCATGTTTTAAAAGTTGCATTTTAGGGGCCAAGAAAAGTTCATCTCTTTCTAAATATTCTATTTAGACGGAGAAAACTTGTTTTGGAATTTTTAGATTTTTATTTATTTTCCTAGGATTTTTCTAAGTCGGCGGAATGTTTTTTTTTAAAAGGAACCCTCGCCCGACCGGGCCAAGGGCCCAGCCAGGCCGGCCCGCATCGCCGCCGCCTCCCCGCGTGCGCCGCCGTGCGCCGCACGGACGCCGAGGGGAGTCCGAGTCGGACTCCTCCCCAGGTGCCCCCTTCCCCAAGTCGGAGCCGCCCCCCTCCTTAAATACCGCCGCGCCGCCGCCCTCACCACCACCCACCACCACCGCCGCCGCCGAGTAGCGCCCGAGCCGCCGCTGCCTTCCGCGCCGCCGCGCCCTGCCCAGGCCCCGCCGCCCCTCGCCAAGCCCCGCCGGAGCTGCCTGCCTCGCCGGACGACCTCGCCGGAGGTAGCCGCCCCGCCGCCGGTTTTTTTTTGAATAAAACCCCTTTGGTTTTTTTTGAAAACCCTAGTTTGTTTTTTTATATAGATCGGTTTTATTCTTTGGTTTATTTACTTGGCGAGCGTTCACTCGTCCGTTCGTTTTAACGAACGTGTTCATCATTTAGTTTCTGCTAACGAACGTTCCGTTCGTCGTTTTTCTTTTAATCGGATTTATTCCGCGATTATTCTGATCGCGATTTCTGATCCGATGTTCGAACCTGTTTACCTTTTCGCTCGTTTATCGGAATCAGGCGATTCAAGCGCCTGGAGTTTCATCTCGAAACCCTCTTTTCGAATAATCAACTCAAACAAGTTTTTGTCTCTGTAAAATTTGACCCTAGTTCAGATTAGTAAACGGATCTTATTTCCTTCGCCGTTTGAGTTTCGTTGCTCCGTTTGATTTGTTTCTTTTGCGAACCAGAGTTCTTAAGTTGAACTCTCCGGTCAAACTCTTTTATTTGGAGTTCTATTTGTGCATCTTTGCTTGTTGCTTATGTATGTTATTGTTTGTTTGCGATAGAATTCCCGGAGTGCGAAGCGTGTTACTACGAGTCTCTAGGATTCACGGATCGTCAGCAAGGCAAGTAACACATTGATCATACTCTTTCCATACCCAGTTTTTATGCATTAGTTTCAACCCTCAAACATTGCATGATTAGGATGTCTTTAACTTGTGGGTTGGGGAGTAGTTGCTGAGGTAGAACCTATTGCCCTGTTCATTATCAAACCCTTGGGAGTTACTTCTACGTTATGCTTATATTGCGATGCTATGCTCGTAGACGTGGATTGGGTTTGAGTGTTTCCATGACAGATGTGAGATTGTTAATTAATGGTTTACTTAAGGTGGCAACTTTAATACACATCTGGGTGGATTGAGGCACCTGGGGTATCCAGTGATTACCTGTTTTTTTGGAAATCCCGGGGTTACCGTATGATCTTCCTATGGACCGCCACCCAGGCTCAAAGGGAACTGAGTTTATTCATGCTAGAAACTTCCGTGTGCAGCCACAAGCTATTATGGGCTCTAGCATAGTTGAGTAAGTTACGTGAAGCTCTTGAAGAGGTGGATCAGTAGGTAGTGGGTTTTGTAGGTTTGGTATGGTCTACCCGGAGTAGACAGTTAATGTTTCTGAAAGACTGTGTCTCGGTCATCCGTTTCTCAAACACCATGTAGTGCGAAAAATTCAACGGAGGCGATCGAGTCTTGTGGGGAAAAGTGCACAAACCTCTGCAGAGTGTACAATCTAATCATGGTTAGCCGTGTCCCCGGTTATGGACAATTCTGAGTATCTAGTACTTGATTATTCACATGTATCTCAACACACTTAATTAATATTGTTGGGATGTTAACTATATTAATTGGGATCATTGAGTTGGGGTTACCTTCTCAAATGATGTTTCAACCACCATGATAGTTAAATTAAAAATTATATTCCTTTGTTGTAGGGAAAAATTGGCTTTTCGCAAAAACTGTAACCATAGAGCTTTCCACAAGCCAAATATGCATGTAGTGGTAGCATTACTCTGTTATTGCTCTTTTGTGTTACATTGCCAGCATATTCCATGTGCTAACCCGTTCTCGGGCTGCAACGTATTATGTTGCAGACTTTTCAGACGAGGAGTAAGGTTCGATAGGTCGTTGCCGTGCAGCTCAGCTATGCCGTTGGAGTTGATGGACTCACTTTATCTTCCAAGCCTTCCGCTGTTATCGCATTAGATGGCCTTATTATTTTAATAAGTTCTCTTTTGAGACATTCGAGGTAATAAGTGTGTGATTGCTACTCTGTTATAAATCCTTCGAGTACTGTGTGTGTCAGCATTACCGATCCAGGGATGACACGGAAGCACAGAGACTTGACCATCTGAGGTCGGGTCGCTACAAGATGGTATCAGAGCACACGCTGAGTGTAGGACACGACCACTAAGATAAACCGTAGGTCACTCTTCTCTACTCATTTCTGACTCCTCTCCATTTTCCACTCTTTAGGATGAAGGAGATGAAGAACAACTTTGCACAACCGGATGAAGGCACACCTTTTGGATGCCACTTGAAGGAAGTCACTAGGTACTTGAATATTGGAATACCAAGCTTCACCGGGACGTACAACGCCACTTTACCAGAAGAAGAGCGCTGGATGATTCAAGTACGAGTTCCGGGAAGGACATTCTCGCCAACTTCCAAACCCATAGAGTTTTCTTTCGAAGCACCCACTTGGAGCCTTGGCAAGAGTATGGCAGCTCACATTACCATGGGACACATTGGAGAAATCTACAACAGGGAGCTTAAAGACACCACCTATCAAATATGTGGGCGCCGAGATGAACAATGGGAGATGATCAGCACCAGGAAGGATAGATCTATCACAGCTTTTATCCAGGAGCTAAACCAGCACATTCGACGTCAGGAGAACCAGATGTGCGCAGACATGATGGAGATGAAGAAGGCGAAAACTAGGATCATCGAGCTGGAGGAAGAACTCAAGTTTACACGCGATGGATATGAGGAGGAAATCAAGACCCCACTAGAGAAGAATGACGACCTAGTCGAGAAGATCGGAGTCTTCATGGGAGGACCAGCCCCGAGAGAAGAGGAAGGAGGTCCCACTTGTCCGGAAAATTACATCATCATCGACGACACCGATTCAGATCCAAGTGATGATGACTACGAAGATGAAGCTGGAGCAGACATCATGGAGTCTTCCACCGATCAAGATTTCTAGATGACCACCATATAATAGTAGTATTCCCCCATGTAACTAGTAGTAGTGGAGCACTTTTGCGATAGTCCCAGACCGTTTTGTATGCCCTTGCTTGATTGATTGAATGAATGCTTGTGTTTGCCTCATATGCATATGGGTAGTGTTTCTCCCCTAGATCTTTTTCTATTCTAATCTCTTCCATCTAAACCCATCAGATGCCTCCGAGAAGAGACCCCGATTTTGTTTTTCCACCGGAGATCACCCAGTTGATCCAACAGCAGAATGCCTTGATGCAATTGCTAGTTCAGAACTAGGGCAATGCCAACAACAACAATGCCAACAACAACCCGCCGCCAGTGGATAACCACGCCCGTTTCTTAAGGTTACAGCCGCCGGTGTTCTCTAGTAGCATCGAGCCAATAGTTGCAGATGATTGGCTACGCTGTATTGGAAGGGAGTTAACCACCGCAAGTTGCACAGATGCCGAGAAAGTGCGTTTTGCCGCACACCAACTGGACGGACCTGCATCAGCATGGTGGGAGAATTTCATGGCCACCTATCCTATCGACACTGTCACATGGGCTCAGTTTCAGCAGGCTTTTCGTACTGCCCATGTCTCGACTGGAGCTATGCAGATGAAGAAGCGTGAGTTTCGCAATTTACGCCAGGGGAACCGTACTATTGGCCCGTACGTGGATGAGTTTAGCAAGTTATCACGCTATGCCCCTGATGATGTGGCCACAGATGCCGCGAAGCAGGAGAAGTTTATGGAAGGGCTGAATGATGAGATGAGCATGCAGTTGATGGTAGCAACCTTCAACAACTACCAGGAGTTGGTAGATAAGGCTCTAATGATTGAAGGAAAGCAACAGCAAATTGAGAACCGTAAGAGGAAGTATGGACAAGGGAAATACAACTCAGGAGCTCACCAGAAGCCTCGCTTAACCCCGAACTCGGGAGGACTTGTTCATAACCATGGAGGTCATAACCATACTGGAGGAGGATCGCATAACCATAATGCTACAAAGAATGGGAATGGGAACGGAGCCAACAATAATCAGAATCGCTATAACCCATCTACACCCGCAAAGAGGGACTTAAGTCAAGTCATTTGCTACAAGTGCGGGAAGACAGGGCACTATGCCAATGACTGCCCTAAAGGAAAGAATGGAAACGGAAATGGGAGCGCTGGGAAGAAGCCCAATCCATTCAACAAAGGATAAGTGAACCACGTTAACGCGGAGGAAGTTGAAGAGCAGCCGGACGCGGTAATAGGTAAGTTTTTGGTTCAGTCATTTACCGCTATTGTTCTTTTCGATACTGGTGCATCGCATTCATACATATCAAGGGGATTTGCGGAAAAGTTTAAGTTACCAACCCAAACCCTTAGGACCCCTCTTTTAGTGAGCTCGCCTGGAGCAGAGTACATGGCTAGCAGATGGTGCACCCAGATACCCTTAATCATTGGCACGCATGTTTTTCCGTCTAACCTAATCATCTTGGAGTCGCAAGGATTGGATGTGATATTAGGTATGGACTGGATGTCAAAGTATGGAGGAAGTATTGACAGTGCTAGCAAGTCAATTTATCTTACCACCCCGGAGGGAAAAAGGATTAAGTATGTATCTAGGCATGTGCCTAGGAGGAGCCAAGTAAACGCTCTCACGGGAGTTGTACAGGAGGAAGTACCGGTAGTAAAGGATTTTCCAGATGTTTTTCCCGAAGAGTTACCAGGTATGCCACCGGATTGAGACATCGAGTTTTTCATAGAGCTATTGCCAGGTACAGGTCCAATATCCAAGAGACCCTATCGGATGCCAGCAAATGACCTGGAGGAAATTAAGAAGCAGATCAAAGAGTTGTTGGAGAAAGGTTACATTCGTAGAAGTTCATCACCTTGGGGAGCCCCAGTACTTTTGGTGGAGAAGAAGGATAAATTCCTGAGGATGGTTGTTGATTACCGAGCTCTAAATGAAGTAACGATAAAGAATAAGTATCCCTTACCAATGATTAATGATCTGTTTGATCAGTTACAAGGAGCTAAGGTGTTTTTAAATATTGATCTACGATTAGGATACCATCAATTGAAGATCTGAGAGAAGGATATACCAAAGACAACGTTTACCACTCGGTATGGATTATATGAGTATACGGTCATGTCATTTGGACTGACTTACGCCCCTGCCTATTTCATGAGTATGATGAACAAGGTGTTCATGGAGTATTTGGACAAGTTTGTTGTGGTATTTATTGATGATATTATGATATACTTGAAGAACGAAGAGGAGCACGCGGAACACTTGCGTTTGGTTCTCGAGAAACTTAGGGAACACCAGTTATATGCCAAATTTAGCAAGTGCGAGTTTTAGTTGAAGGAAGTTGGATTTCTTGGGCATGTTATATTAGGAGAGGGTATAGCAATAGATCCCAGTAAGGTTCAGTCGGTCACTGAATGGTTGGCACCCACTTCAATTGGCGAGATCTGCAGTTTCCTTGGACTGGCAGGATATTATCGAAGATTCATTAATTTTTTTTCCAAGATTGCTAAACCGATGACTTAATTGTTAAAGAAGGATACTAAGTTCAAATGGACAGAGGATTGCGAGACAAGCTTTCTGGAGTTGAAGAAACGATTGACTACAGCCCCAGTGCTGACCTTGCCAGATATACATAAGGAGTTTCAAGTGTATTGTGATGCCTCTCGCTTGGGACTTGGATGTGTGCTTATGCAAGAAGGAAAAGTTGTTTCATATGCCTCACGACAACTGAAACCACACGAGTTGAATTATGCCACGCATGATTTGGAGTTAGCAGCCGTAGTGCATGCGTTGAAGACCTGGAGACATTATCTTATTGGAAACCGTTGTGATGTGTACACGGATCATAAGAGCTTGAAGTACATTTTCACACAGAAGGAGTTGAACCTCAGACAGAGGAGATGGTTGGAACTTATAAAGTATTACGATATGAAGCTACACTATCATCCAGGAAAAGCCAACGTCGTAGCAGACGCTTTGAGCCAGAAGAGTTATGCTAATATCCTTGAGAGCAAAGGATTGCCAAAGGAGTTAGCTGAGGAGATCATGGAACTTCGATTGGAGATTGTTCCAATAGGTTTTCTTGCAGCAATGGAGGTTCAGTCGACGTTGTTGGACAAGATTCGAGAAGCTCAGAAGGAGGACAAAGAGATTGCTGAGATAAGAGAGAGGATGGGTGAAGGTAAAGCCAAAGGTTTTCGCGAGGATAAGCACGATACCTTGTGGTTTGAGGACCGGGTTTATGTGCCCAATAATTCGGAGATCAGGAAGTTGATACTTCAGGAGGCCCATGACTCACCATACTCGATTCACCCCGGAAACACCAAGATGTATTTGGACTTGAAGGAACATTTCTGGTGGACTTGTAAGAAGAAGGATATTGCCGAGTATGTAGCCGTATGTGATGTATGTCAGAGAGTGAAGTTCGAGCATTAGAAGCCAGTAGGACTGTTACAGCCTATGCCAATACCCGAATGGAAGTGGGACAAACTTGGTATGGTCTTTATTACCAGATTACCCAGAACCAAGGCAGGATATGATTCTATATGGGTAGTTGTGGATCGTTTGACCAAAGTAGCTCACTTCATCCCGGTAAAAACAACTTAGACAAGTGCAAAGTTGGCCAAGATATATATGTCCAGGATCATATGTTTGCATGGAGTTCCGAGGAGCATCGTATCAGATAGAGGAACACAGTTTACTTCAAAGTTTTGGCATCAACTACACCTGACTTTGGGTACCCGATTGGAGTTCAGTACCACTTTTCACCTGCAGACAGATGGACAGACAGAGAGAGTCAACCAGATTCTGGAGGACATGTTGAGAGCCTGTGCGCTAGATTATGGATCTAGTTGGGATGACAATTTGCCGTACGGGGAGTTCTCTTATAACAACAGCTACCAGGCCAGTTTGAAGATGGCACCGTTCGAAGCTCTGTATGGACGCAGATGTAGAACACCATTGATGTGGGATGAGGTAGGAGATCGTCAGTTGTTTGGACCAGATTTGATCAAGGAATCAGAGGAGAAGGTTAAACTGATCAGAGACAGACTAAAGATTGCTCAGTCCAGACAGAAGAGTTATGCAGATTCAAAACGCAAGGAAGTAACCTATGAAATTGGAGACAGAGCCTATCTACGAGTATCACCCTTGAGGGGAGTAAAACGTTTTGGAGTTAAGGGAAAGTTAGCCCCGAGATTTGTAGGACCATATCGCATTTTGGAACGGATCGGAGAAGTTGCCTACAAGCTGGAGTTACCTGAAGGATTGTCAGGAGTTCACGATGTGTTTCACGTATCATAGCTGAAGAAGTGCCATGCTGAGATGGCCGATATACCGTTGAATGATACAGTACCTTTGGAGGCGATTCAGCTGGATAATAATCTGACCTATGAGGAGAAGCCAGTAAAGATTCTTGATTTTGATAGTCGAGTCACTCGCAACAAAGTTATCAAGTTTTGCAAAGTTCAGTGGAGTCATCATACCGAGGAGGAAGCCACCTGGGAGCGAGAAGAGGATATTCGCAAGGACCATCCGCACCTATTTTCTAGCCAACCCGAATCTCGAGGACGAGATTCATCTTAAGGGGGGTAGGTTTGTAACATCCCAAATTTCCAATTTGGCATGTTATACATAGATCATCCATGGATATCATGTTTCATTGCTTTTTCGTTTGCAATCCTCGAAATCCTAAGCAACTCAAGGACCCTTGGAGAGAGTTGGGGATTTTCCAATTTTCATATTTGAGTTTTACCAAATAATGAAGACGAGGATTTTGATTTTGATTATTTTTCTCTCCGGAAAAATATTTCATTTCAAATACAGAAATGAGGGGAGATAATACGACTTCTCCAAAATAATTGAAATATCGGAGGAAAAATGTTAAAATCATTATTGGGTTTTATTTGAGTTTATTCAGAATTTTATTTGCCCTAGAATTTTTTTGCATGTTTTAAAAGTTGCATTTTAGGGGCCAAGAAAAGTTCATCTCTTTCTAAATATTCCATTTAGACGGAGAAAACTTGTTTTGGAATTTTTAGATTTTTATTTATTTGCCTAGGATTTTTCTAAGTCGGCGGAATGTTTTTTTAAAAAGGAACCCGCGCCCGACCGGGCCAAGGGCCCAGCCAGGCCGGCCCGCATCGCCGCCGCCTCCCCGCGTGCGCCGCCGTGCGCCGCACGGACGCCGAGGGGAGTCCGAGCCGGACTCCTCCCCGGGCGCCCCCTTCCCCAAGCCGGAGCCGCCCCCCCTCCTTAAGTACCGCCGCCCAGCCGCCCTGAACACCACCCGCCACCACCCGCCACCACCGCCGCCGCCGAGCAGCGCCCGAGCCGCCGCCTTCCGCGCCGCCACGCCCTGCCCGAGCCGCCGCCGCTGCCTTCCGCGCCGTCGCGCCCCGCCCGAGCCCCGCCGCCCCTCGCCGAGCCCCGCCGGAGCCACCCGCCTCGCCGGACGACCTCGCCGGAGGTAGCCGCCCTGCCGCCAGTTTTTTTTGAATAAAACCCCTTCAGTTTTTTTGAAAACCCTAGTTCGTTTTTTTATATAGATCGGTTTTATTCTTCGGTTTATTTACTTAGCGAGCGTTCGCTCGTCCGTTCGTTTTAACGAACGTGTTCATCGTTTAGTTTCTGCTAACGTACGTTCGTTCGTTTAGCCGTTCGTCGTTTTTCTTTTTATCGGATTTATTCTGCGATTATTCTGATCACGATTTCGGATCCGATGTTCGAACCTGTTTATGTTTTCGCTCGTTTATCGGAATCAGGCGATTCAAGCTCCTGGAGTTTCATCTCGAAACCCTCTTTCCTAATAATCAACTCAAACACGTTTTCGTCTCTGTAAAATTTGACCCTAGTTCAGATTAGCAAACGGATCTTATTTCCTTCGCTGTTTGAGTTTCGTTGCTCCGTTTGATTTGTTTCTTTTGCGAACCGGAGTTCTTAAGTTGAACTCTCCGGTCAAACTATTTTATTTGGAGTTCTACTTGTGCATCTTTGCTTGTTTCTTATGTATGTTATTGTTTTTTTGCGATAGAATTCCCAGAGTGTGAAGCGTGTTACTACGAGTCTCTAGGATTCACGGATCGTCAGCAAGGCAAGTAACACATTGATCATACTCTTTCCATACCCAGTTTTTATGCATTAGTTTCAACCCTCAAACATTGCATGATTAGGATGTCTTTAACTTGTGGGTTGGGGAGTAGTTGCTGAGGTAGAACCTATTGCCCTGTTCATTATCAAACCCTTGGGAGTTACTTCTACGTTATGCTTATATTGCGATGCTATGCTCGTAGACGTGGATTGGGTTTGAGTGTTTCCATGACAGATGTGAGATTGTTAATTAATGGTTTACTTAAGGTGGCAACTTTAATACACATCTGGGTGGATTGAGGCACCTGGGGTATCCAGTGATTACCTGTTTTTTTGGAAATCCCGGGGTTACCGTATGATCTTCCTATGGACCGCCACCCAGGCTCAAAGGGAACTGAGTTTATTCATGCTAGAAACTTCCGTGTGCAGCCACAAGCTATTATGGGCTCTAGCATAGTTGAGTAAGTTACGTGAAGCTCTTGAAGAGGTGGATCAGCAGGTAGTGGGTTTTGTAGGTTTGGTATGGTCTACCCGGAGTAGAGAGTTAATGTTTGTGAAAGACTGTGTCTCGGTCATCCGTTTCTCAAACACCTTGTAGTGCGAGAAATTCAACGGAGGCGATCGAGTCTTGTGGGGAAAAGTGCGCAAACCTCTGCAGAGTGTACAATCTAATCATGGTTAGCCGTGTCCCTGGTTATGGACAATTCTGAGTATCTAGTACTTGAGTATTCACATGTATCTCAACACTCTTAATTAATATTGCTGGGATGTTAACTATATTAATTGGGATCATTGAGTTGGGGTTACCTTCTCAAATGATGTTTCAACCACCATGATAGTTAAATTAAAAATTATATTCCTTTGTTGTAGGGAAAAATTGGCTTTTCGCAAAAACTATAACCATAGAGCTTTCCACCAGCCAAATATGCATGTAGTGGTAGCATTACTCTGTTATTGCTCTTTTGTGTTACATTGCCAACATATTCCATGTGCTGACCCGTTCTCGGGCTGCAACGTATTATGTTGCAAACTTTTCAGACGAGGAGTAAGGTTCGATAGGTCGTTGCCGTGCAGCTCAGCTATGCCGTTGGAGTTGATGGACTCACTTTATCTTCCAAGCCTTCCGCTGTTATCGCATTAGATGGCCTTAAGCCATATTATTGTAATAAGTTCTCTTTTGAGACATTCGATGTAATAAGTGTGTGATTGCTACTCTGTTATAAATCCTTCCAGTACTGTGTGTGTCAGCATTACCGATCCAGGGATGATAAGGAAGCACAGAGACTTGACCATCTGAGGTCGGGTCGCTACAACTTTGCTACTAAATACTTTGCTGTAGATATTAAGTTATCCAGGTGTGGTTGAATTGACAACTCAACTGCTAATACTTGAGAATATTCCTTGGCTCCCCTTGGGTCGACTCAATAAATTTGGGTTGAATACTCTACCCTCGAAAACTGTTGCGATCCCCTATACTTGTGGGTTATCAGATAACATAGGTAGTAGTCCCTCATTGATTCAGTTTACCTATAAGAGATGACCCCTAAAAATGTGTGAAGACAATGGTGGTTCATGAAGGCATTCACGACGAATATTATGACATGTGAATATATTCACTTGAAGACTATGGAGCGCGAAGACATAGATGTTTCGTAGTTTCCTTTCTTCTCTATTGAGTCATAGGAACCACCATACTATTAAGTGGGGTCCAAGTGAACAAAGTCAGAGTTACTGATGTGATGCTCAACCAAATCCTATGTCTTCGAGCAAGGACAATGAGATCAAACCTTATCCAGAGCTGGATGAGTCAGCTTTGCATGTAGCCCAAGCCAAGCTGGCGCGTGTGTTTGAAATCTGTCCGTTGGAGATGTGTAAGTTCCTTAGTGACCCAAGGTCATTTAGGACATATCAGGTCGGGTTGCCTCCTGGCTATCAATAGCCCACCCCTACACCATAAATTGTTGGCTGCTTAGAGTTAGTGCTTGACTTTTGTCGTTTGGGAGCAATGTTGGGGACACACATAACAGGTAGGCCCACTAAGGGTCAAAGATCATAAAGCATGGGGTCCACATATCCGATGGGCCCAGAGCATCACTCGGACAATCGACAAACTATCCACTCAGATGACCATCAAGTCACTCGGACGGCAACAACCACTCGGAGCATAGCACTCCACTCGACGAACTCATTCCACTTGGAGTACCTGATCTCACTCGGATATTCGAAGACCAATAGTCGACAAGGCACTCAAAGCGTCATCTTAGTAGTAGGCCGAGTTATGGCATTCACACCACTTTGTAACATAAGAGGTGAGGGGGTGGCACACTCTATATAAGCCACCCCCACCACTAGATAGGGGGGCTCTTTTCTTCTACTTCTCTCTTCCTCTCTAGTCTCCGGACTTAGCTCAGGCATGGGGATC
This sequence comes from Triticum timopheevii, assembly GCA_963921465.1. NCBI lineage: Eukaryota > Viridiplantae > Streptophyta > Magnoliopsida > Poales > Poaceae > Triticum > Triticum timopheevii. The sequence continues at coordinate 216,206,720 of OY997268.1, forward strand.
CATTCTCCTCTCTCTCACAGACATTGTAATCTCCAGATACATACTTAGATAAAACAAAGCCTCTCCGGAGCACGAGATGTAGGGTTGGTATCTCTACTGTGAGAGGCCTGAACTTGCTAAAACCACCGTGTCACCCATTTGCATCTCGATAGATTATGCTCCTTTACCCTGTCCCTTATTACTATCGAAATCGTTCCCACGACAATTGACGCCCACCGTGGGGCATGGTGTCTATCGAGCCATAATGTAGATGGTTTTTTTCTTTGATCGCCGGCTATGGACTAATTTCTGCAGGCGACCCAAGCTTCCTTGGGATGTTCTCCTAAGATCAAACAACCACCGCTACAAATTTTGACATTGGAGTCCTAGCCATCACGCCATTTACAGGAGGACAAAATACTCCTCATCATGCGAAACGATCAGGGTGTAACATCCCAAATTTTCAATTTGGAATGTTATACATAGATCATCTTTGCATATCATATTTTTGTTGCATTTTGGCTCGATCCTAGAAATTCTACGCAACTCAAGGACCCACAGAGAGAGTTGGGGATTTCATTATTTTCTTATTTGAGTATTTCTCAAATTTTGAAAATAGGATCATTGATTTTATTTATTTTATCTTCAAATATTTCTACTACCAAAAAATTCAGAGAGGGAATAAAATGACTTTCCCAAAATAAAGAAATAATGAGGATTTAATAAAAAAATCAAATAAGATTTATTTTGGAGTTTTTGGATAAGTTCGTCATGGTGTTCATTGATGATATTTTGGTTTATTCGAAGAATGAAGAGGAACACAAGGAACACTTGCGTTTAGTACTCGAGAAGCTCAGGGAACATCAGCTATACGCCAAGTTCAGCAAGTGTGAGTTTTGGTTGAAGGAAGTTGGATTTCTCGGACATGTTATATCCGGAGAGGGTATCACAGTAGACCCCACTAAAGTAGTCACTGTGACAAACTGGGAAGCACCAACCACAGTTGGAGAGATCAGGAGTTTCCTTGGACTCGCAGGATACTACCGAAGATTCATCGAAAATTTCTCGAAGATTGCCAAGCCTATGACAGAGTTGTTGAAGAAGGATACTAAGTTCATTTGGACTGAGGAGTGTGAGGCTAGTTTCCAAGAGTTGAAGAAACGTTTGGTTACCTCACCAGTGTTGATTCTGCCAGATCAGACTAAGGATTATGAAGTGTATTGCGACGCTTCACGACGAGGACTTGGAGCAGTGCTTATGCAGGAGGGAAGAGTTGTTTCGTATGCTTCACGACAGCTTAAGCCCCATGAGTTGAACTATGCTACGCATGATTTGGAGTTAGCAGCCGTAGTGCATGCACTGAAAACGTGGAGACATTTTCTCATTGGAAATCATTGTGAGGTGTACACGGATCACAATAGTTTGAAGTACATCTTCACGCAGAAGGAGTGAAATCTCAGGCAGAGGAGATGGTTGGAACTTATTAAGGATTATGATATGAGATTGCATTATCACCCCGGGAAGGCTAACGTTGTAGCAGACGCGTTGAGCCGCAAGAGTCATGTCAATACCCTAATGACGAGAGAAATACCCAAGGAGTTAGCAGAGGACCTTCGAGAGCTATGTTTGGAAATAGTTCCAAGAGGCTATGTAGCAGCACTGGAGATTTAGTCTACGTTGAAGGATAAAATCAGAGAAGCTCAAAAGGCAGATACGGAGGTTGCCACTATTAAGGAACACATGAGCAAGGGGAAGGCTAAGGGATTTCGTGAGGATGAGTACGATACCCTACGATTTGAGGACCGTGTTTATGTGCCCAATAACCCGGAGATCAGGAAGTTGATTCTGCAAGAGGCACATGATTCACCATATTCGATCCACCCCGGAAATACAAAGATGTATTTGGATTTGAAGGAAACATTCTGGTGGACTGGAATGAAGAAGGATATCGCAGAGTATGTAGCAGTTTGTGATGTATGTCAGAGGGTGAAGGCAGAACATCAGAAGCCAGCTAGATTGTTGCAGCCATTGCCTATACCCGAATGGAAGTGGGACAAACTAGGCATGGATTTCATCACGGGTTTGCCCAGGACTCGTTCAGGCTATGACTCGATTTGGGTTGTAGTTGATCGTTTGACGAAGGTAGCACATTGCATCCCAGTAAAGACTACCTACAGCAGTGCCAAATTGGCTAAGATATACATGATGAGGATTGTATGTTTGCATGGAGTTCCGAGGAGTACCGTATCAGATAGAGGAACCCAATTCACCTCGAAGTTCTGGAAGCAGTTGCACGAAACATTGGGAACCAGACTGGAGTTTAGCACAGCTTTCCACCCATAGACAGATGGACAGACCGAGAGAGTCAATCAGATTTTGGAGGATATGCTTAGAGCTTGTGTTTTGGATTATGTTTCAAGTTGGGATGACAACTTGCCATATGCGGAGTTTTCTTACAACAATAGTTATCAATCTAGCTTGAAGATGGCCCCTTTCGAAGCCTTGTACAGAAGGAGGTGCAGAACCCCGTTGTTGTGGGATGAGGTTGGAGACCGTCAGTTGTTTGGACCAGATTTGATTAAGGAGTCTGAACAGAAAGTGAAGTTGATTCGCGACAGGCTCAAGGTAGCTCAGTCAATGAAGAAGAGCTATGCAGATTCGAAATGCAAGGAGACAGAATACGAAGTCGGAGACAGAGTTTATCTTCGAGTATCACCACTTCGAGGAGTTAAGCATTTTGGAGTTAAAGGAAAGTTAGCGCCACGTTTTGTGGGGCCATACAAGGTTTTGGAACACATGGGAGAAGTAGCATACAAGTTGGAATTACCTGAGGGATTGTCAGGAGTTCACGATGTGTTCCATGTTTCACAGTTGAAGAAGTGTCACGCAGAGATGGCTGATATACCACTGAGAGATACGGTGCCATTGGAAATGATTCAGTTGAAAGAAGATTTGACCTATGAAGAGAAACCTGTTAAGATTTTGGAGTATGCCAGCAGAGTTACCCGCAGCAAGGTTATCAAGTTTTGCAAAGTTCAGTGGAGCCACCACACCGAGGAGGAAGCCACTTGGGAGCGAGAGGAAGATCTGCTCAAGGACCACCCTCACCTATTTGCTAGCCAACCCGAATCTCGAGGGCGAGATTCATCTTCAGGGGGGTAGGTTTGTAACATCCCAAATTTTCAATTTGGAATGTTATACTTAGATCATCTTTGCCTATCATATTTTTGTTGCATTTTGGCTCGATCCTAGAAATTCTACGCAACTCAAGGACCCACGGAGAGAGTTGGGGATTTCGTTATTTTCTTATTTGAGTATTTCTCAAATTTTGAAAATAGAATCATTGATTTTATTTATTTTATCTTCAAATATTTCTACTGCCAAAAAATTCAGAGAGGGAATAAAATGACTTTCCCAAAATAAATAAATAATGAGGATTTAATAAAAAAATCAAATAAGATTTATTTTGGAGTTTTTCGCTTTTTATTTGCATTTAGGAAAAATGCGCATTTTTCAAAATTGCATTTAGGCCCACAATAAATGTTCACCTAGTCCGGCTTGATTTTAGAAGCCGGGGAAAATTTATTTCGGGATTTTCGGAGTCCGTTTATTATTTCTTTTTATTTTTCTTCTGCGCGGAATTATTTAAAAAAAACGCGCGCACCGACCTACGGGCCGTGCCCGAGCGGGACTCCGCTCGGGGGGGGGGGGGGGCACTATAAATAGCGCCGCCCCGGCGCCCCGGCGCAGCCGCCCGACCCCGCCAGCCCACACCGCCGCCCCGGCCCACACCGAAACCCTAACCCTAATCCGCGCCGCCGCCGCCCGCCAGATCCGCCGCCGCCGCCGGACCCCGCCGGAGTTCGTCGCCGCCGCCGCCGAGGTTCGCCGCTGCCTCGGACCGCGTGGCGCTGGTTTTCTCAAAACCGGGCGGTTTTATTACGGTTTTTTTTCGATTTTTTAGATTCGTTTTTATTTAGTTTTCGGTTTTTTTTTCGGTTTAGGTTAATTAGCGGACGTTCGTCGGTTAGTTCGTTTTAAAGAACGCTTTCGTCAGATTCGTTTAATTAACGAACGTTCGTTCGTTGACCCGTTCGTCGTTTTTCTTTTTCTCAGATTTAATCCGCGATTTTTCTGATCGCGATTTCTGATCCGATTTTCGTTTTAGTATAACTTTTCGCTCGTTTATCGGAATCAGGCGATTCAAGCGCCTGGAGTTTCGTCTCGAAACCCTCTTTCCGAATAATCTACTTAAACAAGTTTTTGCTTCTGTAAAATTTGACTTAGATCCAGATTAGTAAAACGAAGCTGTTTTCTTTCGCCGTTTGACTTTCGTTGCTTTATTTGATTTGATTCTTTTTGCAAACCGGAGTTCTTAAGTTGAACATTCTGGTTGGATCTTTTATTCGAGTTTTACCTGTGCATTAGATGAGTACTTATTGTATGCTTGTTTGTTTGTCTGCGATAGAATACCCGGAGTGCGCCACCTATTACTTCGAGTCTCTAGGTCTCGCGGATCATCAGCAAGGCAAGTAACACTTGATCATACCTTTCTACTACCCAGTTTTTATGCATTAGATCTATCCTCAAACATTGCATGATTAGGATCTAATTAAATTATGGGATGGGAAGTAGTTGAGGTAGTACCTATTACCTGTTTTGTTATCAAACCTTTGGGAGTTACCTCTACGTTTGCTTATTATGCCATGCTATGCTAGTAGACGTGGATTGGGTGAGTGTATCCATGACAGATGTGAGATTGTTAATTAATGGTTTATTTAAGGTGGCAACTTAAACACACATCTGGGTGGATTGAGGCACCTGTTTTCTAGCAGGACTTGCCTGTATTTCTTCGGACTGCCACCCAGGCTCAAAGGGATCATGAGATTATTCAAACTAGAAACTTACGTGTGCAGCCACAAGCCATTATGGGATCTGGCATAGTTGACTAAGTTGTGCGAACTCTTACGGGTAGACTAGCAGATGTAGGGGAATGTAGGTGTACCGGTCTACCCACATGTAAGGTGCTAGTGCTTCCGAAAGACTATGTCTCGGTCATCCGTTTCTCAAACATCAAGTAGTGCGAGGAATGAAACGGAGGCGATCGAGTCTTGTGGGAAAAGTGCGCAAACCTCTGCAGAGTGTATAAACTAATCATGGTTAGCCGTGTCCCCGGTTATGGACGTCTTGAGTATCTAGTACTTGATTATCATGTGAATCTCATCATGTTACTTTAATTAATATTGTTGGGTTTAATGAGTACTTTTTAATTGGGATTGAGAATGCTGTCAACCATTCTCAATGTTTAACAACCACCATGATAGTTAAATGAATTTATTCCTTTGCAGTAGGGAAAAATTGGCTTTATGCAAAACTGTAACCATAGAGCTTTACCACCAGCCAAATATGCATGTAGAATAGCCTATCTCCATTGTTATTCTCTATGTGTTACATTGCCAGCATATTCCATGTGCTGACCCGTTTTCGGGCTGCAACGTTTCATGTTGCAGACTTTTCAGACGACGAGTAAGGTGCTGTTAGGTCGTGGTTCTATACTCAGTGATGCCGTTGGAGTTGATGGACTCACTTATCTTCCAAGCCTTCCGCTGTTATCGTTTTAGATGGCCTTAAGCCATATTTATTTCAATAAGTTCTCTTTTGAGACATTCGATGTAATAAGTGTGTGATTGCTACTCTGTTATAAATCCTCTAAGTACTGTGTGGTGTCAGCATTACTGATCCAGGGATGACACTGAGCACAGAGATCAGACTGTTTGAGATCTGGTCGCTACACAGGGAGTTGCTCATCTCACCTTGTCCTCTTCTATAATCAACCATTGATCTAACGATTGTGTGTTCTTCTTCTGTATGCACACGAGCTCATACAAAAGAATGCCTCCCTTTGCTCCAATTGATGACTCGTTTTCCTGGATGATGAAGCACCGTTGTCCGCCCTCGTCATCTCCGGCGTCATCTGTGATGCCGTCGCCGAGCGGCCACGCACGCACAATCGCTAATGCTCAACCCGGTTCCTCGGCCGGTGGAGCACGACAACCGGCGGTCGAACCGGCTCCTCGGGCGACAAGGCCCAGCTACCGGCACTCCGCCTAGCTCCACGGGCGTCGAAGCGTGACTCCGACTGGTGCAGAGCTCCGGCAGCCGAGGAATGAAACGCGGGCACCAGTGCTCGCGTCGACCTCACCCTCGGCTACGCCGGCCCGCGTGTTCGGCACTGGAGCTGCGGCCAGCTGCTGGTCCTGTTCGTCGCCACCTCTAGGCTACCGACCGATTCCGGCCAGACCGGCAGTTCCACTGCAGCAAAGCTCTCCGGACTCCGACCTGCCTCCACAACTCTCCTTCCATGTTTCAATTCCGGCTTAATTAGCACTGACGCAATTTGCATGCAGATCCTGGACGTGGTTCAACGCCTTTAATGCGTTGAACAAGGGGGCAACTCCTTCAATGCATTGGACGTTGAGAACTCCTTCAATGTGATTGCCCGACCTGGAATGCTATGCTCAGGTTCATAGTGCCCACTCGGCGTCGTGGTGCTTGTTGACATGCTGCTCCGCATCGAGTACGCCCTCGGCGACCGTGATATCGGCCAGGTCCCTATCACCCTCTCCAAGCTGTTCTCTGCTACTCCCGACAGTCCCGTCCCCGGCGAGTTCGACGCCTTCCGGGGCCGCAAGAATCAAGTCCAGGAAACCCCAGCGCAGCCATAAAACTGCATAAAATGAATGTCCGTGGGAAAAGGAAACCTCCTTCACCTGCACGAACAGTAATACCTCTTGCTTAATTACCGCTAATTAACGCCTCCTGCATGCGTTTACATGCCCAGGACATGGGCAACTCCATCAATGCATCCTAACGTCTTCTTCGTGTTGTTTGTGGCCCCCACGGGCTCCTCGAGCAGCGAGACGTAGCGCAAACGCATGGGATTCCTCCGCCAAGTCAATTGAACGACAGCGGCCTTCGGGCCACGGAGACGCGTCCGATTGAGTGCTGCTTTGCAATGACACTTCCATGGTGGAGTCATAGGCTCGACGAGGCCTGATACAGTAAGAATCCATAGGTTGGCCACGCCTCGAGTGCGCGGCCGCTCCTCCCTCTGCGGGCTGGCGGCACTCCGCTTCCATGACGAAGAATTCAGGGGAAGAGGATGGAGGATCTTATCCTCTCTAATCCTTTTATAATTCAGTCCTCAAATTATTTGACAATAACTTAACATTCCCTTTTCTATTTTCGAACCCAGGTTCACTCGGACGGGACTAAAGCTCACTTGAACAACCGTCCACTCGGATAATTCGCACGCATGCTCGGACGGATTTACATGGATGGTTAACAGACCACTGCAGCAGTCAGACATAGACGATTTGGTCCAGTAATCATTTGGGTGGACACGTCCTCATCACTCGGATGCCCCGCGAGACGTGTCTACTTCACTCGGACGCCCCATGCATCGTCACTCCGCGGGACGCGTCTGCTTCACTCGGACGCCCCGTGCGTCGCCACTCCGGTGGACACGACCACACCACTCAGCCGCCCCGCACGTCACCTCTCGGTTGGTCACCTCATCACCATTTGGCCGCCCCGCACGTCGCCACTCGGTTGGTCACCTCATCACCACTCGGTTGGTCACCTCACCACCACTCGGCCGCCCCGTGCATCACCACTCGGTTGGTCACTTCATAACCACTTGGCCGCCCCGCGCGGCGCCACTCGATTGGTCACCTCATCACCACTCGGCCACCCTGTGCGTTGCCACTTGGTTGGTCACCTCATCACCACTTGGCCGCTCCGCGCGTCGCCACTTGGTTGGTCACCTCATCACCACTGGGCTGCTCCGCGTGTCACCACTCGGTTGGCCACCTCATCATCACTCGGCCGCTCCGCGGCTCGCCACTCGGTTGGTCACCTCATCACCACTCGGCAGCCCCGCATGCCGCCACTCGGTTGGTCACCTCATCACCACTCGGCCGCCCCATGCGTTGCCACTTGGTTGGTCACCTCATCACCACTCGGCCACTCCGCGCATCGCCACTCGGTTGGTCATCTCATCACCATTTGGCCACTCCGCGCGTCACCACTCGGTTGGTCACCTCATCACCACTCAGCCGCTCCGCGCGTCGCCACTCGGTTGGTCACCTCATCACCACTCGGGTGCCCCGTGCGTCGCCACTCGGTGATACACATATACATCAATCGGCTGCCCTGCATGTCGCTAGTCGGTTGAACACATCTTCACCACTCGACCACTCGCGCGCCTTCAGAGAGCTAAGTCATTCTACATGCACTACATTATGTTACTTCAGCGTTCCCGAGTATCTCATAATTCACACACCACCTTCACTCAGAGGCCGCTTCACCGAGTGTACCTCTATGCTCGGTTGCTTATTTTCACATACTTGCTTAGTACTGGTTATTTTCCTCTACTCCCGAGTCCAACTTCCATTTTACCCATACATCATTCACGAACACCATGTGTTCTTCATTTCGAGTTTGCATCGGTCCTCGGGGGTTGCAACTTAGTCGGAACACTACACTACCTTTTATTCGAATCCGGCACTCAAACACATCAAGTTGAATCATTCACTTCGTCAAGTTCCATCAATTCCTTCTCTCTTCTAGACTCTTGTTGGTTCTGAACCAGCAAGCCCCTTGCACACCCTGCGGGCGTCTATGGGTGTCATTTACACAAATCATTTCAGCACACATCAAATTTCCTCGAGAAATTATTATGTTGGCTTGTGCTATTTTTTCATGCACAAGTTACATGATCACTCGGCGGCCCTGTGTGCCAACTTCGTTGCTACTCGGACTCGGTTGTCGTATTGGTCCTAGCGCACCACAACACCGACCTTGTCGCTCTGTTGACTTCAAACACACCCAACCAACCCCTCAGTGGTGTCCCCTTCATCGTGTCGACGTCATAGACCTCGTCGTCTCATTGGGTATGAGACAGATAAGTCCTTTTTTAACTGCATACATCACTCCTTTGCAAGTTTGCCTATTTCGAGCATCACTCAGAAGCTTCTCCTGACCTTTACCTGAGTCTGACTTGGTGAATTAAAATTTATCCATTCAAAACTATATTTCTCATATTCTGACAATTCCATTGTCAAAGTCTGTAGTACGCTCGGGGGCTGCAACTCATTCAGAATGACACTCTCCTGAGTGGTCGACTATTTCATCTCCAGTCAGACCCTTCACTTCAACAAGTGCATTCAATCCGCCACTTTGACAAGTTACATAATCACTCAGACACTTTGCACGCCATCTTCATTCCTACCCAGACTCAGTTGTCATGCCAGTCTTGTTGCATCGCAACCACACTACACCGACCTCGTCACTACATCAGCTTCGAAAGCATATGGCTAACTCCTTCGAGGACCATTTTTGCCACACGGCTACCTCACATGTTGTCACTCGGCCACCCCATGTGTCGCCACTTGGCTAGACATGTAGTCATTCACTCGGATGCCCCGCGTGTCATCACTCGGCCGCCCCATGCATCACCACTCGTTTGTGCATGTCTTCACAACTCAGCCGCCCCGCGCGTCGCCACTCGGTTGTGCACGTCTTCACCATTCGGCCGCCCTGCGTGTTGCCACTCGGTTGTGCATGTCTTCACCATTCGGCCGCCCCGCGCGTCGCCACTCGGTTGTGCACGTCTTCATCACTCGACCGCCCCACGCGTCGCCGCTCGGTTGTGCACGCCTTCATCATTCGAACACCTCGCACATCATCACTCGGCCGCCCCACGCGTCGCCACTCGGTTGTGCACGTCTTCATCACTCGGCCGCTCCGCATGTCGCCACTCGGTTGTGTACGTATTCACCACCATACCCCAACACGGGAGCGACTAAGTTACTCATATGAACTAACCTCATATCGCACTCTGTATCAAGTTTACCTCTTTCGAGCATCACTCGGGGGCAATGCCATAGCCGTGAGCCATGCCGCCTTCAGGGGTTACGCCCATTTGATCAACCCGTTGATCACATCAAGAATATTTTTTCTGACCATACATGCTCGGTCCGCCGAAGGTCTATAAGGGTAGCACCGTCCGCTCGGACGATCGCCCAAATCATTACTTGGAGTCATCTTCAGGACGGCAAAAGGGTGAAAACGACGCTCCTCTACGGGTACACTTGGCCCATATTCTAGGCTCCAAGGCATCAGTTTCACAAACTTGGACTCAAAAGTGGCATGTGCTGGTGTTCCCCCGGGATAATGAGTGGCCTCTCTCCGGAGAGTCAGCCCACACACTAGCCTCGCCACTCGGGTTTAATGGCACGTTCACATCGGACCACTAGTCTATATCCTCCGGGAGACATACGAGTGCCACCAGGTTTTTCCTTGCAATCAACATACACCGATTAGTCAGGAAGCACGTCCACTCGGACAAATACCCCTATCATGCAGAAGGGTGAAAACGAAGCTCCTCTACGGATACAATGTAATCTTACAAATACCCCTTTCATGCAAAATCTAACGATCAATGTAAGAAGTAATAATGGAACGATTACTCCCTGGAGTGTCCAGCTTTTTTTTCTACAGTCGGCATTTTCAAGGCCGAATTCATTCATCGTGCGGAGTGCACAAAGACTCGCTTGATTGATCCAGTTCCAAGTTGAATTTATTTACAGTGCCAAGTGTAGAAAGATCAGTCCGACTGACTTAGCTCCAGGCTGAGCTTATTTACCATGCCAAGCGCTTGAAGATCCATCCGATTGACTCAATTTCAGATTAAAAGATATTTACCATGCCGACTGCATAATGGTTTACCAGAAGACTTAAATCCTCTGCCAGACTCATCTAGTCCGACAGAGGCTCCGGGACTACACCCAGTGGGTGCACTCAGCGTTCCCCCGATGGAAGAGGACTCAGAAAGAAACATTTTTCTTGGTCAAGACCAATACCAGATCCTCAAGTTCTACTCGACCTCCGAGTAGGAGAGGAACAAGTCCAATCAATAACAACTAAGAAGATTTTTTTAGTTCTTTCAGACCCCCGCCGACTGCCCACAGTCGACAGCAGTCTCGGGGACTATACCCAGTGGGTGCACTCAGTGTGCCCTCACTGGAATAATCTCCACTCAGTACGGCCTGACCTGTCTGAGTGACGAACAATAAACAAACAAGTTCTAACACTCCCGTCGACTACCAAAAAAATTCCTCTAAGGTGAGTTTAAGGCTCCTCCATGGACCTGTTTTGAGCCTTCTTCTAGGACTCAAAGCGTGAAACTCACAAGTTTGGATCTAGAACTAACACATATTGACGTTCCTCCGGGATAAGAATGGCATCTCTATGAGAGAGCAGTCCATGCGCCAATCTTGTTGCCAAGATTTAATGACACACCCATACTCATATAACGAGTTAACCTCTTTTAACAAATGTCACCAAGTTGCTCCTCGCGGGCATTTATCCTAGATCAGTCGGGAAGCACACTGCCAGAATCCATTGAGATTTTGTTCGAACCTTGGTTGTCTGAAAGCACGATGATGGGTACCAAGTATTTCCGTAATATGGGGCCAAATTGTGTCTTTCATAAACTCGTTCTGCAAAATCACAACCAATTCGGGGGCTAATGTTGGGGACACACATAACAGGTAGGCCCATGAAGGTACAAAGATCATAAAGCACGGGGTCCACATATCAGATGGGCCCAGAGCATCACTCAGACAATCGACAAACCATCCACTCGGATGACCATCAAGTCACTCGGACGACAACAACCAATCGGAGCAAGCACTCCACTCGACGAACTCATTCCACTCGGAGTACCTAATCTCACTCGGATATGCAAAGACCAATAGTCGACAAGGCACTCAAAGCATCATCTTAGTAGTAGGCTGAGTTATGGCATTAACACCACTGTGTAACATAAGAGATGAGGGGGTGGCGCACTCTATATAAGCCACCCCCACCACTAGACAGGGGGCTCTTTACTTCTACTTCTCTCTTCCTCTCTAGTCTCCAAACTTAGCACATGCATGGGGATCCGTTCTCCTCTCTCACATACACATTGTAATCTTCCGATACATACTCAGATAAAACAAAGCCTCTCCAGAGCATGAGACGTAGGGTTGTTATCTCCACTGTGAGAGGCCCGAACTCGCTAAAACCACCGTGTCACCCATTTGCATCTCGATAGATCATGCTCCTTTACCCTATCCCTTATTATTGTTGGAATCGTTCCCATGACAAGCAACCCACCTCTAAAGCATTTGAGAGAGAGATCTTTGTGAGGACAAATCCCAAAACACCCAGAGCCAAAGAGTGTTAGGCATCACTGAAGTATTTTTGTACACGTGATCTAAAGACTTGTTACTCTTGAGGACTGTGAATCCTCCAGCCGGTTAGGCATCGCGTTCTGAGCATCCAAGAGTCATTGTGGATTGCTGGTGAACAAAGTCTGTGAAGGTTTGGAAGTCTATCTCGAAGACTTACCAAAGTTATTGGGCGAGGACTGGATGTCCTTAGCTCAAGGGGAATAAGGTGAAGACACAGTCTTCTGAGTTCAATATCAGCCTCCCTAATCGGACATACAGTTGTCACAACAACTGGAACTGGTCTACCAAATCCTTGTCTTCACCAAGCAACTGGTTCTATCCTCTACTCTCCTTACTTTAAAGTTTGTCTTCGAGAATTCATCGCTTGCCTGCCTGATTCATTTGACTTCATTGTGTGAAGACTTGTATCTGTTTAGCTTTGTACTATCTTCCATACTGATCCTATCTACCTAGTTGCAGTTATTCTTCGTGCTTTCCATGTATTGCATGCTTGACTAATGCTTGCCTAGAGTAGTCTTCATTCCGCTGGTTACTATATAGGCTTAGTTTACTTGTTTGTTTTCAAAGCCACTGTGTTTTGAAGACGTTCACAAAAATTGCCTATTCACCCCCTCTAGTCGATAACTAGCACTTTCAATTGGTATCAGAGCAAGGTACTCCCTTGTTCTGTGTGATTCGGTTTAACCACCTGGAGTTTTAGCTATGTCGACTTCAGGGATAATCAAGGTCTCTGCTGCGTGCCCCGTCTTCGATGGCACTGACACTACAAAAAAAATACACTTCCGTGATGATACGTGTTTGTCATAGTAGGTCGCGTTTTTTGTCATGCATGTACATCCATGACAAATTTATGACAGAATCAAGATAGTCATACCTGTGCTATCGTAGAAGTGTTCCATGACATTACCAAAATTATCATCACGGAAGTGTCCACTTCCATGATGATAAATCGCGCATCACAGAAGTGCTTTCGTCAAGGGTGACCGATACGTGGCATCCACCGTAATGGAACGCCGTTAAGCTATCGGGTCGGGTTTTGGATCCGATAACCCGTTAACAGCCCCGACCAATGGGGATTTTCCACGTGTAAAATCATCATTGGCTGGAGGAAACACGTGTCGGCTCATCATTGGGACAGATGTCATCCACTCGTTGGACATAAGGCGACTATGATACATCGACACGTGGCACGGCCAATCAAGTTTAAATGGGCCGGCCCAACTAAAGGCCCACAAGATTTTGCGGCCCATAATGGGCCGGCCTAGTTAAAGGCCCACGAGATTTTGCGGACTATAATGGGCTGGCCCAGCTAAAAGCCCACAAGATTTCGTGGGCCATAATGGGCCGGCCCAGGTAAAGGCCCACAAAATTCTTGCGGATCATAATGGGCCGGCCCAGCTAAAGGCCCATGAGATTTCGCCAACATTAATGGGCCGGCCCAGCTATAGGCCCACAAGATTTTGAGGACCCTAGTAGGCCGGCCCATTAACTGGCTGCCATGTTTTGGGCCAAATGCCGGCCCATAATTGATCCGGTCCATTAATGGCCTGCCACGTTCCAGGCCTAATAATGGCCCATATAAGATCCGGCCCGTTAAAAGCCTCCCACTTTCTAGGCCAAATCACGGCCCAGATCAGGTCCGACCCTTTAAGAGGCTTTGGGCTCAATTATGGCCCATATCAGATTTGGCCCATTGACAGGACGCTATGCTTTTGGGCCCACTTGCTAAAGGCCCATTTAGTAGTTCGGCCTGATATTAGTTTCGGCCTGTTAAGGGCCCATTTAACATTTTGGCCCTATATTAATTTCGGCCTGTTAAAAGACCGTCATATAGTTGGGCCTAACTACGGCCCGGTTTGCATCTGGCCTGCTCGCAGCCGATATCTGATTGGGCCAAACAAGGACCGAGACAACTTTGGCCTATTAAAAGCCCGTGAATTGATTCACACAATCATGGGTGGGGTCCATTTCGGGCTGCCGCCGGCTCGTGAGCTATTTGGCACGTTTCAGGCCCAGCCTACTTCTCAGCCTCATAAAAGCCCATTGAGTTTTCTTGCGAAAAGAGGGCCGGGGGTTACTCGGCCTATTAAAGGCCCGAATCTACTAGTGGGACAGTTTGACGGGGCCCATGATGCGGATCATACATCATGATTGCATGACGGCCCGATTATGTACTGTAACTTTACGGTTTGGCCGGTTTACTGCGAAGACAGGATATATATACAGAAAAATAACAGCAGCATCGTGAATAAGAAAAAACCTAGACTATACAATAAAGAAATTACGGCATATTACATCCACTGGGCATCAAAGTTCGCCACTATGATAATAAAGCACAAGTAGACAGCAAATTACATACACTGGGCATCAAAGATCGCCACCAGTGCAAATAAACACGCCGACAAAATAATATACAAAACCGATAGCACTTCAATAGAGTTCAAGAAAGGTTAGCCCTGCTGGGGAGCTGCAGCGCAAGCAGCTGAGCAAGATGATGAGACTGCGCTTGTTCAGCATTATATCTTCCTCACTCTGAAAGATAAACAAGCAGACAGATGACAGGTTTTGCACATAAAAGTATCAGTGCTGACAATTCATCACATTTCTTACTGACGAATAAAGTGACACAGTTTAAAATTGCATTAACACAATATGGTATTGTTCAGGTCAAGACTTGGCAGGAATTGACATTGTGAAGGAGTTGGCAGCTTCACGACACCACTGGATTACAGATCAAGATCTCATAAGTATCAATGGTTAGTGTGCTGTCAATTTATCCCATTTCAGATTGGCAAATAAAGAGACGGTTTAAATAATAGTAGAATGATATGACATTGTTCATAGTTAAGACACTTCAGAATATGACATTGTGTTGTAGTGGGTAGGTTCACCACACCACTGGATTACGGATGAAGAACAGAAGCATACATGCAGTGCAAAAGAAGATCACTTGCTCTATATAGTTTAATTTACATGGTATGAAGAAGGAACTTGGTTGTACAACTAAAAACTTAAATTGAGAGGGACAAACTTTTGTTTATGAACTACATAATAAACTTTAAACATGCAATTTGATGCAAACACCAAAAATAAACAGCTGTTGCAGTCATGCCTAACCAAATATACACAACAAAGTTTGAAGGCTTGAGAAGGACAAACTTACATTACTGGTGAAGACAGGCTGATGGGGGGGGGGGGGGGGGGGGGGCAATTCAAGAAGCTTAGCACATAATCTTCTTCATAAGCATTGCCTTTATTCTACATTTTGTTAAGAGTAAAAATAGATGTGATAATATATGAAAAAATGGAGAATATTTAAGATAAGATGAAGAGTGATGCTACATAACCAAGTAGCTATAAATGTATGTGTAGCGATACAGGCAAAAGGCACAGCCAAGAGTAATGCACAGCTAAACTTCTTCAGTACCAACCTTATGGTAAGAGTAAATATAGATCGGATGTGTAGAAAATGGAGGGCAAAGGAAAATAAGCTGCAGAGTGATGGTACATGAACAACTACCTGTCAATATAAGTACACTGATAAAGGACATCATGTACTTGCAAGAACAATGCAGAGCTAAAAAAATTCATTGGCATTGGATATATTCTACACTAATGTAACCATTCATACAGATCAGATAATTTGGAGTGAACAATTGATAAGCAAGCTATCATGCATACTGCTGTCACATAATGAACCAGGTATGTATGCAAATATAGTGATACAGGACAACAGGTACTAACAAGAGCAAAGCAGCAGGCAGCATATTTGCGATATCATGTCGTTCTTTTCAAACCGGAATTCTTCTTCAAGCTGATTTCCTGCAAAAAAGATCCGTAAGGCACATGCGGAAAAGTAGAAGTTCAAATTGTCATGTGATTTCATAGACAATACCTCATCCTGGGAATGAGACCAGTGCATAACAAGGTTTTTCCATTCAATGTCTTCTAAATTTAGCATAGGAGAATTCACCGGAAATTTGTTTATAGACTTGCCATCAAAGTGTGATTTCCTCAGGTAACACTGATACTGCTGCAATGCTTCCTTGAAAAGCACAAGCAAGCTTTGCTCATCACGACTATCCAGATTGACCCTCACCTAGTTACAACAATGTAATGTAAATCATTGATGTGTTCGATCAGCAGAAAACAGGAAAATAATAACCATGAATAATAGCACTTACACGTAAGTTGGACAGGAAGATGTGAAAATGGTGTTTGTCTTCACTATAATCTTCCCATGATGGGAATATATGCACGTAGTCCCTAACAACATTGAAAGCATTGTCTTTTAAACTGGGAATAAATGGAATGGGGTTCCAATCTGTAGGAATTGGCCGTCTCTGCAGTTGGGATAGGTCTTCGGCCGGTGGACTTGCTGTACTTTTTGCTGGAGTGGGATTTTTCTGTGGCATTGCTGGTGCTATGGCAAATGAAATCGGTATACCTTTTGCTGGAGTGCAGGTCCTATGTGGTGGGGCTAGTGGTGTGGCCAGTGAAGTATGGGTACAGTCTGCTGGAGTCCGTCCTATGTTTTGTGTCATTGGTTGTACAACCAATATAAGTGGGGCGCTGTCTGGTTTCTCTAGCACCACCATGTTTTTCAAGGACTTTGCTGGTGCTCCTTCAGGTTCGGCAATCACCCTCTTCCTTTTTGATGTCTGATGCACAAGAACAACATTTGAGTGGAAAAACATGGTATGACGACAGATGGAATATGTATTGATAATGGATGGGCATGGCATCTCGAGTTATATGATGATTAAACTAAGCAGATGGTGGTGCAACAAAGTAGAAGAAATGCAAGACAACATATGCAAGATACGTGCAATCAATAAAACCTTGCCAAATTAGAACAGGCACCTTGATGGGTGAACAGGACAGGCCATCTGCCTTTGACTCCTCGAGGTTAGAATAGTCATTAGGATGATATTCTGAACAAGAATCAACAGGTGGGGAGCGTACATGTTTAATTGCTTCCAGAATGGCACTCAATGCCTTGGTGCCAATTTTTTAAGTCATTGCAGTGTTCCACAATACTCTTCTGATGCGCGGATTCTGATATTCACTGTAATTGCGTATAATATCTTAGAACCATGAAAACATAAATAGTTGTGAGATTATCTTTGTAATGCAATTGATATTCTAATATAGGGGCACCCCTGTAAACACTTATGTGCTATCACTGGATTCTGATGAGAGAGCTCATGTGTGTTGTAATATCGTGCGTGCAGTTATATAATCTGGCACAAGTACACAAAAAATAGGCTCCAGAAGTAAGGATAGCTGGCAGATGACAGGTTCATAATATACTGTATAGAGAGTTTATTGCCAAACCATGACAACAAGAGCACACAACAACTAGGCAGATCATAGTGTACATAACAGGGGTACGCCATAACCACGATATATAAATCGGGAAAGTGGAACTGGCTTGAAAATATGGTGTTGTATTGCCGCTAGTAATTGAAAGCCTATCGATCACGTACAGGCCAGCACTATCGAACATGGTAAAGAAGAGCAAGTAGATTTTGGATAATAAAATGTTGGTTGCACAGTGCCCACACATGATGAACCATAGCACATTAAGAATGCAACTCCCAGCTGTCTCTCGACCATTTCAGGCGGTTGGATGAAGATCATACGTCTCCTAACCCTTCTTCTTCCTCGTCTCCGATTCTTCCCATACAGAACACCGTACGGGCCGCCGGCCGGACCACCGGCCCCCACCGCCTGTGTTCCTCCGCCACCCCCACCCCCCACCTGCGTCAAGTTTTCTTCGTTCGGCGAGGCCCCACAAGCACCCGAGCCCCTTGGATCGCACCGGCGAACTCCGACGAGCTCTGAAAATCGACTGACCCAATTTTGAAATTTATTCTACTGTGATTTAACTAGTGTGGAATATAAAAGGGGAAAACCATAAGCATTGGGAGTATAGTATTGAGCGTGCCATGGCGGATCTGAAGGTACAAACCGGACAAAGGCAACTTCGCAACCAAGACAGGAAATCAGAGTAAAGCAGTGGCGATCTATTTTCTTGCTGCGATAACTAAGTTGAGCTGATACGAAAGAGTACCGCCTCTGGTGCGGCACCATGTACGCATCTGCTGAGAATTTGACGGTGCTGCGGTAGCGATGGCTATCGGAAGCGTGGAAGCAGATCTAGGAGGGTAGACGGTGGCGGCGGGGCGTGGTGGACGAGACGGTTGTAGGAGTGGCGCCGGCAAGGTGGACGACAGTGGGGATGAAGCGAGAGGATGGGATGCAAGGATCCCGGTCCGTAGGCGTGGATGAGAGAGGTCGATCTCTTGTAATGGACGGCAGCGTCGGGGTATCAGCTTCGGCATGGTGGAGGATGGGGTGGCAGACGGCGGCGGACGGAGGAGGGTGGGGTGGAGAGGGTGTTTTGGCGCCCATGGAGTACGAATGGGGAAAATGGAGGTAGAGAGGAAGGGGGAACCATGTATTCAGGGCGCGCTTGTCTCAAATGCGAGGAAATTTACAAACTTAGCCCCCGTTTCAAATTTCTACTACATCACATCAACATTAGTCGGTTGGGGATAGGACAGTAATCTCGCATACACCAAATATTTGCCGAGGAGAGTTTGTTTTTGGCGTCCACCGTGTATGAATATGAATTGGGGAGGGAGTCGATTTCGGCCAAGGGCACACTGTGTTTTGGCGCCCACCGTGTATGAATCCGGGTGAGAGGCGGTTACGTCACGTTAGGGTGAAATTACAAACCTACCCCTATCGAAACCTATAGAAATCCAGCAGATAGGCTTTGTGTGGCAGGGATAGGCAGTAGTGATTTCCATCTCGCAGATTTTGGTTTCGGGCGGTTACTGCGACTTTCCCCGCTTCGTTCAAAGTTTGCACAGTACACGTTTACCGTGCCAGCTCAATTCGAATTCCGTTTGTATTCTACTAGGCGGGATCCATTTTCAATTGGAATTACATTCTATATACATCATTTTTTTTATATACTTTCAAAAGCACAACACCATTTATACATAAATATGGTTTACAAATGGCATGATCTCAGATTCATAAGGTTGTATCCATCAATTTGGATTTTCAAATATTTGAAACCACTTTATGTTGAAATGCAATGTATGCATTCCTCGCTAACTGTCTCCAATTAATGTGTGTTTCATGCGGGGTTTTTTAACTTCTCAAACATGTATAATGTGTTTCACACACGCAACATATAGTGTAATCCCGTTTAGACATTAATTGCATATAAACCATGCATTGTTTGTAATTGAAGCATTTATGGATCACCAATATTGATAAACTATATAACATTACATGTGTGCCCAAATTCAAATGAATATGCATGTTTGATACACCAATTTGCGTTATGATATTATCGATGTCGTGATCTCCAGTTTAAATATTTGAATCCCCTTTAATCCAGATATTCGTCTTATATAGCTATCACTCATGCTTATATAGGACTATCTCTCTGGACCTATACGCGTTCATCGTCTCTCAGGCATCTGTCGTGCTACCTGTATGTCGACAATGATCTTTTATCTTCGTAACACACTAACGGTACTCTCTCCCTCGACCTTCATCACTCTATCTCTCTCTAAGTATATCTCGCTCCCCTGCTATGTGTCTCTAGCTATGATTCTCCATGTGGAATCTCTTTCTCTCACACAAACACAAAACTTTGTCTCCCTGGGTCTCATTTCTCTCAACTATTCCCATGTGTTCCACTCGCACACCCCTCATACAGAGATGTCTTTCGCTCCTTAGATAGGAGAACCTATGACTCTTCCTCTTCAATATCTCTTTCTCACACACAAACACAAACTCTGTCTCCCAGGGTCTCATATTTCTCCATTGTTCTCTTGTATGTCGCTCAAACACACCCTCTCTCCCTAGAGATATCTTGCGTTCCCTCATATGTCTCTCTAGCTATCACTCTCGTTGTGAAATATCTTTCTCTCTCGCAGACACAAAACTCTGTCTCTCTGGATCTCATTTCTCTCTGATATCTGTTTGTATGTGACTCACATGCACCCTCTCTCTATCTCTCTCACACCCACACACATAACCCAGCCTTCTGATCCACTCGACTCCTATCTCTAGCGCACACTAGCTAGCATCTTTATCTTTCTATTTATCTATTTCTCCATCAACCTTCTTTCTCGCCCTCACTCTTGATTCCTATCACGCACACTACAGATGTTTCTCTCTACATGCAGTCAAGTGCCCTCTCACACACATATATAACTTCACCCTTTGAACCACCTGACGGTCATCTCTGACACCCAAACTAACGGATGTATCTCTAGCTAGCATCTCCATCTCTGTATCTATCTGTAGTTTCTCCGTCAACATTTCTTTCTCGCACGGAGTCTTGCTTCCTATCACCCACACTATATATGTCTATCCATACATATGCATTTATAGGTTGATCTCTTTTGCACAATCGTTGCGCCTCACCCCCTCTGCTCGCCATAGATGCATGCTCCAGCCCGTGCCACTATCTGTTAAAGACAAAAACACATGCTCAATTGTCGGGACTTCTTCCCTGCATTCTCAAATGCATGCATATTGTCATACCGATCCGTTTCTCCCATGTCGTTGATCTTAGGACTTATGTCTTGTTTCTTTTATCTCAATCATGCGTGCGCGCGCACACACACATCCCACGTATACATGTATACCTCTACACATGCACGTTCAAGGTCTCTATGTCTCCATATGTAGTTAATTACCCTCAATCTAACGCCACATCGAATCGTTCTCCTCTTTTGTGCACATAACTTCTGCCTGGATGGGCAAAACACACACTCACACTTAACAATCTCATTCTAGCTACCCCCCCCTCGCGCGCCTCTCACTCTTCCCCTATATCCCCGAAACCAATAAGACCATCCCTTTGTTTAATTCCCTCCTACATGCACCATCGATATATAGTAGTCTTCCTTGGTGTCTCTCGAACAAACACGTTCTCTCGATGTCGACTCCTCTCACGCGCACGCATCTTCTCTTCCCTCCCTACGGGCATTTTCTCTCGCACCCCATCGTTGGTGGCCTCTGCCATACACATCACCTCTCTATGATGAAGCCATGCACACTTAAATTACATCCGCCACAGAGGACCCCGCGACACACACACACACACACACACACACACACACACACACACACACACACACGCGCGCGCGCGCACACACACGCACACCCCCCACACACACTAAGACTCCATCTCTCTCTCTCTCTCTCACACACACACACACACAAACACACACACACACGCACGCCCCACACACACTTAGACTCCATGTCTCTCTCTCTCTCTCACACACACACAAACTAAGACTCCATCTCTCTCCTCTCTCTCTCTCTCACACACACACACCACACACACACACACTAAGACTCCATCTCACACACACATGCTCTAGGTGGAGCATTTGTTCCTACCACCCTTCATCCAACCTTACCCGTATGATAAACAATCACCTTTATTTACTTGCATAACATGGACAGATTCCACTTTACTTTAGTAGTCAGCAAACTTATCATCTGTACCCTTATAAAAAAACGAGTTGGCGATGATGGTGTGCCTGCCATCTTGTAATACAGACCGTATGATCTATATCTGACGGATAGGAAGCAAACTATGATAATTTTACAAAAGATACCCGCACCTCTCTCCACATCATTATCTCCCGCAACCTCATTGCTCAGCAATTAAAAATGGAATAAGTCTCTAGAACTATCTAGCATGCATGGTGGCCGCTGCCGCCTGCCGGCGTCGTCCATCCCCATGCCTCCGCCCATTCCGGCCACTAGTCACCACCACGCTCCACTCCTCCTCGCCTTATCTCTCATCTTTCATTTTTTTGATGACATTCTCGAGATACTAGTTTTCCGCTAAAATTCTCGAGATATCATTAGTTTTTACACATGGGATTACTCCTGCATGGGTCAACCACAACAGGTGTTTTGTAAAAAATGCATATTGATGTTCCGTGCAATGCACGAGAATCTTGCTTCTAATTATATAACGCAAATCACAAGCAGGAAGTGACATTTTTTTAACACAACCACGTTAACATGGCCACGTAAATGACGAGCAGGAAGGAGAAGGGAAGCAGGCTATGGAGTAACGTTTTTTACCACAATTTCTTAGGAAACTGAGTGCAATAATTGAGTAGTTTTGCAAACTACCATTACTAATACACCTGAAACGGCTCAAAACCTATACTCCCTTGACAGCGCGCGCTTCCCGCGTGAAATGGTCAACATCGCCCTAGAGCTCAGTGCCGCATTAATGCCCAGCCAGAGCGGAGGCGACCTCTCACTGGCGCCGGCTTTGAAGTGGCGCGACGGCCGAGAGAGCGCCGCTTCCCGGTGCACGCAACTGCTCTGCGTCGAGACTGGCCATAGGCCCTGTTTGGATCCATGGGTTAGAGTTAGTTTGAGCTAGTTGGGGCTCAAATAGCCCTAAAGTATCCAAGCATGAGGGTTTAAATTGGAGCAAGTTGCACCAAACCCAAAAACAAACTATCCCACCCAAGAGGTCCTAACTGGAGAGTGTTCTCATTGGGACCACTGAAAAATCACTTTTCTCTCTCCATGAAGTGCATTTATTTTCAATCTAACCCTATCACCCAAACACCTCTTTGGCTACAGTTAGTTCAGGGTTAGTCATGAGTTAGTCTAACCTCTAGCTAAGTTAGAGTATCAAACAGGAGCAGTATAGGACATGCAAGTTGCTCAAAGCATATAGGCAAATTCGTACATGAAAGGATTTTTTCTTTTTGAAAACGGAACGTGAAAGGAATTTTTTTAGAATGCTCTTGGCATGTCGCTAACATGTGATAGTTAACCGACCTCAATAGACAGCAGAAACGCCAGCTCGCCGCACTTTGATAGAGACGAGGAGGGAGAAGCGATATAGGCTGCTGGATTACTAGAGATAGGTGTCGCACGGAAGCCAAGAAATATGGTGATAGCATGGGTTAGCCATGTACTAGTATGATGTAACTACACTGGGCTGCCGTGTTTCGTACTCTTCCAGTCCACTGTGGAGATGATTGGTTAATTTTATATCCTGAATAATATTAAATATTATGAGTGCAGACGCTCCACCACGAGGTTCCTTGCTCCTTTTCGGTCGTCCGGAATCTATGTTCTTACACTCTAATTTTTTTACGTGAGCTTTGTTCATCCTTTTGCCAACATGCAAGACATCTAGCATCAAGGCGCACGTGTTATGCAACGATCGTTCCATCTATATGAAGAACACGTGGCACTGGAACTACGAGACGGACATGTACCCAGGAGTGGACGTACGAATCTGAGTAATGTAGCGCAGTAAGTGAAGTAGAAAGGCACAAATGGCATGAACTTGCGTGGCAGACAGGGTGTGTTTGGTTGCATTCTGGTCTCAGCATAGTTGTTCCCTCTACATCCATGCTCAACTCAACACCCCTCTTCATGCATGCTCTCTTCATGCATGCTTCTAGTGTATTTGTGCTAAACTAGCATGGACTCATGCACCCTCCATACACTCTACCAAACACCCAAAAGTAGGTCGAGAAGGGAACTCTTAGGCGGCATTTGTCTCTTACTACGTACTACCACTAAATGTTGTACGTGCAATGCACGGTGATGTTATGGAGTACGTGCCTAAGTACTCTACTACTACTATATTAGTTGGAGGCACATATTAACTTTTATATCTGTTTACATGTATGCCCCGAGACCTTCCAACTAGACGTGTCTTTCTCTTCAGGTCGCACTTTGTATCGTTCATACCACTAAGTACTACTACGTGTGGTCTCCGACCCAGAAGTGGAAGAAGTGGAGACGCTCTACCACGCTTTTTTTACGCTGGGCTATACCACGCTGTTCATGTCCCACTCCTTTCGCTGACGTGTGGGACAGCCAGCATGTGCCGTGTTTGGCACCCTTCGTCGTAAGAGTTGAAATGCTAGCATTCATCAGAAATAAAAAATAATTATAAATTGACAGTGATACTATTTTTTGCGGACCAATCAGCAGTGATACTATACCACGCGGTTTCCTTGCTCCTCGATATCGGAAAGAATACTTCCGTTCACCAACATGTGGGACGTCAACCATCCTGGTCCACTTTCCATGCACGTAGAACTCCAAGGGAGAGTCACCCAGGTCGTCGCACTGCAGTAACAATGACTAATTAGCCGTCAAATCACAGGCCCGCTTCCCACTTTGAAGTTGCTCGGACGAAGGAACCATCATGACTTCGTTGAAAGCTGCTTCTTGAAGAAAACTACTGTACTAGCAGTACTGCTAGCTACAATATTTACTCCAACAGAGGCCTCCTTTCGTTCATAGGATAGGAATATGAAAATCATAGGAAGTGAGATGACATCTCAATTCCTATAGAGAAAGAGATGCCATTTGATGCATAGCATAGGAATTTTTCCATTTAGTCTAGGCTAATGTATTGGTAATTTGCTCTAAAAACTACAGTAGTAACTAGTAGTACTGGTACATGCTCGTACTCAGACATAGACACACACACTAACTACTAGTAGTACTACTTCTCACATGCTGGCCAGACACCGTCGTTCTCCTTCCCAGCTTTGTCGGCGACACCCCACCGTGTTTGGATCTCCGTCAACCTCTCCGCAGCAGCGCGTGCATCCTTTTCTTTCTTGCGGCGGCGGGCCTCTCTTTTCTTGAGTGCTTTCTGACTTTTCCGCTCCCTCTGTGCGGCTTTGGCCGCCTCTTGCTCTATCGCCCATTCGGCCTTGGCATCTTCAAATTCCTCCCACATAGTTGTGAGGTCGCGAGCGGCCATGAACTTGGCACGGCGGGATGCCATCGCTTCCCTACCATTTTGTGTGCGTTCGTGGGCGGCGAGGAACTCGGTGCGGCAGGATGCCATCACTGCCTTACCGGTTAGTGTGCGGCGCGGTGGCATGAACGACGCTTGGTGAGAGCTCTGGGGTGGAGTGGCCGGACAACCGTATAGTGCATTGGTTTGTCAAGAGCTCAAGGATAGAAGACGGAGCAAATTAGGATTCCCCTTCAATCCTGGTCATTTATTACCGAGTAAAATGCATTGGCGGTCATTGAACTTGTCTTGATAGCTCACTTTGATCATTGTATACGAGATATGGTGATTATACGGTCGCTGGCTCAGCGTATAGCTGCGTATTTGTATGGTTGACCAGTCAAACAGTCCGCATGCGCCTCATCAGCTCGTGTTCTTTATCTATCTATGCGGGCCTACCTGTGAATGGAGAAAGAAATACTGTAAAAACCAAAATTATGCGTATGTGGGGAATCAAACCACGGACTCGTCGCTGCAACGCACCCTCGTCAGCCAAATGAAAATGAAATACTTCGCGTCAGACACTCACCCTCACGTTGTCAAAGCATACTAATGCATGCACGTCACCCTCTAAATCAAATTCCTTCTCATGGCGCAACGCAAACGGCGAGCCCATCACCTACGCACCCCGGCGGTGCCTGACATTAATGTTTAGACGTTTGATGGAGGCCTACGCGAATGCCGAGCATGTATTCACCTGGCTCAACACCAACGGTTATACTCGGACCGCCTTGCTCATGTATATTGTCCATCACAATGACAATCTATAAAACAGCCTAAGCTAGAGAGGGTACTATGGTAGTATGGTACGGAGTATGTACTATCATGAGCGACCGATCTTAGTGCCACTGCACACCGAAACCCCTTCCATCGCTAGCGCGCGCTTCCCGCCTAAAACGGTCAACGTCTCTCCAGAATGTCAATGCTGCATTCACCAGACTTAACTGCAGGTGCAATTGGTGTGTCACTAACATGCGGGCCAGACGCCCATTGGGACCACATGTCAGTAACCCAAACGCATCTGCAGTTAAGTCACTGAAGCAGTGTCCGCATTCACGCCCGACGAACCTACTCCAGCGCCAGTTGTCCATCCGTCTGCCGTGGCTCATTGCCATTCGCCCACTATATTAACTTGAGCCCCAGCTCCCAGCCATAGCCAAAGACCCACACTTATTCTCCTCTGGTCCCTTCCTTCTATCGGCACCACTTCAACCATGGCCTCCTGGCGCTCCGAAGCTCTCTTGGACGTACTATCGCAGGAGAAGACGAGGGACATCGGCGGCTCCGCTCCATGCGCGCTCCAAAGCTCTCTTCGACGTACTGTCGTAGGAGCAAACGAAGGAGATCGTCGGCACCCCCCGGGCCGCCCTCCGCCGCCACAACCACGAAGTCGGCGCGCGTGCGCGGGCGTAGCCGGCAGCGAGTAAGAGTAGTATATGGTAGGTCGCCGCCGCTCTGGTCCCGGGAAGGCCACCGCTACTCCACTCAGTCGACGCCAAGCTTGGTGGGGTAAACATCGGTGCCGATTAGCCGCTTGACGGTGATGTGGAGGTGGAAATCTTCATAACCTTGTGCTCCGGCCGGAGGAGGAGGTTAGCGAGGCGGATGAGGAGGAGGCAAAGGCAATGGCCGGCTTTCTCGGGTTCATGGCCGGACATGGTGGTCGGGCACCGGCGATCGTTTAGATTAGGTTTACAGTAGGTTTAGTACGGTTTGTGCGAAATATGTAATGAATTTCGTCTAGTTTGTAGGAAAAGTTTTCGAAATGTAATGAATTTCATCCGGTTAATTTCATCCAGTTAATATGAAATTTGCTTTGTTTGCACTAATTTCGTCCGGTTAGTTCATATAGTTGTCGAAAGGTATGCGGGCAACATCGAATGGCATCCATCAGTGTCCTCGGACAGATGCCGGTGTAAATTTGTGGGCCAGCGCTGGAGATGCCCTAACTATCATGCCATGATCGCTAACAATCCTCCAATATTTGGCAGGGAACAATTATGCCTCGATCAAAATCAGATCCGCAGTGTTTCGCATTCCTCCTGCGTAAGAGTGTAAACTCTTGCTTACATAAAAATGGAGCAAGTGGACGGCACTGTAGCACATCATATCACTCGAACTAGCCCGCCTAACGAGCGGGAAAGCACCGCCCTCCTCATTTGTTCTGGATTTCTATTGATTGATCACGCGAAAATGTTACGCTTCGCAAATTCTAAAGGAAAAGGCGGCACACTTACGACTCGTACACGTCGCAACCCCGACAGTCCGGCTCGCACGCCGCTCACCAAAGGGGACACACGTTGTCTCGCAATTTCACTGACATGTGGGACCGTAATTGAATAAACCGTCGATAGCCGAAATCTAATCGCTCGGCAGGTGTCGGCTGAGAAGAGAGAAACGGGGGAGGGAGAAGAGATCGCCCGCCCACCGCGCACGGACTCCAAGAAATATATGGTGATAATGTGAGGTGGGCCATGCTGGAGTCCGGACTGCTTCCGAAGCCCGCTCTCACCGCCCTGGCCCCTCAAGACGCCAGCTGCCCGCTGCATGCATAGCATGTAGTCCCCGCTTATGTGGAGGAGAGAGAGGCATTGACAAAGTCAAAGAGTAACAGTGGAGACAATAGCTTTCATCAAAAATAAACAATGAATACTCGTTGCTCATCCTCTATGTCGGAAAGAATACTTTCATTCGCCGACATGTGGGACATCGACCATCCTGGTCCACCTGCCATGCACAAAATTATCCTGGTCTACCCTGGTCGTATCGCAGGCCCACTGTACGTTGTTCGGACGAAGGAACCATCATGACTTCGTTGAATTCCGCTTCTTCAAGAAAACTTACTGTACCCGCAATACTGCAACCACATGCAAAGACTGGACGGCACTGTACCACATCATATCACTGAAACCCACTAGGCCAAACTAGCCCACCTAGGTCATCTATTTTGGAATGGAGGGAGTACGTCTCTACACTACTATGATTTTGTGTTGCACGTTCTCTGTATTTTTGCTACGATTTTCCTACCCTATGAACCAAATGAGGCCTGAATGTATGTCGACTATTGCCTGATTGATCGCAACCTACAATTTTAGGAGCTAGGGCTATTGGTCGATCGACGAGGGATAAGTATAAGCGTACCACGAGCTCATCAGCCCCAATGTTTCTGTTCGGTGAGTGTTTTGCAAGTACTATAGCTCGCACAGTAGCTAGCCTACTAACACCAAGAATCATCAAACAAGCCCTGCTGATATGATAAACAGTTCAAAATTACATCTAAGTATGCCATATATTACATCAAAAGCTGGTGAGGATACATCTGTTTCCATAACTTGGAGAGGGTTCGCATGATTCATCGCATGATTCACTATCAAACAAAAGTAGCAAGATCCGCCCACACAAGACAGTGCACTATCCCTAAGATGGTTTGATAACACGCATCGTTCTGGTAATTAAACACAGGGCAATGCAAACTACCCTGAAGGAATAGAGTGACCAACTATTCTTGTCATCGATCTCTTGGGCAATGACCACAGCACAGACAACGGCATGTGAATCGATTTCTGGGGCGATGTCCACAGGACTGACCGCGACATCGAAATCGATCTCTGGGGCGATGTCCACAGGATGGACAGCGGCATCGGAATCGATCTCCGGGGCGATGCCAACAGGACGGGCCACGACATCGGAATCATCAAGGACAACCACCGGCACCTCCACAACCCTAACATATTAGCAAGCACATTACAAATAATCAAAAAGCAAGCACATTGCAAACAATCAAAAACCACAACTATGGTAATAAGCCATTATTTTTTACCTTGTGCAGCTCACCGGGGGATCTCATCCCTCCGGGGGCCATCTCCTCGTCCTCGATGGGGGCCATCACCTTGCCAGGGGAATACTGCTTCTCAACGGCACTCTATCTCCTCAAACTCGGTCTTGAGCCTCACATAGGTGGCAATTAGAGTTCCTGGGGTAGGCACGCTGGGGCCCTTGCTGTTCTTCCAACTTTCTTTGAGGAGTTCGTCCGCCAACGTCCTCAACTCTTTGGCCAGTGCTTGTTTCTTGGAGTTCTTCGTCTCCATGGGTTGGCCCGCCAACATGGTCAACTTGTTGGTCGGTGCTTGCTTCCTGGAGATCGCTGTCTCCAGTGGGTTGTCCGCCGGCAACTCTTTGCCTAGTGCTCCAGGATCCATCAATGAACTGACAAACAAAAAGCAATAGAAAGGAAACCATAATCGAAATGAAAATGGGAAAAGAATAGGATGTGAGAATCGGTCGGTGCTTCGCAAAAAGAAGATTATTGGAATGAAAATATAGCAGCATAACTGATTCGCCCACCTTTCCTTCGTCGGTAGAGAAGAAAAATGGCAGAAGTGAGTAGCTTGGAGTGAGGTTTTCTTCAAGAAAGGGAAGAAAGGGCTTGAACGAGCGTTCCAATGAAATGATGGTTGCTTCGTCCAGTCCAACTTAGAGGCCACCTTACTACTGCTGGTAAAGGTGTGGGTTTTGTGATATGACGGGTCATGACGGCCATACCGGGGTGACAGGTGAGTCTCGACTGTAGCACCTCGCTGTGATTTGGTGGATGGCACGCGAGCCCGGATGCTTTGAAATGTCCCGCGTGTAGATAGAGCGGCTAGTCATATAGGAGTGCTCAATATTGTGCACCATGACCAAGGCGGAGAGGAAAATGAGAGAACTACGTAATTAATGCATGAGTTTAATTAGGGTAGTTTTGTAAAGTACTAGATACATTCCTCCAATCGCAAAATGCCTTGGTTCATGAGATTTGAGATTTGAGCCCTATAAACCGGAAGGGAGGGGGTACTGCACCGGTGTAGTCTTGTCACTTGTTAAAATCTCTAGAAAGGAAAATACTCCTTTCCAGTTTACAGGTCTATACTACTCCCTCCGTCTAGGTGTGTAAGTCATCTTACAAAAACCAAATAGTCCCAAAACACTTAGGCGCGGTGCATTAACTTCTACCTTGTTTCTTGTTTCTTGACATAAGTATCAACCAATAAGAGATGAGAGGTGTGCATGCTTTTAATGACTTGCAATGGCTAGTTCATTGCATGGAATGCTATTAATTAGCAAATAAAAATTGGTGACCCCAGGAGGAAATGGTGCTAAGCGCGTGGACCTATGTAGAATGAGTATCAACCAATGGATAATGGAGTTTAATTGTTAAACAATAGCAATTTTGTCTCATGCAAGAGCCTGGCTAGTACTCCAAGGAACCGCACCACGCGAGCGTTCGCAACTGCCATGTTCGGTTTGCGCTTGGCTCTTCGGCTCTTCGAGAAGACGAACAATGATGTTACTCCTACTTCTACATCACTACTTATATATAGGCCGGAGCCTCCGCGCTTTCTTGCTATGTCTGCTCTATTCTCACACTCTCATCCTCTCCAGATCTAAACAAGATAGCGGTAGTAACACTGTCTTTCTCCCTTCAAAAAACACTGGCTTTCTATCCTCACCGCCGGTTACAGATCCGGACATATCCCCCTCCGCCGGTGAATGGGAGGAGGGGCAGCGTTTAGGCCGTCGTCGACAGCGAGGGAGGAGACCCACTGCCGGCCGCACCGTTATCTCTGGCCGAGCGCCGGCGCGGGAGGTCCTCCGATCCCTTCGTCGTTGCGTGTGGGCGGATCTGGCCTCCCGCCGCCCACCTATCCACATCCCGACAACCTTCAGGTATATCTTCGTTCGAAACCGCCTTGGCTCTACTTCCCCAGCTCGCTACGTCGCTGCATGTGCATCATTTTCTACCTCTCAGCCCCTCTCGATCGGATGGTCCAACGTCACCTATTTTTTCTTCTTCTATTGTTAGAGGTAAAGCTACTTCATGGAGTCAAATCTTGTACTCCCTCCGTTCGAAAATACTTGTCATTGAAATAAAGTGGGGGTGGGGGAATTTAGTATGTACATCGGACTTGGTACAAACAGGAAGGAAAGGGGATGAAAGTAGTACAAACTGGTCATCCAACCGGTCTCTTGGTCGAAAAGGGAAATATAGGGGTAACGCTGTACACAGTGGTATGACCAGGACTAGATTTGCTATCCACACATAGGAGTAGGTGGCTAGAGTGAACAAAAATGGGACCAACCCAGATATGTTTCTTGGATGTTTGTTTCTCAGGGCAACAAACTATGAATCACCACTTTATGCCCTTGTTTACGTACATGGTGCTGTACTGCTGGTGCACCCACTGTCCCATGCCCTTATACCAAATATTTAGGCTCTGGTTGGAATAAAGGGGCAGAAAACATAGGTCTTGATGAAAATAGAGGAATAGGAAAGGAATCTAGGTATAAAACTATGGAACAACGAACCGGAGGAAACTCTTAAGAGAATGTGTTCGGATGGACTACGAAATGTACAAATTTGTTTTTTTAGAGTAGCATGCTTGGCAGTATGATATGCTATTTGTTTATTCAGCTGCATAGTGACTACTCTTGTCCTCACCTCATGTACCACACATAGGTTGATTTTTTTATTCCGGCAAACACAGCACAACAACCTGTCTAACGCATGGCAGCGAGCGCCTACCTCGGGCTTCCGCCCAAAAAATGAGCAGCGCGTGGATGTTTCTAATCCGATGGAATCAGTACTACCAGACCAGCTTTCCTATGAAATACTATTCACATTTCCCGGAAGGAAGGGAAAGAATACCGTAGGAATTGTGTTCCTACGAAAATCCTACACCAAACCTGTGAACCGAACGCAGCCTTAGCTGTTCTTAATATAATGTCCCTGGTAAAAATGAAGCCATGCCACTGTTCTTTCCTGTAATTGTTTGAGACACTGACAAGTTTAGCCAAATGTTTTTTCATGTAATTGTTTGAGACTCTGACTGTTTCCTCTGTGCCTTTTTGTGCAAACAGAGATATCCAATTCACCTGGTTGCTGTTGTGACCTTTTGGTGCACTGCACAAAACTCTTCTTAAAAGAAGTGACTTTTGTGCTGTTTAACTGGAATGTCAGATGGAACAGTTGGTTCATTTTGGTGGAACTGCACAAAGGGAGATCTGTGTTCCAATCCTCATCATCCATATTGGTGCCATAACCTTCCTTTAGGTAAGAATGATATTTAATGCATGTGTTCATCTCTATTTTCCGACTGCCATGAGAAAATAATGCTGTTTTTTACTAGTACACTTGTACTCCCTCACTGACAAAACCAATTCTGAATTAGAAGGCCAATCATGTACTTGGTTTCACCAACTGGTGAGGAGAAAGAGAAACAGAGCATGAAGAGGAAGAAGAAGAAGAATAAACAGTGCCAAGGCGATCTTGCTGAAGCCAGAGGCCTCACTCGAGGCTATTCAAGGGCTCCGGCAATGACTACCTTACATGTGAGAAAATCCTCCAGGAGCCCTTCCACTTTTGCTGTCTCACTTAATTAATTAGGAGTACTTAAGTACCACTAATTTATTACTGCCTAATTTTCCTGTTGGAGTTAAACAAATTTTTAGTAGGACCCTATGCTGAATCATGTACGTGTGAATGTTTGTCTATGGAGGTGAATCGTGTGGTGGAGCAAGGAGGGAATATTATTAGTGTCATGACATAATAGTGCTATTGTTTTGCATGTCAATTTATTGCCATTGGTTCAATGAGGCAATGTTTTGTGTATTGTCCATCATGAATTTGATGCTACTGTTTGAGTAATATGATAATGTCTTCCTATCCTTTCTCACTAAGCTAATGAAGGTTTCACCTTCTTCCTACTTGTGCAAACTGGGATCATGTTGTGCCAATCATACATTTTCGTGGAACTACACAATACAATACAATGAACTGTATCCCAGCTAGTGCTTTAACTCTGCTGGAAGTTCTTGATAATCTTTTGATTTAATCTCAGCACTGGTAAATAAGAGTGATTTCAACCATACAATTGAAGTGCACAAAAATATAGACTATTGTGTGATTCCAATGAGTGCTTTATCATCTCTTATGGGACTACATGAATAAGCTTTTTTTTCTCAGGTTGGTACGGGCCTAAGGCCTTCATCCATATTAGTTTGCTGTCATCTCTATTTGTATCGTGCTACTGTCATGACAAACTCCTTTATCTTTGCACTTTTAAGTTTTGCAACCTATGATAAATGGCAATGCTTTGAGTGTTGAGTTGAGCTAATTGGCACTGATTAAATAAAATAATACCTCTCTTTAAGCAAGACTACTATGTTGCTAACTTTACCCATTAAGATAATGAGGGTGCTTCTATTTGTTAGTGTATGTTTCATCAACTAGTCCCACTATTACAGTAATCTCACTCTCTCAATATATGTGCCAACAGGGATGCTCGATTATGGTGGAACTGCACAAAAACTTTGGGTGCTGCATTGCCTCGACAGCTTCCGTCCTTTCCTGTCAGTCGCTAATCTCCGCTTGCTTTCTTCCTTTGCTGTCAGTCGCTTGGCTTATCTCAGCTCTCAGTCAAAGGAAATAGTAATTGATATGCTACCTCACACAGGTTGGTACTGGTCTTTATCCTGATTATTGTGACTGTCATATGTATTGGTAATTTGGTATTGTGCTACTATTTGCCGATTTCATAAAGGAGTAATTTGGAGCCTAAACTCGTAGGCAAATCATTACATCGTGTGATTTCAGTAGAACTACACAAAATGATCAGATGTACAGGTACTTATGCTATTGCTATGTACTCCAAAGTTCACTCAGACAAGCATCGACGTTGACAAGAAGTGCCTATATTCATTCGAGTATCAACCGGCGTCAACCAATTGTCAAACTCCAAGTATTAGGAGAGTGAATGCCAAAAATATTGCTTGGTGCATAGCCCAGAAAAATGCAGTCCAGTCTTTGGTCCCAACTTGTGCCTTTTGGTTATCGACACATATGGTAGCGAACTATATGGCATGGAGTCTAAAGATTCCAGACAAGTTGGTTGACGCGTATATTCATCTGGAACTTAATCAGTCTGCACGCCAAGGATGCTCCATTTCAGTTGAACTGCACAAAAAATTTGGGTGGTTCATTTTATCAACCGCCTCCTTTCTCGTCTGCAATGTAGAATTTTGGCGAGATACAGGACCAAGATGAGCCAGTAAACTAGTTTGATGAAAGTAGTGGCCAAGTTGCTCAAACCTCCCTCGGCACGAGGCCACTATTTGAGGATAAACCTACAAGCAAAGTTCAGATTGTCTGTGCTGCCTCTTATGTACTCGAAAGTTTACTCGTACAAGAACTAATTTTAGCAAGAAGTACCTCTGATTGAACACCATTTACCAGTCTGTACCCTAGGTAATTAAAGTTCGTCCATGGATCATATTGGCTGTGATCTCAATCATTTGGATGCATAAACATACTGAACATGTGTATATCTGAATCTTTTTGTGAATTATGTATGAATATTGTCGTGATCTATCAATCATTTGGATGCATAGATATGCTGAGCTTGTGTATATATGAATCTTTTGAGTTGTTGATAGTGAATGTTGACTATGAATATGAACGTGTCCTGTGAACCTGAGTTTGATATGAATTGCAACAGAACCAGTTATAACCCTTCTCCTCCTCTCAATCTGCGACTCACTACTGCATTTTCCCATCTCCGGGTCGGTCCCGTCTGGGGCCTCACCGTCGTCCACCACCTCACTGTGTTCGGTGCGGCGTGGTCAACAAACGAGAGTCATCGGAAGAGGACTGTACGTGGAGAGCCTGACTGCTGGGACCCATGAGGTCCATGGTCGCACGCAAGGAAAGTTCCTCCTTATTAAGCTGAAAAAAATGTTTCCTCCTCCTGACAGGTGGGACCCACCGGCTGTATCTTCGCACGGAAGGAAGTGCCTCCTTGTTTTGCGAAAAAAATTATTCATCCCGTTGACAGCTGGGACCTGTCAGATTTCGTGACTGACTTGTGGGCTTGCTAAGCGGACGTGTACACATGGCTTTGTCAACTTAATCAACAAATGATTCTAGCAGCTGGACCGTTGGATGTTAATCCAACAGGCGTGTTCCTTCTTCAACCTCTGTTCCTGCTCCTGTCTCCCGTGGGCGGCACCGCGGCTGTGCTGCCGCGCACCCGAACCAGTGAAGTTTCCCACTCCTCTCCATCCGCGACTCCACTACCCCGTCTTCCCCATCTCCGGGTCGTTCCAGTCTGGGTGCGCTCGGCACGGTGTGGTCAACGTGGTCAACAACCGAGAGTCATCGGAAGATGACTGTACGTGAGAGGCTGATAGTGGGGATGCACCACGCCCATGGACGCATGCATGCAACAGAACGCGGCGAGGTCAGCGTGGTCAAGGAACGACTTCCATCGGAAGTATACTGCACGTGGAGAGTCTCAGCTGGGTCCATGGCCACAGCAAGTAAGTGCCTCCTTATTACGCGGAAAATAATGATTCCTCGAACTGACAGCAAGGACCCACTGGACGGGCCACCGTATCTTGCAAAAAAAACATTTGCCCCCTGACTGCTGGGACCCACCTGACGGACCACCGTATTTTGCAAAAAAAACGTCCCCCCCACTGTCAGCTCGGACCCACCAGAAGTGACTCCTTACTACGCACAAAAAATGAATACTCCCCCTGGTGGCTAGGACCCACCTTGGTGGGAGGTTGACTTGTGGGCCTACTAAGTTGACGGGGATGAAGGGCTTTGTCAACTTAGTCAATATGAACGACTCTAGCTCCAGTGACCGTACGATGTCCATCCAACGGCCGTAGTGCTTCTTCAACCTCTGGTCTTCTTGCTCCAGCCGCCCAAACCAGCGCCGGTCGTGCCTCATGCTCCTACCTCCCGTGGTCGGCTGTGCTACCGCGGAGGACTCATCGCCCCTACTATTCCCACCGCTGGCCAGGCCCTGCGGCGTCGGCAGCCTCACACCGCAGCCGAACCAGTGAACCCTCATACTCCTCTCCGTGTGGGCTTCCACTGCCGCGTCTTCCCCGGCTCCGCATCGTCCCCTTCCTTGGCCTCGCTGTCGTCCACCGCCGTGGTGCTCTCCGCGCGGCATGGTCAACGTGGTCAAGGAACGACTTCCATCGGAAGAGTACTATACGTGGAGAGGCTGACAGCTGGGTCCACGGCCACAGCCCTGTTTTTTTGATTTGCCAAGTAAGTCGCTTTGTCAGGCCTGTTGGGCTGCAAATCTTTCAAGACGAGGAGAGCTTTCATTCGGCTGGCCGAGAAAACGGCCCATCAGTAATGAGAAATTGGTTGTACATTTTTAAAACACATCAAACCGGCAATTAGTTTCAAATATCTTTTTTTTCATTTTGAGATTTTAAATTACATTAATTTTTATGCGTGGAGAATTTGTTGGATTTTATATTGATATAAATTTATTTTTAAAATCAGTTTGAATGCGAGTCGAAATTTCGGGATTAAAAACAGCTCGGACCGCACCGAAATATGCAAAATTTCGTATAATTTTTTAACCGTGGCCACAACATGGGTTCTAATGCTAACAAAAAGAATATGGGCTCCAGAAAAACCTTAAGAATTAGCAAATGGGCTGTAAATTATTAGAAATAAGGGCAGATGGGCTGTATGATGTTTTCCACAGATTTGAGGCTATCCTAAAAAAAAGGTTGACGCACAAGCAGTGACTGTTGGATTGCCATCCAACGGCCGTCGTGCTTCTTCAATCTCTGCTCTTCCTGCTCCAGCCGCTCAAACAAGCGCCGGCGGGACTGCCTGCTCCCTCCTCCCCGCGACCGGCTCTGCTGCCGCGCAGGCCTCACCGCCCCATCGTACTCCCATCGCTGGCCTAGCCATCCCTCTACTCACCCATGCCTGCTGTTCTTCTCCGGCGTCAGCAGACGAACCAGTAAACCCTCGTACAGTCGTACTCCCCTCTGCGTGGGAAACAACTGCCGAGTCTTCCCTGCCTCCGCCCTGGTGCTCTCGGTGCGGCCTGGTCAACGTGGTCAACGACCGACATGCATCTGAAGTGGACTGTACGTGGAGAGGCCGACAGCTGGGTCCACGGCCGCACACAAGGAAATGCCTCCTTATTACGCGCAAAATAATGATTGCTCCACTTGACATCAGGGACCCACCGAAAGGGCCTCTGTATTTGACGAAAAAAACGTTGCCGCCACTGACAGCTCGGACCCACCAGCTATATCTTCGCACGCAAGGAAGTTCCTCCTTATTACGCACAAAAAAAATGAATACTCCGCATGTTAGCTGGGACCCAGTATAGTGGCAGGCTGACTTGTGGGCCTACTAAGTTGACGGGGATGGAAGGCTTTGTCAACTTAGTCAATAATATGCACGATTCTAGCTCCAGTGACCGTACGATGTCCATCCAACGGCCGTAGTGCTTTTTCAACCTCTGGTCTTCTTGCTCCAGCCGCCCAAACCAGCGCCGGTCGTGCCTCGTGCTCCTGCCTCCCGTGGCCGGCTGCGATGCGGTGGAGACCTCACCTCCCCTACTACTCACACCGCTGGCCAGGCCATCCCTCTACTCACCCACACCCCCTGTTATTCTACGGCGACGGCAGCCTCACCCTCGTACTCCTCTTCACGTGGGCATCCACTGCTGCGTCTTCCCCAGCTTCGCGTCGTCCCCTTCCTAGGCCTCACCATCGTCCACCGCGGTGGTGCTCTCGGCATGGTGTGGTCAATGTGGTCAACGACTACCTTCCATCGTAAGAGTACTGTGCGTGGAGAGGCTGACAGCTGGGTCCACGACGGCCGCAAGGAAGTGCCTCCTTATTACGCGCAAAATAATTATTCCTCCACCTGATAGAATGGACCCACCGTACGGGCCACCAGTATTTCACGAAAAAAAGTTTCCCTCTTGACTGCTGGGACCCACCAGCTACATCTTCGCACGCAAGGAAGTGCGTCCGGGCAAAAAAAAACCCAAAACGATTCGCCCCCCTGACTGCTGGGACCCACCAGCTACATCTTCGCAGGCAAGGAAGTGCCTGACAGTCGGGACCCACCTGGTCGAAGCGTACGTAGTGTTGTCATTCTGGTCGCGAAAGTGTACGTACATATTGGTCGATGTAGAGGCACACACGTGTTGTAGTAGAGGTGCGCACGTGTCGATGTAGAGGCGCGCACGTAGCATGTACACGTACATACATCGGCGAGGGTGCAAGAAAGAAAATACAGCCACGAACGTACATACGGGCAGGGGCTCGAATGCCTACTCGCGCATACGTACATGGCTGGGTCGGAACGGAGAAACATCGTCGTCGTCGTGTTCATGGGGAGGCAACGGAATGCGTCGTGTTCATGGGGAGGCAACAGAATGCGTCGTGTTCATCGGGAGGCAACGGAACACGTGGGAGCCAACCGGCTTGGATGGAACAGGAGATGGAAACAAGGCCTGGCGTACCGCACAACGGAGGAAACATCCTCCTACGTTCAGAACGGGGTCCTGTTGATCGGGAGGGGTGTGGCGTACCGCAAAACGGAGGAAACGGACCTCCTACGGTCGAAACAGGGGTCCTGTTGATCGGGAGGGGTGTGGAGTACCACAAAACGGAGGAAACGGACCTCCTACGGTCGAAATGGGGGTCCTGTTGATCCTGAGGGGTGTGGCGTACCACAAAACGGACGAAACGGACTTGTGTTGGAGCACTACGGTCGAAACGGGGGTCCTGTTCATCGGGAGGGGTGTGGCGTACCGCAAAACGGGACTCCACGGGATACTATTCATCTCCACCGTCAACCTCCTCCAGCCTCCATGGGCTACCGTCGACCTCCTCCAGCCTCCACGGGCTCCTGTTCATCCAGCCTCCACCACGCGCTACTCCACCGGCTACTGTTCAACCAACCCTCCACCATCTACTGTTCATCCAGCCCTCCACACCACAGGGTCCTGTTCAACCACCCCTCCACGGCCACCCCTCCACCATCTACTGTTCATCCAGCCCTCCACACCACGGGGTCCTGTTCATCCAGAGGCAACACCACCGCTCACTATTCATCCACCCCCCCCCCCCGCAATGCTCACTGTTCATCCAATCGATCGGCTTCAGTTAGCAGCAGTAGCGAAGGAATCGCTCCATCGGGTTCAGTTAACAGCCATCGATCGATCGCTCGGGTTCAGTAACGCGTAGCCTGCAGTGTAATGGCTCAGGTTTAGTTAGAGCCCAACGCCTCGCTCGGGTTCAGTTAGAGCCAACACCTCGCACACACGCGCATACGTGCATGAGAGAAACGCGCATCTCTCGGCCCCCGACCTCCCACCATAACTGGCAACTCCCCGAGATTTTCCTCCCCCTCGCTTCTACCACGGTTTTTTCCGTCATGGACGGCCCAAAGAATGTCATGTAGCTGCGTCTCCGGCCTGCCCAGGACGAAAAGCCCATTTTCTGTCATGATTTTTTTGTCATAGAAGTAGGAGCCCACCACATGTATGATGATACCGGGTTTTGTCACAATTATCGTCATAGAAGTGTCATATGTATGACAGAAAAAAAATTCGTTCGGTCCAAAATGTCATGGATGTGTCTTTTTTATGTAGTGTGACTACCCCTACTGGAAGAACAAGATGCGCATGCATCTTGAAGCCATTGATGTTGATCTCTGGTATGTCATCAAGACTGGATTTCCCAAAGTCGGTGAAGGCGTCACCGCTGATGATGTCAAGAGATTTGCGCAATTGGACTCAACCGCCAAGAACATCATCTGTGGTCATCTGACCAAAGGGCGGTATGGCCATGTGAGTGCACTGGAAACTGCAAAACTAGTCTGGGACTGGTTGTCCAAGGTCAACGAAGGCGTCTCAAGTCTGAGAGACTCAAGAATTGATGTTGTTTGCAATCTCTTCAACCGCTTCAAGAGAAATGACAATGAAAATGACCAGCTCAAATTCGATCACTTGACTGATATCACCAATGAGCTTCGCGCTCTCGGCGCCACTAAAATCAGCAAGCATGAGATTGTGACGAGTTTCTGAGATCACTTGACAGCTCGTTTGGCACCTTAGCCCTGATGATACAAGAACGACCTGACTTCAAAGATCTCGATCCGTCTGACATACTTGAGAGGCTCAACACACATGAGTTCCAGCTATCTGAGAAGCGTGACATCTATGGTCCTAACTATGGCCGAAACCGTGCCCTGAAGGCAAAAGTTGTTTCCTCATCTAAAGAAGAATTTGACGGTAGCTCTGGCGATACTGAAGAGCTTGGCAAAGAGCTTGCAATGCTTGTGAAGAAGTTCTCCAAGAAGAATCGATTCAGCAAGTCTTCAAGATCTAGCTCAAAGAAAGGCGAAGCTTCATCACGTGACTACAAGAAGAGAACATGCCACAAATGCAAGAAGACAGGCCAGTACATCTCCGAGTGTCCTCAGTGGGATAAGGAATCGAAGAAGAAGAAGAAGAGCAAGGAATATGATTCGGATGACAAGAAGAAGAAGAAATCTTCAAAATCTTCTACA
Source organism: Triticum timopheevii (assembly GCA_963921465.1). NCBI lineage: Eukaryota > Viridiplantae > Streptophyta > Magnoliopsida > Poales > Poaceae > Triticum > Triticum timopheevii. Next base: position 216,247,245 of record OY997268.1, read on the forward strand.
CAGTCTTTGTCAAAGTCTTCATCTCACAAGAAGACCTCATCAAGCAAGACTCGTGCATTTATTGGCAAGGAAATGGATTCAGAGGAGGAGTATGCCTCTGAGGAGGCAGAGGTGGTGTCATGCCCAATATGCGACCCTATCCTAAAGGAACTCGAAGGTCCCACCAAGGATAGAAGTGCATATTGGAGATGCTTTTGCAAGGTGGATATCATTACCTCATACCATTACATAATAGTTGGGGATACATACAAGAGGCATACAATGCCACATGAATACAACAACATCATACATAAGAGCAACATCCGACTACGGATGAAACACAAACAGAAACTCAAACGACATCCACCCTGCTAGCCCAGGCCGCTGACCTGGAACCTATCCCCTGACCGAAGAAGAACTCCAAAACAAGAAAGCATCACTCTCACGTCATGATCATCGCATTACCTGTACCTGCAACTATTGTTGTAGTAATCTGTGAGCCACGAGGACTCAACAATCCCATTACCATGGGTATCAAGACTAGCAAAGCTCAATGGGTATGGAATGGATAAGTGTTGAGGTTGCAGCAAGCGACTAAGCATGTATGGTGGCTAACTTATGAATACAAGAATGAGATGAGAAACTACGCAAACAGTCGCAAACTAGTAATGATCAAGAAGTGATTGTCGGATATCGGGTTCCGACAAAACCCTTAAGGTTCGAACACTGGGGTGCGCACGAAGATTTCTCCCTACCAAAAGACGCCCTCAGCCTCACCGCAATCTCTAAGCTAGCTCGATGAACTACACAAGAGACACAATATTTATACAGGTTCGATCCACCATTATGGTGTAATACCCTACTCCTGTATGTGCTGGTGGATTGCCTCTTGGGCTTATGATGAACAATACAAGGGAAGAACAACCTCGTGAGGAGGGGTGTTCTTGAGCTGGTGAGGTGTTCAGGTTGGGAAGGATCCGATCCCTCTCTACGGTGGTGGCTAGCCCTATTTATAGAGGCCCTGGTCCTCTTCCCAAATATTGAGCGGGAAGGGATCCAACAACATCCATTTTGAAGGGGGACAACTAGTACAAGCGATCCTGACTAAAGGTGGTCTTCGCCTGTCAAAGGCGCTGGTGGTGACGTCGTCTTGGGCTCCACGACGGCCTTCATCCCGCTGTCCTGCTGGTCCTGGCCTTGTTGCACCAATATGGAAACCTTTGCCTGATGCCTCGGTACTCCGCGCCTGCGCTTTCCCCCCTAGCACCAAAGGGGAAACATGGACGCTGTGCGTGTTGGCGCCCGCCTAGCCTCGGTCTTCATGGCTTGCATCACGGGAACCTCGCGAGGTATCCCTTGCCTTGATCTCTCCGCCTCCTCGCGAGCCTGCCTGGTGAGGCTGTCCCCTGAGGAGGCCTTGTGTCGTCCGCCCCGCGAGGCTTGGCCCCTCGCGAGGGTCTTGAGTGTTGGCTGATGAAGATGGACCATACTGGGCCACTGGTGGAGCCACGCCGCAGGCCACAGGCAGGCCAGTCTGGGGACCCCCATTCCCAGAACGCCGACAGTAGCCCCCGGGCCCAAGGCGCACTTAGACTTGGCTTAGCGGCGAAGCCAAAGGGCAAGTGCGGAGTGCCACGGGCCCCAACAGCCTGCAGCCTTGGTTGATGCATGGCGACTGATTGGACATGGGCGTCTCCACTTCTCCACGCTGCCTCCGCAACTGCTTGACTTGACAAGTCCCTACTTCATGCAAAAAGGGTCATCATTACCTGCGATCATGGAGGTCGATGGTTGGCCTCCCTTGGGCTATAAATGAGGAGGGGAAAGAGCTCCAGTTGCCCATCTCTTCTTGCTCCGCCTGCTTCTTCTCCCTCGCTCCTGTTGCTTGCAGCGCCTCTCATGGTGCCTATCGTGGAATTAACACGTCAGATGTCCTAGTGTGAGGACTTAGTCGTGAGGCCAACGCATCTATGTGGTAGCTTGAGAGGGGTTGAGCGGAAACGAGAGACGCAACACACAAGACAAAGATTTAGACAGCTTCGGTCCCCGGGAAACATCATCCGTTGAAAACCCTACATGCTGTTTGAGGCTAGGTCCCATTATCATCATCATGAGGGAGTCACCGTAAACCGGCTCTCCTCTAGTTGTGTCTATCCCTAGAGATTGTTTCTTTTTTCCCTCCCTCTTTGGGGAGCCCTGCCCCTCCTTATATAAGTTAAAGGGGCGAGTTACATGTAGAGTCCATCTCGGACTAAGACTTAAACTATTTTAACTTCCCTTCCTGGGCTTCTTAACGTCCGCCGGTTTAACATGGTCTGCTGGCTTAACATTGTCTGCCGGTTTAACATGGTCTGCCGGTTTAACATTGTCTGCCAGTTTATGAACTGACTTAACACCTACCGGGTTATCATCTGACTTGACTCCCGCCAGTTTACCACCAGCCGGTTTATCGTCTATCTTAGCCATCTGTCTTGACTCTCTGTCTTAACTGTCCGTCAGTTTACCATCTGTCTGGACTCTCTGTCTTAACTGTCCGCCAGTTTACCATCCGCCGGTTTACCAAGTCCCAGCCGGTTTACAACTCCAGCCGGGTCATACCACGGGGTATATCCCCGACATTAGCCCCCAGTTTAATTTGGATTTATCCATGTTAAACTGATCCTGAGGATCTTTAAATCCTTGTCATTTCCTTCTAGAAAATCCGGGTCAATAGGCCAGCTTCATAATCAATTTGCTGACATTGGTTTGTCACAGAGAAATATTGTGAAGAATGACTTCCTTGACTCAGCTCCCAATGCTTAACAAAAATATTGGTGTTTGAAATACTCATCTGATCTTCAGCCGGTTTAAGAATGTAGAACTTGCCGGTTTACAAATATCGATGGCACCAGACCATAACTATTTGTTAATATCAGCTTTTGAAAATATACCTCTTATATGCCTATCACTTGTAGCCCTCAAATCTTAAGAAGGTAACGTAGTAACAACTTTAAGATTTACTTCAATATGAATGTCACAAGCTTGAAGAAATCCAGGTTGTTCATCTCAATCACTAGTCAGAACTGAGTATTCCACATATGTAGCCCCCAAGTGTCGGGTTGTCATGCTTGCAGCAACCTGGGACTTTTAATTTCCTGATGCTCATAAAAACTTCAACCAGTGTAGCCCCCAAGGGCCAAGTCATTTATGCAATGATGAGCAGGGACTTTGTAAATATAATCATGTAGATTTGAGCAATGATGTGCAGCCCCCAAGGGCTGGCTCAGTAAGATAATATTTAGCTGGGACTTGATATATACTTCAATGAAAATAACATCATATGATGTAACCCCCATCATGGGCTTGAATCCACTTCCACAAGGTTAACAGCCTTGTGCTTTACCAACTGAGCAGTGGACCCTTCAATATAATGAATAAAAAGCTTTGTACCTTGAATTGTTGACAGGAGCAATTGGTAGCCCCCAAGGGCCGGCTCATTACAATGTGATGAGTCGGGTCTTCAACAAGGTGAGCAAACAATGACTTTGCATTAGCCCCCAAGTGTCATGGTGCATGCCTGCAGTGATAGGAGACTTGTGTATTTGATTTAATCTCAACTTAAATAATGTATCCCCCAAGTGCCGGGTCGTAAGCCTGCAGCAACTCGGGACTATTCCTTCAATTGTAGAATAAATCATATCTATTGATAATATGATAGCCATTGCACTAAAGCGACTTTGAAAACCTTAATCATAATACTGGTATTTGATAACCATAATAAAAATCCAGCCATGTTGGCTATTTGAATAATATACCCAATGATTTATAAGCGCATAATTCCAATAGCGCAATCCAAATATATACTGGCGACTTATAGTCCAAAGCCAGGTCGGGTCAATAAACACCGGATTATAAGTGATTATGTACTGACAACTTGTAGTTGAAAGTCGAGCCGGGTTAATTTGATGACTGATAGTCATGCTGGGTCAATAGACGCCGGATCAACATAAAATTTATCAAAAGAGAAAAATCTTGACAAAGGCAAATAAAATCGTGTAGTCGAGGCTTTTCATGGGCTGCCAGGCCCAAATTCGAGGCTTTTCATGGGCTGCCAGGCTGCTGAGTTAAACCGTTTGACAAAGCCTTTTAAGATGGGCCTCCAACTAACCAATCATCGTTTTAACTTTGACAAGTTCAGGGTCTCTATTAGAGTAACTTGTCAAATGTTTGGCGGGTCATGCCAGGATTACCTGATTAGGAGTGGCTTACTTGATGAAGGCAGGTTAACCCGGGGTTTTAGGTGAATACACCAGGCTTCCAAGCCGTGGGTCGATACCCAATTACAAGGGTCCTTTCAAACTCTTTGTTACTTTACACAAAGAGCCCCCAAGTAACTTTGTGAGCTGTGCTCAATGGGTGCCCATGTTTGAGCTTTGCGTAGCAACAAGACTCTCTTTGCCCCCTTGGGTGTGAAGCTCCCAAGCTTTGTTGTGGCGTGATAGCCGGATTAATGGACAGAACTCCACTTTGTCAGCTGAAGCCCCCATGTAACAAATAATATGATAAGCCAATAAGGCGGGATACCCATGTTTGAACCGTGCATCATGGCAACAGGTCCTCTTCGGCAACCTTTAACTTTTTGCAAGAGATAAATTCTTCTTGAACCGGGATTTTAAACCGGATATTGAGAGCTTCAAAACTTTATGGGAGACATCTTTCCCTTGAACCGGATTTCAAGTCGGAACCCTCATTTTCAGCCGGAAATTTTCTGACGGCCTTTAAACTTTCATCAATATGGTAGTAGCCTCCGGGACCAGGTTATCTTTCCCTCCAATGTCCTGGGTTTCTTGAATTCATCGAAAATCGGCAACACTTGCTGAGTCATATCATCGTAGCCCCCGAGTCTCAAGATGACTCAAGGAGTTGTCTTGAAATTCTCCGTACTTGACCATAGCAGAAGGTATACATCAACGGTGTTAATAACGTGATGTAAATCCACAGAAGAATGAGGTGACTACGGCGGGTTATAAATGACCCCGTATGAGCCGTGTCAGCGACTCGGCCAATGGTTCCTTCCAACTGGCTGTTTGAGGTTGACCAAACTGTAGTGGCAGTGATTTATGCGCATGCCCATTGAACCACCCAGTGCAGACGGCGGCAGATGACAATTTGCCTCCAATTTGTTGGAAGAAAACCGGGCTACCCAAGCAGTGACTTTCTCATACTCAATAAATAGCTCATGCAGACAGGTGTGGCCCAGTGTGTTGATGTAGACCAGGCCGTGAGAGACGGACGAGAAAGACGACCGCAGCATCAGAGGCAGCACAGATAGATGAATCGGTCACTGTGTTATAAGCCCGCGCAGGCGAGAGAGTCGGCCATGGGCACGGTCCCAGCAAGTTGATGTAAACCAAACCGTAAAGACGACGTCTTAAACGCGTCCATTCATCAGGTAATATGGCATGGATGAACACCGGGCAGGACGTTGCCAGCGCGTGCTCCGTACCCATGGTATAAACCACATTTATAATGAGTAAATGTCCTGCATGTCAACATATATGAATCAAAGTAGTTGATTTTTCTTGATGAAAACAATATGTATTAACAAGACAGACATAGATAGATATCACCTAATGTCTTTGAAAGACAGATGATCTATACGTGGATTAATAGTGCTAGCACTCTTTTGGGAACAGCTAGCACATCTTCACATAAACTTTTTCCTTTGACGTTTTCAAAACTCCACACAACTTCTGTTAATGGATCTTCAGGGTGGACGCAGTATTTGAACAGAACATAAATCTTTGATTTATTCCTCCTGGCCCGTCGAAATCGACCAGATAACCAGGGCGGCCAGCGGCGCACGCATCCATTGAGCGGTGCCTTATAGCCAAACACTTAGGCTGCACGTTTGTCCCCCGGGTCTCCTATTGCAGGCGGGCCGGCGTAGACCATAACGCCCAGATAGCAAGGTGGATCTCCGGCTTGACATGCGACAAATTTCAAACTCTGATTTCATTTTCAATGAGCCTCAATAGTTCATCTTTAAACTGTAGAGACTTTTCCTGCAACTCCCGCTGAGGCTTCTTTATATTTTATTTAGAAATACTCAACCTTTCTTTTGCTAAGCTAGGGGGCAGTCCGGTCTGATCCGCTGAAACTTTCACGGTGACCCGGTCCGGTCGTGCAGGCAGGCGAGGCTAGACGGCACGAAGCTGACGCGCGAAGCGGTGCCGTCTCCGATGCCGTCTCCGGATCGCATGTAAACCGGCTCACCGCCGCTAAAAACAAGACCCCGCCAGGATGGAGCAAGGCCGGCTCGGATGCTAGTGTAGGCGAACTAGCCTTACGACGATTCAAAGTTGAAACTGCTCAGGGGCTGGCTTGGAGCAGAAAAAACAAAAGCGAAGACAAGCGTATGTGGAAACAGCCGGCGCAGCGCGCCCGCTGCAGACACGGCAATGCAGGGCCACGATCACGACTCGGTGGCGGCGACTCAAGATGAAAGCATCAAAACGGGCTGCGGTAGTAGCACAGGACCGCCGCGAGTCAGCGGTGGAGTCCGCGGCGGCGGCTCAAACCTCTCGACAGAGTTAAAGGTCAACGGTTTAACAAACATTCGGTTCGAAGATGATGGACAGCAATTGTGGCCGTGACCCGGCGAGGCAACAGAGGTGGATGTCGAGGCCGTGGCCGGCTTGAGGATGCGGTCCGTGCAGCGGCGGTGGAAATACGGCTGTGGTGGGTTAGCAGCAGATGGCCAGGCGGCGATTTAAGGCTGTGGAGTTGATTGGAGACGGGGTGGGTTGTATGTCGACTCGCGTCGGGATTAAACCGGCGAGGCATTGGCGAGGTGCTGGCGGGAGCGGCTCCATGTGCGGAGGGTGAGCCTGGCGGTGATTGGGGTGCGAGAGGCCAGCTCTTCGCGAAAGACTAGCGCATGTGTGTGGGTTGCGGCTGGGCCGGATCAGCGAGGCGCGACAGTGGACGCAGCTACAACATATGAGGCGCCGGGGCGGAGCCATGCTGGACGGCGCGGGAGGCCGTCGCGGGAGTGGCTCGAAGCCGTAGTGGGTTGTGGTGGTGTGGAGATACACATGGCGGGAAACAGCACCGCCCGGCGGTTTAACAGCAAAGGTGAGGCGGAGGTGGAAACGCGGCCATGGCGGATGTACACTTGTGCGGGCGAAGAGGAGCCGAGGTGGCGAAGTGAGGCTGCGAGACGAGCCGCAGGTGTGATTGCAGTAAACCGGCAACTCAAGGGCGTGTAGGAACTAGCCGGTGCAGCGACTTAGTTTGGGCACGCGGGTGGTGGGCGGAGGTCCGGCGGGTTGAATCGCGGCGGTGGTTTACAGCTGGCTAGTGTCGCAGTCCGGGTCCGACGTGGGCGGTCTGAGGCAGCAGCTGTAGCGGCCAGGCCGGCTTGCTGCCGCCCGAGGTGAAGCTTTAACACAGAGCTGAGGGGTGGATCGACGGCGGGTCACGGCTTCAGCGGCTCTCCCACTGCAATCGACGCTGGTGACGGCTCTTCCGCTGCAGTAAGACGGGGGCGGTTCGTCATAGTTGAGGCGACCGGGCGGTGTCATGGTGGTTTGCAAGCGTGAACCGGCGACGGTTGAGGCGTGAGAGGCTTGCGCGGCAGAGGCGGTGTGCAGCAGCTCGGTTGGGTGCGAAGCGGCCATTGACCCGGCGTCAGGGACATGCTAGAGGCCATGACTCGGATGAGGTTGGAGCGGCATACCCGGGCATGTGGCGGCTGAAGCAGCAGGGTGTCTCAAAAACGACTCAGGGGAGCAGCCGGATTCAGCGGGAGGCGAGGACAACTCCACTGGCGGCTTACGGAGGGGGTTGGAACAATACGACGCAGCAGCTCGGTTTAGAGGCGAGGCCAGGCACGGCTCGACGTTGACTCCCTGCCTTTTCGTTAGATCCATATTTGAGTCAAAAGTAATATTCATCCTGATTGAGCTGTTTATACTCGTCTGAGTCTATCTTGGTTTTGGTAATCCAACCCCCTTTATTCAGTAGTACTTTCCTTAACACATCTAAAAGTCCATCAAAAACTGCAGCAACTTTTCGGTCAGATGTGACCCTGATCAATTTTTCCACTTGAGCGCTGTAGGATCAATGTTTTGTTTATTGTCTCCATGTACAGACTGCGATAGCTGTAATCTTGACTGCGATAGCTGTAATCTTGACTGATAGCCCCGTTCAGACTTGTCCTGTGTTTGCACAATTGATATTCTCATCTGACTCGGTCAACCTGCACTTTGACGAAATAGGGACTATCCATGCTGGCTTCAGCGAGTTACGTATCCGGACTTGATGCGCCGGGAAAAACAAACAGCGACGGAGAACAACGTTCTTGGCGACTTGTGATCGGTCCGCTTGTTCAAACGAGTAGCGGCGATTTATTTTGAACTCCAATATTGTATTATCAGATCCAAAACTGACTAGCAAATTGCACTAACCCTGGTTACGGCTCTGCTCAAGATCTTTCTAAACCGGATTATTATGTGTGATCGTTCTGTGCCAGAGCTTTACAAACTTCTTCATCCAGAAACTTGGGAACTTCTTGATTCCTTTAAGAGTTCCCTCAAGAACTCGACACCATCGTGCGCAGGCCCCACGGTGGGCACCAACTATGGTGGAATTAACATGTCAGATGTCCTAGTGTGAGGACTTAGTCGTGAGGCCAATGCATCTATGTGGTAGCTTGAGAGGGGTTGAGCGGAATCGAGAGATGCAACACACAAGACAAAGATTTAGACAGCTTCGGGCCCCGGGAAACATCATCCGGTAAAAACCCTACATGCTGTTTGAGGCTAGGTCTCATTATCATTGTCATGAGGGAGTTGCCGTAAACCGGCTCTCCTCTAGTTGTGTCTAGGCCTAGAGATTGTTTATTTTTTCACTCCCTCTTTGGGGAGCCTTGCCCCTCCTTATATAAGTTAAAGGGGCGGGTTACATGTAGAGTCCATCTCGGACTAAGACTTAAACTATTTTGACTTCCCTTCCTAGGCTTCTTAACGTCCGCCGGTTTAACATGGTCTGCCGGTTTAACATTGTCTGCCGGTTTAACATGGTCTGCCGGTTTAACATTATCTGCCGGTTTATGAACTGACTTAACACCTGCCGGGTTATCATCTAACTTGACTCCCGCCGGTTTACCACCAGCCGGTTTACCATCTATCTTAGCCATCTGTGTTGACTCTCTGTCTTAACTGTCTGCCGGTTTACCATCTGTCTTAGCCATCTGTCTTGACTTTCTATCTTAACTGTCCGCCGATTTACCATCTGCTGGTTTACCAAGTCCCAGCCAGTTTACAACTCCAGCCGGGTCATACCGCGGGGTATATCCCCGACAGCGCCCGTGAAGAGATTTTTGGCTGCGGAGAAGGGGAAGGCTCGCCAGGAAGTGCCTAGCTCTCCTCCGCCCAAGTGCGGCCGTGGTCGTCCTCGCAAGCATCCTGCGACCCCTGTTGTGGCTTCCCGTGGTCGCGGCGGTGGCCCTTCACACGATGTTGGCCGCCCATGTCGAGGCAGCCTGGTTGGTGGGGGAAGGCATGTCATGGCTGCGCGGCCTCCCCAGCCGCACTTCCACTCGGCGGAGGTGCTGCCGGAGTTCATCGTGTGGCTGGATAACCCGGCCGGCAACGGGCTTCAGCTTCCTCGTTCCTTTGTCGGCGAGCTGCCGGCCGCTGGCCTAGGCGGGCTCTGGCTGCAGGAGAACGACTCCTGCTGTAGGGCCTCCTGGGTCGCGTTGGAGATCTCAGTCGCCGGCAACGCAACCCTGGCCCGGGGCTGGCAGACGTTTGCCCGTGCGCGTGGCCTCCACTTCAAGTATGACGGTGACGCGACCCTCTACGTGAGGTTGTTCGGAGAAGAAGGCCGCCGTGTTGGGTGCTGCACTGAAGACAATGATGGCGACGAGGTGCTCGGTCTTGGTGACGGTCGTGACGAGGGAGAAGGTGAACCCGCTCCCGGTGGCGACCACGGCTCGTCAAGCTTCAGCGGGTCCTCCTCCGGTGCCAGCTCCTCCAGCGGTGGCTACGATCAACCACCACGCCGCCGTGCCCGCCTTGAGGGCGGCAGCGGGTCGTCCCGTCGCTGTGCTCCGATGAAGTGCGAGGTGGAGTCTGACTGAGCTTAGGAAGACGTGGCAGATCCCTCCTCGTAAGCTGTCGCAAGGTGCGTGCCGCTTTTGCTTTGTTTTCCTTCTTTTCCTGCATCGAGAGAGAGAGAAGTATGGGGCCCCATGGGGGGCGTGCAACAAACTATGATTCCCTAGTTATCGTGCTGCATTTATTGTTCCTGTGATGTGTTATGCTGTCGTTGTTATGCGTCTGCACGTAGGAACAACTTAGCTTGGCACGTTTGAAGTAGTTTCCACCTCGCGACGTGCCTGCTTTAGGCCTTGTCGGGCACCTTAAGAGCTGCAAAAAATTCGTTGGGAGAATCATTTCCGAACCTTGGTCGCGAGGGTTGCCGGCCATGGCCCGGCGCTTCGTGTCTCAGTGCCCGAGGGGCACGGACTAGGAGGGGTGCTCCCGCTGTGAACTCGAATCAGAGAGCCTCACGAAAATCAAAAGAGGAAGGGCTCACGAGGGCACCCACGCAGCCCCCTCGCGAGGCTTGCAAGAGAGAGAGCGAGTCAGACAAAGAGCTGAAAACAGAAAATAGGGGCAGAAGACGACAGATAGAACCGGCAAAAAACACCAGTAGCAACTTTAATCAAGGTTCAAACAAGGAAGAGCGAGCCAACTACGGAAAGCAAATGAAAAACCACGTCCGGCACCTAGTCTTGTCTTCGACGTCTTCTCACCAGTGCGGAGCTAAGTGCTGCCACTGGGCGTGGGATGGAGCCCCCGAGGCCCAAGGGCGGCACTCCAGAGACTCCGGGGCATGTACAGCCCCACTCATTATTACGTGAGAGTGTAACGGGCGGCGAGCTTCACAGGCACTGGGCCTTCTTCGCAGGCACCGGGCCTTTCTTCGGGCGGCGATCTTCACAGGCACTGGGCCTTTCTTCGGGCAGCGAGCTTCACAGGCACTGGCCCTTCTTCACAGGCACCGGGCCTTTCTTCCAGGGTAAAACTTCCGGAGGTGCTGGATGTTCCAGGCGTTCGGGATGGTTACCCGTTCCTGGGTCTCCAGGCGCGCGGTGCCAGGCCAGGAGACATGGACAACCTTGAACGGGCCCTCCCACATGGGTTAGAGCTTATGCAACCCTTCCCTGGAGAGCACCAGCCTCAGGACGAGGTCACCTACCTCGAGCGTTCTAGGGCAGATGCTGCGACAGTGATACCGCCGCAGCGCCTGCTGGTATCTTGCCGCCTGTAGCGTGGCTTCACGACGACGTTCCTCCCCCAGCATGAGGTCCATCCCCCGCATGGCGTCCTGCTATGCCTCATAAAATGCTAGGACCCGTGCGGAGCGACGCCTGACCTCGTGAGGGAGAATCGCTTCTGCTCCGTAGACGAGGAAGAACGGGGTCTCGCTAGTTGGCTTGGTGGCGGTAGTGCGGATGTACCACAGCACGGACTGGAGCTCGTCGTACCAGCCCCTGCCACAGGCCTCCAGCTTCTTCTTGAAGGTCCTGGTCTTGAGGCCCCTCATGTCCTCCGCGTTGGCGCGTTCGGCCTGGCGTTGCTTCGGGGGTCCACCACCGAAGCGTAGCATATCTGTGTTCCAAGGTTAGCACAATACGTTTTGAAGAGATTGCTAGTGAACTGCGAACTGTTGTCGGTGATGATGCGGTTAGGGACCCCAAATCGGCTCACGAGGCCCTTGATGAACTTGACCGCGGAGCCAGCTAGGATGGTGCGAACAGCTTCCACCTCCGCCCACTTGGTGAACTTATCGATAGCGACGTAGAGGTAGCGGTAGCCCCCAGGTGCTCGACGGAACGGGCCCAAGATATCCAGCCCCTAGACCATGAACGGCCACAAGAGCGGGATGGTCTGCAGGCCCTGAGCTGGCTGATGGATCTGCTTGGCATGAAATTGGCAAGCTTCGTAGGACATCACCAGCTCGGTTGTGTCGTTGAGTGCCATAGGCCAGTAGAATCCGCTGCGAAATGCCTTGCCGACGAGGGTCCGTGACGACGAGTGGTTCCCGCAATCTCCACTGTGTATCTCGGCCAGCAGCTCTTTCCCCTGTTCCCTGGAGATGCAACATAGGGAAACGTCATTCGGCCACTTCCGGTATAACTAACCGTCTTGGATGCAGTAGGCCGTGGCCTGTCGGGCCACGCGTTCCGCGTCCTCCTCTTTTTCCGGCAGCGTCCCTTGCGTCAGGTATTCCTTGAATTTCGTGGTCCAGCATCCCTCCTGAGGCTCCAGCGCCAAGAGTAGGCGCGCTCCTCAGGTCGGGCCACAGGCCGGGGCCCCTGTGGCAGGTGGCTGAGCGAGTTCTTCCCGTGGCTTTGCCGTGCTCGAAAGTGATGGTGCCGCCGACGGCTTGAAGAGTCATTCCTCGAAAACGCCAGGCTCCTGAGGCAGCCGTCTGGACGCCCTCCTGGCGATGTCATCAGCCTCTTGGTTGGTGCCGCGGGGCACATGCTGTAACTCCAGCCCCCAGAATTGCTTCTCCATTTTTCGTACTTCCGCAGGATATGCTTCCATGTGCTCATCCTTTGGCTCATACACCTTGTTGGAGAAGTTGACGAGGAGTTGTGAATCGCCCTTGATGACGAGGCGCTTCACTCCTAGTGCTGTTGCAGCTTTCAGGCCTGCTATGAGGCCCTCATATTTTGCTATGTTGTTGGAGACCTTCTCGCCATGCTGGAAACAGAGCTGCACAAGGTAGTAGAGCTTGTCCTGAGTGGGGGATATAAGCACTGCACCAGCCCCCGCGCCCTGCCGCGAGAATGCACCATCGAAGTACATGACCCAGCCATCTGGTGCCTCACTTCCTGGGAGAGAGACTGATCCTCGCCCGCCTTGAGCCCTGGTGCCTCCGTCCATTCTGCAACGAAATCAGCAAGGGCGGCTCCCTTGACGACCCTGGTTGTGCTGAACTCCAACTGAAACGCCTGCAGCTCAATGTTCCATTCGGCGACCTTCCCAGCGGAGTTGGGGCTCCCGAGTACCCATTCCAATGGGTAGGTCAAGACGACCTTGATGGGGTGACCTTGAAAGTAGTGTCGCAGCTTACGTGAGGCCACCAAGAGCGCGAGTAAGAACTGCTGAGGCATGGGGTACCGTGCCCTTGCATCCTGCAACACCGTGCTGATGAATTACACCAGATGCTCGATGGGGGTGGGTGTGCTGACGTGGCCTGTGTCTTCTGGAGGTTGAGGCGTTTCCTGAGACAATGGAGCCCCCATCGCCTCGTTGCTTGGTGCAGACTCTTCAGCCCTGGGGGCACCTTCCTGTTGAGCTTGGTCCCCTGCCTCCGCTGTTGTGTTCCTCGTGAGGACTTCCTGGTCTTTTGTCGCCACGACGGAGGCCGTGGCTGGGTGTGACACGGCCTTAGCCTGGCGTTCCTCCCGAACCTCCACCAGGGCTGCGCTGGTGGAGTAGGGAGTGGCGGCAAGGTAGAGCACCAGGGACTCGCGAGGGCACGGTGCCACCTTCACCGAGGGCTAGTCAGATATTTCTTGAGGTCTTGAAACGCTTGGTCGGCCTCCTGCATCCACTCAAACGAGCCCTTCTTCTTCATCAGCTTAAAGAACAGCAGGGCACGCTCCCCCATCTTGGAGATGAAGCGTCGTAACGCGGTCACACGGCCGATGAGCTTCTGCATTTCTCTGAGGGTCTGCGGTGGACTTCAATTGCCTTGACCTTCTCTGGGTTGGCCTCGATCCCCCTATGGGACACGAGGAAGCCCAGCAGCTTGCCGGAAGGGATGCCGATCACGCACTTCTCTGGGTTGAGTCGCAGGTCTACCTGGCGAAGACTTGCGAAGGTCTCCTCCAAATCCAGGATCAAGGTCCTTGCCTCCCAAGATTTCACCACAATGTCGTCGACAAAGCCTCTGCGTTTTCCTCGAGCTGCCGGCCTAAGGCAATGTGCATCAGCCACTGGTAGGTCGCGCCCGCATTGCGCAACCCGAACGACATGCAAGTGCAGGAGTAAACTCCACATGGGGTCAGGAAGGCTGTCTTCTTCACGTCCTCCACCGCTATCTTCATTTGGTGATAACCCGAAAATGCATCCAGGAAACACAACAGGTCGTAATTGGCGGTGGAGTCGACAATCTGGTCGATGCGGGGGAGCGAGAACGGATCTTGAGGGCAGGCCTTGTTGAGGTTGGTGAAGTCGACGCACATGCGCTCCTTTCCTCCCTTTTTCAGCACAACAATAGGGTTTGCCAGCCATTCGGGATAGCGAACCTCGCGAATAAACCCTGCTGCCTCTAGCTTGCAGGTTTCTTGGACGATGAAGGCCTGCTTCTCGATGGACTGTCGCCTCGCTTTCTACTTCACGGGGCGTACATTGGGGCACACATTCAGGTGATGCTCAATCACCTCCCTTGGGACCCCCGCTAGCTGCTTGGGTTCCCACGCGAATACCTCCTTGTTCGAGCGCAAGAACCTCACCAACGCCTCCTCTTGGTCGGGGTCGAGGTTTGCACCTATGGTGAAGGTGGCTCCCGAGGACCCGTCTTCCTCAACTAGCACCTGCTTGGTCTCCGCCTTGTCCTGAGTGAACAACTGCTTCTTTTTGGTTGGTGCAGCTCCCTTTGGACTTAGAGGTGTCCGCACCGGCGGGCTGCACCGCCGCGACAGCCTCGAGGGCCAGCTTGAGCGCTAGCAGAGCCTCCTTGGTATCTCCAGCTACGATGAGGACGCCGCTGCTCCCGGGCATCTTCATGAGGTTGTAGGCCGGATGGGTTGCAGCCATGAACTGATCTAAGGTGGGGTATCCAAGGATGGTGTTGTACAAGAGGCCGATGTGGGCGATGTCGAAGTCAACCAGCTCCATGCGGTAGTTGTCGTGGGTGCCAAAGGTCACGGGAAGGCGGATCTGCCCCATGGAACTGGAGGAACCGCCTCCGACGCCCGAGAAAGGCTGTGCTGGGTCGAAGCTGTTCCAGCAGTACATGGAGGAGGCTGAAGGCCTCGATCGAGAGCATGTTGAGGCCGATGTTGCGTCGATGCGGGTTTTGGTGACGGCCACCTGGCAGATGGTGGGCGTGCAGAGCATCGGGAGCATACCCGAGCAGGCGGTGTTGACGGGGTGATCTTCTGAGTTGAAGGTCAGGTAAGCCTTGGGCACCACCCAACCCGGGGGAGCTCCATGTCGCGCGAGGGCGGCGCCGATCTGGCGAAAGAACGGCTTGGCGTGGTGGTCTGAAGGTGGCGCCTGCGAGCCGCCCAGGAGAGCTGCGACAACTGGGGGCGCCGGCGCGGCGTAGTGGGCGAGGAAGAGGTCGCGCAGCTCCTCCTAGGAGGCCACAGAAGACGCCGACATGTTAAGCAACCAAGCGCGCGGGACCCAGTGAGGGCCATGGGAAGCCAGTTGTCCATGACCTTGTCGTCGCCCCGGCCTTTAGGACGGCCTCCTCGTATGCCAGCAGGAAAACCAATATGTCCGCTGCGCCGTCGTAGCATGGCGGCATCTCTGACATGAACTTGTGCGGTCAGTGCACCTGCCATAAGGCGGGGGCCAAGCCTCAGAGCCCCCTGGCCCCAGTGCTAGCACCGTCCGCCGGAGCCGGAAGCGCGATGTCCTCCATGAAGACGAAACGCGGTGTTGGTGGAGAGCGGGTAGATGGAAGGAAGAGCTCCGGTGCACCCCTACCTGGCGTGCCAAATGTCGGAGATCGGGTTCCGGCAAAACCCTTAAGGTTCGAACACTAGGGTGCGCACGAAGATTTCTCCTTACTGAAACACGCCCTCAGCCTCGCCACGATCTCTAAGTTAGCTCGATGAACAACACAAGAGACACAAGATTTATACAGGTTCGGGCCACCGTTGTGGTGTAATACCCTACTCCTGTGTGTGGTGGTGGATTGCCTCTTGGGCTTATGATGAACAATACAAGGGAAGAACAGCCTCGTGAGGGGGGGGGGTGTTCTTGAGCTGGTGAGGTGTTCAGCTTGGGAAGGATCCGATCCCTATCTATGGTGGTGGCTAGCCCTATTTATAGAGGCCCTGGTCCTCTTCCCAAATATTGAGCGGGAAGGGATCCAACAACGACCATTTTGAAGGGGGATAGCTAGTACAAGCTATCCTGAGTAAAGGTGGTCTTCGCCTGTCAAAGGCGCAGGTGGTGGCGCCGTCTTGGGCTCCACCATGACCTCCGTCCTGCCGTCCTGCTGGTCTTGATCTTGTTGCACCGATATGGAAACCTTTGCCTGATGCCTCGGTACTCTGTGCCTGCGCTTGCCCCCTTAGCACCAAAGGGGAAACAAGGATGTTGCGTGTGCTGGTGCCCGCCTGGCCTCGATCGTCATGGCTTGCATCACGGGAACTTCGCGAGGTACCCCTTGCCTTGATCTCTCCGCCTCCTCGTGAGCCTGCCTGGTGAGGCTGCCCCTGAGGACGCCTTGTGTCATCCGCCCCACGAGGCTTGGCCCCTCGCGAGGGTCTTGAGTGTTGTTGATCAAGATGGGCCGTACTGGGCCACTGGTGGAGCCACGCCGCAGGCCACAGGCAGGCAAGTCTGGGGACCCCCGTTCCTAGAACGTAGACAGTGATCCTGAACTACTTACGTTCAAACATAACACCACCGTGTTCTCTTCTCGACGCACTCAAAAAGAGACCATCACGATTACACACGCGGTTGGGTATTTTAATTCGAATCCGGTGTCAAGTTTTTTACAATTGGATAATAAGAAATTTCCATCTGCCTAATAACTGCGGGTACGGCTTTCAAAAGTTTAAACCCTGCAAGGGTGTACCAACTTAGCCCATTATAAGCTCACGATCCGCGGAGACAATCCTCCATCACGGGACATCCGATCAGACTCGGGATCCCGGTGCACAAGAAATTTTGACAATGGTAAAACAAACCAGCAAGACCTCCTGGTATGCCGGCAAATCCCGATAGGAGCCTCACATATCTCGTTCTCAGGGCACCATGGATGAGCGATGCGTACAGGTGCCAAAATAACCCAGGTCGCCCTGGGGCGGCCCCGCACAGTGCTCTAGTTTGGACCAACACTCAGAGGAGCACTGGCCCGGGGGTTGATTAAAAATACTAGGGGTCCAGAGAAAATCCCCTATTTATGGTTTAGTTGTTATTAGGCAAATGGTAAAACCAATGTTGGGCCTTACTGGAAGAGTTTTATTCAAAGCGAACTGTCAAGAGGGTCGCATACCCCTCACCGTGTTAGGGACGCAAAATCAAGGAACATAACATCGGTATGACGGAAACTAGGGCGGCAAGAGTGGAACAAAACACCAGGCATAACTCCGAGCCTTCAACCCTTTACCAAGTATATAAATGCATAAATCAAATAAGAGATATTGTGATATCCCAACATAATCCTGTTCCAACATGGAGCAATCTTCAAGTTCACCTGCAACTAACAATGCTATAAGAGGGGCTGAGCAAAGCGGTAACATAGTCAAACAACGGTTTGCTAGGAAGCGTGAAAAAGGTTAGAGGCTGACATGGCAATTTGGGAGGCTTGATAAACCAGTGGTAGGAAGCGCGACATAGCAATAGCATCGAGACAACTAGCATAGCAATGATAGTAGTGAGATCCAGGGTAACGGTCATCTTGCCTGAAATCCTGCTAGAAAGAAGAACGAGTCCATGAAGAAGACGAACGGGCGAAGACGAACCAAGCGTAGTCGAACGAATCCTCACGATCGCAACGAAACAGGAACTATCGAGAAGAAGCACAACCGGAAAGAAGCAAACAAGAAGGTAAACACACAACATATAAACATGGCATGATGCTCAACAAAGTATGATGCATGCCAAGGGGACATGATGCTACTCATGGCAAGAGATGATGCATACAAGAACAACATAACAAAGCAAGTTTAAGTGAGGCCGGAAACAACATATAACAAATCCGGTAAGTCCTCGTATGCAAATTTCAAAATTGGCCCAGATCTGAATAAACCTTAAGTTCAAGTAGTTAATCAGCAAGTTAAGATGCACCATGATGATCTACACGAAATTCTAGTCAACTTAAATCTAAAGTTCATTTAATTCGGAGCTACGGCCTGGAAGATATGAGCAAAACAGTTAAACATGGCATTGATGCAAAATGCATTCAAACATCAAGAAAACACACCCACAACAAATATTCAACATTACATGATGAAACTACATACAATTCTAAGCAAGTTTCATATAGAGCATGATGAAAACGGAGCAACGGTGCAAGACATACACTCCCAACAAGATATAACAAACTGTCCAAAACAGCAAGTAGGCACTTTGCAATCATCAAAACAACATGCTACAGGAATCATATGAGCACAAACTTGATATGCTCTTTATGTATAGATAACATAACTCAAATATCATTAAGATTGAGGTTCATAATAGTTAAGATTAAACCAATATGATCAATGCAAATTGCAACTTTATAACACAGGAGCATATGCATGAGCAGAGTTAATATGATGGCATGTTGGAGGCATGAAATGAAGATACTACAGTAACTATGCATGGTAACCAAGGGCATGGCATCAATGTACACATAACAAAGAGAAATAACATCAAACAATCATATGCATATGGTTCATGGATTAGTGGGAACCAACAAAACAAAATTAAATTTTGAAACAGTTTCAGCAACTGTAAAACAGCAATATTAAGATGGCTTGTTTGCAAGCATGGAACAGAGGGATCTGACATCCCAAATTTACGAACTTGGCATTTGGGCAAAGAAATCTTATTATGCTTCAATTCATGTAATTGGAGCATCTCCAAAAGAGGCATGTATCAATTAATAACAATCTCACAACATGGCATCATGAAGTTAACAGAAAACTGGAACAACATATAGGCATGTTCATGGCAACGAACACATATGCTACAGGACATATATGAGATATCAAAAGGCATGGAATGATAGAGCATAAGATGGATAAAAAAACATGTCAACTAAACATCTCAAGATGATGCATGGATTAATTGGTAGCATCAAGCAAACATGGAATCATGGTATGACAGAAACAGACGACAAAAAATTAACAGTAATTAGCCCATTTCACAAGCTTGATGCACTCACTACAAGGTATTTAAAAATACATGGATTGGGCCACAGCAAATAGGACTTAATGATTCTCCTAAATCATGTAGCATGATGCTCAAAAGAAAATCACACAAAAAGATATAAAAATGAGAAATTGGCAAGTTACAGCAGTTTTCAGCAGTTAACAGCAACATACACTTCTGCAACAGATATTAAGATATCAAGTTGCACCCTAACATGAATGCAAAGCACACCAACATGTATAGCAAGAAGAGAAGAACATGCGCATATCAAGATCATCATCATAGGATCCACATGAACAAAGTTATAACACTCACAAGATGTTAACATGCAGCAGTTTATATCACTTAGCAGTTTTGCAACGAAGATTAAGACATCAAGATTAACAGTAACATTAATAAAAATGCAACTATCATGTAGAGCATCAAGAGATGAACATTTTGACATATCATGCGCGCAAAAGGGAGCCACATGCATGAAGTTATGGTCATGGCAAGATGCACACATAATATGATAATTCAAGGACAGGAAAAAACAACCTCGGGGAAGTTGGATGGGGAGGTACCTGGATGGAGGGATCCAGGACGCGGACAGCTATTTGGATCGGGGGAGTGGTGGATCTCATCCCACTCCTCGGATCCGGCGACGAGGAGCTCCGACGAGCTCCTCCGGTGAGGCGGCGCAGGCGAGGTCGGGACGGCGGAGGACGACGGCGGCGCGCGGGCGCGGGCGGCGCGGATGGCAGCGGCGGCGATGCGGGCTGCAGGGAGCGGGGTGGCGCCCGTGGAGGAGTGGCGAGGCGTGGCGGCGGCGGAGCAGCGGGCGCGGCCGGCCGAGGGTGCGCGGGCCGGGAGGTGCAGCGCATGCGGCGGCGAGCGGCGAGGCGATGGCGGCCGACGCGGAGGTGAGGCGCGGGAGGCAGGCCGGTGGGGCGGTGGCGGAGCACGCCGGCGAAGGGCGAGGTGGAGAGAGGAGCGAGCGCGCCGGGCTTGGGGGTCGGGCCCCCATGGGCTCCGCGGGCTCGCCCGGGGCCTGGGTGGGCCGCGACGGCACTGGAGGAGAGAGAGGAGGCACGGGAGCTGACATGGCGGCATCCTATTGGACGGGGGCGTCGGCTGATATGTCCATTTTGCATCTTGCTTTTATATCAATATTTATTGCATTGTGGGTTGTTATTACACATTATATCTCAATACTTACGGCTATTCTCTCTTATTGTACAAGGTTTTACCATCAAGAGGGGGGATGCCGACAGCTGGAATTCTGGCTGGAAAAGGAGCAAACATTGGAAACCTATTATGCACAGCTGCAAAAGTCCCGAAACTCCACGAAACATCTTTTTGGAATTAATAAGAATTTTTGGGCGAAATAAATACAACAGGGGGCCCACACCTCATCCAGGAGAGTGGGGGGCGCGCCCCTGTCCCCTGGACCCCCTGGTGGGCCCTCGGTGTCCATCTTCTGCTATATTAGAGCTTTTACCCTTGAAAAAATCATGGGCAAGCTTACGGGACGAAACTCCGCCGCCACGAGGCGGAACCTTGGCGGAACCAATCTAGGGCTCTGGCGGAGCTGTTCTGCCGGGGACACTTCCCTCCGGGAGGGGGAAATCATCACCAACGATCCTCTCATCGAGAGGGGGTCAATCTCCATCAACATCTTGACCAGCACCATCTCCCCTCAAAACTCTAGTTCGTCTCTTGTATCCAATCTTGTATCAAAACCACAAATTGGTACCTGTGGGTTGCTAGTAGTGTTGATTACTCCTTGTAGTTGATGCTAATTGGTTTACTTGGTGGAAGATCATATGTTCAAATCCTTTATGCATATTATTACTCCTCTGATTATGAACATGAATATGCTTTGTGAGTAGTTACGTTTGTTCCTGAGGACATGGGTGAAGTCTTGCTATTAGTAGTCATGTGAATTTGGTATTCGTTCGATATTTTGATGAGATATATGTTGTCTTTTCCTCTAGTGGTGTTATGTGAACGTCGACTACATAACACTTCACCATTATTTGGGCCTAGAGGAAGGCATGGGGAAGTAATAAGTAGATGATGGGTTGCTAGAGTGACAGAAGCTTAAACCCTAGTTTATGCGTTGCTTCGTTAGGGGCTGATTGGATCCATATGTTTAATGGTGTGGTTAGGTTTACCTTAGTACTTCTTTTGTAGTTGCGGATGCTTGCAATAGGGGTTAATCATAAGTGGTATGCTTGTCCAAGTAAGGGCAGTACCCAAGCACTGGTCCACACACATATCAAATTATCAAAGTACCGAACGCGAATCATATGAACGTGATGAAAACTAGCTTGACGATAATTACCATGTGTCCTCGGGAGCTCCTTTGTCATTATTAGAAATTGTCCGGGCTTATCCTTTGCTACATAAAGGATTGGGCCACCTTGCTGCACTTTGTTTACTTTATTTACTTGTTACTCGTTACCATTTATCTTATCACAAAACTATCTATCACCTACAATTTCAGTGCTTGCAGAGAAAACCTTACTGAAAACTGCTTATCATTTCCTTCTGCTCCTCGTTGGGTTCGACACTCTTACTTATCGAAAGGACTAAGATTGATACCCTACACTTGTGGGTCATCAAGACTCTTTTCTGGCGCCATTTCTGGGGAGTGTAGCGCTTTTGGTGAGTGGAACTTGGTAAGGAAACATTTATATAGTGTGCTGAAATTTTCTGTTACTTGTCACTATGGAAACTAATCCTTTGAGGGGCTTGTTCGGGGTATCTTCACCCCAAACAGAAGAGCAAAGAGTTGCTCCTCAACCTACTGAACTTTATGAAAATATTTACTTTGAGATTCCTTCGGGTATGATAGAGAAACTGCTAGCTAATCCATTTGCAGGAGATGGAATATTGCATCCCGATTTACACCTTATCTTTGTGGATGAAGTTTGTGGATTATTTAAGCTTGTAGGTATTCCCGATGATGTTGTCAAAAGGAAGGTTTTCCCTTTATCTTTGAAGGGAGATGCATTGACATGGTATAGGCTATGTGATGATACGAGATCTTGGAATTATAAGCGATTGAAGTTGGAATTTCACCAGAAGTTCTATCATCTTGTTCATCGTGATCATAATTACATATATAATTTCTGGCCTCGCGAAGGAGAAAGCATCGCTCAAGCTTGGGGGAGGCTCAAGTCAATGTTATATTCATGCCCCAATCATGAGCTCTCCCAAGAAATGATTATTCAAAACTTTTATGCTCGGCTTTCTCTTGATAATCGCAACCTGCTCGATACTTCCTGTGCTGGTTCTTATATGCTGAAGACTATTGATTTCAAATGGGACTTATTGTTAAAAATTAAACGCAACTCTGAAGATTGGGGTTCTGACGATGGTAAGGAGTCAGGTATGACACCTAAGTTCGATGGTGTTAAATCTTTTATGGATACCGATGGTTTTCATGGATTTAGCGCTAAGTATGGACTTGCTCTGCGATAGTAGCTTCTTTCTGTGAATGTTTTGCTACTCACGTTGATCTCCCTAAAGAGAAGTGGTTTAAATATAATCCTCCTGTTGAAGTGAAAGTATTTTCACCTATTACAGCTGAAGAAAAGACTGTCACCTATAGTGATCCTATTGTTCCTACTACTTATGTTGAGAAACCTCCTTTTCCTGTTAGGATAAAGGATCATGCTAAAGCTTCGACTGTTGTTCGTAAGAGTAATACTAGGACTTATACACCTCCTAAGAAAATCAATGTTGAACCTAGTATTGCTATGGTTAAAGATCTTTTGGATGATGATTTAGATGGGCATGTTATTTATTTATGTGGTGAAACTGCTAATATTGCTAGACCAGATACTAAGATACATAGGCCTCTCGTAGGCATGCCTATTATTTCTGTTAAAATAGGAGATCATTGTTATCATGGCTTATGTGATATGGGTGCTACTGCCAGTGCAATACCATATACCTTATATCAAGAAATTATGCATGACATTGCACCCGTTGAATTAGAAGACATTGATGTTACTATTAAGCTTGCTAATAGGGATACCATTAAACCTATTGGGATTGTGAGAGATGTTGAAGTCTTATGTGGGAAGGTTAAATACCCTGCTGATTTTCTTGTTCTTGGCTCCCCACAAGATGATTTTTGTCCCATTATTTTCGGTAGACCCTTCTTGAATACAACTAGTGCTAAGATTGATTGTGAAAAAGATACTGTCACCGTTGGCATAGATGGTATGTCTCATGAGTTTAATTTTGCTAAGTTTCGTAGACAACCTCGTGATAGGGAACCACCTAGTAAGGATGAGATTATTGGTATTTCTTATATTGCTGTGCCTCCTACTGATCCGTTAGAACAATATTTGCTAGACCATGAAAATGATATGTTTATGAAGGAAAGAAGGGAAATAGATGAAGTGTTCCTCAAACAGGAACCTATGCTGAAACATAACCTTCCTGTTGAAATTCTTGGGGATCCCCCTCCACCCAAGGTTGATCCCATGTTTGAACTCAAACCATTACCTGATAATCTTAAGTATGCTTATCTTGATGAAAAATAAATATATCATGTTATTATTAGTGCTAACCTTTTAGAGCAAGAAGAAGAAAGATTATTGAAAACTCTGAAGAAGCACCGAGCAGCTATTGGATATACTCTGGATGATCTCAAGGGCATCAGTCCCACATTATGTCAACACAAAATTACAGTGGAGAAAGATGCCAAACCCAGTTAGAGATCCTCAATGACGACTAAATCCCAAGATGAACGAAGTGGTAAGAAAGGAGATACTAAAGCTCCTTGAGGCAGGTATTATTTATCCCGTTGTTGATAGTGAATGGGTAAGCCCTGTTCATTGCGTTCCTAAAAAGGGAGGTATTACCGTTGTTCCTAATGATAAAGATGAATTGATCCTGCAAAGAATTATTACAGGTTATAGGATGGTAATTGATTTCCGTAAGGTAAATAAAGCTACTAAGAAAGATCATTACCCCTTACCTTTTATTGATCAAATGCTAGAAAGACTATCCAAACACACACATTTCTGTTTCTAGATGGTTATTCTGGCTTCTCTCAAATACCTGTGTCAGCGAAGGATCAACGTAAAACTACTTTTACTTGCCCTTTTGGTACTTTTGCTTATAGACGTATGCCTTTTGGTTTATGTAATGCACCTACTACCTTTCAAAGATGCATGATGGCTATATTCTCTAATTTTTGTGAAAATATTTGTGAGGTATTCATGGATGATTTCTCCATTTATGGATCCTCTTTTGATGATTGTTTGAGCAACCTTGATCGAGTTTTGCAGAGATGCGAAGACACTAGTCTCATCCTCAATTGGGAAAAGTGTCACTTTATGGTTAACAAAGGCATTGTTTTGGGGCACAAGATCTCCGAGAGAGGTATTGAAGTTGATAAAGCCAAAGTTGATGCTATTGAAAAGATGCCATGTCCCAAGGACATAAAAGGTATAAGAAGTTTCCTTGGTCATGTCGATTTTTATAGGAGGTTCATTAAGGACTTTTCTGAAATCTCTAGGCCTCTGACTAATTTATTGCAAAAAGATATTCCTTTTGTCTTTGATGATGATTGTGTAGAAGCATTTGAAATACTTAAGAAAGCTTTGATCACTGCACCTATTGTTCAGCCACCTGATTGGAATTTACCTTTTGAAATTATGTGCGATGCTAGTGATTATGCTGTAGGTGCTGTTTTAGGGCAAAGAGTCGATAAAAAATTGAATGTTATCCAGTATGCTAGTAATACTATTGATACTGCCCAGAGAAATTATGCTACTACTGAAAAAGAGTTCTTAGCAGTTGTGTTTGCTTGTGATAAGTTTAGACCTTATATTGTTGATTCCAAAGTTACTATTCACACTGATCATGCTGCTATTAAATATCTCATGGAAAAGAAATATGCTAAGCCTAGACTCATTAGATGGGTTCTCTTGCTCCAAGAATTTGATTTACATATTATTGATAGAAAGGGAGCTGAGAACCCCGTTGCAGATAACTTGTCTAGGTTAGAGAATTTTCTTGATGACCCACTGCCTATTGATGATAGTTTTCCTGATGAACAATTAGCGGTCATTAATGCTTCTCGTACTGCTCCTTGGTATGCTGATTATGCTAATTACATAGTTGCTAAATTTATACCGCCTAGTTTCACATACCAGCAAAAGAAAAAGTTCTTTTATGATTTAAGACATTAAATTTGGGATGACCCACACCTTTATAAAGAAGGAGTAGATGGTGTTATTTGTGTGCCTGAGCATGAACAGGAAGAGATTCTACTCAAGTGTCACTCTGAATCCTATGGAGGACACCATGCTAGAGATAGAACTGCACACAAGGTACTACAATATGGTTTTTATTGGCCTACTCTCTTCAAAGATGCTCGTAAGTTTGTCTTATCTTGTGATGAATGCCAAAGAGTAGGCAACATTATTAGACGTCAAGAAATGCCTACGAATTATTCTCTTGTTATTGAACCATTTGATGTTTGGGGCTTTGATTATATGGGACCTTTTCCTGCCTCCAATGGTTATACACATATTTTAGTTGTTGTTGATTACGTTACTAAGTGGGTAGAAGCTATTCCAACCAGTAGTGCTAATCATAACACTTCCATTAAAATGCTTAAAGAAGTTATTTTTCCGAGGTTTGGAGTCCCTAGATATCTTATGACTGATGGTGGTTCACATTTTATTCATGGTGCTTTCCATAAGATGCTTGCGAAGTATGATGTTAATCATAGAATCGCATCTCCTTATCATCCGCAGTATAGTTGTCAAGTAGAGTTGAGCAATAGAGAGCTCAAATTAATTTTGCAAAAGACTGTGAATAGGTCTAGAAAGAATTGGTCCAAAAAACTTGATGATGCATTATGGGCCTATAGAATTGCATACAAAAATCCTATGGGTATGTCTCCATATAAGATGGTTTATGGAAAACCGTGGCATTTACCTCTTGAACTTGAACATAAGGCATATTGGGCTATTAAAGAGCTCAATTATGACTTCAAACTTGCTGGTGAGAAGAGGTTGTTTGATATTAGCTCACTTGATGAATGGAGAACCCAAGCATATGAGAATGCCAAGTTATTCAAAGAAAAAGTCAATCACTGGCATGATAAGAGGATACAAAAGCGTGAGTTTAACGTAGGAGACTATGTGCTATTATTCAACTCTCGTTTAAGATTTTTTGCAGGAAAACTTCTCTCTAAACGGGAAGGTCCTTACGTTATTGAGGAGGTCTATTGCTCTGGTGCCATAAAAATCAACAACTTCGAAGGCACGAGTCCGAGGGTGGTAAATAGTCAAAGAATTAAGCATTATATTTCAGATAATCCTATCAATGCTGAAACTAATATCATTGAAACCGTAACCCCTGAGGAATACATAAGGGACACTTTCCAGAACGTTCTAGACTCCGAAAAGGAATAGGTATGTGGTACGGTAAGTAAACCGACTCCAAAACAACTCCCATGGCAATTTTTATCAGTTTTGGAATATTTAAGAATTTTAGGAAGAAAGAAGTAGTCCGAAAGGGACACGAGGCCCCCACGAGAGTGGAGGGCGCGCCACCTCCTACTGGGCGCGCCCCCCTGTCTCGTGGGCACCTCATGTGTCTCCCGGACTCCATTTTCTTGCACGTTACGTATTTTGGTTGGTAAAAATTCATTATGTATACTCCCGAAGGTTTTGACCACCGTATCACAGAATTATCCTGTGTTTCGTTTCGAGCTGTTTCTGTTGCAGATTAAGAGCACCATGGCGTCGCCTTCCTTCAACAACGAAGAAAAGGATGCTTGGCTATTGAAGATAGAGCTGAAAAGAGAAGAACTAGAAGAGATCAACAAGGATGAAGGGATCAAGAAGGCCATGCCGGTTTAATCTCCGACGGTGAAAAAAGAAGACATCCCTCAACCTTTACCTAACCTTTTCACTCCAACAGATATTGAGGCTTTCAAGATGATTGAATTAGCTCGCATATAGAACAAGTATCTCACATAGGAGAATATTCTGTTAAAGGATCATATCGCCGGACTCAAGGGCATTATCCGCAAGTTGGAGGAGCTTTTATGCTCAATGTGCGATTATCCACCATCATCATCACCACCTCCATCACCTCCAAGGACATAATCACGTGGATATGGGCACTCCCCTTGGAAACTGCCAAGCTCGGGGGAGGTGCCCCGGTATCGTATCACCATCACACTCCTATCTTTACTATTTTATTTAGTTCGATCCCTTTTAGTAGTATCTTGATCTAGTACATTGAAGTTTTGATATCAAGTAGTTTTGAGTTTTACATTTTGATCTCTTTTTGTATTCGAGTCCGTGAGCTATCTATAATAAAGATTAGTGTTGAGTCAAGGGCTTTGCTATGTTGCTATGATCTTGAGAAAGTAGAAAGAATAGAAGAGTTCATATTGATCTTATGGATAGTGATAACTTCACACATAGAAAGTATGAGGCATAAAAGTTGTTGAGAGTTAATGAACGTAGTTTTGGTCATCGTTGCAATTAATAGAAAGTGATAAGGAAAGAGGGGTTCACATACAAATATATTATCTTGGACACCTTTTTATAATTGGGAGCACTCATTAGGTATGACATGCTAAAAGAGTTGACGTTGGACAATGAAGACAACGTAATGTTTTATGTTTTCGCGCATCTCAGTTAAAGTATATTGTCATTGACCTTCCGAGCTTGCCTTTCCCCCTCATGCTAGCCAAATTCCTTGCACCAAGTAGAGATACTACTTGTTCTTCCAAATACCCCTAAACCCAGTTTTGCCATGAGAGTCCACCATACCTACCTATGGATTGAGTAAGATCCTTCAAGTAAGTTGTCATGTTGCAAGCAATAAAAATTGCTATCTAATTATGTATGACTTATTAGTGGAGAAAAAAAAATAAGCTTTGTATGATATTGTTGTGGAAGTAATAAAAGTTACGGACTGCATAATAAAGGTCCACACACAAGGGGCAATATAACGTGATGTTCTTTTGCATTAAGATTTTGTGCATCAACCCTAAACGCACATGACAACCTCTGCTTCCCTCTGCGAAGGGCCTATCTTTTACTTTATGTTTTTTACTTTATGCTTGAGTCAAGGTGATCCTCACCTTTCCCTTTTTCATTTTATCCTTTGGCAAGCTCCTCGTGTTTGAAAGATCATGATATATATATATATATATATATATATATATATATATATATATATATATATATCCAATTGGATGTTAGTTAGCATGGGCTATTATTTTTGACATCACCTAAAGGTGAATACGTTGGGAGGCAACACAAAAATCCCCTATCTTTCTCAGCGTCCGGCTGAAACTCCATAACCACTAGTATTGCATGAGTGTTAGCAATTATAGAAGACTACAAGATAGTTGAGTATGTGAGCTTGCTGAAAAGCTCCATTGTTGACTCTTTCTGATGTTACGACAAATTGCAATTGCTTCAATGACTGAGATTATAGTTTGTTAGTTCCTAATGAAGTTTTTGAACCATACTTGACATTGTGAATTGATTGTTACTTGAGCATAAGAAATCATATGATAAAATCTATATATGTTGCTGTTATAAGAATGATCATGATGCCCTCATGTCCGTATTTTATTTTTTATCGACACCTCTATCTCTAAACATGTGGACATATTTTTCGATTTCGGCTTCCGCTTGAGGACAAGTGAGGTCTAAGCTTGGGGGAGTTGATACGTCCATTTTGCATCATGCTTTTATATCAATATTTATTGCATTATGGGCTGTAATTACACATTATATCTCAATACTTATGGCTATTCTCTCTTATTTTACAAGGTTTACCATGAAGAGGGGGGATGCCGGCAGCTGGAATTCTGGCTGGAAAAGGAGCAAACATTGGAACCTATTCTGCACAGCTCCAAAAGTCCTGAAACTCCACGAAACATCTTTTTGGAATTAATAATAATTTTTGGGTGAAACAAATACACCAGGGGCCCCACACCTCATCCAACAGAGTGGGGGCGCCCCCCCTACTGGGCGCGCCCCCTGTCTCCTGGACCCCCTGGTGGGCCCCCGGTGTACATCTTCTGCTATATTAGAGCTTTTACCCTGGAAAAAATCGTGGGCAAGCTTACGGGATGAAACTCCGCCGCCATGAGGCGGAACCTTGGCGGAACCAATCTAGGGCTCTGGCGGAGCTGTTCTGATGGGGACACTTCCCTCCGGGAGGGGGAAATCATCACCAATGATCCTCTCATCGAGAGGGGGTCAATCTCCATCAACATCTTCACCAACACCATCTCCTCTCCAAACCCTAGTTCATCTCTTGTATCCAATCTTGTATCAAAACCACAAATTGGTACCTGTGGGTTGCTAGTAGTGTTGATTACTCCTTGTAGTTGATGCTAATTGGTTTACTTGGTGGAAGATCGTATGTTTAGATCCTTATGCATATTATTACTCCTCTGATTATGAACAATAATATGCTTTGTGAGTAGTTACATTTGTTCCTGAGGACATGGGTGAAGTCTTGCTATTAGTAGTCATGTGAATTTGGTATTCGTTCGATATTTTGATGAGATGTATGTTGTCTTTTCCTCTAGTGGTGTTATGTGAACGTCGACTACATAACACTTCACCATTGTTTGGGCCTAGAGGAAGGCATGGGGAAGTAATAAGTAGATGATGGGTTGCTAGAGTGACAGAAGCTTAAACCCTAGTTTATGCGTTGCTTCGTTAGGGGCTGATTTGGATCCATATGTTTAATGTTGTGGTTAGGTTTATCTTAATACTTCTTTTGTAGTTGCGGATGCTTGCAATAGGGGTTAATCATAAGTGGGATGCTTGTCCAAGTAAGGGCAGTACCCAAGCACCGGTCCACCCACATATCAAATTATCAAAGTACCGAACGCGAATCATATGAACGTGATGAAAACTAGCTTGACAATAATTCCCATGTGTCCTCGGGAGCTCCTTTCTCATTATTAGAAATTGTCCAGGCTTATCCTTTGCTACATAAAGGATTGGGCCACCTTGCTGCACTTTGTTTACTTTATTTACTTGTTACTCGTTACCATTTATCTTATCACAAAACTATCTATTAGCGGCGGACATGTCCGGGGGCGGGGTTGGATGTCTCCGGCGGCGCGAGGATGATAAAGCTAGCGTTTGCCTTAAATTTCGGAGGGGGATGCTTATTTATAGATAGAGGGAGCTAGGAGGGTCCAAATGAGGTGCGGTTTTCGCACACACGATCGTGATCCAATGACGGAGAGCATGGAGGGGGTTTAGATGGGCTAGCAGGCTGTGTGGAGGGGTGTTGGGCTGCAAGAGAAAAGGGGTCCGGCGGTTAACGGGGTTAACCGTTGGGGCCTCAAACGACCTCCAAATGGAACGAAACTTGACAGGCGGTCTACTGGTGATGTACCAAGACCGCTCGACATCTCTCAGCCCATTCCGAGAACATTTTTCTGTGGCTCACAAAACGACATCCGGGAGGTGCCGCGGGCGCGTGCGAGTGTGGTTGGGCTCAGAACGGACAACGGAGAGAGCCGGGGGAACCCGAATGGATGCAAGTTTTGAATAACATGCAGATGAAATGCAGATGTTGACATGGCAAAGTGCAACACACAAGCAAATAACATGGCAACGACGGCGAATAACTGGAAGACACCTGGCGCATCGGACTCGGGGCGTTACAAATCTCCTCCACTAACAAGAGATCTCGTCCTGAGATCTTAGGAACGAGACGGAAGAGAAAGAGAAAGAGGTGAAGTAAGAACGCAGAACAATGTCGAGAGCACTCGGGTAGAAAAGAGGAATGGCGGATATGAAGATAATCAAAAGCTCAAGGAATAAGATAGACACTGAAGCCGATCCGGTTAGAACAAGGTAGAAAAGGAGAAAGAACGAAAGAATTCCGGCAGCACTCCGGCTGAAAAATGGAAGGGGTAGAACATGAACTTCACAAGATGGGATGACGCATGACAAGATGAACAACGCAATGCCTCCGGAAGAGTTGACATAATGGAATGAAAAGAACGGATGAGAGAACAACAACTTCCACCATGAATGAATTGATATGATAACAAAGGAAAAGAATCTTGAACGAGCCCCCGTAAGAATTTGAAATCGAATGAAGAAAGATAATGAATCACCGGTGAGAATTAGAAGAACAAATATGCTTGAGGGGATTTAGATGCAAAAGAACAAAGAGATAATGAGCTGATTAAAGAATACTTGACAGATGCGCTAGGATAATTGGATAACGATTGCTGTAATGTGAGGACGAAGAATTCTTCTGGAATGATGGACTTCGGTGCAATGAAACAGAAGACAGTTCCTGGCATACTCCGGATGGGTAAGAAAAGAATATCTGACAAACGATATAATTCGAGAGGATAACATGAAACTAGAACCGTGAACCGTCGAGAGAACGGGCAAGATTTAAGAGAAACTCTTCTTTGGTCTTCAAAGCTGAGAATGACGACGACAACCACCAAGAATTGTTGAGACACTCCAGAAGAATGAAAAGAAGAAAAGTTGAACCAAAGTTGAAAAGAATTTGAAAGCGACCTTGGAAAAGGCATCAGACTGATGAAAGTTCATTCTTATGTCAGACTTTGAAAAGGGTTTGAGAATAACTCCGGAAGAATTAGAAGAGTCAGGTAAGATCCTAGAAAAAGACCTCTGGGTTAGGGCCCACTGAAGAGAAAACACCGTTGAAAAGGATTGTTGAAGAGATAGATGGTGCACCAGAACAGTTGAAATAATTGAATGAGGTGATAACCTCGAATTAATTGGAACACGGACGAATCTCCTAAGATGTTTTCCGCACTCAGGAATGATTGAATAGCAAGAGGCGAACGAGCAAGAGGAAACATTTGATCCAAGGAAAAGAATATGGTCAACCCGAAAAACTTGAGTTGAGTCCACCGGAAAAGAAAGAGATGAAGAATGACAAACTACACAAGAAACCTCCGGTTGAAACAATTGAAAAAAGACTGAAGAGGCTCCGCATGAATGAAATTGATGCTCGAAAGAGACTCAGGCTCCGGGTAGAAAAAGGGTGGGAGGGCGGGAAAAAGAAAGGCAACTTGGAAGGGTGAACCGATGAATAACTTTAAGAGAAAAACACCGGTTGAAATAATTGAGGAAAGAATGCAAAGGCTTCGCACGAGTAGGATGGATACTCGATTATAGACTCCGGTTCCGAGAAGAAAATGGGTGGGCGGGTGGGGGAAAATAAAGACAACTAAGGACGGGGAAAACCTCATTGCTGAGAAAGAACTAAGGATTGGTCTTGCCAAAAGGTGAAGAGGGTCGAATCAACTTGACGAGAAATGCACCGGATGAAAAGAGATGAGAACCAACGATCGGAAATCTAACCACGTGATCCTAAAGAAAATTTGAAGGGGTAGAGGAGCAATTCAAAGCACCTACGTCAAGATTCCTCACCAGAGCGACGAAGGGGCTGAGGAGTAAAAAGAATTCCTACTCTCCGATATAACTAGACTCCGAAGACAGTTTTCTTCTACACTCGACATAGGTCAACTACGATCAATCAAGGGGGCTCCTATGGTCGGTCGAGGCTCTGATACCAACTTCTCACGCCTAATATGTGATCCTATCCTAAAGGAACTCGAAGGTCCCACCAAGGATAGAAGCGCATATTCGAGACGCTTTTGCAAGGTGGATATCATTACTTCGTACCATTACGTAATAGTTGGGGATAAGTACAAGAGGCATACAATGCCACATGAATACAACAACATCATACATAAGAGCAACATTCGACTACGGATGAAACACAAACAAAAACTCAAACGACATACACCCTGCTAGCCCAGGCTGCCGACCTGGAACCTATCCCCTGATCGAAGAAGAAGCAGAAGAAGAACTCCAAAACAAGAAAGCATCGCTCTCACGTCATGATCATCGCATTACCTGTACCTGCAACTTTTGTTGTAGTAATCTGTGAGCCACGAGGACTCAGCAATCCCATTACCATGGGTATCAAGACTAGCAAAGCTTAATGGGTATGGAATGGATAAGTGGTGAGGTTGCAGCAATCGACTAAGCATGTATGGTGGCTAACTTACGAGTACAAGAACAAGATGAGAAACTATGCAAACGGTCGCAAACTAGTAATGATCAAGAAGTGATCCTGAACTACTTACGTTCAAACACAACACCACCGTGTTCTCTTCTTGACCCACTCGAAAAGAGACCATCACGGTTACACATGCGGTTGGGTATTTTAAGTCGTATCTGGTGTCAAGATTTCTACAACCGGATATTAACAAATTCCCATCTGCCACATAACCGCGGGCATGTCTCTCGAAAGTTTAAACCCTACAAGGGTGTCCCAACTTAGCCCATTATAAGCTCACGACCCGCGGAGACAAACCTCCATCGCGGGACATTCGATCAGACTCGGGATCCCGGTGCACTAGACATTTCGACAATGGTAAAATGAAACCAGCAAGACCTCCCAGTGTGCCGACAAATCCCGATAGGAGCCGCACGTATCTCGTTCTCAAGGCACCACAGATGAGCGACGTGTACATGTGCCAAAATAACTCAGGTTGCCCCGAGGCGGCCCCGCACAATGCTCTAGTTTGGACCAACACTCAGAGGAGCACTGGCCCGGGGGTTGATTAAAAATACTTGGGGTCCAGAGAAAATCCCCTATTTAAGTTTTAGTTGTTATTAGGCAAATGGTAAAACCAATGTTGGGCCTTGCTGGAAGATTTCTATTCAAAGCGAACTGTCAAGAGGGTCCCATACCCCTCACCGTGTTAGGGACACAAAATCAAGGAACATAACACCGGTATGATGGAAACTAGGGCGGAAAGAGTGGAACAAAACAATAGGCATAAGGCTGAGCCTTCCACCCTTTACCAAGTATATAGATGCCTTAATTAAATAAGAGCTATTGTGATATCCTAACATAATCCTGTTCCAACATGGAGCATTCTTCAACTTCACCTGCAACTAACAACGCTATAAGAAAGGCTGAGTAAAGCAGTAACATAGCCAAACAACGGTTTGCTAGGAAGGGTGAAAAGGTTAGAGGCTGACATGGCAATTTGGGAGGCTTGATAAACAAGTGGTAAGAAGCGCGACATAGCGATAGCATCAAGACAACTAGCATAGCAATGATAGTAGTGAGATCCCGCTAGGAAGAAGAACAAGTCAATGAAGAAGATGAACGGGCGAAGACGAACCAAGCGTAGTCGAACGAATCCTCACGATCGCAACGAAACATGAACTATCGAGAAGAAGCACAACCAGAAAGAAGGAAACAACAAGGTAAACACACAACACATAAACATGGCATGATGCTCAACCAAGTATGATGCATGACATGTCTACATGATGCTACTCATGGCTAGAGATGATGTATACAAGAACAAGATAATAAAGCAAGTTTAAATGAGACCGGAAACAACATATAGCAAATTCGGTAAGTCCTCATATGCAAATTTCGAAATTGGTCCAGGTATGGATAAACCTTATGTTCAAGTAGTTAAACAGCAAGTTAAGATGCACCATGATGATCTACACGAAATTCTAGTCAAGTTACATATAAAATTCATTTAATTCGGAGCTACAACCTAGAAGATATGAGAAGAACAAGTTAACTTGGCATTGATGCAAAATGCATTCAAACATCAAGCAAACACACTCACAACAAGGATTCAACATGACATGATGAAACTATATACAATTCTAAGCAAATTTCATATAGAGCATGATGAAAAGGGAGCAACGGTGCAACATATACACTCCCAACAAGATATAACAACAAATTGTCCAAAACAACAAGTAGGCACTTTGCAATCATCAAAACAACATGCTACAGGAATCATATGAGCACAAACTTGATATGCTCTTTATGTATAGATAACATAATTCAAATATCATTAAGGTCTAGGTTCATAGGCATTAATATTAAACCAATATGATCAATGCAAAATGCAACTTTATAACACAGGAGCATATGCATGAGAAGAGTTAATATGATGGCATGTTGGAGGCATGAAACTAAGATGCTAAAGCAACTATACATGGAAACCAAGGGTATGGCATCAAAGTACACATAACAAAGAGAAAATAACATCAAATAATCATATGCATATGGCTCATGGATTAGTGGGAACCAACATGACAAGATTGAATGTTGAAACAGTTTCAGGAAGTGTAAAACTGCGACATTAACATAGCATGTTTGCAAGCATGGAACAGAGGCATATGATATCCAAAATTAGAAAATTTGGCATCTAGGCAAATAAATCATATTATACTTCAATTCATGTAATTGGAGCATCTCCAAAGTAGTCATGTATCAATTAATATCAAGTTCACAACATGGCATCACGAAGTTAACAAGAAACTGGAACAACATATAGGCATGTTCATGACAACGAAAACATATGCTACAGGATATATATGAGGCATCAAAAGGCATGTCATGATATAGCATAACATGGACAACAAAACATGTCAACTAAACATTTCCAGATTATGTATTGATTAATTGGTAGCACGGCATCATGATACGACAGAAACAGACTTGACAGAAAGTTAACAGCAAGTAGCCCACTTCACAAGCTTGATGCACTCACAACAGGGAATATAAAAATACATGGATTGTACCACAACAAATGTGGCATAATTATGCTCCTAAAACATGTAGACATGATGCTCAAAAGAAAATCACACAAAAAGATATAAAAATAACAAATAGACAAGTTACAGCAGTTTTCAGCAGTTAACAGCAATATACACTTTTTCAACAGAGATTAAGATATCAAGATGCACCATAACATGAATTAAAAGCACACCAACGTATGAGCATGAAGAGCAGAACATGTGCATATCAAGATCATCATCATAGGATCAACAGGGACAAAGTTATAGCACTCACAAGATGCACACATGATGTTAATGTTAACATGCAACAGTTTATATGACTTAGCAGTTTTTCAACAAAGATAAAGGCATCAAGATTAACATTAACATGAATACAAATGCAACTATCATGTAGAGCATCAAGAGATGAACATTTTGACATATCATGCACGCAAAACGGAGCCACATGCATGAAGTTATGTTCATGGGAAGATGCACACATAATATGATAATTCAGGGACAGAGAAAAACACAAACTCGGGGAAGTTGGACGGGGAGGAACTGGGACGGAGGGATCCAGGACGCGGGAGGCTATTTGGATCGGGGAGTGGTGGATCTCATCCCACTTCCCGGATCCGGCGAGGAGGAGCTCCGGCGAGCTCCTCCAGCGAGGCGGCACGGGCGAGGTCAGGACGGCAGTGCGGAAGCCCAGGCGGCGGCGACGCGAGCTGCAGGGAGCAAGACGGCGCGCATGATGGAGCCGCGAGGCGCGGCGGCGCGGAGCAGCGAGCGCGGGCGGCGGAGGGCGTGCGGGTCGGGAGGTTCAGTGCATCCGGTGGCGAGCGGCGAGGTGGCGGTGGTCGACGCGGAGGCGAGGCGCGGGAGGCACGCCGGCAGGGCGGCGGCGGAGCACGCTGGCGGAGAGCGAGGCGGCGGAGAGGAGCGGGCGCACCGGGCTCGGGGGTCGGGCCCCGATGGGCTCCGTGGGCGGGCCGTGGCGGCGTTGGAGGAGAGAGAGGAGGCGCGGGGGCTGACGTGGCTACGTCCTATTGGATGGGGGCGGCGGCGGACATGTCCGGCGGCGGGGTTGGATGTGTCCGGTGGCGCGAGGAGGATGAAGCTAGGGTTTGCCTGAAATTTCAGAGGGTGAGGCTTATTTATAGATACAGGGAGCTAGGAGAGTCCAAATGAGGTGCGGTTTTCGCTCACACGATCGGGATCCAACGACGGAGAGCATGGAGGGGTTTTAGATGGGCTAGCGGGCTGTGTGGAGGGGTGTTGGGCTGCAAGAGAAAGGGGTCCGGCGGTTAACGCGGTTAATCGTTGGGGCATCAAACGACCTCCAAATGGAACGAAACTTGACAGGTGGTCTACCAGTGATGTACCAAGACCGCTCGACAACTCTCGGCCCATTCCGAGAATGTTTTTCTGTGGCTCACAAAACGAGATCTGGGAGGTGCCGCGGGCACGTGCGAGTGTGGTTGGGCTTAGAATGGACAACAGAGAGAACCAGGGGAACCCGAAGTGATGCAAGTTTTGTAAAACATGCAGATGAAATGAAGATGATGACATGGCAAAGTGCAACATGCAAGCAAATGACATGGCAACGACGACAAATAACTTGAAGACACCTGGCGCATCGGACTCGGGGCGTTACAGGTGGTGTCCCAGGAGGAGTCTGATTCAGGCGTGGCAAGCCTGGCTCTGGCGTCAGCATTTTTCACCAAGTGAGTCTTCAACACTGAGAAAAACGGTCACAACAATGAAGCCAATGCTAATGATGATGATGATGACGACTCTGCTCCGACCTACTTCTTCACGGCACGTGATGCCAAGCTAACTTCACGCGATGCCTATTTCCAAACCTCTATTGAAGATGACTCTGAATGTGAATCCAAACCTAGCTATAAGACACTTGCTAAAATTGCAACTGAGCAACAAACTACTATGGAACATATTCAAAAGCTGCTAGACAAAAGCGATGACCTGTTGGACACGAAAATGAATCGAACTCAGTCCTTAATCGAAGACATTAAAAGTCTTCACGTTAAGTATGAAGAACTTGAAAGTCGTCATGAAAATCTCTCAGCCTCTCATGAGAAGCTTTCCTATGATTATCTTCAAAGGAAGTAGGATCTTGAGAAACTGAGAGCGTCTCATGAAGATCTTCAAAAAGCGAATGATTCACTACTCGCCTAATAGATTAGTTCCGCTCAGGTAGAACTTATTCCACCATGCTTAAAGTGTCTTGAGCGCAATAATGCTGTCTCTGTTGCTGAATGTTGTACTGCTTCTGATGTTGCAATATCTTCAACTGCTGATGTGGTAACTAACCCCTCTACTGAGGATGCCACTACTATTGCTAATGAGAATGCTAGGTTGAAAATATTGCTTGAGACTGGCATGTACAAAAGCCTCAAAGGGCATCAAACCTTGTGCGATGTCCTCAAGAAACAGATTCTGAACCGAAACCCAATGAAAGAGGGTGTTGGGTTCGAGAGGAAAATGAAAGTTGATGGTTCATACTGGAGACCTGAGCAGTATCCCAAAACCACATGGGTTGCTGCTGAGGATCCTTCAGTGGACCCATCCACTCTATCTGGCTTCACTTGTGCTAACCCAATTATCATTGAAGAATCCTTTGATGCAAATTATAAACTGTTTAAGAATTAGAATGGTGAAGTGTTTGCCAGGTACATTGGTACTAACTGCAGGAATAGGTCACCCCAGAAGAAGATCTGGGTGCCCAAAATCTATCTTGAGAATCTTCCCGTGAATGTCATCATGACATCACCTAGGAGGAAGACAAAACCCCAACCAAAGGCATCATATGAACCAAAGGCTTCATACAGATAGAGGACCACTCATGGTCACCCTAACACCAATGTTTTGCAGGAGAACCATTATGAGACTCATGAATATGAGCGTGTTTCTTCTAACCGCTATGTTCACAAAACTAAGAAGTTCTCTGCATATTCATATGAGTACTATTCTCCTCCTGGAAAGCTATTTGTTGGGGCTCCCAAGACAAAGTTCTTAGATGCTGCACTTAGACTCATTGCTTCTAGGCCACCCTTGAAGATATGGGTTGTTAAGAAGAATTAACTTCTCTTGCAGGGAAAGGTCTCCAGCCGGAAAGCTAAATCTTCTGACGACATTGCTGGAGACCTAAAACATCATTTGGGACGCAATACTAAATGCACCAATGGTCTTATCATGTATTTCGTTCTAGGGTTCCTTGACGAGCATCCTATCATGCCTAACCAGG
Source organism: Triticum timopheevii (assembly GCA_963921465.1). Taxonomy (NCBI): domain Eukaryota; kingdom Viridiplantae; phylum Streptophyta; class Magnoliopsida; order Poales; family Poaceae; genus Triticum; species Triticum timopheevii. Next base: position 216,286,223 of record OY997268.1, read on the forward strand.
ATTTAAACTTTGATAATATGCTTGTCCGCTAATACGCTTGGTGAAGCCTATCCCGCTAACTGCACTGTATGGTACAACTCCGAAAGCCACTGAATGGATCATGGACAGTGGCTGCACCAACCACATGACTAGTGATCGTAGTCTTCTTATGGATTCAACCCTACGTACATCTACTAAGAGCCACATCACATTCGCTGTGTGACGCCCGGATAGTTACGCTACAGTAACCCTCTGCTAATGATGCCACGTCACCACGATCACTGTTGTTAATCTTGCGATGATTCAAATCCCGTTCAAATTTCATTTTTAAAATAAAGGCAAACAATGAAATCTTCAAATATTAAAACTAAATGTTTGGGTGAGCCAAATAATGCATAAGTGGTAATGGTGGAGAAACCAACTTGTTATAAAAGGTTTAAATGCACTTAGGTAATTAAAATAGTAGTTAAAACAATTACATAAATACATATTGGATTTTATTAAATATTAAAGTATTTTGTTTTGGGTTAATAATTACTATGGCAGTAGTATAATTATAAAGGCAAGTTTAGATACTAGTGATAATCTTTATAAAACAGAAACTAAGAGGAAACTAAAATTTAATAGAAAAGAATAATGACTAAAGAGAAAAGAACAAATCAGAAAAAAACAAGAATAAAACAAAGAACCCCCCCCCCCCCCCCCGCTGGGCCTCGGCCCAATTGGCCATTGGGCTAGCCAGACTGGCCCAGAGGGCGCCCCATAACCCCCCCCCCCCCACTCCCCCGTGACCTAGATCGGTCCACCCACTCCCCCCACGCCTCGCTCCTCCTCTCCCCACCCCGTCTGGATCGAGATCAGGGCAACCGTGTCCCCGACCCCGTCGGCGCACGTCGACATCCCCGTCGCACCTCGCCACCCCGTCGTCGCCGGTGCTCCCCGTCGCCCGCCTCTTCGTCTGCCTCCCCGCTGGACTACATCGCCCCTCGCCGCTGCCCGAAGGCCTCCCCATCACTGGACCACCCGTCGTCGCTACTCGTCGCCGCCGCCTAGATCTCCCCTGCCTTGTCGACGGCCACCCCGCCGGACCGCAACCTCGCCGGCCTGCCTCCTCCTCCCCGCCGGACTGCTACCTCTCCGTCTCCGTCGTCTACGGCCTCCTCTCCGCGCCCCGCTGCCAAACCCCTACGGCCACTGTGAGCATCGCCCCTCTCCTCTCCCCCTCTTCTTTCGTTGCCAGATCCAACAGCGCCCGTCGTTCAGCGCCGTTGCCGACTGCCCCGCTGGTCCGCCTTGAGGTTGCCCTCGCGCGCGTCCCCTTCCATCGCCCTCACTCTAGCTCGCCTGCGGCTCCCCGTTGCTGCAATCGCCAACCGCTTCCGTAGCTTGCGGCCACCCCGCCGCGCCCGGCGCTCGCGCCCATCGGGCACCCACGGCCTCGTCCGCTTCACGCACCCCACTGGCCGCTCGTCGGCTCCATGAAACGTCGCCCCTTTTCCATCTCGCGGCGGTCCTGCTGCTATGCCGCATTAGCGTGCAGCCCCGGCCCCCTGCGCTGCTGTTGCCGCTCGTCGCGGTGGCCGCCGACGCTCATCGCCGCCCCCCCTGTCAGCCTGGGCGGGTGCCCAGCGCCCGCTCCAGGCGCCCGTTAGCCCGAACCGCTAAGGCTCTGGCCCAATGACAGCCAGGGCCCAGCCCCAGAACATTTTTATAAAAAAAATGAATTAAAAATAAATGAATTATTAACTAATTAGTTAGTTTATTAATTAAGTTAATTAATTCTGTTAACTAAACTAATTAAACATAATTAATCTACTAACTAATCTACTTAACCTATTAGTTAATTAGACAGCCTATGACATGTGGGACCTAGTGGTTTGTTGACTAGTCAAAGTCCACAGTTGACTGCTGACGTCATGATGACGTCATAAAAGCAATTTCGATTTGAAATAATCTATTAATTCTAGAAAATGATTTAAAACTTTAGAAAATAATATAAAATGAACCGTAGCTCGGATGGAAAAACTTTGTACATGAAAGTTGCTCAGAACGACGAGACGAACTTGGATACGCATCCCTAGCATAGGGAACACACAACTTTCCCCCTCCGGTCCTCCGGTCCGAAAACGCGAAACACCGGGAATACTTTCCCAGATGTTTTCCCCCTTCGTCGGTATCACCTACTACCGCGTTAGGGCACACCTAGCACCGCGTATTGCCATGTTACGCTTTGTGATGCTTTGATTGCTCTGTTATTTATTGTGTTCCCTCTCCGTTACTTCTTTCCGGTAGAACCCGAGACTGCCGGCGACCCCCAGTTCGACTACAGTGTTGGTGACTCGTCCTTCTTGCCAGAGCAACCAGGCAAGCCCCCCCTTGATCACCAGATATCGCCTATTCTACTCTATACTGCTTGCATTAGAGTAGTGTAGCATGTTACTGCTTTCCGTTAATCCTATTCTGATGCATAGCCTGACATTGTTGCTACATCTGTTGATACCTTACCTGCAATCCTAAATACTTAGTATAGGATGCTAGTTTATCATCATTGGCCCTACATTCTTGTCAGTCTGCCTTGCTATACTATTGGGCCGTGATCACTCGGGAGGTGATCACCGGTATATACTATGCATACATACTGTACAGATGGTGACTAAAGTCGGGTCAGCTCGATGAGTACCCGCAAGTGATTCTGATGAGGGGGCTGAAAGGACAGGTGGCTCCGTCCCGGTAGAGGTGGGCCTGGGTTCCCGACGGCCCCCAACTGTTACTTTGTGGAGGAGCGACAGGGCAGGTTGAGACCACCTAGGAGACAGGTGGGCCTGGCCATGTTCGGCGTTCGCGGATACTTAACACGCTTAACGAGATCTTGGTATTTGATCTGAGTCTGGCCATTTGGTCTATACGCACTAACCATTTACACGGGAGTAGTTATGGGTATCCCGGCGTCGTGGTATCAGCCGAAGCCTTCATGACGTCAGCGACTGAGTGGCGCGCGCCGGATTGGACTGGAACGCCACTAGGCTAGATCTGCTTCCGGCCGCGTTCGCAACGTGCAGGTGTGCTCAGGGCGATGGGCCCAGACCCCTGCGCGCTTAGGTTTAGACCGGCGTGCTAACCTCTCTGTTGTGCGTAGGTGGGGCTGCGACGTGTTGATCTTCCGCGGCCGGGCATGACCCAGAAAAGTGTGTCCGGCCAAATGGGATCAAGCGTGTTGGGTTATGTGGTGCACCCCTACAGGGAAGTTAATCTATTCGAATAGCCGTGATCTTCGGTAACAGGACGACTTGGAGTTGTACCTTGACCTTATGACAACTAGAACCAGATACTTAATAAAACACACCCTTCCAAGTGCCAGATACAACCCGGTGATCGCTCTCTAATAGGGCGACGAGGAGAGGATCGCCGGGTAGGATTATGCTATGCGATGCTACTTGGAGGACTTCAGTCTACTCTCTTCTTCATGCTGCAAGACGGAGGCTGCCAGAAGCGTAGTCTTCGACAGGATTAGTTATCCCCCTCTTATTCTGGCATTCTGCAGTTCAGTCCACTGATATGGCCCTTTACACATATGCCCATGCATATGTAGTATAGCTCCTTGCTTGCGAGTACTTTGGATGAGTACTCACGGTTGCTTTCTCCCCCTTTTTCCCCCTTTCCTTTCTACCTGGTTGTCGCAACCAGATGTCGGAGCCCAGGAGTCAGACGCCATCGTGGACGACGACTACTACACCGGAGGTGCCTACTACTACGTGCAGCCCGCTGACGACGACCAGGAGTAGTTTAGGAGGATCCCAGGCAGGAGGCTTGCGCCTCTATCGATCTGTATCCCAGTTTGTGCTAGCCATCTTATGGCAACTTGTTTAACTTATGTCTGTACTCAGATATTGTTGCTTCCGCTGACTCATCTATGATCGAGCACTTGTATTCGAGCCCTCGAGGCCTCTGGCTTGTATTATGATGCTTGTATGACTTATTTTATTTGTAGAGTTGTGTTGTGATATCTTCCCGTGAGTCCCTAATCTTGATCGTACACGTTTGCGTGTATGATTAGTGTACGATTGAATCGGGGGTGTCACAAGTTGGTATCAGAGCCGACTGCCTGTAGGAATCCCCCTTCCACACTCCTTGGCCGAAGTTGAGTCTAGACTTTACAAAACTTTTACTAACATGGCTGTGTGGCCCATGGGCCCACGTCGCCATTGGATGGTATTAGGATCTTTTACTCCTTATCTATACTCTGGGACTCTGATCTCTCTTCTATTCGAATTAAATGAATTTTGCTAAATCTAACATTAGGATCTCGTTATCACTTTCACCCGGAGAGCCCTTATTACTGATGATCGTCTGCTGCACGTGAAGACCCTGAAGATACTCTCCGCTGTTAACCCGAGAACTTGTGTTCATCGCGTTTGCAATTCCCCTTCCACTGTCAACCCTTATGGATAACTACTTACAGTTGTTATTCTTATATTCATCCCCAGTTGGTCTTGTTATTACAAGATACCCCGAAACACTCGTCGTTGTGTCGATAATCCTTTAAGCTTATTGCCTTGCTATTCTTTGTTACCTGAATACCCATACGGATAATTCTCGCACTTATCGAGTATCCGCTCATCCCCCAGTTGTTCATGTGTTTCACAATGGTCTTCGAAATATTATTCGATCCTCCAAAAATCCTTAGTAACTTATTGCTCTGCAATACTTGATTACTTGCATGATGGATGCTTTCCATATGTCTGGCAATATTCGTTAGTATTCTTAGGCACCGTCATTTTGATCCTTTTGATTCAACATGAGTGCGAATGCACACAATCATCAGTTGATCCTTTAAAATTATCTTTTCGGCTCAGACGTCATTTTAAACATGAGCTGGTTCTCAACCAATCCAATTGCCGTTGATTGTACCCCTAAGGCTATTCTACTTACCCACCCCTAATCAGAACATTGCTTCTGATCCCTTGATTTGAAAATCTTAATTCCTTTGCATTTGAGCTCTGGATTAGTCAGTTGTTTCTATAATCCACTGCCCTTGCATTGTTACTTCCTCTGGTTGTGTGCCGATGCTCACATCAGCTCTGTTATGGACCGGCAGATCCTTTAATGGATTTTATCGGACATCGCCCTTCATGTTCAATAACCTTGTGAGCCTTCCCTCGGATACATAATGCTTTTGTTAAATTGTATCATCTACTTTCTCAACCTTGCTCTACATTCGAGCTTGTAATATTTACTCTTGAAACTTGTGGTATATGTTTCTAAGAAGCCCCTATGGGTTGAACATATGCCTTCTCTAAACCGTGTGAACCTGAAAGTTTTCACGAGTCATACTCTTCTGGTGCTTCGCCAGATAAAATTTCAACACTGCAGCTTCTTCGAAGACGGGAAGTGAATGAAAGGTTATGCATTGAAGAAGTGGGAGTCGACCTTGAACTTTGTGTTCATGCCCATGGACATGATGTAGATACTATCATGGAAACTTCTTGTAATAATAAATATTTCCTTGATAAATATCATCTGGTAGTTGTGAATTGATCCTTTGCAACCGTGGTTCCGACCATGTTTGTTCTCCTTTGATTTTATTTATCGGACAAGTTAAATTACTTGCCTTCTGCAGATCAGTACGCCTTCCCAACCTCTATTTTGTTCTACCTTCGAGTATTACCCCCTAGTATCTCGAGAATATCCACCCATTGCACTTCATCTATGAAATTCTGACGAAGTAGTACCTTTTCCCATCATAGTCACTCCACGGGTTCTGGGTCGTCGTCAACCGAGAACACCAATTGGTGAATCGAATCAATACTGAGATTCATTACTCTCAGTACTTTGTTGTTGAGAAGTTTAATACTCCATCACGTAACTCCTAGCCTGATCGGCTATATCATTATCATGCTAAACCTTAACTGTGCTACCTGGTCCTTAATCGCGGAGCACAACTTTCGATGATGAGCTAAGCTTACGTCGAGCTTCCTCGTCCTATCAATTCTCCTTGAACAACAAACTTGATTCCAAGTTTGTGTCGTACCCTTGGTTCCAATAACCTTTCGCTTCACCATTCATTTGACTTGATGTCATCGCCGATCGATTACATCTTGAAATCTCTCGACAAAGTGTGGCGTGATCATCATCAACCTTATGAGCTCTTCTAGGATATCAATTGAGTTCATGATGAGAAATACTACCCTTGCCCTTGATGATCTGCGTTATCATCGACCACTTTATTGCCTTTCCACCAACACAAGCTTGTTCGTGTTTGATGTTATACCTTGAGTTCCTTGCTATCTAGCAATTGTTCTCCCTTACCTTGAAACATTAACATCTTTTATGTCATCAATGTTGTGAGAATTTCACCACCTCTTAAAAATTCTTGATATAATAATACTCCTTGCCATCTCCGTTCATTCCTTGGACCCTGTATTGTTTTTTTAACCGGAATACCGACAATTGAGCTATGACGTGTGAATTCAAAACTTCTAGCAACCCTATTGCTTTGAAGTTAATGGTCGATAGTTCATTCTTAGACTATTGGTTATGGAATCACCATTTTAACATTGATCATGCTACCTAACCCCATATTTCGGGTGCACCTTTCAACCATTGTTTAATTGTGTATGCTTTCCTCGAGCATACCTCATTATGTCATCTGATCTGACAAATGTTATCTCCTTATTCACATAGTTGTGGAAATCCATCCTTTTGGAAATCTTGAGGACTTGTCGCTGAGTCCATCCGCCACCTCCTCGTCCTCTCCTTGGTTAAATGATGAACTCTTGTTTTGGTACTCGCTTCCATTGTACATTTCCCGAGAATCTTACAGTGTCATCTCATCATTTGTGTTGCACCTTTTCTTCTCTGGCATCCTAAGTCAGAGGTATCCTGACAACCATCAGATCTGAACCTCGGTCAGATATGATGGTTGGGACATTTCCAAGAGTTATAACATTGGTATTTTATGACCCGGTAAGGTGATGTCATTCCTAGCACACCTGGTTGGAGGACCTATTGCAAGACTTATTCTATGAGTTGTTCCTGATGGATCCTTTATGTATCCAAAGTTTGACCTTTGCTTGAAGAACATGTCAGTGCTATCTTGAAGCATGTCTATGGTACTCCGATTTTCAATAAGAACATTTGAAGCACCATGCTAAATGTTCTTGTTGAAATTACCCAAACACCGTTGTATGGGTAATGTCATGAAATTTCTCTCCTCTTATCAAATGGGTTTTCTACTTTCTATCCTGTCTTGGATATCATGCTCTATTTGTCCTTGGGAAGGATATATCGCTGAAACATGTGTTTAACCACATTTTCCTTTCCATTGTTCTGTTTAATCTGATGATCACCTTTTCCTTTCCGTTGTTTTGTTTAACCTTTCTGGTGAGCTATATGATCTAAGCAGTAATATTCTGCTGCTTATGTAAACACCTTGGTGTACAACTTTGTCAGTAAGACCATGTTTCTATTGTTGATGACATTCTGGTACCCACCGATGGACGAGAACTTTGCCTAATGGTCTGCCTCGTTCAACGAGCAGGAAGATGGTTCTCTTCGTCCCTCGCTCTTGGTACCGATGTTGTTGCCGACATAACCGACAGACTATGCTCTGACATGCCTTGCTTACATGATCGTGCAAGATGTCACCGACCTTCCTACTTTTAGACCACATGGTGGGACCATAACCCACAGGTCCCAAGATCGAAACCCGACTCTCATGTACACCCTGTTTCCAAAGATATTCCTCACGCTTGGTATGTAATTCACGAGCCACCTTCCGTGTGATCCGCAGTTCTGGTATTAAACACAATACTTAATTCCGTTGCTTTGAACCCCTTTCACACTTTGTATCAGGCAACGAACGATTGCCTGCCAGCTTGAAACTTCCCATAATACCTCCTTACTTTTCTCTTGATATTTTCAGAGGTTTCAATTCGAGAGTTACTTTCGGCCTCCTTCCCCGATGTTATCTACCAGATAGTCAACCTTGCCGAGGTCCATTCTTCCGGAATGCTCCCCCTTTATTCTTTTGTAAGTGCGATGAAGACCCTCAAGAAAGGTTGCCGACTTCATCATGATGCATTGGAATAAAGAATTGAAGACATCAACGAAAGGGATTAACTTCTTCGAGAAGAGCAGCCAAGACCGAGAAGACTCGTCAGGTTTTTCGCTACCAGCACCTTCCCCCCCCCCCCCCCTTTACTTCCCTCTTAAATCTCGGGACGAGATTTCTTGTAGTGGAGGAGAATTGTGACGCCCGGATAGTTACGCTACAGTAACCCTCTGCTAATGATGCCACGTCACCACGATCACTGTTGTTAATCTTGCGATGATTCAAATCCCCTTCAAATTTCAAATTTAAAATAAAGGCAAACAATGAAATCTTCAAATATTAAAACTAAATGTTCGGGTGAGCCAAATAATGCATAAGTAGTAATGGTGGAGAAACCAACTTGTTATAAAAGGTTTAAATGCACTTAGGTAATTAAAACAGTAGTTAAAACAATTACATAAATACATATTGGATTTTATTAAATATTAAAGTATTTTGTTTTGGGTTAATAATTACTATGGCAGTAGTATAATTATAAATGCAAGTTTAGATACTAGTGATAATCTTTATAAAACAGAAACTAAGAGGAAACTAAAATTTAATAGAAAAGAATAATGACTAAAGAGAAAAGAACAAATCAGAAAAAAACAAGAATAAAACAAAGACCCCCCCCCCCCGCTGGGCCTCGGCCCAATTGGCCATTGGGCTAGCCAGACTGGCCCAGAGGGCGCCCCATAACCCCCCCACTCCCCCGTGACCTAGATCGGTCCACCCACTCCCCCGCCCCCCACGCCTTGCTCCTCCTCTCCCCACCCCGTCTGGATCGAGATTGGGGCAACCGTGCCCCCGACCCCGTCGGCGCACGTCGCCATCCCCGTCGCACCTCGCCACCCCGTCGTCGCCGGTGCTCCCCGTCGCCCGCCTCTTCGTCTGCCTCCCCGCTGGACTACATCACCCCTCGCCGCTGCCCGAAGGCCTCTCCATCGCTGGACCACCCGCCGTCACTACTCCTCGCCGCCGCTTGGATCTCCCCTGCCTCGTCGACGGCCACCCCGCCGGACCGCAACCTCGCCGGCCTGCCTCCTCCTCCCTGCCGGACTGCTACCTCTCCGTCCCCGTCGTCTCCGGCCTCCTCCCCGCGCCCCGCTGCCAAACCCCTACGGCCACTGTGAGCATCGCCCCTCTCCTCTCCCCCTCTGCTTTCGTTGCCAGATCCAACCGCGCCCGTCGTTCAACGCCGTTGCCGACTGCTCCGCTGGTCCGCCTTGAGGTTGCCCTCGCGCGCTTCCCCTTCCCTCGCCCTCACTCCGGCTCGCCTGCGGCTCCCCGCTGCTGCAATCACCGACCGCTTCCGTAGCTCGCGGCCACCCCGCTGCGCCGGGCGCTCGCGCCCATCGGGCACCCACGGCCTCGTCCGCCTCATGCACCCCACTGGCCGCTCGTCGGCTCCCTGAAACATCGCCCCTTTTCCATCTCGCGGCGGTCCTGCTGCTGCGCCGCATTGGCGTGCAGCCCCGGCCCCCTGCGCTGCTGCTGCCGCTCGTCGCGGTGGCCGCCGACGCTCATCGCCGCCCCCCCTGTCGGCCTGGGCGGGTGCCCAGCGCCCGCTCCAGGCGCCCGTTTGCCCGAACCGCTAAGGCTCTGGCCCAATGACAGCCGGGGCCCAGCCCCAGAACATTTTTATAAAAAATGAATTAAAAATAAATAAATTATTAACTAATTAATTAGTTTATTAATTAAGTTAATTAATTCTGTTAACTAAACTAATTAAACCTAATTAATCTACTAACTAATCTACTTAACCTGTTAGTTAATTAGACAGCCTATGACATGTGGGACCTAGTGGTTTGTTGACTAGTCAAAGTCCACAGTTGACTGTTGACGTCATGATGATGCCATAAAAGAAATTTCGATTTGAAATAATCTATTAATTCTAGAAAATGATTTAAAACTTTAGAAAATAATATAAAATAAACCGTAGCTCGGATGGAAAAACTTTGTACATGAAAGTTGCTCAGAACGACGAGACGAATCCGGATACGCATCCCGTTCGTCCGCCACGCATCCCTAGCATAGCGAACACGCTACATGCCCCCTCCGGTCATCCGGTCCGAAAACGCGAAACACCGGGAATACTTTCCCGGATGTTTTCCCCCTTCGTTGGTATCACCTACTACCGCGTTAGGGCACACCTAGCACCGCGTATTGCCATGTTACGCTTTGTGATGCTTTGATTGCTCTGTTATTTATTGTGTTCCCTCTCCGTTACTTCTTTCCGGTAGACCCCGAGACTGCCGGCGACCCCCAGTTCGACTATGGTGTTGGTGACTCGTCCTTCTTGCCAGAGCAACCAGGCAAGCCCCCCCTTGATCACCAGATATCACCTATTCTCCTCTATACTGCTTGCATTAGAGTAGTGTAGCATGTTACTGCTTTCCATTAATCCTATTCTGATGCATAGCCTGACATTGTTGCTACATCTGTTGATACCTTACCTACAATCCTAAATACTTAGTATAGGATGCTAGTTTATCATCATTGGCCCTACATTCTTGTCAGTCTGCCTTGCTATACTATTGGGCCGTGATCACTCGGGAGGTGATCACGGGTATATACTATGCATACATACTGTACAGATGGTGACTAAAGTTGGGTCAGCTCGATGAGTACCCGCAAGTGATTCTGATGAGGGGGCTGAAAGGACAGGTGGCTCCATCCCGGTAGAGGTCGGCCTGGGTTCCCGATGGCCCCCAACTGTTACTTTGTGGCGGAGCGACAGGGCAGGTTGAGACCACCTAGGAGACAGGTGGGCCTGGCCCTGTTCGGCGTTCGCGGATACTTAACACGCTTAACAAGATCTTGGTATTTGATCTGAGTCTGGCCATTTGGTCTATACGCACTAACCATCTACGCGGGAGTAGTTATGGGTATCCCGGCGTCGTGGTATCAGCCGAAGCCATTGTGACGTCAGCGACTGAGTGGCGCACGCCGGATTGGACTGGAATGCCACTAGGCTAGGTCTGCTTCCGGCCGCGTTCGCAACGTGCAGGTGTGCTCAGGGCGATGGGCCCAGACCCCTGCGCGCTTAGGTTTAGACCGGCGTGCTGACCTCTCTGTTGTGCCTAGGTGGGGCTGCGACGTGTTGATCTTCCGCGGCCGGGCATGACCCAGAAAAGTGTGTCCGGCCAAATGGGATCAAGCGTGTTGGGTTATGTGGTGCACCCCTACAGGGAAGTTAATCTATTCGAATAGCCGTGATCTTCGGTAACAGGACGACTTGGAGTTGTACCTTGACCTTATGACAACTAGAACTAGATACTTAATAAAACACACCCTTCCAAGTGCCAGATACAACCCGGTGATCGCTCTCTAATAGGGTGACGAGGAGAGGATCGCCGGGTAGGATTATGCTATGCGATGCTACTTGGAGGACTTCAGTCTACTCTCTTCTTCATGCTGCAAGACGGAGGCTGCCAGAAGTGTAGTCTTCGACAGGATTAGTTATCCCCCTCTTATTCTGGCATTCTGCAGTTCAGTCCACTGATATGGCCCTTTACACATATACCCATGCATATGTAGTATAGCTCCTTGCTTGCGAGTACTTTGGATGAGTACTCACGGTTACTTTCTCCCCTTTTTCCCCCTTTCCTTTCTACCTGGTTGTCGCAACCAGATGTCGGAGCCCAGGAGTCAGACGCCACCGTTGACGATGACTACTACACCGGAGGTGCCTACTACTACGTGCAGCCCGCTGACGACGACCAGGAGTAGTTTAGGAGGATCCCAGGCAGGAGGCCTGCGCCTCTTTCGATCTGTATCCCAGTTCGTGCTAGCCATCTTATGTCAACTTGTTTAACTTATGTCTGTACTCAGATATTGTTGCTTCCGCTTACTCGTCTATGATCGAGCACTTGTATTCGAGCCCTCGAGGCCTCTGGCTTGTATTATGATGCTTGTATGACTTATTTTATTTGTAGAGTTGTGTTGTGATATCTTCCCGTGAGTCCCTAATCTTGATCGTACACGTTTGCGTGTATGATTAGTGTACGATTGAATCGGGGGCGTCACACGCTGACACTGGTAAAAGCAAGGTACTAGGTCTTGGTAGAGTTGCTATCTCGAAGGATCAGCACATGGATAAAGTGATGCTTGTTGAATACCTTGGATACAACTTAATGTCTGTGTCAATGCTCTGTGATCTGAACATGATTGTGATATTTGGAAAATATCATTGTCTTATGCTAATGGAATCTGACAAATCCCTAGTCTTCAAAGGCTATCGAAGAGGTGATGTGTATATGGTAGATTTCTTAGCAGAACCACAGCTTGCCGTATGTCTTCTAGCAAAGGCTTTAGAATGCTGGCTCTGGCATCGACGACTAGGACATGCGGGCATGACGAACCTGTACACTCTCATGAAGAAGAAGGACATCATTAGCATCGAGGGCATCAAGTTCAAGAAGGATCATCTGTGCGGTGCCTGTGAAGCTGGACAGATGACTAGAGCCAAGCATCCCTCGAAGAGAATCATGACTACCTCACATCCCTTCGAGCTGCTTCACATGGACCTATTTGGCCCTACTCACTACTCTACCCTTACTACTACTGCACATCTCTATGGCTTCGTTATTCTTGACGATTACTCAAGATACACCTGGGTGCACATAAATTCTCTATAAGACTGAAGTGCAGGATGTCTTCAGACGCTTCGCGAATCGGGTCATGATGAATTATGGCATCAAGATCAAGCACATCTGGAGTGACAATGGCACTGAGTTCAAGAATGCTGGCCTCGACATTTATCTTGATACTTTGGGCATCATACATGAGTTCTCTGCTCCTTACACACCTCAGCAGAACGGCATCCCAGACACAATGGATACAAGCTATGCAAGAAGAGCTTCAACAGTTTGAGCTGAATAATGTCTGGGAGCTAGTCAAACGTCTTGATCCTCACAAGCACAATGCCAATGGCACGAAATGGATCTATCGCAACAAGCAAGATGAACTTGGACAAGTTGTCAGAAACAAGGCTCGCCTCGTTACTCAAGGTTACACACGACTGGAAGGAATCGACTTCGATGAAACCTTTGCTCTTGTGGCTAGGCTTGAAGCCATTCGTATACTGCTGGCCTATGCTAACCATCACAACATTCTTCCATACCAAATAGATGTGAAGAGTGCCTTTCTCAATGGCAAAATCGATGAAGAAGTGTATGTCACTCAACCGCCTTGTTTTGAAGATCCTAAGCATCCTGATATGGTGTACAAGCTCAACAAGGCATTGCATGGCCTCAAACAAGCACCTCGCGCTTGGTATGACACACTCCAAGAATTCTTGAAGAGCAAAGGTTTCAAATCTGGTTCACTAGATCCCACTCTCTTCACGAAGACATTTGATGGTGAACTGTTTGTGTGTCAAATATATGTGGATGACATTATCTTCGGCTGCACGGATAAGAGATATAGTGACGATTTTGGATACATGATGCAAGAGCAATATCAGATGTCCATGATGGGTGAGCTGAAATTCTTCCTTGGTCTTCAAATCCGTCAACAGCGCAATGACATCTTCATATCACAATAAAAATACCTCAAAGATTGCCTGAAAAAGTCTGGAATGCAAGACGGCAAAGGGTACACGACGCCAATGCCAACCAAAAGTCATCTCGGCCCTAACGACAATGGTAAAGAGTTCGATCAAAAAGTATACCGCTCCATGATTTGTTATTTGCTTTATTTATGTGCATCTAGTCCTGATATAATGCTTAGCATTTGCATGTGTGCCCGATTCCAAGCGGCACCAAAGGAATCGCATCACCTTGCGGTGAAGCGAATTCTTTGATATTTGGCTCACACCCCAACACTAGGATTATGGTATCCAAAGGGCTCAACGTTTGATCTAGTTGGATATTCTGATGCTGATTATGCTGGTGACAATGTTGATCGCAAGTCCACATCCGGCACATGTCACTTTCTTGGACGATCTCTTGCCTATTGGTCTTCAAAGAAGCAGAACTGCGTATCACTCTCCACTGCTGAATCGGAATACATTGCTGCTGGATCTTCCTGTGCTCAGCTTCTCTAGATGAAGCAAACTCGCAAGGACTACGGCATCAACATGAAGAATGTGCCACTCTTCTGCGACAATGAAAGTGCCATCAAGCTTTCCAAGAATCTAGTTCAACATTCGAAGACAAAGCTCATTGAGATTTGTCATCACTTTCTCAGAGATGATGTCAACAAGTAAGACATTGATATCATTCACGTCAAGACTGAAGAGCAACCGGTAGAAATCTTCACTGAGCCCTTAGATGAGAAGAGGTTTAGCAAGCTGCGATGTGAGCTAAATATCCTAGAATCCTCAAATGTCCAGTGAATGGACACACATCCTAACGCTTATGCATGTTGATGACTTAGATGTGCAACACACATAGTAACATATTTCTTCAATCAATGAATACTTACCCTCTGAGTGTGAATACATTAATATGGATTGACTTCGGAGTGTCATGATAATTGTGCGTCGTATCTGGGTCTAATACTTCCTATACGGTGGGTAACGCCACCACCACTATTTCTCGAAGATTTTCATTTGGCGTCATGACTGCATTATCTTTGCATTTGGATTGTATTCAACATTCATTTATCTTGAAAATCTATATCTTTGCAATGCTGATTTATCTTCAATGTTATATATTACATATATATATATATATACCTACTATTAAAGGGAATAGGTATTCTTGGTTTGGTTCTGTTTTGTTTTGTCCCGTTTTGATGATTTTTACATACGCTATTTTTTGGTTTGGTGCGTTTTAACCAACATATGACGTACATGCAAAGGAAACTAGAAACCTAGCTGAGAATGTACCTGAAAAGGATACATGGACAGCCGGCCCACATGCAGAGCAAACAGCCGGCCCACATGCAGAGCAAACAAAAATCTACGCAACAATGACGTACTCGAAAGGAAAGCGAGACGGCCAGCCCATATGTCTATATTAGTTGCCAGCCCATGTTGCGCTAAGGACGCTTCGTCGCTCAGCTGAGGAGAGAACGCACGGCGTACAACATGCGTACGGCACCGCCGCTGCTGCCTTCCTCCAGCTCCATGTCCGTTTTGGAATTAATCCGCGTAAGAGAACTACTCCAGTGTAGAGCAATTGATCCCCGATCCAGATTCCACAAAGAATTCCCGCAATAATAATAAAGGCTATACTAGAATCGAGCTGAATTGCGTCGCAAATTCGCAAGCCTGCAAGGATCTTGCCCCCATCGACTTCGCCGGAAATCCGCCCAATATGTCCTCCACCGACTTCACCAGAAAACAAGACGTCGTCCGATAGAATCTGTTCAATGTCGCCTCCGCCTACTTCACTGGAAGACTGCCCAATGTCACCTCATCAGACTTGGACGGAAAACAAACCAGCGTCCGACAGTTTTGGTTCTATGGCAACCTACAATTCATCGCTTCAAATACCTCTGCAACCGCTCTTCCTCCCCAACTCGCTTTGGCTACTTGACAACATCTCAATTTAATTTGATGTATTATTATTTTACTATATACTTGGCCCGTACTGATCTCTCTTTGGACGTATTTATTGACACTGATTAACCTTGATGAGATAGCAAAGTTTCTTACTGGAGAGATCCATGCCAATGACCATATCCTCTAGGACAAAGATTAAAGGTCCTGAATTATAGTGCTATGCATTAGAGATACATTCATTTCTATGACTGACAGTAACATTAGCAACTATTTTATTTTGTTTTTTCTAGGGAATCGAGAATTCTGCTAGAGTTGCTTCCTACAGTTTATCCCTTTGGATTTAATATATAGTTTATGTTTTTTCCTAAGGGGAAAATGAGTTCAGTGATAACCCTACTCATGACATGCGTGTACCCTCGGTAGATGCATTTTCCGCACACATTCATGGTTGATCTACAGGCCTAACATTTACATTGGTGGAGAGAACATGTAATACCTTACGGTGATGTAGATTGCTGACCAGAACACAGTATTGCAGCATATCATCTTAATTCCGTATTTGGTTAGCACAGACTACGCTACCAAGTAGCCTAAAGTTCCAAACTCATATATGTATAGTTGGTGCTCATGTAGATGCTTGTCGGTATGCTAGGTGATTACTCATGAGTGCTTGCAAGGGTGGATGAATTAGTGCAGATCTTTGATACATGCAGTTTTTGGAGGCACAACTTTTACCTGTCACTGCCGTCCTAATTTAAAAGTAGTCTATACCACTAATTCATTTCTCTTGTGCTTCATGAAGTTTTTGGTAGTTCACTGTATCATGAGGACATAGTATTTGAAATGCGTTATGGATCATCTCACCCCTAAGCAGTGAACGAGTCAGAGGTATTTGAGGAAATTAGTTGAGTTGTTGTTTGATAATTTAGTTCCCAATTCTCATTTCGTCTCTATTTAAGTCCCGAGGCCTACACTCTGAGAACTCATCAGTAGTATTTCATCGGTGAGAAACTTAGCAGTACTGTTGAGAGAGTAATGCTCATTTGTGAATCTAGCTGCAGGATGTAGCAATTTGAATTGATGCAAGCAAGTAGTGACGAAGAACAAGATGCTCCTAATTCTGTAGTATGTGATGTATAGTACACTTCTATTGTTGCTGCAGTATCACAACACTGCCTTCTTCATATTTTTATGTTAATGTGAGATAGATAGTTTGATCAGACTCAGCTTGCTGGTTACTAACATACATTGTTCTCTGCCCGTATCTTGCTGGAAAATCCAAAAATCCAGCACTCCCTTCGATCGAGTGCTAGATACACCCGCTTGAGTGTAAAGTGATACGGATTGAATGGAGTAGCTCTTTTTTATTGAGAGGTGAGCAGGAATAGGGACTAACCAATCAAAACTTGTACGCTGTAGTGCACGTCTAACTCCAGGTGTCCAGGTGTTTTTTCTAGATAAGTCAAGGTGTTTTCTTTTTCTAAGAACGTATGTGCTGTGTAGGCCAAGTCCTTATATCGGGGCCAAGCCCAAATAGTGCAAAAAAAAAAAATAGCAAATGAAATATAATTTTCAAAATCAAAGATGTTGTCATCAACAAAAATGGTTTAAAATTTTCAAATAATGTTCTTCAAAATTACAAAAAAATACCTTTTAAACAACACGTGTTATTCTGGACAACAAAAAGACTATTCCATGCATCACTACTTTATCATCGGATGAAAGTGCGGAGCTGCAATACATCCCGATGAACGATGTTAGGAACATTTCTTCACATTCACACTTCCTGGGCTGAAAAGCGATACTTAGGGTTACGTTATTTCTGGCGTTCGTAAAAATTGGATATAAGAAATGTTGAGAAATGACACGTGGAACAGGTTCTATTAATTTTATCGCCCGTTGCAACGCACGGGCATTTGTACTAGTATATATATATGTGTGTGTGTGTGTGTGTGTGTGTGTGTGTGTGTGTGTGTGTTCTGTCCTCTACATCATTCACTTATAGCTATGTCTTCACATTATTGTTTTTCTGACCTAAGTGAATGTGATCGGACCCTAATCCCTTTTGTGCGACTCCCTCAAATTCTTTCTGTCTATGTCATATGCATTTTGTTGACACTTGTTGAATATCTTATGTGTCCTTGTGAGCAAAAGATACAGAGACACACTTTTTAAAACTACTTTTCATATCTTATCCTTTGCCTAAAAACCGGAGAAGCCGGAACGACCACCCGACAATCCAGGCGTGCGTGGGAACATAGATCAACTCCTGATAAGTTGCATGCAAGCCATGTGTCCTTCAGATGTGCACCGCCAGGGGCACCTGCGTAATTGTGCTGCGCCGCCCTTATCCTCCTTATAAATACTTGCCCCACACGGTCACTATCTCCTCTTCCACCTCGCCACCTCAAACCCTAGCGCCACCGCTAGCTAGCGTCGATGCCAAAGACGAAGCGCTTAGCTGCCGCGACCTCTTCAACGCTATCCTCACGATGGCCGCGGACCTCGTCTTCTCCGCCGCCGCCATAGGTGTCTTCCGCCGCCAAGTTAGGGCGCAGGAGATTGGACTGCTCGGCCTCCCTTCTGCCTCATCTAGCAGGTCATTTGTGGTAATTAAATCTCACTTTTTACAGTCTTTTTGATCTGTCAAATCCATCCACTTCAACAAAAAGTGGTTTATACACTTCCAAATCTAGATCTGCCTCTTTCTACATCTTATGTATTGCAAAGTATGTTCACTTATGCGTCAAAACTAGTTAGATTCCTCACTTGTACCTATTCGTGGATTCGTACAAATCTGGAACCAACTTCCTTCAATAAGTGAATGTCTCCGCATAGTGAGGTCAATGTCTTCTAAAATGATTTGTCTTCAAAATCTTCTGAGAATGCATATGACCTCTTCCCCTTCCCTCGCATCTCTAATGCTATCATAGGTACATGTCCGTGGGAGAATTGTAACATCCCAAATATTCAATTTGGAATGTTATACATTAGATCATCATTGCATATCATATTTCATTGCATTTTGGCTTGATCCTAGATATTCTACGCAACTCAAGGACCTACGGAGAGAGTTGGGGATTTTGTTATTTTGATATCTGACTTTTCTCAAATTTTGAAAAGGGATCAATTGGTTTTGATTATTTTTATTCCTAATATTTCTAAAATAAAAATATATGATAGTGTATAAAATGACTTCTCCAAAATAAATGAAATATTAGAGGAAAAATGTTAAAATCAATTTATTTATTTTATTTGGTTTTTATTGCAATTTTATTCGAATTAGAAAAATTGCACGTATTTCAAAATTGCATTTTAGGGCCAAGAAAGTGTTCATCTTGTTCTAAATATTTTATTTAGACGATGAAAATTTGTTTTGGCATTTTTAGTTATTTATTTATTTTTTCTAGGATTTTTTCTACGGAGAAATGTTTTTTTAAATAAAAATTCCGTGCGCCCGACTGGGCCGAAGGCCTAGCCGAGCCGGCCCAGCGCCGCCGCCGTCTCCCGCACCGGCTCGGGACCGAAGTCCCGAGCGAAGCCGCCGTCGCCGCCGCCCGAGTCCGGGAGGAGCACGCCTCCCGAGACGGCCCCTCCCCCAAGCCAGCCGCCCCCTCCTCTTAAATACCGCCGCCGCCGACCACCACCACAACCCGAGCCGCCCACCAACCCCGCCGCCAGCGCCGCCGTTTGCCACCGCCGCTACCGCCTAGCGCCGCCGTCACCGCCTCCCGTTGCCGTCCCTCTGCCGCCCGAGCAGCCCGCCGCTCCACCGGACCCTGTCGGAGCCGCCGGACCTCGCCGGAGCCCCGCCGAGGTAGACGCACGCCGCCGCCGGTTTTCGAGAGAAAACCGATACATTTTTTTAGAAAACCCTAGGTTTTATTTTTTAGATTGGTTTAGTTTTTTCTCCGGTTTATTTACTTAGCGAGCGTCCGCTCGTTCGTTCGTTTGAACGGACACTGTTCACCGTTTAGCCGCAGACAGCGAACGTCCGTTCGTTAGCCTGTTCGTCAGTTTTTATTTTTTCCAGGGTTTTCCGCGATTATTGTCGATCGCGATTTTTGCCCTGATTTTCGTTTTAGTTTATCTTTTGGCTCGTTTATCGGAATCAGGCAATTCAAACGCCTAGAGTTTTGTCTCGAAACCCTCTTTCTGTTTAACCAACTTAAATAAGTTTTTGCTACTGTAAAATTTGACTTAAGTCCAGATTAGTAACCGAAGCTTGTTTCTTTCGTAGTTTGAGTTTTGTTGTTTCGTTCGGTTTGATTCTTTTTGCAAACCGGAGTTCTTAAGTTGAACTTTCTGGTTAATATCTCTTATTTGAGTTTTACCCATACTTCTAGTTGAGTGCTTATTGTATGCTTGTTTGTTTGCGATAGTGTACCCGGAGTGCGAAGCGTGCTACTACGAGTCTCTAGGTTTCACGAATCATCAGCAAGGCAAGTAACACTTTGATCATACCTCTTTACTACCTAGTTTTATTGCATTATATCAATCCTCAAACAATTGCATGGTTAGGATCTGATTAATATGTGGGTTTTGGGAAGTAGATGATGTAGTACCTATTGTCTTGTTTATTATCAAACCTTTGGGAGTTACTTCTACGTTGCTTATAATGCTATGCTATGCTTGTAGACGTGGATTGGGTGAGTGTATCCATGACAGATGTGAGTATTGTTAATTAATGGTTAACTTAAGGTGGCTACTTTAATTCACATCTGGGTGGATTGAGGCACCTGGGGAACCCAGTGTTGCCTGTATTTTTGGAAATCCCATGGTACCGTGTGATTCTCCTATGGACCGCCACCTAGGCTCAAAGGGATCATAAGATTATTCATGCTAGAAACTTCCGTGTGCAGCCACAAGCTATTATGGGCTCTAGCATAGTTGAGTACGTTGCAAGACCTCTTTCAGTGGTGGGCTAGCAGATGTAGGGGAAAGTAGGTGTAACTGTCCACCCAGAGTAAAGAGTTTTTTCAGAAAGACTGTGTCTCATTTCTCCGACCATGGATGTATTCGATTCTTGTGGGGAAAAGTACGCAAACCTCTGCAGAGTGTACAAACTAATCATGGTTAGCCGTGTCCCCGGTTATGGACGTTTTGAGTATCCAGTTCTTGGATTATCATGTTGATCTCATCATGTTACTTAATTTCATTTGATTGGGTTTAATGATGATGCTTAATTGGGATTGAGTTGGAGGAACCTTCTCAATGTTTAACAACCACCATGATAGTTAAATAAATTTATTCCTTTGTTGTAGGAAAAAATTGGCTTTATGCAAAACTGTAACCATAGAACTTTCCACCAGCCATATGTGCATGTAGTGATAGCATTATTCTGTTCATTACTCTCTATGTGTTACATTGCCAGCATATTCCATGTGCTGACCCATTTCGGGCTGCAACGTTCATGTTGTAGACTTTTCAGACGACGAGTAAGGTGCCTTAGGTCGTGATCTTTCACTCAGTGATGCCGTTGGAGTTGATGGACTCACTTTATATTCCAAGCCTTCCGCTGTTATCGTATTTAGATGGCCTTAAGCCATATTTATTGTAATAAGTTCTCTTTTGAGACATTTGATGTAATAAGTGTGTGATTGCTACTCTGTTATAAATCCTTCAAGTACTGTGCGTGTGTAACGCCCACGATGCGGCTATATCTCTCACGTGTCGAGGCACGACTTAGAGTCATAACCGCATTGTAGGTTTTGTCGCAAGAAGGGTCATCTTCACACAATCGCATGTAATGAACAAGAATGGGATAAAGAGAGATTGGCTTACAATCGCCACTTCACACAATACATAAATAGATTCATAGACCATCCAAAATACACTCATAGACCGACTACGGTCAAATCCAAATGAAAATAAGATAACCCCAAATGCTAGATCCCCGATCGTCCCAACTGGGCTCCACTACCGATCATCAGGAAATGAAACATAGTAACGACCAAGGTCCTTGTCAAACTCCCACTTGAGCTCGATTGCGCCACTTGCACTGGTATCCTCGGCGCCTTCATCTGTTTTGGTAGAATCTGTGAGTCACGAGGAATCAGCAATCTCACACCCGCGAGATCAAGACTATTTAACCTCATGGGTAGGAAAGGGGTAAGATGGTGGAGCTGCAGCAACCACTAAGAATATATGGTGGCTAACATACGCAAGTAAGAGCGAGAAGAGAAGCAACGCATCGGTCGAGAAGCTAGAAGTGATCAAGAAGTGATCCTGAAACTACTTACGTTCATAGATAACCCAAACCGTGTTCACTTCCCGGACTCCGCCGAGAAGAGACCATCACGGCTACACACGCGGTTGATGCATTTTAATGAAGTCAAGTGTCAAGTTCTCTACAACCGGACGTTAACAAATTCCCATTTGCCTCATAACCACGGGCACGGCTTTCGAAAGAAATAACCTTGCAGGGGTGTCCCAACTTAGCCCATCGCAAGCTCTCACGATCAACGAAGGATATTCCTTCTCCCAGGAAGACCCGATCGGTCTCGGAATGCCGGTTTACAAGACATTTCGACAATGGTAAAACAAGACCAGCAAAGCCGCCCGACTGTGCCGACAAATCCCGATAGGAGCTGCACATATCTTGTTCTCAGGGCACAACGGATAGGTCAGCCTACGAGTAAAACCAGCCCTCAATTTGCCCCGTGGTGGCCCTGCAGTCTGCCCGGTTCGGACCAACACTCGAAGGAGCACTGGCCGGGGGGGGGGGGTTAAATAAAGATGACCCTCGGGCTCGCGAAAACCCAAGGGAAAAAGGCTTAGGTGGCAAATGGTAAAACCAAGGTTGGGCCTTGCTGGAGGAGTTTTATTCAAAGCGAACTGTCAAGGGGTCCCATAAATCACCCAACCACGTAACGAACGCTAAATCCAGGAACATAACACCGGTATGACGGAAACTAGGGCGGCAAGAGTTGAACAAGACACCAGGCATAAGGCCGAGCCTTCCACCCTTTACCAAGTATTTAGGTGCATTAATTAACCAAGAGATATTGTGATATCCCAAAATATCCATGTTCCAACAAGGAACAAACTTCATATTCACTTGCAACTAGCAACGCTATAAGAGGGGCTGAGCAAAAGCGGTGACATAGCCAAACAACGGTTTGCTAGGACAGGATGGTTAGAGGCTTGACATGGAAATATGGGAGGCATGATAATCAAGTGGTAGGTAGAGCAAACATAGAGATAGAGCGAACAACTAGCAATGCAAAGATAGAAGTGATATTGAGGGTATGGTCATCTTGCCTGCAAGGTTCGCAGAGTTGTCGAAAGCTTAATCCTTGTTAGCGTACTCAACAGGTTCCTCGTTCACGTACTCGTCTCCCGGCTCTACCCAAAGAAAGAACACAAGCAATGGAATCACAATCAACCACAGTGCAATGCACAAGCAACATGATGCAATACATGGCATGATATGCGAGATGTGATATGCAATGCATATGCGTGCTCCGGAAGGAAAATGATGAACAAGGCATCAACTTGGCAAACCAAGTATGATGCTAGAAAGACGAGATGATTTCGGTCGAAATCGATATAAAGATCACCGGAATCGGATGCACGGTTTGCAAATGGCAAGCAGAACAAGAATGACACAATTCTACGGTAAACAACATGATAGCACTTAGAATACATCAAGAAACTGTGCTACACCACCCCAATATATCAACAAAGCACATGGCAGTGATCTACAAGAGATGCTTGGCAAAAGATGAACACTGAGCTACGGCTAATTCACACATTAACAGGTTCAAACAAGCATGCCAAAAGTGCAAAAGATATCAGCTTCAAAGACTTGGTGAAAATACTGAACATGGCAGAAACAACATCAGGAAGCAAAGTTTAGGGCAATCAGACATCATGCTATAAGAACATATCATAGAAACTTAAGGCATGGCATGATACTACTAAACGCATAGAACAAAAGTCCCTTACTGACCATGAGCCAAAAAGGAACAGAAGATATGATGGCACCCATGTAAACATAGCAAGTTTCGTTAACAGATTCAGCAAACAGAGCATGGCATTAACAGAATTATGAAGGCATATTTGCAAGCTCAATTCACTCACCACAAGTCATTGCATGACAAGATAAGCATAGAAACATAAAGAAGACATATTTATGAAACTAAACATGGCAAGAACAAGTTTATAGCATGCAAGGATCAACTACAACAACCTTGGCAAAATTGAATAACATGTAAACAATCTGCCAGGAAACATTTTATAGAAAAAGTAGAGCAAGAAAATGACATTCTAGACTACTTCATAATTTCAACCAGGGGCATGGATGGGTAGAGCATAACCATATGTTCAAAACACCCTTACTTAAGTATCTTAAAATAAGCATGGATCACTCTGTAGCATCAAGTTTACATGGCATCAAAATAATAGCAGAACAGGGACTGAAATCAGCAATATCACGAAGCTTAGTTTGCATGCTTGTGCTAGTCACCACATTGATCACAAAAATACATGGTATACACCCTTGTAAAGATGGCATGGCATAGCCCAAAACACATGTAGAGCTCATGCCCATAAGATGCACACAATAAATGTAGCGAAAATGACAAATGCCCATAATGTATTAAGAATCAGAAACTAACATTATATAGCACTCTTGCATCAGAGATTTGGGCACCCAGATGAACTCAAACGAGCATGCCACAATGGAACAAAACAAAGATCATCTCGTGATGAACATTCTGATATATTGCACGCACAAAACGGAGCTACGGATGAGGAAATATGGCATGATGAACAGGGCATGAAAATAACATCAGAAAATGACATTGCAAAAATCAACCTCCGAGAATTCCGGATCCATGGTTCCTTGCACGTGGATCGAGGCAGGGGCGCGAGCTCGCCGGAGAGCTCGCCGGAGAGGGTGAGGGAGGGCGGATCCGGCCGGGAGGAGCTCGCCGGGGCTCGGGGAGGAGGCCTCCCGGCGAGGGGGCGCTGGATGGCGGCGGGACGGCGTGGCGTCGGGGCGCGGGCGGCGCCGGGGCGAGGTGGCGGTGGCGTGCCGGCGGGCAAGCGGGCGGCGGGGCGTCCGCGTCGGCAGGCAGGTGGCGGAGACGGCGACTCGGGGCGCGGGCGCGGTCGGCGGTGGAGCGGGCCTGGGAGGGCCCCGCACGGGCCTGACGGGTCGGCGGCGATGTGGGCGCGGGGGCGCCACGTGGCGTGACGCCAGTGGCTGCAGGACGGCGGCGATTTCGTCCGGCGGCGCGGAGGGATGATTTTTAGGGTTGGATTGCAAAAATTTCGGGGGGAGGTGCCAATTTATAGGTAGAGGGAGCTAGGAGACTCCAAATGGAGTGCGGTTTTCGCCCACACGGTCGTGATCGGACGACCGAGAGCAAGGAGATGACTTAGATGGGTTTTTGGGCTGCTTTGAAGGGGTGTTGGGTTGCAAACAAAAGAGGCTTTTCTGGTTACCCGGTTAACTGTTGGAGTATCAAACGGACTCCAAATGCCACGAAACTTGACAGGCGGTCTACCGATGGTGTACCAAGGCTGCTTGGAAAACCTCGGTTCTAGAATGTTTAACACCCGCTCACGAAAAGAGACAAAAGGGGTGCGTCGGTGCAAGTGGGAGTGTCGGATTGCAAAACGGACAACGGGGAAAATGCTCGGATGCATGAGACGAACACGTATGCAAATGAGATGCACATGATGACATCATATGAAATGCATGACATGAACAAAATGCAAAACGAAAGACAAAAACCCAACCACGGAGGGAATATCATAACACATAGCTGAAAATGGCAAGAGTTGGAGTTACAACTATGGAAAGTTACATCCGGGGTGTTACAACACTCCACCACTACAAGAGGATCTCGTTGTCGGTGTCAAAACCGGCGGATCTCGGGTAGGGGGTCCCGATCTGTGCGTCAAGGTTGATGGTAACGGGAAGCAAGGGACACAGATGTTTACCCAGGTTCGGGCCCTCTCGATGGAGGTAATACCCTACTTCCTGCTTGATTAATATTGATGATATGGGTAGTACAAGAGTAGATCCACCACGAGATCTTAGAGGCTAAACCCTAAGAGCTAGCCTATGATGGTATGATTGTAATTATGATCGGCCTTCTAAGAACCAACCTCTCCAGTTTATATAGACACCGGAGAGGGCTAGGGTTTACATGGAGTCAGTTACAAGGAAGGAAATATAATATCCGGATCGCCAAGCTTGCCTTCCACGCCAAGGAGAGTCCCATCCAGACACGGGCCGAAGTCTTGAGTCTTGTATCTTCACGCTTCAATAGTCCGGACGTTGTACACAGTCCGGCTGTCCGGATACCCCCTAATCCAGGACTCCCTAAGTAGCCCCTGAACCAGGCTTCAATGACGATGAGTCCGGCACGCAGTATTGTCTTCGGCATTGCAAGGCGGGTTCCTCCTCCGAATACTCCAAAGTGGTTATCGAACACGTAGACCATGTCCGGATCTGCAAGATGATCTTCACATGGTATAGATCTGATTTCCTGGCAATCTTCGTGCGTCGTGCCCTTGCATCGTGGCTTGGTCCAACGTGAACCGACGTTTCCTACCCCATAATGACTCGTGTTACGAGGCGGTTTTATTGGCACGTCCCGTCGAGGCAGAGATCATGTCCCTTTTATTACGACATTTTCCATCAATATGAGTGTGCGTGACCCCACGACGGTTGTTGGTATAACCCACGTGTTTTTAGATAAGCCTCAAACGGTCACACCGGGGACTCTTGATATTCACCTTCTTTATAAAGGGGTCGAGACCTACGCCTCTTTTTTCACCTTCATCGCGCCTTCTCGCACCTCGAGTTCTAACACCCAAAACCTAAGCTCCACTCCTCCGGAATCCTCCAATATGTCCGGATCTGACCCTCAAGGCTGGTGGGTGGCCTCCTCGATTGAAGAGAAGGACACTGCAAAGCGTAGGGAGGTCGGATACCTGACCGCAGATATCCAGCACAGGCTTCCTGCTCTAGGGCAGGTCATCCCTACGCTAGAGCCCAATTAGTGTGTTGTTTTCATCCCCACTTCCTCCGCGGGATGGGTTTCACCCTCGATCCCTTCATGAGGGGGCTCATGTTTTATTATGGGTTGGACTTTCATGATCTGGCTCCAGACGCTATCCTCCATATCTCATCGTTCATTATCATGTGCGAGGCTTTTCTCCACATCACCCCGCACTTCGGCTTATGGCTCAAGACCTTCAATGTGAAGCCGAAGATGATTGGGGGGCGACATGTGGAGTGCGGAGGTGCCGTAATAATCAGAAATGCCGACGCCCCATGGTCGGAGGGTTCTTTCCCAGAAGTATCTGATGTATGGCAGCGGAGGTGGTTTTATGCTACGGCCCCAAGGGGCACAAAGTGGGTAGCCGCCCCTGAGTTCCGCTTGGGCCCTCCGTCACAGTTGGCATCCTGGACAGACGTAGGAAGGAATTGGGGGCCCGCAGGTGATGTGCCAATAATACAGAACCGCATCCGGTAGCTTCTCGAGAGGAATATCAACCTTGTCAGTATAATGCAAGTGATGTTAATCCGGCGGATGTTGCCGTGCCAACGTCGGCCTCTCCGGATGTGGGAGTTCAATCCGGAGGGTCCGCGGACTATCAAGCACTTCTTCGGCTTGAAGCCCAAAGAGATGTGCAAATTATTCTTCGGACAGAAAGTAATATGTCCGGACACCACCGAATGCGGGCCTAAGCTGCAATCGCCTAGATACCCAAGTAAGTAGCCTTGATACCGGACACCCTGTTTTGTATTTATCATGACTGTTTGTTCTGACAATCATCCGCGTCCAGGAATGGCTCAGTAAGGTGGAGAGAATTAGGTGTCCGGCACCACTTCCCGAAGGCTCGCCCGTCCCTACTATGGCCAAGATGCTCGACCGGGTACTCAGCAGAATGCCCTCGGGGAAAGACAAGGGAAGGGACGAGGAATCCGAACCCCACACGCTACGCATCCGAACCGGGGGAATTGTTAGCTCCCCCAAGGAGGATATTCGGGAAGGGGAGTCTAAGGCCTCCTCTCCGCGCGGGAAGAAGAGGGCCGCCTCCAAAGATCTGGAGGCGAAGATGCCCAAATTAGGGAAAAAGACATCCCTGGGGGGGCCTTGCCTTGACGGGCACCCTCACCGCACCATGACCTCCAACGGGCCAGCCCTCCACCGAGCTGTAAGTCAATTTATGATCCAAATGTACTGTGTTTCTCCTAGATCAATAACCAGGGTTCAACTTTTTCCGGTCCGGCCAGCAGCTCCTCTCAACAGGGTTCGTCTTCGGGGGACCTCCCTTCAGAGATGATGGAGAGCGAAACCCCACCCCCTTCTCTGACTCATGAAGCAGGCGACGCTGAGGTCTCATCCCGGAGGGGTTCGGATCTGCCGAAGCCGGAAGTCAATCCGTCAGCCGCCCTGCACCTGGAGCATTTGGCTAGAACGAGGGGCGATGGAAGGAGTCCGGCGCAGTTCGATGTCCGCCCGGACGTACTGACGGGCTTGCTAGAGCGAGCTGCACTCTCGGAGGAGCAACCCTCATTAATGAGCGTGGTGCTCAAGAAGATTTCATCCGCTACAAGCGGTTTGAATGAAGCATTCACAAGCCTACTCAGAGGCTTTGAGGTACGTAATGAAGAGTGCATTGTTTCTTTGGCTGTGAGGCACGCGGTAGGTGTGCTCCATATAGATAGTAGCCCCTGAGACTCTGGTTGACTGCCCTAGGCAGCAAACGGAGGGTCATAAACCAATGCTTTATGTTGGAGACATGTGCAGTTACCTGTGGTTCCGGTCGCCGGCCCGTCCATTGAAGTTGCCGAACTGACGAGGCAAATTGGGTCGGTTGATGCCGATATCACTCTGATGAATGAGCGGCTGGATAAATCACAAGGTATGTGTCCTGTCTTTCCATTGCATAGGAAAATATTAAGGTGGCACATAGTAATGTAATATGTTCGGACTGCAGATGGTGCTGCTGCCGTGGAAGCCCTGAGGGCGGCACTTGCTCTAGCCAAGGAACAGGCTCGGGTGAGTGCTACGTCTCGAGCTTGCGTTGGTTTTCCCCGAAGAGGAGAGGATGATGCAGCACAGTAGCGTAAGTATTTCCCTCACTTTTTGAGAACCAAGGTATCAATCCAGTAGGAGGTCACGCGCAAGAACCTCGTACCTGCACAACACGATAGCAACTCGCAACGAACGCTTAGGGGTTGTCAATCCCTTCACGGTCACTTACGAGAGTGAGATCTGATAGAGATAACATTTTTGGTATTTTTGATAGATAGATGCAAAGCAAAAAGTAAAGGCAAAGTAAAAACAAAGCAAGTAAATAAAGTGATATAGATTGATATGATGAGAATAGACCCGGGGGCCATAGGTTTCACTAGTGGCTTCTCTCAAGAGCATAATTATTCTACGGTGGGTGAACAAATTACTATTGAGCAATTGATAGAATTGAGCATAGTTATGAGGTTATCTAGGTATGATCATGTATATAGGCATCACGTCCGAGACAAGTAGATCCAAATGATTCTGCATCTACTACTATTACTCCACTCATCGACCGCTATCCAGCATGCATCTAGAGTAATATCCCATGAGCAATATGATAAATTCATGCAATATGATAAATACCCCATCTTGTTATCCTCGATGGCAACAATACAATACGTGCCTTGCAACTCTTTCTGTCACTGAGTAAGGACACCGCAAGATTGAACCCAAAGCCGAGCACTTCTCCCATTGCAAGAACTACCAATCTAGTTGGCCAAACCAAATGGATAATTCGAAGAGACTTGCAAAGATAACTCAATCATACATAAAATAATTCAGAGAAGAATCAAATATTTTCCATAGATAAGTTGGATCATAAACCGACAATTCATCGGTCTCAACAAACACACCGCAAAAAGAAGATTACATCGAATAGATCTCCACGAGAGAGGGGGAGAACATTGTATTGAGATCCAAAAAGAGAGAAGAAGCCATCTAGCTACTAGCTATGGACCCGAAGGTCTGAAGTAAACTACTCACACTTCATCGGAGGGGCTATGATGTTGATGTAGAAGCCCTCCGTGGTGGATGCCCCCTCCAGCGGAGCTCTGGAACAGGCCCCAAGATGGGATCTCGTGGATACAGAAGGTTGCGGCGGTGGAATTAGGTTTTTGGCTCCGTCTCTGGTCTATTGGGGATACGTAGGTATATATAGGAGGAAGGAGTACGTCGGTGGAGCTCCGAGGGGCCCACGAGGTAGGGGGCGCGCCCAGGGGGGCACGCCCTCCACCCTCGTGACCTCCTCGGAAGCTTCTTGGAGTAGGGTCCAAGTCTCCTGGATCACATTCGGTGAGAAAATCACGTTCCCGAAGGTTTCATTCCCTTTGGACTCCATTTCTTCGAAATACTGAAATAGGCAAAAAACAACAATTCTGGGCTGGGCCTCCGGTAAATAGGTTAGTCCCAAAAATAATATAAAAGTGGAAAATAAAGCCCAATATGGTCCAAAACAGTAGATAAAGTAGCATGGAGCAATCAAAAATTATAGATACGCTGGAGACGTATAAGTGAGCAATGCGGCTGCCCTAAAGGCGGCCGAGGAATTGAGAGCCGAACAGGCTGCTCATCACCGAAGCGAAGAAAAGATAGCCGAAATGGCTATCGAGTTAAAAAATGCCACTGACTGGTATGAGCTCCTGAAAAAGGAGCATGAGGATAAATCGGCTGACCTGAGCAAGGCACTTAATGCCACCAAGGAAATACGAACCGAGCTCAGAGGTGCGCGGGAGGAGCTTCAACAAGCCGGTAAAATCGCGGATGGAGGCTCTTATTTGCTGCGGACGAAGTTCCTCGATCCGAAGTACGCTACCCTGGATGGACGCTGGAGTTCGGCGAACGCCTACGCGGACCTGGCGAAGAGTACGGCTGATGCTGTGGAGTTCTTCAAAGATCAGGGTGAGAAGGAGGTGGAGAAGCTTTTCTGGTCGCAGTTCAATGCTCCCACTGATCCGCTGCCGTTAAGTGATAAGATGGCTGCTGTAGCGGAGCTTCACAGGCTGTCCGGTCTTGCAATGTGGTCTGTAATAGACCATCTTTTGCCGAAGGGGCCTAAGCCGGACAGTTACTTTGGTTTGGTGCAACAGTTCCTTGGGGCCGTGCCTCGGATCGATGCCATGAGGAGGTCAGCATGCATAGAGGGTGCGCGGATGGCCCTTGCCCGCTGTCGGTGTCAAAACCGGCGGATCTCGGGTAGGGGGTCCCGAACTATGCGTCTAGGCGGATGGTAACAGGAGACAAGGGACACGATGTTTTTACCCAGGTTAGGGCCCTCTCGGTGGAGGTAAAACCCTACTCCTGCTTGATTAATATTGATGATATGGGTAGTACAAGAGTAGATCTACCACGAGATCAAAGAGGCTAAACCCTAGAAGCTAGCCTATGGTATGATTGTTGTTCGTCCTACGGACTAAAACCTTCCGGTTTATATAGACACGGAGAGGGCTAGGGTTACACAGAGTCGATTACAATGGTAGGAGATCTATATATCCGTATCGCCAAGCTGGCCTTCCACGCCAAGGAAAGTCCCATCCGGACACGGGATGAAGTCTTCAATCTTGTATCTTCATAGTCTAGGAGTCCAGCCAACGGTGATAGTCCGGCCATCCGGACACCCCCTAATCCAGGACTCCCTCAGTAGCCCCTGAACCAGGCTTCAATGACGATGAGTCCGACGCGCATATTGTCTTCGGCATTGCAAGGCGGGTTCCTCCTCCGAATACTTCATGGAAGATTTTGAAGACAAGGATAGTGTCTGGCGCTGCAAAATAAGTTCCTCATACCACCGTAGAGAGAATAATCTTTTCACAGATCTGCTGACGTATTCCGCGGCATGACATCACATCACGACCAGGCCTTTATTCGAATCGTTTTTACTGTTCCACCTCATGGCGTTTAGCGAAGCGATTTCCTTGGCACGTCTTGTCAAAGTAGAGATCGTGTCCCCTTATTCCGGGATTCTCATTAATACGGGCGTGGGTAACCCAACCATGCCTGTTGGCACGCCCCCTCTATCGAAGGCGAGTCTCAAACGGCCACGGGGAGGGATCTTGGTATTCAACCTCTTTATAACAAGACCAAGGCCCACTCCTTTCTTTCAATCTCAATCGAATCCGCCCCTCGCCTCGAGTTCCAATACCCAAAGCTCCAGATTCAGGCGTTTCGGACCTTCGACGATGTCCGGCTCCGACCTGCAAGGCTGGTGGATGCCTTCTTCCGTCACGGAAGAAGACGTGCTAAAGCAGAGAGACGCCAGGTATCTAACCGGTGAAATTTCGCATAGGCTGCCTGCCCAAGGGTAGGTTATTCCTACTCCCGAGCCTGGTGAGAGCGTGGTGTTCGTGTCTCACTTCCTTCGGGGTTGAGGCTTCCCGACGGACCCCTTCATGAGGGGGCTCATGTTTTATTATGTGCTGGAATTCCACGACTTGGATCCGGAGTCCATCCTCCACATCTCATCGTTCATTGTCGTATGCGAAGCCTTCCTCCGCATTACCCCTCACTTCGGATTGTGTCTCAAGACCTTCAAAGTGGAGCCGAAGATGATC
This sequence comes from Triticum timopheevii, assembly GCA_963921465.1. Classification (NCBI taxonomy): domain Eukaryota; kingdom Viridiplantae; phylum Streptophyta; class Magnoliopsida; order Poales; family Poaceae; genus Triticum; species Triticum timopheevii. Next base: position 216,318,341 of record OY997268.1, read on the forward strand.
AAGGGGCAGCAGACAGAGTGCGGAGGGGCTGTTATAAGCAAAAATGCTGACGCTCCATGGCCCGAGGGCTCTTTTCGAGAGGTGATCGGTTTATGGCAACAGGAGTGGTTTTACATCACCGCTCCCAGGGGCACCAAATGGGTGGCGCCACCTGCCTTCCGCCCGGGTCCTCCACAGCGGCTGGCGTCATGGGTCAACAAAGGGCTCGACTGGGGGCCGTCCAAGGACGTACCTCTGCTGCAGGGCTGTATTCGAGACCTCCAAGAGAGAGAGATCAATCTGGTCGTAGTGGCGCAGGTCATGCTGATTTGGCGCCTTCTACCCTGCAAACGTCACCCCCTCCACCTGTGGGAATTTAATCCAGAGGGACCACGAGCTCTCCAACACTTCATGGGCGCGACGCCCGTGGAAATGTATAAACTGTTCTTCGAATCACAAGAGATGTGTCCAGACTTGACCGAGGACGCAGGTTTGAGCTGCAATCGCCCGGATACTCAAGTAAGTAGTCCTGTGCCCGGACAGGCTATCCGTACATTTATCATAAACTTGCCCTTTAAAGAGATGTCCCTTGAACAGGAGTGGATAGCGAAAGCAAAACTAATAAGGTGTCTGGCCCCCCTCCCTGAGACCACACCGGATCCTGTGCTAACCAAGATGCTGGAGGCTGCGCCTTTAGAAGAGGGCAAAGGGGGGAACAGGGAAGCTACTGCCTCCGTGAAGGAGGCTTTGAAGAAAGGGGGGATCGAGAATCCCTCCCTCCAGGGGGAGAAGAGGACCGCTTCTAAAGATCCGGGGGCCAAGGCCTCAAAGCAGGGGAAGAAATCTTCACCAGAGGGTATTGCGCCAGGAGAAGCCCAGGCCGCACTATTTCCCCAAGGGAATCAGCCCTCCAGCGAGCCGTAAGTAGAAAGGGGAGATTTGCAATAAGGGACATCCCTGTTTTTATTTCTGAAGATAACTGAAGTTTTACCTTGTAGTTCGGATCTCAGCCCTTCTCAGCAGAGCTCTTCTTCGGGGGATCTTCATCCGAAGATGATGGAGAGCGAAATGCCTCCACATGCCGAACCGTCATGCGAGGCGGACGACCCTGAGGTGTCGTCGCGGAGGGCTTCTCCGAATCCGGCGGGGCCCGAAGGCAGTCGTAGGTCCCCTCAAAGCCCTCCGCGTCTGGCCTTCGAAAAAGGCCATCGGACGTGTCCGGCTCCGACTGGTGTACGTTTGGAGGAGTTGAAAGATCTGCTCGGGCGAGTGTCTATGTCGGAAGATCACCGTGCACTAATGGGTGCGGTGATTGAAAGGATTTCATCCGCTGAAAGTGGATTGCATGAAGCCGTCATAAGTTTACTGACGGGTTTTGAGGTACGCAAAATGATGTACCTTCTGACAGTTTTGCATATAGAATGCGCCCTATATAGATAGTAGCCCCTGAGACTCGGTGTGCTGTCAGAAATGACAGCACGCCAAGGATCATAATCCCAGGTATAATATGCGCTCTTCCTATGTAGGTGGCGAAGCGTCCGGTGGCAAGCCGGACTAATGAATTTGCCGAACTAAAGCGGCAACTTGACATGGCGGATTCTGACATCACGCTTGTCAATAAGCGGCTTGACGAGTTACAAGGTATGCGGCTTCTCCACGGACACCCGGTAAGGTAGCTTAATGTCTGTGCCTTACAACATGTATGCTTGATGCAGATGGTGCCGCTGCCATGGAGAACCTTCGGGCGGAGCTTGCCCGAGCCAAGGAGCAAGCCCGAAAAATTGATGCGTCTGCCTTAAAAGCGGCCGAAGAGCTGAGAGCCGAACAGGCTGCTCACTGTCGAAGCAAGAAAGAAATGGCTGAGATGGCCGTAAAGTTGAAGGATGCTACCGACCATTGCGAGCTTCTTGAAAAAGAAGGGCGAGCGGAACAAGAGGACCTGAAAAAGGCCACTATTGAGGCTAAGGATGCTCGCTCTGCGATGAGAGCTATGAAAGAGGAGCTGCGTCAAGCCGAAGATATTACGGCTGGAAAGCCTTTTCTGCTGCGGAGGAAATTTACGGATCCTAAGTATGCTCAGTTGGTCCAGCTGTGGGGTGCGGAGGATGCTTATCTGGATTTGGCGGCGAGTGCCGCAGACGCGGTCGCACACTTTCGAGGCCAAAAGGATCACGGAATGGAAGAGCTTTTTTGGTCGCAGTTCCATAGTCCAGAGCGTACGCTTCCATTGACCGATCATTTGGCTGAATGGGATGAGCTGAATAGGTTGTCCGGACTTGCCACGAAGGATGTCGTGACTCATTTGTGGCCGAGCAGGCCCGAGCCGAAGAGTTATTTTGGCTTGGTGCAGCAGTTCCTTGGTGCGGTGCCGCATATTGGTGCAATGAAGCGGTCAGCATGCATAGAGGGTGCGTGGATGGCTCTTGCCCGTGTCAAGACATGCTGGGCGGAGATGAAGGCCACCGACGTTGCATCCCAGGATTCGGACAGAAGCCGAGTACCTGCCGAGCACTATTTTGAGGAAGTCCTGCCGGGCGCTCGTTTAATAGAGACGCAGTGCTCGAAGGATAGTATGTTCTAATGACATGTATGATTTGTGAAAAGATGTTTCAATATAATATAAGGGCTTTTTATACTTGTGCGTTCAAGTATTCAAATACCTCCTGTGCGGCCGTTAATGTATATGTGTATATAACCTGAAAGCTGGCAGTCTTCGGCTTCAGCCCCCACGCACATAGTGCAGGGATGTTTGCAAAAAAAGTGCATTTTCACACTTAATCCAACGTCTTGGTCCTGTGAAGGAGGTGATAGCATAGCAAACTAGGAAACCGGACTATAATGCTTTATCACTTTCACTTAGCCATAGGAGTTCGATGGTGGGGCTACTATATAGCCCCTAGGGGCACCGCGCTCTCCCAAATTCGGGGCGCGTATGTGCCTGACCGGGAAACGGTCCTTCGTTAATGCGGAGGAATTCTAAACATTCCGTTGGGTCATCGAGTGGTTGACCAGTCTCACGCTATATCGTGATAGTCAGTTTTCATCTTTCTCTACTGAGGTGCTCACCAGGCCGAACCGGGGCACAATCGCAGTAGTTCTCCTGGTGCCGCGTTAGCCGATAGAGCGGAACGTAAGGCAGCAAAACATAGGAGCCGGGCAAACCAACATTTGACCAAAGACATGATTCAGAGCTGATGCATCTAAGGCCTAACTCGAGACGCCGAACACTCCCTAAGGTATTCGGTCTTTATGAAATCGGGCCGAACAACGCCCTTGGTAACAAGCCCCTGGTGTCCAGGTACGTGCGAAATTCTGACGCGGCTGATGCCAAAACGCCAGCCTCCTCCTCGGTTATAACAAGAAACTGGGGCATGTGTAACAACAAGAGACAGTAAAAAAGGTTTATGCAGGGTCTTAATCTGAAAAGAATCCTTGCAACGGGTCCCTGCTGCACGTCTGCGCCTGTGTCTCCGTTGTGTCGTATCCTGGATGGGTATAGCATGGCGTTCATATGTAAAAGAGAGGAACTTAGTTGGGAAAAAAAGATCGTGCGAAAAATGTATTTTAAAATAAACAGAGTATGATTAAAAAAAATGAATAAAATTGAGCTTTATTGTCTCTTGTTGTACATGCGTGGAGCCCCTTGTAAGGGGGTACGTGGCTAGTAAGCCCCTTGTTTATTTATACCAGACTTGCCTAACCGTGTCCGGGGTCTGAATGACCTATTTACGTGCTTTGATCAGCAAAGCCGGATTAGTGTGTGGCTATCAAGGCAGTCTCACGTTCTTCCGTATTCGAGGAACACTCGAAGTCTCCCTTTAATGAGATGATGCCACGTGGACCGGGCATTTTAAGTGCGAGAGATGCGTAATGCGGTATTGCGTTAAAGCGGGCGAAAGCTTTGCGTCCCAATAGTACTTGATAGCTACTTTTAAATGGGGCGATGTGGAAGACTAACTTTTCGCGACGGAAGTTGTCGGATGAGCCGAACACAACTTCTAGTGGTAGAGAGCCCGTACAATGGGCATATGGGCCTGGCATCACTCCTTTAAAAGGAAGTGTTGCTATGGCGAATTTTGGTTGGGTCTATCCCCATTCTGCGGATTGTGTCCTGATATAGCAGGTTTAGATCACTGCCGCCGTCCATTAGGACTTGTGTAAATTGTAGTCTGTCGATTATGGGATCTAATATCAAAGCAGTCCATCCTGCATTCCGGATACTTCCGGAGTAATCCTGATGGTCGAAGGTGATTGGTTTTGACATCCAGTGTCGGGACTCCGCTGGGGTGGACCGTGCGGTGCGTATTTCAGTCGGCGCCGCTCTGTTTTTCCCTTTTGTCACTTGAAGTGAGTTTACTATTTTGACCTCTTGTGGGAAATTCTTTTGTTTTCCGATGCTCTGCTTGTGGGGTTCGTCGTCCTCACTTGGTGTGTCGAGCCCCCTGTGTTCGGTGTTAAGTCGGTCGGACTACTTGAAGACCCAACAATCTCTGTGGGTATGGTTTGCAGGCTTCCCGGGGGTACTATGGATTTGGCATATCTTGTCTAAGATTTTGTTTAGGTTGGATAGCTCGTCGCTGTTGTCCTTAAGAGGCAGTTTTTTGTTGTTCTGCCAAGAGCTTTTGAATCCGGCGTTGACTGCCGTGCTCTTCGGACTGTTTCCCTTGGTACGGCGCTGGTCCTTGTTGCATCGTGGTTTCCCATTTCCATCCCTGACTTCGGACGTACTTGGGTCACTGGTACTGCACCTTGCCAGCCAGCTATCCTCTCCCGCGTAAAAGCGGGTCATGAGGCTTGTTAATGCGGCCATTGTTCTTGGCTTTTCCTGGCCGAGGTGTCTGGCGAGCCATTCGTTTCGGACGTTATGTTTGAAAGCTGCTAAGGCTTCAGCGTCCGGACAGTCGACTATTTGGTTCTTTTTGGTGAGAAACCTATTCCAGAATTTTCGGGCTGACTCTCCGGGCTGTTGGGTTATGTGACTAAAATCGTCTGCATCCGGAGGTCGGACATAGGTCCCTTGAAAATTGGCCCGAAAAGCATCCTCGAGCTCTTCCCAACTTCCAATAGTGTTTTTGGGGAGGCTTTTAAGCCAATGTCGGTCTGGCCCTTTGATCTTGAGGGGTAAATATTGTATGGCGTGGAGGTCATCTCCTATGGCCATGTGTATGTGGAGTATGTAATCCTCAATCCAGACTCTAGGGTCTGTCGTTCCGTCATATGCCTCTATGTTTACGGGCTTGAATCCCGCTGGAAATTCATGATCCAGCACCTCATCGGTGAAACATAGTGGGTGTGCGGCACCCCTATATTTGGGTGTGCCGTGATGTTCGGATACTTGACGTGCTGCATTGCTCGCTAGAGCTTGTTTTCTTGGCCCATAGATAGACCTAACTGGCCATCCTTTTGGGGGGAATCCTTATGCGGATCGTGTGCCGGCTTGTGTGCGGCGCCACTTGCCGCTCTATGCTCGTCATGTGGTCATCTATCCGACCGGGCGGCCTCTTTGTTCCTTGATTGTGGCGGCTCTACGGCCTCCTCGTCGAATTCGGGAAGTAGTTTGCATTTCAGGTAGCTCTTTGTTTGGCGACTGTCGATGTATTTGTCTGCGGTGTTGAATACTTTGCTCCATCTGATTCTGAGTGCATCTTCCGCTATTTTGAGCTTCTGCTTCTGCTTTTTCAGGCTACGCGCAGTTGTGACGAGCCTTTTGTGGAGGTTCCTCTGCTCCAACAACTTGTCCGGTGTGAGATCGTACGGACTGTCATCTTCGCCGGGGCGGGTTGTTTATCCAAGTTGTCCTGTTCGGACGGTTGTTCGATGGCATGTTCGTTGTGCACTGGTGGGACCTGCTCTATGGCTGGGTCTGTATGGCCGCCGTCTTTGTCGAGGCGGGACTTTGTGCGGCGCTTTCATCGCTGTCTTGACTGCTTTTCGAGGGACTTATCGTTTGTAGCGTCCCGTTGTTCCTCGTCGTCACTTCCTTTAGGTGTATGCACCATGTATACATCGTGAGATGGGGTGGCTGTCCAACACCCTGTAGTTTCTGGTTCTTGGTTGTCTCCTGCATCGTCGTCCATACCGTCAATCTCGTCGGAGTCGAAGTCGAGCATGTCGGTTAAATCATCGACAGTGGCTACAAAGTGGGTGGTGGGTGGGCGTTGAATTTCTTCGTCGTCCGTGTCCCAACCTTCCTGACCATAGTCCGGCTAGGGCTCTCCTGATAAAGAGAGAGACTTTAGTGAGTTCAGGATGTCGCCAAAGGGCGAGTGCTGAAAGATGTCCGCGGCGGTGAACTCCATAACCGGCGCCCAATCAGATTTGATTGGCAGGGGCGCGGGAGGTTCGGAGTCCGGAGAGGAGTCCGGCACCTCGGAGTCACGGGCTTTGCGAAGGACATGGATGATGTTCGGCTCAATCGCTGTAGAGATCGTAGCCCCCAAGGCGGTGTCCAGCCACTCGTCCTCGACCGGCGAAGTCGCCTCCGAGCTAGGGGTCGGAGCAGACGCTGGTGCGGCCTCCAGGGTACTATTCGGCGGCAGAGCTAGATCATACCCATCGAGACAGTGCGGCGTGCTTGGCTGTGGCTCGAATCCGTCGAAGATCAAGTCTCCGCGGAATTCAGCCGTGTAGTTCAAACTCCCAAATCTGACCTGATGGCCAGGGGCGTAGCTTTCAATCTGCTCCAGATGGCCAAGCGAATTGGCCCGCAGTGCAAAGCCGCCGAATACGAAGATCTGTCCGGGGAGAAAAGTCTCACCCTGGACCGCGTCGTTGTTGATGATCGAAGGAGCCATCAGGCCTAAAGGTGACGACACAGAGGAACTCTCAATGAAAGCACCAATGTCGGTGTCAAAACCGACCGATCTCGGGTAGGGGGTCCCGAACTGTGCGTCTAGGCGGATGGTAACAGGAGACAAGGGACACGATGTTTTTACCCAGGTTCGGACCCTCTCGGTGGAGGTAAAACCCTACTCCTTCTTGATTAATATTGATGATATGGGTAGTACAAGAGTAGATCTATCACGAGATCAAAGAGGCTAAACCCTAGAAGCTAGCCTATGGTATGATTGTTGTTCGTCCTACGGACTAAAACCCTCCGGTTTATATAGACACCGGAGAGGGCTAGGGTTACACAGAGTCGGTTACAATGGTAGGAGATCTACATATCCGTATAGCCAAGCTTGCCTTCCACGCCAAGGAAAGTCCCATCCAGATATGGGACGAAGTCTTCAATCTTGTATCTTCATAGTCCAGGAGTCCGGCCAACGGTGATAGTCGGGCCATCCGGACACCCCCTAATCCAGGACTCCCTCACCCGCGTTAAAGCGTATTGGACGGATATGGATGCCACTATGATAGCATCTCAGGATCCGGTGGGGGGCCAATATCCGGCCGGGCACTACTTGGTGCAGGTCATAGAGGGTGCCTGCCTGATAGAGGCGCAGTGCCCGAAGAATCTTCTATTCGAGTGATGATTCAAATCATTGTAAAAACAATGTTTATTTTGATTAGAAGGTTATATTTATAATGTTTGTCTAAAAATATGATTGTGTCCCCTGTGCGGCTATATATATATGGGTAATCCGAAAGTTAGCAGTCGTTGGCTTCAGCCCCCACGCATACAATGCGGGGGTGTTCGCGAAAAAATGTGCTTAATCACTCTTTATCCAACGTCTTGGTGCGGCAAGGAGGTGATCGCACGTCAAACTAGGCAACTAGACTATATAGCTGTAACACTTTCACTTAGCCACGGGATTCTAACGTTGGAGCTACTATGTAGCCCCTGGTACCTTCGCGTGCATCCGAGTACGGGCGCGTGTGTACCTAGCCGGGAAATGGCCCTTCGTTAATGCGGAGGAATCCTAGAGATTCTGGTTAGTCGTCAAGTGGTTGACCAGTCTCTCGCTGTATCATGACAGTCAGTTTTTGGCTTTCTCTACTAAGGTGCTCATCCGGAATAACCAGGGCACAATCGCAGTAGTTCTCCTTTGGCCACCTTAGCCGATAATAACGGAACGTAAGGCGGCAAACCCAGGAGCCGGGCAAACCCAACAACCAAAGACATGATTCGGAGCTGATGCATATAAGGCCAAACTCGTGATGTCGAACACTCACGAAGGTATTCAGACTTTATAACAGATGATGGGCTCAAGAATGCCCATTAATTATAAACCCTGTATTTCCAGGCACGTGCGTTAATCTGTCGTGGCGAGATGCCAAAAACGGCAGTATCCTCTGTGGGTATGGAACCCATGGGATGGTTAAACTATAAGAGGCAATAGAAAAGGTTTACACAGGGGCTTAATCTAAAAATAAACCTGTTGAATGGGGCCCTGCTGCACGTCTACGCCTTTGTCTCCATTGTGCCGCATCCTGGAAGGGTATCGCGCGAACGTTGTCTGTGGAAAAGGGAAACTCATAGGAGAGTGCAACGTAAGTATGCGATGGATAGTAAAAAATGCAAGATGCTGGCCTGCCAATAAGGTTGAGCCAAGTGTGGGGCTTTATTATTAGCCCCTGGTGTCCACTATAGGATTACATATACAGTACCCTGGTTTGATATGGGCTGCCGGACTCGTCTAACTGTGTCCGTGGTCTTAGCGACCCGTCATATTTTTGTTAGAGGCCGCTTATAGTCCGGACGCTAGGGCCGTCACGTATTCCTCTACGCGCGAAGAGCACTCTGTTATTCCGCTAACGGTGATGACGCCGCGTGGACCGGGAATCTTAAGTGTAAGGTAGCCATAGTGCAGCAGTGCGTTGAAGCGGGCGAAGGCCATTCTTCCAAGCAATGCTTGATAGCTGCTTTGGAAGGGTACGATGATGAAGACTAGTTATTCGCTTCTGGAGTTGTCCGAAGAGCCGAATGTTACCTCCAGTATGACAGAGCCCCTGCTGTAGGCTTCAACGCCTGGTATCACCTCTTCAAAGGTGGTGTTAATCTTGCTGATTCTGGATGAGTCTATCCCCATCCTGCGGACAGTGTCCTCATATATTAAATTGAGACTTCTGCCGCCGTCCATGAGGACATGAGTGAGATGGTATCCGTCGATTATTGGGTCAAGCACCAAGGTGTTTGATCCTTCACGCCGAATACTAGTTCGGCCGTCCAGGCGATCGAAAGTGATCGAACAAGACATCCTGTAGTTAGGTGTGGGTACGATGGGCTCTATACCGCGCGTGTCTTTATGGGCGCGTTCGTGCCTTCCCAAGGATGTGCGAGTCGCGTGAATCGCGTTCACTGTTTTAACCTCTAGCGGGAATTTTTTCTGTCCCCCAGTGTTCGGCTGGCGAGGTTCATCCTCGTCTTCACTTGGTGTTTCCCTTCCCTTGTGTTCGGCGTTTAGTTTGCCGTCCTGCTTGAAGACCCAGCACTCTCTGTGCGTGTGGTTTGCAGGTTTGTCGGGGGTGCCATGAATTTGGCATAGTCTATCCAGAACTCTGTTCAGACCGGACAGTCCCTCTTTACTGCCTTTAGGTTGCTTATTTTGCTGGTTAGGTCGGGAGCCCCTGAATCCGGCATTAACCGTTGTGTTGTCCGGGCTCTCTTCCTTGTTTTGGCGTTTGTTTTTATTACGCCGTGGCTTACCGTTGCCATCCCTTATTTCAGATGTGCTGGGGTCTTTGGTGCCTTTACGAGCTAGCCAGCTATCTTCACCTGCGCAAAAGCGGGTCATAAGGCTTGTTAGGCCTGCCATTGTCCTAGGCTTTTCTTGGTCGAGGTGTCTGCGAGCCACTCATCACAGATGCTATGATTGAATGCCGCTAGGGCTTCGGCATCTGGACAATCAACAATTTGATTCTTCTTAGTGAGGAATCTGGTCCAAAGCTTGCGGGCGGACTCTCTGGGTTGTTGGATTATGTGACTTAAATTGTCAGCATCCGGAGGCCGGACATAAGTCCCTTGAAAATTGGCCCTGAAAGCGTCCTCTAGTTCCTCCCAGCTCCCAATTGAATTTTCGGGGAGGCTTTTCAACCAGTGTCGAGCTGGTCCCTTCAGTTTGAGGGGAAGGTATTTGATGGCGTGGAGGTCATCCCCACGAGCCATGTGTATGTGTAGGATAAAGTCCTCGATCCAGACCCCTGGGTCTGTAGTTCCGTTGTATGCCTCTATGTTCACAGGTTTAAAGCCCTGCGGGAATTCATGGTCCAGTACTTCATCAGTAAAGCACATGGGGTGAGCAGCCCCTCTGTATCTGGATGCGCTGTGGCATGTTGTCGGCTATTGTTGTGTTCGTTGTTTGTTCCGCACTGGTGTATGATTGTCATCATTGTTTTGACGACCACAGTCCCCCGCCGGGGTGTGTCCTTTAGATCCATAGATGGACCTAGCTACGCCAGCTTTCTTATCCAGGTGCTCTCGTAGATCGTGGGTGTCTTCGGTAGTTGGTTTATTGCGGTTGTGAAGTGGTACGTCTGGTCTCCTGGTCGTGTTGCTCTTTGGTGGAATGGCCTCGTCGTCGAATTCTAGCAGTAGCTTACGTTTTGGGTAGCTCTTTGTGTGGCGATCATCGCCATATCTTTCTTCAGTGTCTAGCACTTTATTCCATCTTCGATTGAGCGTTTCCTATGCGGCTTTAAGCCGTTGCTTCTGGCTCTTCAGACTTCTCGCTGTGGCCATAAGCTTCCTGTGGAGGTTCTCTCGTTGCACGCGTTCTTCCAGAATGATTAATGCGTCATCGTCCGGACTGTCTTCTTGTCCTGGGCCGGTTTGATGAACTCGTCCCTCTGGATCGTTGTCTTCGGGCGTCTGCTCCGAACTATGCTCGGCATGACCTGGTTCATCCTACTCCATCGCTGGTTCCGTTTGGTCGTTATTGCCTTCAGGGTTGACCGAAGTATCCATTCTTCTGGCACTCTTGCTGATATTGTTACTGTTGCCGGATTTGGAACGGCGTCTGCGCCGTCGCTTTGGTTTTTGCCCAGGGGTGTTATCTTCCGGATTGTCACCATCGCCTTCCTTGGGTGTATCCACCATGTATATGTCGTGTGACGAGGCGGGAATCTGGTACCCCATAGATTCTGAGTCTTCTCCTGCATCGTCGTCCATATCGTCGATGCCTTCGGAGTCGAAGTCCAGCACGTCGGTTAAATCATCAACCGTGGCTATCAAGTGGGTGGTGGGTGGGTAACGAATTTCTTCGTCGCTTGCTTCCCACTCGAGCCGTACATAGTTCGGCCCGGAATTCTCTGTCAAAGAGAGAATTTTAAATGAGTTTAGTATGTCGCGAAAGGGCGAATGCTGAAAGATGTCCGCCGCGGTGAACTCCATCACTGGAGCCCAACCAGGATCGGCGGGCTCAGGGACGCGCGGACTGGAACCTACATCCGGATATGAATCCGGGGGTCCGGAGTCACAGGTTCCCTTAGAGGTGAGACCTGTGTTCGGCTCCATCGCCAATGAGGGTATGGCCTGCGGGACAGGGTCCAGCCCTCCGTCCTTAGGCAACGCAACCTGCCCCGAATTTAGATTCGAGGCTTCTGCCGGGGTAATATCCCGAGCATCGTCTGACGGCAGGTCCAAGCCATGCTCATCATAACTATCCGGCGCTCCTGACACGATCTGCTCCAGATGACCAAGCGGATCGGTCCGTAGTGTGAAGCCACCGAACACGAAGATCCATTCGGGGAGGAAAGCCTCACCCTGGACAGTGTTGCTGATGATGATTGAAGGAGCCATCAAGCCTTGTGGCGACATCACAGAGGAACTCTCAATGAAACCACCAATGTCGGTGTCAAAACCGGCGGATCTCGGGTAGGGGGTCTCGATCTGTGCGTCAAGGCTCATGGTAACAGGAAGCAAGGGACACAAATGTTTACCCAGGTTCGGACCCTCTCGATGGAGGTAAAACCCTACTTCCTACTTGATTAATATTGAGGATATGGGTAGTACAAGAGTAGATCCACCACGAGATCATAGAGGCTAAACCCTAAGAGCTAGCCTATGATGGTATGATTGTAATTGTGATCGTCCTTATAAGGACCAACCTCTCCGGTTTATATAGACACCAGAGAGGGCTAGGGTTTACATGGAGTCGGTTACAAGGAAGGAAATATAATATCCAGATCGCCAAGCTTGCCTTCCACTCCAAGGAGAGTCCCATCCGGACACAGGCCAAAGTCTTGAGTCTTGTATCTTCACGCTTCAATAGTCCGGACGTTGTACACAGTCCGGCTGTCCGAATACCCCATAATCCAGGATTCCCTCACTCGTCCCGCGATCTAGGACTGAAAGAACTCCGGATATTCGGAACAGAGGTGATCCTCGCGCTCCTAGGTGGCTTCTCGGTTGGAATGGTGTGACCACTTAACTTTCAGGAATTTGATTGACTTGTTGCGAGTCTTGCGCTCGGTTTCTTCAAGAATAGCAACGGGGTGCTCATGATAAGAGAGATCTTCTTGGAGGTCAATTTCTTCGAAGTTGATAGTGCGCTTAGGAGTCTTGAAGCACTTGTGAAGCTGTGACACGTGAGACACATCGTGCACATTTGCAAAGTTGGACGGAAGCTCAAGTTGATAGGCGAGATTGCCTCTTTTGCCAATGATCTTGAAAGGACCCACGTATCTAGGGGCAAGCTTCCCTTTGATACCGAAGCGACGAGTGCCTTTCATTGGAGAGACATGGAGGTAGACATGGTCTCCAATTTCAAAAGCCACATCACGGTGCTTGTCATCATAATAGCTCTTCTGGCACAATTGCGCGGCCTTGAGATTCTCATGAATGACTTTGCATAGTTGCCGACCCAAAAGAAAAGAAGACCAAGTCCAAGGACGTGAAGCGCAAGGGAGTGGCCGTGCTCGCAGTGGAACCGAACATGAAGCGCGGCAAGGACCAACCGGAGTCATCCAAGGGCAGCCGACTGTTCTTCGCCTACCACAACCTCCACACCCACAACACCAATGATTGCCAGGAGCTCAGGCCCGTTCGAGAAGGACGCTTCGGTCGACGCCTCAAGCGCAACAACCGGGGCTACGACCGAGGAGGAGGACGTGGTGGAGCACGATGGGACGACCGTGGCCCTCGCCAAGAGTGGCATGACCGACCTCGTGAGGATCGCTGGCAGGAGCAGTGATACGTCTCCAACGTATCTATAATTTTTATTGTTCCATGCTATTATATTACCCCTTTTGGATGTTTATGGGCTTTATTTTACACATTTATATCATTTTTGGGACTAACCTACTAACTGGACGCCCAGCCCGTATTGCTGTTTTTTTTGCCAATTTCAGTATTTCGAAGAAAAGGAATATCAAACGGAGTACAAACGGAATGAAACCTTCGGGAGCGTGATTTTTGGAACGAACGTCATCCAGAGGACTTGGAGTGCAAGTCAAGAAGCATCCAAGGCCTCCACGATATAGGAGGGCGCCCCCCCCTATAGGGCGCGCCCCCCTGTCTCGTGGGCCCCTTGGGCGGCCACCGATGTACTTCTTCCTCCTATATAAGCCTACGTTCCCCGAAAACATCCAGGGAGCCAACGAAACACAATTTCCACCATCGTAACCTTCTGTATCCGCGAGATCCCATGTTGGAGCCTTCGCCGGCGCTCCGCCGGAGGGGGAATCGACCACGGAGGGCTTGTACATCAACACCATAGCCCCTCCGATGAGTTGTGAGTAGTTTACCACAGACCTACGGATCCATAGTTATTAGTTAGATGGCTTCATCTCTCTTTTTGGATCTCAAGACAATGTTCTCCCCCTCTCTTGTGGCGATCTATTCGATGTAAACTCTTTTTGCGGTGTGTTTGTCGAGATCCGACAAATTGTGGGTTTATGATCAAGATTATCTATGAATAATATTTGAATCTTCTCTGAATTCTTTTATGTAGGATTGAGTTATCTTTGCAAGTCTCTTCGAATTATCAGTTTGGTTTGGCCTACTAGATTGATCTTTCTTGCCATGGGAGAAGTGCTTAGCTTTGGGTTCAATCTTGCGGTGTCCTTTCCAAGTGACAGCAGGGGCAGCAAGGCACGTATTGTATTGTTGCCATTGAGGATAAAAAGATGGGGTTTATATCATATTGCTTGAGTTTATCCCTCTACATCATGTCATCTTGCTTAAGCGTTACTCTGTTCTTGAACTTAATACTCTAGATGCAGGCAGGAGTCGGTCGATGTGTGGAGTAATAGTAGTAGATGCAGGCAGGAGTCGGTCTACTTGTCACGGACATGATGCCTATATACATGATCATGCCTATATAATCTCATAATTATTCGCTTTTCTATCAATTGCTCGACAGTAATTTGTTCACCCACCGTAATACTTATGCTATCTTGAGAGAAGCCACTAGTGAAACCTATGGCCCCCGGGTCTATCTCTTATCATATTTGCTTCCAATCCACTTTTATTTCATCTTTACTTTTTGCATCTATATTATAAAATACAAAAAATATATTTATCTTATCATACTATCTCTATCAGATCTCACTTTCGCAAGTGGCCGTGAAGGGATTAACAACCCCTTTATTACGTTGGTTGCGAGTTCTTTGTTTGTTTGTGTAGGTGCGTGGGACTTTTGAGGAGCCTCCTACTGGATTGATACCTTGGTTCTCAAAAACTGAGGGAAATACTTACGCTACTATTGCTGCATCACCCTTTCCTCTTCAAGGAAAACCAACGCAAGCTCAAGACGTAGCAAGAAGGATTTCTGGCGCCGTTGCCGGGGAGGTCTTCGCTCAAGTCAAGACATACCAAGTACCCATAACAAACTCATCTCCCTCGCATTTACATTATTTGCAATTTTCCTCTCGTTTTCCCCTCCCCCACTTCACCCTTGCCGTTTTATTCGCCCTCTCTTTCCCAATCTCCTCCTCTCTCTTTCGCTTTCCTTTTCTTGCTTGTCATTATGTCTTGTTCCTTATCCGCTCCTATGTCTCCCGAGTTTGAAGTTCTTCACTTCAAGCAAAGGCAAGGAGAAAATTTAAAAGATGGTTGGTATAGGATGATGGAATCTTATCGCAAATGCAACCTAGAGGTGAACTTTAGAATTCTTCTTCGCAATTTTTATGTTGGGTTAAATATGACGCATAGACAACTCTTGGATTGCATTGCCAAGGTAAATTTTATTGAAATTGATCCTAGTATTGCGCATGAAATTATAGAGAGAATAGTAGGAACACTACCTCAAAAGGGAGGATCGCATCCTACCCAAGAAGAAACGCAAGTGTTTGGAAAGATTTGTGAAGTAACAAAAAAATTACAAAAGTCTCTTGAGCCTCTTAAAAGTGTTATCGGAAATCTTCAGCACATGAATATATTGATTACTCTTTGCAATAAGCGGTTGGATTCTTTAGATCTAAAAATTTCCGAGTATGAAGGGAAGCGGACAGAACCTCCCGGATTCGAACATGACTTCGCTAAAAAACTGAAAATCAAAGACGGCACTACTTAGATCTATCTTCGCTTTTATGCCTAGATAGGGGCGTTAAACGATAGCGCTAGTTGGGAGGCAACCCAATTTTCTTTGTGTTTTTTGCTTTTGTTCCTGTTTAGCAATAAATCTTGCATCTACCTTCTTGTTAGAAGTGTTTTTATCTTTTAATTAGTGTTTGTGCCAAGTAGAACCTATAGGATAACCTATGATGATAGTTGATTTTATTCTGCTGAAAAACAGAAACTTTGCGCGCACAAAATTAGTTTTGTTAAATCACAGAAACGTGCTTTTGCGTTGATTATTTTTTCTGCTGATCAGTAGACAAATTTTCCAAGACTTCCTATTTTGTTAGGATTTGTAGAGTTACAGAAGTTTGCGTTAGTTACAGATTGCTACCGACTATTCTGTTTTTGACAGATTCTGTTTTTCGTGTGTTGTTTGCTTATTTCGATGCATCTATGGCTAGTAAATTAGTTTATAAACCATAGAGAAGTTGGATTACAGTAGTTTTAACACCAAAATAAATAAAGAATGAGTTCATTATAGTACCTTATGTGGTGGTTTTGTTTTCTTTCACTAACGAAGCTTATAAGATTTCCTGTTGAGTTTTGTGTTGTGAAGTTTTCAAGTTTTGGGTAAAGCTTTTATGGACTATGGAATAAGGAGTGGCAAGAGCCTAAGCTTGAGGATGCCCATGGCACCCCAAGATATTCAAGGATAGCCAAAAGCCTAAGCTTGGGGATGCCCCGGGAAGGCACCCCCTCTTTTGTCTTCGTTCATTGGTAACTTTACTTGGAGCTATATTTTTATTCGCCACATGATATGTGTTTTGCTTGGAGTGTCGTGTATTATATTAGTATTTGCTTTTTAGTTCACCACAATCATCCTTTCTGTACACACCTTTTGGGAGAAGCCTATTTGATTAGAATTTGCTAGAATACTCTATGTGCTTCACTTATATCTTTTGAGCTTGATAGTTTTTGCTCTAGTCCTTCACTTATATCTTTTAGAGCACGGCGGTGACTTATTTTTGTAGAAATTGCTAGTCTATCATGCTTCACTTATATATTTTTGAGATTCTTTTATAACAGCATGGTATTTGCTATGGTTATAAAATTGGTCCTAGAATGGTAGGCATCCAAATTGGGTATAATAAAAACTATCATAGGAAGTGAATTGGATGCTATGATCAATTTAATACTTGATAAGTGTTTTGAGATATGGAGGTAGTGATATTAAAGTCATGATAGTTGGGTGATTATGAATTTAAAGAATGCTTGTGTTGAAGTTAGCAAGTCCCGTAGCATGCACGTATGGTTAAAGTTGTGTAACAAATTTGAAACATGAAGTGTACCTAGCTTGTGCATCCTTATGAGTGGCGGTCGGGGATGAGTGATGGTCTTTTCCTACCAATCTATCCCCCTAGGAGCATGCGCGTAGTGCTTGATTTTTGATGACTTCTTAATTTTTGCAATAAGTATATGAGTTCTTTTGACTAATGTTGAGTCCATGGATTATACGCACTTTTACCTTTCCGCAATTGCTAGCCTCTTCGGTACCGTGCATTGCCCTTTCTCTCCTTGAGAGTTGGTGCAAACTTCGCCGGTGCATCCAAACCCCGTGATACGATATGCTCTATCACACATAAACCTCCTTATATCTTCCACAAAACAGCCACCATACCTACCTATTATGGCATTTCCATAGCCATTCCGATATATATTGCCATGCAACTTTCCACCGTTCCGTTTATCATCATGATGACATATTTTACTTTTGTCATATTGCCATTGCATGATCATGTAGTTGACATCGTATTTGTGGCAAAGCCACCATGCATTATTTTTCATACATGTCACTCTTGATTCATTGCACCATCCCGGTACACTGCCGGAGGCATTTATATAGAGTCATATCTTGTTCTAGTTTCGAGTTGTGATTCATATGTTGTAATCAATGAAAGTGTGATGATCATCATTATTAGAGCATTTGCCAAAGAGAAAAAAATGAAGAAAGGCCAAAAGAAAAAAATCCCAAAAAAGAAAAAGAAGAAAGAATAAAAAAAAGAAAAAAAAAGAAAAAAAATAAAATAAAATAAAAAGGGCAATGTTAATATCTCTTTTTCCACACTTGTGCTTCAAAGTGGCATCTTGTTCTTCATGTAGTAAGTCTCATATATTGTGCTTCAAAGTAGCACCATGTTCTTCATATAGTGAGTCTCATAAGTTGTCTTTTTTCATACTAGTGGGAATTTTTCATTATAGAACTTGGCTTGTATATTCTTACGATGGGCTTCCTCAAATGCCCTAGGTCTTCGTGAGCAAGCAAGTTGGATGCCCACCCACTAGTTTTCTTTTGTTGAGCATTCATTTATAGCTTAGTGCATCCGTTGCATGGTAATCCCTACTCCTCATGTTGACATCAATTGATGGGCATCTCCATAGCCCGTTGATTATCCTCGTCAATGTGAGACTTTCTCCTTTTTGTCTTCTCCACACAATCCCCATCATCATATTCTATTCCACCCATAGTGCTATATCCATGGCTCACGCTCATGTATTGCGTGAAGGTTGAAAAAGTTTGAGATTATTTAAGTATGAAACAATTGCTTGGCTTGTCATCGGGGGTATAGAAGTTGGGAACATCTTTGTGTGACGAAAATGAAGCATAGCCTAACTATATGACTTTGTAGAGATGAACTTTCTTTTGCCATGTTATTTTGAGAAGACATGATTACTTTGATCAGTATGCTTGAAGTGTTACTATTTTTTTTTATCAATATGAACTTTTATTTTGAATCATTTGGATCTGAACATTCATGCCACAATAAAGAAAATTACATTGAGAATTATGCTAGGTAGCATTCCACATCAAAAATTCTTTTTTTATCATTTACCTACTCGAGGACGAGCAGGAATTAAGCTTGGGGATGCTTGATACGTCTCCAAAGTATCAATAATTTTTTATTATTCCATGCTATTATATTACCCCTTTTGGATGTTTATGGGCTTTATTTTACACATTTATATCATTTTTGGGACTAACCTACTAACCGGAGGCCCAGCCCGTATTGTTGTTTTTTGCCTATTTCAGTATTTCAAAGAAAAGGAATATCAAACGGAGTCCAAACGGAATGAAACCTTCGGGGGCGTGATTTTTGGAACGAACGTGATCCATAGGACTAGGAGTGCAAGTCAAGAAACGGCCAAGGCCTCAACGAGATAGGAGGACGCCCCCCTATAGGGCGCTTCCCCTTGTCTCGTGGGCCCCTCGGGCGGCCACCGACGTACTTCTTCCTCCTATATAAGCCTACATACCCCGAAAACATCCAGGGAGCTAACGAAACACAATTTCCACCACCGTAACCTTCTATATGCGCGAGATCCCATCTTGGAGCCTTCGCCGGTGCTCCGCCGGAGGGGGAATTGATCATGCAGGGCTTCTACATCAACACCATAGCCCCTCCGATGAGTTGTGAGTAGTTTACCACAGACCTACGGGTCCATAGTTATTAGCTAGATGGCTTCTTCTCTCTTTTTGGATCTCAATACAATGTTCTCCCCCTCTCTTGTGGAGATCTATTCGATGTAAACTCTTTTTGCGGTGTGTTTGTCGAGTTCCGATGAATTGTGGGTTTATGATCAAGTTTATCTATGAATAATATTTAAATCTTCTCTGAATTCTTTTATGTATGATTGAGTTATCTTTGCAAGTCTCTTCGAATTATCACTTTGGTTTGGCCTACTAGATTGATCTTTCTTGCCATGGGAGAAGTGCTTAGCTTTGGGTTCAATCTTGCGGTGTCCTTTCCCAGTGACAGCAGGGGCAGCAAGGCACATATTGTATTGTTGCCATCAAGGATAAAAAGATGGGGTTTATATCATATTGCTTGAGTTTATCCCTCTACATCATGTCATCTTGCTTAAGGCGTTACTCTGTTCTTATGAACTTAATACTCTAGATGCAGGCAGGAGTCGGTCGATGTGTGGAGTAATAGTAGTAGATGCAGGCAGGAGTCGGTCTACTTGTCACGGACGTGATGCCTATATACATGATCATGCCTAGATAATCTCATAATTATTCGCTTTTCTATCAATTGCTCGACAGTAATTTGTTCACCCACCGTCATACTTATGCTATCTTGAGAGAAGCCACTAGTGAAACCTATGGCCCCCGGGTCTATCTCTTATCATATTTGCTTCCAATCTACTTTTATTTGCATCTTTATTTTTTGCATCTATATTATAAAATACCAAAAATATATTTATCTTATCATACTATCTCTATCAGATCTCACTTTCGCAAGTGGACGTGAAGGGATTGACAACCCCTTTATTGCGTTGGTTGCGAGTTCTTTGTTTGTTTGTGTAGGTGCGTTGGACTTTTGGGGAGCCTCCTACTGGATTGATAACTTGGTTCTCAAAAACTGAGGGAAATACTTATGCTACTATTGTTGCATCACCCTTTCCTCTTCAAGGAAAACCAACGCAAGCTCAAGACGTAGCAACCAGCCTCGCGAGTGCGCCTGGAGGGACCAGCCTTGCGAGGGCGCTTGGAGGGATCAGCCTCGCGAGGACCGCCCTCAGGGTAACGCAGACCTTCCTCTGCTGCCGCCGCCAAGAAGGAATGACGACCATCATCAGGACGAGGAGGCTGGGGGCTTCCAGGAGCCACGTGCTATTGCTTGCATCTTGGGCGGAGCTCAGGCCCCAGCCTCTCAGTGTATCTTCAAGTAGTTTGGTCGCGAGGTGAACGTAGCTCTCCCCAGGCTCGAGGCCACGCGCCCGCTCAGGTGTTCCAAGTGCGCCATCTCCTTCATCTCGGCAGATCAACTCAAGTGCGCGGCTACTGCTGGCATTCTCCCAATGCTCTGTTCACCAGTCATCAGCAACATGCAAGTCACCAAGACCCTCATTGACGGCGGTGCAGGGATTATTGTCCTGTCCGTTGAGATGTTCGACAACCTTCAAGTGTCATACGATCAGCTCCAGCCTACCAAGCCCTTCTCAGGGGTTACCGACGGTTCCACGACCCTGATAGGGCAGGTCCTCCTCCCTATCACCTTCGGACAGCGCGACAACTACCGCACCGAGCTCATCGACTTCGACGTTGCCCACATCCACCTGCCATACAATGCCATCCTTGGGTATCCAGCCCTGGCCAATTTCATGGCAGTGACCAACCACGGCTACAACGTCCTCAAGATGCCAGGAAGCGGCGGAATCATCACGGTCCCCTGCGAAGAGAGGGATGCGGCGTGCTCCCTCGAGCGTGCCTTCCAAGCTGCAGCAATCGAGGACCCGAGCAGAAAAGGCGATAACCCTCCTGAGGCCATCCCCAAGAACAAGAAGCAACCGCTCCGCACAGGGTCTCAAGAGGTCGGCACCGCGGGTGGTGCCGCATTAGGATCAGCGCCCGCGCTTGGGGCGCCTCCTTCCATCGCATAGGAAGGCGCGCCTGGTGCCCTCCTTGGGCAGGGATCGAGGGCTCTCTTCTGGAGGGCCTCAGACCTCACCAACATCACGAGGGAGGCGCTCGGGCACCACTGGAGGCGTGCTTCGCGGCACGTTTCCCTCTGGAAGGCACAGGGCGTGGAAAGCCCAACGTTCAGGAGTTCGATTCCAAGACCACTCAGGAGCTTCAGGAAGCGAGGGTCGTGCGTGGCGACCGCCGCTTGCCTGGCGTGGCTCCCCATCCAGGTGAGGATGGTAGGCTGCACGTCTGTATAAACATCCCAGGGCTCAACCGAGCCGCACCTCAGGAGCGCTTCTGGCCTTCGCGCGTGGGATGCTGCGAGGGTCCGCCGCACAACTATGTTCGCATGCCTTTCGGCCTGCCGAACGCAGCTGCCACCTACCAGCGTCACCTGCGGAGCATCCTGGCGGCTCAAGAGGCCAGGCATGCTACGTCTTGAGCTTGTGTTGGTTTTCCTTGAAGAGGAAAGGGTGATGCAGCAATAGTAGCATAAGTATTTCCCTCAGTTTTTGAGAACCAAGGTATCAATCCAGTAGGAGGCTCCTCAAAAGTCCCACGCACCTACACAAACAAACAAAGAACTCACAACCAACGCAATAAAGGGGTTGTCAATCCCTTCACGGCCACTTGCGAAAGTGAGATCTAATAGAGATAGTATGGTAAGATAAATATATTTTTGGTATTTTATAATATAGATGCAAAAAGTAAAGATGCAAATAAAAGTAGATTGGAAGCAAATATGATAAGAGATACACCCGGGGGCCATAGGTTTCACTAGAGGCTTCTCTGAAGATAGCATAAGTATTATGGTGGGTGAACAAATTACTGTCGAGCAGTTGATAGAAAAGCGAATAATTATGAGATTATCTAGGCATGATCATGTATATAGACATCACGTCCGCAACAAGTAGACCGACTCCTGCCTGCATCTACTACTATTACTCCACACATCGACTGACTCCTGCCTGCACCTAGAGTATTAAGTTCATAAATAACAGAGTAACGCATTAAGCAAGATGACATGATGTAGAGGGATAAACTCATGCAATATGATATAAACCCCATCTTTTTATCCTCGATGGAAACAATACAATACGTGCCTTGCAACCCTTTTTGTCACTGGGTAAGGACACCGCAAGATTGAACCCAAAGCTAAGCACTTCTCCCATGGCAAGAAAGATCAATCTAGTAGGCCAAACCAAACTGATAATTCGAAGAGACTTGCAAAGATAACTCAATCATAACTAAAATAATTCAAAGGAGATTCAAATATTTCTCATAGATAAACTTGATCATAAACCCACAATTCATCGGATCTCGACAAACACACCGTAAAAGGAGTTTACATTGAATAGATCTCCACAAGAGAGGGGGAGAACATTGTATTGAGATCCAAAAAGAGAGAAGAAGCTAGCTAGCTAATAAATATGGTCCCGAAGGTATGTGGTAAACTACTCACAATTCATCGGAGGGGCTATGGTGTTGATGTAGAAGCCCTCCATGGTCGATTCCCCCTCCAGCGGAGCGCCGGCGAAGGCTCCAAGATGGGATCTCGCGGATACAGAAGGTTACGGCGGTGGAAATTGTGTTTCATTGGCCCCCTGGATGTTTTCGCGGTACGTAGGCTTATATAGGAGGAAGAAGTACGTCAGTGGCCGCCCAAGGGGCCCATGAGATAGGGGGCGCGCCCTATAGGGGGCACGCCCTACCCTCCCGTGGCCGCCTTGGCTGCTTCTTGACTTGCACTCCAAGTCCTCTGGGTCACGTTCGTTCCAAAAATCATGCCCCAAAGGTTTCATTCCATTTGGACTCCGTTTGATATTCCTCTTCTTCGAAATACTGAAATAGGCAAAAAAACAGCAATACGGGTTGGGCCACCGGTTAGTAGGTTAGTCCCAAAAATGATATAAATGTGTAAAATAAAACCCATAAACATCCAAAAGGGGTAATATAATAGAATGGAACAATCAAAAAATATAGATACGTTGGAGACGTATCAAGGCACCACCCGATCCTAGCAGAGATGGAGACGGTTCTCAAGGAACCACCTGGACCCCCAGAGCCTCCTGAGGCTCAGGGCACCGGTGGCTCGTGAGGGTCGGCCCATTCACCGCGCATCTTCAGCTGCCCCAACACCCCCTCTACAATGGAACCAGGTGACATCTCCCAAGTTCATTTCACCTGGGAGCGCCCTCAGGGCTGCATCATTCCCAGGCCGCGTGGGTCCGTCCTTGCGGCATGTATCTCTTTTTATGTCTTCAGCTTACCTCGATGGGAGCGCCCCTCGGGCTGAATCATCCCCAAGCCGCTTGGGTCTGACCAAGTGGAATGTATGCATTCTGCATTTACCTAAGCTGATTGCCATTCATGCCTAATCTACCTGTGATTATCACCTGCTCGACTGCCATCTACCATGGGTCGCTCCCTCTGTCATGCAATTTTCTTGCACGTTAAAAGGGGGCTCCTAAGCATCGCGACTCAGGAGCTCTTACTGGCTCTCCAGCTGTCGGTGTCAAAACCGGCGGATCTCAGGTAGGGGGTCCCGAACTGTGCGTCTAAGGCTAATGGTAACAGGAGGCAGGGGACACAATGTTTTACCCAGGGTCGGGCCCTCTCGATGGTGGTAATACCCTACTTCCTGCTTGATTGATCTTGATGATATGAGTATTACAAGAGTTGATCTACCACGAGATCATAAAGGCTAAACCCTAGAAGCTTGCCTATGATTATGATTGTTCTTGTCCTACGGACTAAACCCTCCAGTTTATATAGACACCGGAGGGGGATAGGGTTATACAAAGTCGGATACAGAGAAGGAAATCTACATATCCGAATTGCCAAGCTTGCCTTCCACGCAAAGGAGAGTCCCATCCGGACACGGGACGAAGTCTTCAATCTTGTATCTTCATAGTCCAACAGTCCAGCACAAGTACATAGTCCGGCTGTCCGTGGACCCCTAAGTCCAGGACTCCCTCAGTAGCCCCTAAACCAGGCTTCAATGACGATGAGTCCGACGCGGTAGATTGTCTTCGGCATTGTAAGGCAGGTTCCTTCTCCGAATACTCCATAGAAGATTTTGAAGACGGGAATCGTGTCCAGCTCTGCAAAACAAATTCCTCATACCATCGTAGAGAGTACAATATTCAACAAATCTAATCTGCTGACAGCTTTTTATGACATCATGCCACGGTCAGGTCTTTATTCGAACTGTTTTTCATAACCAGCCACCGCACATACCGCAAGGCGGTTTTATCGGAATGTCTTGTCGAAGCAGAGATCGTGTCCCCTTATCACGGGATTCTCATCAATACGGACGTGGGTAACCCAACCGTGCCATCAAACGTGGCGCTTGGGGAATAAGTGATCTTAATGGGCAAGTGGGGAGGCGTAGGATCCCTACTTCCTTTATAAGGGGATAAGAACTCCCTCTTTCACCCACGCCTTCTTCCTCTGCGCATCCGTCCCTTCTTGCTCAAGCCCTAGCGCTCAAGCGTCTGCCTTCTCCATCAAAAAGGTTTCCCAGAAATGTCCGGAATCGGAGAAGGAGGCAAGTGGATGGCCTATACCGTCTGGGAGAAGGATATTAAAAGCTTCGGGGGCAGGGTATTTGGCCAAGAGAATTAGCCACCGTCTTCCGACGGTGGGACAAATTGTCCCCACCCCGGAACCCCACGAGAGGGCGGTATTTCTCCCTCATTTTGTCTGCGGGCTAGGGTTTCCCCTCCACCCATTTTTTTGCAGCATCATGTACTATTATGGGATTGATTTTCATGATCTATCTCCCAATTCTTTCCTCAATATCTCGGCATCCATCGTCGTGTGCGAGGCCTTTCTCCGCGTCCTACCGCACTTTGGCTTATGGCTGAAGGTTTTTAACGTGAAGCCCAAGGTAGTGAGCGGCGAGCATGCCGAATGCGGAGGTGCCATGGTGAGCAAGATGCCCAATGTCACATGGACAACATGTGCTTTTAATGATTCCATCAAGGAGTGGCAGCAGCAGTGGTTCTACATCACCGAGCCGCGTGGCAAGGAATGGGCCACCGCCCCAGAGTTTAGATCCAGCGGCCCCCTGTGGCTTACGTCCTGGCCCAAGAAGGGCCTGAACTGGGCTTCGTCTGATGAACTATCGGAGCTCTAGACACGCGTCCAAGAGATGGAAGAAAAGGACATCAAGCTCGTCAATGTAGTCCAGGTGATGTTAGTTCGCTGGATTCTACCTTGTCAACACCGGGCTTGCAATCTATGGGAGTTCGAGCCGGCCAAGAACCAGACCTTGCCAGAGCTCTTTGGCTCTTCGCATAAGGACATCTGGAAGGTGCTTTTCAAGTCCAGCAAATCATGGCCGGACTCAGCCGAGGACCGCGGGTACCAACTGTCCCGCCCGGCAAGTTCGTTAAGTGATCGCTTGTTGACAGTTCTTATGTTTCATTCGCATATTCTTTAAGAAAATGCCTGAAGTGTTTCCCCCGAATTTCCTAGGGCTGGGTGAAGAGGGCGGGGCGGATCTACTGTCCGGCCCCGCTGCCAGAAGAACCGGCTGGCCCACTTCTGACGAAGATACTGGTCCCGGTGTCTTACAAGGCACCGAAGAAGACCGGAAAGGAGGCCGAGAAGACCAGGGGCGGCCTCCATCGTCATGGCGCTTCGGACGCAAGATCCGAAGATTCCAATGCCTATTCTTCCTCCGAAGAGGATGAGGAGGAGGAAGGAGACGAATCCCCTGCGGGGGGAAGAAAGAAAAGGACAGCCTCCACATCCTTGGAGGCCGAGCCACCTAAGAGGGGAAAAACTCCTCTACAAGAGGAGTCCACCGGCGCCACCGATAGCAGCCCGGAGTGGGATCCCAGGGCCGAGCCCCTGGTGAACTCGTGAGTATAAAATCTGAACACACTCATGTGTCCAAACTCGTCATGGCATGACATTCCAATGTGAGCCGTGCTTTTTTCAGTCTGGCGAAGCCCCGCGCCGAACAATCCTCGTCAGAAGATCTGCTGGGTTCGGACGCGATGGAGAGCGAAACACCCCCGAAGGCCTCCTCCTCCAAACATATGAATGAAACTGAGGTTTCATCCCAGAAGGACCCAGGCCATGGAGGAGGGGAAAAGGTCGCAAAGGCGGCGCCAGGAGGCCATACTTCAGGGGCCGGACACACGGGAGAGAAAGCTCCCGTGGGCGTCGACGGCGGTGGTCATCTTGAATCCGGACCCCAGCCGGACACGATTCTAGAGACCCATAAGGTCCCCGAGTCAGACAGACGGCCTCCATCAACTAGAGGAGGTATGCCTGCTCCACCGGCCGCCTCTGTCCAACCAGAGGTGTCGGATACTTTATTGGCTGAAGGGTGCCTCCATTGTTGATGAACACCGTGCCCTCATGGGTGCGGTGAGTGAGAAGATTCAGTCCGCTGAGAGTGGACTGAATGAATCCTGTATCAGCCTCATAAGAGGCTTTGAGGTATGTGTTATGAGTTTTTGGGAGAGTGTCATGGTATAGATAGCAGCCCCGGATATACTGTTCGGTGAAAGAAAGAACCGAACAGAGGATCACATTCATGCTCGCAGGAGACTCACTTGATGACATCTGTCACTCTTTTTAATCAGCAGGCATCTGTAGCGACTGCCGCCTCTCATGCTGCGGAAGTATCCGGGCTAAGGCATAGTCTAGACCAGGCCGAAGGAGAACTTGGCCAAGTGAAGAGACAGCTGGAGGATAATCAAGGTATGTAGAAACCTTGTTTATGTAGCACAAATGAATAAGTGTGCATGATGGAAATATTTCTATAATGCGCTCTAGGAGCGATGGCCGAAATTGAGGCTCTCAGGAAGGCTGTGGCCGAAGCTGAGAAGAAGGCAGCCGTAGAGCAGGCTCTTCCTAAGAAACACGAGGCCAGAGTTATTGAGCCTGAGCGAGAGCTTCAAGAGGCCGTGCAGAAATGCGAGACCTCGGAGTAGAGTTTAGCAGGGAAAGAATCTGAACTCTCCCAGGCTCGCCAAGCTGCAAGTGATGCCCGGGGGGAGGCCCAAGGTGCCCTGGAGGAACTCCGGAAAGCGAGGAAGATTGCGGCTAGTAAGGCTTTTTCTGTACAAAGCAAGTATTTGAAAGGAGAAAATCAAGTTGAGAGTTTAAATTTTGATTTTTCCAGGGGTATTTGCGGAGCTGCCACACAGCATATCTGACGCCGCCAAATTCTACCGAGCCGTAGATAGGAATACTATGGATAAACTCTTCTGGATGCAGTATATGGCGCCGAATTATCCGGTGCCGCTTTTCGATCAGCTGAAGCAGCTGGTCGAACTGCACAATGCGGCCGAGCTAGCCATGAAGGATTTGATTATCCGGCTGTGGCCTGCCGAGCCGATTCCAAGCAGTTACTTCGGGCTCATGAAGCGGATTGTGAGTGTCTGCCCTTGACTCAAAGTCATCAAGCGGTCGGTCTGCATAGAAGGTGCGCGAATGTCCTTCGCCCGCGCAAAGGTGCATTGGGGAAGATGGATGCAGAAAAGCTAAAGACCGAGGGACCGCCAGAGGGGAAAGAGCACCGCAAGCCCGAACTGTATTATGAAGGTGTCTTGAAAGGGGCCCGCCTTGTGGTGGAGCAGTGCACCAAGGACATTATATTTCCGTGAATACGGTCATGTTTTTCCTATGTAATATTTGAACAAGGTCATTATTTATTGCTTGTCGTATGAAAGATTTTCCTCCTGTGCGACCCTTTTATATAATAATCCTGAGAGTCGGCCAGTCGTCGGCTTCCACCCCCACGTAGTGAGTACAGGGGTGTTCGGGATAAACCTGAGCACTCTTTATCCCTGTTTTGGGTCCTTAAAGGAGGTGTTCAGCACAGCGAACTAGGCAATCAGACTATAGGGCTTTATCGCTCTCACTTAGCCATAGGACTTTTTTCGAGGAAGGTTGGCGCAGCCCCTGGTGTTGGGAAGACCGCACGAGGGGCTCTATAAGCGCCTGATCAGAAAAGGCCGATCCTTCGCACGCTGCATTGGTTATGGCATAATGCGGAAGAAATCCTTAAAGATTTTAGAACCTCTCGAATAGCTGACCAGCTCTCGCTACGTCATGACAGTCAGTTTTCGGCTTTCTCTACTGAGGTGCTCGTCCGGAAGAACCGAGACACAATTGCACTAGTTCTCCCAGTGCTACCTTAGCCGATATAGCGGAACCTAAGTTACCAAAACATAGGAGCCGGGCGAACCCAACTATTGACCCAAGACATGATTCAGAGCTGATGCATATAATGCTATAAGTTCGGGGTGCCGAACTACCGTGAAGGTGTTCGGACTTTTTTGCCGTAGTATGGGTATGATGAAGCCCCTAGCATATTAAGGCATATCGTGATAAGCAGCCGCCTTTTAACAAAAGAGTTTTAAATAAGAAATAGCAGTAGATGAGCATCACATAAATCCACATGTTGTATTTGAATGATATGTCAATGCGTATAAGTACAGATGATGTGATAAAAGGAAATATGATTGCGGAACCTGCTGATACCAGGCGTGAGGAAGTTCTGTTTGGATCCGGGGTGTAGTCGGATGATCATAGGGGGGAATATCAAGAGGATCCCTTACGCGCTCGAACTGTTCCCGCGCCATCCCTCCTGGCCTACACAAAGGTGAACCTGCAAAGAAAATGCAAGAAATGGTTTTGCGCTGCGGAGTGGTTGAGCCGCAGTATGTGGCTGGTATTATCTTTTTCCGGAGTGTTTTCAATTAAGCTCCGGGCGGGCCGGGCTATCCTGCCGCGCAATGGTTCGGACTCCTTTGGTGGTGTCCGGGAGCTTGGCCCTCGACTCGAGATTCGGCTGGAAGGTGCCATCCGTTGCAGTAAGGGGGAGTTCTGATCTGCAATTAACCGTGATGAAGCTGCACGGACCGGGCATCTTTAATGTACGGTAGGCATAATGTGGCACCGCGTTGAGTGAACGCGGTTCATCCGAGCAGTGCCTGATGGTCACTGCAAAAGTGGACGATGTAGAATACTAAATCTTCAATACGGTGATTGTCCGGAGATCCGAAGACCACTTCAAGTGTGATTGAGCCCATGCAACAGGCCTCTACCCCTGGTATGACACCTATGAAGGTGGTTTTGGTGGGCTTGATCCTTGTGGGGTTGATGCCCATTTTGCACACTATATCCTGGTATAGCAGGTTCAGGCTGCTACCTCCGTCCATAAGGACTCGTGTGAGGTGGAATCCGTCAGTGATGGGGTCGAGGACCAGTGCGGCTGAACCGCCATGACGGATAATGGTAGGATGGTCCCTACGATCGAAAGTGATCGGGCAAGAGGACCATCGGTTAAACTTTGGGTCGATTTTATAGACTTCCCTTAGTGCACGTTTCCACTTGGGGATGCGGCTTGTGCATATCATATTCACCGTTTTCACCTGGGGGTGGATTTTTTCTGTCCTCGTGTATTAGGTGATCGAGGCTCCTCGTCGTCGTCGCTTTGAGACCCTCTCCCCTTGTTTTCGGCATCTGACCTGCCGGCTTGTCTGAAGACCCAGCACTCTCTATTGGTGTGTTTGGCTGGTGTTCTCGGGGTGCCATGAATTTGGCATGGACGGTCGAGTATGCGGTCCAAACTGGGCGGGCCTGAATTGTTTTCGTTGAATGGCTTCTTCCGCTGACCGGACTTGGAGCCGCTGAATCTGGCATTGACTGACGTGTCTTTGGCACTATCCCCATTTTTACGGCGCTTGTGTTTGTTGCGTCGTGGTTTGTCGTTGCTATCCTCGGCTTTCAATGTGCCCGGGTTGTTTGCTGTATTGTTGATATGAGCCAACCAGCTATCCTCGCCCGCGCAAAAGCGGGCCATGAGTGTTGTGAGGGCTGCCATGGACTTTGGCTTTTCCTGGCCAAGATGTCGGGCAAGCCACTCGTCATGGATGTTATGCTTAAAGGCCGCTAGGGCTTCGGCATCCGTACAGTCGACAATTTGGTTCTTTTTGGTTAGGAACCGGATCCAAAACTGGCTGACTCTCCGGGCTGTTGGGTTACGTGACTTAGATCATCAGCATCCGGTGGTCGCACATAAGTTCCCGGGAAGTTGTCAAGGAATGCGTCTGCCAGGTTCTCCCAACTCCCGATGGAGTTTGCTGGCAAGCTATTCAACCAATGCCGAGCCGGTCCCTTTAGTTTTAGTGGGAGGTACTTGCTGGCGTGTAGATCATCTCCGCGGGCCATGTGAATGTTGAGGGGTTTAAACCCTTCCAGGAATTCATGATCCATTACTTCATCAGTGAAGCATAGGGGATGTGTGGCGCCTCTGTGCTGGGCTTCATTGTATTCGGCCCGGCCGGATTTGTTAGTGTATCCGGCGTGACGATACTTGTCACGCATTGAGGCTCGCCCCCGTGATACGTAGATCGATCTTGACTGTCCTGCTTTGTTTTCCAATAATTCTCGCTGGTATGCCGCTTTGTCTCAGCCATGGGGTGGCCGGTCAGCCGCTTCATGCGCTGGTAGTGTGAGCTTTAACGCCTCCTCCTCGAGTTGAGGTAAAAACCTGCACTTTGGGTAACTTTTGGTAGGGCGCTCGAGTCCGTATTCCTCGGCAGCGAGGACCTCGGTCCATCTGTCAGTTAGTAGATCTTGATCAGCTTGAGGTTGTTGCTGCTTTTTCTTCAGGCTTTTTGCAGTGGCTATAAGCCGGCGTTTGAAGCGCTCCTGCTCGACGGGATCCTCAGGAACTATGAATTCTTCGTCGCCAAGTCTCACTTCGTCTTCGGAGAGAGGAATGTAATTATCATCCTCTGATTCTCCATCTGTTGCCTGTTCTTTAGGGCTACTTGCCCATCCTCTTGCTCAGCCTGCTCGAAGCCTGGTTGGGCAGGTTTGTTTTCGTCTTCGGCACCATCCGGATTATTATCTCTTGTGCCGGTATCGCTATTTTTGCTATGGCGGGGCTTGGAGCGGCGCCTATGATGCTAGTGCTTACATTGCTTCTCCAAGGGGTTATCGTCCGTTGCCTCATTGCCATTGGTTTCTTTGGGGGTGTCCACCATATATATGTCGTATGATGAGGTGGTTGTCCAGCGCCCTATAGGAGGTGGTTCCTGTTCTTCTCCTGCATCGTCGTCCATACCGTCGATGTCTTCGGAGTTGAAGGCAAGCACGTCGGTTAAGTCATCGACAGTGGCTATTAAGTGGGTGGTGGGTGGGGAACGAATTTCTTCGTCGTCCGCTTCCCACTCGAGCCGGACATAGTTCGGCCCAGAATCTCTCGACAAGGAAAGAGACCTTAATGAGTTCAGCACGTCACCCAAGGGCGAGTGCTGAAAATTATCCGCGGCGGTGAACTCCATGATCGATGCCCAATCAGATTCGATAGGCACGAACGTACGCGGTTCAGATCCTGTAGATGGAGACGAGTCCGAGGGTCCGATGACACCACCCTCACAGGAGGTGGGATCAGTGTTCGACTCCAGCGCCGATGAGTGCGCGGCCTCCGTGGCGGGATCCATCCACCCGTCCTCGGAGGGCACGATTTGCTCCAGTTTGATTCCTGGCGCCGCCGCAGGCGTGATCTCCTGAATAGTGTCTGATGGCAGATCAAAGTCATGCCCATCGTGACCGTCCGGCGCGCCTGACATGGGCTCGAATCCGTCGAAGATAAAGTCTCTACAGATGTCGGCAGTATAGTTCAAGTTTTAAAATCTGACCTGATGGCTAGGGGCGTAGCTATCGATCTGCTCCAGATGGCCAAGCGAGTTGGCCTGCAGTACGAAGCCGCCGAATACGAAGATCTATCCGGGAAGGAAAACCTCCCCCTGGACCGCATCGTTGAAGATGATGGAGGGTGCCATCAAGCCTTACCGCGACGACACAGTGGAACTCTTAATGAAAGCACCAATGTCGGTGTCAAAACCGGCGGATCTCGGGTAGGGGGTCCCGAACTGTGCATCTAAGGCTAATGGTAACAAGAGGCAGGGGACACTATGTTTTACCCAGGTTCGGGCCCTCTGAGGTAATACCCTACTTCCTACTTGTTTGATCTTGATGATATGAGTATTACAAGAGTTGATCTACCACGAGATCGTAAAGGCTAAACCCTAGAAGCTAGCCTATGATTATGATTGTTCTTGTCCTACGGACTAAACCCTCCAGTTTATATAGACACCGGAGGGGGCTAGGGTTACACAGAGTCAGTTACAGAGAAGGAAATCTACATATCCGAATTGCCAAGCTTGCCTTCCACGCAAAGGAGAGTCCCATCCGGACACAGGACGAAGTCTTCAATTTTGTATCTTCATAGTCGAACAGTCCGGCACAAGTACGTAGTCCGGCTATCCGAGGACCCCTAAGTCCAGGACTCCCTCACCAGCCCTCACCCCCTTCCTTGACCACGGCACCATGACCTGGCATACTAGTGGTAGCTAAGCTCGCTCGAGCGCCGGGACCTGTGGACGCAGAGCATTTATACCTAACCGTCTCGCAGGAACACACAGCTATCAAAGACCCAAAATCAGGCGCAACCCGCCTTGAGGTAGGGCCTCGTGAGTCCCGCGCTGGCTCACGAGTGCCCACATACACCTCGTCTAGCCCTGCCATGCAAGCCACGTGTCAGGGCGGGGCTATACACGCCCCGAGGGCTCTCCGCAGCAGAGAGCCCCCCTCCCATGCACCAGTGGAAGCACCATGCTCCGCGCTGGCCGTCGACACTGCCAAGGAGCGGCTATGCCCGTACACATACGGAAGCGCTATGCTCCGCGCTTGTGATAAACAACTGAGGGCGGCCCCACGGCCGTATCAACCTCAGGGACCCACAGAGCTTAGCGTCTGGCCTCATCACAACACCTCCTCTCGAGAGCGTCGCACGAGGGGGCTGGGCACGGGGGCTGTGCCCGGGTCACGCTCGAGCGTACGCCACCCAGGCAGGTCATCCAGACATAGTAGTCGCGCGCCCCTCCCCGAGCGGAGCCAGGGTATGAAGGTCGTTTGAACATCAACGGGGACTCCTGAGCATCGCGACTCAGGAGCCTAACTGGTCACGTAGCCCCTCACTCCTTGGTCCTGTCCTGGTGATCCAGTCAGCGCCAACGACAGTTGAGGTATGCGTGGGGCTGGGCTCTGCCAACGTAGAACGCTAGATCTACTCCTACGTTCCCTTCCTATAAGCTATTTGCGTGTCAAGGGGGACTCCTAAGCATCGCGACTCAGGAGCCTAACTGGTCACGTAGCCCCTCACTCCTTTGTCCCATCCTGGTGATCCGGTCGGGGCCAATGGCGGCAGAGGTATGCGTGGGGCCGGGCCCTGCCAATGTAGAACGTAAAGCAAATAGGAAGAAAACTGCAAAATCTCAAAGCAAATATTACAAACCATAATTGTCTTCACAATACTAGACGCAAGTTTAAACGCCTCCACGAGGCATGGAGCACATTGCAGGAATTAAGCAGGAAAGAAGACGTAAGTAAGTCATCCTTGGACACTGCCGTCGCCCGCCAGGGACTCCACTCCCGTGGTGGCATCGCCTTCACCTGTACCACCACTCGAGGCCGCAGGATCAGCAGCACGGCCTGCCATGGGCGCAGGATCGAAGGCGCAGAACTTCTCCATAAAGGCCTCCACCTGGCCCTTCACGGCTTCAGCAGCAGCGGCTTAGCACTCGCCGCCCACAGGCTCCAGCAGCTCGTCAAGAATGGCGTCAGGGTCACGAAGGTGGAGGTGGCTGAAGACGCGCGTCAGTGCAGCGGAAGAAAGGACGCAAGCTTCTTCCTCTGGCATGGGGCCGATGCCACTCACGACTTCCTCAAGCGCCTCGACCAAGTAAGGAAGCAGCTCGGCGGGGCCGTCCTCATCGGTAGTCAAAGGCTTCTCCAGGCCCTTCTCATAGAGTGCCTTCAGCGTTGTGCGAGACCTCTCCTCGAGGAGTGCAAAGGCCACGCGGTCCTTGGCCAGGACCTTCGCCTTGGCGTCGAGTTCGGCCTTCTCCGCCCTCACCTTTTGCTCCAGCTTTTCCAGTCGGCCGCGCTCAGTGGCCTGCGCCTCCACCAACCGCGCTAGCTCGGCGTCGCGGCCTCTGACGGCTTCCTCCCGAGCCTTCATCCTCTCCTCCTCCGCCTGGCGGTCACGAGCTTCTTCGGCGTGCTTGTCGCACAAATCCTTCAGCTCGGCCTCCAGTGCCTTGCAGCGGTCCTGGGCGGCCGCGGGATCCTTCAGCACCACCTCGCGAGCGGCTACGGCTTGGGTGGCGGCCTGCTTCTCCTTCTCAGAGGCTGCCGCGACCCGCCTTAGTGCCGATCGGACAGAGGCATCAGAGTGAAGCCAGCCAGAAACTAGTTCCAAACGCCCGGCTACCAGATGGGAGTCGGTGACCTGGAGGTCTTCTCGCAGCTGGGCCATCTCGGAAAGGGCATGTTCCAAGACATCGGGGGAGGCAGAAGGACCTGGAACCAACGGCGCAGCAGAAGAAGGAGGCGGCAGCGTAGCCATGGCTTGGAAGACTGGGGGCTCCTGAATCTTGGGTACCTCAGCAGCAGCAACAGGTAACAGCACCTCCGGAGCAGGCTGGGCCATGGGGGCTGACTTTTCACGAAGATTCCCTCTCGGGCCTCGTGAGGATGACCGGGCAGGGGAGGTGCGAACGTCGTCGCCTCCCCTCCCCACGGAAGAAGGTGCAGCCGCGTCAGATGGATCAGCCCCAGACGGTGTCACCGCGTCCACCTTCCTCTTCTTCGCCGCAGGCGGCGGCCTAGCCAATCGATGGTGAACGTCAAGGACCAATAGCATAATCAAGAACAAGATGGAGCACGGACACTTACAGGTCTACCACGGTGTAGTCCACCTTCCTCTTGCTGAGCTTGAAGCCCGAGAGCCTCACGGCCCGGGGCGCAGCCGCAAGGGCTGAGGAGCAGGAGAAGGCGCAGCAAAAGGGCTGGAAGCGGCTTCAGGTGGCGTCCGAGCAGAAGTAGCCTCTCGAGAGATCAGTGCCGACCTGCACCTCGTCGGGATCATGGGTGGATCCTCCTCCTCTTGGGTGGCGTCGGCGTCGGCGTCATCTGGCAAGGTGCGGAGGATATCAGCCCTGCGCAAGGGGGAGGTATCCCCTGTCCCCTCGGGGGTCGCCTCCGAGTCGCGCTCCTCATCTTCCTCCTCTCCTCCTCCTCTGTGGGAGTCGCCAGAAGACACGTCCACCGGCACCATCGCCCCCCGAACCAGAAGGGGCACCGGCGGCACCAGGCTGCGCCCATCAAAGGTGGGCATAGCAGCCACCACATGCGCCCTATCCTTGCAGAGGAACAAGGGGACAGTGGCACTCGGCGGATACTCCTGGTCATCCTTGACCAAGAGGCGGAGAGCTGCGGCTAGCTCCTCATCAGTCAAGGCCACCAGATTCAGGCGAAGCTTGTCGTCTGCACCCCCAAGCATCCATAAGGGGCGCGAGCGTGCCTGAAGTGGAGCCACCCGCTGCATCAAGAACTCCCTCAGGAGCGCGGCCCCCGTCAGCTTCGCCGCCTTGGTGTTGCCCAGCCTTAGGTCGGCGTTCATCCTCTCCAGCACCAACGTCGCCCGATTGTGAGTGAGCTTCGTGCGAGACCACCCTTCATCAGACTTGGACATCTCTGTTGGCAGCGCCAACCAAGGGTGGACACACTTGGCATCCATCATGATCCACTTGCTCCGAAAGCCGTCGACCCTCTTCCCAGCCTTCGAGATTGCGTTGGCCTTGCCGTACACGAAATTGGTGCTGTTTGATTTCAGGTTCCAGCAGACCCTCAAGGTTCGAACTCTAGGGTGCATGTGTCGGATTTCGGGTTCTGGCAGACCCTTGAGGTTCGAACACTGGGGTGCGCGCGGAGATTCAACCCTCTACCGGCTCGTTCCTTACCGAATCGCTAGGACCTAAACTACCAAACTGAACTGCACAAGAGACACGAGATTTATACTGGTTCAGGCCACCATCATGGTTTAATACCCTACTACAGTGTGTGGTGTGGTGGATTGCCTCTTGGGGTGACGAGGAACAATACAAAGGGAGAACAGCCTCGCGAGGGTCTGTTCTTGGCTGGCGCGACAAACTGCTAGGGGGAGTTCAGTCGCCCCTCTCTCTCTCTGTGTGTGTCTTTCGATCCTTGTTCTCTCGATCCCCCTACCTGTCGGGTGGCTAGTCCTATTTATAGGCAAAGGCCCTGGGCCTCTTCCCAAATATTGAGCGGGAAGGGTGCTAACAATTGGCCATTTTGAAGGGGAACAGCGGGTACACTTATCCTGACTAAAGTTGGTCCTCGCCTGTCAAAGGCTCTGGTGGTGACGCCGGCTTGGGCTCCACAATGACTTCCTTCTAGCCGTTGGGCTGGTCTTGGCCTTGTTGCACCGAAATGGACGCCTTTGCTTGATACTCTTGCCTGCGCTTGCTCCCTTTGCACCAAAGAGGAAAGGAGGACACTGCATGGGCTGGTGCCTGACTGGCGCCCTTAGTCGTCATGGCTTGCGTCATGGGCACCTCCCGAGGTACCCCGCCTTGAACTCTCCGCCTCCTCATGAGCCAGCCTGACGAGGCCGTGCCTGAGGAAGCTCCTTGTCATCCGCCCCGCGAGGCTTGGCCCCTCACGAGGGTCTTGAGCTTGCGTTGATGAAGATGGGTTGTGTTGGGCCTCCTTTGAGCCACGCCGCAGGCCGCAGGCACGAAAGTCTGGGGACCCCCGTTCCCAGAACGCCGATAGTAGCCCCCGGGCCCACGACGCGCCCGAACTTGGCTGAGCAGAGAGGCGAAAGGGCAAGTGTGAAGCGTCGCGGGCCCTAACAGCCTGCGGCCTTGGGCGCCGCGTGGCGGTTGATTGGACGTGGGTGGCACTGTTCCCCCACGCCTCCTTATTTTGTGCCTTGCTAGGCGGACTCGCTGCCGCACATAGCCGTTCCCCTTTCTGCTGCTTGAGCGCTCCCTGTTCTTTCTTCTCTCGAAATCCAGCTCCCGCATCCAATCCAATCTCGAACCTTCCCCCATCCCCTTCCTGTCGTCATGGCCCCGCCAAGGAAGGGAAAAGGGAAGAAGCCCGAGCCGATGCCTCGCTCGTCGTCGACGACGGCCGCCGCCGTCGATTGGCCGGTCATAATGAATCAAGAAGGCCTGGGCAAGGTCCGCTCGGCCCTGGCCACCATCTTCAATGAGTGCGGGAGGATGACGGCCTGGTCCGCGTCTCGCTTCTCCATTGACAGGATTCCAACCGAGGTCCGGTATTTCGCTGACGCTCTGTGGGCGGGACTGGTCCCCCCTTCTCTGATTTCTTCAACGCCGTGCTTTCCCATTATCATATCCATATGATGCATCTGGGTCCTGAATCCATCACCCTTCTCGCGGTATTTGCCTTCGTTTGCGAGGCAATGACGGGCATCCTTCCTTCGGTTGCCTTGCTGCGCCACTTCTTCTCTATGCGCCTTGTCGACCCCACCCAATGCTCGTGGTGCGTGAGCTTCATCGCGGTGCCTGAGACAGCGGCTTCTGGGATTGACTTCAGTCTTCCTCCGCCCGCGCCTGGGTTTCACGAGCGGTGGCTGTATGTGGACGTAGGGGTGCCCAGCCCCCTGCTGACGGAGCCATCTTCGCCTGCTGTCCCCAACTCAGGCTGGGGCCAAGTGACGCTCACGAGCCCCCGGCTCGCCTTCGTTTGGCACCGCTTCGAGTTCCTAAGGAAGCTTGGCGTGACGGCGCCCAAGGTGGTGATGGAGTTCTTGCTACGCCACGTCGCCCCTCTCCAGCGCCACTCCCATCGAATGTGGGCCTACAGCGATCGCAGGGACCGTATGCGGCTCCAGGAGGGGGACCTGACGCCTGAAGCTCTGAGGAAGGTGCTCTTGGCATTGACAGGGGATCCCTCCCCCGGCGACATTCGTCAAGGGGGGCCCTACTGTACCTCTGTTCGAACAGAGGCGACTTTGTGAGCCAGATGCCCGTCTTCGATGAATGGGGGCCGCGCCCCGCTGGCCTCCAGGGGCCTCGCGAGAACCCAGTGGTGGTGGTTGCCCTCGCAGCCGCCCGGGGCGATTCTTCCTCAAGTGGTGGTGCAGGGAGGCATGAGCCTCCGGAGGCCGAGGGTGCCCTCGCCGAGGCGACAGCACTGGGCGGTGCTCATGAGGGAGCGGCTCGTGAGGCCTGTGCTGCCGCAGTTGAAGGTGGCGAGAGGCCGCTCGCAGTGCCCGAGGCTGAGGCTCCTGAGGCCCCAGCCGCTCTTCTTGGTGAGGCGACCAGCGGTGCGCATCAGGCGGATGCCCCCGACGCGACCGCCTCGATGCTCCCTCCTTGCCGCAAGCTGACCCCTGCGCTCAACTCTTGGTTCGCTTCCGCATGGACTTTGAGGCCCTACGGAAGAGGAGGGAGGCCCTGGGCGACGACTACCCTTGTCGCCTGCTGAAGCGTAGGAAATACTATGCCATTGACGAGTAAGCCTTCTCCCCTTCCCGCTCTTGACTCCTTCGTTGCTTGTTCTGATCCTTGCCCTGCAGGGCCCTTCCTTCCGAGCTCACGGGGGTGGATGAGGAGCCATCCCCTTCACCTCCACCTCTTCCGTCGTCTTCGATCATCCCGAGCAGCCGGGCCCTCGTGGTGAGGCCGGTTGGCGAGACAAGCATCCCGAAACGCACCTTGGCCCTGTGCTCCCCGCGGTCTTCCTTCGCGGGCCTTCCCGTGGCATAGCCAGCCTGCCGTGGGCTTCTCGTCTGGCCGTGGACCGCGATTGGCTGGGCTACTCCCGGCACTCTTTACTTGGAGATGGACTGGCTTTAGGTCGGGCCTTCGGCACGGTGCGCTTGGTCATCTTGAGGGCGCCAGCCCCCAGCCCCCTTCCCGAGAGGGGAGTGCTGATCCGCGCCCCACGGCGCTCGCTTGGGGCGGATGATGGTGTGGAGGACGTACTCGAGCGCGCCCGGGAGCATCGCGCTCTTTGCCAAGGGTTCCTCCGGAGGGCGGCTGACGTGGTGAGCCTGCTTGGTGAGGAACTTGCTGATGAGGACGCACGCCTTGAGGCTAAGGGCCTTCGGCTGGTTGCGGAGAGGCGCGCGCTGGAGGCGGCTGCCACCCTTGCGCACCGTCGGCGCGATCTTGATGATGAGGAGGCCAAGGCGTCGCTGGCGGCCTCTCGGGAGGCCCGTTCCCAGGCCGTCGAAGGAGCCCAGGAAGCTGACCGGCGGCGAGAGGCCACAGAGGGGCGGGCACAGGAACTCTTGGCCCGGTGCCGCTCACTGGAAGAGCAGGTGGAGCTGCGCGAGGCGTCCCTCGCGTCGATGAAGGTGGCCTCCGGCGACCCAGCGGAGCTCTAGAAGCGCAAGGAGGCATTGACGTTGGAAGCCGCCGAACGCGCACGCGAGCACGAGCGCCTGGAGACGAGGGAGCGTTGGGGGACACGGGCGGAGGACAATGTCGCTGCGCGGGAAGCCCGCGTCTCGGAGGAGGTCGGACGTCGGGTGGCGACGGCGCGCCTCAACCTTGAGCGCGAGTTCAAGGAGAGGCTAGAGTTGGTCCGGACCGAGGCCGAGGGTAGGACCAACGCCCTCAGGGCCAAGCTGGAGGAAGCAACGCGGCAAGCCGATGCCTTGCGGGTCGCACTTGAGGCAGCGCAGGGGGAGTCAGCTACTTCCCATGCCGAGGTGCTTCTTCTTCGCCAACAGGTGGTTGAGGCTGAGGCTATCGCTCGCCAAAACGCGGACGAGATGTGTCAGCGGCGCCTCTTGGAGCATGAGCATGCCCCCATGCTCTCCACGCTTCGAGAGAGGGCCAACACAGCCTTGCGTAACATCTGCGAGGTGGCCATCGGCGAGCCGCGTTCTATTAACTACGCCGGCAACCTTCAATTCTTCACCGACATCGTGACGCAGCTGGAGGCACGGTCGGTTCGTGCCAACAGGTTGGTTCCGTTGGCCATTGTCGAGGCCTCATCTCAGGAAGAGACCTTGTCTGGCACTTCTTGATCTCTGGGAGACTTTGAGGACAACGTATCAATCCATCCCCAATGGCCGCCGAGCCATGTTTCCTCCCTTCACCAGATAGCATCACAAGCTCAGGATCAAAATGACTCTGGCTTGGGTTGAAGTCATCTCCTTTCATCGCCTTCCCAAAGTCTCTGTACCTCGCGAGCTTCTCGTGGGAGGAGATGTTGGTGAAGCTCTCTGGATGATCGAGGTCATCCTCCGAGAATGTCTTGGCCTTCTTGTATGGGGCAGTATGGGCCATGGCATAGAGGTCGTACAGCGGTGGCACTTCCTTCTTGTTGTGTCTCGCCTAAAAGAGAGGAACAAAATATTAGTTAAGGGATCAAGCTAGCATGAAGAATGAAATTGCATGAATCGTTAAGGGCTCACACCACATACCTAGTGATCCCCGTACTCAAACAGGTTGGAGCTCCCTTGATGGTGTGGCACACCTTGCATCTGGGCACGCTTGTCCCTGGCCTTGTTGTGGACAGCTAGCCATTGGGGAGAGCACCACTCATCCACTAACCTCTCCCAACAGTCCATCCTATCTGCACACCATCTCGGGGGCACCTAAGTTAGACAATGAGAAATTTCAGTGCTACGCCTACGAAACAAATCAAGGAAACTAAGTACAAGGCCTTAAGAATAGGTAATTACCTTCATGTACTTCTCCTTACTATGATACTTGCCGCGACACTTCTTCTTCTCCCTCCAAATGTTAGTCGAGGCGTAGTGGTCTCTAACTGCCTGCACCGAGCCTCGTACCATAAGTTCTGAAGTAGGCGCTTGCACTCGGCTTCGAGAACCATAGCTGCGTCTGCCTCGTGTTCCTCAAGACACCTATAGAAGGCCTGCAATCAAAAAATACAACACTGATTAGTACAATCACTAGGTACTATTGATTTTTAATTCAGTAAAGGAGAAATTACCAAAAACCACCGTCCCACAATGTCGGCCACCGTCTCGCACACGACACCGTCAACCATCTCCCCCGGGGGGGCCAGGGCAGCCTCGTCCAGCTCCCAGGTCAGTGCAAGCTGTGGAACTTCACCCTCACCAGGCAATGTGACCCACCCCGGGAAGTTGTGCCAGCAAATCACACCAAGGACCTGGTTGGGCCTACGGACACCTGAGGTGTGTATCCAACCCTTGCAGTATGACAAGGCCAACAAATTAGATATTAATTTGAAGAAACATGAAGGCAAAAGGTTAAAAAAAGAGTAAACGCACTTACTTCTCCCCGTTAGCCTCAATCAATCACCTTTGGTCGTGGATCGCCGGCACGGACGGGAGCTTTGTACCACCATGCTAGTAGACCTTCTTGCCCCCCTCAACTAGCTCACCATCGTTGTAGCTATCCTTAGACAAGGTGTCCTCGACACCATCAGCATGGCCACTAGTCTCCGGAGTCACGTGGGACTAAGACTATGGGACCCGAGTCTCCTGGGACGAAGACTCTGGGACCCGAGTCTCGTCGGATGTAGGCTCGGCGACCAGATGCTCGTCGGCCTGAGGCTCATGGACTGTAGTTCGAAGAGGGTCCAAGTCTGACGGGTCAACCTGAGACGGAGTACTCCGGTGGCCCGAAGAATCAGCTGGGGGTGGCTGCGAGGAAGGCGCAGCAGCATTCCTACCTCTCCCGCCGCCACGTCCACCTATAGCTGCACCCCTCTTCGTCCTCCCTCGACCTCTGCTGGCTGAAGAAGAATGTCGGCGGCAGGGGCACGGTCTACTTCCGTGGCCGCCGGGCACCTATGGGGCACGGGGGGCCCCTTTTCTGGTTCGGAGAGGGGGTGCGGAGGCCGCGCGCAGAGCGGATCGAGGTCCCGGGCGCGCGGTGGAGTGAGAGAGACGAGCGATTTTTACCCAGCTTCGGAGCTCTCCGGAGAGATAAAACTCCTACTGCTGCTTTGTGTTGTTATTTGATCTTGCTCGAATACGAGCGCAAGGTGGTGTGGTGTGTATGTGTTGGACCAGACTCTGATCCTGCGTCCTTAGATGAACCCTAAAACCTACCTTGCCGAACCCTCGGAACCCCTTCTACGAGCGCATGGGCCTCCCTTTTATAGTCTAAAGGGGGCACCAACAGGTGGCAACGTAAGAAGAGGGGGTAGAAAGGTAAAAACGCAGGTTGGTGTAACAGTGACCAACAGTGCCCCCTACCTAACTGATGGCAGGGGACAAGGGCGTTTAATGCCCGTCCGGTCGCCCCAACAGTGCAGGGAGGCGATCATCAAGTGAGCCACCGGTTGCCACGATGGCGTCTCTGTCATCTCCGCTTGCCACCTCGCTCCGCATGGCTGGATAGTGCCTCGCCACGTGCCTTTGGGACGGTCTTGTGATGACACGTCGCTGGATGTGCTGGAGTTTGGTTGGCAATCTTGCCGCGGCAAGTGCCTTGCCACGGTCCTCCTCTTGTCGTGTCGGCAAGCTT
Organism: Triticum timopheevii; assembly: GCA_963921465.1. Classification (NCBI taxonomy): domain Eukaryota; kingdom Viridiplantae; phylum Streptophyta; class Magnoliopsida; order Poales; family Poaceae; genus Triticum; species Triticum timopheevii. The sequence goes on from OY997268.1 coordinate 216,360,525, forward strand.
GCCGGTGCTCGGGCCTTGCCGGGGCGCGCGGGGCGCTGCGGCAAGTCCCCTGGAGGTGCCTCGGTCGGCCTTCCCGGCAGGCTCCTCTTGCCGGGGCCTTTGTTCTCTTCCCGGCGAGCTCTTCTTGACGAGCCTTGGTTGGCCTTCCCGGCAAGCTCCTCTTGCCGGGGCTTTTTAGCTCGAGTATTCTGTCCCTGAGCGGCATCAACGTAGCCGCGGAGGACCTTGGCGGACGCCCGGCAAGCCCTGCCGCGGGTTGCCGCGACTGCCCATGCACAAGTTCGGGGTACTAAGGTACCCCCCCTACTTTAGTACACCGACAGTAGCCCCCGGGCCTGGGCCATACACGGTGCCGAGCGTTGTTGGGCCAGGCCCAAAACAGTGCATGGGCACGCGTGGCCTGGGTCCACACAAAATCGGACTCCGCTTCCACCGCGTCCTCCCGCAACGGCACGCGTCGGTTGCGACGTCGTGGGAGACGTGGTTAATACTTAATTCCAGGGAATGCGCAACGTTCGCATCCCCTATTTATAAGTGGAGGGAACGGAGTCGCTCCCCCACTTTCGCCACTTGCGGTTCCTTCCTCCGAAAGCCCCGACGCCCTCCTCTGTCTCCTGAATTGAGGACGAAACAGCGTCCCGCCGCCCGTCGCCGCCGCCGCCGCCGTTGCTTTCGCCTTCCCCCGCCGCCCCCGCCATGGCTCCGAAGGCCGGGAGGGCTACGAAGGCCGCGAAGGCCGCGAAGTCGGCCGAGGCATTGGAGCTCGAGGCGCTGCGTAAGAAGCAGGTGCTCTTCTCCCCTGAGCTCACCCCGGAGGCATTGCGGTCAGGGTTCTACCTCTTTTGGTCGACAGAAACGCGGGCGCACCCGCGCACACCGGTGCTTTCCGAGGAAGCCTCCAAATCGAAGAAGTGTCCCAGAGGGTACTACTTCTTCCCTGTGTTCTTCTATTGCGGCCTCTGCCCGCCTTTTTCCGATTTCTTTTGCGACATCATGAATACCTATGGGTTCCACCTGCTTGATTTCACCCCCAACGCCGTCCTGACGATGGCGGTTTTCGCGCATCTTTGTGAGAACTTCATTGGTATCCTCCCCAATGTCGCTCTTTTTCGCCATTATTTTTTCCCTCGGGCTGAGAAAGGGGAGCCACTGGCTGGCGGAATCGCCTGGACCTCCCGGATGGGCATGAAGGAGGCGTACTTGACGGGCGAGCTTCGCAGCAAGTGGAACGATTGGAGCGCGGAGCGGTGTTGGATCTGTGACGCCGATCCGCCGTCGTTCACCGAGCTGCGCAAGACTCGGGTGGTGCGCGGCGGCGCCTGGAGCGCTCTGTCGTCGGATGACGCCAAATTGACGATCGCCACCACCCAAATCCTCCGGCTCCGGCACGCTGGGCTCACAACGGGGGCGGTCGGCGCAGATTTCCTCCGCCGTCGTATCGCCCCTTTGCAGGCAAGGGGGAGGCCCGCCTGGCTGTTCGGCGGCCCGGCGGATTTCATGAGGCTGCGCCCGGGCCTCAACTTCAATTTCACGGTTCTGGAGCTTGACGTGATGCTGAGGGAGACGTTCAAGCACGACGCCAATCATCCATAGTGGTTCCGGCTGCCGGCGGGCGTCATCCCCTTGTGCAACAACTCCCAGCGCGATCGCATCTGCGCAATGATGCCAGAGTGCGATTCGCACGGGGTAAGTGCTAACTGGATAGAGCCCGCCGCCGAGGTCGTGCAGCAATTCTTCAATGACTTGTCGGAGACGGCAGTCAATTCTGACGAGCAGAAGCTCCTCACCCGCTCCACCACTACCAATGAGCAGGCATACATCGCCAGCAGGGCCAAGGAGGTGGCGGCGGCCGCTGCCGCCGGTGAGTTTGGCTTCACGCTGGCGGAGGCGGAAGCAGCTGAGGCGGCAAGCCTTGCCGCCTGGAAAGATCTTGCCGGAGATGGTGATGACGAAGTGGAGGCCGCGGCCGAAGCGAGCCAGCCCGCCGAGGGCGCGAGTGGTCAGCCGTATTCGAGCAACTTGCCGCCGATGGAGCCCTCCGCGCAGCCCCAGTTCCGACCGAGAAGGTGTCTCCGTCGAGTTGGGGAGCTGGCAGAGGTGCAGGTCGACCAGCAGCCGCAGCAGCCGCGACGCCGCGGGTCGCGCTCAGCCGCGGCAAGTTTCGTCGCGGCGGGAGGGTCCCAAGCCGCGCCGGAAACTGAGGCGGGGTCTTCCCGGGCCGCCACGCCTAACCCTGCCGCAGCCCTTGGCAAGCGCCAGAGGGAGCCTACTCCTCCGCCACGCCGCGCAGGGTGGGCACCGGAGTTCGACCTTTCCGCGCTGAGCTCTGATGACGACGAGGAGGAGGACGAAGAGGAGTAAGGCTCCCCCCATACTGCACTCGCCTTTCGCTCGATCCTTGTTGCTGTTTGTCTTGCATCTAATCTGTTTTTTTTGAACTCCTGTTTGGCCTCAGGACTTTGGCGGAGAGGGCGGAGAAGAGGGCCAAGGTCCCCGTAGTTGAGGACGATCCTGCTGTGGCAGCGGAAGATACGTCGGAGACGACCTTGACGGACCCGGCCCCTTCCCCTCGTAGCAGCTCCCAGCACAGCCCCCAGCATAAGTGCCTCGACCCACTTCCTGTCGTGGGGCGCGCATGGTCGCTGCTTCTTTTGCCAATATCTTGATTATTGGCTCTCTCTTTTTTTTACAGAAGAAGAACAGGCCCACTAGGAGCAGTCGGAGGTCGACCCGGAGGTGTCGTCGGCCTCGACTACGCCACCAAGGGCTGATTCCCCGATATGGGAGCCATCTCCGGCAAGGATGGGGTCTCCGGCAAGAGGTGGGATCAGTGAGCCCCCGGTGGTGGAGCCCACGATCACAGAGCTCAGCGCAGGTAACCCTCCTTGTCGGAAACTTCCCTTTGGGTCCTTCTTCTTCTGGTCTTCTTTTTCTGGATACTTGCTTGACTTTTTCTCCCCCCTTTTCCTGCCTTCAGATCCTCCCTCTGTGGAGCCAATGGAGACCGAGGCCACCGGCGAGGTGGACTTGCGCGGCGATACTGGTGATGCCGCCGCTACTGAAGAGGAGGCCGGCGCTGGTGACCTTGCCGACGAAGAGGCCGCCAAGGCTGCTGGCGTTGGAACTGGCGAGGGATCCTGCGATCGTACCGACGACCTGGGGGCCGCAGGAGCGCAGGGCGCTACCCCGAACGCCGATCCCTTCGCCGCGGATGCAGCGCCAGGCTCCGAAGAGCCCCAGCCTGGCGCCTACTTGAAGGCCGGCGAAGGCGTATACATCAAGCTCCCCTGGGCATCGAATTCCAGGGGGCCGGTCGAAGGAGAGGAGTTTGACGGGGAGGTACTTGCCTCCGCCGGGCTGGCGGTGGTCGACAGGCCAAGCAGCAGCAGTGGCGAGTCCGAGGAGGAGCAGCTGCTCCGAAAGCTGGTGTCACTCTACCGCGTCTGGCAAGCGAAGCTTGAGTCCCGGGAAGCGCTTGTCACGCAGGCGGGAGTTGACATAGAAAAACACGTGCAAGAACTCAAGAGCCGCAACCAGGAGGCCCTCCAGTCCATTGCCGACGAAAGGGCGCAGCTTGACGAAGCGAAGAAGGAGTTCATCCTGGAGAAGGCTGAAGCCGAGGAGCAGCAGAGGCTCACCGCCGAGGATCTGTCCAAGCGGGACGGCGAGCTGATACAGAGGAAGGCGTACTTGGACAGCCATGACGAAGAGCTCGCCGCCCGGGAACAATCACTTGGCGGGGCACTCAAGGAGGCGAAAGACGCCGCCGCGGCCGCCGAAGCCGCCAAGAAGGAGTTGGAGGAGAAGGTGGCGTAGCTGGAGGCGGATGTGACAAGGAAGAATGAAGAGCTTGCCGCACTCCAGCGCGACCGCGAGAAGGATGCGCGCGCTCACGGCGATCTGCAGGTCCAGCTCTCCGAGAAGATCAAGGAGCTGAACGCCGCTAAGGACTCGAGCGCCAATCTGGAGCTGAAATTGGCTGCTTTGACGGAGACGCTGGACGCCGCCAAGAAGCGAGAAGATACCCTGAGGAAAGACCTCAAAGGCAACGAGGAGCTGCTGGTGAGGGCTGCCGAGACCCAAAACACTTTCAAGGCCAAAGTGGAGCTCTGGACGGAAGGCCTCGTCGGCATCGCCGCGCTCATCGACGAGGAATTGGCGGAGTTGAACTTGACGGGCTTCGGGTACCCCTCCGAGGAGAACCTCCAGCCTAGCGCCAAGCTCACGCTCTTCTTCAAGGATGTGGTGACGGCTCTTCGGCAGCTCCGGGAAAGGATCCCGAAGCAGCTGGCCAACGAGTCGCGCGCGATCTGCGCCGGGGTCTTGGAGAAGGTATTGGTGAAGGTCCTCTTCCGCAACCCGGGCATCGACCTCTCCCGCGTCACCAAGAAGCTGCCGGAGGGCGCCGATCTTGAAGAACTCAAGGCCATCATCGCACCCATCGTGGACAAGGTGAACGAGGTCAGGAGGGTCGATGGCGGGCGCGCGGATTAGGCCTCCCTTCTTCTCCTGTTTTCTTGCTGCTGTTATTTTGGTCATGAGGACAACTTAGTCAGCGTCACAATAAGTCGTTCTTGTAATATAACTCTACTCTGGGTACTGCTCGCTATGTTATTCCCTTTACTTTGTTGCGTTCCTTGTATGTTTTTACCCTATGCTTTGAGGGGACTTGCCGGCACAAGCACACTTGCTGAGTACGGAACATCAGCAGCCTGCTGGCGGTGCTGCCCCCGGCAAGAAACCTTGTCGGAGCTAGTTGCGGCGCGCTTGTATTGTTGAGCGGGCTCGAAACAAACCAAGGGCGAAATTTAGCCACGAGTCGATTCCTCCGCGCACAGGTTTTCCATACAAGGCACAGACGTTCAAGGAATATAACTTAAAAATTTAAAACTGACTATGCTCAAACTTTGGCAACTTAGCTTTTTTTTGTCGTCTGCGTCCCGGCAAGGCTAGATTCCTTTGAACGACGCCCGGTCCACATCTTTATCTTCTCTCCCCCCTGGTGAACTTGTGGGCGGAAGGATCCTCTGGAGAAAAAGAAAATAATGATATGGAACCTTAAGGTTCGCTATTGCTTACCGGGGGTAAGTGCTGCACAAAGTGTCAGGCATACATGCAAAAAAGAGAGATGCATTAAATTTGACAAAATGTGCGAGGCATATAAACTTTATTTACGCACGGGGGCTGCACCCGGCTTTGTACAAAGTGTTACATGCAACAGCGGCAAGGCTTGTACAAAAGGTGGTTGCCCGAACAGGGTCCGGCAACCGCGCCTTATGGGTAAAACTTGCGGAGATGCTCTATGTTCCAGGAGTTGCTCACCGGAATGCCATCTTCGGTGTCAAGGCGGACAGCGCCGGGCCTAGTGGCTCGTTTCACCCGATAAGGGCCTTCCCACTTCGGCGTCAACTTGTTGGAATTCTTGGCCGATTGAACGCGCCGAAGAACAAGGTCGCCTTCCTCGAAGCTTCTGGCATTAACTTTGCGGCTGTGGTAGCGGCGCAAAGCTTGCTGGTAGCGAGCAGCTCGCACAGCAGCCTGAAGACGATCCTCCTCGAGGAGCAGCGCGTCATCTTGACGCAGCTGCTCTTGCTCAAGCTCATCATAAGCGAGCACCCGAGGCGACCCGTATACGAGTTCCGTGGGGAGAACTGCCTCTGCTCAGTAGACAAGAGCAAAGGGTGTCTGGCCAGTGGCTCGATTTGGCATCATTCTGATCGACCAAAGAACCACTGGCAGCTACTCGATCCAATTTCTTCCGCACTTGTGTAGCCTGTTGAAAGTTCTGGTCTTAAGCCCGCGTAGCACTTCAGCGTTCGCCCTCTCCGCTTGACCGTTGCTTCTCGGGTGAGCAACAGAAGCGAAGCAGATCTTGGTGCCAAGATCTTGGACGTACTGCATGAAGGTGCAGCTCGTGAATTGTGTGCCATTATCGGTGATGATCCTGTTAGGGATTCCGAAACGGCAAACAATCGACCTGAAGAACCTGACTGCTGACTGTGTTGTCACCTTTCTCACTGGTTCCACCTCAGGCCACTTTGTGAACTTGTTGATCGCAATGTACAAGTACTCAAAGCTCCCGATGGCTCGGGGGAAGGGGCCGAGGATATCGAGCCCCCAGACCGAAAATGGCCAGGACAAAGGGATTGTTTGGAGAGCTTGAGCTGGTTGATGAATCTGCTTGGAATGGAACTGGCACGCTTCACACTTGGTTACTTGTGCAGTTGCATCCTGGAGGGCTGTCGGCCAGAAGAAGCCTTGCCGGAAAGCCTTGCCGGCGAGTGCTCTTGCGCCAATGTGATGACCGCATATGCCTCCATGTATTTCTGCTAACAGCTCTCGTCCATCTTCCCGGAAAATGCACTTCAATTTCGCTCCGTTGAATCTTCTTTTGTACAGTATGTCATCGACAAACTGGTACATACTTGATTGTCGGGCTACTCTTTCCGCTGCTTGTTGTTCCTCGGGGAGTTCTCCTGTTTGAAGGAATTGGACGATCTGCTGTGCCCATGCCGGAGCTTGTGGCTCGATGACAAGGACTAAAGGCGCAAATGCTGCTGTAGGAACATCCGCTTCCACGGCAAGAGTCTGAGATTCTGCCGGAGCGTGATGCTCCCCGGCAAGCGTGTCAGGACACGGCTTGTCGGGAGCGTCTACTTCAACGAAACAAACCCTAGGGCTTGTCGGAGTAGACTGCTCCTCAGCACCCTCTGTGTCGAGCCTGGGGACCTTCTTGGCGGCGGCTCTGGGAAGCTCTACTGGAAAGTAGTCGCCAGTGACCAACTTTCTCTTTCCGCTCTGTCCAGTTGATGGTGTGACAGATGGTTGAGTCAGCTTGAGCACAAAGATTCCTGGTTCCACAGGTAACTTGAGTGCGGCACATTTTGATAGGCCATCTGCAATGTCATTCTGAGCTCTTGGAACATGTTCCATCTGCAAGCCGTCAAAATGTTCTTCTAGCTTCCTCACTTCATCGATGTATGCTTCCATCAACGGACTCTGATAATCTTTGTTAACTTGACGGACGACAAGCTGTGAGTCACCCCTGACAATGAGCTTCTTGATCCCAAGTTCTGCTGCTATTCTGAGTCCGGCAAGCAAACCTTCATACTCTGCAGTATTGTTTGTTGCTTGCTCCTTGGGAAAATGCATTTGGACCACGTACTTGAGGTGCTCTCCGGTGGGGGCGACAAGTAGTACGCCCGCACCGGCGCCTTGCAGCGAAAAGGCACCATCAAAGTACATGATCCACTCTCTGCTTGCTTCCTTGACGGGGATGCTCCTCTCCGGAGTCTCTTCATCAAGCGTTGGCGTCCACTCCGCTATGAATTCTGCCAAGGCTCGGCTCTGAATAGTTGAAGTACTTTCAAATCTGAGGCTAAAGCTTGACAGTTCCAGTGCCCACTCGACAATCCTGCCTGTTGCTTCTGGATTTTGCAATATCCTCTTCAGTGGAAAGCGAGTGACAACTGTGATCTCATGTGCTTGGAAGTAATGGCGCAGCTTCCTCGAGGCCATGAGGAGGCCGAAAAGCAACTTCTGCACACCAGAGTACCTTGATCTAGCCCCCTAGAGAAGGGAACTGACAAAGTAAACTGGGCGCTGCACCATCTTCTTCTGTTTCTCCTCTGGCACTCGTACAGATCCATCCTTGCCGGAGCCAGAACTTGTCGGACCAGGGCTTGTCGGTCCAGAACTCGTCGGGGGAGCCCCCTGTTTGCCGCTGGATTCGCTTGCCGCGGCCACTGGCTCATCATCTGCCTCCCTCTCTGCTACTAACACAGCACTAACCACTTGATTGGTTGCCGCCAGATATAGCAGCAACTTCTCTTGTGGCTTAGGTGCGACAAGTGTTGGAGTGGAGGACAGATATTTCTTCAAGTCTTGCAGTGCAGCCTCCGCTTCCGGAGTCCATTTCATTGGACCCGCCTTTTTCAAGATTTTGAAAAACGGCAGGGCGCGTTCAGCAGACTTGGAAATGAACCTGCCGAGAGCGGCAACGCAGCCGGCAAGCCTTCGTACGTCGTTGACTCGCTTCGGCGCTTCGATTTGCTCGATGGCCTCGATCCTGTCGGGGTTAGCTTCAATCCCCCTCTGTGACACAAAGAATCCGAGAAGCTTGCCGGAAGGGACTCCAAACACACACTTCTCGGGATTCAACTTGAGATTGATCTAGCGCAGATTTGTGAAGGTCTCGTCCAAATCTTGGATCAGAGTTGCCCTGTCTCTGCTCTTGACCACTATGTCATCCATGTAAGCTTCTATGTTTCTGTGCAGCTGTGGCTCAAAAGCATGACCGACTACTCTTGCAAACGTCGAACCAGCATTCTTTAGTCCGAAAGGCATCCGTACAAAGCAATACGTGCCACATGGAGTAATGAATGCGGTTTTCTCTTCGTCCTCTTCTGCCATGAAGATCTGGTGATATCCTGAGTATGCATCAAGGAAGGAGAGCAGATCACATCCTGCGGTGGAATCAACAATCTGATCGATGCGCGGCAAGGGGAATGGATCCTTGGGACAGGCTTTGTTGACATCAGTGAAGTCAATGCAGAGCCTCCACTTCCCGTTCGCCTTGCGCACGACTACCGGATTGGCTAGCCACGTTGGATGGAGTACTCCCCGAACCAATCCTGCTGCTTCCAACTTCCTAATCTCCTCTGCTATGAATTCTTGGCGCTCTACTGCTTGTTTCCTGACTCTTTGCTTGACGGGCCGCGCGTGAGGGCACACGGCAAGGTGGTGCTCGATTACTTCCCTGGGAACACCGGGGATGTCAGATGGTTGCCACGCAAACACATCGACATTCGCCCGCAGGAAAGCAACGAGCGCGCTTTCCTATTTAGGATCAAGTGTGGCACTGATGGTGAAGGTACCACCGGTGCCGTCCTTCTTGGCGGCCACCTTCTTGGTCTCTGGCGAGGCGGATCCTTGGGACAGGCTTCGTTGACATCAGTGAAGTCAATGCAGAGCCTCCACTTCCCGTTCGCCTTGCGCACGACTACCGGATTGGCTAGCCACGTTGGATGGAGTACTCCCCGGACCAATCCTGCTGCTTCCAACTTCCTAATCTCCTCTGCTATGAATTCTTGGCGCTCTACTGCTTGTTTCCTGACTCTTTGCTTGACGGGCCGCGCGTGAGGGCACACGGCAAGGTGGTGCTCGATTACTTCCCTGGGAACACCGGGGATGTCAGATGGTTGCCACGCAAACACATCGACATTCGCCCGCAGGAAAGCAACGAGCGCGCTTTCCTATTTAGGATCAAGTGTGGCACTGATGGTGAAGGTACCACCGGTGCCGTCCTTCTTGGCGGCCACCTTCTTGGTCTCTGGCGAGGCTACCTTTGCTTTCTTGCACTTGCCGGTGGAGCTCGATGGTGCGCTCTCGACGGCAGCGCAGCACTCCGAGGAGGTGCGCTTGCCGGAGTGGGCATCAGGGCTGCACTTGCCGGACTTGAGCTTCTCCTTCCCCCGGGGAGCTTCAGCGGCAAGTGGCTCGCGCTCTGCTGTGGCTGCTGCTTCCCGGTAAATCTTGTCGGCGCAGATGAGTGCATCCCTCTTGTCACCTTGGACAGAAATGATACTCATCGGGCCAGGCATCTTGAGCACGTTGTATGCGTAGTGAGAGGCTGCCATGAACTTGGCAAGCGCTGGTCGGCCGAGTATCCCATTGTAGGGTAATGGGATATCAGCAACATCGAAGGTGACCTTCTCTGTCCTGAAATTCAGCTCACTGCCAAACGTCACTGGCAGTGTGATCTTCCCCTTGGGCTTGCTCCTTCCCGGATTTATCCCTTGAAAGGTACCAGTCTCTTCGAGCTCGCTGTCGGGGATCTGGAGCTTCTTGAGCACTGTGGAGGAAATCAGGTTCAGGCCGGCCCCGCCGTCAACCAACATCTTCGTGACCTTGAGGTTGCGGATTGTTGGTGAGACCAACATCGGCAAGCACCCGACCGCAGTGATGCGATCAGGGTGGTCTTCTACATCGAAAATGATGGGCGTGCCGGACCATTTCAGAGGCCTGCGCGCCTCGACGGATGGCTCCGTTGCGTTCACCTCTCGCACCCACTGCTTGAGTTGGCGGTGCGAGGCGTGCAGAGAGGCGCTGCCGTCGATGCACAGCACCTCTGTCGCCTTCTGAGACTCTTGGTCATCGGTCTCATCTTCCTCCATCTCATCTTCATCTTCGTCCTTGTCGCGGCCGCGGGGAGGCCTATCTCCTTGCCGCGGCTTGGGCTTGCCGCGGTGTCCTCCCCGGGCAGGAAGTTTCTTGCCGGATCCTCCGCCACCTCCCTGGGCTCTCTCCTTATCGCGGCGCTCGTACTCTGCTTTCTGCGGCTCCGCCATCTCTTCGACTTTCTTGCAGGTTTGGAGATCGTGGCCCTTGGTGCGGTGGATCTTGCAATACCGCTTGCCGGAGCCATCCTGCTTGTCGGCGGCTACCACAGCCTCGCCAGAGTCATCGGCCTTGGCCTTGTCGAAGCCGCCTCCGTTGCCGGAATGCTCAACAGCTAGCACATCCTTAGTCTTCCTCTTCCTGTTGTTCCGTCTCTGGTTCTTCCTTGTCGGGGCGGTATCCTCACTGTCAGATCCTTCTGCTCACGCAACCTCTCCGGGGATTTTCGTCCCCTCCTCAGCCCGTGCACACTTGTCGGCCAGAGCGTAGAGCTCGCTGACGTCTCTGATCTTGCACATCGCCATCTCCTCCCTCATCCTGCGGTTGCGCACGTTCTGATGAAAGGCGCTGATAACCGCGGCAGGTTGGACGTCTGGGATGTTGCGTTGCACCTGGCTGAATCTCTGTATGTACTTGGCAGGGGCTCCCCCTCCTTCTGAACGAGCAAGTGGAGGTCACTTTCCTGGCCATGAGGCTTGTGGCCGCCCGTGAAGGCGCCGACAAACTGATGACACAGGTCAGCCCATGAAGAGATGGAACCGTCTGGCAAGTGCATGAGCCAAGATCTGACATTGGGCTTGAGTACCAGTGGGAAGTAGTTGGCGAGGATCTTCTCATCGCGCCCTCGGGCAGCCTGCACCGCGATGGTGTAGATGCTGAGGAACTCCGATGGATGTATCCTGCCATCGTACTTCTCGGGCACGTCTGGCTTGAAGTTCTTGGTTTTGGGCCACTGGACTTGCCGCAGCTCGCGGGTGAACGCAGGGCAACCTGCCGCGTACGGCAAGTTGCCTGGCTCCCCTAGCGCATGCATGTCGACAGTGGGCCCAGCACGCTGGTCAGATTGACATCGCGTTTCCCTTCTGCGCTCGATGCGAGTGCGAGCGTCTTCGTGCCGCCGTTCTTGGAGAACGTGGCGCTGGTCGCGTCGAGTTCGCGGGTCCGACAACGCGGTGGAGTCGCCGTCGGGGTTGGTCCGACGAGCCGGCGATCTTGGCCTTCGGGGCTGGGAGTGCACGGAGGTGGCTCCCCCAGCGGTCTTGTCGGCGTCGGCTTGCGCTTGGACGCCTCGCCGGGGCTTGTCGCCGTTGGCGAAGGCGATGAGGCAGTATATGGTCATCCTCCAGCTGTCGATCTTGTGCGGCGCCGGAGGGTAGTCTAGGAGCAGCTGGGCTCGGGCCAGCGCTTCCTCTGCTGTCTTGGGTGGTGGCGGCGACGAGCGGCGCGAGGAGCGGGATGTGCTCTGACTCCCAACTGGATTGGGAGGTGCGTCACCCCGCCCTGGCGACCGTACCTCGCTCGCGCCAGCATGCGGGCGTGCATGCTGACCTCGAGCGTCTCGCGACCTGCCAGCTTGGCCTTGCTCCAACACGAGCACGGTGCTAGGAGCACCGGGGCGTTGTCGACCTTGCACCCCCTGGGAAGGGCGCGGTGTATGCATGGTCGCCGACGCTTGCGGGGCCTTGTTTTTGGATCTGGTGACGACGTGAGTCCCACCGTCGGCGCCCGCTCCTCCGCCGGCGCCCACTCCACTGCCCGTTTGCTCCGGCGGTGGTGGCGGAATCGATGTAGACGGAGCGGCTACCTCTGAAGGCTTCTTCTTCGGTGGCATGTCGATGAAGGCGTTGATGCAGTGCGCGCGGAGACCGGATCGGATGCTCACGACCTCGACGCGCCCCCTACCTGGCGCGCCAAAGATGTCGGCGGCGGGGGCACGGTCTACTTCCATGGCCGCCGGGCACCTATGGGGCACGGGGGGGCCCTTTTCTGGTTCGGAGAGGGGGTGCGGAGGCCGCGCGCAGAGCGGATCGAGGTCCCGGGCGCGCGGTGGAGTGAGAGAGACGAGCGATTTTTACCCAGCTTCGGAGCTCTACGGAGAGATAAAACTCCTACTGCTGCTTTGTGTTGTTATTTGATCTTGCTCGAATACGAGCGCAAGGTGGTGTGGTGTGTATGTGTTGGACCGGACTCTGATCCTGCGTCCTCAGATGAACCCTAAAACCTACCTTGCCGAACCCTCGGAACCCCTTCTACGTGCGCATGGGCCTCCCTTTTATAGTCTAAAGGGGGCACCAACAGGTGGCAACGTAAGAAGAGGGGGTAGAAAGGTAAAAACGCAGGTTGGTGTAACAGTGACCAACAGTGCCCCCTACCTAACTGATGGCAGGGGACAAGGGCATTTAATGCCCGTCCGGTCGCCCCAACAGTGCAGGGAGGCGATCGTCAAGTGAGCCACCGGTTGCCACGATGGCGTCTCTGTCATCTCCGCTTGCCACCTCGCTCCGCATGGCTGGGTAGTGCCTCGCCACGTGCCTTTGGGACGGTCTTGTGATGACACGTCGCTGGATGTGCTGGAGTTTGGTTGGCAATCTTGCCGCGGCAAGTGCCTTGCCGCGGTCCTCCTCTTGTCGTGTCGGCAAGCTTGCCGGTGCTCAGGCCTTGCCGGGGCGCGCGGGGCGCTGCGGCAAGTCCCCTGGAGGTGCCTCGGTCGGCCTTCCCGGCAAGCTCCTCTTGCCGGGGCCTTTGTTCTCTTCCCGGCGAGCTCTTCTTGCCGGGCCTTGGTTGGCCTTCCCGGCAAGCTCCTCTTGCCGGGGCCTTGGTTGGCCTTCCCGGCAAGCTCCTCTTGCCGGGGCTTTTTAGCTCGAGTATTCTGTCCCTGAGCGGCATCAACGTAGCCGCGGAGGACCTTGGCGGACGCCCGGCAAGCCCTGCCGCGGGTTGCCGCGACTGCCCGTGCACAAGTTCGGGGTACTAAGGTACCCCCCTACTTTAGTACACCGACAAAGAAGTGCCCGCCGTTGTCCGCATGCTATCTACCAGCGCTCTCCGGAGGTGCTAGGGTGGAATAATAGCACACCTCCCAGCACGCGCTGAGGAAGGAGGCTCGGAGCACTCTCGACCCGCGCGCACCATATGTCAACACCTGCAATGACAAAGAGTAAACAAAATTAGTACAACATAAACATAATAAAAAAATTAAGTGTGTATCATCATCGTGAACATAATAAAAAATTGAATACCTAATAACATGAACTAATTAATAATATATATATATATATATGTACATAATAATAATTGAATACCTGACCTAACTCATAATTCACAAATATATGACCCCGTCGGCCTCTAGAAGGCCGAAGAGCACCTTTTTCAGGAGGTGCCAGGGGTCGTGGTGTCGGGGGTGTCGTGTTGGGGTCGGGGTGCTGTGTCGGGGTCAGGGGTGCCATGTCGGGGTCTCGGGGGTGCTGTGTTGGGGTCGGGGGTACCGTGTCGGGGTCTCGGGGTGTCGTGTCAGGGTCACGGTGCCGTGTCGGGGTCGGGGTGCTGTGTCGGGGTTGCAGTGTCGGGGTGTCGAGGCGGGGTCGGAGTGTCGTGTCAGGGTTAGGGGTTGGGGTGTCGTCATCGGGATGGCAAATCCTTGACCCTCAACCCCTCAGCGACCCTCGACCCCTCGACCCCTTTTCCCCTTGACCCTCGACACCTCGATCCTCGACCCCTAGACCCTCGACTCCTTTTCCCCTACTTCTTCTTTTCATCTTCTACTTGTACTTATTTTCTTCATCTCCACTTCTACTTCTTTTTCTTCTTCTTCCTTCTTTTCCTTCTTCCTCTTGTCTTCTGTTTCTTCTTCATTTTCCTTATTTTCCATCTTCCTCTTGTCTAAAATATTTATGTTGGGTTTCTAAAATCAGTTGGGTAGGGGCAGCTTCTATTTTCTTTTCTTCTTTTTTCCTTCTTCTTCTTTTCTTCTTTTTCTTTTATTCTTTTTCTGTTTTCTTTTTTTCTTCTTCTTCTTTTTTCTATGTTTTCTCCTCCTAGTCCTATTAGGTCTTCTTTCTTTCTTTTCTTTTCTTGTTCTTGGGATTATCTAACTCAGTAATTAACCTAAAAACTAACTAGTAATTTACCTAAAAATAACTAACTAACTAATTAACCTATGTACAATAGGGTAAAACAACTAACTAATTAACCTAAAAACTAACTAGCTAACCTAAATCAAAAAATAGCAACAAAAAAGAGAGAGAAAAGGGAAGAAACCTCGCCAGGGGGTGGAGCCGCGACGGCCGGCGGGGCGCCGAGCGGCCTGAGCGGCGGGCGGCGGGGGTCAGGGGCGGTGGGGGTGTGGGGCGGGGCGCAGGGCCGACGGGGGGTCGGGGCGCGGGGCGATGAGGGGTTGGGGTGGTGGTGGTCGGGAGCGGCGGGGTTTGTGGGGGTCGAGGACGCGGGGACGGTGGCGGTCGACGGCGGGGCCAGTGTCGGTGTCAAAACCGGTAGATCTCAGTTAGGGGGGCCCAAGCTATGCGTCTAAGGATAAATGGTAACAGGAGACCAGGGGACACAATGTTTACCCAGGTTCGGGCCCTCTTAAGGGAGGTAAAACCCTACTCCTTCTTGATTATTTTCGATGAGTATGAAGATTACAAGAGTTGATCTTCCTTGAGATCGTAATGGCTAAACCTAGAGGTCTAGCCTATGAGTATCCCAATGACGGTAATGAAGATAGCCTCTACGGACTAACCCCTCCAGTTTATATACACATCGGAGGGGCCTAGGGTTTGTACAAGGTCGGTTCATCAGGGAAGGAAACTTCCGGACTCTAATCTTGCCGTCTACGTATGGAGAAGTCCCATCTGGACATGGAAGATAATCTTCAGCTTGATCTTGTACGGCCCATCCAACCGGGCCCATACTCCTAGGTCAGACACCTGAGGACCCCCGAATCCAAGACTCCCTCGGTAGCCCCCGAACTTGCCTTCAATGACGATAGTATGCAGATATAAGTCTTCGGCTTTGCAAGGTGGGTTCTCCACCATTCTCCGGATTGATGATAATCCGGCCTCAGCTTCCGCGTCTAGTCTTTATGATTCCTTCCTACTGTCGCCTCGATTTCCATGTGCCTGAGTGAATGCGAACGGTCCGTTACCTTTGTATTTTAATATTTTTAGTAGGAACAGGCAGCGCCTATATAATGAGGTTAGATCTCCAAAACGCCATCTCACATTGCCCCAAGAGCAACAGAGCAAACCACGGAGAAAACTCAAACCATGGATAGTGTCCCCGGCTCCTCCTCGCATCCTCATGGCCCTCAAGAGGGGGATTGGCAAAGTTGTTCCGTATCCCATCTCCAGCTCAATCAACTCCAGACTCAAAGATATCTTCCCCCCGCGGATCTAGTCTCCATACGGGCAAGGTTAACTTCTATGGGCAATGATGCATTGGCAGAGAATTTCCCCAATCCCAGCCAAGGCGAGAGGGTGTGCTTCATCTCGTTCCTTCTGAGGGGCGTAGGATTCCCAATCCATCCCTTCCTCAGGGGTCTACTGGAATATTACGGGATCCAACTGCACAACCTCACACTGGGTTCCATTATGCACATTTCTGGTTTTGTCGCCCTTTGCGAATTAATTTCGGCTGCGAGGCTCTTTTTGAACTATTGAAAAAGTTATTCTGCCTCATCCCCCGCCACCAGGGCAGAGGGTTCATATTTGAAGTGGGCAGCACCGAAGTATGGCGCATAGCCGGATCCGGATACCCAATCGGGACTCCGAAGAGGGGGTCCGATGAATGGTCTTCAGAATGGTTCTATATTAAGGATGTTCCTCTTCCGGACCCTGTTCGGCGCGGGCTTCTTGAATTCTCCAACAATCCTTTAAAGAAGCTATTCAGCTAGCGCCCCAAGTCCCCCAGACAAGAGGATAGTGCGGAAGTGATGAGATTGGTCAGCAAGGTCAGATTGTTGACCCATTTCGGACTCTCCATCATTGAAGTCATGGCTATTGCGATAAATTGATGTATCCAGCCTCTTCAGTCTCGAGTGGGTCCTTTATGGAACTACAACGGGGAGCACGACGCATCTCGCTATACGCGAAAGGGTCCGGATAACCAAGCCGCATTGGCTGCCATGCTTATGGATCTTTATAAGGGAAAGGAAGAAGACTTCGCACGTCTACATTGTCGGGACGGTTTCTCCATGTACAACCCCGTTGACTGGGTAAGTTTAGTCATTCAGCACCTTTTTTATCATTGGGGTGCATTAACTGAATATTTTGGTTGTTTTAGAAATAGTCATGGAGGAAGGTAGTCGAGAACATCTATTGCCCTCCTCCCCATCCAGAAGACCACGCACGTCACGAAGACCTCAGATTCCATGAGGATCCGGATATATTTGTGGAATTTGAAGACGGAGTCTATTACCAGGCGAGCCTTGATGGCTCAGAAGTAGCCATCATGGACTATTACCCCGATATCTACCCCTTCCTTAAGGTAAGTGTTCTGAAATAAAAAAAGAGTGACATTTCCGCTCATAACTTACTCTCTGCACTGGACCGTATTTCGCAGGATTGGAGCTCAGCGAACCGTACCCCAGGTCCGGCAACAAGAAGAAGGATGACACCCTCATGGGGTGGTCGTGCGAAGCGAAAGGAGGCCGGGAGCGCCACTGAGCCTGCTCCATCACCAAAAAGGTATGTTCCTTATATCATACTTGGGCGTAAAGCCGAATTATCATCTTCACCCTCCCTTTATTATCTCAAGAGAGGTATACGGTGAACCGTGCAAAAGATCCCAGCAAGCCGAGCCGCAGCCAATGCGATGCCGAATTCATCAACTAGGACTAGGGTGCATACAGGGGTGGCGCCATCTCATCCGCCTCAGGAAGATCTGGATGAGATGTCCGTCACTAACTTCGAGGTGGAGAGCGCGATGCTTAAAAGAGACCCTGCGTGCCCCGGTCTTTTCGGAAGAGGAGTTTACCGCTCTCAAAACTGTGAGCGCGTATATCCGAGCTGCCCGGGATGTGCTTACGGGAATTTCTCGCCTATTCTCAAAGGATATCCAGGTGAAAAATTTATGCAAATCTTATATATATATATGTATATATATATATATATACCAGTAGCCCCTAAGACTTAAAGCGGTAGGAACTGACCGATTTGAGGATTGTTTATGACCGCAGGTTATCAAGGAGAAGATCAGCGCATTGTCCCAGGAGCTCGAGACAAGCCGGACACTGCTAAATGCTGCTGTCACAGAGCTTGAAGAAATGAAGAGTGCCCCAATGACTGGGGGAAAGGATAAAAAACTAGAAGAGGAAATGAAGAAACAGGTCGAAGAGATAAGAGCTTAAAGGCTCAACTCTTGGAGGCGCAATAGGACAACCAAAATCTGAAGGGCGGCATATTCGGTATGACTTTTGAACCATCCAAATATTGATATAATAATATAATACGGAATGTTATAGTTCATTTTATACAGGTATGTTGACCGGCCGCCACGAGGAGGAAGTGTCTGGGCTGCAAAGTGACATTCTAAATGAACTGTCAAAGCTGCACGAGCATGCCTGGAAGGCCATGAAGAAAATGACCAAAGCCTTATGGCTATCCGATGCCCCTCCAAAAAGCATGGAGGGGTTGGCAGATCTGTTCAAGGGTGTTCGGCGTCGCTTCGAGCTGTGGAAGATGTCTGCATGCCGTGAAGGTGCACGAGAGGCATGGGCCATGGTGAAGACATGCTACACCGGACTCGATCCGAATCATATGGCCCGAGTTGGACCTCAAGGACCCGACGGGAAGGAAATTCCTGTAAGCTTGGTATATGACCAAGTAATGATAACGGCGAAATATTTGCTACAAGATTGTAAGCTAGATAGCCTATTAGATGGCGTAGAAAGAGAGTAGGCGTCCGATTCAATGTGTCAATGTACTTTATAACCGAACTTATCTCTTGCCGAACTTATAAATTTTTTGTCATCACAGACCTTCGGCTCCCACCTCCAAACCAAGAAGTTGGAGTGTTTCCATATACTGTGTTCTACTAAGAAACTTTTTAGTATCTTCGGAAACCGGGCAATTCGGTCATATTGCTAGAACAGACAAAATATGTTCGGGGGATTATGTTATATTACTATTTAACGTAAGAAACATCTTCCAAGGAAAATAGTTCCGTTAGGGGTTCCTTTCCTTGGGTTAGCATGCTAAATGGTGCATGCCTAGGCTCGTATCCGAAGTACAGGCAGCCAATTCCGTAGTTGTATGCTGACCAATTATTCCCTTAAGAACGCTAGCTTTCAGCTTCACCCGTCTGAGGTACAGGTCCGAATGACCCGGTTGTAACAATCGCAGAGGTACTCCCTTTACACCCTAGCCGAACAATCGGGAACGTAGGGTATAAGAACAGGAGCAAGGCAAACCAGCTTGGCAAAAACTTAAGTCATAGAGGTGCATAAAATGGCAGAAGCAACAACCGTCACGGACAAAGGAAGCTCATAAGCTTTCAATAAAAACGCTTTGCTTAAAGAAGCCCCCATGTATGGTGGGGTTTATACATTTAAAGATGTGTACCCCCAATAATGCGGTTGATCCGAACATATATTTGAGAGAAAAAAGGAAAAAAATTAAAAAGGGAGAGAAAAAGGAAAAACCTTAGTTAAAATGAAGCCTAAGGAGGCTGAACTATGCGTAGAATCTTCGGGGCCGGGCAGCGTTCTATGGGTTCGGCGCAAGGCGATTATCCACTGCATTGCGAAGGCGATAGGCTCCTCCAGTAAGGACTTCATCTATGATGAAGGGGCCCTCCCATTTGGGTTTGAGCTTGTCCTTTTTCTTTCCTGGAGGCATAAAACAAGTTCTCCGACATTGTATGTCTTGGCCCGCACTTCTTTGCTTTGGTAACTCCTGGCCTGTTGTTGATAAAGTGCAGAACGGGCTTTAGCAACATCACGCTCCTCTTCGAGTCCGTCTAGATCATCCTGCCAATCTAGTTCGGCTTCTCTCTCTTCGTACATGCGCACTCTAGGTGAGTCATGAATAATGTCGCAGGGCAATACGACCTCTGCGCCATATACCATAAAGATGGGTGTGTATCCGATCGTTCGATTGGGCGTGGTCCGGAGTCCACGAAGTACGGAATCGAGTTCCTCAACCCAGTGCTTGTCTGATTCTCATAAAGAGTGCACTAGTCTGGGCTTAATACCACTCATGATTAAAGCATTGGCCCTTTCGACTTGGCGGTTTGTTTGAGGGTGGTATACGGATGCGTAGTTGAGTTTAATGCCCAACTTAGTGCACCAAGTTTTCACCTCATCGGCTGTAAAGTTGGAGCCATTATCCGTGATGATACTATGCGGGACACCATAACGGTGGACTACGCCAGATATAAAGTCAATCACTGGCCCGACCTCAGCTGTTTTTACTGGTTTGGCCTCTATCCATTTAGTGAATTTATCTACCATTACCAGCAAATATTTCTTTTTGTGGCTTCCCCCTTTAAGGGGTCCAACCATATCAAGTCCCCAGACCGAAAAGGGCCAAGTAATGGGGATTGTTCTTAATGTGGTGGGAGGCATGTGTCTTTGATTGGCGAAAAGCTGACAACCCACGCAACGTTGGACAAGGGCTTGAGCGTCTGCTCGAGCCATAGACCAGAAAAAACATGTCCGGAACGCCTTGCTTACGAGTGCTCGAGCTGCAGCGTGATGACCACCGAGACTGACATGTATTTCTGCCAAGAGTTGACTTCCCTCTTATTCGGAGATACACCTTTGAAGGACTCCGGTAGTAATTCTTTTGTACAGTTCACCCTCATGCACCTTAAAGGCTTTAGAGCGATGAACTATGCATTGGGCTTCACTTTGATCGTCGGGAAGCTCCTTCCTATTAAGGTAGGCTAGGAATGGTTCGGTCCAGGGAGCGATAATCGCCATGATCTCATGAGCAGAGGGTGTTATCTCGATATCCGGACCCCCGACAGTGTCTGGATTGTGTTCGGCAACTGGGGGTGTGATCAGGTCCGTATTGCCTTCTCTGCTCTCACCCTGCCACACTACGGATGGCTTAAAGAGCCTTTCCACAAAGGTGTTAGGTGGCACAGGGTCGTGCTTAGCGCCCATACAGGCAAGGATGTCGGCTGCCTGATTACTCTCTCGAGCGACGTGATGAAACTCAAGTCCTTCGAACCGAGTTGATATTTTTAATATGGCGTTTTGATATGCCTCCATTTTTGGGTCCTTTGCGTCGAACTCTCCATTGACATGGGAAATTGCGAGATTGGAATCACCGCGCACCTCCACGCGTTGTATACCCATGGAGACAGCCATGCAAAGACCATGTAGCAGTGCCTCATATTCGGCTGCATTGTTGGAGTCCGTATACATAATTTGTAGTGCATAGCGGACTGTGTCCCCAGTAGGGGATATTAGGATGACGCCAGCCCCCAGTCCGGCCAGCATTTTAGAGCCGTCAAAGTACATAATCCAATTGGAGTATGAGTTATAGTCTTTAGGGAGTTTGGCTTCCGTGCATTCGGCGACAAAGTCGGCCAACACCTGGGATTTAATAGCCTGGCGTGGCTTGTATACTATTTCAAACGGTAAAAGCTCAATGGCCCATTTGCCTATGTGGCCGGTGGTGTCCCTGTTATTGATAATGTCATTGAGTGGTACTTCAGATGCATTGTGATTGAACACTCTTGAAAGTAGTGTCGTAGTATTTGGGATGCCATGAAGACTATAGGCTATCTTCTGATAGTGGGGGTATCGGGTTTGCAAGGTGTAAGGACCTCCGATACATGATAGACTGTTTTTTTGGTGGGGAATTTATGTCCCTCTTCCCCTTGTTCTACGACGAGCACAGCACTAACTACTTGGTTAGTTACCGAAATATATAATAACACGGGCTCTCCAACACCTGGAATAGCTAGGATTGGGTTGCTTGCAAGAAGGGTTTTAATTTCTTCCAATCAGGTTGTGGCGGCGTCCGTCCATTTGAAGTTGTCAGTGCGTCAAAATAGCTTGTAGAGTAGAAGCGCTTTTTTACCAATTTGGCGATAAAGCGGCTTAAGGCTACAATGAACCCAGCTAGTTTCTGGACTTGCTTTTGGTCTTGGTATGGACAATTGTGACAAGGCTCGGATCTTAGCTGGGTTTGCTTCAATTCCTCTATGGGAGACAATGAACCCTAGCAATTTTCTGGCTGGAACTCCGAAGACACATTTTTCCGGATTAAGCCGTATGTCGTATATTCGGAGGTTGTCGAATGTGAGGAGAAGATCGTCCATGAGTGTCTCGACATGTTTTGTCTTGATGACCACGTCGTCCATGTATGCTTCGACCATTTTGTCGATTTCTTTTTCTAGGCAAGTTTGAATCATACACAGGTAGGTAGCCCCAGCATTTTTGAGCCCGAAGGGCATAGTATTGAAGCAGAAGGGACCGTAAGGGGTGATGAACGCGGTTGCGGCCTGGTCCGCTTACTTCATCTTGATCTGATGGTATCCAGAATAGGCATCGAGGAAACACAAAGAATCGTGCCCTGCTATTGCGTCAATAATTTGGTCTATGTGATGCAATGGGAAGGGGTCTTTAGGGCAAGCCTTGTTGAGGTCCTTGAAATCGACGCACAGGTGCCATGATTTGTCCTTCTTTGGTACCATGACCAAGTTGGCTAACCAATCTGGATGTTTAATTTCCCTAATAAACCCAGGCTCTAA
Organism: Triticum timopheevii; assembly: GCA_963921465.1. Classification (NCBI taxonomy): domain Eukaryota; kingdom Viridiplantae; phylum Streptophyta; class Magnoliopsida; order Poales; family Poaceae; genus Triticum; species Triticum timopheevii. Next base: position 216,382,407 of record OY997268.1, read on the forward strand.
CAACTTAGCTAGCTCTTATCCCATGGCTTGACGCTTGGGTTCGGAGAATTGCCGTAGTGTCTGCTTCATGGGTTTGAATCCCTTGGTTACATTGAGATTGTGCTCAGCCAGTCTTCATGGGATGCCGGGCATGTCCAAAGGGTGCCAGGTGAAGATATCCCACTTCTCTCGCAGGAATGTGCGTAGGGCGGCATCCACTGCCGGATCCGGCTATGTTCCGATAGATGTTGTTTTGTTAGGGTCCGTCGGGTGCACTTGAAACTTTACTATTTCATTGGCTGGCTTGAATGAGGTGGATTTGTATCTCTTATCATCCCTATCCATCGTGGACGTAGAGTGGTTAATTCCTCCGCTGCTAGGGCTTTGGATAGCGCCTCGAGGGCCAAGGATGCAGTTTTATTTTCTGCACGAAGGCTTTCTCTGGGTCGCTCAAAATTGAGATAATTCCATTAGGCCCAGGCATTTTGAGTTTCATATACCCATAATGGGGTATAGCTTGGAAGCATGAAAAGGCGTCCCGGCCGAGGATGGCGTGATACCCACTATCGAAGGGGGGCACATGAAAGAGCAACTCTTCGAATCTATAGTTTTCGGGCGTGCCGAATACCACAGCCAGTTTAATTTTCCCCGAGCATTGTGCTTCTCGACTGGGGATAATACCTCGAAAGGTGGTATTGCTTTGCTCGACGCGTGATCTATCCATCTGCATTTTATCGAGCGTGTCCTCATAGATGAGGTTAAGCCCACTACCGCCGTCCGTGAGCTCTTTAGTAAGCCGAAAACCATCAACGATGGGGTTTATTACTAAGGCGGCGGGTGCTCGGTCTGACCGAGCCTTTGGTTCGTCTTCGGCCGTGAAGGTTATTGTCGTGTCCTTCCATGGGCTTAGTGAGGTAACTTGGTGGACTTCGGCGAGGTCGCGGAGCGCCTGTTTGTGCAGATTATTCAAAGAGAAGCTCTCGAACACCATGAGGACGTTAATGTTGTCCCTTTCCGGAGAGTATTTATCTGGAGCTGTGGTGAGGACGGCCTCTCCACTTTTTGCTACTTGTCGGAGTACCCAGCATGCTCGGAGGCTATGGGTTGGACTGTGCACGGAGTGGTGTGAATCAGGCAGGGCTTGTCCAGCAGTTCGTCAAGAATGGACCTGTGTCCCGTGAAGGGTTTATTTTTCCTGCCCATAGACTGGTGGTCGGGTGACCCGCCAGGATGTATCCGTTTAGTCCGGGCCGAACACTGCTTCAAGGCAGCGGGCTCCAGTTGAGTTTTCTGGGCCCTCCATGTGCTTTCCATCACATAGTACTTTTGCACTACTTGTGATAATTCCGTGAAGCTCTGTATGTGGAGACGGTCGAGGTTATTCAATATTCCCTCATCGGTGCAGTTAAGATGGAAAACTGAAACTACGTCGTCGTCCGAGTAGTCTTTGATCCTGTTTTTAACAAGCAAGAATCTGGCCCAAAAGTGGTGGACCATTTCCTGAGGCAGCTGTCGCACATACATCAGGTCGTATATATCTGGAGGACCTGAGTTGCTTGGAAAATATAGATTGTGGTGGGTGGGTGGCTTAAATTTTAGATCCAGTCCCACATATGTGTTCTGAACTTGAAAGGTCTCCAAGGCGACCGGTCCGGGTCCGGGGAGCCACAAGGGCTCCTGCAATCCTATGCTTGAGCCAGAGTCTGGAGGGCGTGAGGTCCCTTCCGAAGGGGGAGTATCCGGCTCAGGGGATTCGGAGACCCGAACATACTTGGTCTTCAATATAGGGAGGGAAGTGTCTCTGGCCGGTTCCTCAACGACTGCTACGAGGTGGGTGATCGGCGGGTGATTAATTTCCCTCTAGTCGGGCTTGATCCCGATCTGATCATAGTCCATTCAGACCCCCAGGGCGGCGATGTGTTCCAGTAGTTCTTTTAAAAATGACATGTCCGGCGGATCCAACCTTTCGGAGTACTTGTGGCCGATGCGAAGACGATGTCCGGCGGCCGTAGAGGGAGTTGCGGGCTCGATGGCCGCACAAGCCCCCACGGTAAAACCGCCGAACTGGAGGGTCTGCCCAGAAGCTAGGCTCTCTCCAGAAGTGATATTTTTGTTGATGACTAGGCGAGCCATAGATCGCTTCTGTAGACAGCACGGCAGAGCTCTCAATGAAAGCACCAATGTCGGTGTCAAAACCAGCAGAGCTCGGGTAGGAAGGCCCAACTTGTGCGACTAAGGATCAATGGTAATAGGAGACTAGGGGACATAGTGTTTACCCAGGTTCGGGCCCTCTCAAGGGACGTAAAACCCTACTGCTTGATTATATTCGACGAGTATGAAGATTACAAGAGTTGATCTACCTCGAGATTGTAATGGATAAAACCTAGATGTCTAGCCTATGAGTATCCCAATGACGGTGATGAAGATAGCCTCTACGGACTAACCCCTCCAGTTTATATACACACCAGAGGGGCTTAGGGTTTGTACAAGGTCGGTTCATCAGGGAAGGAAACTTACGGACTCTAATCTTGTCGTCTACGTATGGAGAAGTCCCATCTAGACATGGAGGATAATCTTCAGCTCGATCTTGTACAGCCCATCCAACCCGGCCCATACTCCTAGGCTAGACACCTGATGACCCCCCAATCCAGGACTTCCTCAGCCGGCAGGCACGGGGGTGGCGGGCACAGGGGCGGCGTTGGTGAGGTGAGGGAGAGAGAGCAAGGAAGAGAGAGAGGGGTTGGGCGCGGGGCCGAATGGTTTTTTGGTAGGTTTAATTTCTTTGTCGTCTGGTAGAAGACGGCAAAGAGCGTCACTAGTAGAGTGGGGCAGGGGGAACTGCCGTTAGGTTGGCTATTCTCTTTGCCGTCCGCCCGCGAACGACATAGAAGCTTTGCCATCTGCTAGCAGACTGCAAAGAAAGTGGCCGTTAGGTGATTCTCACAAGTGGGCCACCCTCCCTCTTTTCCGTCTGCTAGCGGACGGCAAAGCTTCTACGCCGTCTACTAGTAGACGGCAAAGAGGTGGCTAACAGGAAACACCCTCTTTGCCGTCAACTCTTTCTTTTTCGTCCCAGCTGACGGCAAAGAGCTGGCTGATGGCAGAGATCCTGATTCCAGTAGTGTATTCGCCATTCGATAAAGTCGTTGGACGAAGCCGAGGTCCTAATGATCTACCAAACATATAGGTCAGGGAATCAAACAAAACAGGCTTTGCATGAGCTCGGCCAAGCCCAAAGGTGCACACCTCCAGCCACGTGGTTGGACATGCCGATCACATTCGACCAGCATGACGAGTCGGCGATTGAACTAAGCCCATGCCCTTCCGCTCTGGTACTCGGCCCCATAGTGGACGGATGTCGTCTACATAAAGTACTAATGGACGGCGGCAGTACCTTAAACCTCATTTAGGAGGGCACGCTGGAAAGAATGCAGTTTGATACAACTCACATCCAACATAGCTTTGTTACATTCAAGGGCATTATCGCCGAAAGGGAAGCACGATGTAAGGGAAAAATCACCCTTGATGTGGTCTTTGGCACTCCCGATAACTATCGGTCCGAGAAGTTAACCTTCCATGTTGTACCCTTTCAAAGTGGTTACCATGTGCTCCTCGGGCGAGAAACATTCATAAGATTTCATGTTGTGCCCCATTACGGATACATGAAGCTCAAAATGCCAGGCCCTAAGGGTTGATAACCATCACCAGCAACTTGGATAGGGCACTCCGAGCCGAGAATGAAACAACCTCACTAGCCCTTTAGTCATTGGCAAAGGCCTTTGCAGCTGATGAATGAAAGGCTCTTCGAGCCATGACCAACTCAGACGACGTCATTTTAAACAAAAGATCCAAATCGACCTTGCTCAAACCAGCAAATGAGATTGTCAAATTTTAAGTACACCCAATGAACCCAAATAAAATGTCATCCATTGGTGCCGATATGGATAAAGAGATCAACAAGGCACTACCAAATTTCCTTCAGGAAAATTGGGATATTTTTGCCTGGCACCCTTCAGATATGCCAGGAATCCCAAGGAATTTAGTCGAGCATAGCCTGAACACTATCAAAAGTTCAAAACGGTTAAACAGACACCTCGATGATTTTTCGAGCCCAAGCGTCAAGCTATGGGTGAGGAACTGGATAAATTACTAGAAGCTGGGTTCATTTGCGATGTCAAGCACCCCTAATCTTGGCGGCTTTGCGTTGATTTCAAAGACGTTAACAAAGCATTCCCTAAAGATCCATTTCCTTTACTGCGCATCAAACAGATCATTGACGCCACCGCAGAACACGTCTCTTTATGTTTCCTGGATGCATATTCAGGATACCATTAAATCAAGAAGAAGGAATCTGGTCAGGAAGCAACGACCTTCATAACGCCATATGGGCCATTTTGCTTCAACACAATGTCGATCGGGTTAAAAAATGTCGGTGCAACATACTAGCGAATGATTCAAACATGCCCGGAGGATCATATCGGCAAAACAACTGAAGCCTATGTAGACAACGTGGTTGTCAAAATCAAGGATGTCTGGCAACTAGTAAAGGATCTAGGTGAAATATTCACCCGTCTCCAGGTATATCACATTAAGCTCAATTCGGAGAAGTGCGTCTTCGAGGTACCGACGGGTAAACTGCTCGGATTCGTTGTTCCTCACAGAGCAATCGAGGCCAATTCAGCTAAAATCTAAGCCCTCGCAGCGTTAGCAATACCTACCAAAGCACATCCAAAAACTTACAGGCTGCACAGACGCCTTCAATCGATTCATCTCTCGACTAGGGGAAAACCCTACCACTGTACAAACTCCTGAAGCAAACCAAGGAAATGGACCAGCAAGGCAGGCAATGCTCTAGAAAAAATAAAAATCTTGTCGTTACCAATCCTATACTTACAGCACCAGAGTAGGCGAGCAGATGATGCTATACATCTCAGCCACTAACCAAGTCGTGAGCGTGGTCCTCGTGGTTGAACACGACACCCAGGATCACAAATTCTAGTTGCAAAATCTGGTATACTATGTTTCCAAGTTGTTAAGCCTATGTGAAATAAGATATCCGCAATACCAGAAGATCACCTACGCAGTCTTCAAGGCATCTTGGAAACTACGGTACAATTTTCAAGAGTGTTCTATCACCGTGGCATCCAAGGTCCCCCTAGAGGACATTATTAACAATAGGGACGCAACCGGGCGCATCACCAAATGGGCAATTAACTCCTCCCTTTCGAATTTGTGTTTTGCCCGCGCCAAGCTATTAAATCTCAGGTGCTGGCAGATTTCGTGGCCGTGTGGACGGAGGCCGAGCTCCCTAGGGAGTACAAAACATACTCACATTGTACAATGTACTTTGAAGGCTCCAAGATGCTGGCCAGGGTAGGGGCAGGAGTAGTTCTCACTCACCTATAGGAGATAATATACGAGATGTCTTGCAAATCATGTATTCTGACTCAAATAATGCAGACAAATATGAGGCTCTACTACACGGACTGTGGATATCCGTGTCTATGGGAATCCAGCGTCTTGAGGTCCGCGGTGACTCCAACCTCGTAATATCACAAATAAACAGTGACTTTGATGCCAAGGACCCGAAGATGATAGTGTACCGGAACGTCGTGTTGTCCATATCAACTTGCTTTGAGGGCCAGGAATTCCATCATATCCCATAGGACAGTGATTAAGTCGTCGATGCTCTCGCCAGGATGGGCGCTAAATGCAACCTAGTTCTGGAAAACACGTTTCTGGAATGGCTCTTCAAGTTGTCCATGGTTTGGCAAGACGGGAATGCCATACTGGCTCCCCCGAACTCTGAAAAGGTCAACTCCCCAGCACCCGAAGAGACCTCCTCGGCTCATGAAGTAATGGCAGTTCGCACCATGGACCGAGCCCATCCTCGGATACTTGCTCCACGATGAGCTACCCAATGACGAAACTAAAGCACAGAGAATAGTTCGCCGATCAAAGGCCTATAAGGTACAAGAAGGTGAGTTGTACAAAAGAAGTACCACATGTATCCTCGATATATTTATTGCTGAGGAGGAAGGGCTCAAGCTACTTTTTGAGAACCACTCCGAAATGAGCGGTTATCACGCCACAGCTCGGGCCCTAGTCAGTAAAGATTTTTGTGCCAGATTTTATTGGCCTACCGCCAAAGAAGACGCAAAAACTTTGGTACAACAGTGCCCTGGCTGCCAAGTTTTTGCTAACCAAAGTCACATGCCCCCCATGAATCTTCAGACTATTCTGGTCACTTGGCCTTTTGCGGTCTGGGGGCTTGACATGGTCGGCCCTCTCAAAGGGGGCTCACACAAAAATAAATACTTACTCATCATGGTAGATAAATTCACAAAGTGGATCGAAGAAAAGCCAGTCACAACAGCTGAGGCAGCATAGGTCCTAGATTTCATCTCGGGCGTGGTGCACCGTTATGCTGTCCCTCATAGCATCGTTACACATTATGGCACAAATTTCGCTGCCAAAGAGGTCAAGGCGTGGTGTGCAAAGATGGGCATTCAACTTGATTATGCCTCCGCTTAGCACACCCAGACTAATGGGCAAGTCGAATGCACCAACATACTGATATGAAGTGACATTAAGCTACGATTGGTCTGCTCCTTAAAGGAGGTCAACTCTCATTGGGTAGAGGAGCTTGACTCTATATTATGGAGCTTATGCACTATGCCTAACCGGACCACTGGTTACACACCTTTCTTCATGGTATACGGTGCCGAGGCCATCCTACCATGCGACCTCATTCACGATGCACCACGAGTGTGTATGTACGAAGAGAGGAAGGCCGGGCTAGATCGGCAGGATGCCCTCGACACCCTCGAAAAAGGAGCAAGATGTGGCTCGGGCATGTTCCACCTTTTATTAGCAATGGGCAAGATGCTACCAGAGCAGAGAAGTATGGATAAAGGCATTCAATAAAGGTGACTTGGTCATGAGGTTTCATCCAGAAAAACAGAAGCATAAACTCCACCCAAAATGGGATGGACCATTCATAATTGACCAACTGCTCACCAGAGGTTGTTGGTGACGGCTATCTATGGGGTGGCTTGGCCCCTTTGTGGTTCAGCGAAGGGGGCACACCGACGCAAAGAGCATGAACAATGGAGGACGCTGCAATCATTACCCAGGTTCAGGCAGCTGAGAAGTGTAAAACCCTAGTACTGCTTTTGTGTATTGGGTGTAGGCAGTAGCACAAATACAAGAAGCGCTTTTCCCCTAGCAAGGCCCATGGAGAAACCAGCTACACATGCATGTATGTGTGGGGTTTGAATGGGTTTGAACCCTTGTAAAGGTTGCCCTGGCTCTCCTTTTATAGCTCAAGGGGTTACCACAGTGGCAAAAGGGTCAGTACATGATGATTAGATAGCATACAATGCTATCATACCTAACTTTTCTAGTTAGGAAAAAAATCATTAATGCATCACTAGGTGTCATGAGGAGGAGAACCCCCGGCAAGGATGCTTCACCGCTTGCCCAGCTAACACCTATTAGCTTGACACGCCATTTGGACAGGTGTCGATAAAGGTAATCTTCTCTCCAGCGTGCCGACACGTGCTGTCAAACACGACCTCGGTGCCTGCGAGCTCGACACTTCACTGATCAAAGACCAGTTGGCTGATGAGGTGGAGCGCTAGTAGTTGGCGGGGATTTTCTAGCCATGAGGCTTGCCGGGCCTTCACCTTGCCGACTCACCCTTGCTGGCAAGGGTTGCTTCTGTCTTGGTGCTTGTCTTCTTGATGTGCTCCTTGATCACTCAAAGAGTTGTTCCTTCGATCTGAGAATCTTAAGTGGAAACTTTGGTCTGGTGGGGGGAGCTACTACTTGTTGCATAAGTCAGGGTATTGCGCATCCATGTCTTATACACCAACAGGAGCCCCCGGGCCTAGGCCACACGTGTTGTCGGGCATCGTTGGACGAGGCCCAAACAATGCACAGACAGGCAGTGTTGACCTTTCCAGAATGATGTTTGTGTCTTGAAATCGTCTTTTCTTCTTCATTAATCTGAACTCGAGCTAGCCCCCGGTTTTCTTCTGGTATCCTTATCGTTTAGGCGGCTTTCACTACTCATGCCAGAAAATAGGGGCGCATACGTACGTGGGTCGCCACCAAGTTCAACTTGGGCAGGCCCACGCACGCGTGGCTTGAAGTAACTGCCATCTCTGTCATCACTCCCTCCTTTTACTGCAGCCCCCATAATGTGATTAGGTGCGGGGCGTGGGATTGGTGCTGAAGGGCGGTCGTGGTGATAGTGCTTTAATCAGAGGAGCCAGGACATTGGATTGGCGAGACTGGTCGGTCGATGGATTAAAGCACCTACCAGAAATGCAGGGTGTTGGATAGGTGGAGCGGGGCGGTTGCCCTAGGTTAGTGGAGAGCCAGCCCCCGCGCCCCTCCCTATAAAAGGCGAGGTCATGGGAGTAGATACTCATCCACCCTCCCTTCTCCATTCTTCTTGCATCCTCCACCACCATGGCGAGAGGAAGAGGCCGGGCTCGTGCTTCTGCCGTGGTAGTGAGACCTTCTCCTCGGCAGCATTCCGTTGCTTCGGCCGTGACTGCAGAGGCCATCTGTATTGTGCAGGGTGGGGCTGTAGGTCGAGGTCGAGGGTGATGAGGCGCTCACGGTCGAAAAGGTCGCACTGGGGTGCTGATTGATCCTCCTCCAGCTGCTCTGCTCCCGATGGAAGGCCACATACACAATGCTTGAGTTCGTCATGGAGTTGTGCAATCCACCATGAAGCCAGCTACGGCTCCATTGCCCCTTCGCCAGGGTAATGGAGATGGACCAGCCGCTCGGTCTATGGCGGCTCGCGAATGATTGCTGCAATGGCTCCATTTGGGTGAACATCGAGTTCCCCGCCAGAGGTGTCATGTACCTCACCTAATGGTGGAAATCCTTCGCTCATGCCCACTATCTGGTGGAGGGGCATCTCCTCTACTTCAAGCTGGTGGAGTCTGATACACTCTCTGTGAAGCTCTTCGGAAGCTCGCCTAGAGTGCTGCGTGGAGAGCTTGAGCAATAGGGAAAGCTCCTCCCCGAGCGATAGTGATGAGGAGGCAGATGGTGAAGACAACGGCGACGAGTCCTCGAGCGTCAAGTCCGAAGACGACGACTCGAACTCTAGCTGAATGCTGGTAGCACCATCATCTCTAGCTGAGCAGCGGCAGCACCATCATGTGTAGCTGGACACCAGCAAGATGGCTTGCCAGGAGCGCTTTGCCTAGGCACCCCTTTTGCCCTGGGTTGCACTTGATTTAAACCATAGAAAAAAAGGGCTAGAAGAAATGTTATCGAGCACTTTTCTTTATCAATAAATATGTAGCAGTTGTTGTGCACAAATAAATATGTACTATTTTCCATGTCTGTACTTATATTTATATGACTTGGATCCGACACCCTACGTAGTTTGGAAACTTGCCGGGACGCATACTTGTCGCTAGAGCTTTGAAGGATTGGTCCTTAGCAGCCTGCTGGAAGTAAGGTACCCAGCAAGGCAACTTGTGGATCTCGATGCAGTTGCAAACAATCCCGCTGAGCGGACTCGGGCAAGGATAAGAGAATGAACAAAACACGACAAGGTTCCCTTGCATGCAGGTTTTTCATACACGCATAGACCTGAAACAAGGAAAATTTCCAAATGTAATAAAGAAATATTCGGTTGTTTTCCAACTTATCTTTCTTTGTTGTACTTCTTATCATATGAAAATGAAATGACCGCCAAACGCCATCCGAAATGGTACTCCATCATCTACCCGGGAAACATGTACGCGAGGAATCCTTCTGCCTTTGTAGAAAAAGAAAGAAGATGAACAGATAATGTGGAGATCTTGGCGGTATGTTAGCCATTTCATTCAAACAAAGCAGAATCACATCATATTATGCACTAGTACATAAGTAAATATGCATAAAAGTTTGTGGAACACTTAGCTTTATTCACATATGCAGAGGGTCTGCGCCTGGCTTTGTACAAAGGGTTACAAGTCTTCTAGACTAGGCTTGTACAAAAGGGGTTGTCGAGATGAGGCCCGGCAATGGCGCCTTATGGTTAGAACTGGCAAAGATGCTCAATGTTCCACGAGTTTTGCACACGAATGCCATCTTCGATCTCAAGATGGACTGTGCCAGGTCTGGTGACTCGTACTACCCGATAAGGGTCTTCCTACTTTGGCATCAACTTGTTTGTTCCTTTGGCAGACTGAACACACCAAAGGACAAGGTCGCCTTCCTCAAGGCTTTGTCATAGGCAAGTACTCAAGGTGACCCGTATATGAGTTCTATGGATAGCACCACTTCTTCAACATAGACTAGGGAGAAGGGTGTTTGGCTAGTAGCTGGATTTGGTGTCGTTTTGAGTGACCAAAGAACCACCGGCAACTCATCGATCCAACACCTACTGCACTTGCGCAGCTTGTTAAATGTTCTTCTCTTGAGACCATAGAACACTTCTGCATTTGTCCTTTCTGTTTGCCCATTACTTCTAGGATGAGCAATGGAAGCAAAGCAAACCTTGCTTCCAAGGCTCTGGATATATTGCATGAAGGGCATGGCTCGTGAACTCTATACCGTTATCGGTGATGATTCTATTTGGAAGTCCCAAATGGAAAACTAGTCCTTTAAAGAACTTGACGGCTGAATGTGCATTCACCTTTCTCACTGGCTCTACTTCAGGAAACTTTGTGATCTTGTCGATGGCAACATAAAAGAACTCAAAGCCCCTCGTGGCATGGGGGAAAGGGCCCAGGATATTGAGCCCCCAAACTGAAAAGGGCCAGGAGAGAGGGGTTGCTTGGAGGGCTTGTGTTGGTTGATGTATACTCTTTGAATGGAACTGACATGCTTCACATCTTATTGCTAGCTCAGTTGCATCTCTGACGGTAGTGGGCCAATAAAAGCCTTGTCAGAAAGCTTTCTTGACAAGGGCTCTTGATCCTATATGAGAGCCACATATGCCTCCATGTATCTCTACCAACAACTTGAGTCCATCTTCTCAGCAAATGCACTTCAATTTCACTCCATTCGGTCTCTTTCTGCACAGGATGTTGTCCACAAACTGATACATACTTGATTGACGGGCTACTTTCTCAGCTTGCTCTTGCTCATCGGGAATCTCTCCTATTTGGAGAATTCGAACAATCTGTTGCGCCCATGCTAGACCTTGCGGCTCGGCGACAAGGACTAAAGGCATCTCTTTGGCTGTGGGAGCGCTAACCTCAATGGAAGAATCCGAGACCCTATTTGACGCCGCTGCTCATCAGCAAGCGCATTGTCATCCCCGGCAATGTTCTTGTCGGCGGCTTCGGCGAGCTCTGCCTAAAGATATTTGTTGGTGTTCAACTTTCTTCTCTTTTTGGCCCTCGTTAATGGAGTAACTGATGGTTGGTTCAAATGGAGTACAAAAGTTCCTGGTTCCTTGGGTAGCTTTTGGGCAGCACACTTTGAAAGTTGGTCAGCAATGCTATTCTCCGCACGGGGAATGTGATCTATTTGCAACCCATCAAAGTGTTCCTCCAATTTCCTCACTTCATCCACGTATGCTGAGGGAGTTCTAGACTAAGGGGTCCTCAGGCGTCCGGTCTATGTAATATGGGCCGGACTAATGGGCCATCAAGATACAACAAGAAGACCACCTCTTGTGTCCGGTGGGGACTCCTGTATACATGGATGACAAGTTTAGGTGTCCGGATATACTATTCCCTTTCTGTTAAACCGACTTTGTACAACCCTAAGCACCTCCGGTATCTATATAAACCGGAGGGTTAGATCGAAGGCAGGGTCACAACATTGATAGGCTAGCCAAGCTATGGTTTAGCCATTACGATCTCGAGGTAGATCAAATGTAACCCCTATATTCATCAAATATAATCAAGAAGGAGTAGGGTTTTACCTCCATCAAGAGGGCCCGAACCTGGGTAAACACTGTGCCCTTCTGATCAATGTTACCATCGATCCTCATACATACAACTTGGGGCCCCTACCCGAGATCTGCCGGTTTTGACACCGACATTGGTGTTTTCATTGAGAGCCCCACTGCATCGTCAACAGAACGATTGATGGCTCGCTGCTTCATCAACGATGACGATGCGTCCAGGGAAACCTTTCTCCCTGGACAGGTCTTTGTGTTCGGCGGCTTCGTGCTTCGCGCCAACTCGTCCGGCCACCTTGAGCAGGTCGACAGTTACGCCCCCGACCACCAGATCAGGTTTGGAAACATGAACTACATCGCTGATATCCGAGGAGATCTAATTTTTGAGGGGTTCATGGCCTCGGTCGCTGCCCCTTGCCCCCATGAAGGAAGCTCTTTGGATCCACTCTCAGATCCTGTTCAGGGGTCAAAACTCATGCCCGCCTCGGCCTTAGATCTGGAGCAGGTCGTATCGTCCGAAGACGGGAGCATCAGCCCCGCTGGACTCTTTTCTATCATGGAACTTCCAACCGGAGACCCAGACGCGATCTTGGACTCGCCTCTAGATGACAACTCCGAACTTTTGAAGTCTGCGTTGATCGGGCCCGATCAGGTGTCTGTCGCTGAACCTAGACCGGCAGATCCGCAGACTCATGCCCAGCTTTTACCCTTAGACGAAGCGTTGGGCTTAATGCGATCCCTCACCATTACGGAAACCTTACCTTTGAACGACAGCCAGTGTGGGCTGGAGGCAGAGAGCGGGGAGTTTTATGACCCGCCCACCACCCACTTAGTAACCACTGTCAAGGATTTAACCGACATGTTGGACTACGCGTCCGAAGACATCGACGGTATGGACGACGATGACGATGCCGAATCAGGCTAAGTCCCACCCATCACTGGCCGTTGGATGGCCACTTCAACCTATGATGTATACATGGTGGACACTCCTGACAAAAAGGACGTCAAGGATAATCAGAATCCCGATGAGAACAAAACCGTCGACGAACCACCAAAGCGCCGATGTCAGCGGCGCCACGCACGATCGTGTCGGGCAAACAATAGTAACACCAGCACTGGAGATAATGAGATTCTGGATAATGCCGAAGATCCCGAACACCCCGTCGAGCCCACATCCGAACAAGATGAGAGGGAAGAGGGTCAGTATAGCCCCGAACACGCTGGTCATGAAGATTCGAAAGACAACAACTATATGCCAGTCTCCGAAGAGGATGTTAGCCTCGGTGACAAAGACTTTATCATCCCAGAGGAACCCCTCAAGCAAGAACGCTTCCAGCGATATCTCATCGCCACAGCGCTGAGCCTGAAAAACAAATAGTAGCAGCTCAAAGCTGAACAGGATACGCTCAATGAAAGGTGGACCAAGGTCCTGGCCGCCGAGGAGTATGGCCACGAGCGACCTACAAAAAGTTAACCCAAGCGCAAGTTGCTGCCACAATTCGATGACGAAGCCCTTGAGCCAATACCATTGAAATATAATCAGCCAGACCAACCAGACCGACCACCATGTGGACGGGATAAAGTGGCATGTCAAGCCGAACACCAGCCCACACCCCCTCGCCGAAGAGGCAAGGAGACAGCAGCTACAGGCTACACATATGAATTGCAACGGGACCTGGCCAATAAAGCCGGTCAAACCAGATCGATCTATGGATCAAGAGGTTGTGCCCCAATACGAGATAACATATATGAAGTCCAGCGTGATGAACATTACAATATTCGGGATCAACACCGAACTCAGATGTCATCTGATCTCCGCCGCGATGTCGCACGAACAGGGCCGTGTCAGTGTACAAAAGTAGGGGCTCTCTTTTGTACCCCTTTACTTATGCACGGGCAGTCAGAGCCGCGCCCACGGCCACACTTAGCAGGGCAGAGGAGGGAAGCCAAAGGCGCAAGACAATCAAGGCAGCACCTAGACCAGAGACACAAAAAGCAAGAGGGCGAGGTGGACTCCCCCGGCAAGACCCTTGCTGAGGTAGCCTCCGCAGCCCCGACAAGAGCCTTGCTAGGGCAACTTGCCCAGCTCCAGAAGAGCGCGCCACCCTTGAGCCCAAGGGTTCCAATGCCATTGACCACATTGGAACCAAGGCTCGGAAGGCACCTCCGTGCTGGCATGCAGATCTTCGTGAAGATCATAAACATGCAAGATCAGATGAGGACTAGAAGACGACGATCCTCGGCAAGTGTCGGGGCTTGGGTGCGACATATGCCAAAGGATGGCTTATCATGGTGGGGGCGAGTAGGACATCGCCGGTGCCTGGAAACGGGATGAGGCGAAGACATGCACGCCGACGGATCTTACCCAGCTTCAGGGCTCTCCGAGGAGATAACACCCCTACTGCTGCTCTGCGGGGTCTCCGCATGATCACTAAGGCAAAGTGAGTACAAGGTTGCTCCTTGAGCAGTTTCTAGAGGTAGGAGACGGCAAGGCTAGCTCTCCCCTTCCTATATGATCTGGTCTAGTGCTAATGGATTCGAACCCTTTGCATGGGTGCCCTGGGGGTTTATATAGGCCTACCCCCCAGGGGTACGATGGTAAAACCGGCTGGGCGCGGGTCCCAGCCGTCTGTCTCTCAGGCCGCCGTCTTCCCCGCCGACTACTGGGGCCCGCCGACTGGTGGGCCCTACCTGGTACGGGGCCGACAGCCCTTGTCCGCTGCGGGCGGGTCTTGCCGGCTGCGGATTACTGTAGTCGTGCTTCTAATGACGCTGGCTTGGTCATGGGGTCATGGCAACAGTGCCACCGCCTGACGGGCGATCACTGTTGCCATTCCCCGTCGTGTCTGGTTAATGGCGTGCGGGGCCCGTGGGAGGGGCCAGCCGACTCCTGGGGGCCGACTCCCAATGGGTCCGTCTTTGTGGCGCTCTTGCCGTCTTCTGCATTCCCGCTGACCGGCGGGGCCCGCCGTCTCTGGGTCGTACAGACAGGCCGTCGTGGGCACAGGGCCCCACCCCCAGGGGCTGATGTCAGGGCTTGCATGGCAACAGTGACGCGCCGGATTGAGATCTCCGCCGGTACGGCACACTGTGGCCATGCCTGCCCTTAGTAAACGGGGTGGTTGGAGTTGTAGGCCGACTCCCTATAGCCGGCCTCTTCGGAAGTCGCTGGCCAGGAGTCGGCGTATCTTGGAGTCGCCTCTGGGACTCGGCTTATCTTGGAGTCGCCTCTGGGACTCGGCTTATCTTCGAGTCGCCTTTGGGACTCGGCTTATCTTGGAGTCGCCTCTGGGACTCGGCGTATCTTGGAGTCGCCTCTGGGACTCGGCTTATCTTGGAGTCGCCCCTGGGAGTCGGCTTATCTTGGAGTCGCCTCTGGGACTCGGCTTGTCTTGGAGTCGCCTCTAGGGCTCGAGGGGCGCAGCTTGCCCTGATGTCTTGAAAGGTTCTGGGACTCGGGTTAGCCTACCCGTGGCCCATTACTCCGACAGTAGTCCCCGAAGCTGGTGAGGCTCCGAGGGAGTTACGTCGTGGGGCCTCAACAGTTTCATTCTTCTGGTGGCGGAATCTGGGCCTTTCTTGCCGTCTTCCTTCTGGCCGACTATCTGGAGCCGGACTCGTAGAGGGCCATCTTCCCCCCTTAGGAGTTTGAAAGTCGCGGCGGGAACCAGGCGGCGTGCCTGATACGCTTCCCCGCATCCGCCCATTGGGGACCCATCGCGCGGTGCCACGCGGCAGGGACAGTCTGCCCACCCACGCGCGCGACGGGACAGGCCGTCAGGCGGGGCCTGCCACTACCGTGCCTCGGCACGCGAACGGATCCGTTGCGGCCGAGCGAACGGTTGGGGTTCCCACGTCGTTACTGCGCGCAGTAACTTTGTGGGTAAATCGTGGGGGGCATGGGGTCCCGCACGCAGTTAATCCCATGCCCGCCCCATCGGCTTCTCAGCCCATGAGGCTATAAGTAGGTGGGGGTAGCGGGACGGCGAAGCACGCATGCCCATTCTTCCCTGCTCCCTCGCCTACTCTTGCTCCTTCTTCCTCTTGCCGTCGCCGCACCAAACCACGCCGCGCCCGCAGCGATGAGCTCTTCCTCCGCTGTCGTGGCTACTACCGTGCGTTCCGGCGTGTGGGACGGCTCCGAGGTGGACGACGACCTCATCGAGCTCCTCCGCAAGACGCATTGACTCCCCGGCGCGAACTTGGTGCGAGCCCGTGCCGCGCCGGCGAGGGAAATAAGGCCGGCACCGGAGGAGGGCGAGCGGGTCATATTCCGCTCGCACCTCATGCACGGCCTGGGGCTGCCGGCGAGCGGTTTCTTCTGCTCCTTCTTGGAGTTCAACGGGCTCCAGTCGCACCACCTTACTCCGAACACGGTGGTGCTGCAAGCCGCCTTCACCATCCTATGCGAGGGCTTCCTCGGCGTTCTCCCCACCATCGAGCTGTGGGGAGAGTTCTTCCAATCCAAGCTCGGCACGCACGTCGCCGGCGTGCCAGCTCAGTGTGGCGCCTTCATCACGATGTGAAGGTCGACAGCCGACAATCCATTTCCCTCCATCCCGCTGATCAAGTCGGTGAGGATGTGGCAGCGTTCTTACTTTTACCTGAAGAATGTCGCCCTAGAAGGCGACTGGGTCAATCTGCCGCCCTACAAAGCCGGCGCGCCGACTAGAAGGCTTCCCAGCTGGTCCCACAGTCAGATGAGCGACCACCGCGACCCGAGTTGGATGTGCACCAGGTACATGCCCCACGTGGAGGTGGCGAACATGGTGAACCACATCGCGAACTGCGAGCTTGCGGCAGATTGGCAGTTCGGCAAAGAGCCGTACTCGCGCGCCAACCCCCCGCCTGTGGTAAGTCGTCTTTCTTGTTCCTCTATTTTCTTTTGCAGCCGAGTCCGACTTCTGATTTCTTTTGGTTTCTTCGAGTCAGAACCCCCTCATATAGCCTTCGGCCAGCGCCACGGGACCGCCTCGCGAATTCGTCCCTGATCGAGCGGAGAGCGACGTTGACGACCCTGACTTGGGGGCGGTGGCGATGGAGGCCGACGCCAAAGGCAGAGAAGGAGGAGGAGCAGGAGACGGCCTCAGGCCCTCGGCCACCTTCGCCGACTGGCCCGAGGACGACGCCGAAGGGGAAGTCGCCCCGCGCCACCAATCGAAAGCCGGCCATCCAGGCACGAGTTCCTCCGCCGGCTTGGCCGGTCAAGTCGGCGTGAAGAAGCGGCGGGCCGGGCCGAGTTCGCTTGGCGGCCGGCCAAAGAAGTTCAAGGGGGCGGCCGCCGCGACCAAGCGGGAAGAGGCGGTCGCGAAGACCAACCGCTTCCGCAAGGAAGTGAAGAAGCCGCCACTAGTCTCTGCGTAAGTGTTTTCTGCCTTCATCTTGTTTTCTTTTGATGAATCTTTTCCAAGTCTTTTATATTCCTTCTTTGCTTCAGGGCCCCCTTTCCCTTGAGAGGGTCGCCGTCCCCTCCATCATGGAGTCGGCCGAGACGTCCGCTAATACTCGGCGGATTGACCCCGCCGCCGACCTTCGGGAGGCGACGGAGCAAAACGCGCGGGAGAAGCGCGATGAGGAGGAGGCCGACCGCCTGGAGAAGGCGGAGGCCGAGAAGGCGGCGGCCTCCGCCCAGAAGAAACTGGAGGAGGCCGAAGCCGCCGTCGCAGCAAGACGGCGAGCTAAGGAGATCACGCACCGCTAATCGGCGTTGCTAGTCATCCAGCTGAACTCCGCACCGCCGCCACCAGAGTTCATGGGGCAGACTGGGGAAGCCGGGGGGGAGAACCCCATCATGGAGAAGGACGGCGGCGAAGCCTCCACGTGGGATACGGCCGCACCACCACCGCCGCCTCCACCACCGTCTGGGAGTGCGCATGGCAAGCAGCCGGCAGGCCCGCTGATTCTGCCAACTGAAGATGAGGCTGTGGCGAAGCTGCTCCTTCAAGTCGCCTCGCCAGCGCGCCGCCGTCTTGAGAAGGCGACTTCGGCGCCACGACCCTTGGAGACCAGTGCCGCCAGCTCGGCCATCCCAGACGCCGAGGCGACGAGCGCCGCGCCCATTGGGTGGGTGCGAGGAGGTGGCAACGGTCCGCTGAACGAAGCGCTCTTGGACGTCCAGGCGAAGCTGCGAGCTGAAGGCGATGCCATCCAGAGCTGCACCAAGGCGCATCTGGCGTCGCGAGCAGCTATCCGGGTATGCTTTCTTCTTTGACTGGGGGGGCGCGCCAGCGCACCCACTGGGTGTAGTCCCCGAGTTTCGGGCCGGCTGCTGAGCAGGCGGCCCGGAACTCCATCTGGCGAGTTCCGAATATTCACCTTTGTCTGATTGTTTATCACAGGAGCATCACAACCTCCGCGTCACTGCCTTCAACCGCAACGTTGAGCAGCTGGGGAAGCAGACTGCCGACTTGTCGGAGAGCCGGAGTGAGTCCTTTCTCTTTTTCGCTGGGGCTCGCTGGCGCACCCGCGGGCTGTAGTCACCGAGATTCGGGCCGACTGCTGAGCAGTCGGGCCGGATCTTCCCGGCGACCTTCTTTGTTGACGACTTAATGTCCTTTTTCCTTTGGTTCTTCAAAGGCCAATGCTGCTCTTCAGGAACGGCTGGGTGAAGCCAGCACCGCCTTAAGCGCCAAGGAGGAGGAGTGCAGCAAGCTTGCCACAGAGCGCGACCTGCTGGCCGCGCAGCTGGCGGAGCAGAAGGAGCTGCTTAAGGCAGCGCAGGACGAGGCAGAGAAGAGAGAGACTGCTCTCCTGGCCGAGTTTGAAAGCGAGCGCTCCTCCTGGACTGACAAGGAGGCGATGCTGACCTCCGGCTTCCATGAGATCAAAGACATCATCGACGGTGAGTTTCTTTGCTTTCTTTCTTTGAGCCGCTGACTGTAAGTCAGGCCGACTCCTAACTCTTTGTCTTGCTTCTTTTTGTTTTGGCAAACTTCTTCCCTGGCCACTCGCAGGCGGTCACTCGAGCCATCGAGGCTGATCACGAGGCACAGAGGGAAAATGGCGCGGAGATCGCTGCCAACGCCCCCCTGACCATCGATGAGCAGCTCCTGAGCATCGAGACTTGTTGGCGGCCGGCCCATCAGTTGCTGCGCCGGCTTCAACGTGCCGGTGCCCAGGTGATTGCCGCCCTATGGCCAGACATGCTGGTTCTGCGCACTCCCAGTCGGACCGCCGACTGGCTGGAGGTCGCAGTTGGCTGTCTTGAGGCTTGGAAGGGTTCCTCGGCCCAGGATGGAGCACGTCGGGCCTTGGAATTCGTCAAGGCTTGGTATCTGGGGCTGGACCTGGACCGGCTGGCCGCGTTCCGGTCAGAGGACCAGGCAGAGCTGGTGGCTGTGGAAGGCGCCCTCGTCGAGCGTGCGGCGGCGATTGCCGATTACACAGACACCAGCGTCTTCGTCCCTAAGCGGGCCGCAAACGGCGAGGAGGTGCCGCCGGAGTGGTTCGGGATGAACCCGGACTACGACGAGGACTCGGCGGAGGTGAACGGCTCCAGCGCCGAGGAGGAAGGTGAGGCGGAGGACGGAGGCGAGACGGAGGCGCTAGAAGACGGAGCGGGCGACCAGCCTCAGCTCGACCGTGCCTCCAGCAACGAGCTGCGTCCGACCGGGCCGGCTGCCGCCGGAGACGATCAAGCCGAGACTGCCCAGCCGGCCGCCCCGGCGCCTGACACCGCCGTCTCCTCCGACCCTCCGAACCCGTCTGCCGCTTCTTAGGCTGCCGTCTTGCCTTTATTTTATCTGTTTTAGTAGTCTTTGAAAAAACTTGTTAATTTGCACAGTTCCACCCGCGGGGTGTATTTTGTACTTGGCCAGGGGCCTATGTTATGTAAATATCTATCCGAATTCTATCTTTCCTTGCTCATCGCTCTTTTGGCTTTTTCCTTTGCCGCCTTCCCATAGTCACCGCTTTGCCAGACGTACAACAGCTCTGCGGACTGCCGATGGGTCAAATGCTTGGCTACCTTAGGGAAGGCAAGTACTTTGCCTTTTTTAGAGTCTTTTAACAAGTTGGATAGAAGGCGGCAAGATGACTACTCCAGAGTCGGCTTTGCGAAGAGAGGCTGGAAGCCGGCTTGAGCTATGTTTATGCTTTGGTCCTTAGCCATTTTTCGTGTGGGCGCCCGTTCTTCCTTACTCGCTGCCCACCAATAGTCGCTCTGTGAACTGCAGCTTCTGACAGGAGACGGCTTAGGCCCTGCACACTACTTGTCCAACTGCAGGAAGCATTTCATAGCGCAAGGCGGCGAGTTCCCGAGCCGACTAGTCGAACTCGGTGCCAAGCGGCGTAACAAAGAATAGCATACTCGAAGGCATAATTCTTATCATATAGATAACAAAAAGGGCAGTCCCCGAGCTTGTCTCGGGGGGCCCAAAGTCTCGGTACTTTAATACAAAGGATAGCGTGGTACGTACTGCATCAACTGTAAAATCTTCGGAGAAGATTTGCATTCCATGGCTGTTCCGACTCTTTGCCGGAGTCGTCTCTCTTGCGTGCTCGGGCTTCTGAGCGTCGATCAGGTATTAGGAGTCGTTGCCCAGTACTTTGCTGATAATGAAAGGGCCTTCCCAAGGTGCTGACAGCTTGTGCTGGACGGCTGTTCGCTGAATCAGTCGGAGCACAAGGTCGCCCTCTTGGAAAGATCTCGGCCTGACCTTCCTATTGTAGTATCGGCGCAGGCTCTGCTGGTAGATGCTGGACCGGCTGAGTGCCAACAGCCGGCCCTCTTCCAGCAGGTCGAGACGGTCTTGACGTGCTTCTTCTGCTTCCTCCTCGGTGTACATGGTGACTCGCGGGGAGTCGAACTCTATGTCCGTCGGGATGATGGCTTCAGCACCGTAGACGAGGAAGAAAGGCGTGAAGCTGGTTGACTTGTTTGGAGTCGTGCGCAGACTCCAGAGGACGGCTGGTAGCTCCTCAAGCCAACAGCCGGCCGAACGCTCAAGTGGTTCGACCAGTCGAGGCTTGATGCCGGACAGGATGAGGCCGTTTGCTCGCTCTACCTGGCCGTTTGACTGCGGATGGGCAACGGACGCTAAGTCCAGTCGGATGCCCTGCGTCACGCAGAAACAGGCCAAGGCGCCTTTGGCAAATTTTGTGCCATTGTCGGTGATGATGCTATGTGGTATGCCGTACCGAACTGTGATGTCGGCGATGAAAGTCACTGTAGTCGGACCGTTCAACTTCTTGATGGGCTTTGCTTCTATCCACTTGGTGAACTTGTCTACTGCGACAAGTAAGTGAGTTAGGCCGCCTCGGGCCGTCTTGAATGGTTCCACCACGTCCAGGCCAAACCGCAAAGGGCCGGGCGATGGGGATAGTCTTGAGTGTAGAAGCCGGCTGAAGCGGCTTGGAGCGGAACTTCTGGCACCCTCATTTTTGGACTAACTCCTTGGCCTCTTCTAGGGCAGTTGGCCAGAAAAAACCGTGTCGAAAGGCTTTGGCGACGAGTGCTCTTGAAGTCGCATGGTGGCTGCACTCGCCTTGACGGATGTCTCTGAGAATTGCCTGGACTTGCTCTGGCTTGACGCAGCGCTGGTAGACACCAGTGACGCTGCGCCTGACTAGCTCTCTATTGATTATGGTGTAGGCTGCCGCTCGGCGTTGCACTTGCCGAGCCAAGATTTCATCAGTTGGCAACTCTTTGCTCACTAGAAACTTGAGAATGGATGTGCCCACGAGGGTGCTGCTACTTCTTCGATTGCCACCAGTGCGACTTGGACAAGGGCGGCTGGGCTGGGGGGCGGCGGGGTGGAGTCCACGGCCGCTTGCTGGTTCACTGAAGTCCCCGGGCTGACTGGCGCAGTCCCTGAGCCAACTGGCGCAGTCCCCGGGCCGAGCTCTGGAGTCTTCGGACTGGTTGCCGCAGTCCCCGGGCCGGGTTCTGAAGTCCCCGGGCTGGCTTCGACTGCGGTTTTTTTGGGGCCGTCTGTAAGAATTCTCGTGCCGTCTACTCGGGCTCTTGAGTCGGACCTGACTTCTTCGGGGGGAGCCGGCACAAAGATGGAGTCTGATTCTGGTGAAGGCTTGATAGACAGCTTGAGGAGGCACTGAAGAGCGACGCCGGATGGTATCTCTTGGCGGGTGGAGCTGACTCATGCCAAGGCGTCTGCTTGGTCGTTGTCATTTCTTGGCACGTAAAGGAACTCGCACCCCTCAAAGTATCCGCTGAGTTGCTGCACCAAGAAGCGGTAGCTCGCCATGTTTGCATCTTTGGCGTCCCAGTCGCCAGATGACTGCTGGACCACCAAATCAGAGTCGCCATAACACAGGATCCGGCGAATGCCGTGTTCTTTGGCAAGCCGGAGCCCATGAATGAGCGCCTCATATTTGGCAACGTTGTTGGAGGCGGCGAAGTGGATTTGCAGCGCATACTTGAGCTTCGCCTTTGGGGGAGGTGAGGACGACGCCGGCTCCCAAGCCGGTGCGCATCTTGGAGCTGTCGAAATGCATCCGCCAATGGGTGGAGTCGGGCGCCAGTGGCAGGTACTGGGTCTCGGCCCAGTCGACGAGGAAGTCGGCTAGCGCTTGTGACTTGATGGCGGTGCGGGGCTGGTAGTAGATGGTGTAGGGAGCCAACTCTATGGCCCATTTGGCCACTCGGCCCGAAGCGTCTCGGCTTCCAATGATCTCGGCCAATGGGGCTGTGCAGACCACAGTGGTTGGATGCTCTTGAAAGTAAGGCTTCAACTTCTTGGCGGCAAAGTGCACGCCATAGCACATCTTCTGGTAGTGGGGGTAGTTCTGCTTGGAGGTCGACAGTACCTCGCTCAGGTAATACACCGGTCTCTGGACAGGTAGCGCCTTGCCTTCCTCCTTGCGCTCCACTATAATGACCGTGCTGACTACCCGGCTGGTGGCAGCGATGTATAGGAGCATGGGCTCTTTAGGAGTCGGAGCCACCAGCATAGGGGGAGTAGTCAACATCTTCTTCAGCTGGAGAAATGCTTCGTCCGCCTTGTGGTTCCACTCGAAAAAGGTGGTCTTCTTCATCAGTTGGTACAAAGGGAGATCCTTCTCGCCCAGCCGACTGATGAATCGGCTGATGGACGCCAAACAGCCGGTGAACTTCTGCACATCTAGCAGTCGGCTGGGTACCTCCATCCTCTCAATGGCCTTGATCTTCACGGGGTTGCACTCTATGTCGCGTTCGGAGACCAGGAAGCCAAGGAGTTGGTCGGCCGGTACTCCGAAGACGCACTTCTCAGGGTTGAGCTTAATCTGGAATCGGCGCAGGTTCTCAAAGGTTTCTTTGAGGTCTTCCATCAGTGTCCCACGTTTTTCCGTCTTCACCACTACATCATCCACGTAGACGTGGGCGTTTCTTCCGAGTTGCTTGAGGAGGCACTTCTGCATGCAACGCTGAAAGGTGGCACCGGCATTCCTCAAGTCGAACGTCATGGTCAGGTAGCAGAAGGCTCCAAACGGCATGATGAAGGCAGTCTTCAGTCTGTCTGCCGGGTTCAGCTTGATCTGGTGATATCCTGAATATGCATCTAAGAAACTCAACAGCTCGCATCCGGCTGTGGAGTCTATCACCTGATCAATTCTTGGCAGAGCAAACGGGTCCTTGGGGCAGGCTTTGTTGAGGCTTGTGTAGTCAATACACATCCGCCACTGCTTGTTCTTCTTCAGCACCAAGACCGGGTTTGCCAACCATTCTGGAAAAAATACCTCCATAATGAAGCCGGCTGCCAGGAGCCGGGCTATCTCTTCTCCAACAACTCTTCTCTTTTCTTCTGACAGGCGGTTCAAGGGCTGCCTGATGGGCTTCACATCAGGTCGGACATGTAACTTGTGCTCGGCGAATTCTGTCGGTACACCTGGCATGTCTTTAGGGGACCATGCAAAGATGTCTCGATTCTCACGGAGGAAATCGACGAGCTCGCCTTCCTATTTGTTGTCAAGGTTTGCACCTATGACAGCGTACCTCTCTGGGTGCTCCGGGTCCAAGGGTATCTTCTTCATCTCTTTGGCCGGCTTGAATGAGCCCTCAGCTTCCGACTCCTTGGGGTCGAGCGACATCTCTGGCTGCTTTCCGGCCATCGCCACGACTCGATCAAGGAGCCGCTTCTCAGCTGCGATTACCAGGGACTCGGCCAGCCGACTGCTCTCAGCCGCGCAAGCGGACGACTTTCTGTAGTCGCCGGCTATGGTCAGAATCCCCTTGGAACTCGGCATCTTCATCTTGAGGTAGGCATAGTGGGGGACCGCCATGAACTTGGCCAAAGCAGATCGGCCAAGCAACGCATGGTATGGGCTTTCGAGGTCCACCACTTCAAACCAGACTGGCTCTCGGCGGAAATGATCTTTGTCTCCGAAGAAGACGTCTATCAGGATCTTGCCGATTGGTGAGCTGGAAAGGCCAGGTACAATGCCGTGGAACACAGTCCGGCTGCTCTGGAGCTGTCTTTGCTTGATTCCTAACTTCTCCATGGTATCCTTGTACAGGATGTTGATGCTACTGCCTCCGTCTATCAACACTCGCGAGAAGCGAGCGGCCCGCCTATCTGTGGCTAAGGTGGCACTCAAAACTAGGGCGTAGAAGCCTGGATTCGGCATCTCTGGGTGATCAGCTCTGCTCCAACTGATAGGCTTCTCAGACCAATGCATAAATTCTGGAGTATCTGATGCTACTGCATTCACCTCTTGCTGCTGCAGCCGCCTGCTGCGTCGATCGTCAGCCACACTGGTGAACACCACATAGGCTCCGTGCTCTTCTGGGTACTCATCTCATACTGCGCCGACTGGCCTGGCAGCCGGCTGCTGGGGTGGCGGTGGAGGCGGCGGCCCAGCAGGCGGGGGAGGAAGGAGGCCGTCTCCCTTGGTGATTCTGGTGAGCCAGTGGCATTTTCGGGTGGTGTGGTTTGACGGCTTCGTGCCACTGTGGAACTTGCAGGGACCATCTAGAGTCTTCTCGTAAGAGAAGTTCGGCAACCAGTTGGACTTGCCACCTTTCTGTCGCTTGGTCGGAGGCTGCCCCTCCGGCTGCTGGTCTTCGACTGTCGCAGCCTACCGACTACTGGAAGTCGGCTATGAGGCCTTGCGCTTGTTGTCGTTCTGTTGTTGTCGCCGACTGGCGTCTCCAGCCGGAGTTCTGGGAGCCTGAGGAGCCACCTTGCCAGTCGCATTGACTTGAATCTCCGTCTTCATGGAGGAGTCGGTCATGGCGTACTTGTCTGCTATGATCAGCAGCTCGTCGAGGGTTTCCGGCTCGTCGCAGAGGAGCTTGTGCTTGAGGAGGGTGCCTTCTCTGCACCCGGCGGTGAAGTATTCGATAGCCTGCACCTCGTGCACGCCCTCGGAGGAGTTCCTAAGCTCGGCCCAGCGCGTGAGGTAGTCGCGTGTTGACTCGTCGGGGCCTTGCACGCACAAGGAAAGCTGGCGAGGCTTGGGAGGTCGCTTGTACGTGCTCGTGAAGTTGCGGATGAAGGCTTCGGTGAAGTCGACCCAGTTGTTGATGCTGCGAGGCTTCAGGTTGTTCAACCATGTCCGGGCCGTGCCCTGGAGCATGAGTGGAACATACTTCACGGCAACCCGCTTGTTGTCGTTCGCTATGCTGACGGCTGTGGAGTAGTCAACAAGCCAGTCTTCCGGCTTCACGGAGCCGGTGTATTTGGGCATATCTCGGGGGAGCGTGAACCCTTTGGGAAAGGGCTCGTCTCGGATGCGGGGTTCGAAGCAAGGCGGACCCAACTCGTCTTCTTCTTCCAGTGCCAGGCATCGGTGCAGTCGGTCGATCCGGTGGCGGGCGTCGTTCTCTCCGACTCCCTCTCGGCGGCCAAGGCGGCCACCGAGAGTCGGATGCTCAACGGGTGGCGGGGAGACTCGTCTTTCTCTTCGCGGTGGGGGAGGCAGATAGTCGCCCTGCCGTTCCACTGCTCTTGGGCGGCCATCTTGGTCGCGCTCAATGGTGATGCGAGTCCGACTGTGGCTGACAGCCGACTCTTTGTCTTTTCTTCCGCGGACTCCGCCAGTCGGCGTCCGAGACGTCGCGCCTTGATCTCGGCGGGGAGGCAGGTCGTCGTTCGGTTGCTGCAGCACCTCCGTGCGGCCGTCGCGTTGAGGAGCTGCTGGACTCGCTCCGTCATCATGCGGTGCTCTTCGCCTTCAAAGTTTTTCAGCTTGTCAGTCGCTGCCTGGGCGGCGTGGAAGTTCTCCACAGGCGTAGCGTACACGGGGCGATTTGCCCCGAACAGGTGGGCAATGGCCACGCCGCGCTGCTGGACCGCGCCTAGGCGGCCAGGCCCAGTCGGAGCTGGCGAGCCGCCCACAGCACGGTCCATCTCACGCTGGTAGGCTTCTGACAAGCGCCTCATGCTTGCCAGCTTCTTCGCGCCTTCGACGATCTGAAGGCGGCACGCCTCCAGCGTCTTGGCGTCAGCGTCTTCCGGAATAGGCGCGGTCAGGTCTTGTAGAGCTGCGTCAAGTGGGTCGTGAGCTCCATCACCGGAACGCTCGTCATGACTGATGACGAGCACCTCTGTGACGGCGCTTCCGCCGCTCTCCTCGTGAGGGAGCGGCTCGTCGTAGACCACCACGTTGGTGGGGAACGCATCGAGCGATACGGCGTCGGAGTCGACCAGCATCGGGTCAGTGGAGCCACGGACTCCAAGTCCACGGCGGGCTCGCTGGTGACGTGGAGTTGGTCGAGGAGGCCCGCGAGGAGGCTCTCGGGGCCGCTCGTGCCTGCGTCGGATGCAGGCTCGTCGGAGAGGCGAACCTCACCGACAAGTTCGGCGAGGCAGCTGGCTGCGCAGGCGGCCTCAGCGCCGCGCAGCGCGTCGATGCAGATTCCGTCTGGCGAGCCTGGCTGGCTGCGCTCGCCAGGGAGGAAAAGGGTTCCTGTCCAGAACAGATCTGCGGACGACGGTGCACCTCGCCCCATGGTGGGCACCAAATGTTGGGGGTTGGGTGCGACATATGCCAAAGGATGGCTTATCATGGTGGGGGCGAGTAGGACGTCGCCGGTGCCTGGAAGCGGGATGAGGCGAAGACATGCACGCCGGCGGATCTTACCCAGCTTCAGGGCTCTCCGAGGAGATAACACCCCTACTGCCGCTCTGCGGGGTCTCTGCATGATCACTAAGGCAAAGTGAGTACAAGGTTGCTCCTTGAGCTGTTTCTAGAGGTAGGAGAGGGCAAGGCTAGCTCTCCCCTTCCTATATGATCTGGTCTAGTGCTAATGGATTCGAACCCTTTGCATGGGTGCCCTGGGGGTTTATATAGGCCTACCCCCTCAGGCCGCCGTCTTCCCCGCCGACTACTGGGGCCCGCCGACTGGTGGGCCCCGCCGACCTGCCTGGTACAGGGCCGACAGCCCTTGTCCGCCGCGGGCGGGTCTTGCCGGCTGCGGATTACTGTAGCCGTGCTTCTAATGACGCTGGCTTGGTCATGGGGTCATGGCAACAGTGTCGCCGCCTGACGGGCGATCACTGTTGCCATTCCCCGTCGTGTCTGGTTAATGGCGTGCGGGGCCCGTGGGAGGGGCCAGCCGACTCCTGGGGGCCGACTCCCAACAGGTCCATCTTTGTGGCGCTCTCGCCATCTTCTGCACTCCCGCTGACCGGCGGGGCCTGCCGTCTCTGGGTCGTACAGACATGCCGTCGTGGGCATAGGGCCCCGCCCCCAGGGGCTGATGTCAGGGCTAGCATGGGAACAGTGCCGCGCCGGATTGAGATCTCCGTCGGTACGACACACTGTGGCCATGCCTGCCCTTAGTAAACGGGGTGGTTGGAGTTGGAGGCCGACTCCCTATAGCCGGCCTCTTCGGAAGTCGCCGGCCAGGAGTCGGCGTATCTTGGAGTCGCCTCTGGGACTCGGCTTATCTTGGAGTCGCCTCTGGGACTCGGCGTATCTTGGAGTCGCCTCTGGGACTCTGCTTATCTTGGAGTCGCCTCTGGGACTCGGCTTATCTTGGAGTCGCCTCTGGGACTCGGCTTGTCTTGGAGTCGCCTCTGGGGCTCGAGGGGCGCAGCTTGCCCCGATGTCTTGAAAGGTTCTGGGACTCGGGTTAGCCTACCCGTGGCCCATTACTCCGACAGCAAGATCCTTGCCGAGGAAATCCACGAGATCTCCGGCAAGATCCTTGCCGAGGACGACCGCGATGTCATGGCAAGACCCTTGTCGGGACCCTGGCAAGACCCTTGCCAAGGACGTCAGTGGGGCTGCGGCCAGGCCCGCATCTGCCAAGACTCCACCACCGTTCCCATGCACCTGCCAGCTCAGCGAGCTAGGAGAGCACCTGTGTGGCAATGTGGGGCCTCTAGACCAACTCAGCAAGCACCTTCATGGTGGCATGCAGATCTTCATGAAGACCCTGCCACCACACTAGCTCAGCAGCCTGCCAGCCTACATTGCACTGCACGCCTCATTGGCCTAGACGCGCGTCGAGGCAAGATGAAGCGGCGACGGACGGGACGGGCCTCATTACCGTCCCCAATAAAGCAAGGGGACACCTAAGGAGCGCATTGAATGCGCTTTGTCCCGTAATGACAGGCGATAAGCTTGTACACTGTATACCTTTCCACCTCCTGTGTGCCACTGTGGCGATCACTTTTTCCTATAAAAGGAGGCCCGAGGCATACTGAGAAAGGATTCGGATCTTTTGGACTACATACACGCCTTAGCTAGTTCAAGAACACTCAAATATACACCAAAGCAAGACTAGGGTATTACGCATCCTCGCGCCCGAACCTGGGTAAACGATCTTTGTGCTGGCTCCTAGACCCGCTCTTTCCACAACCTCGCGCCCGCCGACCGTAGTAAGGGATTCCAGTGATCCCATAGGTGTCGTTTTCCACCGACATCTCTGGCGCGCCAGGTAGGGGGTGCAGTTGTGAAAATCCAGTTTAGTAGTTAGTTTAGCAGTTCTTCATCGCCATGGCCCGTGAACACCCACATTGCTCTGGTAGTCAAAGCCTGGCGAGCGGCGTCGTTCGTACGCAAGACAACGGGACGCATGCCCCCAAATCCAAAGACGGAGTTGGGCCCCCCGTAGGTGGCGTGGGGCCCTCAAAGAGCGGCGCCGCGCCACCTACCGGCGGCGCGGTGACCTCCAAGACACCTACGGCGGCGCCCACGACGCGCTCCTCCCAAATTGTGCCCGATAAGCAGCGTCACCATGCTGGTGACCCCGGGCGCCACCGTGGGAAGAGTCTAGCGCATCCTTCGCGGGACGAGGGAGGCCAGCATGCACACCGAAGTGCTGGCGAAAATGGTGTATAGCCGCAAGGCCGTGATAGACCTCTTCTAACGTGGTTAGAAGTCGGAGCGCTTCACAGTTCATGCAGCTTTCGCCGCCGCCCACGCCAGCAGAAGCTTCGGCGCGTGCACAGCTGCTCCTTGACTTTCCTCCTGCTGCGGAAAAGCTCGACGAGTGGAGAGCCACCATTCTGAGCCTCATCAGCGTCGCCAACAAAGATGAGCCGCGACCAGCAGAGCCCTTAGGCCGACGCTCCGTCGAGCCACCGCATGCCAGTGGTGGAAGGGCCAGAGGTGATGCGGCCACGATGCACTCTCCTCCCCCACGCCAGTTACCGCGGGTGTCGGGCCGTCGTGATGATGCTTGTGATAACATTTCCATAGCATTGTCTGACCCACGGACCTACCGCGATCAGCGCCAAGTTCTTTGGGAGCGATCCCTTGAAGATGCTCGAACCACCATCGAACGCCAGCGTGATGCACGCCACTAGTCAGATATGCAGGCAGGCCCCACTATGGACCACCCGGCATCGGGAGGCTATGGTGGCCTACCCTATGAGGTGGGTTCCCAAGCCTTTACCCGTGAGCTGCGGCAGTTTTAGTGGCCCTCCCACCGCACGTTCAAGCCTGACATTGGCGACAAGTACAACGGCAAGACTCGCTCGTCAGAGTTCCTCAGCATCTACACCATTGCGATGCAAGCTGCTGGAGCCCACGATGACAAGGTGCTTGCCAATTACTTCCCATTGGCACTTAAGCCCAATGTCATGTCATGGTTGATGCACTTGCTGGCGGGTTCCATTTCTTCTTGGTCGGATTTGTGTCATGAGTTCGTTGGTGCCTTCACTGGGGGGGCATCAAGCTCATGGCCAGGCAAGCAATTTGCATATCAACCCCTAGAAGGAAGGTGAAAACCTGCGCAAGTACATACAGAGGTTCAGCCGGGTGTAGTACAACATCCCAGATGTTCATCCCCTAGCCGTTATCAGTGCATTCCATCAGAATGTGCGCAACCGCAAGATGCGCGAAGAGCTGGCGATGAACAAGGTCAAGGATGTGGCCGAACTTTATGTTCTGGCTGACAGGTGTTGAGTGAGTCCTGGACTAGGGGGTGTCCGGACAGCCGGACTATCAATGTCCGCCGGACTGCAAGACTACGAAGATACAAGATTGAAGACTCCGTCCCGTGTCCGGATGGGACTTTCCTTGGCGTGGAAGGCAAGCTTGGCAATACGGATATGTAGATCTCCTACCATTGTAACCGACTCTGTGTAACCCTAGCCCTCTCCGGTGTCTATATAAACCGGAGGGCTTTAGTCCGTAGGACAACATACATTACAACAATCATACCATAGGCTAGCTTCTAGGGTTTAGCCTCCTTGATCTTGTGGTAGATCTACTCTTGTACTACCCATATCATCAATATTAATCAAGCAGGACGTAGGGTTTTACCTCCATCGAGAGGGCCCGAACCTGGGTAAAAACATCATGTCCCTCGTCTCCTATTACCATCCGCCTAGACGCACAGTTCGGGACCCCCTACCCGAGATCCGCCGGTTTTGACACCGACATTGGTGCTTTCATTGAGAGTTCCTCTGTGTCGTCACCGATAGAGCGGATGCCTCCACCCGTCTTCAAAGACGGTGTTTTCGCCGGAGGGGCCTTGGCCGCCGGCCAAACTATCTGGCTTGGTGGTTTTCTCATGACCGCCTGTCTGGCCACCGCTTCGGCAATGACTTCTCAAGTCGTCGAAAGCAATCTTCGCGTCAGCCCTAAAGCTGCCGAACAGTTAGATCCAATAGAGCTCTCGTCTGTTAACGAGCTCTTGGATCGCATCGCCACCCTGGGAGTCGCTACGGACTACAACCAGATTGGGCTTAAAACCGATCTGAGAGAGATTAACTCTCCCCAGGCCACCCACCACGTCGTAGTGGTAGAGGAGCAATACGGCAACTCTTTGCCAGTGTTGAAAACAATTCATGTCCGGATTCCCGAACCCTCCATGCCGGATTCCCGCGGGGTACGGACTTCGATCGAGCATTGAACTTAAAATCATGCGTCGCCCCGGACTGGCTGGATTGTCCCCAGCAAACCACACTTCCGAATTCGGAAACCCCTTGGCCTTTGAGCCTCAAGATGGGCAGGGATCCAGATTTTATTCCACCCACCCGCCCAAACATATGCGATCTATCTCTAACACGGCAAGAGCCTACAGAAACAGTACATCACTACTGGGCCAGATTCCTCCTGGTTATGGACAGGATAAAGGACTGCCGAGAGGAAAACGCAATATCAATCTTCCGCAATAACTGCACGGACAAGGGAATACTAAACGCCATTGATCGTCGCAAAATTATGCGCTTCACCGATCTGGCATCCATTGTACGAAAGTATTGTGCGATGGAGAGTTTCCGGAAAACCGAAAATCAATTTTGGGATAATCCGGCCCCAAACCCAGTCCGCAGTAAAAGGGCGCCTTACACTCAGGCCCCAGATGCAAAAACGAAAAAACAAAAACCCAATCAGGGAAACGGAACCGTACTGGAGGGATGGCTCAATGGACCCTGTAAGCTTCATAATACAGAGGGAGCCGTCCCAACACATAGCCTTCGAGCATGTTGGATATTACGGCAGGTGGCCAAAAGTGGCGAAGAGCTTCTACCTTCGGGAAACCACTCCAACAATACCAGCACAGTATCAACAGTCCTCGAGACTTTCGCATCAAATAATTTGCGAAAACAATCAATCCGCGAACTCGCCGAAGTCTACCAAGTAGCAACAGCAAATGCATGGAGCGACACAGCCATTACCTTCAATGGCAGCGACGAGCCCACATTCCGAACAACCAGAGCCTCAGCCGCACTGGTACTTAGTCCCATAGTGGACGGCTTTCGACTGACAAAAGTCCTCATGGACGGCAGCAGCGGACTAAACCTCATTTACGAGGAAACTCTGCGAAAAATGGAAATCAATTGGAGCCGTATTGAGCGAAGCAGCACAACCTTTAGAGGAATAATCCCTAGCCAGGAAGCGCGCTGCACAGGAAAAATCACACTCGATGTGGTGTTCGGCTCTCCGGACAATTACAGATCCGAAGAAGTCACGTTCCAGGTGGCCTCTTTCAGCAGTGGGTATCACGCCATATTAGGACGAGAGGCATTCACAATTTTTCAAGCAATACCTCATTACGGGTACATGAAGCTTAAAATGCCTGGGCCCAGCGGAATAATCACTCTCGCCAGTGATCCGGACATAGCACTCCGCGCCGAAAACAAGACAGCCGCGCTAGCCCTCGAGGCACTATCCGAAGCCGTAGCGGCAGAGGAACTCACCGCGCTGCGCTCTACAGTGAACAGGGACGATGTGATACTCGATAAAAGATCCAAGTCCACCTCCTTCAAACCAGCAGACGAGATAATAAAATTCCAGGTCCATCCAACGGACCCAACAAAGATGGCCTCCATTGGGGCACAGTTGAACCCCGAAGTAGACGCCGCACTGCGCGAATTCCTTCGGGAAAATTGGGATATCTTCGCTTGGCATCCTTCAGACATGCCCGGAATCCCTCGCAGGTTGGCAGAACACAGCCTAAACATCCTAAAAGGATTCAAGCCAGTCAAACAGGCTCTTCGACGATTTTCCGAGCCCAAAAGACAGGCAATGGGAGAAGAGCTAGCCAAACTATTGGAAGCCGGATTCATTAGAGATATCAAACATCCGGACTGGCTAGCAAATTTGGTGATGGTACCAAAGAAGGATAAATCCTGGCGCCTCTGTGTCGATTTTAAAGACCTCAATAAAGCTTGCCCAAAGGATCCCTTCCCTCTCCCCCGCATCGATCAAATTATCGATGCCACAGCAGGGCACGATTCGCTGTGCTTCCTGGACGCATACTCTGGCTATCATCAAATCAAGATGGCGGAAGCAGACCAAGCCGCAACGGCATTTATCACTCCATATGGACCATTCTGCTTCAACACGATGCCCTTCGGACTCAAAAACACCGGCGCAACATATCAGCGCATGATTCAAACATGTCTGGCCACCCAGATCGGCAAAACAGTCGAGGCATACGTAGACGACGTAGTCGTCAAAACAAAACACGTCGAAACTTTAGTAGACGATTTGAGGCTCACATTCGACAACCTCAGAGCATATGACATCAAGCTGAATCCGGATAAATGCGTTTTCGGCGTACCAGCCGGTAAGCTGCTGGGCTTCATCGTATCCGGTAGAGGAATTGAAGCAAATCCGGCCAAAATCCGAGCTCTGTCACAGTTGGATATTCCAAAAGACCTCAAACAAATACAAAAATTAATAGGATGCGTGGCAGCCTTAAGCCGCTTTATCTCCCGTTTAGGAGAAAAGGCGTTGCCCCTCTATCGCCTCCTCGGGCGCACCGAACACTTCGAGTGGACGGATGCTGCCACTGCCGGACTCGAAGAAATAAAGGCCATACTGGTAACAAATCCGGTCCTGGCTGCGCCCACTCTGGGCGAACCAATGTTTTTATACATCGCAGCAACACATCAAGTTGTGAGCGCAGTCCTCGTCATCGAACGAGCGACAGAAGGGCATAAATTCCCTCTTCAAAAACCAGTGTATTATGTATCCACTGTGTTAACCCCCTGCAAATCCCGTTACCCGCACTATCAGAAGATAGCATATGCGGTGTTCATGGCGTCTCGAAAGCTCTGGCACTACTTTCAAGAGTGCTCGATAACAGTGGCCTCTGAAGTACAACTCAATGACATTATAAATAACCGCGACGCAACGGGCAGGATAGCAAAATGGGCCATTGAGCTCTTACCATTTGACATCACTTACAAACCTCGACGAGCTATAAAGTCACAAGTTTTGGCTGACTTCGTCGCCGAATGGACTGAAGCCGAACTCCCTAAAGAGTACGGCGCATACTCCAATTGGACTATGCATTTCGACGGCTCCAAAATGTTGGCCGGACTGGTGGCTGGCGTCGTACTAACGTCCCCCACCGGAGTTACAGTCCAGTATGTACTTCAAATAATGTACACGGACTCCAACAATGCAGCCGAATACGAGGCCCTGTTACATGGTCTCCGGATGGCGGTCTCCATGGGCATTCAACGCCTAGAGGTGTGCGGGGACTCAAACCTTGCAATATCCCAAATAAATGGAGATTTCAACGCCAAGGATCCGAAAATGGCAGCATATCGCAACGCTGTCCTAAAAATGTCAGCTCGGTTTGAAGGACTCGAATTCCATCACATAGCCCGAGATAATAACCAAGCGGCCGACGTCCTGGCACGCATCGGTGCGAAACGTGATGCTGTCCCTCCAAATATCTTCCTGGAACGGCTCTTCAAGCCATCCGTACTATGGGAAGAGGAGCCCGGTAGCTACAAACCGGAGAAAACCACACCAACTGGTGATTCGGCAGACGACATAACACCCTCCGCCCACGTCATAATGGCAGTAATCGCCGCGTGGACAGAACCTTTCCTAGCCTACTTACTTAGGCAGGAACTTCCCGAAGACCAAAATGAGGCCCGCTGCATAGTCCGGTGATCGAAGGCCTACAAGGTCCATGAGGGAGAACTTTATAAGAAAAGTACCACCGGAGTCCTTCAAAGGTGTATCTCCGAAGAAGAAGGGCGAAACCTCCTGGCTGAAATTCATGCCGGACTAGGCGGACACCACGCAGCAGCCCGGGCCCTTGTAGGAAAGGCATTCCGTACAGGATTTTATTGGCCGACGGCTCGGGCAGACGCACAGGACTTGGTCCAGCGATGCGTTGGTTGTCAGCTCTTTGCTAATCAGATCCATATGCCACCCACCACCCTCAAAACCATACCCATTACCTGGCCGTTCGCGGTCTGGGGGCTTGACATGGTTGGACCCCTTAAAGGGGGAACCCACAAGAAAAAATACCTATTGGTCATGGTGGATAAATTCACCAAATGGATAGAGGCCAAACCGGTCAAAATGGCAAAGTCTGGACCAGTGATAGACTTTATATCAGGGGTGGTACACCGTTACGGAGTCCCCCACAGCATCATCACCGACAACGGCACGAACTTCACAGCCGAGGATGTTAAGTCATGGTGCAAAAATATGGGCATCAAGCTTGACTATGCGTCAGTCTATCACCCTCAAACCAACGGTCAAGTGGAAAGAGCAAATGGTCTAATAATGAGCGGCATTAAACCCAGACTAGTGAGGTCACTCACTAAATCCGACACACAATGGGTCGAGGAGCTCGACTCCGTACTCTGGGGGCTGCGGACAACGCCTAACCATACTACCGGATTCACACCATTTTTTATGGTATACGGCGCAGAGGCAGTCTTGCCCTGTGACATTATTCATGACTCACCTCGAGTGCGCATGTATGAGGAAAGAGAGGCCGAGCTTGATCGGCAGGACAGCTTGGACACATTGGAGGAAGAACGTGATGTCACGAAGGCTCGTTCCGCATTCTATCAGCAGTAGGCCCGAAGATATCAAAGCAGAGAAGTACGGGCCAAGACTTACAACGTTGGTGAACTAGTTCTACGCCTGCTGGACAAGAAAAAGGACAAGCTCAAGCCCAAATGGGAGGGCCCCTTCATTATCGATCAAGTACTGACCGGCGGAGCATACCGTCTACGAAATGCGTCGGATCACCGACTCGAGCCGAACCCATGGAACGCAGCCCGCCTCCGACGATTCTATGCCTAGCGCCGGACTAAGAGTTCGTCCCCTTCCCCCGTCCAAACTTTTACACTTCGGCTGTCTTTTGTTTCTCTTTTTATCCTTTTCACTTAAAAACCCTTCCGGGCCTATTTTTGCATTCTTTGCATACGCATGATGTGCCATCCGCACTCATTATTCCTGGGGGCTTCTTTTACGGAAGCTCAATTATACGCATGATGTGCCATCCGCACTCATTATTCCTGGGGGCTTCTTTTACAGAAGCTCAATTATACGGCTTTTATGCCCAGCACATGTGTCAAGCTTCCACATGTACCTTTTACTCGCCATTATATGCATCGATATGACTTAAGTTTTGGCCAAGCTGGGTTGCCTGGCTCCTGTGCTTACCCCTACGTTCCCGATTGTTCGGCTAGGAGGTAAAGGGAGCACCTCCGCGATTGTTACTGCCGGGTCAGCCGGATGTGTACCTCAGACTGGGTGAAGCCGAAAGCTAGCGTTCTTAAGGGAATATTCGGTCGGTGACTTAAAAGATGACTTTTTACCTATTTATCTATTTGCCCCCAGATGTTTTACTGCTTTCTTTGCAGTCCGAACATGCACTTTAGGGCATGCCTCCCAGGGAAAGGAACCCTTAATGGAACTATTCTCCCTGGAAGATGTTTCTTACTAACCATGTAATATAACATAACTAGTTGGGCACTTGTCTGATAAAGAACTAATGACCCCTACGCCTGGTCTCCATGCATACCACGGTTGTTTCTTAACAAAAAAGCTATTCGGACACACTCCGGACTCTAGGGTCCCGAGGTCGAAGCGAAAAGGTCGGCAAAGACAAACGATCTACAATCCGGCTAGAAGGCATTTCACATGTCACTTTAAAGGATAACATACATTGTCAAATTTACTGATTGTATTCCTCCTCAATCCCGTCTAACAGGCTGTCTAGTTTACAGTCCCGTTGGGAAAATTTAGCAGCCAACTCCACTTGGCTATACACTAAACTCACAGGGATCTCCTTCCCATCGGGCCCCACCGGTCCAACTTCGGCCATGTGGTTGGGATCCGCCTTCTTGTACCGCGTCTTCACCATGGCCCAAGCCTCCCTGGCACCTTGACGGCAAGCCGAAATCTTCCACAAACGGAAGCGCTGCCATACTCCCTGCAGCTTCTCCGCAAGCTCCCCGAGGCCCTCGGGTAGGGTGAGGGCTGGCCATAAAGCCTGAACGACGCCGCTCATTGCCTGCCAAACTCGTTCGAGTAGCTACAACAGTTCGGGAAGTTGATCACCCATTGATATGGGCATCTCCTCTGCAGGACGACCCGTGAGTATACCTACAAGACATATCATGTCAAAATACTTCCTCGCCGAACTCTTCTTTTCAAAAGAGTTCGTTCAAGCACTCACTATAAATGCCGCGATGAAGCCGCTGATTCTCCATAACGGAGCCGGACAGCTCGGCCTGAGCGCCTTTCAGCTCTTCTCCGAGCTTGGCGTTGGCATACTGGAGCTTGTTCCTTTCTTGCTGAACCCTATTCAGCACACTCTCGCCGGCCTTTAGCTGGCGTAGCAATGCTTGCCTGTCCGGATCTTGTCCGGCGGTACCTGCAAATGTCATTATTAGACTCGCGCGCACGCCACACAGTGCTTATATTTATTAATAAAAATGTGTTACCAGGAGGGGTCTTTCCGTCTCCTCCTGCGGCAGCAAGTGCGGCCTCAAGTTGGGCCTTGCAATCTTGCAGCTCCCGAGACAGCTGGGCGTTCTTCTTGTTAAGTGCCTGAAATTTCCAATGATCCTTAAATCAGTTAGCATAACTACTTTAAGTCTCGGGGGCTACTGGTATATACAACCATTAAAATTCCCTTACCCGTATGTCTTTCACATACTGCTCCGTGGCTCTGGTAAAACCATTTTGAGCAGCACGGAGATGCGCGTCCCCTACGTTAAAAGCATCCAATGCCTCAAGGGAAAAGCACGCTTCTTGAAATACTGTCCGGCGGCGCCTATGGTTCATGGCGCTCTCCACCTCAGACTTGGTGGCGGACAGTTTGTCGGTATCCTCCGTTGGAGAAGGATCCGGCTCGCGTCTTGCGCTTGCCTCCCCCTCCAGGCCGGGCGCTGGAGCCTGGCCGGTGTTGGTCGGATTGGCAATTCCTGCGCTCGCAGTCCGGCGAGCGCTTTTTCTCCTACAAAAATCATGAGCACTCAGACGTTTCCTCGGAACGTTGCTCTAAAAATTCAAATACGAGCTATACCTTTGCGGCAACGTTTCCGTCCGCACTGCGCTCCTTTTCCGCCTGCTGGTTCGGACTGACCTTTGTTGGTCGGCCGCCGCGGGCTCGGCTTCCTTCCGTAAAGGCGCTTCCTGCAAAATACCATCGTTCGCGAAGGTCAGAAATGGGCAGGGATGAGATAATGGTGTCCGGACTTCGGTCGCGGTCACCTGGGAAGCCGGACTTAGCCCGGGGTAGTCCGCCGTAATGGCGACCAAAGCATTGTCTATGCTAAGTTGGTGATACACCCCGTCGATCAGCTCCACCTCGATATCCGGGTCCTCTTCGGAGGCCGGATCGGGGGATCCTTCTAGATCCTCGGGTTGCGGAGCAGGACTCACCATGTCCTCCACAGTCCGGCGTAGATCCTGCGCCGAAGACATAATATAAGAAGCTTAAACTTCGAAAGCATGGGTTGGGCCCTTCAAGGTGTTCACTTACCCATCCTCTGGGGTTGATCATGGAAAACCCATTCAAAGGGTTCGTTCGAAGGAAATCCTCCTTCTCCCCCTTGTACAGGCTGGACAGGGTCTTCACTAGATCCTCGGTCGAATCCGGCCCTTTGCGGCCGTGCCGAGTAGCATCGTCTTCCCCGTTGAAGTCCCACATGGGGTGGCCTCTGTATTGCAGTGGCTGTACCCCTCGCTTGATGCATGTCACCATGACTCCGATCATGGTCAAGCCGGAATGAGCCATTAATCTTATCCGGCCCATCAAGTAATGGACGCTCTTGTTTTCCTCCAATCGGGGGCTCCGTGGGCGCCAGCTGAGGCGTTTCTTCAAGGGAGAAGCACTAAACTCCGGGAGGTCGATCCGAACTGGGTCTGGCAGCGGAGCGTCCCCTATATAAAAACACTCCGAGGGCCAGTCTTCGGACGCCTTCTTGGGAGTGCCGGATAGGTATCCAGTCCCGGCGATGCGCCATATTTCGGCGCCGCCCACTTGATATATGGACCCCTGGTAAGAACGGGGTACGAGGCAAAACAGCCTCTTCCACAATGCGAAATGGGGCTCAATGCCCAGGAATAGCTCGCAAAGAGCTACGTAGCCCGCGATATGCAGGACAGAGGCGGGCATGTGGTGGTGCAGCTGGAGTCCGTAGAACTTCAGGAGCCCGCGGAGGAACGTATGTATTGGAAATCCGAGTCCCCTTATAAGATAAGGGACAAAACATACTCGCTCCCCCTTATTGGGGCTTGGAGTGTCCTCCGCCTGTCTCCCACCTTGATAAGTAACCAGTCCGGCCCGGACTGGGATCATGAAGGCCGGAGGGAGGTATCCCCCCGTTTGGAGCTTCACAAGCTCGTTGTGCGAAATAGAGCACCTCCTCCAATTCCCCGGCGGTGGGCTGGGAGCGCGTAAAGAAGAGCCGTGTTGACAATCCATGGTGGAATGGATTTCTAGGTCAAAGGCGCTTCGATGGAGTATTCGCGGGAGGAAGACGGTGTGGTTTGGATCTGGATTCTTGCCTTTCTTATAGGCGGGCGACTCGCACAATTGGGGGGTGAAATGCAAAAGACACCCTGGCTTTTCGCATTCGTGCGACGCATGGAAGAGGGCCATTATTTGGCGTAGAAGCCGAGGAACACAGTATTCAAGATGAAGCCGGACACTGTTCGGCAGGTACATGGAATTTGAAGGGAGAACCCGCCTTGCAACGCCGAAGACTATAAACGCGCTGGACTTATCGTCATTGAAGCCTGGTTCGGGGGCTACTGAGGGAGTCCTGGACTAGGGGGTGTCCGGACACCGGACTATCAATGTCCGCCGGACTCCAAGACTATGAAGATACAAGATTGAAGACTCTGTCCCGTGTCCGGATGGGACTTTCCTTGGCGTGGAAGGCAAGCTTGGCAATACGGATATGTAGATCTCCTACCATTGTAACCGACTCTGTGTAACCCTAGCCCTGTCCGGTGTCTATATAAACCGGAGGGCTTTAGTCCATAGGACAACATACATTACAACAATCATACCATAGGCTAGCTTCTAGGGTTTAGCCTCCTTGATCTCGTGGTAGATCTACTCTTGTACTACCCATATCATCAATATTAATCAAGCAGGACGTAGGGTTTTACCTCCATCGTGAGGGCCCGAACCTGGGTAAAAACATCGTGTCCCTCGTCTCCTGTTACCATCCGCCTAGACGCACAGTTCGGGACCCCCTACCCGAGATCCGCCGGTTTTGACACCGACAGGTGTGCTCGAGCTTAATAGGGGAGGAAGTACCCCGGCGAGGACGCCGGAGCAGAAACCGACTCCACAGACGAAGACACCGCCACCCCAATGAA
This sequence comes from Triticum timopheevii, assembly GCA_963921465.1. NCBI lineage: Eukaryota > Viridiplantae > Streptophyta > Magnoliopsida > Poales > Poaceae > Triticum > Triticum timopheevii. Next base: position 216,422,704 of record OY997268.1, read on the forward strand.
GAAGGGTCGGAACCACAACAGAAAGCACAAGGGCAAGGCCATGCTTGCCGTCGAGGGATCCGACAACACCGGCACTGCCAAGAAGGCCAAGGCAAGCAACCCCGGCAAGGAAATTGCCGGGTGCGCCGCTTACCAGGCCCTGGCAGCTGTCGACAATCCAGGAAGCCCCGACAAGCAGTATTGCAAGATCCACCACACCAAGGGCCACGACCTCCAAAACTGCCGACAAGTTGAGCTACTTGCTAAGAAGCAAAAAGCTGAGTATGAGAGGCGGGACAAGGACAAGGGTCAGGACGGTGCCGAAGGATCCGGCAAGAAGCGTGGCGGCCAAGGAGGTCGCGGCTGCAAGGATAACCAGCAAGAGAGGCCCGCCCGGGGCCGCGCCAAGAAGCAGGAAGACGATGATCATGACGAGGACGACGAGTCCGGCGGCCACGAGTTTCAGAAAGCTACGGAGGCCATGTGCGTCGACGGTGGCGCCTCGCTACACACTTCTCACCGCCAACTCAAGCAGTTGGTGCGTGAGATTGCGGCAGCGGAGCCATCATTCGACGCTCAGAAGCCACTGAAGTGGTCCAACATGCCTATCTTTTTTGACACCAAGGACCACCTTGATCGCACAACTGCGGTTGGGTGTCTGCCGTTGTTGGTTTCACCAACGATACGCAACCTCAAGGTGACGAAGATGCTAGTTGATGGCAGGGACAGTCTGAACTTGATCTCGCCTGTTGTGATCAAAAGACTGCAGATTCCTGATGGAGACCTCGAAGAGACGGGAACGTTTCAAGGGGTCAACCCGGGAAGGAGTCAGCCGAAAGGTAAGGTCAAGCTGTCTGTGACGTTTGGAGGCAAGTTGAACTACAGGATGGAGAGGATTGTCTTGGATGTAGCCGAGATCCCCTTGCCCTACAATGGGATCCTCGGCCGCCCGGCACTAGCTAAGTTCATGGTGGCGTCACATTACGCCTACAACACGCTGAAGATGCCTGGGCCGATGACCGTCATCACCGTCCCCTCCGACAATAAGGATGGCGCTAATCTGCACTGACCAACTCTATTGGGAAGCAGTTGCAGCGACTGCCGCCAAGGCACTTGCTCCTGGCGCTGAAGCCCCAGGAGGGAAGAAGACCGGCAAGACCTCTCGCAGCCACTCCGGCAAGCGCACCTCTTCGGAGTGTCGTGCTCCCGTCGAGGACGTGCCATAGAGCTCCACCGGCAAGAGCAAGAAATCCAGAGTTGCACCACCAGAGACCAAGAAGGTGTCCGTCAAGGAGGATGGCATGGGAGGGGCTTTCACTATAAGCTCCACCCACGGTAGCAAATAGGAAGGCACGCTCGTCACTTTCCTGCGGGAGAATGTCGATGTGTTTGCATGGCAAGCATCTGACATCCCCGGCGTTCCCAGGGAGGTGATTGAGCACCATCTTGCTGTCTGTCCTCATGCGCGACCCGTCAAGCAGAAGGTCAGGAAGCAAGATTTGGAAAGGCGGGAGTTCATCACGGAAGAGATCAGGAAGTTGGAAGCGACAGGTTTGGTGAGAGGAGTACTCCATCCGACGTGGTTGGCCAATCCGGTGGTGGTGCACAAGGCAAATGGGAAGTGGAGGTTGTGTATTGATTACACAGATATTAATAAGGCCTGTCCAAAAGACCCTTTCCTGTTGCCACGCATCGACCAGATTGTTGACTCCACAGCCAGGTGTGACTTGTTGTCATTCCTTGACGCCTACTCAAGATACCACCAGATCTTCATGATGAGAGAAGATGAAGAGAAAACAGCGTTCATCACCCCGTGTGGTACGTATTGCTTTTTACGAATGCCTTTCTGGTTGAAGAGTGCTGGCTCAACATTTGCAAGAGCAGTCCAAATTGGTTTTGAGCCCCAAATACATAGAAATATGGAAGCTTATATGGATGACATAGTGGTCAAAACCAAGGACAAGGCAACACTTGTGCAAGATTTGGAAGAGACGTTTGCAAATTTGCGCAAGATCAACCTCAAGCTGAACCCTGAGAAGTGTGTCTTCGGTGTTCTATCCGGCAAATTATCGGGTTCTTTTTGTCACAGCGTGGGATCGAGACGAACCCAGACAAGATCAAGGCCATTGAGCAGATTGAGGCACATAGGCAGATCAAGGATGTGCATCGGCTCAGTGGCTGCATTGCCGCCATGAGCAGATTCATCTCCAAGTCTGCCAAGCATGCCCTTACCTTTTTCAAAATCTTGAAAAAGGCGGGCCCAATGGAATGGACCCCAGAGGCCGAAGCAGCGCTGCAGGATTTGAAGAAATACCTCTCCTCCATGCCGATACTAGTTGCGCCTAAACCACAAGAGCCGTTGCTGCTGTATCTAGCGGCAACGAATCAAGTGGTCAGTGCTGCGCTAGTGGCGCTGAGGAAGGTTGACAAAGGGGCAGTGGCAACGGCAGGACTGGCGGATGGCGAGCCAGAGCTCCCCCTGGTAGGGTCTGACGCCGGCGGGACATGGCCTGCGCAACCAAATGGAGTGGTGCAGAAGAAGATGATGATGCAACACCCAGTTTACTTTGTTAGCTCCCTCTTGCAGGGGGCTAGGTAAAGGTACTCCGGTGTGCAGAAATTGCTCTTCGGCCTCCTTATGGCCTCGAGGAAGCTGCGTCATTACTTCCAAGCACACAAGATCACCATCGTCACCTGCCTCCCGTTGCAACGGATACTGCATAACCCGGACGCAACCGGGAGGATTATGGAATGGGTTTTGGAGCTGTCGAGCTTTGGTTTGAAGTTTGAAAGTACTTCAACGATCCAGAGCAGAGTCTTGGCAAAGTTCATTGCAGAATGGACCTCGATGCCTGACAAAGAGATCCAGGAGACCACTCTTCCCGGCAAGGAAACAAGTTGCAACTGGATTATGTACTTTGACGGGGCTTTCTCGCTGCAAGGCGCCAGTGCTGGTGTGCTGCTCGTCGCACCCACCGGAGAGCACCTCAAGTATGTAATCCAGATGCACTTTCCCAGGGAGATGTCGACGAACAACACTGCTGAATACGAGGGATTGATTGCCGGTCTCAAGATCGCGGCAGACCTCGGGATCAAGAAGCTCATCGTTAGGGGTGATTCAGAGCTTGTCGTCAGGCAAGTCAACAAGGATTATCAAAGCCCGTTGATGGAGGCCTACGTAGATGAGGTGAGGAAGCTGGAGGAGTGTTTTGACGGTATACAGGTGGAGCATGTCCCCCGAGGGGAGAACGACATCGCCGACTACCTGTCAAAGTGCGCTCCCTTCAAACTACCTGTGGAACTAGGTACTTTTGTGCTTCGGTTAACTCAACCATCCGTTGAACCATCGACGGAGCAGAACAAGCGGAGGAAATCAGGCCCCAACAAGTACTTTCCCACCGAGCTCCCAGGAACCGCTGGCAAAGATGTTGCCGTGGACACTAAGCCTGCCATTGGGCAATCGACTCCGACAGGGTGTCAAACCCTGTCCGTAGAGACAACTGCTCCCATGGCGGAGGAAATGCCTTTAGTCCTTGCCGTCGAGCCCCAGGCTCCAGCATGGGCACAGCATACCGTTCGATTCCTCCAAACAGGGGAGCTTCCTGAGGATCAGGAAGAAGCGGAGAAAGTAGCCCATCGATGTGCCATGTATCAGTTCATTGACAATGTTCTGTACAGAAAAAGACCAAACTGTGTGAAATTGAAGTGCATTCCCCGGCAGGAAGGACTGGAGTTGTTGGCAGAGATACATGGAGGCATATGTGGCTCCCACATAGGGTCAAGGGCCCTTGTCGGCAAGGCCTTCCGGCAAGGTTTATTCTGGCCCACTGACCTCCAGGATGCAACGGCACTAGTAACCAAGTGTGAAGCGTGTCAGTTCCATTCAAGGAAGCTTCATCAGCCAGCTCAAGCCCTTCAAACAATCCCTCTCTCCTGGCCATTTTCGGTATGGGGACTCAACATACTGGGCCCTTTCCCCCATGCTGTCGGGGGCTTTGAGTACTTGTACGTTGCAATCGACAAGTTCACAAAGTGGCCGGTGGTGGAAGCAGTGAGGAAGGTGACATCGCATCAGCTGTTAAATTCTTCAAGGGTCTCGTCTACCGTTTTGGTGTGCGAAGCAGAGTCATCACTGACAACAGCACGCAGTTCACAAGCCGCACCTTCATGCAATACATCCAAGACCTCGGCAGCAAGGTCTGTTTCGTTTCCGTGGCGCACCCACGGAGCAACGACCAGGCGGAGAGGGCAAATGCTGAAGTACTGCGAGGCCTAAGGATAAAGACTTTTGACAGGGTGCACAAGAGCGGAAGGCGCTGGATTGATGAGTTGTTGGCGGTTCTTTGGTCGATCAGAACAACGCCAAATCGAGCCACCGGCCAGACACCCTTTGCCCTGGTATAGGGGGCAGAGGCAGTTCTCCCCACGGAACTCACATATGGGTACTTCAAGTGCTCGCTTATGACGAGATTGAGCAAGAGCGATTGCAGCAAGATGACACAACGCTTCTCGAGGAAGATCATCTTCGGGCGGCTATGTGAGCAGCGTGCTACCAGCGAGCCTTGCACCGCTACCATAGCTGCAAGGTTCATGCCTGAAGCTTTGAGGAAGGCGACCTTGTTCTTCGGCGCGTTCAATCGGCCAAGAATTCCAACAAGTTGACACCGAAGTGGGAAGGCCCTTATCGGGTAATACGAGTCACCAGGCCCGGCGCAGTCCGCCTTGAGACCGAAGATGCCATTCCAGTGAGCAACTCCTGAAACATCGAGCATCTTCGCAAGTTTTACCCATAAGGCGCGGTTGCCGGGCCCCCGGCAGACCACCTTTTGTACAAGCCTTGCTGACAAGGAATGTAACCCTCTATACAAAGCCAGGGGCAAACCTTGAGCATAAATAAATGAAGCGCTGGCACCCTAAGTTATAGCATGCATGCTAGGTTGAGTCTCTCCCTCGGTTAGGGTTGATAGTGCTTAGGGGCGACTAACCCCTAGCATAGAGGTTGAGTGTGCGTCTCTCTATTCCTTTCAATCCTCTTTGGTTCGCAGGGTACATGGACATTTCTGCTGAGCTATTTGGAAGAAAGAGAACAAGCCGGCGCTTCGGTCCCGACAAGCCAAGGTTGCCGGGGGCTGCAGACACAAGGGTCCAACCACGGCAAGCCAAGGTTGTCGGGGGGCTGCAGATTCAGATAAGTCCTTTATCCCCTGTTGTGCATCTCCGTATGAAATTAAGACATATGAAACCTTGTTTTATTACTAGGCTACCATGCTCCCCTTTTCCCGTACCCAAGAACTATTTCCTGGGTTGAAACTTGGTTGTAGTCGCGGTCACAGGGAAGCAAACAAGGGACCTAACCCTACTTCGCCCCCGCCCCAGCCAAGAGCACGAGTATGGTCGAATGAAGTAAGGGGACGGCAAGGCCTGTTGTCGGGCACAAGGATTCATTCCTTGGCATGGGCTTCGCTCATGCACAAAGAACCCGGCAAGCACCCTTTTTTCATTAATACATCCCATACAGGTATAGTTCGTATGGAATATAAACATAAGCGAGGGGATTACAAGGTTTAAATCTGACAAGTGCCCGTATGCTTAAGTAATCCCTTTCTTGTCCCTCTCCTCAGGAAACGGAACAAGATGGCAGGAGGGCAAAAGGAGTGCCTAGGCGAGGTATGAGTAGCAGAAGACACCAAGAGAACATCCCGGTGGCCGTCCGGAAGAGGGCTGGTGATGATGGTGCCGGGAGAAGAGCCGAAAGATGAGGCAGCGGGCCGGCAATATGAGACGAAGGCATCGGTGCCATCATACTCCGACTTGTCGGCCCGCCACCCGCCTTCTTTGTCCTCTCCGGCCTTCCCATGCTAGCCGCCCAAGGAGGTGACCCCGAGAAGTTCAAGGAGCTAGCAATGCAGATGACGGTGCTGCTGGTGTCGCCCAGGAACGGTGTGCCTGATGCCTAGTCGGACCCGCCATCCTCCCGCCCGCTACCCTTGTCATCGTTGTCACTTTCCTCCTCGTCACTCTCGCCGAAAGAGGAGTTTTCGCCATCAGTCGAGCTCTCCGCATAGCACCCTAGCCTGTGTCCCGAGCGCCCGAAGACCTTGACGGAGAGCAAATCACTCTCCGCTAGCTTGAAGCAGAGGACGTGCCCATCCATCAAGCAATGGGCGTGTGCAAAGGTTTTCCAGCCCCGGTGAAGGAGCATCACTTGAGGGGCGGGGAGGCTTGTGTTCACCCACATGTCGCCATGGCAACACCCCTTCATGTGAAGCCTCAGCCGTAGTGGCTGGTCGACCTCTAGCACACTCGCGAATGCCCGGGGAAGACGAAGACTGCGGCATGGCGGCCCCCGCAGCTGTAGGATATACTCGAGTGCCGAGTCCCCGACATGACCACTCGGCGAAGCAGGAGGACACTACTAGGGAAAAGCCTAGCAGCAGCGCAGGTTTTAGGCCTATTAGTAGCGCGGGCTGGAGCACTACTGGTACGACGCTATAGCTAAAGGTTAGCAGTAGTGTGCCTCAACCCACGCTACTGCTATATCAACTTAATAGTAGCGCTTCCCCCGAGGAGCGCTACTGGTAATTAGTAGTAGCGCTTCTCCCTGCCCGCGCTACTACTATTATTTCGTATTTTATTTCTTTTTTATTTCATGTTGTATTCATACACCTTTACACAAGTTTTCATACAACAGAAATTTAGAGATTGTTTTTACATCATAATGATTTATTACATCACGGGGTGAAAGAACCGTGGACTAGTTTCTAGTGGATGTCCGTGGACTAGTTTCTAGTGGATGTCCATCCACTTGAAACTAATCCGCGGTTCTTTCACCCAATGATATAATAAATATCATCATCATCATATCATTAACAACTTATCATCATAATACATCATTTTCATATAACACCTCCTCAATATCATCTTTTGCATCAATGAGACATCACATAGGAAATTGGTCACTAGTTGTAATCACAAGTACTCCTCATCATCAAATCTAACACATTGTACCACATAATAAACATATTGTACCTCATAGGACCTACTACATTCTATTAGGACCTACTATATTCTATAAGGTAAAATAGAAAAAAAAACAAGATAGCCCCTGACTCTCCATTATGGAGAATGGAGATTATCCTGTCTCCAATTCTTGCCTTTCGCTTAATGTTACTTCCAAGAACCTCCTTACGAATGTCCAAACATCTTTTCCATTCTTTGATTAGCATGTGTTCACCGTTTTAGAAATCCGATATGCACAGGTGAGATCCATAGGTTGACCTGGTTGTATGTTCAGAACTGCAAGGCGACCATTCCAATACATCAGATGAGGCACACAATCCATCGGGATTTTCTGTTCAAAAACATAGTAATAACTTCGTAGTTAACAATGATTTACTAGTTTTAGAAGTATGCAAAAGATGCACGGATGTCGTAATAGTAAAAAAAATTACCAGGGTATCTCCATAGAAGTTACCGTGGTTCAACACGTGCACTAGTGACACGTATTCACCATAATTTGGAGGAGTTCGATAATAGGTATTGTAATTCTCAAGATAAGTACAAAATGCGTTCAAATGACTTTTCTCCTTATAAGTTAATTCGGAGCCATCAGTGTAGTGGGTTTTGTCTACCATCTTCCGCACATTCTTTGAAGAATCAAAATAAGCTGTCAATGGAAATAAGTTGTCAACTATTTTGAAATAAACAATATAAATTAGTTAATAACTATGTTTGAGAAACTCACATTGCGGTAGAATTGGAAGCGTATCAATAAGAACCCAAATGTCCATATTGTCTTGCTCGATGTCAGGATCACCAAGATCCATGGTGACAATCATACCCTCATAAAAACCATACATTTTGCAAAGTGCTTCCCAATTTTGGCAACCAAAATGGGTTACGCTCTGAGAATTGTATAGATTTACTTCAAAATCCATATCATGATGGGTCCTTAGGTGTAATTTCTTCGTTTCAAAATTTTCATGGTCTTCAAAACCCATCCTCCCCAAGACATAGCGTCTTGCATGGAATGGGATAAGCTAGTCGAATTGTAAAAGATGAAAATTAGATGTTGAAATAGTTGAAGTCATGCTTAATTACGAAAAAAACACTTGTCGTCGTTGCGTACCATTTCAACATCGAAGGTCTCCTCGAGCTTAATGTTGAAGCGCCGATCTTCGTCCAGCTGAAGGAACCTGTCGCATAGACCTCGATCATCGTGGCACCAGCTGCACTCCCCGGGAGACTTTCGTCATCCGAGTATGATATTTCCTACGTTCATAATTCAAAGATTAAACTTGTACAATTAAATATATGTACTAAAAACCTAAATTAGATCATTATTTTTCGAGAAAATCTAGGCCACTCGGTATTTCCTACATATTCTAGCACAAGTCATGCCAGAATTCATGGAAAAATCCGGCAAGACCTTTTCTAAAAAAGGACATATCAAGCGCTTGAAATTTGCCGGAACGGAAATTAATCAACACTCTGGCAAAACATAGGCCACTCGGAGGTGTAACCAGAACATGACCGGCCACTTGGGCAACCACATATCCTTTTTGAGCAACACAAGATATACTTGGAGATTTGGCTGGTCTCACCTCGAGGTCGGAGGGGGTAGGTGACGGGGACGACGGCGGGGATGATGGAGGGGCTCCTTGATTTCTGCAAAAGCAAAAACCCTATAAGTTATCACTAATACATCCCGAATAATTGCTTAAACTAAAAAAATAACAACAAATATGACATGTTCAACTAGTTCTATTAATTCACCTAGTTCTTACTAAATATAAACTTACTATAAATAGAAAAAAACTAGTTCTTTCTAAAAATAAAGTAGTTCAACTAGTTATATTAATTATCTTACTAAAAATACATTAGTTCTATTAATTCAACTAGTTCAACTAGTTTATTAATTTACTTACTAAACTAGTTCAACTAAAACTAAACTAGTTCAACTAGTTTATTAATTTACTTACTAAATATTTTAAACACTTACTGAAAACAGTAAAAAAAAACTACATTATACAATAGTAAAAAACATATACTATTAACCATACTTCCCTAGTTAACTAGTACCATCACTACTACTAATTAACATCTAGTACTACTAAAAATCATTATCTATGAACCCTAAATTAACATCTACTACTACTAAAAAACATCTAGTACTAACTAAGCAGAGAGAAAGGGGGTGGGGGAGGGGTGGGGGCTTACAGAGAGGGGAGAGACGGTGGCGGGGAGGTGCTCGGTGATGTAGAGGTAGGGGCGGCGAGGGCGGGCTTGGGATCGGGAGGCGGCGGTGCTGGGCGGGCTCGGGCGGCGGCGGTGAGGTCGAGGGCGGAGGTGAGGTCGAGAGCGGCGGCGGTAAGGTTGAGGGCGGCCTCGGGCGACGGCGGTGAGGACAGGCTCGGGCGGCGGCGACAGAGGAGTAGGGGAACAGGGGGGAATGGAGGACTTCGCAAAATTTTGAGCCCGCGGGTGGTTAAGTCGAACTAGCAGTAGCGCACTTTAGTAAACGCGCTATAGCTAACGTAGCAATAGCGCGTTTTACGTAAAAACGCTACTGATAAGTCCAAGCACGCATCAAAAATTCTTCTACTCAGTAATTTAGCAGCAGCGAGTTTTGAAGAAAAACGCTGCTACTAAGTACTTTAGCAGTAGCGCGTCCAGGGAAGAGCACTACTACTATATCTAGCCTGGAGGCAACACCGTGGCAATTATAGTAGTAGCGCTTGTTTCACCTAGAGCGGTACTGCTACCGCGTTATTAGTAGCGAGCTTTCGTCAAGCTCGCTACTACTAATTAGCAGTAGCGTTTGTTTTTAAACCGCGTTGCTGCTAAGATTCTGTGTATAAGGTTTTCCCTGGTAGTGGGAGTTGGTGGGGGAGATGGCGACGGAGACGGAGACGGTGTGGGCATCCCCCTTCCACGCCCACCCCTACCTCAACCGCCTCGCCGACCGCGGCCCCGTCCAGCGGCCCCACCTCGAGCATGGCCTTCGCCCAGGGCATCTAGCTCTTCCTTGACCGCTGTAGCTCTCTGGCGGGAGGAGGACATGGTCGCCTCCACAGAAGAACGTCCGCGGCCATGCCCCCTCGCCATGACCGTGGGTGAGGATGGAGACAGGGGGGAGACGCAGAGAGATGCTTTTCCACCTACCCCTGAGTCCCCTTTTTATAGTTGGGGAGGGGAGGCCAAAGGACTAACTCTACGCCCCTGAAGAGCCCGCTCGAATTTGGCTCATTAAAGTGGCAGCAGGCGGGGCCATCGACTGCCCTCCCCGCCCAATCGAAGGCGCGTGAGTATCGGCCCGTGCACGCCTTCCCATATTCCATGCGTCTGTCACCTACCCCATGCCGTTCATGCGACGTACATGGCGTAAGGAGCAGGCGTAGTGGGAAATGTGGAATGACGGTTCCAAGATGGAGTGAGTAAATGAGCGGCGGCTCTGCCATTCCGAGGGAACACGCAAGCCGCCTCTTTACTATTCACCATGGATGACGCAAGCATGTTGCGGCCATTCTGCGCACGACCCCCATGTCACGCAGAAAACCCACCACGTTGCGCATTCAACGAGGGTCGTGGGGAAGCGTAGCGGACGAAGAAGTTACCGCGGTAAAAATCCGCCCCGCCTGTCCGCGCACCATTCTGGGCCTAGCCCAACAACACGTCGTGCTTATGTGTGGCCCAGGCCCGGGGGCTCCTGTCGGTGTACAAAACCGCCGCACACCCTATGTGCTTTACCGATGAGGTAATGCAACACTAGTTTCTGGAAGGGTTTAAACTCATGAACATCGAGCAGTATGATGGAACGACGGATCCGGCCGTCTGGATTGAAGATTTTCTTCTCCACATTCGTATGGCTCGTGGAGATGACCTCCATGTCATTAAATATCTTCCTCTAAGAATAGCCTCCCAGAGAACTCCATTGGAACCTGGGACGATTTGGAAAATGCTTTATGGGCCAACTTTCAGGGCACTTATGTCCGGCCACCGGATTCGGATGACTTGAGTCACATAATCCAGCAACCAGGCGGATTAGCTCGCAAGCTTTGGAATCGGTTCCTAATTAAAATGAACCAAATCGTCATTTGTCCGGATGCCGAAGCCTTAGCGGTCTTCAAACACAGCGTCCGGGACGAATGGCTCGCCCGACACCTCGGGCAGGAGAAGCCGAAGACCATGGCAGCTTTAACTGCACTTATGACCCGTTTCTGTGCGGGTGAAGATAGCTGGTTGCACTACAGGAATCAGACAGTTTGCCATCTGGCAAGTACAGACGGCAAAGGCTGAAATACAGACGGCAAAGACTTTGCCGTCAGCTGCTGACGGCAAAGTGTGACGGCAAAGCCAAAGTCGGCAAAGAGTACTTTGCCGTCAGCTTTTTATCGGGCAGACGGCAAAGTCTTTGCCGTCAGCCAAACTATAACTTTGTCGTCAGCCGAAATAGTAACAGACGGCAAAGATCGTGTCCTTTGCCGTCAGTCAAAATGTGCTCTTTGCTGTCAACCGGACTAAAGTACAGACGGCAAAGAAATTTTTTATTTAAAAAAATAGTTGCACACACTACATCTGTCAATGGTACACTGTGCACGCATCATCAGCTAACAAAAAAACTAATTGCCTCCACATCGAACCAAGGCCGAGCTCGCCGAAGCAGAGCTGCTCGCCGCCCACGCGCGTAGTCATCATCGATGGTCGACCGTTCCCTGTTGTTATTTGGCAGCCATGCTGGAGGGAGGAGTCACCAAAGAGAATTGGGGCAGAGCTTCACGTGGCACTGGCGAGTTGGCAGATCTTCACGCGGCGACGATGGCAGAGCTGCACGCGGGCGAGGGCAACGACGCCGGCCAGACGGACAAGGGATGCAGAGTCCGGCAGCTCGGGGACGGGCGGGTGTGGCGCCGGACGGATGGCGAGGGGCGCGGAGTCCGGCCGCTCGGGGCCCCTCGAGGGCGCCGGACGGGCGGGCGGGCGCTGGCCACGGGCGCGCTGCAGCTCGGAGTCGCCGGACGGGCGGGCGGGCACTGGCCGGCGGTGGTCGGCTGCTCGGGGAGGAGAGAGGAGGGTGCTGCCCGCCGGTGAGCCTTTGCTTGGGAGAAGGAGAGAGAGGATCGAGGGAGTTCGTCCGTTCGGGGAGATGGAGAGGATCGAGGCAGTTCGGGGGGAGATGGAGACAGGTGCGTGGGGGTGGGGATGGGTCGTGGGGGCGCGTGCTTGGTGTGCTCGTGGGTGGGTGACATGCGTGCATCTAACGACTGCGGTGGGTGGGATGTGCGTTTTAGATCTTGCCACGTCAGCGATCCGCGTGATCGATCCGCGTAGTGTGTTTTCTCTTTGCCGTCTGCCTAATAAAATACAGACGGCAAATAGCCTATTTTGCCGTCTATATTTTTTTTGCAGACGGCAAAGCCTATTTTGCCATCAGTATATTTTTAACAGACAGCAATATTAGCTGTTTGCCGTATGTATTTTTTTAGCAGACGGCAAAGTCTATTTTGCCGTCAGTATATTTTTGGCAGACGGCAAAATGAGTTGTTTGCCGTCAGTATTTCTTTGCCGTCTGCAGCTGACGGAAAAATTTCTCTTTGCCGTCAGGCCCGACGAAAAAATGACGGCAAAGACATCCACAGACGGCAAATTAGCTGATTCCTGTAGTGTTGGCTCGTAGAAGCAACGGTTCGAGTGACCCCGGCACTTCTTAGGCCAGGTATGGTAATGGTAAGCCACGCTGCCATAAAAACAAACGTCGGAGCAACAATGACGATGTAGATGATACTGCAGTCAATGTTGGATTCGGTGGTTCTAAATACGGTCTGCGGAAGAAACCTTTCAAAGGCAATAGGAACAGTCCATCTAGTTTGGACAAAATCCTTGAGAGGCCCTGTCAGATTCATGGCACACCCGATAAGCCTGCTAACCACACCAACAGGAACTGATGGGTTTTCAAACAGATCGGTAAGATAAATACCAAACACAAGGGAAAAGGACCTCCAAGTGAGGACGATGATGAGCCCCGTCAACCGAACACCGGGGGCCAAAAGCAGTTTCTCCCCGAGGTGAAAACAGTGAACATGATCTATGTCACTCACATTCCCAAAAGGGAGCGCAAGCGTGCACTAAGGGACGTCTACGCCGTAGAGCCTGCCACTCCAAAGTTCAACCCATGGTCAGCCTGTCTGATCACTCACTTTTGATCGCAGGGATCACCCAACCAGTATCCGTCACGGGGGTTCAGCCACCCTGGTACTCGATCCAATTATCGAGGGATACCATCTCACTAGAGTCCTTATGGATGGGGGCAGTAGTATCAACTTGATTTATCAAGACACTGTCCGCAAGATGGGCATTGACCCATCACGAATCAAGCCTAGTAGCAGTACCTTTAAAGGTGTGATACCCGGCGTGGAGGCCCGTTGCATGGGCTCACTGACACTGGAGGTAGTATTCGGCTCCCAAATAACTTCTGTAGTAAAGAGTTAATCTTCGACATCGTCCCTTTCCATAGTGGCTATCACGCACTGCTCGAACGAACTTCTTTTTCCCGCTTTAATGCAGTCTCGTACTATGCTTATTTGAAGCTTAAAATGACTGGACCTTCCGGCATTATTATAGTTAATGGAAATATGGAGCGCTCCCTCCGTAGTGAAGAACACACCGTGGCCCTTGCAGCCGAGGTGTATGGCAGCCTTATCAAGCCGAATAATTCGTTGAATATTAAAGCCAACAACATATCTAAATGAGTCCGGTCCACGCATCACTGCGATAACTCGACAGATCCGAACCTTGATTAGCAGTCTGATATCCACCGACTGCCCCATAAGGTTGCATCTTACGTACTGCACATACATAACTACGCACTCAAAATACCTTGGGCTGCGCCGGAGGCACACTGCGGAAACAGTCCATAGTACGGCTTGACCCTATTTGGACTGCATAAATATTTTTTTCATTACAGGTTCATTAAGAGCCCTATTTGTTGCATGGTTGCATCAGGGACCCTTTCAAGGCTACTGCTTTCCATCTTTACGGCCAACCATCAGATAATCCTATCAAAGGACTAGTTATTAAGGAGAAATGGCACAGACGTGCGGCGGGGCATCACTGGAGTCTTCAAACCATTACTTTTAGGCCCTGTGTTAGACTTTCCCTTATGTAAAAAAAATTTAGGCATGTAACATGACCTTAATATTAATGGCATTGTCTGTCGAAATATGCCTTGGCGTATCGATAAGGACATAAAGGAAACTGATGATCACCACCTTTTTGTTGGGTCCTTATATTATCCCGTCATCTGTATTCCCTCCTTGCTTTCGACTGGCATACGCGCTTCGGCACGGCCTTTATACCAGGGGCTGTATTCGGCCCTACAAATTCTTAAAAACTCTGAACACCTATAGGGCACTCTTCAGCATCCCGGATATTGCACTATATGCATCAACTCCGAATCATGTCTTTGGTCTATAGTTGGGTTGCCAGGCTCCTGTGTTTGCCATCTTCATTCCACAAGTTCGGCTAAGGTAGTAAAGGGAGATATACTGCAGTTGTATTTCTGGTTCGTCCGGTTAAGTACCTCAATAGATAAAGCCGAAAACTGACTGTCATGATATGTGAGTGTGGGTCAGCGATCCGGTGACTCGGTGTTATACTAAAAATTGTTCGCGATTTATGTCGTGTTATACGAGGGGCTAGGCTTCGACCAGCCGTGTTGCAAAGGCGTCGTACTCCGGATTACCGTTCACACAACATGAGCTAGTACTTAGCCCCACCAATGGACTCTTATGGCTAAGTGGAAGTAATAAAGCCACATAGTCCGATTGCCTAGTTCACCTTGCAAGACGCCTCCTATATCGGACCAAGACATTGGATAAAGTACGGACATGCGTTCCTAAACACCCGTGTAATACTTACATGGGTGCAGAAGCCGACGACTGGTAAACTTTCAGACTTATAAAATAAACGGCCAAACAACAGGATAAACTAACAAAACAATAAAGCGCAAGCATAAATATTTCTCATTATGAGTTCATTACATGGTTCCTACAAACCGAACTCCACTACTCAAATATAATATCCTTTGAGCATTGACCCTCTACAATGCAGGCCCCCTCGAGGACCTCGCTGAAGTACTACTTTGGCCTCCGGTGATCCTTGCCTTCAGGCGGCCCTGCGGTAGCAATTTCGGTGGCCTTCTTCTTCGCCCATTGCACCTTGACGCGGACGAAGGCCATCCGGGCACCTTCTATGCAGGCCTACCGCTTTATGGCATCAATCCGAGGATGCGCATCGACCAGCCGCTTCACGAGTCCAAAGTAGCTGCTGGGTATGGGATCGGCTAGCAAAAGACGGACTATTACATCC
This sequence comes from Triticum timopheevii, assembly GCA_963921465.1. Classification (NCBI taxonomy): domain Eukaryota; kingdom Viridiplantae; phylum Streptophyta; class Magnoliopsida; order Poales; family Poaceae; genus Triticum; species Triticum timopheevii. The sequence continues at coordinate 216,438,049 of OY997268.1, forward strand.
TTCTTGGCCATTCCGGCCACCCTGTGCAGCTCGGACAGCTGCTTCAGCTGATCGCTGAGGGGCGCCGGATGCTCTGGCGCAAGATATTGCGACCAGAACAGCTTCTCCGTCGAGCTCCCCTCTTCAGCTCGGAAGAACTCTGCAGTGTCAGCAACACTCCTCGGCAGATCCGCAAAGGCGCCTGGAGAACTCCAAACTCAGGTCAACAAGATGTATCTCTTACTTGTAAGTTTACTCTGCAGAATAAAGGCCTTACCAGCCGCTATTTGCCTTGCCTCCTGGATCTCCTGGCAAGCGCCCTGGGCTTCAACCTGGGCTTCCTTCACACTCTCGAGAGCTCTGGTGAGCTCGGAGGCTTGTTCCAAACTCTTCACCTCCAAGGACTCGCACTTGGTAATGGCATCCTTGAGCACATATTCAACCTCGCCCACCCACACCTCGTGTTGTTCGCGGGCAGTTCGCTCCACCTCCAACTCCTTTGTCGCTTTGTTAGTGGCTGCCCTGCTCACCTCTGCCTCTTTTTTGGCTTCGGCAAGAGCGCTCTTGAGGGACTCGACCTCGGCTGCGCCAACTATGAGTATAGTCATAAAACTCAGTAAATTTAAAAAATTAGCACATATATCACTTCGAGTATGTAATGGTGTCGCATACCTTGTGTTTTGTCAAACCGTTGATTGACGCGGTCGAGCTCCTCGTCGGCTAATCTAAGTTTCCAATTAAGCTCGGAAACCTCTGCGGCTTGGGCAGTAACCGCCAACATAGATGCCTCTCCAACAAGATAGCATGATACATTATTAACTTGTTTTGATCCTCTACCCAGATTGTTCTAATCCGGACAGAGTCTCAGGGGCTACCGTCTATACATGGGTTCAACCTTGCATATAAAAAAACTTGTAAGAGAATTACATTGCATACCTCAAAGTCTGACAGTAGGCTGTTGAAGGCTTCGTTCAGTCTGCTTTTCATAGACCGAACCTTTTCCATAACCGCACCCATCAGGGTGTGGTGCTCCTCCATGATGGAAGCGCGTTGCAGCGCTTCCTCCAGAGTATGAGCGGCCTCCGGATTAACAGAGGTCGTCGATGGAGCTGCTGCTCCTCCCCCCTCCATCGAAGGAGGGTGTTGGTCCGAATCCGAGGCCGCATTGGTCTCCAGGACAGTGTTTGGCGAGGGCCCGAACTGTTGAGGCCCCCACCCTCGATGGTCATGGGGGTTGTTGTGTCCCAGTCTGCGGCATCCGAGGTATTAATCTTGGGCGCCTTCAGGACGGCCTCGTCTGCCCCTCTTCGGCCAGGAGAGTTCCTTTGGGACGACACCTCGGTGTCCTCCATGGCAGGGGGAGAGGGCTCACGATGGTCTGTCGCACTTCGCCTCTCCAGGTGCCAGAGAATTCCTAGATGAAGACGAGGGGTTCGGGATATCGCGTGGAGGGCTGTAAAATAGGCAAAGATACAGTTTATATAAACAGAGGTGGGTAAGCAGAAGTTGAACAAGTAAGGTTTTCGAGGCTTACTATTCGGCCAGGGACTTAATCCTGGGGGCTCTCCTTGGGCTGTGTTCGGACTATGAGTCCGAACTGACCGAGAAGGTGATCTTCTTCTTCTTTGGTGTTGCCCCCTCTGGATTCTCGGAGGTCGTCCTCTTCTTCCTCCCCGTGATGCGAGGGGAGTCGCTCTCCACTTCCTCCCCCTCCTCCTCTTCGTCCTCATCTTCCTTGTGAGAGGAGACGGCTTCGGTCTCTCCGGACACTGCGTCTGAAGGACCTCGGCAGCGGGGCCCGCCCTTGGGCTCCTTGCCCTTGTTCTTGCCCTTCTTCTCGGGCGCTTGGTATGGCGCCGGAACTAGCATCTCTTCTAGCTGAGGAGTGACCGGGTCTTCGGGCAATGGAGCCGAACTCTTGATCCGCTCCGCCTTCTTTGTCCAGCCTTGTAAAGAGGTTGGCTGATGAGATTCGAATTGATCTGATATATAGAACGGACATATATTCGGAAATTTAACACTTACCGGAGTGGCCGGATTCTCGGCGTCAAGATTGACGTCTTCGGTCTCCATGGGCCAGCTCTTCTGGGCCTTGAAAAGCAGCTTCCATATTCCAGTGTGTGTCGTGCCGAGGAAGTGCTGCAGGGTCCGCGGCTCCTCCGGATTTGAACTCCCACATGGGGGAAGTCCGGCGCTAGCAGGGGAGAATGCGGCGGAAGAGCACGATCTGCACCACATTGGTGAGACTGATGTTCTTGCCCAACACATTGGTGATGCACATTTGCAGCCTCTGCACCTTCGTCTGGGACCCCTAGTCGAGGCCCTTGGTGTTCCACAACGTGAGCCTCGTGGGGGGTCTGTATCTGAACTCCGGAATCGCCGCCCAGTTAGTGCGGCCCGGCTAGGTGATGTAAAACCACTCTTGTTTCTAGACCTTGACGGTCTCGACGTACGCCCCCTTGGGCCATGTGGCATTGGGCAGCTTGCTGATCATGGCCCTGCCGCAGTCTGCGTGCTGCCCGTCAACCACTTTCAGCTTCGCATTGAAGATCTTTAGCCATATGCCAAAGTGTGGGGGGATGCGGAGTAAAGCCTCACACACGACGATAAACACCGAGATGTGGAGGAAAGAGTTTGGGGCTAGATCATGGAAATCTAGCCCGTAATAGAACATGAGTCCACAAACGAAGGGGTGGAGTGGAAAACCTAACCCTCTAAGGAAATGGGTGAGGAAGACGACCCTTTTGCCGGGCTCTGGAGTGGGGATGATCTAACCCTTGGTGGGGAGCCTGTGTGCGATGGTTGTGGCTAGGTATCCTGCACTCCGGAGATCCTTTATCTCCTTCTTCATGACGGAGGAGGCCTCCCACTTGCCTTTGGAACCAGATCCGGCCATGGTCGGAGGAGGTGGTGGTGGTGAGGAAGACGAAAACTTTTCGGGCACTGAGAGCTTGGGAGATTGGAAGGCTGAGGAGATTGGAAGGCGTGGGGAAGAGAGGAGAAATCCATTGCCCTCTTATAGGCGGTAAAAATGCCAACCGTCCCCACACTTATGCCTTGAAACTGGCATGTTCCCAACATAAGCATGCATCGTAAATGGTTGGATTACCCAGATCTTATTGATGAGCAATCCCGTAATAAGTGGGCACGGTCTCTGTTTTGACAAGACGGGCCAAGGGGGCTTGGCCTCGAAACACGAAACATGAGGTGTGAAAACGGTTCAAAACATTGAAGGGTCAAGTATGACGCTTCGCCAAAAAAATTGTCAGTAAAGACACTGCTCCTATTTTTATATATCCTGCCTTCGCGGCTAAGGGTTGTGTTAATTATGCATGGCCGAATACAATACTTTTATTGAGGAAAGCTGATGTGTATTACGGAACCCGCCTCGCAATGCCGAAGACAATCTGCGTGCCGAACACGCCGTCATTGAAGACTGGTTCAGGGGCTACTGAGGGAGTCCTGGACTAAGGGGTCCTCGGGCGTCTGGTCTATCCAATATGGGCCAGACTAATGGGCTGTCAAGATACAAGAATAAGACCACCTCTAGTGTCTTGTGGGCACTCCTATATACGTGGATGGCAAGTTTAGGTGTTCGGATATACTATTTCCTTTCTGTTAAACCGACTTTGTACAACCCTAAGCCCCTCCAGTATCTATATAAATCGGAGGGTTAGATCGAAGGCATGATCACAACATTGATAGGCTAGCCAAGCTAGGGTTTAGCATTACAATCTCGAGGTAGATCAACTCTTGTAACCCCAATACCCATCGAATGTAATCAGGCAAGAGTAGGGTTTTACCTCCATCAAGAGGGCCCGAACCTGGGTAAACACTGTGTCCTTCTGATCATTGTTACCATCTGTCCTCAAACATACAGCTTGGGCCCCCCTACCCAAGATCTGTCGGTTTTGACATGGACATATGCTTCCATCAACTGGCTCTGATAATCCGTATTTACTTGTTTCACTCCAAGTTGCGAGTCTCCACAGATGATCAGCTTTCTAATTCCCAACTCCACCGCAATTTTGAGGCCGGCAAGTAGTCCTTCATACTTGCGGTGTTGTTGCTTCCTCCCTAGGAAAGTGCATTTGAACCACATACTTTAACTTGAGGTGCTCTTCGGTGGGTGCGACAAGCAGCACTCCGGCACCGGCACCTTGCAGCGAGAAAGCACTGTCAAAGTACATGACCCATCCTTTCTTGGTCTCTTTACCAGGGAGAGTTGATTCTTGAATCTTTTCGTCTTGTGTTGGCATTCATTATGCAATGAATTCTGCCAATGCCCTGCTCTGAATGGTCGAACTACTCTCAAACTTGAGTGTAAAACTTGACAATTCCAATTCCCAAACCACTACCCTGCCGGTTGCCTCTGGATTCCTCAGAATACGCTGCAACGGGAAGCGAGTGATGACAGTGATCTCATGCGCTTGGAAGTAGTGGCGCAGCTTTCTCGAGGCCATGAGGAGGCCGAAAAGTAGCTTCTGCACACCAGACTACCTTGATCTAGCCCCCTACAAGAGAGAACTGACAAAGTACACTGGCCACTGCACCATCTTCTTCTTTGGCACTATCTGTTGATCAACTTGTCTTGCTCGCCCCATTTTTGTCTTGCCAGTGCCAGAATCTGCAAGGAAGGGTTCTGGCTTGTCGTGGGATGGGCTTGCTACTATTGTTTCCTCGTCGACAGCTTCTCTCGCACAACTAGTGCAACACTAAGCACTTGAGTTTTCGCCGCTAAATATAGCAGCAATGGCTCCTGTGGCCTCGGCGCAACTAATGTTGGCGCAGAGGATAGGTACCTTTTCCGATTTTGCAGCGCAATCTTTGCTTCCAGAGTCCATTTTACTGGACCCTCCTTTCTCAGTATCTTGAAAAATGGCAGGGCACGCTCAGCAAACCTCAAAATGAACCTACTCAAAGAAGTGTCACAGTCGGCAAGATGCCAGACATCCTTGACAGTCTTTGGTGCTTAAATCTTCTCGATAGCTTCGATCTTGTCGAGATTTGCTTCGATTCCATGTTGAGACAGAAAGAACCCGAGAAGCTTGCCGGATGGAATGCCAAACACACACTTCTCAGGGTTGAGCTTTATGTTGATTTTGCGCAAGTTCGCAAACGTATCTTCCAAATCTTGAATGAGATTCGATTTGTCCTTAGTTTTGACCACTATATCATCCATATAGGCTTCTACCTTTCTATGTAAGTGTGGCTCAAAACCAATTTGGAACACTCCTGCAAATGTTGAACCAACACTCTTTAGTCCGAAAGGCATGCATACAAAGCAATATGTGCAACATGGAGAAATGAATGCAGATTTTCCTCATCCTCCTTGGCCATGAATATCTAATGGTAGCCGGAGTATGCATCAAGGAACGGAAGCAGATCACAGCCAACAGTGGAGTCTACAATCTGATCGATGCACGACAAGGGGAAAGGATCCTTTGGACATGCTTTATTGAGGTCAATGTAATCAATACAAAGGCTCCACTTCCCATTTGCCTTGTGCATGACGACTGTATTCGCCAACCAAGTTGAATGTAGTACCCCCTTAACTAGGTCTGCTGCCTCAAGTTTCTTGATTTCTTCGGCTATGAATTGTTGTCGTTCCAAAGGTTGCTTCCTGACCTTCTGCTTGACGACCTGAGCTTGGGGACAGATAGCAAGGTGCTGCTCAATTACCTCTCTGGGAACACCAAGGATGTCAGATGGTCGCCATGGAAACATATCTACATTCGCCCACAGGAAGGCAATGAGTGTGCTTTCCTATTTACTGTCAAGAGTGGCACCGACGGTAAAAGTACCTCTAGTGATATCCTCCTTTGCTGGCACCTTCTTTATCACAGGTGGAGTAGCTTTGGATCTCTTGCCGGCAGAGCTCCCCGGCAGGTGTTCAACAGGTGCATAGCACTCTGAATAGGTGCGCTTCCCGGAACTCTCGCTTGATGTCTTGCTAGGCTTCTTGTTCTTCCTTTCCTTGGTGGGAGCTATGGCTTTGACGGCTTTTGCTACAACCGCGTCTCTATAGAGCTTGTCAACACATATGATTGCACCCCTCTTATCGAAGTTGATGGAGATGACACCCATAGGCACTAGCATCTTCACCATGTTGTAGGCACAGTGAGATATATGCCGCCATAAACTTAGCAAAAGCCAAGCGACCAAGAATTCCATTAAACGGCAAAGGGATCTTAACAACATCGAACACTATCTTCTCTGTTCTATAATTCAGGTCCCCGCCAAACGTCACCAGCAGGGTGATCTTCCCCTTAGGCTGGCTCCTTCCCCGGTTAATTCCTTGGAACGTCCTGGTCTTCTTGAGCTTTTCCTCAGGAATCTGCAGTCTCTCGACCACTTTAGGGGAGATTAATTTCAATCCAGCCCCACCATTAACTAGCATTTTCATGACCTTGAGGTTGCGTATCGTTGGTGAAACCAACAATAGCAAACACCTGACCGCAGTTGTGTGATCAGGGTGATCCTCAACATCGAAAATGATAGGCGTGTGTGACCACTTAAGAGGTTTTTGCGCATCTGTTATCGTCTCTACTGCATTGACCTCACGCGCCCAGTGTTTGAGCTGGCGGTGAGAGGAGTGCGAAGATGCGCCCCCGTCAATGCACATGGCCTCGGTTGCTTTCTGGAATTCAAGTTCTCCAGACTCGTCGTCATCTTCATCTTCACTCTCTTCATATTCCTCCTTCTTTTCTCTACCTCTGGCAGGCTTTTCCTTCCGCTGGTTGGCATTACCGCGATGCCCTCCTCAGCTACCGTGACCCTTCTTATTGGATCCACCTGTACCATCTTGACCCTTCTCCTTGTTGCACTTCTCATATTCTGCTTTGTGTTTCTCAACTAGTTGTTCGACTTGATGACACTCTTGGAGATCGTGACCCTTGGTAGGTGAATCTTGCAGTACGACCCGTCAAACTTGCCGGCTTTCTCACCTGCTGCAGCTACCTGTAAATCAACACATGCATCCGCTTCCTTGCCGGAGCTTTCCGTCTTGGTTTTCTTGGCAGGGCTGGAGTTGCCGGACCCCTCAACAACCATAATTGACTTTCCCTTGCATTCTCTATTACGCCTTTGACGTTCTTCAGGGTGGCGGCATCGTCATCATCAGAATCGACTTCAACGCCAACATTTTCCCCGGGAAGCCTTCTACCCTCTTCAGTGTGTGCACACTTATCCCCCAACGTGTAGAGCTCATTGACGGCCTTCGGCAATCATATGTGCATCTTCTCCTGCACCTTGCGATTGCGCATGTTCGTATGGAACACGGTGATCATAGCTATAGGGTGGACATCCTGTATGATGTGGTGTACATGGCTAAACCTCTGGATGTACTTGCGCAGATTTTCTCCTTATTTTTGTAAGATCACTTGCAAGTCACTGGGCAACCCCTGGCCTTTCTAGCCCCTGGTAAAGGCACCAATGAACTCGTTGCATAGATCTGACCACGAAGAAATGGAGTTTTCTGGCAAGTTCATTAACCAATACCTCACATTGGGCTTGAGCAAAATTGGAAATAGTTGGCTAGAATTTTCTCATCCCTTCCTCCGACAGCTTGCACGAAAATTGTGTAAATGCCTAGGAACTCTGTCGAGTTGAGCTTGTCGTCGTACTTCTCTAGCACTTCGGGCTTGAATGCGCAGACGGACGGCCGACGGACTTGCAGCAGCTCATGTGTGAAAGCGGGGCACCCAACATCGTATGGCAAGTACCCGCCAACAACGGGTGTTGGCTCGTTAATGACCGGACCGTTGCACTTGTCTGATCAATGGCGCGCCTCCCGACATCATCAAATGGTGGTGTGAGCATCCTCTGCTCGCCTATCCAGCAGCAACTACTGCTGATCTTGCTGCATTTGCAGATCTGAGGAGGCCATTGACACATGATGAGGCTCAATAGTTGGTTGGGTCCGCTGCGGCTGTCGGCGCTGCTGCTAGGGTTGCTCCCGCGGTGGTGATTGTACCGTGGGTACACCACGTGAAAAATGGCCATCAATCTAAGCTACTGGTATGGTTAGCAGGCATTGTGAAGGTTCCGCCAATTGGGATCAGTTTGCGTTAGCAAACTCGATCAAGCTCCGGATGGTGGTCCTCCACTCATCCATCTTTTCTGCTGTTGGAGGAAAAATCCAACAACATCTGGGCCCGCGCCATCACCTCTGTTGCTGTCGAAGGCATGTTGGAACACGAAGAATGCGAGGGCGCTCGACTCCTGGCAGAGCCAGCAGGAGCGCCGTTGTGATCTTGTCACCGAACTACGAGGGTGGCGGCAAGTTGGCGTGGCAAGAGTGGGGCCTGAGGATCTTGAACCTAATCAGTAGGCATCTTGTCATGCGGGCGCTGCTGGGGAGGTACAACAACGCTGCTCGGCATCACATCACGCCCATCTCGCGATGGACAGGTGTGTGCCTTATGTCATCTCCCTCACCTCTGCCGGAGGAGTCATCGTAATGGGAGGGTCGTGGCTCACACCCAACCGGACCGGGTGGCTTTGACGGCTGCGCTTACCGGTGCGCTGGGGAGACGGGATCCGCGTGTGCATGTCATGGTCATTGTCTTTGCTAGAGGGTCGAGGTAGATGTCCGTCTCCAGTGCCTCCATCGCCCGTTTCTACCATAGCGCGCACAACAACCACACCGCCTGCACCTGTCGTGCCCACCATGGCGTTCGCACTGTCCACGGCGATGCGCCGCCTGCAGACGCGTGTGGTGGAAGCAAGGACATGGAAGGCTTCGTCGGCATGGAGCCCTTATTCTTGGGCGCCATGGATGGTGATGAAGATTTCATAATTCTATGAAGTTTTTGTGCCGCCTGCTGTCCAGGTTCACAATAATGAACCCCCCTACCTGGCGCGCCAAAGATGCCGGTGTGGAACGGCTATCTATGGGGTGTCTTGCCCACTTGTGGTTCGGCGAGGGGAGCACACCAATGCAAAGAGTAGGAACAATAGAGGAAACTAAAATCTTTACCTAGGTTTGGGCCGCTGAGAAGCGTAAAACCCTACTCCTTCTTTTGTGTACTGGGTGTAGGCAGTAGCACAAAGACAAGGAGCGCTCTTCCCCCGGCAAGGCCCAAGGAGAGAGCAGCTACATGTGCATGTGTGCGTGAGGTTTGAATGGATTTGAACCCTTGTATAGGCTGCCCTGACCCTCCTTTATAGCTCAATGGGTTACCATAGTGGCAAAAGGGTCATTACATGATGATTAGATAGCATACAGTGCTATCATACCTAACTCTGCTAGTCAGAACAAAAAGCATTTAATGCATCGCTAGGTGTCATGAGGAGGAGAACCCATGGCAAGGATGCAACACCACTTGCCCAGCTAGCTCCTATTAGCATGACACTCCATTTGGATAGGTGTCGATAAGGTAATCTTCTGTGCAGTGTGCCGACACGTGCTGGAAAATGCAACCCTGCCGCCTACGGGGTCGACACCACACCGATCAAAGACCAGCTGGCTAATGAGGTGGAGCGCCCGTAGTTGGCAGGGATTTGCTGGCCATGTGGCTTGCCGGGCCTTCACCTTGCCGGCTCGCCCTTGCCGGCAAGGGTTGCTTCTGTCTTGATGCTTGTCTTGTTCTATTCCTTGGTCTTCTTGATGTGCTCCTTGATCTCTCAAAGAGTTGTTCCATCGCTCAGAGAATCTTAAGTGGAAACTTTGGTCTAGTGGGGAGCTGCTAATTATCTGTGCATAAGTCAGGGTATTACACATCCATGTTTAATACACCGACAGAGGCGCATATCATATTCGAGACTCTGCGGATAACAAACTGGAGGCGAATCCATAGAACGTCGCCCTGCTTCAGCGATTTGATGGTCAAACTCAGCCACCCGAGCATTACCTTTTCGGCCGATTTACCGTTATCATCTAAATAGATAAAATTTTATTTTTCTTTTTTAAGTTGCTAAAAACCCCTTTTGATATGTTGTGATCGGTCAATCCAAGGTGATTTGGCTCCTTCGGACACATATTGCATGTACGACATATACTAAGCTATGGACTTCAAGTTCAAATATACGTTAAGCACTATCTGTGCCTCGTTCCAATCAATTCATTTTACACCTTCATATGCATCGACTAGACCTAGGTTTTGGCCAAGCTGGGTTGTTTGACTCATGTGCTTACCTCCTAAGTTCCCGATTGTTCGGCTAGGAGGTAAAGGGATACTACTAGGAAAAAGCTTATACATAGACATTTATCAGTAGCGCTTGTTAAAGCAAAGCACTACTGCTACATAGCAGTAGCGTGTGTCAAGGCAGCGCGCTACTACCATAAAGATAGCAGTGGCGCGTTCACCATAAAACACATTGCTACTACAACGACCAGAACGGTTGCTGCCAGGCTTGGTATAGTAGCAGCGCGCTTCTAAGGACCGCGCTACTGCTAACAAAATAGTAGCATCGCGTTTTAGGGCGACAGTGCTGCAACTAACAAAAGGAAAAGAAAGGAAAAAAGAAAACGAAAATTAAAGAAAAAGAAAAAATGAAAGCAATAGCAGCAGCGCATTTCTATGAAAGCCTTGTAGCTACTTTAGCTATAACGTGTTCTCCCAACACGCGTTATAGCTAACTTATCTATGGCTGTAGCCCGTTTCTGCGAAAAGCGTTATAGCTAAGTAGCTATAGCGCATGTTTTGTAAAATCACTAATACTATGTTTGACATACCGCTTCGCGGGCGTCCCTCCTTCCCCCAATTCCCCAATCTTCTCGCTAGACCTCAACCTCTCCCTCACCGCCCGTGCGCTCCTTCGTCGCCCTGCCTCCCTCGCCGCCAGAACCGCCACCGGAGCCCCACGCCATCGCCGCCACCGGAGCCGCGCGCCCATGGAGCCACCCTCTTCTGCTCCTCGCCGCCCCTGCTCCCTTGTCGCCCCTACCCCATCGCCTCCAGAGCCGCTGTCGCTGTTACCGGAGTCCCTGCTCCCTCGTCGCCCCTGCTCCCTGGTTGCCCCTACCACCCTCGTCCGCTTCTCGTCGCCCCTGCTCCCTCATCGTCCATCCTCTCTGTAAGCCCCATGCCGCTCCCTCTAGGTTAATTAACTTAGGTGAATTTAGTTCATTAGGTTCACTAAGTGAACTAAGTGAACTAGCTAGGTTAATTTAGGTAAACTAACTAGGTTAGGTAACTAAGTGAACTAGCTAGGTTTATTTGGTTTACTAACTAGGTTAATTAGATGTTTTTTAGATGTTTGGTTAACTAATTTGGTTAACTAACTAGGTTAGGTAACTAAGTAGATGTTAATTATGTTAGGGCAGTAGTGGTATTGTTAATTAGATGTTTTTTAGTTAGTGAAGTAGGTTAGGTAACTAAGTAGATGTTAATTAGGTTAGTAACTAAGTAGATGTTAATTTAGGTTAATTTGGTTAACTAACTAGGTTAGGTCACTAAGTACATGTAAATTAGGTTAGGGCAGTAGTGGTACTAGTAGATGTTAATTAGATGTTTTTTAGTTAGGGAAGTAGGGTTTTACTAGGTAAATTAGGTGAAGTTAAATGAATGACCTAAATGAATGAAATTAGTAGTTGACTGAATTTTTAGGACAAATTTGTATATGCTTAAGTACTTAACTATATATTATTTTTAGGACAAACTTGTATATGCTTAAGTAGTTAACTAAATATATTATAGGGTTGTATATATAGTTGCTTAAGTACTTATATAGTTGTTCTGCACCCAATGTATGCTTAAGTAGTTGTATAATTCCTGTGGTTCATCAATGGGTGCTTAAGTAGTTGTAGATGCTTAAGTAGCTAGCTAGGGTTCATTTAATTAGTTAGTACTTGTATATGCTTAAGTACTAGGGCAGTAGGGTTAGGGCAGTAGGACATAATTTGAATTGAGTTCTAGGGTTCATAATTTGAAATTTGCGTAGGTTTTCTTGAAGTGTGAAACATTGAAGTGGTCATGATATATGAAAATTCCTCGATTGTGCCCAAGTGGCGTTTTGTTGTTTCCAGGGAATGAAGCCGAGTGGCCTATGCTTTGCTGGAATGTTGATTCATTTCCGTTTCGGCAAATTTCAGGTGATAGATTTGTCCACTTTTTAGCAAAGGTCATGCCGAAATTTTCAATGAACTTCGGGATGACTTGTGCTACAAACTAGGACATATCGAGTGCCGGGATTTGCCGCACCGGGAAGGAATCAATGTTCCTGCAAAACATAGGCATTTTTATGTCATTATTCATTTTATTAGGTCTAGAATTAATTGACTAGATTTAATTGTAGGAAACATGGCTAGCAACGATGAAGGACAGGGTTCTGGTGATGACGTCTACCTGGCGGCGGATGAATATTTGAACCTTTCCAACGATCAATGATTGTTGTTGCTGGGCCCACCTATCTCATCCGGGACCGACATCAAGACCAACACCGAGAATGGCGTTGAGACCGAGACCAGCACCGAGATTGGCAAAGCCATAGAACCGAAACCGAACAGGAGATGTTGACGCCCAAACCAGCTCCTCACTACTAGACTAGTGGTCACGGAGGTGGAAGACAACAATTTTGAGCCAAAACTGCCTGTGGAAGCGCGTTCCTGCTACGACAATCAAATAGGCTGCATCGTACGGGCGTGCGCCACCATCAATGATGAGAAACTAAATAAGGGGCCAAATATGAAGCACTCCCGCCTAACCCTGTTGCACCAGATATTCTTGTTCCCGGGCTGGGATGAAATCCAATATATTGATCCACAGAAAGACCCGGCAATGAAGAAGGTAAACAAACGCGCCATGACCAAGTTTAGCGACGCGTTGGCCGCCTGGAAAGTAAGAGTGAAACGCGCCATCGACAAAAAGGAACCCTACTATGAGATTGTAAAGGATAATCTGACAATCACGAAAGAGCAGTTTCAAATATTCAAGGCGGCTTGTGATGCCAAAGATGCCAAAAAAAGTTGAAGTACATGAAGGGGCTTCAACAGAGGAACATGGGGTGCCACCACCTCGGAAGTCGTAGTTACGCGGGGAAGAGGTCCATATGGGCCAAGGAGGACGCGGAACACGGAAGTCTGGGCATCCTAGACCCCTTGGCGGAATTCACCGTCCCGCTGGAGCATGATGTCCTCAGGGCCTGGTACCGTTGGACCCAGTCAAGAAGGTTTTCGAGACAAACCTGGTCACGACGGAGTTCATGAGACTGCTGGTAATTTTAGTTTCTGATCAATTCGACTGCATGTTTAGTCATATTTGTAAACGATCCTTGTTCCTTTTGCAGAGAGAGCAGCACAAGATTGCGGCCGAAAGTGACTCACCGTCTAAGGCGTTGGCGAGGCCCAAGTGGGACACACCATTCAACCGGGTGTTGAACATATTGAAACAACTCCCGGTGGACACTCGGTCGTCGTATGGACGAGTGCACGGTGTCGGAGACAGCGCCACATGGAAGAAGTACTATGGTGAGACCACGGAGGAGAGAAAGGAAAGATGGAGGTTAACTAGCACTTCACCAGCACCTACTCCTTCCTCGGCTCCTGCACCTGCTCATAGCAGCCCGTCCTCCATCTCGGATGTGCTCGACGGTGCTTCATCTTTGGCTGAGCTCGACGCCCTCACGGTACCTGTCACACCGGCCCTCTTCAATAAATGTATAATCTCCCGTTTCCGTTGCCTTTCAGATGTCTCACATCGCATACATGTCTTTGCAGGCCGACGCCTCGTGCACCATATTGTACGACATCAACAGCCAGAAGGTGGACGTGGGGAAGGCGATGATAATGAAGCTGAAGGAACAATTGTTCCACAGCCGGCCGATCCCCCCTGACGTCTTCAGGGTTTCCATGGCCAGTGTCAAACCGGGCCATGAGAATTTGGTTCCTCCGGTACTAGGGGGAGATGACGACAACACCCCACGGCGGCTTGGTGATTGCAAGACGTGGGTCTTGTTGTGGCCAAAGAGTCTGCTTTGTGTGGAGGCGGCCGGGAGCACACCCAAGACCACGCGACCTCCGCAAGGTATGAACATCAACACCCCACCTACCCAATTAGCGTTGCCTATCATGCTGGGTGATAGCGGACTGGGTGAGGAAGAGGCTCCATTAGTTGTTGATGACGTCACCATAGATGAGGATGAGGATGAGGATGACACTCAATAGTATCTCAGTACTGGCGCCATTGATGACGGAGGATTGATGTCTCAGCAGTATGAGTACTCAGGGTTTGAGACTCATGAGTCGGTGCCTGAATTGCCGCCTCCTGAGCCTGAACGTATTATAGACGACCTTCCACCAAAGAAGCATCAGAAGAGAGAGAGGAAAGGCAACAATAAAGCTGCTGCTATGATCCAGCCGCCTCCGCAGCCTCGGGTTCAAGACCGTATACCTGTCCGCGGTGCGGCGAAATACCATATGCCCGGTGAACCAATCCTACCTGAGGCATCGGTACAGGCCATACACGGTGATCTAAGGAGACGTCATGATGATGTGCTACGGAGAGAGAAAAGCCTAATCGCCTCGGAAAATCCAGGATACCCACTCTATGTGGTTAACGTGCCGCGGAAAAGGTTGTACGTTGACTCATTCCCCACAGAGAAGTTCTTCCTTCGATTCGATTACATCTTCGACATGTTTCACTTGAAGAAGTTGGATTTTACGTTTGTTCGCCTTTATGCCTTGTACATGAACTACATCATCGGGATTGAGCAGATACCTTATATCTGTGTTGCTGACCCGTACTTCATGCATGAGGGCTTCTTGGCAGTCTGTGCAGACCACAGTCAATACATGAGGGACTACATCGTCGATTTCATGGTCACCAATAAGGACAAGGAGACGATTCGCGTGCCTTATCATCCCCTGTAAGTCATCCGCGCAGATATCCTTCCTTCGATTTCAATCATTCATTTGCATGGTGAAGGCTAATTAATTTGAGGTGTACTTATTTGCGCAGCCACGGGTGCGCCATCCTCATCATCCTTTACCCCCGATACTCCCATGCTCTTTACTTGGACTCATCGAAGAACATGAACAAAAAGGATTACACCCACATCAAGTCTGTTCTCGACAGTGCTATCTTTTTCTACGGCGTACGGGGTGGAGAGTTCAAGAACAAGAATAAGAGGAGCGGCAGGCCCGCCTTTAGCCATAACACCGACTTCTGATGCATCTAGCAACTTAGTGATACTCTTAGTGATGGATTGTATGTCCTACACCACATGCTGGAGTACAGACGGGATCACTAGAACCTTTGCATGTCACCTACATCCGGGGATGCCCATATTCTCCAATGGGCAAGGAACGTAGGAGATATCGAGGATCATCAGCTTCGAGCTGAGTTCTATCACATCCAGCGTGAACTTTCCCAAATCATCATGAAGGAGGTCCTTGAAAAAATAGGGTTGTTCTACGAGGAAGGGCAAATGTCGCGGGAAGACGTCCGAACACGCGTAGCCGCTCAGCGTCTCGACCTGAAGCCTTTCACTAAGCTCGGGGACTATCTCCTTGACTTGGATGGATGGCACGACATGTTGTGATTGTCGATATATGACAATGTGTCCGTTTAGTCCATACTTTATGTATGACGAAACTTTATTTGTGATGTAATTAAACCGTTCTCCTCGACTAGCGAAGATCACTCTAGTTAGGGCATTTTGGGTACGATGAACTTTGTTATTTATGCTTATGATATGTTGCTTCTATTTTTGCCAAGTCTGTCTCTTTCTGTTGCTCAACTATTTATGCTGCATATCATCGACTCATGTGACGATGCAGGTGCATAGATCATCGATGGCAAAGAAGTGCTACGCCAGGAGTATATGATGAGTGGCCGGAGTGTCAGGCCCAGGTGTACCGGTTTCCGGCTTCCGAGCGACAACCAGTAGTTAGTTTAGGTTCACGCTAGTGCGAGAGAGGGATACGAACTCATGTATTGCATAGTTCTGCTCTCACTCATAGTGATAGCTCTTCTCGCATATATCATTGTTTAGATGGATGACGATGTAGTTGCAAGAACTTGTATCGCTATTTTCGAGATGATGATGAGAGACCACTTTGTGTTGGATGATGATTATGATGATGACATGATTTGATGCTACGATTACATTTGTATGTGTATGATATGCTAAAGATTATTGTATAAAGCCTGTTCAAATACAAAACAAATATGCAGAAAAAAAACAAAAACTAATAAAACTAACAGTAGCGAGCGGAGTAGAGTTAGCAGCAGTGCGCCCTTACCAGTAGCGCGCCCTAGATTAAAATGCTACAGATATTAGCAGTAGCGCGTTGTGCTAAAGCTCGCTGCTGGTAGCCATGTATAGCAGTAGCATGGGTTAGCACGCGCTACTGATACATGTTAGCTGTAGCGTTGTATCAGTAGCGCGGTTCCCCGCACTACTAATACACCTACTACGCGCGCTACTGCTAGGCTTTTCCCTAGTAGTGGGAGCACCTCTTCGATTGTAGCTATTGGGTCAACTGGATCAGCACCTCAGACGGGTGAAGCCGAAAGCTAGCATTTTTAAGAATATAGTTGGTCAGTAACAATGCAAGTGAAATTGCTAGTCTTTAATAACAAACAACTGGGGGCTTCACGCTTACCTTGGATATATGTGTGTGCTTGTGTGTGTATGTGTGTGTGTCTATCTCTCTCTCTCTCTCTATATATATATATATATATATGTATATATATATATATTCTATCCTGATTCGGACAGGTTGTCCTGACCAATCACGCTCACATAAGAAAAGGAACCGATAGAGGGACTATTTTTCTTGGAAGATGTTTCTTACGCCTAAACGTAATATGACATAAGCTCTGCATCACTTTGTTTTTTGAGCCCTACAGCCGGATTGCCTTGCTATCCAAAATACCTGGCCTGGTTGATCAGATCTAAAGTAGGAAGCACTCCTCGACCAATGGTAAAGGAGGGAGAAGCCGAAGGCTGGCTAACAAAGTTTGTAGAACAAATGCATCCGAAATGATGTAAACTACATAGATACATGGAGTCATTACACATATTTCACATTTTTCCAACCCGTCTATCAAGGTCTTAAGGGTACAGTCCTGATGAGAGAATTGCGCGGCAGGCATCACATCGTCATAGACCAGGTAGGTCAGCACCTCCTTCCCATCGGCGCCAACTAGGCCCACCTCAGCAAGGTGCTTCGTCTTCACACTTGTATAGCTGGTATTGAACATCGCCCATGCCTTCCTTTCTCCCTACCCACATGCTGATATCTTCCAGGCCTGTATTCGGCGCCGAGCCCCTTTGAGGTGCTCAGCGAGCTTGGGCATACCCTTCGGCACATTTTCCTCTTTGGGCCATGGAGCTTTCAATACTACTTTCATAAACTTTAGAGCTCGCTCATGCTCCTCGGTTAACTGTGCTAGGGCGTCCTCGGACAAAGAGCCTAGGGCCTCTTTCGGTCAACTTGTAAGCAAAAAAGTGCGGAGCACATGTTAGTCCGGAGCGGTAATGCTTTTGTATCGCGATCTTTTTTGGAAATGCTAAAAACACTTACGAGACACAACTTCACTTTCTTTCTGGTTCTTAGACTCGACAGTAGCCAGTTGAGCCCTTGGACGGTCAATTTCTTGGGGTTGTTAGGCATTTTTCTCTTTTAGTACATTCATGTCATCTTGGCATCGGGTTAACACAAGGTGTTCGGCCTGCCGCTGCGATTCAGCATATAACAGGTCCTCTTGAGCCTGTTTCAAGTCCTTTTCCGATTGACCAATGACTTCTGCTGCTATGGAAGCATATGATGTTAACATGGACTTTGGGTCCCCTACAACAAATCATCTTAGACCAGATGCTCCACTACAAAAAAAGACACATCCGTGACATCATGGCCCGAACAAAAAAATGTCATGGTTAGGACACTTCTATGACGATAATTGTGACAAAAACATATATAATCATAGATGTCGTGGGCTCCTACTTCTATGGCAGAAAATCATGACATTAAATGGGCTTTTCGTCATGCACCGGACGGAGATGCACCTGCATGACATTCTTTGGGCCGTCCATGACGTAAAAATCATGGTAGA
Source organism: Triticum timopheevii (assembly GCA_963921465.1). NCBI lineage: Eukaryota > Viridiplantae > Streptophyta > Magnoliopsida > Poales > Poaceae > Triticum > Triticum timopheevii. The sequence continues at coordinate 216,456,030 of OY997268.1, forward strand.
AGTGAGGGCGAGGAAAATATCAGGGAGTTCCTGGTTACGATGGGTGGTCGGAGCCAATTCGTGCAATGTGGTTTGCGTGTTTCTCTCATACGCACGTGTGTGCGAGGTGCTTGCTAACTGAACCCTTGTGAGGCGTTCACTTGCTGAACCCGAGCGATTGCACTAGCTAGCTACGTACTGAACACAAGAATTGGGTCGCACTATGTATTGAAGACGGTCGATCCATCCGTTCTTCGCTGCTAACTGAACCCGAGCGATTCCTTCACTGCTAACTGAAGCCGGTAAATTCCTTCGCTGCTATCTGAATCCGATCGATCCTTCTCACTGCTCACTGAACCCGATCGAGCCCCCATGCGAGATGTAGCCAGTTGGTGTGTTGATTTGCCTCTGGTTGAATAGTGCATGTTGCTGCCGCGCGCACGATATGTAGAAACTAGTCAAGATGTGTGGTGAGTCCAGACGGTTGGTTGGCTGTGGATGAATGTTCCTGTTGCTGCCGCTCGCTCGTACGTACGTGTATGCCCCACCCCAGCTAATGGGGGTTGGATGAACAGGACCCCGTGGTAGTAGGTGGTTGCCGCTTGATGAACAGAACCCCGAGGAGGCTGCCACACCCCAGCCGGTTGGCGGTGGTTGAACAGGCCCCTGTGGAGGCTCTGTGAACACTAGCTGGTGGAGTTTGGAGGACGATGGTGGATGAACAGTATCCCGTGGAGACTAGAGCGAGAGGCAGTAGTAGACGATGGATGAACAGTAGCCCGTCGACTCCCGTTTTGTGGTACACCACACCCCTCCCGATGAACAAGACCCCGTTTTGACCGTAGGCACTCCAACATAGGGCCGTTTCATCCGTTTTGTGGTACGACACACCCCTCCCGATCAACAGGACCCTGTTTTGACCATAGGCGCTCAAACAAAAGTTCATTTCCTCTGTTTTGCGTTACGCCACACCCCTCCCAATGAACAGGATCCCGTTTCGACCGTAGGCGGTTTTACAAAAGGTTGTTTCCTCCGATCTGCGGTATGTTGATATGTCTCCAACGTATCTATAATTTTTGATTGTTCCATGCTATTATATTATCTGTTTTGGATGTTTAATAGGCATTTATATGCTATTTTATATTACTTTTGGGACTAACCTATTAACCGAGGGCCCAGTGCCAGTTTCTATTTTAGAGTTCCGCAGAAAAGGAATACCAAACGGGGTGCAAACAGAATGAAACTTTCGCGATGATCTTTCTTGGACCGAAAGGAAACCAGAAGACTTGGAGATGAAGTCGGAGACGCAACAAGGCGGCCACGAGGCAGGAGGGCACGCCCAGGAGGGTAGGGCGAGGCCCTACCTCGTGGGCCCCTCATAGCTCCCCTGACCTAGCTCCTTTGCATATATATACTCTTATACCCTAAAAACATCCTGGAGAGCCATGAAACCACTTTCCACCGCCGCAACCTTCTGTACCCGTGAGATCCCATCTAGGGGCCTTTTCCGGCGTCCTGCCGGAGGGGGATTTGATCACGAAGTGCTTCTTCATCAACACCATTTCCTCTCTGATGAAGCGTGAGTAGTTTACCACAGACCTATGGGTCCATAGCTAGTAGCTAGATGGCTTCTTCTCTCTCTTTGATTCTCAATACCATGTTCTCCTCGATGTTCTTGGAGATCTATTCGATGTAATATTCTTTTGCGGTGTGTTTGCCGAGATCTGATGAATTATGGATTTATGATCAGATTATCTATGAATATTATTTGGTTCTCCTCTAAATTCTATATGCATGATTTGATATATTTGCAAGTCTCTTCGAATTATCAGTTTAGTTTGGCCTACTAGATTGATCTTTCTTGCAATGGGAGAAGTGCTTAGCTTTGGGTTCAATCTTGCGGTGTCCTTTCCTAGTGACAATAGGGGCAGCAAGGCATGTATTGTATTGTTGCCATCAAGGATAAAAAGATGGGGTTTTCATCATATTGCTTGAGTTAATTCCTCTACGTCATGTCATCTTACTTAATGTGTTACTCCGTTCTTTATGAACTTAATACTCTAGATGCATGCTGGATAGCGGTCGATGTGTGGAGTAATATTAGTAGATGCAGAATCATTTCGGTCTACTTGTCACAGATGTGATGCCTATGTTCATGATCATTGCCTTAGATATCATCATAACTATGCGCTTTTCTATCAATTGCTCGGCAGTAATTTGTTCACCCACCGTAATATTTGATATCTTGAGAGAAGCCACTAGTGAAACATATAGCCCCCGTGTCTCTTTTCCATTATATTGAATCTCTTTTACATCTTACTAGTTTCGGATCTACTATTTTGCAATCTTTTACTTTCCGATCTATAAACCAAAAATACCAAAAAATATTTACTTTACCGTTTATCTATCTCTATCAGTTCTCAGTTTTGCAAGTAACTGTGAAGGGATTGACAACCCCTTTATCGCGTTGGGTGCAAGTTGTTGATTGTTTGTGCAGGTATTCGGTGACTTGTGCGTTGTCCCATACTAGATTGATACCTTGGTTCTCAAACTGAGGGAAATACTTATGCTACTTTGCTGTATCACCCTTTCCTCTTGAAGGGAAAAACCAACGCAAGCTCAAGAGGTAGCAAGAAGGATTTTTGGCGTCGTTACCGGGAGATTTACGCCAAGTCAAGTCAAGATTTGTCTCCTGTCAACTTGCCAATTTCTGGTGCTGTTGCCGGGGAGATCTACGTCAAGTCAAGTCATACCAAGTACCCATCATAAACTCTTCTCTCTTGCTTTACATTATTCGCCATTTGCCTCTTGTTTTCCTCTCCCCCACTTCTAAAATGATTTTCGAAAAGATTTTCCTTTTCTTCACCTTTTTCCCGTATGTCTTTTTGTTTGTCATGTGCCTCCTATTTGCTTGCATCTTTGTTTGCTAAAAACTATTGATATTGATCCACTTAAAGTGTTCTACTTGGATCATCTTCGATCTATACGTGCTCGTGCTGAAACCCCAACTAGCTTAGTTGAGGGAAAATATTTAGATGAGCATGCTCATTATGTGTGTCACCATTTGTCCGAAAAAGGGAGACTCTTATGGAATCAAATAAATAGTTTGATGTGTTATGCTTGGAATCTTTGTGAAATTTATGATTTTACTTGTTTCTCTAAGAACCCTAAAAAAACACCTTCCCTACTTATGTGAGTTTAATGATAATGAAATCTTATCTTCTTATGCAAAGGGTGTTTATAGTTACGATATCGAACAAATTGAAGAATTTCTTTATTTTAAGGGTGCTTATGAAGTTGCTTCTTTGATTGAAAAGTATGATATTACTCTCTACAAATATGAAAATTTTGACATACTTAAATATTGCTATGAAAACTATGCTCATAATGTCTCTGTCAAAGAATTTATTGAGAGAATGACCATTGCTTTGGAAGAAAATAATGATGTAGCGACCAGACTTCAAACAGTCTAGTCTCTGTGCATCAGTGTCATCCCTGGATCAGTAATGCTAACACGCACAGTACTTGAGGATTTATAACAGAGTTTCAATCACACACTTATTACATCGTATGTCTCAAAAGAGAACTTATTACGATAATATGGTTAAGGCCATCTAAAAACGATAACAGCGGAAGGCTTGGAAGATAAAGTGAGTCCATCAACTCCAACGGCATAGCTGAGTGAAAGACAACGACCTATGGCACCTTACTCGTCGTCTGAAAAGTCTGCAACATGAAAAGTTGCAGCCCGAAACAGGTCAGCACATGGAATATGCTGGTAATGTAACACATGGAGTAATGAACAGAATGAATGCTATCACTACATGCATATTTGGCTAGTGGAAAGCTCTATGGTTACAGTTTTGCATAAAGCCAATTTTTCCCTACAACAAAGGAATAAATTTTATTTAACTATCATGGTGGTTGTAAAAATTTGAGAAGGTTCCTCCAACTCAATCCCAATTAAACATCAACATTAACCCAATCAAATTAGTTTAGATTGATGAGATCAACATGATAATCCAAGAACCAGATACCCAAAACGTCCATAACCGGGGACACGGCTAACCATGATTAGTTTGCACACTCTGCAGAGGTTTGCGCACTTTTCCCCACAAGACTTGATCTCCTCCGTTGGATTTCTCGCACTACATGATGTTTGAGAAATGAATGACCAAGACACAGTCTTTTAGAAACATTAACTCTTTACTCTGGATGGACAGTTACACCTACTTTCCCCTACATCTGCTAGCCCACCACTAAAAGAGGTCATGCAACATACTCAACTATGCTAGTGCCCATAATAGCTTGTGGCTGCACACGGAAGTTTCTACCATGAATAATCTTATGATCCTTTGATCCTGGATGGCGAACCGTAGGATGATCACACGAGTACTTCGGGATATCCTAGGACAACATTGGATTCTCCAGGTGCCCTGACAACCACTGGGTACTCCAGGGTGCCTCAAGCAATCTACCCAGATGTGTATTAAAGTAGCCACCTTAAGCTAACCATTAATTAGCAATACTCACATCTGTCATGGATACACTCACCCAAACCACGTCTACGAGCATAGCATAGCAATATAAACACAACGTAGAAGTAACTCCCAAAGGTTTGATAATAAACAGGCAATAGGTTCTACCTCATCATCTACTTCCCAAAACCCACATATTAATCAGATCCTAACCATGCAATGTTCGAGGGTTGATCTAATGCAATAAAACTGGGTAGTAAAAAGGTATGATCAAGTGTTACTTGCCTTGCTGATGATCCGCAAAACCTAGAGACTCGTAGTAGCACGCTTTGCACTCCGGGTACTCTATTGCAATCAAACAATAACATACATAAGCACTCAAACTAGAAGCACGGGTAAAACTCAAATAAGAGATCTAACCAGAACTTTCAACTTAAGAACTCCGGTTTGCAAAAAGCATCAAATCAAACGAAGCAACGAAACTCAAACTACGAAAGAAACAAGATCCATTTACTAATCTGGACTAAAGTCAAATTTTATAGTACCAAAATCTTGTTCAAGTTGTTTAAACAGAAAGAGGGCTTCGAGACGAAGATCTAGGCGCTTGAATCGCCTGATTCCGATAAACGAGCGAAAAGATAAACTAAAACGAAGATCAGGGCAGAAATCACGATCGAAAATAATCACGGAAAAACCCTAGAAAAAGAAGAACTGACGAACAGGCTAGCGAACGAAAGTTCACTGTCTGCGGCTAATGGGTGAACACCGTTCGTTAAAACGAATGTACGGACGAACGTCCGCTATTTAACTAAACTGAGAAAACCGAACCGAAACTAAAAAAAACTAGATCTAGGGTTTAAAACAAGCCGGGGGTTTTACCTAAAAATCGAGAAAAAAATGGCGGGCGAGATCCGGCAAATGGCGGCGGCGGCTCCGGCGAGGCGAGGCAGGGCGGGGCAGCGGCGTGCGGCGTGCGGGCAGTGACGGTGCGGCGTCGGTGGCAGCTCGGACTCGCTCGAGGAGTCTGGCTTGGGGACGAAGGCGATGGCGGCGACGGAGTGGGCTGGCTGGGCTTTCGGCCCAGCCGGTCCAAAGCAATTTTTTAAAACAAATTTTGCCGAAAAAATCCTAGAAAATAAAATAAAAATCTAAAAATACCAAAACAAATTTTCACCGTCTAAATAGAATATTTAGAACAGGATGAACATTTTCTTGGCCTAAAATGCAACTTTGAAAAAATGCATATTTTTTCTACTTCAAATAAAATTGCAATAAAAATCCAAATAAAACTATTTATTTGATTTTAATATTTTTCCTCGAATATTTAATTTATTTTGGAGAAGTCATATTATCCCCTCTCATATGTTTTTAATATGAAACATTTTTGAAGAGAAAATTAATTAAAACCAAAATGATCCTTGTTTTGATATTTGAGAAAAATTCAAATATGAAAACCATGAAATCCCCAACTCTCTCCCTGGGTCCTTGAGTTGCTTAGAATTTCGAGGATCATGAAATGAAATGCAATAAAATATGATATGCATGAATGATCTAAGTATAACATTCCAAATTGGAAATTTGGGATGTTACAAATGATATGCATGAATCTATAGATAGTTATGATTCCGATGATTTGATCGAAATATCCCCTGATGAACATGATGCTTGCTATTCTTGTGGCCATGATGCTAATATTTATGGAGATAAATTTGCTATAATCCCTTATGTTAAACATGAGATTGTTGCTATCGCACCCATACTTGATAGTTCCTTCGATGAAAAGCATGATTGCAATGATGTTATTATAAATTCTATTGATGTCAATTATGCTAAATATATGCAAAACCCAAAGCATAGGGATGCTAGTTTTGCTATGTCCACTACTTGTTGCAATGATCATGATTGGGGTGATTCTTCGTATGATCTTGAAAATTTATTTAAGCCCCATGATGAATATGAGATTGATATTAGTGTTTGCAATAATATTGAAAGTGGGTTTGAAAGAGTGTCAACTTTAGCTCCCACATATTTGGATAATGTTCAATCTTATGAAAATTCTGATAAAAGTGGGTTTGGAGAGGTCATGACTTTAGTTAATGTTAATCCCACTCTTTTGGAAGAGTGTCAACTTCGCATGCATGTGGATCATGTTGAGAATATGTTTTGCGATAGATATATTGTTGAATTTGCTTATCATCCTACATGTAACTATTAAGAGAGAGGAAAATATGGTTGTAGAAATTTTCATGTTAGTAAATTACCTCTCATTATGTTGAGATTGCTATTGTTTCTTTCCACTTCCTTGCATATGCTAGTTTTTGCTTACTATGATAATTTGTTTGCCTATAAGATGCCTATGCATAGAAGTATGTTAGACTTAGATTTTTTTGTCACGTGTTTCATGATGCTCTCTTTGCGCTTCAATTCTTATCTTTGTTGTGAGCATCATCGAAATCTCAATGCCTAGCTAGGGGTGTTAAAAAATAGCGCTTGTTAGGAGGTAACCCAATTTTATTTTTGTTATTTGATTTTTGTTCCTGTTTAGTAATAAATAATTCATCTAGCCTCTGGTTAGATGTGGTTTTATGTTTTAATTAGTCTTTGTGCCAAGTGGAACCTTTAGGATAGCTTAAGGTGATAGTTGTGTTGATCCTGCTGCAAATCAGAAACTTTGGCGCTTAGTGAATTAGTTTTCAAAATTCACAGAAACGTGGTTCTCATCTGATTCTTTTTTATATGGATTGGTACAAAAATTGCTCAGGTTTTTCTAATTTGTATGGATATTTGGAGTTACAGAAGTATTCGAGAGTTACAGATTACTACAGACTGTTCTGTTTTTGACAGATTCTGTTTTTCATGTGTTGTTTGCTTATTTTGATGAATCTATGGGTAATATCGGGGGGTATGAACCATGGAAAAGTTGGAATACAGTAGATATCACACCAATATAAGTAAAGAATGAGTTTGCAACAGTACCTTAAAGTGGTGATTTATTTTCTTATACTAACAAAGATCATGAGATTTTCGGTCGAGTTTTGTGTTGTGAAGTTTTCATGTTTTGGGTAAGGATTTGATGGACTATGGGATAAGGAGTGGCAAGAGCCTAAGCTTGGGGATGCCAAAGGCACCCCAAGGTAATATTCAAGGATAACCAAAAGACAAAGCTTGGGGATGCCCCAGAAGGCATCCCCTCTTTCGTCTTCGTCTATCGGTAACTTTACTTGAGGCTATATTTTTATTCACCACATTATATGTGTTTTGCTTGAAGCGTCTTATATGATTTGAGTCTTTGCTTTTTAGTTTACCACAATCATCCTTCCTGTACACACCTTTTTGGAGAGACGCACATGAATCATGATTTATTAGAATACTCTATGTGCTTCCCTTATATCTTTTGAGCTAGGCAATATTGCTCTAGTACTTCACTTATATCTTTTTAGAGCACGACGGTGGCTTTATTTTATAGAAATTGTTGAACTCTCATGCTTCATTTATATTATTTTGAGAGTCTTTTAGAACAGCGTGGTAATTTGCTTTGGTTATAAAACTAGTCCTAATATGATAGGCATCCAAGATGGATATAATAAAAACTTTCATATAAAGTGCATTGAATACTATGAGAAGTTTGATTCTTGATGATTGTTTTGAGATATGAAGATGGTGATATTAAAGTCATGCTAGTGGAGTAGTTGTGAATTTGAGAGATACTTGTGTTAAAGTTTGTGATTCCCATAGCATGCACGTATGGTGAACCGTTATGTGATGAAGTTGGAGCATGATTTATTTATTGATTGTCTTCCTTATGTGTGGCGGTCGGGGACGAGCGATGGTCTTTTCCTACCAATTTATCCCCATAGGAGCATGCGCATAGTACTTCGTTTCGATAACTAATAGATTTTTTCAGTAAGTATGTGAGTTCTTTATGACTAAAGTTGACTCCATGGATTATACGCATTCTCACCCTTCCACCATTGCTAGCCTCTCTAGTGCCGCGCAACTTTCGCCGATACCATAGACCCACCATATACTTTCCTCAAAACAGCCACCATACCTACCTATTATGGCATTTCCATAACCAGTCTGAGATATATTGCCATGCAACTTTCCATCGTTCCGTTTATTATGACACGCTCCATCATTGTCATATTGCTTTGCATGATCATGTAGTTGACATCGTATTTGTGGCAAAGCCACAGTTCATACTTCTTTCATACATGTCACTCTTGAATCATTGCACATCCCAGTACACTGCCGGAGGCATTCACTTAGAGTCATATTTTGTTCTAAGTATTGAGTTGTAATTCTTGAGTTGTAAGTAAATAAAAGTGTGATGATCTTCAATATTAGAGCATTGTCCCATGTGAGGATATGATGATGAAGACTATGATTCCCCCACAAATCGGGATGAGACTCCGGATGGAAAATAAGAAAAAAAAAAGAAAAAATAATAGGCCATAAAAAAGAAGAGAAGGCCCAAATAAAAAAATGAGAGAAAAAGAGAGAAGGGACAATGTTACTATCCTTTTTCCACACTTGTGCTTCAAAGTAGCACCATGATCTTCATGATAGAGAGTCTCCTATTTTGTCACTTTCATATACTAGTGGGAAATTTTCATTATATAACTTGGCTTGTATATTCCAATGATGGGCTTCCTCAAAATGCCCTAGGTCTTTGTGAGCAAGCGAGTTGGATGAACACCCACTTAGTTTCTTTTTGAGCTTTCATACACTTGATACGTCTCCAACGTATCTATAATTTTTGATTGTTCCATGCTATTATATTAATGTTTTGGATGTTTAATGGGATTTACTATACACTTTTATATTATTTTTGGGACTTACGTATTAATCGGAGGCCCAGCCCAAATTGTTGTTTTTTTGCCTATTTCAGTGTTTCACGGGAAAGGAATATCAAACGGAGTCCAAATGGAATGAAACCTTCAGGAGAGTTAATTTTGGAACAAACGCAATTCAGGAGACTTGGAGTGGACATCAAGAAAGAAACGAGGTGGCCACGAGGCAGGGAGGCGCGCCAGGGGGGTAGGCGCTCCCCCCACCCTCGTGGGCCCCTCGTGGCTCCCCTGACCGATTTTCTTCGCCTAAATATACTCATATACCCTCAAAACATCCAGGAGCACCACGAAACCCTATTTCCATCGCCGCAACCTTCTGTACCCATGAGATCCCATCTTGGGGCCTTTTTCGGCGCTCCGCCGAAGGGGGAATCGATCACGGAGGGCTTCTACATCAACGCCATAGCCTCTCCGATGAAGTGTGAGTAGTTTACCATAGACCTTCGGGTCCATAGTTATTAGCTAGATGGCTTCTTCTCCCTCTTTGATTTTGAATACAAAGTTCTCCTCGATCTTCTTGGATATCTATTCGATGTAACTCTTTTGTGGTGTGTTTGTCGAGATCCGATGAATTATGGGTTTATGATCAAGTTTATCTATGAACAACATTTGAATATCCTCAAAATTCTTTTATGTATGATTTGTTATGTTTGCAAGTCTCTTCGAATTATCAGTTTGGTTTGGCCTACTAGATTGATCTTTCTTGCAATGGGAGAAGTGCTTAGCTTTGGTTTCAATCTTGCGTTGTCCTTTCCCAGTGACAGCAGGGGCAGCAAGGCACGTATTGTATTGTTGCCATCGAGGATAAAAAGATGGGTTTATATCATATTGCTTGAGTTTATCCCTCTACATCATGTCATCTTGCCTAATGCGTTACACTATTCTTATGAACTTAATACTCTAGATGCATGCTGGATAGCGGTCAATGTGTGGAGTAATAGTAGTAGATGCAGAATCATTTCGATCTACTTGTCGCGGACGTGATGCCTATATACATGATCATGCCTAGATAATCAATCAGATCTCACTTTTGTAAGTGGCCGTGAAGGGATTGACAACCCCTTTATCGCGTTGGTTGCAAGGTTCTTATTTGTTTGTGTAGGTACGAGGGATTTGCATGTAGCTTCCTACTAGATTGATACCTTGGTTCTCAAAAATTGAGGGAAATACTTACGCTACTTTGCTGCATCACCCTTTCCTCTTCAAGGGAAAACCAACACAGTGCTCAAGAGGTAGCAAGAAGGATTTCTGGCGCCGTTGCAGGGGAGGTCTATGCACAAGTCAAGACATGCCAAGTACCCATCACAAACTCTATCCCTCGCATTACATTATTTGTCATTTGCCTCTCGTTTTCCTCTCCCCCACTTCACCCTTGCCGTTTTATTCGCCCTCTCTTTCCCGTTCGCCTCTTTTTCGCTTGCCTCTTGTGTGCTTGTGTGTTGGATTGTTTGTCATGATGGCTCAAGATAATACTAAATTGTGTGACTTTTCCAATACCAACAATAATGATTTTCTTAGCACTCTGATTGCTCCTCTTACCGATGCTGAATCTTGTGAAATTAATGCTGCTTTGTTGAATCTTGTAATGATAGATCAATTCTCTGGCCTTCCTAGTGAAGATGCCGCTACTCATCTAAACAACTTTGTTGATTTGTGTGATACGCAAAAGAAGAAAGACGTGGATAATGATATTGTTAAATTGAAGTTATTTCCGTTTTCGCTTAGAGATCGTGCTAAAACTTGGTTTTCGTCTTTGCCTAAAAATAGTATTGATTCATGGAATTAGTGCAAAGATGCTTTTATCTCTAAGTATTTTCCTCCTGCTAAGATCATCTCTCTTAGAAACGATATTATGAATTTTAAGCAACTTGATCATGAGCATGTTGCACAATCTTGGGAGAGGATGAAATTAATGATTCATAATTGCCCTACACATGGATTAAATTTATGGATGATCATACAATTTTTTTATGCCGGATTGAATTTTGCTTCTAGAAATCTTTTAGACTCGGCCGCAGGAGGCACTTTTATGGAAATCACTTCAGGAGAAGCTACTAAACTCCTAGATAATATTATGGTTAATTATTCTCAACGGCACACCGAAAGATCTACTAGTAAAAAGGTTCATGTGATAGAAGAGATTAATGTTTTGAGTGGAAAGATGGATGAACTTATGAAATTGTTTGCTAATAAGAGTGCTCCTATTTATCCTAATGATATGCCTTTGTGTACTTCGATTGAGAATAATAATGAATCTATGGATGTTAATTTTGTTGGTAGGAATAATTTTGGTAACAACGCGTATAGAGGAAACTTTAATCCTAGACCGTCTAGTAATTCCTCTAATAATTATGGTAATTCCTACAACAACTCTTATGGAAATTTTAATAAGATGCCCTCTGATTTGGAGATTAGTGTTAAAGAATTTATGATTTCGCAAAAGAATTTCAATGCTTTGCTTGAAGAAAAATTGCCTAAGATTGATGAGTTGGCTAGGAACGTGGACAGAATTTCTCTTGATGTTGATTCTTTGAAACTTAGATCTATTCCACCTAAGCATGATATTAATGAGTCTCTCAAAGCCATGAGAATTTTCATTGATGAGTGCAAAGAAAGAACGCTAGGATGTGTGCTAAGAAAGATTGCTTTGTGAAAGCGTGTTCTTCTAGTTTTCTTGATAATAATGATGAAGATCTAAAAGTGATTGATGTGTCCTCTATTAAATCTTTGTTTTGCAATATGAGTCTTGATAATGATGGGACTTTAGATGAGTCAACTTTAGTTAAAAGGTGTCCCAATGATTCGGAGTTTTTAGATCTTGATGCAAAAATTGGTAAAAGTGGGATTGAAGAGGTCAAACTTTACATAGCAATGAACCCACTATTTTGGATTTCAAGGAATTTAACTATGATAATTGTTCTTTAATAGATTGTATTTCCTTGTTCCAATCCGTGTTAAATTCTCCTCATGCTTATAGTCAAAATAAAGCTTTTACTAAACATATCGTTGATGCTTTAATGCAATCTTATGAAGGAAAACTTGAATTAGAAGTTTCTATCCCTAGAAAACTTCATGATGAGTGGGAACCTACTATTAAAATTAAAATTAAAGATCATGAATGTTATGCTTTGTGTGATTTGGGTGCTACTTTTTCCACGATTTCAAAAACTTTGTGTGATGTGTTAGGTTTCTATGAATTTGATGATTGCTCTTTAAACTTGCACCTTGCGGATTCCACCATTAAGAAACCTATGGGAAGGATTAATGATGTTCTTATTGTTGCAAATAGGAATTATGTGCCTGTAGATTTTATTGTTCTTGATATAGATTGCAATCTTTCATATCCTATTATTCTTGGTAGACCTTTCCTTAGAATGATTGGTGCAATTATTGATATGAAAGAAGGAAATATTAGATTCCAATTTCCATTAAGGAAAGGCAAGGAACACTTTCCTAGGAATAAAATCAAATTACCTTATGAATCTATTATGAGAGCCACTTATGAATTGAATACCAAAGATGGCAATACTTAGATCTATTCTCGCTTTTATGCCTAGCTAGGGGCGTTAAACGATAGCGCTTGTTGGGAGGCAACCCAACTTTATTTTTGTTCCTTGCTTTTTGTTCATGTTTAGTAATAAATAATTCATCTAGATTCTGTTTAGATGTGGTTTTATGTTTTAATTAGTGTTTGTGCCAAGTAGAACCTATAGGATCATCTTGGGTGATAATTAATTTGATCTTGCTGAAAAACAGAAACTTTTGCGCACACAAGAATAATTGTAATAAATCACAGAAACGTGCTTTTCAGTTGATTCTTTTTGCAGAAGATTAATAGAAAAATTGCCTAGGACTTACTATTTTGGTAGGATTTTAAGGGTTCCAGAAGTATTTGAAAGTTACAGATTACTAGAAGAATGCCCGTGCGTTGCAACGGGGCCACATTCACTTTAAGAGTTCAATATTACGACATTGGCGACCTTTTTTACCATCAAATCCTCACACACACACACACTCTCCCCCCTCTCTCTTCCTCACTCCCTCTCCCTCTCTCTCTCTCTAACACACACACACACGCATAGCCTATTCTCCCTACCAATACGACTTACTCAACTGGCAATAATGTGTGGACTTGTGGTGAGCTTGACTGAACTAATGGATAGTGTGATATATTCCCCAAACATTTAACAATGAAATTTCAGAAATGGAAAGATTATGTAACACCTCAAGTCGTTAGCTACAGTGACCTCCCCCTAATGATGCCATGTCATCAGGCTTGCTACGCCAAACTGCCACTTGATAAAAATCAAAGCCCAATTCAAATTTAAAAATAAAGTCAAATAAATTATTTCGTCAAACAGTAAAACTAAAATGTTCACCATATTCTATAAATTCCACTGATCTTTGACATGTTGAGCCCAACATTATTTGACCCAAAAATTAAATCTTGTCAAATTAATAAGAGGTCCAACAGTAGTTAAAATAACCAATTAAATATAAACCTAATTTTATGTATTTCCTTTTGGCCCCAAACTTTTTGTGCCACCTAAAAATATTGTGCTCGAATTGTGTGCATAGTTTCACAATTAACAAAATCCATTTAGTTGATATAAGAGTAAATAGAAAACGGTGTTAAAAAGGAGAAACGGATTAGAATACATTAAAAACCAAAAGGACGATGAAAAGGGGGATTCCCCCTACCCCCCCGGGCCTTGCCACCGAACCGGCCCAGTGGTCCAGTCCCCGCACGATCGTCTTCTCCTGTTCCCTGAGCGCGTCGCTACAGAGCCGGGCTCCCGCCTGACCACCTCACCGGTATCGAAGGGGAATGGATAAGGGTGATGCCCTGCCTCCCCTGCCCCCATGGCCTCACTCCTCCTCGATGCCCCCTCCCAGATCCACTTCTCCTCCTCGCTCGCTTGATCCCGGTGATTTGGACAAAGTCAGATGCCACGGCCACCATGACCAACCCCATCCACATGGCCACTACCCTCCCTGCTGGCTAGGAGCTTGTCGAGGAGCTCCGAATGCCTCCGCTACTTTGTCTGCGCCAACGAGATCAAGTCCAGCATGCCCAGATCGACGTTGGTGTCGTCTTCCTCAACCTTCGGCCATCACGACATTGCCGTTTGATCCGCGCCGCCCCGAGCTTCGCTGTCTTCCCCTAGGGTTCCATTGACACCGCCGTGATCTCCTCTTGCCTTTCCCCAGTTTCCCCTCTCGTTTGCTCCCGTTAGGTATTTCGTCGTGGCCGAGAACCACCGCCCTCCATGGCCATTGCAGGGGTAGCCACTGAGCTCCACGGATTGACCCCGTGGCACATGCCCGCTCCTATGCGCGCCCATGCCCGAGCCTTCAGCTCTTCTTCCGTGCCTGCGGGGCCACTCCCTCTCTGGCACTCCATGCCCACGCACGTGCCACACCGCGTCCGTCGCGCCGGCCGTTGCCATCACGCTCGCCACAGCCACCGCACCATTGTGCCCCGCGCGACGCACACCCTGGCCGTGCGTCACACTCTCGCTGGCTGTGCTCGCCCTGTCTGCTGCCGCCTATCCCTTCGCTCGCCCCGCTGTTGCGCCCCTGCCTCGCGCTGCCTCCTGTCGTGGCCATCTTCTGCCGGCCGCCCCCTCAGCCACGCCAGCTGCATCTCTGCCCTCCACCATCGGCCGCTCGCCTCGCCTGCTGCGTGCTTCTTCCTGCTGTTATGTGCTGCTCAACCACTGGTACACTGTTGCGCCATGCCCTCGACACTGCCGTGGACAGACGTGGCGGATGGATTGTCAATGGAGTACGAGGAGGAGGTGGCGGAGAAGGTGTGGAGAGGCAAGAGGTCTAGGGTGGCGTCAGCTGGCTGTGGTGGAGGTGATTTGCGAGAAGGAGCCGGAGCGGAAGGAGAGGTCACAATTGGAAAGAACCGCAAAAAAATCATAACCCGGAGATCTCATTCCAAAAAAATGCTAATATCGATGGAGGGGTGATTTCTTTCAATAGGTGAAAAACATAGGAAATATTAGATGTTATCAAGGAAAGGTAAAAATTTAGGAAAGTTAGGACTTTGAACTGATTCCCATGCAAATGGGGTTTTATTGTTTGGCAACATGATATCAGTACCTGCCCATTTGTGACGTGTCTGATTAGGAAAGTTTGCAAATGTTAAGAAACTATTTATTGGGAGGAAAGTTTGCCACGTGTTTGTTATTTGTTTCGTAAAACAAATTTCACTAATGAGAGAAATCGATTGATTTAGATAAGTTAGGAAAGTTAGATTCAAATCTATTATTTGTTTCTTAAAAAAATTTTATTTGTTTCCTAAGACAAATTGAACCAATAAAAGGAACGATTGATATGAATAATTTAAGGAAGTTAGATCCGTGATTTGTTATACATTAGGAAAGTCCTGGTTGTAATAAAGAGTGTAGAGAAAAATAAACCGATGGACCAGGATGGGAGGGGGTGGTGGGAGGAGAGACAAAAAACCAGCAAAAATAAACCATGGAGACTATTCACCAACTGCTCCATTAGGAGTAGAGACTACAGACTGTTCTGTTTTTGACAGATTCTGTTTTTTGTGTGTTGTTTGCTTATTTTGATGAATCTACGGCTAGTATCGGGGGGTATGAACCATAGAGAAGTTGGAATACAGTAGGTTTAAAACCAATATAAATAAATAATGAGTTCATTACAGCACCTTAAAGTGGTGGTTTGCTTTCTTGCACTAACGGAGCTCATAAGATTTTCTGTTGAGTTTTTGTGTTGTGAAGTTTTCAAGTTTTGGGTATAGACTTGATGGATTATGGAATAAGGAGTGGAAAGAGCCTAAGCTTGGGGATTCTAAAGGCACCCCAAGGTAAAATTCAAGGACAACCAAAAGCCTAAGCTTGGGGATGCCCCGGAAGGCATCCCCTCTTTCGTCTTCGTCTATCGGTAACTTTACTTGGAGCTATTTTTTTATTCACCACATGATATGTGTTTTGCTCGGAGCGTCTTGTATTATTTGAGTCTTTGCTTTTTAATTTACCACAATCATCCTTGCTGTACACACCTTTTGAAGAGACACACATGAATCGGAATTTATTAGAATACTCTATATGCTTCACTTATATCTTTTGAGCTAGACAATTTTGCTCTAGTGCTTCACTTATATCTTTTTAGAGCACGGAGCTGGTTTTATTTTGTAGAAATTATTGATATCTCATGCTTCACTTATATTATTTTGAAAGTCTTTTAGAACAGCATGGTATTTACTTTGGTTATAAAATTGGTCCTAATATGATGGGCATCCAAGTTGGGTATAATAAAAACTATCATATAAAGTGCATCGAATAGTATGATAAAATTGATACTTGATAATTGTTTTGAGATATAAAGGTGGTAATGTTAGAGTCATGATAGTTGGGTAATTATGAAACTGAGAAATACTTGTGTTAAGGTTGGCAAGTCTCGTAGCATGCACGTATGGTAAACGTTGTGTGACAAATCTGTAGCATGGCGTGTTCTTTTCATTGCCTTCCTTATGAGTGGAGGTCGGGATCATGCGATGGTTAACTCCTACCAACCCTTCCCCTAGGATCATGTGTAGTAGTACTTTGCTTGGAGGGCTAATAAACTTCCGCAATAAGTATATAAGTTCTTTATGACTAATGTGAGTCCACGGATTATACGCACTCTTACCCTTCCACAATTTGCTAGCCTCTACGGTACCGTGCATTGCCCTTTCTCACCTTGAGAGTTGGTGCAAACTTCGCCGATGCATCCAAACCCCGTGATACGATACACTCTATCACACATAAACCTCCTTATATCTTCCTCAAAACAGCCACCATACCTACCTATTATGGCATTTCCATAGCCATTTCGAGATATATTGCCATGCAACTTTCCACTGTTTTGTTTATTATGACACGTTCCATTATTGTCATATTGATTTTGCATGATCATGTAGTTGACATCGTATTTGTGGCAAAGCCACCTTTATTATTTTTTCATACATGTTGCTCTTGATTCATTGCATATCCCGGTACACCACCGGAGGCATTCACATACCGTCATATTTTGTTCTAAGCATTGAGTTGTAATTCTTGAGTTGTAAATAAATAGAAGTGTGATGATCTCCATTATTAGAGCATTGTCCCAAGTGAGGAAAGGATGATGGAGACTATGATTCCCCCACAAGTCGGGATGAGACTCCGGACTTAATGAAAAATAGAAGAGGCCAAAGAAGCCCAAATAAAAAAAGAGGCCAAAGAAGCCCACCAAAATAAATAAAAAGAAAGAAAAAAGAGAAAAAATGAGAGAAAAAGAGAGAAGGGACAATGTTACTATCCTTTTTCCACACTTGTGCTTCAAAGTAGCACCATGATCTTCATGATAGAGAGTCTCCTATGTTGTCACTTTCATATACTAGTGGGAATTTTTCATTATAGAACTTGGCTTGTATATTCCAATGATGGGCTTCCTCAAAATGCCCTAGGTCTTCGTGAGCAAGTAAGTTGGATGCACACCCACTTAGTTTCTTTTGGTGAGCTTTCATACATTTTATAGCTCTAGTGCATCCGTTGCATGGCAATCTCTACTCCTCGTATTGACATCAATTGATGGGCATCTCCATAGCCCGTTGATTAGCCGCGTCAATATGAGACTTTCTCCTTTTTTTGTCTTCTCACATAATCCCTATCGTCATACTCTACTCTACCCATAGTGCTATATCCATGGCTTACGCTCATGTATTGCATGAGGGTTTAAAAAGCTGAAGCGCGTTAAAAAGTATGAACCAATTGCTTGGCTGAAACCGGGGTTGTGCATGATGGGAGCATTTTGTGTGACGAAAATGAAGCATGCCCAAACTATATGATTTTGTAGGGATAAGCTTTCTCTGGCTATGTTATTTTGATAAGACATGATTACTTTGTTAGTATGCTTGAAGTATTATTATTTTTATGTCAATACTAAACTTTTATCTTGAATCTTTTGGATCTGAACATTCATGCCACAATAAAAAAATTACATTGAGAAATATGCTAGGTAGCGTTCCACATCAAAAATTCTATTTTTATCATTTACCTACTCGAGGACGAGCAGGAATTAAGCTTGGGGATGCTTAATACGTCTCCAATGTATCTATAATTTTTTATTGTTCCATGCTATTATATTACCTGTTTTGGATTTTTAATGGGCTTTACTATACACTTTTTTTTTGGGGACTAACCTATTAACCGGAGGCCCAGCCCAAATTGCTGTTTTTTGCCTATTTCAGTGTTTCGCAGAAAAGGAATATCAAACGGAGTCCAGACGGAATGAAACCTTCGGGAGAGTTAGTTTTGGAACAAACGCAATCCAGGAGACTTGAAGTGGACGTCAAGAAAGAAACGAGGCGGCCACGAGGCAGGGAGGCGCGCCCATGGGGGTAGGCGCGCCCCCACCCTCATGGGCCCCTTGTGGCTCCCCTGACCGACTTCCTTCGCCTATATATACTCATATACCCTGAAAACATCCAGGAGCACCACGAAACCCTATTTCCACTGCCGCAACCTTCTGTACCCGTGAGATCCCATCTTGGGGCCTTTTCCGGCGCTCCGCTGGAGGGGGAATGGATCACGGAGGGCTTCTACATCAACGCCATAGCCTCTCTGACGAAGTGTGAGTAGTTTACCACAGACCTTCGGGTCCATAGTTATTACCTAGATGACTTCTTCTCTCTCTTTGATTCTCAATACAAAGTTCTCCTCGATCTTCTTGGAGATCTATTCGATGTAACTCTTTTTGCGGTGTGTTTGTCGAGATCCGATGAATTGTGAATTTTTTTGGGGATCGTTGTAGAAATTAAAAAAATTCTACGCATCACCAAGATCAATCTATGGAGTAACTAGCAACGAGAGAGAGGGGAGTGCATCTTCATACCCTTGAAGATCGCGAGTCGGAAGCGTTGCAAGAACGCGGTTGGAGGAGTTGTACACGTAGCGATTTAGATCGCGTCCGAATCCGATCTAAGCACCGAACAACGGTGCCTCCGCGTTCAACACATGTGCAGCCCGGTGACGTCTCCCGTGCCTTGATCCAGCAAGGAGGAGGGAGAGGTTGGGGAAGAGGGCTCCAGCAGTAGCACGACGGCGTGGTGGTGATGGAGCGGCAGTTCTCCGGCAGGGCTTCGCCAAGCTCTTGCGGAGGAGGAGAGGTGTTGGGACAGGGAGGGGATATGCCTTGGATGTCGTGCTGCACCCCTCCCTCCACCCCTCTATTTATAGGGAGAAGGGGGAAGGGGGTCGGCCCCTCTAGATGAGATCTAGAGGGGGCGGCCAAGGGGGAGGGGGCTTGCCCCCAAAGCCAAGGGGGCGCCCCCTCTAGGGTTCCCCCCAACCCTAGGCGCATGGGCCCTAGGGGGGGTGGCGCCCAGCCCACTTGGGGCTGGTTCACTTTCACCTACAGCCCATAAGGCCCGCCGGGGCAGGTGGACCCACCCGGTGGACCCCCGGAACCCCTCCGGTGGTCCCGGTACAATACCGGTATACCCCTGAATATTTCCGGTGACCGTATGATGACTTCCCATATATAAATCTTCACCTCCGGACCATTCCGGAACTCCTCGTGACGTCTGGGATCTCATTCGGGACTCCGAACAACATTCGGTGATCACATACAAATCTTCCTTATAACCCTGGCGTCATCGAACCTTAAGTGTGTAGACCCTACGGGTTCGGGAATCATGCAGACATGCCCGAGACAGCTCTCCGGCCAATAACCAACAGCGGGATCTGGATACCCATGTTGGCTCCCACATGTTCCACGATGATCTCATCGGATGAACCATGATGTCGAGGATTCAAGCAATCTCGTATACAATTCCCTTTGTCAATCGGTACGTTACTTGCCCGAGATTCGATCGTCGGTATCCCAACACCTCGTTCAATCTCGTTGCCGGCAAGTCACTTTACTCGTTCCGTAATGCATGATCCCGTGACCAACTACTTAGTCACATTGAGCTCATTATGATGATGCATTACCGAGTGGGCCCAGAGATACTTCTCTGTCATACGGAGTGACAAATCCCAGTCTCGATTCGTGCCAACCCAACAGACACTTTCGGAGATACCTATAGTGCACCTTTATAGCCACCCAGTTATGTTGTGACGTTTGGTACACCCAAAGCAGTCCTATGGTATCTGGGAGTCGCACAATCTCATGGTCTAAGGAAATGATACTTGACATTAGAAAAGCTCTAGCAAACGAACTACACGATCTTGTGTTATGCTTAGGATTAGGTCTAGTCCATCACATCATTCTCCCAATGATGTGATCCCGTTATCAATGACATCCAATGTCCATAGTCAGGAAATCATGACCACTGTTGATCAACGAGCTAGTCAACTAGAGGCTCACTAGGGACTTGTTGTGGTCTATGTATTCACACATGTATTACGGTTTCCGGTCAATACAATTATAGCATGAACAATAGACAATTATCATGAACAAGGAAATATAATAATAACCATTTTATTATTGCCTCTGGGCATATTTCCAACAGTCTCCCACTTGCACTAGAGTCAATAATCCAGTTACATTGTTATGAATCGAACACCCATAGAGTTCTGGTGTTGATCATGTTTTGCTCGCGGAAGAGGTTTAGTCAACGGATCTGCGACATTCAGATCCGTATGCACTTTACAAATATCTATGTCTCCATCTTGAACATTTTCACGAATGGAGTTGAAGCAATGCTTGATGTGTCTGGTCTTCTTGTGAAACCTGGGCTCCTTGGCAAGGGCAATAGCTCCAGTGTTGTCACAGAAGAGAGTCATCGGGCCTGACGCATTGGGAATAACTCCTAGGTCGGTAATGAACTCCTTCATCCAGATTGCTTCATGTGCTACCTCCGAGGCTGCCATGTACTCTGCTTCACATGTAGATCCCGCCATGACACTTTGCTTGCAACTGCACCATCTTACTGCCCCACCATTCAAAATATACACATATCCAGTTTGTGTCTTGGAGTCATCCAGATCTGTGTCGAAGCTAGCATTGACGTTACGCTTTACGACGAGCTCTTCGTCACCTCCATAAATGAGAAATATATCCTTAGTCCTTTTCAGGTACTTCAGCATATTCTTGACTGCTGTCCAGTGTACCATGCCGGGATTACTTTGGTACCTTCCTAACAAACTTACGACAAGGTTTACATCAGGTCTGATACACAGCATGGCATACATAATAAACCCTATGGCTGAGGCATAGGGGATGACACTCATCTTTTCTCTATCTTCTGCCGTGGTCGGACTTTGAGCCGAGCTCAATTTCACACCTTGCAATACAGGCAAGAACCCTTTCTTGGACTGGTCCATATTGAACTTCTTCAATATCTTATCAAGGTATGTGCTTTGTGAAAGACCTATGAGGCGTCTTGATCTATCTCTATAGATCTTGATGCCTAATATGTAAGCAGATTCTCCAAGGTCCTTCATTGAAAAACACTTATTCAAGTAGGCCTTTATGATTTCCAAGAGTTCTATATCATTTCCCATCAACAGTATGTCATCCACATATAATATGAGAAATGCTACAGAGCTCCCACTCACTTTCTTGTAAACGCAGGCTTCTCCATAAGTCTGCATAAACCCAAAAGCTTTGATCATTTCATCAAAGCGAATGTTCCAACTTCAAGATGCTTGCATCAGCCCATAGATGGAGCGTTGGAGCTTGCATACCTTGTTGGCATTCTTAGGATCGACAAAACCTTCCGGCTGCATCATATACAGTTCTTCCTTAAGGAAGCCGTTAAGGAATGTCGTTTTGACGTCCATTTGCCATATCTCATAATCATAGATTGCGGCAATTGCTAACATGATTCGGACGGACTTCATCTTTGCTACTGGTGAGAAGGTCTCATTGTAGTCAACCCCTTGAACTTGTCGATAACTCTTAGCGACAAGTCGAGCTTTATAGATGGTAACATTACCATTCACGTCCATCTTCTTCTTAAAGATCCATTTATTTTCTATCGCTCGCCGATCATCAGGCAAGTCTGTCAAAGTCCATACTTTGTTTTCATATATGGATCCTATCTCGGATTGCATGGCTTCAAGCCATTTGTTGGAATCTGGGCCCACCATCGCTTCTTCATAGTTCGAAGGTTCACCGTTGTATAACAACATGATTTCCAGGACAGGGTTGTGATGACCCGCAAGTATACGGGATAGTTGTAGCCTCTTTCGATAAGTAAGAGTGTCGAACCCAACGAGGAGCTAAAGGTAGAACAAATATCCTCTCAAGCCCTATCTGCCACTGATATGACTCTACGCACGCTTAGTGTTCACTTTACCTAGAACTAGTATGAAACTAGAGGTACTTTGTAGGTGTGATAGGATAGGTTTGCAAGATAATAAAGAACACGTAAATATAAACTAGGGGCTGTTTAAATAAAGATGCAATAAAGTAAATATAGCAAGTGTGGAAAAGTGGTGGTAGGATTTGTGGAATTGTCCCTAAGCAACTGACTACGTTGCTAGACCGGTAATCACTATTGCAATTCTATTTGAGGGAGAGGCATAAACTAACATATGATCCCTTACTTGGAATTCTATGCACTTATGATTGGAACTCTAGCAAGCATCCGCAACTACTAAAGATTCATTAAGGTAAAACCCAACCATAGCATTAAAGTATCAAGTCCCCTTTTATCCCATACGCAAACAACCTACTTACTCGGGTTTGTGTTTCAGTCACTCACGCAACCCACCATAAGCAAATCATAAACATATTGCAAACCCTACAGCGGGAATCCCTCACGCTTGCGTGACACGGAGGGCACAATAGGACAGCACCAATAATAAAATATGCAACTCAAACCAATCATAGCAATTCATCAATCACCGATAGGACAATGGAAATCTACTCAGACATCATAAGATGGCAACACATCATTGGATAATAATATGAAGCATAAAGCACCATGTTCAAGTAGAGGGTACAGCGGGATGTGGGAGAGTGGACCGCTGGATATAGATGGGGGAAGGTGATGGAGATGTTGGTGAAGATGAAGGCGGTGTTGGTGAAGATCGCGGTGATGATGATGGCCCCCGGCAGCGTTCCGGCGCCACCGGAAGCAAGGGGGAGAGAGCCCGCCTTCTTCTTCTTCTTCCTTGACCTTCTCCCTAGATTGGAGAAGGGTTTCCCCTCTGGTCCTTGGCTCCCATGGCTTGGGAGGGGCGAGAGCCCCTCCGAGATTGGATCTATCTCTCTGTTTCTGCGTTCCCAGATTC
The DNA here is from genome assembly GCA_963921465.1 of Triticum timopheevii. Taxonomy (NCBI): domain Eukaryota; kingdom Viridiplantae; phylum Streptophyta; class Magnoliopsida; order Poales; family Poaceae; genus Triticum; species Triticum timopheevii. The sequence goes on from OY997268.1 coordinate 216,479,589, forward strand.
TACCCCTTCACCATTTCTTAAATATCCGGAGATCCGTAACTCCGATTGGGGTGAATCTTTCGCGCAGATCTTTCTCATCAAATTAGCTTTCTTGCGCCAGAAGAAGAGCGCCAACCGCCTTACGGGTGGCCCACGAGAGTCCAGGGCGCGCCCAGGGGGGAGGGCGCGCCCCCTGTCTCGTGGCCACCCCGGACACTGTTTCGCGTGGATTTTACTTCCCAAAAATCATAAATATTCCAAAAAAAATCTCCGTCCGTTTTTATCCCGTTTGGACTCCGTTTGATATTGGGTTTCTGCGAAACAAAAAACATGCAACAGACAGGAACTGGCACTGGGCACTGGATCAATATGTTAGTCCCAAAAAATAGTATAAAAAGTTGCCAAAAGTATATGAAAGTTGAAGAATATTGGCATGGAACAATCAAAATTATAGATACGACGGAGATGTATCAGCATCCCCAAGCTTAATTCCTGCTCGTCCTCGAGTAGGTAAATGATAAAAAAGATAATTTTTGATGTGGAATGCTACCTAGCATAATCTTGATCATATGTCTAATCATGGCACGAATATTAAGACACGAGTGATTCAAAGCAATAGTCTATCATCTGACATAACAACAATAATACTTCGAGTGTACCAATAAAGCAATCATGTCTTTTCAAAACAACAAGGCAAAAGCAAGCTTATCCCTACAAAATGATATAGTTTGGCCATGCTTCATTTTCGTCACACAAAATGCCCCCATCATGCACAACCCCGATGACAAGCCGAGCAATTGGTTCATACTTTTTAACGTGCTTCAGCTTTTTCAACCCTCACGCAATACATGAGCGCAAGCCATGGATATAGCACTATAGGTGGAATAGAATATAATGATGGAGGTTATGTGGAGAAGACAAAAAAGGAGAAAGTCTAACATCGACGCGGCTAATCAACGGGCTATGGAGATGCCCATCAATTGATGTCAATGCGAGGAGTAGGGATTGCCATGCAACGGACGCACTAAGAGCTAAAAGTGTATGAAAGCTCAACAAAAGAAACTAAGTGGGTGTGCATCCAACTTGCTTGCTCATGAAGACCTAGGGAATTTGAGGAAGCTCATCGTTGGAATATACAAGCCAAGTTCTATAATGAAAATTCCCACTAGTATATGAAAGTGACAACATAGGAGACAATCTATATGAAGAACATGGTGCTACTTTGAAGCACAAGATATGAGACTCACTATATGAAGAACATGGTGCTACTTTGAAGCACAAGTGTGGAAAAAGAGATAGTAACATTGCCCCTTTTCATTTATTTCCTTTTTTCTTTTTTCTTTTTTTATTTTTCTTTCTTTTTTCTTTGGCCTTTCTTTTTCTTTTCTTTTTGGCCTTTCTTTTTTTGGGGGGGACAATGCTCTAGTAATGATGATCATCACACTTTTATTTACTTACAACTCTATATTACAACTCGATACTGGAACAAAGATATGACTCCATATGAATGCTTCCGGCGGTGTACCAGGATGTGCAATGATCTAGCGTAGCAATGACATCAAAAAACGGACAAGCCATGAAAACATCATGCTAGCTATCTTACGATCATGCAAAGCAATATGACAATGAATGCTCAAGTCATGAATATGATGATGATGAAAGTTGCATGGCAATATATCTCGGAATGGCTGTGGAAATGCCATGATAGGTAGGTATGGTGGCTGTTTTGAGGAAGATATAATGAGGCTTATGTGCGATAGAGCGTATTGTATCACGGGGTTTGGATGCACCGGCGAAGTTTGCACCAACCCTCGAGGTGAGAAAGGACAATGCACGGTACCGAAGAGGCTAGCAATGATGGAAAGGTAAAAGTGCAATCCATGGACTCACATTAGTCATAAAGCACTCATATACTTATTGCAAAAGTTTATTAGCCCTCGAAGCAAAGTACTACTACGCATACCCCTAGGGGGATAGATTGGTAGGAAAAGACCATCGCTCGTCCCCGACCGCCACTCATAAGGAAAACAATCAAAGAAACACCCCATGCTTCAAATTTGTCACACAACGGTTACCATACGTGCATGCTACGAGACTTGCAAACCTCAACACAAGTGTCTCTACAATCCACAACCACCCACTAGCATGACTCTAATATCACCACCTTTATATCGCAAAACTATTGCAAGGAATCAAACATATCATATTCAGCGATCTACAAGTTTATGTAGGATTTTATGACTAACCATGTGAATGACCAATTCCTGTTATCTCTCTAAAAAGATATAAGTGAAGCAAGAGAGTTTAATTCTTTCTACAAAAGATATGCCCACGCTCTAACAAATATAAGTGAAGAAAAAGAGAATTCTACAAATGGCGGTTTTCTATATGAAGAGAAACAGGCAATCCAAACTTCAAATGATATAACTGAAGCACATGAAGCATTCTATAAAGCCATACTCAAAAGATTTAAGTGAAGTGCAATGAGCATTCTATAAATCAACCAAGGACTATCTCATACCAGCATGGTGCATAAAAGAAGAGTGAAAACTAAATGCAAAAGACGCTCCAAGACTTGCACATAATGCATAAACGAAACGAATACGAAAACATACCAATACTTGTTGAAGAAAGAGGGGATGCCTTCCGCGGCATCCCCAAGCTTAGATGCTTGAGTCTCCTTGAATATTTACTTGGGGTGCCTCGGGCATCCCAAAGCTTGAACTCTTGCTTCTCTTCCTTTTCCTCATATCGAGACATCCTCGATTAGACACTACATCCACACAAAACTTCAACAGAAAACTCGGTAAGATCCGTTAGTATAATAAAGCAAATCACCGCTCTAAGTACTGTTTCAAACCAATTCATATTTTGTTTTTGCATTGTGTCTACTGTAATATAACTTTTCCATGGCTTAATCCACTAATATAAATTGATAGATTCATCAAAACAAGCAAACTATGCATCAAAAACAGAATCTGTCAAAAACAGAATAGTCTGTAGCAATCTGAACAATAATAATACTTATGGTACCCCAAAAATTCTACCAAAATTTGGAAAAATAAACAAGTTGTATAGAAATACAGTACAACAGGAATCAGAACCATTTGACATTCCAATTAAAAATATAAAATCGCGCACTACAGCCAAAGTTTCTTTCCTGCACCGTACAAACCAACAAGCATTGTAAACATCCTAAAGGCAAACCTTGGCACATTATTTTTATAATAGAATGGAATTATACAAGGGGATAATTATTTTTGTTGAAAAGTTTCTATAATCAAGATTCACAAAGTTTCCGTGAGCATGAACAAAGTTCAAGGCTAGCTCCCACTTCAACAATGCTTGTCTTTCTCACTTTCACTTTCCTTTTTGAAAAGTTTTTAGGTTCCCCTCTTTATTTTTTTGTTTTTAAACTATAAGAAAGCATTCAACAGAAATAAATGACTCTCTAAAACTTCCGGGTTGTCTCCCTGGCAGCGCTTTCTTTAAAGCCATTAAGCTAGGCATTTAGTGCTCAAGTAATGGATCCACCCGGATCCCAAGGTATATCAAAGCCAATTTTAATTAACAATGATTTGTAATTTAGTAGTGAGCACAAAGTAACATAAATCATGCAACAACAAAGTCTAACTCTCTTCCTATGCATCGGCATGTCATAAAAGAACAATTCATGTACACCATGTAAAGGCCAATGCATAGTATAAGTAGTTTCTTGCAATTCTATCGTGTTGGAAACATAGAGAGGTGGAGACATAGTTCCTATCTCATAATAATTGCAAGTAGGAGAAGCAAGCACATGCATATTACATTCATCAAAATTATCATGTGCAATGATGAAAGGCAACCCACCAATATAATCCTTAATAAGCACAAACTTCTCCGGTATGGTGTGGTCGGGAGAATTCAAAAAGATAATAGGACTATCATGCGTGGGTGCAATAGCAACAATTTCATGTTTAACATAAGGAACTATAGCAAGTTCATCTCCATAAGCATAATTCATATTGGCATCTTGGCCACAAGCATAGCAAGCATCATCAAAAAGGGATATTTCAAACTAATTCAAGGGATCATAGCAATCATCATAGCAATCATCCTTCGGTAAGCACGAAGGGAATTAAATAATGTATGAGTTGGAGGGTTACTCTCATTAGAAGGTGGGCACGGGTAGCTAATCCGCTCTTCCTCCTTTTGTTCTTCGCTCTCCTCATCATCTTTTTCATCCAATGAGCTCACTGTTTCATCAATTTCTTCTTCCATAGCTTCCTGCAAAATATTAGTCTCTTCTTGGACAGCGGAGACTTTCTTCATAAAAGCATTAATATAATAATTGTATTCATAATTTTCATAGCAATATCTAAGTATAGCAAGATTTTCAAGCCTATAACCATCATCATCAAAAGCTTCATACTTTTCAAACAAAGCTTCAATTTCATAAGCAGCCTTAAAAGCAACAAATTCTTCTATTTGTTCCACATCATAGTAATCATATATACCATTAGCATAAGAAGCTAAGGTTTCATTATCATTAAATTTGCATGAAAAGGGAAGGTGTGGAGCCTCCATCCTAGAGCAACAAGTAATATAATATCTCAAGCATAGATTCCAGGCATACCAACGCAACATAATAAATTGATCCCGTAATAGTTTCCCTTTTTGTGTCGAACGATAATCCCTAAAGTATTCACGTTGATCCAACGTGTCTCCCATTATAAAGTTGAATGGGGTTTTCTCAGGATTATCAAAGTAGTACATAATATCTCTCACATAATGAGAATCGGGGGTTTTAGGAGTTACCCCATCTACATGAGTAGGAAGTACCTCTAAATTTTTTTGGTATTTTGTGTTCCATATCCATAACTAAAGATAGAGAACAACTAAGAACAGCAAATAAAAATTACTTAGTGATAAAGCAAACAAGCACACACGAGAATATTCACCCCATGCTATGACTCCCCGGCAACGGTGCCAGAAAAAGGTCTTGATGACCCGCAAGTATACGGGATAGTTGTAGCCTCTTTCGATAAGTAAGAGTGTCGAACCCAACGAGGAGCTAAAGGTAGAACAAATATCCTCTCAATCCCTATCTGCCACTGATATGACTCTACGCACGCTTAGTGTTCGCTTTACCTAGAACTAGTATGAAACTAGAGGTACTTTGTAGGTGTGATAGGATAGGTTTGCAAGATAATAAAGAACACGTAAATATAACTAGGGGCTGTTTAAATAAAGATGCAATAAAGTAAATATAGCGAGTGTGGAAAAGTGGTGGTAGGAGTTGTGGAATTGTCCCTAAGCAACTGACTACGTTACTAGACCGGTAATCACTATTGCAATTCTATTTGAGGGAGAGGCATAAACTAACATATCATCCCTTACTTGGAATTCTATGCACTTATGATTGGAACTCTAGCAAGCATCCACAACTACTAAAGATTCATTAAGGTAAAACCCAACCATAGCATTAAAGTATCAAGTCCCCTTTTATCCCATACGCAAACAACCTACTTACTCGGGTTTGTGTTTCAGTCACTCACGCAACCCACCATAAGCAAATCATAAACATATTCCAAACCCTACAGCGGGAATCCCTCATGCTTGCGCGACATGGAGGGCACAATAGGACAGCACTAATAATAAAATATGCAACTCAAACCAATCATAGCAATTCATCAGTCACCGATAGGACAATGGAAATCTACTCAGACATCATAAGATGGCAACACATCATTGGATAATAATATGAAGCATAAAGCACCATGTTCAAGTAGAGGGTACAGCGGGATGCGGGAGAGTGGACCGCTGGATATAGATGGGGGAAGGTGATGGAGATGTTGGTGAAGATGACGGCGGTGTTTGTGAAGATCGCGATGATGATGATGGCCCCCGGCAGCGTTCCGGCGCCATCGGAAGCAAGGGGGAGAGAGCCCCCCTTCTTCTTCATTGACCTTCTCCCTAGATGGGAGAAGGGTTTCCCCTCTGGTCCTTGGCTCCCATGGCTTCGGAGGGGCGAGATCCCCTCCGAGATTGGATCTATCTCTCTGTTTCTGCGTTCCCAGATTCTATCCCTTCACCGTTTCTTAAATATCCAGAGATCCGTAACTCCGATTGGAGTGAATCTTTCTCCCAGATCTTTCTCATAAAATTAGCTAAGAGCGTCAACCGCCTTACGGGTGGCCCACGAGAGTCTAGGGCGCGCCTAGGGGGGAGGGCGCGCCCCCCTGTCTCGTGGCCACCCCGGACACTGTTTCGCGTGGATTTTACTTCCCAAAAATCATAAATATTCCAAAAAAATCTCCATCCGTTTTTATCCCGTTTGGACTCCGTTGATATTGGGTTTCTGCGAAACAAAAAACATGCAACAGACAAGAACTGACACTGGGCACTGGATCAATATGTTAGTCCCAAAAAATAGTATAAAAAGTTGCCAAAAGTATATGAAAGTTGAAGAATATTGGCATGGAACAATCAAAAATTATAAATACGACGGTGACGTATCAGGTTGCCATACCATTCTGGTGTGGAACGTGTCCTCGTGGACCTAAGAAGTTCCGTAGCAACTTGATCCGAAGTACCTTGATCATCATCATTAACTTCCTCTCTAGTCGGTGCAGGCACCACAAGAACATCTTCCTGAGCTGCGCTACTTTGCGCTTCAAGAGGCAGTACTTCCTCAAGTTCTACTTTCCTCCCACTTACTTCTTTCGAGAGAAACTCTTTCTCTAGAAAGGACCCGTTCTTGGCAACAAAGATCTTGCCTTCGGATCTGAGGTAGAAGGTATACCCAATGGTTCCTTAGGGTATCCTATGAAGACGCATTTTTCCGACTTGGGTTCGAGCTTTTTAGGTTGAAGTTTCTTGACATAAGCATCGCATCCCCAAACTTTTAGAAATGATAGCTTAGGTTTCTTCCCAAACCATAATTCATACGGTGTCGTCTCAATGGATTTCGACGGAGCCCTATTTAAAGTGAATGCGGCAGTCTCTAAAGCATAACCCCAAAATGAGAGCGGTAGATCGGTAAGAGACATCATAGATCACACCATATCCAATAGAGTGCGATTACGATGTTCGGACACACCATTACGCTGAGGTGTTCCAGGCGGCGTGAGTTGTGAAACGATTCCACATTTCCTTAAGTGTGTGCCAAATTCGTGACTTAAATATTCTCCTCCACAATCTGATCGTAAGAACTTTATTTTTCTGTCACGTTGATTTTCAACCTCACTCTTAAATTCCGTGAACTTTTCAAAGGTCTCAGACTTGTGTTTCATTAAGTAGACATACCTATATCTACTTAAGTAATCAGTTAGGGTGAGAACATAACGATAGCCACCGCGAGCCTCAACGCTCATTGGACCGCACACATCAATATGCATGAGTTCCAATAAGTTGGTTGCTCGCTCCATTGTTCCGGAGAACGGAGTCTTGGTCATTTTGCCCATGAGGCATGGTTCGCACGTGTCAAATGATTCGTAATCAAGAGGCTCCAAAAGTCCATCTGCATGGAGCTTCTTCATGCGTTTGACACCAATGTGACCAAGGCGGCAGTGCCACAAGTATGTGGGACTATCATTATCAACCTTACATCTTTCGGTATTCACACTATGAATATGTGTAACATCTCATTCGAGATTCACTAAGAATAAACCATTGACCAGCGGGGCATGACCATAAAACATATCTCTCATATAAATAGAACAACCATTATTCTCGGATTTAAATGAGTAGCCATCTCGTATTAAACGAGATCTAGATACAATGTTCATGCTCAAAGCTGGCACTAAATAACAATTATTGAGGTTTAAAACTAATCCCGTAGGTAAATGTAGAGGTAGTGTGCCGATGGCGATCACATCGACCTTGGAACCATTCCCGACGCGCATCGTCACCTCGTCCTTCGCCAGTCTCCGCTTATTCTGCAGCTCCTGTTTTGAGTTACAAATGTGAGCAACCGCACCGGTATCAAATACCCAGGAGCTACTACGAGTACTAGTAAGGTACTGAAAGTGCAAATATCCTTAGGTGGTTTTGGTAATTCATAACAACATATAGCTCATTGAGCTAATGCTATTCCAAGACTATTATTTCAGGAAAGCTCAATGAATGGCATGGCATGGATGATGAAAGTGGATCCCTCAAAATACTAATGACAAAGGATTGGCTCAAGCTCAAAAGCTCAAGACTCTTCATTTTACATTTTAGTGATCCAAGATCACATTGAATCTATAGGAAAAGCCAATACTATCAAGGAGGGATGAGGTGTTGCTTAATGAGCCTCTTGCTTCATGTGCTTGGTGATATGCTCCAAAAACCCTAAACTACTTTCTCACATCCACAAATGACCTAAACCTAAAGCCAAAATCGGTCACACCAATTCTTTCTATCCGGCGCCACCGAGTTCTAATGTCATAGCCACTGCCACAAACCCTAGGCAAATCGGTCCTACCGATAGGGATCTCGGTCTCACTGAGATGGGATTGTAATCTCTCTGTTTCCCTTTGTAATGTTTCGGTCTAACCGAAGTGAGCGATCGGTCCCACCGAGATTGCAATGTAAACTCTCTGTTTCCCTTTTGTAACATTTTGGTCTCACCGAAAAGAGCAAATCGGTCCCACCGAGTTTACCTAACCAACTCTCTGGAAAGCTTATTACCAAAATCGGTCTCACTGAGTTTCTGTGATCGGTCTTACCGAGATTATGTTATGCCCTAACCCTAACCAAATCGGTCTTACCGAGTTGCATCTCGGTCCCACCGAAAATCCTAACGGTCACTAGGTTTACTAAATCGGTCCGACCGAGTCTGTTGAATCGGTCCCACCGAGTTTGGTAAATTGTGTGTAACGGTTAGATTTTGTGTGGAGGCTATATATACCCCTCCACCTCCTCTTCATTCGTGGAGAGAGCCATCAGAACAAACCTACACTTCCAACTTACCATTTCTGAGAGAGAACCACCTACTCATGTGTTGAGGCCAAGATATTCCATCCCTACCATATGAATCTTGATCTCTAGCCTTCCCCAAGTTGCTTTCCACTCAAATCTTCTTTCCACCAGATCCAAATCCTATGAGAGAGAGAGTTGAGTGTTGGGGAGACTATCATTTGAAGCACAAGAGCAAGGAGTTCATCATCAACGCACCATTTGTTAATTCTTGGAGAGTGGTGTCTCCTAGATTGGCTAGGTGTCACTTGGGAGCCTCCGACAAGATTGTGGAATTGATCCAAAGAGTTTGTAAGGGCAAGGAGATCGCCTACTTCGTGAGGATCTACCGCTAGTGAGGCAAGTCCTTCGTGGGCGACGACCATGGTGGGATAAACAAGGTCGCTTCTTCGTGGACCCTTCATGGGTGGAGCCCTCCGTGGACTCGCGCAACCATTACCCTTCGTGGGTTGAAGTCTCCATCAACGTGGATGTACGATAGCACCACCTATCGAAACCACGCCAAAAACATCCGTGTCTCCAATTGCGTTTGAATCCTCCAAACCCTTCCCTTTACTTTCTTGCAAGTTGCATGATTTAATTTCCGCTACCTATATATCTTTGCATGCTTACTTGATTTGTGTGATGATTGCTTGACTTGTCCTAAGATAGCTAAAATCTGCCAAACTCTAAAATTGGGAAAAGGTTAAGTTTTAATTTGTCAAGTAGTCTAATCACCCCCCCCCCCCCTCTAGACATACTTCAAGGTCCTACAAGTGGTATCAGAGCTTTGGTCTCCATTTGCTTTGATTTCCATAGCTTTTGGTGGTCATATCCTTGGTTTCACAACCTAGGAGAGTATGGTGTCTAGCGAGGGAAATTATCACCGTAGAGGTCCTTACTTTGATGGTACTAATTTTGCTAGTTGGAAGCATAAGATGAAAATGCATATTCTCGGACATAACCCCGCCATTTGGGCAATTATTTGTATTGGCTTGCAAGGTGAATTCTTTGATGGGAGAGAGCCGAACCGTGAAGCTAATGCGAAAGAATTGAAGATGCTGCAATACAACGCTCAAGCTTGTGATATCATCTTCAATGGATTGTGCCCCGAAGAATTCAACAAAATCAGCCGTCTTGAGAATGCAAAGGAAATTTGGGATACTTTGATTGATATGCATGAAGGTACTGACTCCGTCAAGGAATCCAAGTTGGATGTGCTCCAAAGTCAGCTTGACAAGTTCAAAATGAAGGATGGTGAAGGTGTCGCTGAAATGTACTCTAGGCTTGCACTTATCACAAATGAGATTGTCGGCTTAGGGAGTGAAGAGATGACCAACAGATTCATCATCAAGAAGATCCTAAGAGCATTGGATGGAAAGTATGATACTATGTGCACATTGATCCAAATGATGCCAAACTACAAAGATCTCAAGCCAACCGAAGTTATTGGAAGAATTGTTGCTCATGAGATGTCACTTAAGGATAAGGAGGAACTTCACAACAAGTCAAGTGGTGCTTACAAAGCCTCATGTGGAGCCCCCACATCATCAAGTGAGAAACAAACCTTCAATGAAGAATTGAGCTTAATGGTGAAGAACTTCAACAAATTCTACAAGACTAGAAGCAAAAAAAGAAGGTCTAAGTCAAGGTCCTACAATGACAAAAGATCTTCTAGTCGAGAGCGAAATTGCTACAATTGTGGGAGACCCAGACACTATTCCAATGAGTGTACGGCACCCTACAAAAGAAGAGAAGATTCTCCAAAAAGAAGAAGCAAAAGAGAAGAATCACCACCGAGAGAGAGGAGGAGTAGAGATGATCGTTATGAACGAAGACCCTCACGGAGAAGCAAGGATTCGGAAAGGAAGGACAAGTCATCAAGGAGCTACACAAAACGAAGACATCAAGCTGATGTTGGTGAATGGGTATCCGGCTCCGACTCTGACAATCACTACGAGAGAAGCTATCATTCCGACTCCGAATATACTCAAGATGAAGGTGTTGTCGGTCTAGCACTTGTGTCAACCAACTCCTACGACATATTTGATTCACCAAATGAAGGAATTGGAAGATGCTTCATGGCCAGAGGTCCAAAGGTAACACATCCTGAGTATGTTGATTTCAATAGTGATGAAGATGACTTACTTGTGGATGATGATTTACTTGTTGACAACTCTAGTGATGAATACTATGATGAAACGTCAATTAATCATGCTAATCAAGACAAAATGAATGACAATGATAAGGAGAAGATTGAGCTTCTAACTAAAGAACTAAACACTCTTAAGTTAGCTCATGAAACTATCTTCGAAGATCATCGAGAACTTTTAAGGGCTCATGAGAAGTTATGCTTTGAAAAGCTCAATCTTGAGCAATAGCATGAGTTATTAAAAGCAATCAATGATGATCTCCGTAAGAAAAGTTCTTCTTACATTGCCAAGCATTTACTCTTATATACTTACATGCCTCAAGTCAAGTCTAGTAACAAGTACAAGAAAGATCCTTCCTCTAGTAGTAACAATAATAATGTCAAATCCAAAATTGTTGCTTCTAGTAGTTCTCTTGATTCCACTAATGATTCTCTTAGCCAAGTTACACTTGAGCAAGAAAATAGCTTATTGAAGGGAATTATAGAGAAAGGTGTTTACAAGAGCCTTGCCGGGAGTAAGCAATTCGAGGAAATTGTACACAAGCAAGGAAGGCACTGGAAGAATCAAGGTGTTGGTTTTGAACGAAAGTTCAATGCCAATGGAGTTGAGTGGGAAGAAGATCAATACCCCAAGACGAGGTTTGTTCCTCAACAAGAGAAGTATGATCCTACTTCCTTCAAAGGAACAAAAGCACAAGATGATCTTCCACCACAAGACCACAAGAACAAAGGCAAGGACAAGCTTCAAGAAGAGATTGATGCATTTGAAGAAGCACCTAAGGCCTCGGTCAAGTGGGTTCCCAAGACTACGTCAAGTTCTACTTCATGAAGAACAACTACAACTCCAGGGATTACCATCAAGATGATGTGGATCCCGAAGAAGAAGAACTAGAGAGTTCTTGAGGGTGACTCCGCCAACATTCTTCACTCATATCTTTTTGGCAACGACAAGTGCAATCAACTTTCACATCGTGCACTAGTTCAAGGAGTCACAAACCCTCATGTTGGTAAGGCAAGGGACAAGGTAACCTAATGATTTCATGGACATCATCTTGTGCATCCTTCACTCTATGTCTATGGATATTCTTGTTTGTTCCTTGTGGGACTAACCCATGTAGGTAAGTTGAAAGTGCAACTCACACCAAAGGATTGCTCCAAATGATCTACATCAACATTGAGCATCCACATCTTCAACACCTACATGAAGTCATCATCGACAAAATCCAAGGTTAGTTCATCCCTCTAAAAGGGGATCTCACATCTAGGGGGAGCTTAACTCTAAGAATTGAGTCAAAGCAACTCTAATGGTGTGAACACATCAATGCATTATATAAAAGTGGTAACCCCATTTGAGCTTAAACGATGAGTATGACCTATGGTCAAATGTTTTCATTTGACTCCTAAGTCAATATACTCATATATAGATGACCTAGTCATCGCCAATTGTTTGATAGATGCTAGAATTGGTTGTGCATGTTTTGCCACATATTTCATTTGCCATCTTATTGTGTGAGCATGTTGGTGCATATTTTACTCATTCAAGGACATCCACTTGTTGCTTTGAGTGATTGGCTTCTTTTTCTTTTTGCCAAGTGGATGGACAAGAATGCCTAAGAACCTTCTCTAGCTATCTATGCTTTTCTCGTCTCAAACTCTATTCATGCTACATCACAAAATTTGATCAAGTCAGATTCGAACCACTCTGTGTGAGGAGCACTCGGAGTCCCAGATTTGTCATAGACTTAAACTTCCAAAACTTCTTTGTGATTCTCAGTCTGACCGATTCCTCCATTTCGGTCCTACCGAGATCACTAAGTCGATCTAGGTTTTCAATCTCGGTGCAACCGATTTGAACTTTTTGGTCACACCGAGTTGCTGTAACTATACACACTTATGCATCTCGGTGCCACCGAGTTGTTCCACTCGGTCACACCGACAGGGTCGGGCTATATATACTCACGGGCAAAAATTTGGAAATTTCTTCGAACCTCTTCGCCCGCGCAATAGCTCGCTCTGCCATCAGGCTTTCTGGATCGTCTCCTCATCGCCAGCCGCCTCCTGTCACTGGTCTCCGCCACCGTCAATGGAATTCACCCCCGCCGTTGCCGTCGTAGCGAGTTCATCGCCAAGCTAAGGTATGGACTCGATCACAGTGCTATCCTCGTCCGATTCCTAGAACATTGTGTTCTTAGTGATTCTTGCCACGATTGGAACACTCCTATCCAGTCAATGCAATCCTTAGATTAGAAGGGATTCGAAAATTTAGGGTTAGGTTTCCGCCGAAACCATCTCGGACCCACCGAGTTGAAAAACTCGGTCCCACCGATTTGGCTAACGCCATTGCACTAGTAACTCTCGGTCTGACCGAGAATTGCTAATCGATGAGACCGATTTTAGGACTTTGTGAAACCCTAGCAGTCTCGGTGCCACCGAACTGTGACTCGGTCCAACCGAGTTCATCAGTTTAGGTTCCAAAACTGCTTCGGTATCACCGAGTTTGAAAATCGGTTGATCCAAAATGCTTTCTGTGGAAAACTAAAACTGAATTTTTGAATCATTCTTTTGCAAAAATCTCTGCACTTTGTGATGCTCATCCACTCTATCTCATCTATAACTCTTCACAGGGTCAGCAGTCAGTGATTTGCAGCATGTCAGACCAAAGTGATAGTCAGAACAGGTCAGAAGAGCACAATCATATGAGTGAGGGCACTAGTCCCTCTAGCACTTCAAATGAAGGCAGCAGGAGCACCCCAAGAAATCTGCCTAAAGCTGCCACCAGGACAAGGAAGAAAAGAACCTCAGATTCTGAGGATAGGGATTATAGAGCAGAAGAGGATGAGGCTACCTCCAAAAAGGTAGTGCTCAAAAAGGAGTATGCCTCAGCAAAGAACACTAAACCTGGACTCAATAGGAAGGTTCCTGCCAAGAGGACACCTATGCTGAAGGTCAGAGGATCTACTCAAGTGCCTAAAAAGACTGAACCCAAAGAGGCACCTGCAAAGAGAGTCACAACTTCCAAACCCAAGAAAGTTCCCACTGGAGAAACCATGAAGTTTACCATTGAATCAGAAGATGAAGTTGCTGCTCAAGAAGAAGAAGAGAGCCAGAACAACTACTGCCCAGGTTCTTGGAAATCCCTCAATGAGGAGAGACTCTGAAGAGGAAGAAGAGGTTGTCGCACCAGCACCCAAGGCACAAAAGCTTATGGGTGATGCTATTAAGTCAGGGGCTGCAACATCAAAGCCCAAAGAAGCACCCAAAGCTGCTCCCAAGCCCAAGCTTGCACCAAAGAGGAATACCAGGAGTATTCCAGCTGCTGAGAAGAACAAGGTCCCAGTGCCTGAAGTTGCTGATGAGGAAGATGAAGAAGGACAAGTCCTGAGGAAGCTCAAGCCCAAGATACCAGACCATAATGATGCCCATCCTATGGCTGAGGACATGAACATCAGAAGAGATTCAGGGTTGAGGCTATGAAGGATGACAGATCCATATGCCACAAGGAGAAGGATTGTTGTTGATTAAAGGTTCCATACAAAGGAACAGTAGGACTTTTATGAGACAATCTTGTTGGACAAGAAGCCCATGGTGTGTGATATGAGGTGGGCCGACTGGACCTACATGAAAGAAAATGAAGAACATTATCCTGGAGTGCAAGACAGTTTTGTTGCTTGTGGAGTTGCAGATTTTGTTGGGCAAAAGCTCACCAACTGGAATGATGAACTCATTATGCAATTCTACTCCACAACACACTTCTATCCAGATGGGAGGATAGTTTGGATGTCTGAAGGTACAGGGTACCAGTCAACCATCGAGGAATGGGAAAAACTGATCAATGCCCCAAAGGAGAGTGAAGATGACTTGGATGTCTATGTCAAGAAGAAGATGGACCACAATTCCATGGCACACATGTACAAGGAGATCCCAGACAAAGCTATAGAGACACATAAGTTTGGGTCAGTCCACTTTCTTCTGTCAGGGCTGCCAACAATCAACTGGATCCTAAGGCACTCTGTTGCCTAAGTCTGGTGACCATAACATGATTAGAGGGCATGCAATCAACATGTTGCATTTGTTTGACGTGCCACAGAAATTCAAGGTCATGAGCCTTATGGTTGAGACCATTAAGAGGACTGCAGCAGACCAAAAGAGAAGCTGTGGATATGCCCCTCAGTTTCAGGAGTTGATTAACTCAAACATGGGCACAGGAAAATATCTATTGGATAAGGAACATTTTGCTCTCTATCCAGACTTTGAGGACAATCAAGTTGTCATGAATGAGAATGAACCATCATCAGTACAAGCTCAAGAGAAGAAGGAGAAGGCAAGGAAAGAGAAGGCTGCCAAGATGCCAACTCAAGAGGAGGCATCTGAGTACTTTTTGAAGAACAAGCAGGAGTAGCTTGGTTACTTGATAGCATCAACACTGAGGATTGAGAAGGGATTGGCCACCCTCACTCAAAATCAGGAGAGCTTGGAAAGAATCATGGAACAAAAATTCTATGATCTAGATGTCAAAGTAACTGAGATTCAGTCAGTTGTGGAGCAGCTACAGGATGACATGCAGGAGAGGAAGGGCAAGACTACCACTAATGTATTTGCCAGAGTGCCTAGAGCCCAGAGGTCAGCTGCAGTGCCTGTGACAGACACCAGAGCCACATCATCTGCACCAGCTACAGCTCCTACAGCTCCAGTGCAACCAGCTCCAGCACCAACTCCTTCAGCTCCATCCACTTCAACTGAAGCCTTCGTCCAAGGAGCCATCTCTACACCACCACCTGAAGATCAAGCCTGAGAGTCGACCTAGCACTATGCATTTTCTATGAACTTTTTGGTAACTTGTTGCCAAAGGGGGAGAAAAATGTATAGATCATAGGCTTCGAGAGAGAGAGAGTGTGTGTTGCTTTTGTTCTCTCTTGCTTTGGTGGTTAAACTTTGTTTGCTTTTGATTTCTTGAGATACTATGCTGTTTTTGTGAGACATTGATGATCATGAGTTTGATCATAAGCTACACTTATGCATGTTTGATGATATTATCTTATCTTATCCTTATATGATCATTCACTTTGCTTGGTGATGAGTGCATGTATTCAATCTTTATCATTTTGAGCGCTCCACCAAGATGTATGTGACATGGAAGAGTAACCCATGAGCCTAATTCCTTGTGCATTTGCAGTCCAAAGCAAATCCTAAACTATGCACAAATTTAGGGGGAGCTCTTGCTTATACTTCTCAAAGCGACGATGTTTTTCAATATTATTATCATTTGTCGAAGCTTTGATCTATATGTTGTCATCAATTACCAAAAAGGGGGAGATTGAAAGTGCAACTATCCCTAGGTGGTTTTGGTAATTCATAACAACATATAGCTCATTGAGCTAATGCTATTCCAAGACTATTATTTCAGGAAAGCTCAATGAATGGCATGGCATAGATGATGAAAGTGAATCCCTCAAAATACTAATGACAAAGGATTGGCTCAAGCTCAAAAGCTCAGGACTCTTCATTTTACATTTTAGTGATCCAAGATCACATTGAGTCTATAGGAAAAGCCAATACTATCAAGGAGGGATGAGGTGTTGCTTAATGAGCCTCTTGCTTCATGTGCTTGGTGATATGCTCCAAAAACCCTCAACTACTTTCTCACATCCACAAATGACCTAAACCTAAAGCCAAAATCGGTCACACCGATTCTTTCTATCCGGCGCCACCGAGTTCTAATGTCATAGCCACTGCCACAAACCCTAGGCAAATCGGTCCTACCGATAGGGATCTCGGTCTCACTGAGATGGGATTGTAATCTCTCTGTTTCCCTTCGTAACGTTTCGGTCTAACCGAAGTGAGCGATTGGTCCCACCGAGATTGCAATGTAAACTCTCTGTCTCCCTTTTGTAACATTTTGATCTCACCGAAAAGAGCAAATCGGTCCCACCGAGTTCACCTGACCAACTCTCTGGAAAGCTTATTATCAAACTCGGTCTCACCGAGTTTGTGTGATTGGTCTTACCGAGATTACGTTATGCCCTAACCCTAACCAAATCGGTCTTACCGAGTTGCATGTCGGTCCCACCGAAAATCCTAACGGTCACTAGGTTTACTAAATCGGTCCGACCGAGTCTGTTGAATTGGTCCCACCGAGTTTGGTAAATTGTGTGTAACGGTTAGATTTTGTGTGGAGGCTATATATACCCCTCCACCTCCTCTTCATTCGTGGAGAGAGCCATCAGAACAAACCTACACTTCCAACTTACCATTTCTGAGAGAGAACCACCTACTCATGTGTTGAGGCCAAGATATTCCATTCCTACCATATGAATCTTGATCTCTAGCCTTCCCTAAGTTGCTTTCCACTCAAATCTTCTTTCCACCAGATCCAAATCCTATGAGAGAGAGTTGAGTGTTGGGGAGACTATCATTTGAAGCACAAGAGCAAGGAGTTCATCATCAACGCACCATTTGTTACTTCTTGGAGAGTGGTGTCTCCTAGATTGGCTAGGTGTCACTTGGGAGCCTCCGACAAGATTGTGGAGTTGGACCAAGGAGTTTGTAAGGGCAAGGAGATCGCCTACTTTGTGAAGATCTACCGCTAGTGAGGCAAGTCCTTCGTGGGCGACGGCCACGGTGGGATAGACAAGGTTGCTTCTTCATGGACCCTTCGTGGGTGGAGCCCTCCGTGGACTCGCGCAACCGTTACCCTTCATGGGTTGAAGTCTCCATCAAGGTGGATGTACGATAGCACCACCTATCGGAACCACGCCAAAAACATCCGTGTCTCCAGTTGCGTTTGAATCCTCCAAACCCTTCCCTTTACTTTCTTGCAAGTTGCATGCTTTAATTTCTGCTGCCTATATACTCTTTGCATGCTTGCTTGATTTGTGTGATGATTGCTTGACTTGTCCTAAGATAGCTAAAATCTGCCAAACTCTAAAATTGGGAAAAGGTTAAGTTTTAATTGGTCAAGTAGTCTAATCACCCCCCTCTAGACATACTTCTGAAGGAAATATGCCCTAGAGGCAATAATAAAGTTATTACTTATTTCCTCATATCATTATAAATGTTTATTATTCATGCTAGAATTGTATTAACCAGAAACATGATACATGTGTGAATATATAGACAAACATATGGTCACTAGTATGCCTCTACTTGACTAGCACATTAATCAAAGATGGTTATGTTTCCTAACCATAGACATGTGTTGTCATTTGATTAATGGGATCACATCATTAGGAGAATGATGTGATTGACATGACCCATTCCGTTAGCCTAGCACTTGATCGTTTAGTATATTGCTATTGCTTTCTTCATGACTTATACATGTTCCTGAAACTATGAGATTATGCAACTCCCATTTACCGGAGGAACACTTTGGGTGCTACCAAACGTCACAACGTAACTGGGTGATTATAAAGGAGTACTACAGGTGTCTCCAAAGGTAGATGTTGGGTTGGCGTATTTCGAGATTAGGTCTTGTCACTCCAATTGTCGGAGAGGTATCTCTGGGCCCTCTCGGTAATGCACATCACTATAAGTCTTGCAAGCAATGTGACCAATGAGTTGGTTACGGGATGATGCCTTACGTAACGAGTAAAGAGACTTGCCGGTAACGAGATTGAACTGGGTATTGGATACCGACGATCGGATCTCGGGCAAGTAACATACCGATGACAAAGGCAACAACGTATGTTGTTATGCGGTTTGACCGATAAAGATCTTCGTAGAATATGTAGGAACCAATATGGGCATCCAGGTTCCGCTATTGGTTATTGACCGAGAATAGTTCTAGGTCATGTCTACATAGTTCTCGAACCCGTAGGGTCCGCACGTTTAATGTTACGATGACAGTTTTATTATGAGTTTATAAGTTTTGATGTACCGAAGTTTGTTCGGAGTCCTGGATGTGATCACGGACATGACAAGGAGTCTCGAAATGGTCGAGACATAAAGATTGATATATTGGACGACTATATTCGGACACCAGAAGTGTTCCGGACGTTTTCGGAGAAATCCGGAGTGCCCGAGGGTTACCGGAACCCCCCCGGGAGAGTTAATGGGCCACATGGGCCTTAGTGGGAAGAGAGAGGGGCGGCCAGGGTGGGCCGCGCGCCCCCTCTCCCTCTGGTCTGAATTGGACTAGGAGGGGGGTGGCGCCCCCCTCTTTCCTTCCCCCTCTCCCCCTTCCTTCCCCCTCCTAGTAGGAGTAGGAAAGGGGGAGTCCTACTCCTACTAGGAGGAGGACTCCTCCTCCTGGCGCGCCCCCCTTGGGCCGGCCGGCCTCCCCCTTGCTCCTTTATATACGGGGGTGGGGGGGCACCCCATAGACACACAAGTTGATCTACGGATCGTTCCTTAGCCGTGTGCGGTGCCCACTCCACCATATTCCACCTCGGTCATATCGTCGCGGAGTTTAGGTGAAGCCCAGCGCCGGTAGAACATCATCAGCGTCACCACGCCGTCGTGCTAACGGAACTCATCCCCGAAGCTTTGCTGGATCGGAGCCCGGGGATCGTCATCGAGCTGAACGTGTGCTGAACTCGGAGGTGCCGTACGTTCGGTACATGGATCGGTCGGATCGTGAAGACGTACGACTACATCAACCGCGTTGTGCTAACGCTTCCGCTTACGGTCTACGAGGGTACGTGGACAACATTCTCCCCTCTCGTTGCTATGCCATCACCATGATCTTGCGTGTGCGTAGGAAATTTTTTGAAATTACTACGTTCCCCTACAGTGGCATCCGAGCCTAGGTTTTATGCGTTGATGTTATATGCACGAG
Organism: Triticum timopheevii; assembly: GCA_963921465.1. Lineage (NCBI taxonomy): Eukaryota > Viridiplantae > Streptophyta > Magnoliopsida > Poales > Poaceae > Triticum > Triticum timopheevii. The sequence continues at coordinate 216,499,418 of OY997268.1, forward strand.
TAGAACACAAGTGAGTTGTGGGCGATACAAGTCATACTGCTTACCAGCATGTCATACTTTGGTTCGGCGGTATTGTGAGATGGAGCGGCCCGGACCGACATTACGCGTATGCTTACGCGAGACTGGTTTCACCGTTACGAGCACTCGTGCTTAAAGGTGGCTGGCGGGTGTCTGTCTCTCTCACTTTAGCTGAATAGAGTGTGGCTACGCCCGGTCCTTGCGAAGGTAAAAACAACACTAACTTGACGAACTATCGTTGTGGTTTTGATGCGTAGGTCAGAACGGTTCTTGCTAAGCCCGTAGCAGCCACGTAAAATTTGCAACAACAAAGTAGAGGACGTCTAACTTGTTTTTGCAGGGCATGTTGTGATGTGATATGGTCAAGACGTGATGCTATATTTTATTGTATGAGATGATCATGTTTTGTAACCGAAGTTATCGGCAACTGGCAGGAGCCATATGGTTGTCGCTTTATTGTATGAAATGCAAACGCCCTGTAATTGCTTTACTTTATCACTAAGCGGTAGCGATAGTCGTAGAAGCAATAGATGGCATAAACGACAACGATGCTACGATGGAGATCAAGGTGTCGCGCTGGTGACGATGGTGATCACGACGGTGCTTCGAAGATGGAGATCACAAGCACAAGATGATGATGGCCATATCATATCACTTATATTGATTGCATGTGATGTTTATCCTTTATGCATCTTATCTTGCTTTGATTGACGGTAGCATTTTAAGATGATCTCTCACTAATAATCAAGAAGTGTTCTCCCTGAGTATGCACTGTTGCGAAAATTCTTCGTGCTGAGACACCACGTGATGATCGGGTGTGATAGGCTCTACGTTCAAATACAACGGGTGCAAAACAGTTGCACACACGGAATACTCAGGTCATACTTGACGAGCCTAGCATATACAGATATGGCCTCGGAACACGGAGACCGAAAGGTCAAACATGAATCATATAGTAGATATGATCAACATAGTGATGTTCACCATTGAAACTACTCCATCTCACGTGATGATCGGACATGGTTTAGTTGATTTGGATCACGTGATCACTTAGATGACTAGAGAGATGTCTGTCTAAGTGGGAGTTCTTAAGTAATATGATTAATTGAACTTAAATTTATCATGAACTTAGTACCTGATAGTATTTTGCTTGTCTATGTTTGTTTGTAGATAGATGGCTCGTGCTGTTGTTCCATTGAATTTTAATGTGTTCCTTGAGAAAGCAAAGTTGAAAGATGATGGTAGCAATTACACAGACTGGGTCCGTAACCTGAGGATTATCCTCATTGCTGCACAGAAAAGTTACGTCCTGGAAGCACCGCTGGGTGCCAGGCCTGCTGCTGATGCAACTGACGACGTTAAGAACGTCTGGCAGAGCAAAGCTGATGACTATTCGATAGTTCAGTGTGCCATGCTTTACGGCTTAGAACCGGGTCTTCAACGACGTTTTGAATGTCATGGAGCATATGAGATGTTCTAGGAGTTGAAGTTAATATTTCAAGCAAATGCCCGGATTGAGAGATATGAAGTCTCCAATAAGTTCTATAGCTACAAGATGGAAGAGAATAGTTATGTCAGTGAACACATACTCAAAATGTCTGGGTATAATAATCACTTGATTCAACTGGGAGTTAATCTTCCTAATGTTAGTGTCATTGACAGAATTCTTCAATCACTGCCACCAAGCTACAAGAGCTTCGTGATGAACTATAATATGCAAGGGATGAACAAGACTATTCCCGAGCTCTTCGCAATGCTAAAAGCCGCGGAGGTAGAAATCAAGAAGGAGCATCAAGTGTTGATGGTTAACAAGACCACCAGTTTCAAGAAAAAGGGCAAAGGGAAGAAGAAGGGGAACTTCAAAAAGAACAGCAAACAAGTTGCTGCTCAAGAGAAGAAACCCAAGTATGGACCTAAGCCTGAAACTAAGTGCTTCTACTGCAAGCAGACTGGACATTGGAAGCGGAACTGCCCCAAGTATTTGGCGGATAAGAAGGATGGCAAAGTGAACAAAGGTATATGTGATATACATGTTATTGATGTGTACCTTACTAATGCTCGCAGTAGTACCTGGGTATTTGATACTGGTTCTGTTGCTAATATTTGCAACTCGAAACAGGGACTACGGATTAAGCGAAGATTGGCTAAGGACGAGGTGACGATGCGCGTGGGAAATGGTTCCAAAGTCGATGTGATCGCCGTTGGCACGCTACCTCTACATCTACCATCGGGATTAGTTTTAGACCTAAATAATTGTTATTTGGTGCCAGCGTTGAGCATGAACATTATATCTGGATCTTGTTTGATGCGAGACGGTTATTCATTTAAATCAGAGAATAATGGTTGTTCTATTTATATGAGTAATATCTTTTATGGTCATGCACCCTTAAAGAGTGGTCTATTTTTATTGAATCTCGATAGTAGTGATACACATATTCATAGTGTTGAAACCAAAAGATGCAGAGTTGATAACGATAGTGCAACTTATTTGTGGCACTGCCGTTTAGGTCATATCGGTGTAAAGCGCATGAAGAAACTCCATACTGATGGGCTTTTGGAATCACTTGATTATGAATCACTTGGTACTTGCGAACCGTGCCTCATGGGCAAGATGACTAAAACGCCTTTCTCCGGAACTATGGAGCGAGCAACTAATTTGTTGGAAATCATACATACTGATGTTTGTGGTCCAATGAATGTTGAGGCTCGCGGCGGGTATCGTTATTTCCTCACCTTCACAGATGATTTGAGCAGATATGGGTATATCTACTTAATGAAACACAAGTCTGAAACGTTTGAAAAGTTCAAAGAATTTCAGAGTGAAGTGGAAAATCATCGTAACAAGAAAATAAAGTTTCTACGATCTGATCGTGGAGGAGAATATTTGAGTTACGAGTTTGGTCTACACTTGAAACAATGCGAAATAGTTTCGCAACTCACGTCACTCGGAACACCACAACGAATGGTATGTCCGAACGTCGTAATCGTACTTTACTAGATATGGTGCGATCTATGATGTCTCTTACTGATTTACCGCTATCGTTTTGGGGTTATGCTTTAGAGACGGCTGCATTCACGTTAAATAGGGCACCATCAAAATCCGTTGAGACGATGCCATATGAACTGTGGTTTGGCAAGAAACAAAAGTTGCCGTTTCTTAAAGTTTGGGGATGCGATGCTTATGTGAAGAAACTTCAACCAGATAAGCTCGAACCCAAATCGGAGAAATGTGTCTTCATAGGATACCCAAAAGAGACTATTGGGTACACCTTCTATCACAGATCTGAAGGCAAGATTTTCGTTGCTATAATCAGATCCTTTCTAGAGAAGGAGTTTCTCTCGAAAGAAGTGAGTGGGAGGAAAGTAGAACTTGATGAGATAACTGTATTTGCTCCCTTATTGGAAAGTAGTTCATCACAAGAAACGGTTCCTGTGACAACTACACCAATTAGTGAGGAAGCTAATGATATTGATCATGAAACTTCAGATCAAGTTTCTACTGAACCTCGTAGGTCTACCAGAGTAAGATCCGCACCAGAGTGGTACGGTAATCCTATTCTGGAAGTCATGTTACTTGATCATGATGAACCTACGAACTATGAGGAAGCGATGATGAGCCCAGATTCCACAAAATGGCTAGAGGCCATGAAATATGAGATGGGATCCATGTATGAAAACAAAGTATGGACTTTGGTTGACTTGCCCTATGATCGGCAAGCCATTGAGAATAAATGAATCTTTAAGAAGAAGACCGATGCTGATGGTAATGTAACTGTCTATAAAGCTCGACTTGTTGCAAAAGGTTTTCGACAAGTTCAAGGGGTTGACTACGATGAGACTTTGTCACCTGTAGCGATGCTTAAGTCTGTCCGAATCATGTTAGCTATTGCTGCATTTCATAATTATGAAATTTGGCAAATGGATGTTAAAACTGCATTCTTGAATGGATTTCTGGAAGAAGAGTTGTATATGATGCAGCCAGAAGGTTTTGTTGATCCAAAAGATGCTAACAAAGTGTGCAAGCTCCAGCGATCCATTTATGGACTGGTGCAAGCATCTCGGAGTTGGAATAAACGCTTTGATAATGTGATCAAAGCATATGGTTTTATACAGACTTTTGGAGAAGCCTGTATTTACAAGAAAATGAGTGGGAGCTCTGTAGCATTTCTGATATTATATGTAGATGACATATTACTAATTGGAAATGATATAGAATTTCTGGATAGCATAAAGGGATACTTGAATAAAAGTTTTTCAGTTGAAGACCTCAGTGAAGCTGCTTACATATTGGGCATCAAGATTTATAGAGATAGATCAAGAGGCTTAATAGGACTTTCACAAAGCACATACCTTGATAAAATTTTGAAAAAGTTCAAAATGGATCAGGCAAAGAAAGGGTTCTTGCCCGTGCTTCAAGGTGTGAAGTTGAGTCAAACTCAATGTCCGACCACGGCAGAAGATAGAGAGAAAATGAAAGATGTTCCCTATGCTTCAGCCATAGGCTCTATCATGTATGCAATGCTGTGTACCAGACCTGACGTATGCTTAGCAATAAGCTTGGCAGGAAGGTACCAAAGTAATCCAGGAGTGGATCACTGGACAGCGGTCAAGAACATCCTAAAATACCAGAAAAGGACTAAGGATATGTTTCTCGTATATGGAGATGACAAAGAGCTAGTCGTAAATGGTTACATTGATGCAAGCTTTGACACTGATCCGGATGATTCTAAATCGCAAACCGGATACGTATTTTTATTAAACGGTGGAGCTGTAAGTTGGTGCAGTTCTAAACAAAGCGTCGTGGCGGGATCTACATGTGAAGCGGAGTACATAGCTGCTTCTGAAGCAGCAAATGAAGGAGTCTGGATGAAGGAGTTCATTTCCGATCTAGGTGTCATACCTAGTGCATCGGGACCAATGAAGATCTTCTGTGACAATACTGGTGCAATTGCCTTGGCAAAGGAATCCAGATTTCACAAGAGGACCAAGCACATCAAGAGACGCTTCAATTCCATTCGGGACCAAGTCCAAGTGGGAGACATAGAGATTTGCAAGATACATACGGATCTGAATGTTGCAGACCCGTTGACTAAGCCTCTCTCACGAGCAAAACATGATCAGCACCAAGACTCCATGGGTGTTAGAAACATTACTATGTAATCTAGATTATTGACTCTAGTGCAAGTGGGAGACTGAAGGAAATATGCCCTAGAGGCAATAATAAAGTTATTATTTATTTCCTCATATCATGATAAATGTTTATTATTCATGCTAGAATTGTATTAACCGGAAACATGATACATGTGTGAATATATAGACAAACATATAGTCACTAGTATGCCTCTACTTGACTAGCATTAATCAAAGATGGTTATGTTTCCTAACCATAGACATGTGTTGTCCCGCCCAAGATGCGACCCTATCCTAAAGGAACTCGAAGGTCCCACCAAGGATAGAAGCGCATCTTGAAGACGCTTTTGCAAGGTGGATATCATTACATCAACATTACATAATACATAGGGATACATACAAGAGGCATACAATGCCACACGAATACAACAATACAACATACAAGAACAACATCTGACTACGGATGAATCATAAACAGAAACTCAAACAATATCCACCCTGCTAGCCCAGGCTGCCGACCTGGAACCTATCCCCTGATCGACGAAGTAGAAGTAGAACTCAACGCAAACAAGCATCGCTCTCGCGTCATGATCATCGCATAACCTGTACCTGCAACTGTTGTTGTAGTAATCTGTGAGCCACGAGGACTCAGCAATCCCATTACCATGGGTATCAAGACTAGCAAAGCTTAATGGGAAAGGAAGGGGTAAAGTGGTGAGGTTGTAGCAGCGGCTAAGCATGATATGGTGGCTAACCAACGCAAATAAGAGCGAGAAGAGAAAAACAAAGGAACGGTCGTGAAGCTATCAATGATCAAGAGGTGATCCTGAACACCTACGTACGTCAAACATAACCCAAAGACCGTGTTCACTTCCCGGACTCCGCCGAGAAGAGACCATCACGGCTACACACACGGTTGATGCATTTTTAATTCGGATCTGGTGTCAAGTTATCTACAACCGGACATTAACAAATTCCCATATGCCACATAACCGCGGGCACGGCTCTCGAAAGTTTATACCCTGCAGGGGTGTCCCAACTTAGCCCATGACAAGCTCTCGCGATCAACGAAGGAATAGACCTTCTCCCAGGAAGACACGATCAGTCTTGGAATCCCGGTTTACAAGACATTTCGACAATGGTAAAACAAAACCAGCAAGACCTCCCGCTGTGCCCACAAATCCCGATAGGAGCTGCACATATCTCGTTCTCAGGGCACACCGGATGAGCAAGACGTCGGGTTGGCATAGACCCTGGTTGCCCAGGGGGCGCCGGACATCGCTCGGTTCAGACCAGCACTTAGACAAGCACTGGCCCGGGGGGGCTAAAATAAAGATGACCCTCGGGTTGGCCGACCCAAGGGAAAGGGATAGGTGGTGGTGAGGCAAATGGTAAAACCAATGTTGGGCCGTGCTGGACAAGTTTTATTCAAAGCGAACTGTCAAGGGGGTCCCATAAATCACCCGACCGCGTAAGGAACGCAAAATCTGAGAACATAACACCGGTATGACGGAAACTAGGGCGGCAAGAGTGGAACAAAACACCAGGCATAATGCCGAGCCTTCCACCCTTTACCAAATATATAGATGCATTAATAATATAAGAGATATTGTGATATCCCAACCAAAATCCTGTCCACCATGGAGAAATCTTCAACTTCACCTGCAACTAGCAACGCTATAAGAGGGGCTGAGCAAAGCGGTAACATAGCCAAACAACGGTTTGCATAGGAAAGGTGTCAAAGGTTAGGGGTTCATGGCAATATGGGATGGCTTGATAAACAGGTAATAGGTAGCGCAGCATAGCGATAGAACGAAGCAAACTAGCATAGCAATGATAGTAGTGAGATACAGGGTAGCGGTCATCTTGCCTGAAATCCCGCAAGGAAGAAGAACGAGTCCATGAAGAAGACAAACGGATGAAGCCGAACCAACCGTAGACGAACGAATCCTCACGATCGCAACGAAACAAGAACTAACAAGAAGAAGCACACAACATGGTAAACACACCACACATGAACAAGGCATGATGCACAACAAGCATGATGCATGACCAAGCTACATGAAGCTACTCATGGCAAGAGATGATGCAAACAAGAACAACACATCAAGGCAAGTTTAAATGAGGTCGGGAACAACATATAACAATTCTGGTAAGTCCTCATATGCATATTTCAAAATTGGTCCAGAACTGAATAAACCTTATGTTCAAGTTGTTAAACAGCAATTTAAGATGCAGCAAGATGATCTACACGAAATTCTAGTCAAGTTACATATAAAGTTCATTAGATTCGGAGCTACGGCCTAGAAGATATGAGTAAAACAAGTTAAGCATGACATTGATTCAAAATGCACCCAAACATCAAGCAAACACACCAAAACAAGGATGCAACATGGTAATATGAAACAACATGCAAAATCAAGCAAGTTTCATATAGAGCACACTCAAAACGGAGCAACGGTTCAACACAAGCACTCTATACAAGTCATAACAACAATCTGTCCAAAACAGCAACTAGGCATATTGCAAGCATCAAAACAACATGCTACATCACCCCAACATAATAACAAAAGGCATGGGCATGAAGTACAGGTAAAACATAACAAAACATGAACACTGAGTTATCTCCATAAATCACTAGAACATGCTCAAAAGGACATGGAAAGATTGCAAATAATAACAGTTTCAGACTTTAGCAGAAACAACATCAGGTTGCAATGTTTAGAGCAAGCAAACAACATGTTACAGGAGCTTATCATGGCAAACAAAGGCATGGCATGAATCTACTAATTGCATAGATCAAGAGTCCCTTACTGACCATGAGCCAAAAAGGATCAGAAAATATGATGGCACCCATGTAAACATGGCAAGTTATATTACAGATTCATACATGGCAGGAACAATAATAAGTAGGCATGTTGGTGAGCTTGAACCACTCACCATAGAGCAATACATGGCATGGCAAGGCAACCAACAGTAAGAAGACATGTTTATGAAGCTAAGCATGGCAAGATCAAGGTCATAGGGTACATGGATCACTAGCAAAACACATGGGAATAAGTGAACTTAATGTTAACAGGTTGACAGCAACATTTTCAAGCAACTTTGGAACAAGATTACAACATGTTCCAGCAGGCTATAATTGCAACCAAGGGCATTAATGGATAGAGCATAACATGTAGATCCAAACATGTTTATAGGACATCTCCAGATTATGCATAGAATGATTAGTAGAAGCATGTTAACATAGCAACAAAATATAACAGAATCTGTCAGGAAAACAGCAACAGCAACTATCCTACTTAACAAGCTCGATGCACTCAGCACACAACTCACAAAAATACATGGTTGGCACCACTGGAAAGATGGCATGGCATAGATCAACATTCATGTAGAGCTCAACCCCATAGGATGTACACATCAATCATGGCAAAAATGATAAAACAGCAAGTTATAACAGTTTCAGCAGGTTAACATCAACATGCACTCTTCCAACAGCATTTCGGGCATCAAGATGAGCTCAAATGAAAATGATGCAATGGAATGAAATGAAGTACTCGTCGAGACGAACAATTTGACATATTATACGCACGAAATGGACCTACGAATGCAGAGATGTGATGCGATGAACATGGCATGTTAATGCAAAAATCCTGGGACTTAGAAGAAAATTGGACCTCGGGGAAGTTGGACGGGGCGGACCCGGGACGAGCGGATCCGGGGACGGGGCGGCGCGTTTGGTTGGCTGAGGTGGTGGATCTGGTCCACCCGACCAAATTCGGCGAGGGAGGAGCTCCGGCGAGCTCCGGTGGCCGGATCCGGCGAGCTAGGCGGCGGGACTCGGCGCGGGGGCGACGGAGGAGGTCGGGGACGGCGGGGCACTGGCGAAGAGCGGCTGCGACGCCGGGCGGGGCCGGCGGCGGTGCTCGGGGAGCCGGGTGAGCGAGCGGGCGGCGGCGCGCGAAGCTCCGGCGGCGCCCGGAGCACGCGGCGGCGGGAGTTCGGCGGCACCTGGCGGCGGATCCGGGCGGCGCGGGGCGCCTCGGCGACGGCGGCGGAGGAGTGGGCGGCGACGCGGCGCGACGGGGCCGGAGGCGACAGTGGCCAGCGGGAGCGGGCGCGCCGGCGGGCGGCGCCGGCGAGCGGCGGTGCGAGGCTGAGGCGCGGGCAGGCGCGGGTCGGCGGCGGCGGGCGCGCGGGCCGGACAGGCCTCCCGCGGGCCTGGCGGGCCGGCAGCGCGGGGGCGGCGGAGCGGCGACGTGGCGGCTCCTGATTCGCGGCAGCGGGCGGCGCGGACATGTCCGGCGCGACGCGGACATGTCCGGCGGCGGAGAGGAGCGGGACTAGGGTTTCGGGGGAAAAATGATCCGGGATTTTTGGAGGGGGAGACTTATTTATAGATAGAGGGAGCTAGGAGAGTCCAAATGAGGTGCAGTTTTCGGCCACGCGATCGTGATCGAACGGCCGAGAGCATGGAGGGGAGTTTGCTGGGTTTTGGGCCACTTTGGAAGGGGTGTTGGGCTTCAACAAAAGAGGCTTTACGGTTACTCGGTTAACCGTTGGAGTATCAAACGAACTCCAAATGGCACGAAACTTGACAGGCGGTCTACCGGTGCTATACCAAGGCCGCTTGGCAAACCTCAGGCCATTCCGAGAATGTTTAACACCCGCACATGAAAAGAGAGAAGAGGGGACGCCGGATGACATAGGAGCGCTTGATTGCAAAACGGACAACGGGGAAAATGCTCGGATGCATGAAACGAACACGTATGCAAAATGAGATGCACATGACGACATGATATGAAATGTAGATGATGACATGGCAAAGTGCAACACACAAGCACATGACATGGCAACGGCGGCGAATAACTGGCGGACACCTGGCGCATCGGACCCGGGGCATTACAACACTCCTCCACTAACAAGAGATCTCGTCCCGAGATCTTAGGACCGAGACGGAAGGGAAAAATGGATGAGGTGAAACAAGAACTCAAAAGAAGAAGCACAGAGTCGAGAGCACTCGGGAAGAAAAGAGAAACGACGAGGATGCCGAGAATCGAAAACTCACGGAATCAGATAGACTATGAAACCACTCGTTCTAACCGGAGTGGTTAGAATGAGAAAAGAAACAGATAAGACTGAATGGATTTAGGCAGCACTCCGGTTGAAAATGGGAGGAATAGAACGAACTTGAGAGGATGGAATGGAACTTGATGAACTCTTGAAGAATGAATTAAATCATGAAGAATCGCCATGAAGTACTCCAGTAAAATAAAGGATGATGAGATAGAATGAAGGATGAAAGAATAAGATGAGCCTTGCGGTGATTTAGATGGAGGTTCCGGCGAAATGGCCGAGGAAGTTTGAACTCCGGAAAAGAAAAGATGAAACCACTTGGAACTAGAATTTATTCCTCAAGAACAAACTCTGAAGAAGGGATTAAACGCTTGGATGAAATAAGAATAAGATTTATTGTATGCTTACTCTTCATCAATTAAATTGATGACAAGCAATGGATTTGCACACTACTTATTCTTCTCGAAAAAGATTGAGAAGTGACATATCGCAAACTTGAGAAGGTCTTCATGAAACACCGGTAGGATTGAAAAGAACGAATGGATTAAAAATGATAATTAAGGAAAAAGAATCTTGAACGAACCACCATTAGAATTCGGAAATGACTGATGAAAGAGAATGAATCACCGGAAAGAATTAGAAGAACCAATATGCTAGAGGGGATTTACATGCAAAAGAACGAAGAGATCGCGAACTGATTAAAGAACACTTGAACGAAGCACCGGAAGAATATAGAGACGACCGAAGCTGAAAACTTAGAACGAAGAAATCTTCCGAAAAGATGGCCTCCGGATAATCGAGAGAGAAAGCAACTCCTGAAATGCTCCGGATGGATGAAAAGAATTTGCATGACTTGAAACAATTTGATAGGATAACATCGAGCTAGCACCACGAATCTCCGGGAGAACGGACAAGATTTAACAGAAATCTTCTTCTTCGGTCTTCAAATGACGACGAGAAATACCACCAAAATTACTGAGATACTCCGGAAGAATGAAAAAGCGAAGAGGTTGAGGCATCAATGAAAAGAATTTGAAAGCGATCTTGGAGAAGGCATGTGACTGATGAAATCCATTCTTACGTCACGCTTCGAAGGAATTTGAGAAAAACTCTGGGGAATTAGAAGAGTCAGGTAAGATCCTGGGAAAACACCTGTGGGTTAGGGCCCACTAAAAAGAAAACACCGTTGAAAAGATTTAAAAGAGATGTTGCACCAGTTGAATTAAATGACTTGAATGAGATACCAATCTCGAAAGAGCTTGAACGAATGCAGAGTGGAAACATGAATCTTCGAGATATCTTGAGCACTCCGGAATAACAAATAGCGAGAAGTAGAATGATAATGAGGTGCACCGGTATGAGAAGACATTGAAATGAGGAAAAAGGTATGATCAACAAAACTTGACTTGAATCCACCGGAGAAGAGAAAGGAATGAGGAATGACGAACTAGTAGAACATCTTCTTGAGAACCACCGGGTAAGAACATTGACGGAAAAGAATGGAGAAACTTCACAAAAATAAAAGGATACTTGGTAAAGAAATCTTAGTCCTTGAGGAAAAAGGGTGGGTGGGCGGGAAAAAACAAAGGCAACTTGGAGACGCATGAAACAAACACCGTTGAGAAGAAATGATAATTGGTCTTGTTGATGTTGAAGTGATCGGATCCACTTGAAGAGAAACACGCCGGTTGAAAAGGATTGACATGACAATCTCGATTGTCGAGAAGGATTGGTATTCACATCGGAGTATGAGAACACCATTTCGGAAAGGTATAGAATCAACACTTGACATTGAAGCAACTCGAATACCACAACTCAAAACAAAAACAAAGGACTGGCTTGCAGAATAAGCCGGAACAAACATATGATAGAGATTTCGTCCGAAGTTTTCGTGGTGGGGCCTACACGGGCTCGATCGTACAGCACCATCATGTACAAGGCAGTGCACATGACATACGAAGCGTCCCCGAGTCGGCATAGCCAAGGACTCTTTAAGACACAACGAGACCACTGTAAAACCAACCGTGAATAGGCGGACCACTAGATGTCGAACCCCAATTTCATATCATATATCCGTCGGAAAGATATCCTAAGAGCTACTTGAATTCCCACCTATGAAACTCCCGAAATTTTCCGGTTATGCAATCAGGTGTTGGGGATACAGGGGAAGCATAATATCTCACCCAAAACTAGCAAATCCTACATCCAGCTGTATCCATCCTTCAACACATAACCAACAAACCTTCAGAAATCGTCTACCTCAACCTTCGAAAAGCATCCGTTATACAAGTTATGGCGATACTCCCGAACTCCCGCCCCAGTACTGGGTGGCGTCGAGGTTATCTCACCAACGAACTGCATAAAAGAGATTTTCGATGTTGGCGTACTAAACTCAGGTATTCCAGAACTGCAATGATAAAATTATGACGACAACACCTCAGAGCTCAACTCCCTGGGACACTTCCACTAAACCCCTGACAGGAGGCACCAAGACAATGTTCTCATCATAAAACCATCGGAACGATTCCAAGATACCCGCGTGATCCTAAAAAAAATTTAGTGAAATTTGAGAAGAGAAGAGTCAAAACTCTACGTCAGGAGACCTCACCAGAGCGACGAAGGGACTGAGGAGTAAAAAGAATTCCTAACTCTCCGATATATATAATCCTAAATGACTCAAAACATTTTTCTAGACACAACTCGGCCGCTAAAAACGATCAAGCAGTGGGGCTCCTAAGGTCGGGGAAGGCTCTGATTACCAACTTGTCACGCCCAAGATGCGACCCTATCCTAAAGGAACTCGAAGGTCCCACCAAGGATAGAAGCGCATCTTGAAGACGCTTTTGCAAGGTGGATATCATTACATCAACATTACATAATACATAGGGATACATACAAGAGGCATACAATGCCACACGAATACAACAATACAACATACAAGAACAACATCCGACTACGGATGAATCATAAATAGAAACTCAAACAATATCCACCCTGCTAGCCCAGGCTGCCGACCTGGAACCTATCCCCTGATCAAAGAAGCAGAAGTAGAACTCAACGCAAACAAGCATCGCTCTCGCGTCATGATCATCGCATAACCTGTACCTGCAACTGTTGTTGTAGTAATCTGTGAGCCACGAGGACTCAGCAATCCCATTACCATGGGTATCAAGACTAGCAAAGCTTAATGGGAAAGGAAGGGGTAAAGTGGTGAGGTTGCAGCAGCGGCTAAGCATGATATGGTGGCTAACCAACGCAAATAAGAGCGAGAAGAGAAACAAAGGAACGGTCGTGAAGCTATCAATGATCAAGAGGTGATCCTGAACACCTACTTACGTCAAACATAACCCAAAGACCGTGTTCACTTCCCGGACTCCGCCGAGAAGAGACCATCACGGCTACACACACGGTTGATGCATTTTTAATTCGGATCTGGTGTCAAGTTATCTACAACCGGACATTAACAAATTCCCATCTGCCACATAACCACAGGCACGGCTCTCGAAAGTTTATACCCTGTAGGGGTGTCCCAACTTAGCCCATGACAAGCTCTCGCGATCAACGAAGGAATAGACCTTCTCCCAGGAAGACCCGATCAGTCTCGGAATCCCGGATTACAAGACATTTCGACAATGGTAAAACAAAACCAGCAAGACCTCCCGCTGTGCTGAAAAATCCCTATAGGAGCTGCACATATCTCGTTCTCAGGGCACACCGGATGAGCAAGACGTCGGGTTGGCATAGACCCTGGTTGCCCAGGGGGCGCCGAACATCGCTCGGTTCGGACCAGCACTTAGACAAGCACTGGCCCGGGGGGCTAAAATAAAGATGACCCTCGAGTTGGCCGACCCAAGGGAAAGGGATAGGTGGTGGTGAGGCAAATGGTAAAACCAATGTTGGGCCTTGCTGGACAAGTTTTATTCAACGCGAACTGTCAGGGGGGTCCCATAAATCACCCGACCGCGTAAGGAACGCAAAATCCGGGAACATAACACTGGTATGACGGAAACTAGGGCGGCAAGAGTGGAACAAAACACCAGGCATAAGGCCGAGCCTTCCACCCTTTACCAAATATATAGATGCATTAATAATATAAGAGATATTGTGATATCCCAACCAAAATCCTGTCCACCATGGAGAAATCTTCAACTTCACCTGCAACTAGCAACGCTATAAGAGGGGCTGAGCAAAGCGGTAACATAGCCAAACAACGGTTTGCATAGGAAAGATGTCAAAGGTTAGGGGTTCATGGCAATATGGGATGGCTTGATAAACAGGTAATAGGTAGCGCAGCATAGCGATAGAACGAAGCAAACTAGCATAGCAATGATAGTAGTGAGATCCAGGGTAGCGGTCATCTTGCCTAAAATCCCGCAAGGAAGAAGAACGAGTCCATGAAGAAGACAAACAGATGAAGCCGAACCAACCGTAGACGAACGAATCCTCATGATCGCAACGAAACAAGAACTAACAAGAAGAAGCACACAACATGGTAAACACACCACACATGAACAAGGCATGATGCATAACAAGCATGATGCATGACCAAGCTACATGAAGCTACTCATGGCAAGAGATGATGCAAACAAGAACAACACATCAAGGCAAGTTTAAATGAGGTCGGGAACAACATATAACAATTCCGGTAAGTCCTCATATGCATATTTCGAAATTGGTCCAGAACTGAATAAACCTTATGTTCAAGTTGTTAAACAGCAAGTTAAGATGCACCAAGATGATCTACACGAAATTCTAGTCAAGTTACATATAAAGTTCATTAGATTCGGAGCTACGGCCTAGAAGATATGAGCAAAACAAGTTAAGCATGGCATTGATGCAAAATGCACCCAAACATCAAGCAAACACACCAAAACAAGGATGCAACATGGTAATATGAAACAACATGCAAAATCAAGCAAGTTTCATATAGAGCACACTCAAAACAGACCAACGGTTCAACACAAGCACTCTATACAAGTCATAACAACAATCTGTCCAAAACAGCAACTAGGCATATTGCAAGCATCAAAACAACATGGTACAGCACCCCAACATAATAACAAAAGGCATGTGCATGAAGTACAGGTAAAACATAACAAAACATGAACACTGAGCTATCTCCATAAATCACTAGAACATGCTCAAAAGGACATGAAAAGATTGCAAATAATAACAGTTTCAGACTTTAGCAGAAACAACATCAGGTTGCAATGTTTAGAGCAAGAAAACAACATGTTACAGGAGCTTATCATGGCAAACAAAGGCATGGCATGAATCTACTAATTGCATAGATCAAGAGTCCCTTACTGACCATGAGCCAAAAAGGATCAGAAAATATGATGGCACCCATGTAAACATGGCAAGTTATATTACAGATTCATACATGGCAGGAACAATAATAAGTAGGCATGTTGGTGAGCTTGAACCACTCACCACAGAGCAATACATGGCATGGCAAGGCAACCAACAGTAAGAAGACATGTTTATGAAGCTAAGCATGGCAAGAGCAAGGTCATAGGGTACATGGATCACTAGCAAAACACATGGGAACAAGTGAACTTAATGTTAACAGGTTGACAGCAACATTTTCAAGCAACTTTGGAGCAAGATTACAACATGTTCCAGCAGGCTATAATTGCAACCAAAGGCATTAATGGATAGAGCATAACATGTAGATCAAAACATGTTTATAGGACATCTCCAGATTATGCATAGAATGATTAGTAGAAGCATGTTAACATAGCAACAAAATATAACAGAATCTGTCAGGAAAACAGCAACAGCAACTACCCTACTTAACAAGCTCGATGCACTCAGCACACAACTCACAAAAATACATGGTTGGCACCACTGGAAAGATGGCATGGCATAGATCAACATTCATGTAGAGCTCAACCTCATAGGATGCACACATCAATCATGGCAAAAATGACAAAACAACAAGTTATAACAGTTTCAGCAGGTTAACATCAATATGCACTCTTCCAACAGCATTTCGGGCATCAAGATGAGCTCAAATGAAAATGATGCAATGGAATGAAATGAAGTACTCGTCGAGACAAACAATTTGACATATTATACGCATGAAATGGACCTACGGATGCAGAGATGTGATGCGATGAACATGGCATGTTAATGCAAAAATCCTGGGACTTAGAAGAAAATTGGACCTCGGGGAAGTTGGACGGGGCGGACCCGGGACGAGCGGATCCAGGGACGGGGCGGCGCGTATGGTTGGCTGAGGTGGTGGATCTGGTCCACCCGACCAGATCCGGCGAGGGAGGAGCTCCGGCGAGCTCCGGTGGCCGGATCCGGCGAGCTAGGCGGCGGGCCTCGGCGCAGGGGCGACGGAGGAGGTCGGGGACGGCGGGGCACCGGCGAAGGGCGGCTGCGACGCCGGGCGGGGCCGGCAGCGGTGCTCGGGGAGCCGGGTGAGCGAGCGGGCGGCGGCGCGCGAAGCTCCGGCGGCGCCCGGAGCACGCGGCGGCGGGAGTTCGGCGGCGCCTGGCGGCGGATCCGGGCGGCGCGGGGCGCCTCGGCGATGGCGGCGGAGGAGCGGGCGGCGGCGCGGCGCGACGGGGCCGGAGGCGGCGGTGGCCGGCGGGAGCGGGCGCGCCGGCGGGCGGCGCCGGCGAGCGGCGGCGTGAGGCTGAGGCGCGGGCAGGCGCGGGTCGGCGGCGGCGGGCGCGCGGGCCGGATGGGCCTCCCGCGGGCCTGGCGGGCCGGCGGCGCGGGGGCGGCGGAGCGGCGGTGTGGCGGCTCCCGATTCGCGACGGCGGGCGGCGCGGACATGTCCGGCGGCGGAGATGAGCGGGGCTAGCGTTTCGGGGGGAAATGATCCGGGATTTTTGGAGGGGGAGACTTATTTATAGATAGAGGGAGCTAGGAGAGTCCAAATGAGGTGCGTTTTTCGGCCACGCGATCGTGATCGAACGGCCGAGAGCATGGAGGGGAGTTTGCTGGGTTTTGGGCCACTTTGGAAGGGGTGTTGGGCTGCAACAAAAGAGGCTTTACGGTTACCCGGTTAACTGTTGGAGTATCAAACGAACTCCAAATGGCACGAAACTTGACAGGCGGTCTACCGGTGCTATACCAAGGCCGCTTGGCAAACCTCAGGCCATTCCGAGAACGTTTAACACCCGCACATGAAAAGAGAGAAGAGGGGACGCCGGATGACATAGGAGCGCCGGATTGCAAAACGGACAACGGGGAAAATGCTCGGATGCATGAAACGAACACGTATGCAAAATGAGATGCACATGACGACATGATATGAAATGTAGATGATGACATGGCAAAGTGCAACACGCAAGCACATGACATGGCAACGGCGGCGAATAACTAGCGGACACCTGGCGCATCGGACCCGGGGCGTTACATGTGTTGTCATTTGATTAATGGGATCACATCATTAGGAGAATGATGTGATTGACATGACCCATTCCGTTAGCCTAGCACTTGATCGTTTAGTATATTGCTATTGCTTTCTTCATGACTTATACATGTTCCTGAAACTATGAGATTATGCAACTCCCGTTTACCGGAGGAACACTTTGGGTGCTACCAAACGTCACAACGTAACTGGGTGATTATAAAGGAGTACTGCAGGTGTCTCCAAAGGTAGATGTTGGGTTGGCGTATTTCGAGATTAGGTTTTGTCACTCCGATTGTCGGAGAGGTATCTCTGGGCCCTCTCGATAATGCACATCACTATAAGCCTTGCAAGCAATGTGACCAATGAGTTGGTTATGGGATGATGCATTACGTAACGAGTAAAGAGACTTGCCGGTAACGAGATTGAACTAGGTATTGGATACCGACGATTGAATCTCGGGCAAGTAACATACCGATGACAAAGGGAACAACGTATGTTGTTATGCGGTTTGACCGATAAAGATCTTCATAGAATATGTAGGAACCAATATAGGCATCCAGGTTCCGCTATTGGTTATTGACCGAGAATAGTTCTAGGTCATGTCTACATAGTTCTCGAACCCGTAGGGTCCGCACGCTTAACGTTATGATGACAGTTTTATTATGAGTTTATAAGTTTTGATGTACCGAAGTTTGTTCGGAGTCCCGTATGTGATCACGGACATGACGAGGAGTCTCGAAATGGTCGAGACATAAAGATTGATATATTGGACGACTATATTCGGACACCGGAAGTGTTCCGGACGTTTTCGGAGAAAACCGGAGTGCCGGAGGGTTACCGGAACCCCCCCGGGAGAGTTAATGGGCCACATGGGCCTTAGTGGGAAGAGAGAGGGGCGGCCAGGGTCGGCCGCGCGCCCCCTCTCCCTCTGGTCCGAATTGGACTAGGAGGGGGGGTGGCGCCCCCCTCTTTCCTTCCCCCTCTCCCCCTTCCTTCCCCCTCCTAGTAGGAGTAGGAAAGGGGGAATCCTACTCCTACTAGGAGGAAGACTCCTCCTCCTGGCGCGCCCCCCTTGGGCCGGCCGGCCTCCCCCTTGCTCCTTTACATACGGGGGCGGGGGGACACCCCATAGACACACAAGTTGATCTACGGATCGTTCCTTAGCCGTGTGCGGTGCCCCCCTCCACCATATTCCACCTCGGTCATATCGTCGCGGAGTTTAGGCGAAGCCCTGCGCCGGTAGAACATCATCAACGTCACCATGCCGTCGTGCTGACGGAACTCATCCCCGAAGCTTTGCTGGATCGGAGCCCGGGGATCGTCATCGAGCTGAACGTGTGCTGAACTCGGAGGTGCCGTACGTTTGGTGCTTGGATCGGTCGGATCGTGAAGACGTACGACTACATCAACCGTGTTGTTCTAACGCTTCCGCTTACGGTCTACGAGGGTACGTGGACAACACTCTCCCCTCTCGTTGCTATGCCATCACCATGATCTTGCGTGTGCGTAGGAATTTTTTTGAAATTACTACGTTCCCCTACAACTTCAAGGTCCTACAGGTACACATCAATAACATGTATATCACATATACCTTTGGTATTGCCGGCCTTCTTGTCCGCTAAGTACTTGGGGCAGTTCTGCTTCCAGTGACCACTTCCCTTGCAATAAAAACACTCAGTCTCAGGCTTGGGTCCATTCTTTGGCTTCTTCCCGGCAGCTTGCTTACCGGGCGCGGCAACTCCCTTGCCATCTTTCTTGAAGCCCTTTTTATCCTTGCCTTTCTTAAACTTAGTGGTTTTATTCACCATCAACACTTGATGTTCCTTTTTGATTTCCACCTCCGCTGATTTCAGCATCGAATATACCTCAGGAATGGTTTTCTCCATCCCCTGCATATTGAAGTTCATCACAAAGCTCTTGTAGCTTGCTGGAAGCGACTGAACGATTTTGTCAACGACCGCGTCATCCGGGAGATTAACTCCCAACTAAGACAAGCGGTTGTGCAACCCAGACATTTTGAGTATGTGCTCGCTGACGGAACTATTCTCCTCCATCTTACAACTGTAGAACTTGTCGGAGACTTCATATCTCTCGACCCGGGCATGAGCTTGGAAAACTTTTCAGCTCTTGGAACATCTCATATGCTTCGTGCTGCTCGAAACGCTTTTGGAGCCCCGGTTCTAAGCTGTAAAGCATGCCGCACTAAACTAGGGAGTAATCATCAACACGCGACTGCCAAGCGTTCATAACGTCTTGGTTTGCTGGGACTGGCGCTTCACCTAGCGGTGCTTCAAGGACATATGCTTTCTTGGCAGCTATGAGGATGATCCTCAAGTTCTGGACCCAGTCCGTATAGTTGCTACCATCGTCTTTCACCTTGGTTTTCTCTAGGAACGCGTTGAAGTTGAGGACAACATTAGCATGGGCCATTTGATCTACAAGACATATTGTAAAGATTTTAGACTAAGTTCATGATAATTAAGTTCATCTAATCAAATTATTTAATGAACTCCCACTCAGATAGACATCCCTCTAGTCATCTAAGTGATACATGATCCGAGTCAACTAGGCCGTGTCCGATCATCACGTGAGACGGACTAGTCATCATCGGCGAACATCTTCATGTTGATCGTATCTTCTATACGACTCATGTTCGTCCTTTCGGTCTCTTGTATTCCGAGGCCATATCTGTACATGCTAGGCTCGTCAAGCCAACCTAAGTGTTTTGCTTGTGTAAATCTGGCTTACACCCGTTGTATTCGAACGTTAGAATCTATCACACCCAATCATCACGTGGTGCTTCGAAACAACGAACCTTCGCAATGGTGCACAGTTAGGGGGAACACTTTCTTGAAATTTCATGAGGGATCATCTTATTTATGCTACCGTCGTTCTAAGCAAATAAGATGTAAAACATGATAAACATCACATGCAATCAAATAGTGACATGATATGGTCAATATCATTTTGCTCCTTTTGATCTCCATCTTCGGGGCACCATGATCATCATCATCACCGGCATGACACCATGATCTCCATCATCGTGTCTTCATGAAGTTGTCTCGCCAACTATTACTTCTACTAATATGGATAACGGTTTAGCAATAAAGTAAAGTAATTACATGGCGTTATTCAATGACACGCATGTCATACAATAAATTAAGACAACTCCTATGGCTCCTGCTGGTTGTCATACTCATCGACATGCAAGTCATGATTCCTATTACAAGAACATGATCAATCTCATACATCACACATATATCATTCATCGCATCCTTTTGGCCATATCACATCACACGGCATATGCTGCAAAAACAAGTTAGACGTCCTCTAATTGTTGTTGCAAGTTTTTACGTGGCTGCTATAGGTTTCTAGCAAGAACATTTCTTACCTACGTCAAAACCACAACGTGATATGCCAATTTCTATTTACCCTTCATAAGGACCCTTTTCATCAAATCCGATCCGACTAAAGTGGGAGAGACAGACACCCGCTAGCCACCTTATGCAACTAGTGCATGTCAGTCGGTGGAACCTGTCTCACGTAAGCGTACGTGTAAGGTCGGTCTGGTCCGCTTCATCCCACGATGCCGCCGAAACAAGATAAGACTAGTAGTGGCAAGTAAATTGACAAAATCAACGCCCACAACAAACTTGTGTTCTACTCGTGCATAGAAACTACGCATAGACCTAGCTCATGATGCCACTGTTGGGGATCGTTGCAGAAATTAAAAATTTTCTACGCATCACCAAGATCAATCTATGGAGTAACTAGCAACGAGAGAGAGGGGAGTGCATCTTCATACCCTTGAATATTGCGAGTGGGAAGCGTTGCAAGAACGCGGTTGGAGGAGTCGTACATGTAGCGATTCAGATCGCGGCCGAATCTGATCTAAGCACCGAACAACGGTGCCTCCGCGTTCAACACACGTGCAGCCCGATGACGTCTCCTGCGCCTTGATCCAGCAAGGAGGAGGGAGAGGTTGGGGAAGAGGGCTCCAGCAGCAGCACGACGGCGTGGTGGTGATGGAGCGGCAGCTCTCCGGCAGGGCTTCGCCAAGCTCTTGCGGAGGAGGAGAGGTGTTGGGGAGGGGAGGGGCTGCACCTTGGATGTCATGCTGCACCCCTCCCTCCACCCCTCTATTTATAGGGAGAAGGGGGAAGGGGCCGGCCCCTCTAGATGAGATCTAGAGGGGGGGCGGCCAAGGGGGAGAGGGCTTGCCCCCAAAGCCAAGGGGGCGCCCCCTCTAGGGTTCCCCCCAACCCTAGGCGCATGGGCCCTAGGGGAGGTGGCGCCCAACCCACCTGGGGCTGGTTCCCTTCCACCTACAGCCCATAAGGCCCTCCGGGGTAGGTGGACCCACCCGGTGGACCCCCGGAACCCCTCCGGTGGTCCCGGTACAATACCCGTATACCCCCGAATATTTCCGGTGACCGTATGATGACTTCCCATATATAAATCTTCACCTCCGGACCATTCCAGAACTCCTCGTGACGTCCGGGATCTCATCCGAGACTTCGAACAACATTCGGTGATCACATACAAATCTTCCTTATAACCCTAGCGTGTCGAACCTTAAGTGTGTAGACCCTACGGGTTCGGGAATCATGCAGACATGGCCGAGACAGCTCTCCGGCCAATAACCAACAGCGGGATATGGATACCCATGTTGGCTCCCACATGTTCCACGATGATCTCATCGGATGAACCACGATGTTGAGGATTCAAGCAATCCCGTGTACAATTCCCTTTGTCAATCGGTACGTTACTTGCCCGAGATTCGATCGTCGGTATCCCAATACCTCGTTCAATCTCGTTACCAGCAAGTCACTTTACTCGTTCCGTAATGCATGATCCCGTGACCAACTACTTAGTCACATTGAGCTCATTATGATGATGCATTACCGAGTGGGCCCAGAGATACCTCTCCGTCATACAGAGTGACAAATCCCAGTCTCGATTCGTGCCAACCCAACAGACACTTTCGGAGATACCTGTAGTGCACCTTTATAGCCACCTAGTTACATTGTGACATTTGGTACACCCAAAGCACTCCTACGGTATCCGGGAGTCGCACAATCTCATGGTCTAAGGAAATGATACTTGACATTAGAAAAGTTATAGCAGACGAACTACACGATCTTGTGCTATGCTTAGGATTGGGTCTAGTCCATCACATCATTCTCCCAATGATGTGATCCCGTTATCAATGAAATCCAATGTCCATAGTCAGGAAACCATGACCATCTGTTGATCAACGAGCTAGTCAAATAGAGGCTCACTAGGGACTTGTTGTGGTCTATGTATTCACACATGTATTACAGTTTCCGGTCAATACAATTATAGCATGAACAATAGACAATTATCATGAACAAGGAAATATAATAATAACCATTTTATTATTGCCTCTAGGGCATATTTCCGATAGATTTATGATCAAGTTTATCTATGAACAATATCTGAATCTCCTCTGAATTCTTTTATGTATGATTTGTTATCTTTGCAAGTCTCTTCGAATTATAGTTTGGTTTGGACTACTAGATTGATCTTTCTTGCAATGGGAGAAGTGCTTAGCTTTGGGTTCAGTCTTGCGGTGTACTTTCCCAGTGATAGCAGGGGCAACAAGGCACATATTGTATTGTTGCCATCGAGGATAAAAAGATGGGGTTTATATCATATTGCTTGAGTTTATCCCTCTACATCATGTCATCTTGCCTAATGCGTTACTCAGTTCTTATGAACTTAATACTCTAGATGCATGCTGGATAGCGGTCGATGTTTGGAGTAATAGTAATAGATGTAGAATCGTTGTGATGTACTTGTCGCGGACGTGATGGCTATATACATGATCATGCCTAGATATTCTCATAACTATGTACTTTTCTATCAATTGCTCGACAATAATTTGTTCACCAACCGTAATACTTATGCTATCTTGAGAGAAGCCACTAGTGAAACCTATGGCCCCCGGGTCTATTTTCCATCATATAAGTTTCTGATCTATTTTATTTTGCAATATTTACTTTCCAATCTATATCATAAAAATACCAAAAATATTTATCTTATTATTATCTCTATCAGATCTCACTTTTGTAAGTGGTCGTGAAGGGATTGACAACCCCTTTATCGCGTTAGTTGCAAGGTTCTTATTTATTTGTGTAGGTACGAGGGATTATCGTGTAGCCTCCTACTCGATTGATACCTTGGTTCTCAAAAACCGAAGGAAATACTTATGCTACTTTGCTGCATCACCCTTTCCTCTTCAAGGGAAAACCAACGCAGTGCTCAAGAGGTAGCAACACTTATAGCTCTAGTGCATCCGTTGCATGGCAATCCCTACTCACTCACATTGATATATATTGATGAGCATCTCCATAACCCGTTGATACGCCTAGTTGATGTGAGACTATCTTCTCCCTTTTTGTCTTTCCACAACCACCATATTCTATTCCACCTTAGTGCTATATCCATGGCTCACGCTCATGTATTGCGTGAAGATTGAAAAAGTTTGAGAACATCAAAAGTATGAAAACAATTGCTTGGCTTGTCATCGGAGTTGTGCATGATTTAAATATTTTGTGATGAAGATGGAGCATAGCCAGACTATATGATTTTGTAAGGTAGCTTTCTTTGGCCATGTTATTTTGAGAAGACATGATTGCTTTGTTAGTATGCTTGAAGTATTATTATTTTTATGTCAATATTAAACTTTTGTTTTGAATCTTTCAGATCTGAACATTCATGCCACAGTAAAGAAAATTACATGGATAAATATGTTAGGTAGCATTTCACATCAAAAATTCTGTTTTTATCATTTACCTACTCGAGGACGAGCAGGAATTAAGCTTGGGGATGCATGATACGTCTCCAATGTATATATATTTTTTGATTGTTCCATGCTATTATATTATCTGTTTTGGATGTTTAATAGGCATTTATATGCTATATTATATTATTTTTGGGACTAACCTATTAACTGAGGGCCCAGTTCCAGTTTTTTTTGCCTATTTTAGAGTTTCGCAGAAAAGGAATACCAAACGGAGTCCAAACGGAATGAAACTTTCACGATGATCTTTCTTGCACCAAAAGGAAACCAGAAGACTTGGAGATGAAGTCGGAGACACGATGAGGCGGCCACGAGGCAGTAGGGCGCGCCCAGGGTGGTAGGGCACGCCCCCTACCTCGTGGGCCCCTTGTAGCTCCCCTGACCTAGCTCCTTTGCCTATATATTCGTATACCCTAAAAACATCCTGGAGAGCCACGAAACCACTTTTCCACCGCCGCAAACTTCTGTACCCGTGAGATCCCATCTATGGGCCTTTTCCGGCGTCCTACCGGAGGGGATTCGATCACGGAGGGCTTCTTCACCAACACCATTGCCTCTCCGATGAAGCGTGAGTGGTTTACCATAGACCTATGGGTCCATAGCTAGTAGCTAGATGGCTTCTTCTCTCTCTTTGATTCTCAATACCATGTTCTCCTCGATGTTCTTGGAGATCTATTCGATGTAATATTCTTTTGCGGTGTGTTTGCCGAGATCCAATGAATTGTGGATTTATGATCGGATTATCTATGAATATTATTTGGTTCTTCTCTGAATTCTTATATGCATGATTTGATATCTTTGCAAGTCTCCTCGAATTATCGGTTTAGTATGGCCTACTAGATTGATCTTTCTTGCAATGGGAGAAGTGCTTAGCTTTGGGTTCAATCTTGCAGTGTCCTTTCCCAGTGACAGTAGGGGCGGCAAGGCACGTATTTTATTGTTGCCATCGAGGATAAAAAGATGGGGTTTTCATCATATTGTTTGAGTTAATTCCTCTACATCATGTCATCTTACTTAATGCGTTACCCCGTTTTTTATGAACTTAATACTCTAGATGCATGCTGGATAGCGGTCGATGTGTGGAGTAATAGTAGTAGATGCATAATCGTTTCGGTCTACTTGACACGGACGTGATACCTATGTTCATGATCATTGCCTTAGATATCACTATAACTATGCACTTTTCTATCAATTGCTCGGCAGTAATTTGTTCACCCACCATAATATTTGCTATCTTGAGAGAAGCCACTAGTGAAACCTATGTCCCCCGGGTCTCTTTTCCATTATATTGAATCTCTTTTACATCTTACTAGTTTCTGATCTACTATTTTGCAATCTTTTATTTTCTGATCTATAAACCAAAAATACCAAAAATATTACTTTACCGTTTATCTATCTCTATCAGATCTCACTTTTGCAAGTAACCGTGAAGGGATTGACAACCCCTTTATCGCGTTGGGTGCAAATTGTTGATTGTTTGTGCAGGTACTCGGTGACTTGTGCGTTATCTCCTACCGGATTGATACCTTAGTTCTCAAACTGAGGAAAATACTTACGCTACTTTGCTGCATCACCCTTTTCTCTTCAAGGGAAAAAACCAACACAAGCTCAAGAGGTAGCATACGTCAGGCTTTGTTTCGGCTGTTCCATCCAAGCCGGTTGGCTCCCAATGAACATGACGCATTCCATTGCCTCCCGATGAACACGCCGCTGTTTTTCCATTCCGACCCAGTCGGCTGTCTTTCGATGAACAGGACACCATTGATGCCATCAGTTGCCTTTCCATGTACATGAGCCCTGGTTGTACGTATACGCTAGTAGGCGTTCGAGACCCCGCCCGTGTGTATGCACGTGGCCGTATTTTTTGGCATGTGGCTGTACGTACGTGTACACAGTTTAGAAGGGATTGCCTGAACTGCTACGTCAAGGGCTCTACTACTACACATGCCGCTGCTTGCTTGACCACGGTACATCGTTGCAGAGAGACCGATTGACCAGTATGTACATACACGTTCGCGACCAGACATACAACGCTATGTATGCTTCGACCGGGTGGGTCCTAGCCGTCAGGGAGGATAAGGACGCCCTTCCTTCTGTGCGAAGATATAACTAATGGGTCCCAGCTGTCAGGGAGGATAATGACGCACTTCCTTACATGCGAAGATATAGCTGCTGAGTCCCAACTGTCAGGGGAGGAATCATTTTTATTTTGCGAGTAATAAGGAGGCACTTCCTTGTGTTTAAAGATGTAGCTGGTGGGTCCAGCGGCCAGCCTCACCGACTAAAGTCCTCCTCCGATGAGAGCATCAAGGCGGTTGACGACAGCGAGGCCTAGGAAAAGAACGACGCGGGGCCAGGGAAGACGAAGTAGGTGGATGCCCACGTGGAGGGGACTACGAGGCTTCACTGGTTCAGCTACGGTGTAAGGCTGCCGTCGCCGAAGAATAACAGATGTGGATGAGTAGAAGAAAGGCCTGGCCAGTGGTAGTATGGTTGGGCGGTTAGGCCTGCATGGCTAGCCCTTGCCCGTTGGTGAAATATTTTTGTAGAAGAACTTCTTTGTGAAATTCGCTTATGATGGAGCCAAACTATGGTTACTAGGCATGCCACCATGATTCTAACCATTGGGCTACTGCCCGTTGCCAGTCTGAAAATAGAAAGGTGCAGTTGGGATAAGAGAGAGGTCATAGAATTATCAATGATGACATGAAAGGGGAAAACACTTACTCCTCCATCTCAAAATAAGTGTCTCAGCTTTGTACTATCAGCTCTAATACAAAATTGTACTAAGCTCAAGACACTTATTTTGAGACAGAGGAAGTATTATTTACATGTTGTATTGCGATCTACATTGATCAATTAAGACGTGCACGTGCAGACTAACTAGTTGAAGAAAAACAAGGAATCAGAAAATACAAACGTAAGAGGAAAAGTAAATAAAAAACTCGAGAAAAACATTGACATACCCGAAGAAAACGCAGCGAACGCATCGATCGATAGCAAAACGCGCTAAATGGGCCAGCCCATACGTGCGGGCACCAGAGGCGAGCCCTCCTTTCACGTTGCAATAAGCGACATATAAAGAAAAGCCCCTTGCGAGGATCCACTCAATTTTTTTTAAAGAAATTATTAAAGAAGGTCCTTGCGAGGATGATTGCTCGATCTGAATCTTTACCTATTTCTTTTGTGTTGGAAGTTGGTAGAGCCTTCACCCAGGGTGCAAATCGCTAATTAGCCCCCTTCTGTTCCGTGAGACTCATCGACTTGTCGTTCTCTCCTCGTCTCCGTACGCCAGATCTGGTACCCTTCTCCGGCGGCCGGCGTGGTGAGCTCCCCCACCCCTTCTACCTCCCTTCGTTTCCACTGTTTTGCTGGTCTGCCCCCTCCCACATGGCTGCCCGCGCCGTGAGCTACAGCCGAGGATCGCCCGTGAACATCCTCGTCAGTTATATGATCCATCCACTTTCTTGATGATTTGTTTGCTGCGCGGTTGAGTAAATGATAGTATAAACGTTTGTTTGTACTAAAGGCAGGTGAATTGGGGTTCATGTGCGTCTGTCTTGACGCGCAAGTTCCTTTAGATGTACCTCCCGAAGTGAAGTTTGGGGCACTTATCTGGGAGGTTGGCGCTCCGTAATGAGAGGATGGACAGAGCGGGCCCTTTTGGATTTGATTTTCGGTAGATGCCTGCGTGTTTCATTTTCGTATGGGCTCTGTTTAGGTTTTTCCAAAGATTTGTTCTCCAGTTAATTCACCTGCCCAGAAAGAGACCGAAAGTCTGAAACCGTTATTTTCTTGTCAAACAGACTCTTTTGTCTGCAGAGGTCTTGTGTAAGTAGATTTCGTCTAGTGAGAGGCATGTATTTGGTTTCTATATATTTGATTTGTTAAGGATTTATAACTTCAATTGATTTTGCTATGTGCGTTCACTAAGCGGCATAATCCTAAAATTCACCCGGTCAATTTTAAGGGTTGCCACATTTTTAGTGGTCCTAACATGGACAGCAGATATTGGTACAGGTAATGCATGCTCTTATTTGAAAAAAATTACATCTTTTCCTGTGGGATGATTATGTATTAAAGCGACCAAAATTCATTATTTTCTCGTTGAGTTGGATGTCTTTCTTGGAGATGTTCTCTAGTCAGAAGCATGCATTTGGTTTCCGTGTTTGATTTGGCAAGGATTTATAACCACAGTTGATTTTGCCATGTGCATTGATTAAGCGTTGGCCTGCAATCTGCTATAGCCCTCAATTCCACCTGGTGGATTTTAATATTTGCTTCATTTTTGGTGGTCCTAACATGGGCACACAACATAAGTAGGTCCAGGTGAGTGATGCATGCTTTTATTTGGAAGCTATCATCTTTTACTATCATATGGTATCGAGGTTCTTAGCTGCTGCCTGATGCTACCTTGGTTTGGAGGGGAAAAGCTTGATGGAAAATAAATATTACCCTCTTTATGAAGAATCCTAATGTACCACATGACATGCTGTGTTATTACTGGCATTGAAGATTTTTTTATTTAAGTTTGTATTTAGTTCTCACGGTATTCTATGTCACTGGCTATTCTGTCTCTGCTTTTAGATCATGGTCGGTCCTGGGCACCGGAACAGTCATGGAAAGCGGCAGTCTGATTATGCTGAAAATGGAGGTGGCAAGAGAAGAAATCCTGGTGATGATACATATGCTCCTGGTCCAGATGACACTGTCTATCGCTACCTTTGCACGTCTAGGAAAATAGGGAGTATAATTGGGAGGGGTGGAGAAATTGCCAAGCAGCTGAGGAGCGATACTCAAGCTAAGATTAGGATTGGTGAGAGTGTCCCTAACTGCGATGACCGAGTCATAACAATATTTAGCTCAAGCAGGGAGACTAATACCATTGAAGATACTGAAGATAAGGTTTGCGCTGCTCAAGATGCTCTCTTTAGGGTTCATGAGAAGCTTGCCACAGATGATGGTCCTGTGAACGAAGAAAATGAAATGGGTTTAGGTCAAGTTACTGTTCGGTTGCTTGTGCCATCTGATCAGATTGGATGCATTATTGGAAAAGGTGGGCATATCATCCAGGGAATCCGCAGCGACACTGGTTCACAAATACGTGTTCTTAGTAATGAACACCTTCCTGCATGTGCTACTAGTGGTGATGAACTTCTCCTGGTTAGTCATTTTTCCCTCCTTTTTCCTGCAATAAATGTACAGGTGTACTACTATACTCGTATAGCAAGTATATCCTCTCTTCTATATAGTACATGTGGACATGTGGTATCCGTAGCCTTACCAAATACTCCCTCTGTTCCTAAATATAAGTCTTTTTAGAGATTTCAATATGAACTACATACGGATGTATATAGACGTATTTTAGAGTGTAAATTCACTCATTTTGCTCCGTATGTAGTCTATATTAGAATCTCTAAAAAGACTTACATTTAGGAACGAAGGGAGTATCTACTACAACAAATGTTTACTTGTTTATGTGCAGTAGGTATTTCATATGCTCTGGTTGTAAATTTGTACTCATTAATTGAATAACGGGCATGTTAATAAATGGATATATGTTCTTCAGTTTATTTAGTTGAATAACGGGCATGTTAATAATTGGATATATGTTCTTCACCCGACTATTCCCCCCCCCCCCCCCTTCTATTTTAATATCAATGCACCGTAATTTTACGTTCCGTAAATTTTGTCTTATTTCAAATGTACAAAGAGAACGCAATAAAATATATAATCGCCGTAAAAAATATTTTATGTTACGTAAAATTACAGATGTAAAAACATAGTGTAAAATATACATAAAATGCAGTTTTTTTCTTATGACCTATACCTTTTTTCTTATGCCAAAATTTACG
This sequence comes from Triticum timopheevii, assembly GCA_963921465.1. Classification (NCBI taxonomy): domain Eukaryota; kingdom Viridiplantae; phylum Streptophyta; class Magnoliopsida; order Poales; family Poaceae; genus Triticum; species Triticum timopheevii. The sequence continues at coordinate 216,529,698 of OY997268.1, forward strand.
CAGTGAATTAATATGAATGTAACTATTCGTATTTCAAATGTAATTTATTTATGAAATGACCATAAGATTAACTCGGGTGAAGAATAACTTATTCTACACCCTGGGTGATGAATAGACTTTCTATATATATATGACATACAAATAGTTCATATTCTGCAGCCTAGGAAAATGGTTGTGTACTCCTAGGAGTACGTACTCCCACCCCTCATATACCACATAGATGAATCTTTTATACCTCTATTATTTTTAATATACTTCATTATTAATTACTCCCTCCATCCGAAAATACTTGTCATCAAAATGACAAAAAATGATGTATCTAGAACTAAAATACATCTAGATACATCCTCTTTTATTCATTTTGATGACAAGTATTTCCGGACGGAGGGAGTATTAGATACCCCAAAATGAGTTTCATGAAAAAAAAAAATCATGTGTGTCTCATATTTTCGAAGGTTTACGTATATATTGATTTGTTTGTATGTGAAAAAGGTACTCCCTCTGTTCCTTTATATAAGGTGTATTTGTTTTTTGATAAAATTCCACAATGTAAGGTGCATTTCTTTTAATTCCTCGTAATTCCGTCTTTAGCCCTCCAAGACAAGAAAAGAATCTCTCCCGTGATTGCATGTATCTCTCATTATAGAGAAGGAAAGGAAAATATCTCTCCCCCGGTTGCGTGTATCTCTTCCAAATGATTTACTTGCCGCTAATAAATGATTTAGCCAAGGTTAGTTTCGTCCTAAGCTGTGTAAAATTATGTGCCTTGGTCACCGTGCCAAAAATTATACACCTTAAATAAAGAAATGAAGGGAGTATATTACAAAAAGTACGTCACAAATGATATTTTTTCAACAAAACTCGTATTGTGGTATCTTAGAATATTTAATAAAGTATATTGAGAATGATAAAGAGGTATAATCAATGCGTATACGAGGTATATTGAAGATGGGAGTACATATTCCCAGGAGTACAGAAAATTAGTCCTATATATATTGTATTGTTTTGTAGTGTCACTGTGAAATCATAAATATATAACATTTTTTTATCATTTTAAAACTAGATAATTGGGGATCCGATTGTAGTTAGAAAAGCTCTTCTCCAAGTGTCATCTCGCCTCCATGGCAACCCATCCAGGTCACAGCATCTCCTTGCGTCCAGCTTAACCCAACCTTTTCCAGCGGGCTCCCGCCTTGGTAGTTCCTCTACTGCACCAGTTGTAGGGATTACTCCTATGGTTAGTCCTTATGGACGATACAAAGGTGATATAGTGGGAGATTGGCCTTCTATATACCAACCACGGAGGGAGGTGAGCTCTGCAAAAGAGTTTACCCTGCGTCTGCTTTGTGCTGCGGCGAATGTCGGAGGTGTAATTGGAAAAGGAGGTGGAATTATCAAACAGATTAGGCAAGAATCTGGAGCTTTTATCAAAGTGGATAGTTCGAGTGCTGAAGATGACTGCATAATTACAGTTTCGGCAAAGGAGGTAATTTCTCTCTTCTTCAGTTTTTGCACGATACATTTCCATGTTTATTTTAGTAGCAGGTCCTGGTTAATTCTAATTTTCCGTGCCATGCAGTTCTTTGAAGATCCTGTCTCTCCAACAATTGATGCTACAGTCCGTTTACAGCCAAGATGCAGTGAGAAAATTGATGCAGAATCGGGGGAGCCATCATATACTACACGTTTGTTGGTGTCGACATCACGGATAGGGTGCCTGATCGGCAAAGGTGGTTCAATCATTACGGAGATACGAAGAACATCGAGAGCAAACATACGGATCATTTCGAAGGATGATGTTCCAAAAGTAGCATCGGACGATGAAGAGATGGTCCAGGTAACAATTTTAACTTCTGATGTTCTTTGTTTCACGACTCCTTGCCATAAAAAATATTTACTGTTGTAATTGTCATGTACAACAGATCGGCGGAGATCTTGATGTTGCAAGGCATGCTCTTGTGCAAATAACTACAAGGCTGAAAGCCAACTTCTTTGAAAGAGAAGGTGCTTTATCAGGTTTTCCACCTGTGATCCCATATCACCCTTTGCCTGCTAGTGTGTCCGATGAGCCAAAGTATCTAAGCAGAGACAATAAGTCTGCTGGGCACGATTATCCATATTCCAGTGGATATCGTGCATCAGACGATGTGCTTCCTGTTGACCGTTATGCAAATTATGGTAGCTCCCAGGTATAGCATCCATTTTATTCATTGCGAATCCTGCCAACATTTTGTCAGGTTTCTTATCCCACAATACGAACTGAAACCATCTCTAGGTCTACGGAGGCGGCTATGGTGCTTACAGTGGTGGTTCTGGCAGCAGCGGGTAAGGATGACTTTTTTTTGAGTCACCCTGTATACATATTCTCGTTGTTGACCATAGTTCTGTGTAGGGAAAAAACGTTAAAAAAAGCACTAAGTGTAAATTGCTAGTTCTGCCTCTAGCGCCTATTTTGCCTAAACGGCATGCCTTGGCACGATTAAGCAAACGGCTATTACAATAATCGCTTGCCGTTCTGCTGTCGCCTAGCACCTAATCACAATTAAGCGGCACATGTATAGGCATGGTTTTTTTTAACCAAAATATTAATGTTTCTTTACACTCGATATATTGCTGTCTATTACTCCCTCCGTCCCATAATACAAGATGTTATTAGAACCAATGTACTGATATGTTGGTTGTAATAATATCTTATATTATGAGATGGAGGGAGTATCATTTTGTGCAAACTTTGGCCAAGGCCAAGTTTACTTAATATTCCATTTTTATCTTTGTATGCTCATCTTTATTCCATATGTAATTTTTCACTTGGTACTGTTTGCAAATTTTTTATCAGGTTATCTGGCTCTACCTATCTTTCATCTGGAAAACGCTATGGCTATTAAAATGCTGGTTGTCGAATCCAACAGGTATGGTTCCTCTGCGTGTTGACATGTATATAGTGACTACATGTTCAATACTTGCTTCTAACCACATCTGCCTTTGAAACACATTGAACCCAGCTCAGCTCTGTTCCGATGAACCTGTCCGTTTCACATTTGCACCCCTGCCCAATCCTTTACTGAAAACAGCCAAGACCAATGAAGTTTGGAGCCTGCTTATTGGAGCCCCTACCCAAACCAGATGACTGAGAGTATGGCCCAACCTGGAAGCTTTGCTTAAGAGGACCTGTCTGGATGCCATAAACCCTCTGATTTCCCTAGTAGAATACATTTACTCTATCTTTTCCTCCGGGCCTGTGTGTGATGCCCTGCCGTAAATGTTCTGAACCTATGTATTGGAAGGTCACATATAAGAATCTGTATTTGTTGTCCTAAAACCTGCTTAGTAGTTTGTGCGAGAGACTTGGTCCCCTATTCGCCATCCAAAACTTAGGAGATGCTACTTGCCCTTGCTTGCAAATATGCATTCCTTCATTGATACATACTATCATTCTTAGCAGTAGTAGTTCAGAATATTACCAAGGCTTGGTCCTGTCTGCAAACAGTAACCATGAGATACCACTACGACTTACAACTTGAAATCCTAAATCAACGAGCTCAAAATGTGTGCAAGATATAGGAGAATTTTTGCTGTCTTCCGATTACATCGGCTTGTGAATACCATACACATGTTTGATTCAGTTGTTTCGGGTTTCAGTCACCCTGTAATCAGATGCGGTGCTTCACAATTCCAAAAAGGGCCCATCCCAGCTCGATTGGGATAACACAATCCCCAAAAGGGCCCATCCCAGATGGATTGGGATAACACCATCCCAGCTGGATTGGGATTAACACCGCATGCCGTCTCACTTGTCCCAACCTTCTCCTCACCAAGAGCCCTCTCATCCCAACCTTCTCCTCACCAAGAGGCTCGAGGCCCAGAGACCCTGAGCAGCAGCAGGCACCTGCGCTGGCAACCTCCCTGCTCTCATCCGTCTCCTTTCGCCCACCGACGAATCTATAGAATCCAGTGTGCTAAATCTTGGATTCATTTGGCAACCGATGTACCAACAGCCTCTGGACCAGGAGAGATCTTCTCTGTATGCGTCTGTGTTCGTTGATCTGGCCTTGTTTGGGCTGGTTCTGGATCGATCTTGGTTTGTTTAGTTTTGTTCTGGTGCTGGATCTGGGCGTCCCAAGCTATCCTGCGTCAGAGCTGTGTTGTAATGGGAAAACAAACCTTGCTTGAACCAAACAGATTGTGTAATCACAGAGACCATCAGCTAATGCAGTGTATCTTGATTACAACACCCAATACATTGCCTGTCCCAAACCAAACTGGTTGATAATTGACCTATGGAACAACTTTTGGCATGGTGGTCTGAACGTACCAGCTTTTGCTTGAGATTCTTATAAACGCCTTAACATGCCATAGTTGCACACATGATCAGAATGCCATTTGACATGCATGTGTTGCACCAATCGAGTATCGGCAAGTTACGAGATCGTGATTTGGTATCACCATGTTGGATAAATTGTGCTGCATTTTGTCCAGAGGTGTGTGCACTCTAGATTTGAGTTTGTGTTTGGAGTATTTTCTTTATCCTTGTTAACCAGGAAGGTGCAGGAGCATACACAATAGAGCTAGAGACAGGCCGTTGCCGACATACTTTGCATTGGTGAAGTAAACATTTTCAGCTTGTTTATTGGAAATAGGTCGTGCTTCTTAGGTCTTTCTACCCGTCTTTGTATGTTTATTATGCAGTGTGTATTCAGTTTGATCACTTGGGCAAATGGTGAAGCTGAACATCATTATTCATTAGTTTTGTTGTGTTTTGTCAACTGGTGAAGCTGAACATTCATACGGGGTTTGATTGGGTGGATGTTGGCCTGATTATATTTCTTTTTTCATAATTTCATATGGGATTTAGCATGTTTCATCCTGTCTCAAACAACAATGTAGAATGCCTGTGAGTTGCCACGGGCTTTTGAAATATTTTGCTAGTTGTACATAAACTTTATGCATGTTAAATGTTACATGTAGAGACAAGATAGCATGGGCACAATCACGGGCTTTTGAAATATTTTTTTAGTTGTATATAAACATTATGCATGTTAAATTTCACATGTGACAAGATAACATGGGCACAATTGGGTAATAATTGAAATTCACTTTACTTCCAATGTAAAATGATAAAAAAAGAAATTGGCAATGCATAAAACGCGTGACCCCTAGTAGTGCATTTAATGTGCTTTGTTCTAACTGCCAGAGTTAGGTATGATATCATTGTTAGCTATCTAAGCACTGGATAATGACCGTTTCGCCATTGTGGTAACCCCTTAGCCTATAAAAGGAGGACCGTGGCAACCTTAGAAAGGATTCGGACCCTCGTATACTCATACGCGCGTAGCTGCTCTCCCCGAGGCGACCTTGCCGGGCTTGAGCGCCGCGCGTTCTTCACGGTCCCTCCATCAATTCACCAAAGTAGGAGTAGGGTTTTATGCTTCTCAGCTGCTTGAACCTGGGTAAAACCAGCAGCATCATCACTACCGTGCTGTCCCACGGCCTCTGCTCTTTGTGCAATGCGATCCCCCCTGTCGAACCACAAAGGGGCTAATGGCCCCATAGGTGGCCGTGTTCTACGACGATAACTTGGCGCGCCAGGTAGGAGGAGCGCTTGTGCGAACCCGAGGTCGTGAACAGCGCGTCAATCTTCGTCGCCATCTTCTTCATCGTTGGCTTCATTATCCATGTCGCTCAAGAAGAAGTCCGGCGCAACTGCTCATCCTTCCACCTCGAAGGGTGGCTGCAGTGGCGTCGGGGGACGCAGACGCCGTGGGTAACGTGACCGGCGCAGGCGGCGCTGTCATCGTTCCCCCCGCGACCAAAGCAGGAGCAGGAAACGCCGGAGGAGGGCGGCATCAACAACATTTCGATGGCCGTGCTCCACAACGCACGGGTGGGGAGGACACTTAGTCTCCACCTCCCCATCGTGCTGAAGGACGTAGCCACATTGACAACGCTCGCCCTGGTGTGAACCGCGGCCCCTTAGCTGTCCCTGCAACGGGCGCAACAGCGGGGCATGCGCCTCCCCCGGGGCAGGGTAACCAAGACGAAGCGCCGAACGAGGTCGTTAACCCCCATGCACACCCTTTTCGCCACCGTACCATCGTGGTGGCTGGCTCGCGGCGACAAGAGCGCGACGTTGCCACCACTGGTACTGGCAGGAGCCGAGCGACCAGTGGGCGGATCCGCCGTGACACCCACAAACAATAACCACAGTTCAAGCCATTGCCCAAGTCGAGGGGGCCACTCCAACGGTACAGTCCCCGCCACGACAGCCAACGCAGAGGCTGCAACCAGAACCACGCAACCAGGAGCCCGACGAGGCATCGATGGCTTCATCTAATCCTCGGGCCCATCAAGATCAGCGAAAGATCCTGGAAGATCGGCGGAGGGAGGACGCGCGCGTCACCATAGAACGACTCCGCGAAACCCGCTGTCAATCGGACAGGCGCAATGGCCCAGACGTCGACGAACCCGCGCCGTGAAAGCAGATACTTGCCTTTCGAGGTTGGGTGCCCTGCCTTCACTCGCGAGCTGCGGCAAGTCCTTTGGCCATCTGCCCGCGTTTTCAAGCCAGAAATACTAGAGAAGTATGATGGAAGGTCGAACCCGACAGAGTTCTTGAGCATCTACACTATCAATGTTCAAGCCGTCGGGGGAAGAGATGAGAAGGTGTTCGCCAATTACTTCCCTTTAGCACTCAACCCAAATGTGAGGTCATGGTTGATGCACCTTCCGGAGAATTTCATCTCATCATGGGCTGACTTGTGCAATGAGTTTGTTGGCGTCTTCACAGGCGGCCATCAAGAACCAGGACGGCCCAATGATCTGCAACTCCTTCCGCAAAAGGAAGGGGAGAGCTTGCGGAAGTACATCTATAGGTTTAGCTGGGTGCACAGAAACATTCCAGACACCCACCCGATAGTTGTGATTGCCGCGTTCCAGTCCAACGTGCACAACCAGAGGATACGTTCCAAGATGAACGTCCGGTTGCCCAAGACTGTGAATGAGCTACACACCTTGGCGGATAAGTGTGCTAGAACAGAGGAAGGGAGGCGGCTCCTTGAGAAGAGGACGACGTCGAAGTCGACTCAGAGGATGACGACGATGCCGCCGACCCGAAGAGGAAGAACAAGAAACACAGTAAGAAGCGCAAGGAATAAGCAGTGTTGGCTATCGAGGGCTCTGGTAGTCCTAGTACCGGCAAGAAGGCCAAGACCGAAGCCCCCGACAAGGAAGTTGCCGCGTGCACTGATTGCTAGGAGGTTGCGGCGGCCGAAAAGGTTGGGAAGGCTGAAGGGCCATACTACAGGATCCACCGGACCAAGGGCCATGATCTCCAAGAGTGTCACCAAGTTGAGTAGCTTGTCAAAAAGCAGAGAGCTGAGTACGAGAAGCGTGACAAGGAAAGAGACCAAGAAAGTGTTGGCGGGAAGGGTCGCGACAGCAGAGGAGGCCACCACGCAAGGCTTCCCAGCATCAGGAGAAACCTGTGAGAGGCCGTGAGAGAGGAGAAGGCGATGACAAAAGTGATGAAGGGGATGAAGAGGAAACCAGCGAGCAAGAGTTCCAGAAGGCCACTGAAGTCCTATGCGTTGATGGAGGCACATCTTTGCACTCCTCTCACCGCCAGCTTAAACAATGGGCGCGTGAGGTCAACATCGTAGAGCCAGCGGCAGACTCCCAGAAACCGCTCAAATGGTCCCGCACGCCCATCATCTTCGACGAAGAGGATCACACTGACCGTACCACCGCGGTAGGGTGCTCGCCGTTGTTGGTTTCACCAACAATCCGCAACCTCAAGGTCACAAAGATGGTGGTTGACGGTGGGGCTGGGTTGAATCTGATTCCCCCAAGGTGCTTAGCAAGCTTCGAATATCAGATGAAGAGCTCAAGATTACTGACACTTTCCAAGGGATCAACCTCGGCATGTGTCGTCCTAAGGGAAAGATCACGCTGCCGGTGACGTTTGGAGGAGAATTGAATTACCGGACCGATAAGGTTGTGTTTGATGTGGTTGATCTCCCCCTGCCGTACAATGGGATCCTTGGTCGTCCAGCCCTGGGAAAATTCATGGCGGCATCCCACTATGCCTACAATACACTGAAGATGCCAGGGCCGATGGGCGTCATTCCCATTCCGCCAGACAAGAAGGATGCAGTCATATGCATAGATAAGATGTACTGAGACACAGTCGCTGCTGAGACTGCGGAAGCTGCAGCTCCAGCCAAGGAAAGCAAGAAAGGGAAGAAAGCTAGCAAAGACACCGGCAAGGAATCCGGGAAGCGCACCTCTTCGGAGTGTGCTGCACCCGTCGATGATTTGCCGGAGAGCTCCACTAGCAAGAAACCCAAGGTTACCTCACCTGCAGTGAAGAAGGTCCCGGCAGGGCTTGATGGCACCGGTGATATGTTCACAATCAGCTCCACCCTTGATGACAAATAGAAAAGCACGCTCGTTGCCTTCCTGTGGAGTGTTGCACTCAACATGGTTGGCTAACCGGTGGTGGTGCGCAAGGCGAACGGGAAATGGAGGCTTTGCATAGACTTCACGGATCCGAATAAAGCATGCCCAAAGGACCCATTCCCCTTGCCACGCATCGACCAGATCGTAGATTCCACTTCTGGGTGTGACCTGCTTTCCTTCTTGAATGCATACTTTGGGTGCCATCAGATATTCATGTCCAAGGAGGACGAGGAGAAGACCGCGTTCATTACCTCATGTGGCACATACTGCTTTGTGCGGTTCCCTTCGGTTTGAAGAGCGCTGGATCCACCTTTGAAAGGGCGGTGCAAATTGGGTTTGAGTCTCAAGTGCACCGGAATATTGAAGCTTACATGGATGACATAGTGGTCAAGACCAAAGACAAACCAACTCTCATTCAGGACTTGGAAGAGACTTTTGCAAACCTGCGCAAGATCAATTTGAAGTTGAACACTGAGAAGTGTGTGTTTGGCGTTCCTTCCAGCAAGTTACTTGGTTTCTTTGTGTTCCACCGGGGATAGAGGCCAACCCCGACAAGATCAAGGCGATCGAGCAAATTCATGCACCCACTACAGCAAAGACGTGAGGCGCCTAATTGGATGTGTTGCCGCGCTGAGTAGGTTCATTTCCAAGTCTGTCGAGCGTGCCTTGCCGTTCTTCAAAATTTTGAAGAAGGAAGGGCCAATGAAGTGGACCCCGGAAGTAGAAGCAGCGCTCGAGACTTGAAAGCCTATCTTTCCTCTGCTCCCACCTTGGTTGCTCCTAAACCGCAAGAGCCGTTGCTGTTGTACTTAGAGGCAACCAATCAAGTGGTTAGTGCAGTGTTGGTGGCGCAGCGGGAAGTAGACGAAGGAGCAGCCGCAGCTACTGTCCTTCCAGGGAAAGGAAGTGAACCCACCCCGGCAAGGTCCGATGCAGATCAGGAGAAAGAAGAGCAAGATAACAGAGACAATTTCAAGACCGCGACAAAGAAGAAGGTGGTGCAGCGGCCGGTGTACTTTGCCACCTCCCTGTTGCAGGGGGCTAGATCAAGGTACTCTGGCATGCAAAAGTTGATCTTTGGCCTCATCATGGCCTCGAGAAAACTGCGCCACTACTTCCAAGCCCATGAGATCACAGTTGTCACCCGTTTCCCTTTGCAACGCATACCGAGGAACCCGGAGGCCACTGGCAGGATAGTGGAATGGGCTTTGGAATTGTCAAGTTTTGGTCTGAAGTATGAGAGCACGTCAACCATTTAGAGTAGAGCATTGGCGGAGTTCATCGTGGAATGGGCACCAACCCTAGATGAGGAGACACCGGAAACAGTTATCCCCGGCAAGGAGGCCCCCCAAGAGTGGATCATGTACTTTGATGGTGCCTTCTCACTACAAGGTGCAGGAGCCGGCGTGCTCCTTATCGCACCCACTAGAGAGCACCTCAAGCATGTGGTCCAAATGCATTTTCCCCGAGAGAAAGCTACCAATGACACTACAGAATATGAAGGACTCCTTGCCGGGCTCAGGATCGCAACAGAGTTGGGAATTAAGAAGTTGATCATTTGTGGAGATTCATAGTTTGTGGTGAGACAAGTGAACAAGGATTACCAGAGTATTGATGGAGGAATATGTGGAGGAAGTAAGAAAGCTGGAGGAGCGTTTTGATGGATTGCAAACAGAGCACGTGCCGCGTGCGGAAAACACTGTTGCCGATCATCTGTCAAAATGCGCTGCACAAAAGCTTCCTGTGGAACCAGGGACTTTTGTTCTCCACCTGACCCAACCCTCAGTATCCCCGACAATAATGGCCAGAAAGAGGAGGGAATTGGATTCCGGCAAGCCTCTCCCGGCAGAGCTTCCTGAAGCCCCGGGCAGAGAGGTTGATGGGAGTAACTCCACTTCGCCTGGTATGCAGCACCCTCCTGCCGAACTACCAATTCATGCGGTTGAGATATGTGCTCCCACGAACGAGGAGGTGCCATTGATCCTTGTTGTCGAGCCCCAGGCTCCAACTTGGGCACGACACATAGTCCATTACCTCCAAACAGGAGAACTTCTCGAAGAGCAAGAAGAAGCTGAAAGAGTAGCCCGAAGGGCTAGTACGTATCAGTTTGTCGACAACACACTGTACAGAAGGAGGCCCAACAATGTGAAATTGAAGTGCATTTGCCAGGAAGAAGGGAAGGAACTGTTGGCAGAAATACACAAAGGCATGTGCGGCTCCCATATTGGATCAAGAGCCTTGGTTGGAAAAGCTTTCCGGCAAGGTTTCTATTAGCCCATGGCCCTCCAAGATGCAATTGAGCTAGTCACCAGATGTGAAGCCTGCCAGTTCCACTCCAAGAACATCCATCAACCTGCTCAAGCTCTCCAGATGATCCCTTTGTCATGGCCATTTTCGGTCTCGGGCCTCTACATCTTGGGCCCCTTCCCCCGTGCTACCGGGGCTTTGAATTCTTGTACATGGCAATCGACAAGTTTACAAAGTGGTCGGAAGTGGAGCCTGTGAGAAAGGTGACCGCACAATCAGCTACCAAGTTCTTGAAGGGATTTGTGTGCCGCTTCGGAGTACCCGCCAGAGTCATCACTGAGAACGGCACCCAATTCATCAGCCGCGCCATCATGCAATATGTTCAAACCCTTGGAAGCAAGGTTTCATTCGCCTCTATTGCTCATCCCAGGGAGCAATGGACAGGCTGAGGGGATGAACGTTGAAGTGCTGCAGGGACTCGAGACAAGAACTTTTGACAAGCTACAGAAGTGCGGCACACGCTGGATTGACGAGCTGCCGATGGTTCTTTGGTCCCTCGGTACGACACCAAATCGAGCTACCGGCCAGACTCCCTTCTCCATAGTCTATGGGGCAGAAGCAGTGATCCCCACGGAACTTATATACGGGTCACCTCGAGTATTTGCCTACGATGAAGTAGAGCAAGAGCAGCACCGACATGACGATGCCGTGCTCCTTGAGGAGAACCGTCTCCGGGCTGCTATGCATGCTGCACGCTATCAACAAGCCTTGCGTCGCTATCACAGCCGCAGGGTTCATGCCCATAGCCTTGAGGAAGGCGACCTTCTCCTTAGGTGCGTTCAATCCGCCAAGGGTGCAAACAAGTTGACGCCGAAGTGGGAAGTCCCTTACCGGGTAGTACGAGTCACCAGACCTGGCGCAGTCCTTTTGGAGACCGACGATGGCATTCAATTGCAAAACTCATTGAACCGAAGGAAATATGCCCTAGAGGCAATAATAAAGTTATTATTTATTTCCTTATTTCATGATAAATGTTTATTATTCATGCTAGAATTGTATTAACCGGAAACTTAGTACATGTGTGAATACATAGACAAACATAATGTCACTAGTATGCCTCTACTTGACTAGCTCGTTGAATCAAAGATGGTTAAGTTTCCTAGCCATAGACATGAGTTGTCATTTGATTAACGGGATCACATCATTGGAGAATGATGTGATTGACTTGACCCATTCCGTTAGCATAGCACTTGATCGTTTAGTATGTTGCTATTGCTTTCTTCATGACATACATGTTCCTATGACTATGAGATTATGCAACTCCCGTTTACTGGAGGAACACTTTGTGTGCTACCAAACGTCACAACGTAACTGGATGATTATAAAGGTGCTCTACAGGTGTCTCCGAAGGTACTTGTTGAGTTGGCATATTTCGAGATTAGGATTTGTCACTCTGATTGTCGGAGAGGTATCTCTGGGCCCTCGCACATCACTATAAGCGTTGCAAGCAATGTGACTAATGAGTTAGTTGCGGGATGATGCATTACATAACGAGTAAAGAGACTTGCCGGTAACGAGATTGAACTAGGTATTGAGATACCGACGATCGAATCTCGGGCAAGTAACATACCGATGACAAAGGGAACAACGTATGTAGTTATGCGGTTTGACCGATAAAGATCTTCATAGAATATGTGGGAACCAATCTGAGCATCCAGATTCCGCTATTGGTTATTGACCGGAGACGTGTCTCGATCATGTCTACATAGTTCTCGAACCCGTAGGGTCCGCACGCTTAAAGTTCGGTGATGATTTATATTATGAGTTATGTGTTTTGATGTACCGAAGGTAGTTCGGAGTCCCGGATGAGATCACGGACACGACGAGGAGTCTCGAAATGGTCGAGACATAAAGATTGATATATTGGATGACTATATTCGGACACCGGATGAGTTCCGGGGGTCACCGGATAATTATCGGAGTGCCGGGGGGTTATCCGAAACCCCGGGGGGACTATTGGGCCTACATGGGCCATAGGGAAGAGGGGAGGCAGCCCACAAGGGGCAGCTGCGCCCCCACTCTATAGGGGGTCCGAATTGGACTAGGGAGGGGGGCGCGCCCCCCCTTCCCTTTTCCTTTCCCTCTCCTTCCTCCCCCCTTCCTCCTCCTAGTTGGGCTAGGAAACGGGGGAGTCCTACTCCTACTAGGAGGAGGACTCCTCCCCCTCCTTGGTGCGCCCCAAGGCTGGCCGACCTCCCCCGTTGCTCCTTTATATACGGGGGCAAAGGGGCACCCCAAGACACACAAGTTGATCTGTTGATCTCTCCCAGCCGTGTGCGGTGCCCCCCTCCACCATATTCCACCTCGGTCATATCGTAGCGGTGCTTAGGCGAAGCCCTGCGTCGGTAGCAACATCGTCACCGTCATCACGCCGTCGTGCTGACGGAACTCTCCTGTGAAGCTCTGCTGGATCGGAGTTCGTGGGACGTCATCGAGCTGAACGTGTGCTGAACTCGGAGGTGCCGTACGTTCGGTACTTGGATCGGTCGGATCGTGAAGACGTACGACTACATCAACCACGTTGTGCTAATGCTTCCGCTTTCGGTCTACGAGGGTACGTGGACAACACTCTCTCCTCTCGTTGCTATGCATCACCATGATCTTGCGTGTGCGTAGGATTTTTTTTGAAATTACTACGTTCCCCAATAGGAACATTGAACATCTTTCTAAGTTCTACCTGTAAGGCGCGGCTGTTAGGCCCTGCCCGGCAGCCACCCTTTGCACAAAGCCTTGTCGATGTTGCACGTACCCTTGGTACAAAGCCAGGCGCAAACCCTGAGCAGCAGATAAATAAACAAAGCGCCAGGGGGCCGAAAAACTTGCATGCATGCCTAGCATAACATGAACTTGCCGTGATCATGTAGATAAGATCATATGTTGCTTTGTTTTCCTCCGCACTAAACTAAATGGCTCTTGCCACGGACTCGGTCCGAAAAGAAGAAACGGAAACAAGCCTACATATCGATCCCCGACAAGCCAAGCAGATAAGTTCCTTTTTATTCATACATGTCTCTATAAGAAGAAAACTTGTGCATAGAAAAACCTAGTCACCTTCGAAGCATTTGTCCTCCCATCCTCTGACCCGAACGTTGCTTCGGCCAAGATGGTTGTAGTGGCTTTTGGCGGAGAAGGTTCGACGAGGGGCTGGTCCCCTTCCATAGTTTTGAGCCCGGCAGGCCAAGCCCTGCGACAACAAATGGATGGCACCGGCAGGATAGCTTGCCGAAGAAAATTGTTTACTTAAAAGTATAGAGGCACTCCTCCTCTGCATGGATTTAGTACATGCACAAGTACCCCGGCAAGACCGTCTTTTTTTCATTAATATGCGGATGAACGAGTACAAAGCTTACAAAGTACAAACATGGATAGAAGAGATTACATATTTGAAACTAAAGTTTGGCAAGCGCCTACATATTTTAGACTGAAAAAATATAAGTGCCCCGTAATCCGTTTCTTGTCCATCTCCTCCTAGGAACTACAGTGGGAGGTGAAGAGGGAAAAAGGAGCGCCTGGGCAGAAGCCCAGCCTGACCGTGCCAGGGCCCGCAAGGCGCGACCTGACAAGATCGGGACTGGCGAGGATGCGAAGGTGGGGGCGGGGGGCTGTTAGGAGGTGCCCGTGACGCCATCACCGGGACCAAAGGGGCATCCGGCAGAAGGCACCAAGAGAGCGTCCCTCCCCGACAATCGTACGAAAGAAGCTGGTGATGTTGGTGCCGGGGAGGGAGGGGAAGAGCAGAAAGACGAAGCAGCAGACCGGCAGTACGAGACGAAGGCGTCAGTGCCATCGAACTCCGACCTTACGGCCTGCCACCGACCTTCTCTGTCTTCACTTGTTTCTTCCTCGTCACTGTCACTCCAGGTGGACGCTGGGTCCTTGGCCCGTCCCCTCCCCCGAAGAAGCGGCTGGCGGTGGCGGCGACACCTGAGGCACACAGGGAGCACCACTCCCCACCTTGGCGGGCAGGAGGACACTGCTATCTTTAGCGTCACCCCCGACCTCGCCGGAGAGAGCAGTGCTGGGATTACTAAGGATCCTGAGCAGAGCGGCGGGCGGGCACTGGAAGCCCTGAGGACTCCGCCGACGGGTTAATGAGCCCCAGTGGCTTGCGGCAGGGGTGACTCCTCTTCTTCAGGTGGCTAGCTCGCATGGAGAAGCGAGCGCTCCTCCGTAACGGAGGAGCGCAACGCCTTCCATACCGGGGTCGATAAGGCATCCACGGATACGCCACCGCAAACTTCAATCGCCCCTACTACGCTCACCGCCTCTCCCGCGGCCCCGTACCAAACTGCTACGTCTTGAGCTTGCGTTGGTTTTCCTTGAGGAGGAAAGGGTGATGCAGCAATAGTAGCGTAAGTATTTCCCTTAGTTTTTGGGAACCAAGGTATCAATCCAGTAGGAGGCTCCTCAGAAGTCCCACGCACCTACACAAACAAACAAGAACCTCGCCAACCAACGCAATAAAGGGGTTGTCACTCCCTTCACGGCCATTTGCGAAAGTGAGATCTGATAGAGATAATATGATAAGATAAATATTTTTTGGTATTTTTATGATATAGATTGGAAAAGTAAAGATGCAAATAAAAGTAGATGGTAAACTTATATGATAAAAGATAGACCCGGGGGCCATAGGTTTCACTAGTAGCTTCTCTAAAGATAACATAAGTATTACGGTGAGTGAACAAATTACCGTCGAGCAATTGATAGAAAAGCGAATAATTATGAGATTATCTAGGCATGATCATGTATATAGGCATCACGTCCGTGACAAGTAGACCGACTCCTGCCTGCATCTACTACTATTACTCCACACATCGACCGCTATCCAGCATGCATCTAGAGTATTAAGTTCATAAAGAACAGAGTAACGCATTAAGAAAGATGACATGATGTAGAGGGATAAACTCATGCAATATGATATAAACCCCATCTTTTTATCCTCGATGGCAACAATACAATACGTACCTTGCTGCCCCTGCTGTCACTAGGAAAGGACACCGCAAGATTGAACCCAAAGCTAAGCACTTCTCCCATTGCAAGAAAGATCAATCTAGTAGGCCAAACCAAACTGATAATTCGAAGAGACTTGCAAAGATAACTTAATCACATGTAAAAGAATTTAGAGGAGATTCAAATATTTCTCATAGATAAACTTGATTATAAACCCACAATTCATCGGATCTCGACAAACACACCGCAAAAAGAGTTACATCAAATAGATCTCCAAGAAGATCGAGGAGAACTTTGTATTGTGATTCAGAGAGAGAGAGAAGAAGCCATCTAGCTAATAATTATGGACCCGAAGGTATGTGGTAAACTACTCATAACTCATTGGAGAGGCCTGGGAGATGATGTAGAGGCACTTCGTGGTCGATTCCCCCTTCGGCGGAGCGACGACGAAGGCTCCAAGATGGGATCTCGCGGATACAGAAGGTTACGACGATGGAAATAGTTTTTCGTGGTGCTCCTCGATGGTTTCAGGGTACATGGGTATATATAGGAGGAAGAAGTAGGTCGGTGGACGCTCGAGGGGCCCACGAGGGTGGCGGCGCGCCCACCTGTAGGGGGCGCGCCGGGCACCCTCGTGCCTGCCTCCTCTGTTGCTTGACGTCCACTCCAAGTTTCCTGGATCACGTTTGTTCCAAAAAGATCGCTCCCGAAGGTTTCATTCCGTTTGGACTCCGTTTGATATTCCTTTTCTGCGAAACACTGAAATAGGCAAAAAAACAGCAATTCGGGCTGAGCCTCCTGTTAGTAGGTTAGTCCCAAAAATAATATAAAAATGTAAAGTAAAGCCCATAAACATCCAAAACGGGTAATATAATAGCATGGAACAATCAAAAAAATTATAGATACGTTGGAGACGTATCAAGCATCCCCAAGCTTAATTCCTGCTCGTCCTCGAGTAGGTAAATGATAAAAACAGAATTTTTGATGCGGAATGCTACCTACCATAATTCTCAATGTAATTTTCTTTATTGTGGCATGAATGTTCAGATCCAAATGATTCAAAATAAAAGTTCATATTGACATAAGAAATAGTAATACTTCAAGCATACTAATCAAAGCAATCATGTCTTCTCAAAATAACATGGCTAAAGAAAGTTCATCCCTACAAAATCATATAGTTAGGCTATGTTTCATTTTCATCACACAAAAATGCTCTCATCTTGCACACCCCCGATGACAAGCCAAGAAATTGTTTCATACTTTAGTAATCTTAAACTTTTTTCAACTTCCACGCAATACATGAGCATGAGCCATGGATATAGCACTATGGCTGGAATAGAATATGATGATGGAGGTTTTGCGGAGAAGACAAAAAAAGGAGAAAGTCTCATGTTAGCGAGGATAATCAACAGGCTATGGAGATGCCCATCAATTGATGTCAACATGAGGAGTATGGATTGCCATGCAACGGATGCACTAGAGCTATAAATGTATGAAAGCTCAACAAAAGAAACTAAGTGGGTATGCATCCAACTTGCTTGCTCACGAAGACCTAGGGCATTTGAGGAAGCCCATCGTAGGAATATACAAGCCAAGTTCTATAATAAAAAATTTCCACTAGTATATGAAAGTGACAACAAATGAGACTCTCTACATAAAGAATATAGTGCTACTTTGAAGCACAAGTGTGGAGAAGGATAGTAACATTGTCTCCTTTTTATTTTTATTTTCTATTTTTTGGGCCTTTTTTTGGCATTTCTTTTTTTCCTTCTTTTTATTTGGGGACAATGCTTTAATAATGATGATCATCACACTTCTATTTATTTACAACTCATGAATTACAACTCAAAACTAGAACAAGATATGACTCTATATGAATGCCTCCTGCAGTGTACCGGGATGGGCAACGAATCAAGAGTGACATGTATGGAAATTTATGCATGGTGGCTTTGCCACAAATACGATGTCAACTACATGATCATGCAAGGCAATATGACAATGATGATGCGTGTCATGATGTTGAACGGAACGATGAAAAGTTGTATGGCAGTATATCTCGGAATGGCTATAGAAATGCCATAATAGGTAGGTATGGTGGCTGTTTTTGAGGAAGATATAAGGATGTTTATGTGTGATAGAGCGTATCGTATCACGGGGTTTTCCCCAAAAGGTGTGTACATCAAGGATGATTGTGGTAGACTAAAAAGCAAAGACTAATATCATACAAGATGCTCCAAGCAAAATACATATCATGTGGCGAATAAAAATATAGCTCCAAGTAAAGTTACCGATAGACGAAGACGAAAGAGGGGATGCCTTCCGGGGCATCCCCAAGCTTAGGCTTTTGGTTATCCTTGAATATCTTGGGGTGCCATGGTCATCCCCAAGTTTAGGCTCTTGTCACTCCTTATTCCATAATCCATCAAATCTTTACCCAAAACTTGAAAACTTCACAACACAAAACTCAACAGGAAATCTCATAAGCTCCATTAGTGCAAGAAAGAAAACCACCACATAAGATACTGTAATGAACTCATTCTTTATTTATATTGGTGTTAAAACTACTTTACTCCAACTTCTCTATGGTTCATACCACTTAATACTAGCCATAGATGCATCAAAATAAGCAAACGACACACGAAAAACAGAACCTGTCAAAAACAGAACAGTCTATAGCAATCTGTAACTCTCGAATACTTCTAGAACTCTAAAAATCCTACCAAAACAGGAAGTCCTGGGAAATTTGTTTATTGATCTAAAGAAAAAAGAATCAACGCAAAAGCACGTTTCTGTGAATTACTAAAATTATTTCCGTGCGCGCAAAATTTTTGTTTTTCAGCAGAATCAAATTAACTATCACCATAGGTTATCCTATAGGTTCTACTTGGCACAAACACTAATTAAAACATGAAAACACATCTAAACAGAAATTAGATGAAATATTTATTACTAAACAGAAGCAAAAAGCAAGGAAAAATATTGGGTTGTCTCCCAACAAGCGCTTTTCTTTAAGGCCTTTTAGCCAGGTGTTGATAATTTTAATGATGCTCACATGAAAGACAAGAATTAAAGCGCAAAGAAAGCATCATGAAACACATGACGAACACATCTAAGTCTAACGTACTTCCTATGCATAGGCATATTATAAGCAAACAAATTATCAAGGCAAACCAAAACTAACATATGCAAGGAAGAAGAAAGGAACAATAGCAATTCCAACATAACGAGAGGAAATTTTGTAACATGAAAATTTCTACAATCATATTTTCCTTTCTCATAATAATTACATGTGGGATCATAAGCAAATTCAACAAAATAGCTATCACATAAAATATTTTCAACACGATCCACATGCATGCAAAGTTGACACTCTTCCAAAATAGTGGCATTATCATTAACTAAAGTCATGACCTCTCCAAACCCACTTTTATCAAAATATTCTCCAAATATGTGGGATCTAAAGTTGACACTCTTCCAAACCCACTTTCAATAATATTGCAAACACTATTATCAATCTTATATTCATCATGGGTCTTATATAAATTTTCAAGATCATAAGAAACATCAGCACCCCAATGTCATGCCCAATATGCGACCCTATCCAAAAGGAACTCTAAGGTCCCACCAAGGATAGACCCGCATATTGAAACGCTTTTGCAAGGTGGATATCATTACATCAACATTACATAATAGATGGGGATACATACAAGAGGCATACAATGCCACACGGATACATCAGTACATCATACATAAGAGCACCATCCGACTACGGATGAAACACAAACAGAAACTCAAACGACATCCACCCTACTAGCCCAGGCTGCCGACCTGGAACCTATCCCCTGATCGAAGAAGCAGAAGAAGAACTCAACGCAAGCAAGCATCGCTCTCGCGTCATGATCATCGCATAACCTGTACCTGCAACTGTTGTTGTAGTAATCTGTGAGCCACGAGGACTCAACAATCCCATTACCATGGGTATCAAGACTAGCAAAGCTTAAAGGGACAGGAAGGGGGTAAATTGGTGAGGTTGCAGCAGCGACTAAGCATATATGGTGGCTAACATACGCAAAGAAGAGCGAGAAGAGAGCAAGCGGAAAGGTCGTGAAGCTAGCAATGATCAAGAGGTGATCCTGAACACCTACTTACGTCAATCATAACACAGACACCGTGTTCACTTCCCGGCCTCCGCCGAAAAGAGACCATCACGGCTACACACGCGGTTGATGCATTTTAATTCGGATCTGGTGTCAAGTTATCTACAACCGGACATTAAAAAATTCTCATCTGCCACATAACCGCGGGCACGGCTCTCGAAAGATTATACCCTGCAGGGGTGTCCCAACTTAGCCCATGACAAGCTCTCGCGATTAACGAAGGAATAGACCTTCTCCCAGGAAGACCCGATCAGTCTCGGAATCCCGGTTTACAAGACATTTCTACAATGGTAAAACAAGACCAGCAAAGCCGCCCGGATGTGCCGACAAATCCTGATAGGAGCTGCACATATCTCGTTCTCAGGGCACACCGGATTGCCCAAACTTCCGGTAGGCGAGCCCAGAGTTTCCCCTGGTGGCCACCGGCGGCTGACGGTTTGGACCAACACTCACAACGAGCACTGGCCCGAGGGGGTAAATAAAGATGACCCTCGGGTTCCGGAAATCCAAGGGAAAAAGGGCTAGGTGAGGCAAATGGTAAAACCAAGGTTGGGCCTTGCTGAACAAGTTTTATTCAAAGCGAACTATCAGGGGGGTCCCATAAATCACCCGACCGCGTAAGGAACGCAAAATCCGGGAACATAACACCGGTATGACGGAAACTAGGGCGGCAAGAGTGGAACAAAACAACAGGCATAAGGCCGAGCCTTCCACCCTTTACCAAATATATAGATGCATTAATAATATAAGAGATATTGTGATATCCCAACATAATCCTGTCCACCATGGAGAAATCTTCAACTTCACCTGCAACTAGCAACGCTATAAGAGGGGCTGAGCAAAAGCGGTAACATAGCCAAACAACGGTTTGCATAGGAAAGGTGTCAAAGGTTAGAGGTTCATGGCAATATGGGATGGCTTGATAAACAGGTAATAGGTAGCGTAGCATAGCGATAGAACGAAGCAACTAGCATAGCAATGATAGTAGTGAGATCCAGGGTAGCGGTCATCTTGCCTGAAATCCCGCAAGGAAGAAGAACGAGTCCATGAAGAATATGAAGCCACGAAGACGAACCAAGCGTAGACGAACGAATCCTCACGATCGCAACGAAACGGAATTATCGAGAAGAAACACACAACATAGTAAACACACCACACATGAACAAGACATGATGCACAACAAGCATGATGCATGACCAAGCTACATGAAGCTACTCATGGCAAGAGATTATGCAAACAAGAACAACACATCAAGGCAAGTTTAAATGAGGCCGGGAACAACATATAACAATTCCGGTAAGTCCTCATATGCAAATTTCGAAATTGGTCCAGAACTGAATAAACATTATGTTCAAGTTGTTAAACAACAAGTTAAGATGCACCAAGATGATCTACACGAAATTCTAGTCAAGTTACATGTAAAGTTCATTAGATTCGGAGCTACGGCCTAGAAGATATGAGCAAAACAAGTTAAACATGGCATTGATGCAAAATGCATACAAACATCAAGCAAACACCTCAAAACAAGGATGCAACATGATAAATATGAAACTACATGCAAAATCAAGCAAGTTTCATATAGAGCACACTCAAAACGGAGCAACGGTTCAACACATACACTCTATACAAGTCATAACAACAATCTGTCCATAACAGCAACTAGGCATATTGCAAGCATCAAAACAATAAGCTACAGCACCCCAACATAAGAACAAAAGGCATGGGCATGATGTACAAGTAAAGCATAACAAAACATGAACACTGAGCTATCTCCAGAAATCACTAGAACAAGCTCAAACACACATGGTAAGATTGCAAATAATAACAGTTTCAGACTTTAGCAGAAATAACATCAGGTTGCAATGTTTAGAGCTATCAAACGACATGTTACAGGAACATATCATGGCAAACAAAGGCATGGCATGATACTACTAAATGCATAGATCAAAAGTCCCTTACTGACCATGAGCCAAAAAGGATCAGAAAATATGATGGCACCCATGTAAACATGGCAAGTTATATGACAGATTCAAACATGGCAGGAACAACAATAAGTAGGCATGTTGGTGAGCTTGAACCACTCACCACAGAGCAATACATGGCATGGCAAGGCAACCAACAGTAAGAAGGCATGTTTATGAAGCTAAGCATGGCAAGAACAAGTTCATACGGTACATGGATCACTAGCAAAACACATGGGAACTAGTGAACTTAATGTTAACAGGCTGACATCAACATTATCAAGCAACTTTGGAGCAAGATATGAACAATCTACAACAAGCTATAAATGCAACCAGGGGCATGGATAGTTAGGGCATAACATGTAGATCAAAACATGTTTATAGGACATCTCCAGATTATGCATAGAATGATTAGTAGAAGCATGTTAACATAGCAACAAAATATAACAGAATCTGTCAGGAAAACAGCAACAGCAACTACCCTCCTTAACAAGCTCGATTCACTCATCACAAGTCATTGCATGACAAGATAAGCATATCATCATCAAGAAGACATGTTTATGTAACCAACCAAGGCAAGAACAAGACCATAGCATGCAAGGATCAACTATAGCAACCTTGGCTAAATTGAATAACAAGTAAACAATCTGCCAGGAAACATTTTGAAGCAAAAGTAGAGCACTCAAATGACATGCTAGACTACTCCATAATTGCAAACAAGGGCATGAATGGATAGACAATAACCATATGTTCAAAACACCCTTACTGAAGTATCTCAAAATATGCATGGATCTCTCTGTAGCATCAAGTTCACATGTCATCAAAATAACAGCAGAACAGGGACTAAAATCAGCAATATCACGAAGCCTAGTTTGCATACTTGTGCTAGTCACCACATTGATTACAAAAATAAATGGCATACACCCCTGGAAAGATGGCATGGCATAGATCAAAACACATGAAGACATCAACCTCAAAGGATGCACACATCAATCATGGCAAAAATGACAAATGAGCAAGTTATAACAGTTTCAGCAGATTAACATCAACATGCACTCTTCCAACAGCATTTCGGGCATCAAGATGAGCTCAAATGAAAATGATGCAATGGAATGAAATAAAGTACTCGTCGAGACGAACAATTTGACATATTACACGCACGAAACGGAGCTACGGATGCAGAGATACAGCATGATGAATATGGCATGATAATGTAAGAATATACGGGACAGTGGAATTTATACCTCCGGATCTGGGGTTGACCCGGGCGCGGATTACGAGGCTCGCCGGAGTGGACTCGGGGACGGCCGGAGACGGGGCCGGAGGTGGCCGGGGAGGCGCGGGGAGGTAGCCCCGGACCGGATCCGGCCGGCGACGGGCGGCGCGGAGGCGCTAGGGCGAGGGGCGGCGTCGGGCGGCGCGGGTGATGGCGCCGGTGGGTGGCGCGGCGACGGCCATGGCGCGCCGGCGGTGGAGCTTGGGGCGGCGGAGGCAAGGCCGGCGAGGGCGCGACGGAGCCCCCGGCGGCTCGGGCGCGGGCGGCAGGAGGCGACGGCGGCGGAGGCGAGCGCCGGTGAGGGTGCTCCGGCGGGGATCTCCGGGGCGGCGCGGTGGAGGCTCGCCGGCGGCGGGGACAGGACCCGGCGGCGAGCGGTCGGGCGGCGGAGGCGCGCGGGGACTCGGGGCGGCGCCGGATGGGCTCGGCGGGCCCGCTCCGGGCCGAGCGGGCCGGCGGCGCGGGAGGCGGAGGCAGCCACGTGGCAGGCCCCCGTTGGCTGCGGGCGGCGGCGGCGATTCGTCCGGAGGCGGCGGACATGTCCGGTGGCGCAGAGGAGGAAGAAGCTAGGGTTTGCCCGAGATTTCGGGGGAGGGGGCTAATTTATAGGTAGAGGGAGCTAGGAGAGTCCAAATGAGGAGCGCTTTTCGGCCACGCGATCGTGATCGAACGACCGAGAGCATGGAGGGGAGTTTGGTGGGTTTTGGGCCACTTTGAAAGGGGTGTTGGGCTGCAACACAAAGGGGGCTTTACGGTTACCCGGTTAACCGTTGGAGTATCAAACGACCTCCAAATGGCACGAAACTTGACAGGCGGTCTACCGGTGCTATACCAAGGCCGCTTGGCAAATCTCGGGACATTCCGAGAAGGTTTAACACCCGCACACGAAAAGAGGCAAAAGGGGGACGCCGGAGGACATAGGAGTGCCGGATTGCAAAATGGACAACGGGGAAAATGCTCGGATGCATGAGACGAACACGTATGCGAATGCAATGCACATGATGACATGATATGAAATGCATATGATGACATGGCAAAGTACAACACGCAAGCAAATGACATGGCAACGACGGCGAATAACTGGCGGACACCTGGCGCATCGAATCCGGGGCGTTACACCCAATCATGATCATTGCAACAAGTAGTAGACATAGCAAAACTAGCATCCCCAAGCTTAGGGTTTTGCATATTATTAGCACAATTGACATCAATAGAATTTGTAGTAAAATAATTGCAATCATGCTTTTTATTCAAGGAGCTATCGTGAATCTCTTCATCAATTTTCAGATTCACGAATTTCAAGCAAAACCTCATAAAGATAATCTAGTGCACTCAACTCACTAGCAATTGGTTCATCATAATTGGATCTCTTGAAAAGATTAGCAAGTGGATGAGGATCCATAAACTTTTAGCAAGCAAAGATGCAAGCAAAAAGAAGGCACATGGAGACACAAGATCGAATGGAAGAGGGGCGAAGAATACGACAAGGGTGAAGTGGGGGAGAGGAAAATGAGAGGCAAATGGCAAATAATGTAATGCGAGGGAGATGAGTTTGTGATGGGTACTTGGTATGTCTGGACTTGAGCGAAGACCTCCCCGGCAACGGCGCCAGAAATTGCACATTGGCGGGAGGTCGAATATTGACTTGACTTGGTGGAAGCCTCCCCGGCAACAACGCCAGAAATCCTTCTTGCTACGTCTTGAGCTTGCGTTGGTTTTCCTTGAAGAGGAAATGGTGATGCAGCAATAGTAGCGTAAGTATTTCCCTTACTTTTTGAGAACCAAGGTATCAATCTAGTAGGAGGCTCCTCAGAAGTCCCACGCACCTACACAAACAAACAAAAACCTCGCAACGAACGCAATAAAGGGGTTGTCAATCCCTTCACGTCCACTTGTGAAAGTGAGATCTGATAGAGATAATATGATAAGATAAATATTTTTGGTATTTTTATGATATAGATTGGAAAAGTAAAGATGCAAACAAAAGTAGATGGTAAACTTATATGATAAACGATAGACCCGGGGGCCATAGGTTTCACTAGTGGCTTCTCTCAAGATAGCATAAGTATTACGGTGGGTGAACAAGTTACTGTCGAGCAATTGATAGAAAAGCGAATAATTATGAGATTATCTAGGCATGATCATGTATATAGGCATCACGTCCGTGACAAGTAGACCGACTCTTGCCTGCATCTACTACTATTACTCCACACATCGATAGCTATCCAGCATGCATCTAGAGTATTAAGTTCATAAAGAACAGAGTAACGCATTAAGAAAGATGACATGATGTAGAGGGATAAACTCATGCAATATGATGTAAACCCCATCTTTTTATCCTCGATGGCAACAATACAATACGTGCCTTGCTACCGCTACTGTCACTGGAAAAGGACACCGCAAGATTGAACCCAAAGCTAAGCACTTCTCCCATTGCAAGAAAGATCAATCTAGTAGGGCAAACCAAACTGATAATTCAAACAGACTTGCAAAGATAACTTAATCACACATAAAAGAATTCATAGGAGATTCAAATATTTCTCATAGATAAACTTGATCATAAACCCACAATTCATCGGATCTCGACAAACACACCGCAAAAAGAGTTACATCGAATAGATCTCCAAGAAGATTGAGGAGAACTTTGTATTGAGATTCAACGAGAGAGAAGAAACCATCTAGCTAATAACTATGGACCTGAAGGTCTGTGGTAAACTACTCACAACTCATCGGAGAGGCCTTAGAGATGATGTAGAGGCCCTCCATGGTCGATTTCCCCTCCAGCGGAGCACCGGCGAAGGCTCCAAGATGGGATCTCGCGGATACAGAAGGTTATGATGGTGGAAACAGTATTTTAGTGGTGCCCCTCGATGGTTTTAGGGTACATGGGTATATATAGGAGGAAGAAGTATGTCGGTGGACGCTCGAGGGGCCCACGAGGGTGGGGGCGCGCCCACCTATCGGGGCGCGTCGGGCACCCTCGTGGTCGCCTCCTCTGTTGCTTGACGTCCACTCCAAGTCCCTTGTATCACGTTTGTTCCAAAAAGATCGCTCCCGAAGGTTTCATTCCGTTTGGTCTCCGTTTGATATTCCTTTTCTTCGAAACACTGAAATAGGCAAAAAACAACAACAATTCGGGCTGGGCCTCCGGTTAGTAGGTTAGTCCCAAAAATGATATAAAAGTGTAAAGTAAAGCCCATAAACATCCAAAACGGGTTATATAATAGTATGGAACAATCAAAAATTATAGATACGTTGGATACGTATCGCAACTCACTCACCGAGTGCCAACACTAGCTTTCGGGATCGCCATGCCCGGGTTGAGGGCCGGGGCCTGGCCCCGGTCTCTCCCCCTTGGCATCGTAAGGAAGTAAGCAAGGAAGAAGAGTGAGGTGCGTAGATGAGTGCCTCCGCTCCCCTTCGTGCTCCCTTTTTATAGGCGTACTGGGGGGACTGATTCTCCACCCACTCTCAGGAGCTCCTTCGAACCTGACCTAAGCCACTGAGGATGGACAAGCCCATCGACCGCCCTCTTGCGCCAACCCGGGATATTTGGGTTTCTGTCATAGCACTGTTTCCTGCTCCATACGCATCCATCACCTACCTCGTGTGGTGCATGCGACGTACGTGGCGGAAGAGACAAGCGTAGTGGGTTGAGTGAAATGGCAGTTACCTTCCCGTGGGATAAAGGCAGTCATGGTCCATTACAAGATGGCCCCCACTACGTTTGGCATCACGTGACGCGTGGGAAAACCGGAGGCTGGCTCAAGCGCAGGTTCATGAAGAAGCAAAATAAGATAGTCCCTCCTTTCCGGTTTATTGGGCTCATCTCATTTTCTAAATTTTTCCATTTTATAGGTCTTGTTTTCACTTCTTTTCACCACATGTTCACATTTCGATGCACATTAAATTCGTGCACGCAAGGATTGAAAAAAAATCGACCAATGCATGTAACCATTCCTACTCATTTAGTGGTCATCCATGCATACACCATACTTAATGCAGATTAAAGTTTGATTAATTTTGTAAACTACGAGATACATTCCTCCACTCTACATCTACCTTGGTTGATGAGATCTATAAACTGGAAATGAGGGAGTATCAAGAAAGAAGAGAATATCATCGTAAATGTGCATCGACAGGGCCTACCCCAACGATGCTCGACAACACGTTTGGACCAGGTCCGGGGGCTCCTGTCGGTGCAACAAACCTTCATGTATGTTTCCCGGACTGTACACAGGCTCAAGTGGCAGAGATGCAAACTCCACCAAGCATTTTGAGGAATCAAAGGGCGGATCAAGAAGACCAAGGCAAGCCAAGAGAACAAGGTATCACTGAGGAAAAACCTCCCTTACCTGGCAGGCGAGCCTGGCCAGGTCGTGGCCACCCCGAAGACGTGTCAATTGACTCGTCTTCGGGGTGTCCTCGACCTTTGACTCGTCTTCGGGGTGGCCTCGACCTGGCCAGGCTCGCTTGCCAGGTAAGGGAGGTTTTTCCTAAGTGATATCTTGTTCTCTTGGATTTCCGGGCCGCTGGCGGCCTACATCCCCGCCAAGACTCCACCGCTCCATGTCATCACAACGCAAGTCATCGATCGGTGCGGTGTTGAGCCCCCAGATAGCTAAGTGGCTGTCATTTGCATGTGGCAGCCATTTAGGAGGAAGATCACCTCTACATGACACCCATCCAGAGGCGTGTCAAGCAGACAGGTGGAAGGTGACTAAGCGGCGCGGAAGGCCTGCCGGGCCGCATCCACAGCGTGACACCTAGCAATGCATTTAATGCGCTTTGTCCTAAGTGACAGAGTTAGGTGTGATATCACTGTTAGCTATCTAATCATTCGATAATGACCGTTTTGCCATTGTGGTAACCCCTTAGCCAATAAAAGGAGGACCATGGAAACCTTAGAAAGGATTCAGACCCTTGTGCACTCATACGCGCGTAGCTGCTCTCCCGAGGCGACCTTGCCGGGCTTGAGCGCCCCGCGTTCTTCACGGTCCCTCCATCAATGTCATCACTGCTGTGCTGTCTCATGACCTCTGCTCTGTGCAATGCGACCCCCTGCCAAACCACAAAGGGGATGATGGCCCCATAGGTGGCTGTGTTCTACCATGACACTTGGGAATTCCCAATCTTAGGCTATTGCCGCTCCTTATTCCGTTGTCCATCAAGACTTTACCCAAAACTTGAAAACTTCACAACACAAACTTAACGAAACTTCGTGAGATGGGTTAGTATGATAAAGACAAATCATTCACTTTGGTACTATCAAGATAAGATTCATAATTGTTCTCACACAATGCCTACTATACCTTATCATTTCTACAATTTATATCACTTAATATAAGCTATGGAAACACTAAAACAAAGAAACTATGCATTGAAAACAGAATCTGTCAAAAACAAAAGAGTCTGTAATGATCTGAACAACAACCATACTTTTGTTACTCCAAATATTCTGAAAGATTAGGAAAATGTAGTAAATTTGTATAGAAATAAAGTGGAAAATTCAGAATTTTCCGCCGCTCCAGAAGACCAGATCAATTCTATTACTGGGCGTGAAAGTTTCTGTTTTCTCACGAAATCAAATCAACAAGTATCCACACTATCCCAAAGGCTTTACTTGGTACTTTATTGAAATAAAAGCTATAAAGCATGATTAATACAATATCTTAATCATGTGGACACACAAAAACTGTAGGGATAAATGTTGGGTTGTCTCCCAACAAGCGCTTTTCTTTAATGCCTTTATAGCTAGGCATGATGATTTCAATGATGCTCACATAAAGATAAGAATTAAATTATAAAGAGAGCATCATGAAGCATGTGACTAGCACATTTAAGCCTAACTCACTTCCTATGCATAGGGATTTTGTGAGAAAATAATTTTTGGGAGCAAGAATCAACTAGCATAGGAAGGTAAAACAAGTGCAACTTCAAAACTTTCTACAGTGGACCACAATGCGATATACTACATGATGAAGCACCTTGGTTTTTGTGAAAAATGGATTAGATGGACCAAAATGATACTATCTACTGCCAGAACATCTGTGATTCTGAACGGGGTACTAGGTAAAATGATTAAGTGTAGAAGAGGAGTTAGACAAGGTGATCCTTATTCTCCACTATTATATGTCATTGTGGCTGAACTCCCACAGATTCTAATTAACACAACATAGCAACAGGGAGGGTTTAAACTACCTGTGGAATGTCCAGGAGCCAAAAGGTACCCCATGATCCAATATGTTGATGCCACACTTATAATAATGCCAGCTGACCCCATACAATTGGTGAAACTGAGAGATATCCTAAACATTTTTTCAAAATTCACCGGTTTAAAGGTAAACAACAGTAAATCATGAATTGTCCCCATTAATATCAGTGATGCACATGCAAATGATCTGGCCAATATCATTGGATGCAAAAAAGATAATATGCCATTTACCTACCTTGGTTTACCTATGGGATCCACCAGACCAAAAGTAGACGATCTGATGCCTATGGTATCAAGACTCAACAAAAGATTGTCTGGCATAGCTGGCATGATGACATATTCTGGGAGATTGGTACATCTAAAACAATTGTTGCAACACTACCTATATTTGCTATGTGTTCCATCAGAGTCCCATTCACCATCTTAGACCACTTTGAAAAATCTGGAAGGAGTTTCCTTTGGTATGGAAATGATATAAATAATCAAGGCAAATATATGGTTAAATGGGAGACTGTATGCCTTCCAAAGAAATAAGGTGGCCTAGGAGTCCTAGATCTCAAAAAGCAAAAAAAGCATTGTTGGTCAAATTCCTGTATAATTTTTTCAATAAACATGATATGCCTTGGGTTGAAATGATATGGGATATATATTATGGAGATGGATCTGTACCTACCTACCCAACTAGAGTAGGGTCTTTTTGGTGGAGGGACTATTGTGCCATACTACAAGATTTCAAAGGAATGACAATCTGCGGACCTGCATCTGGTGATACTGTCCTATTATGGAAAGATGTATGGCAAGTAGACACACTACAAAACTTATTTCCACAGCTACACTCTTATGCCAAAAATGACAACATCACCATTGCCTCAGCACTTCATAATATTGACAGTGATTTCTTCAATATGTTCCATCTACCAATGCCATCAATTGATGTTCAATAGAGCCATGAGCTACATAACATGCTAGCTGAGGGAATAAACAACAACAGAGATATTTGGCATTTCAAGTGGCAATGTAAGCACTACTCCAACAAAATGATATATCTACACCTCATTGGTGACCCACCTGATGCCCCAAAACCATTCCAGTGGATTTCGAAATCCAGTTGCCTGCCAAAGTAAAAGTTCTTCTTGTGGTTACTGCTACTGGATAGACTAAATACCAGAGATTTGTTGACATGGAAGAGTTTCTACATAGAGGAGAACAAGTGTGTATTATGTGAGGAGGAACCTAATGAACACCTGCAACATATTTTCTTCGACTGTGATTTTAGCCAGAACTTTGGATGACACTGGGTATGGAATGGAACACAGATTTGAATACCATTGAGATGATGATAGAAGCTAAGAACAGAACCAACATGGAAGGATTTAAGGAATGCTTAATGGCTGGATGTTGGAGCATCTGGAAACACAAAAATTCTATCATTTTTGACAACAAAACCAAAAATATAGCATATTGCATATCATGCTTCAAAGAACACTACAGCACCATCATCAAAAAGACTAAACTTAGCCTAAAGGAGGGAATGCAAGCATGGCTTGATACATTGTAATTTTTTCTCCATGTAAACTTTCAGGCATACATGTGTATAGCCATCTGTAATTGCTCCATTAGTTAATAGAAAATGAGTTACAGTGGGGGTCTTCCCCACTGTGTTCCCTTAAAAAAACTTTATAACTTTCAACATAAAGAGAGGAAACTCGATGTTATTGAGATACGTAGAAGCACATGTTCCTCTATCATAGTAATTTTCAGTAGCATCATGCATGAATTCAACCATATAACTATCCCATAAAGCATTCTTTTCATGATACATAAGCAAAGAAATTTTATTACCCTCCACATAAGCAAATTTATTCTCATGAATAGTAGTAGGAGCAAACTCAACAAAATAATTATCATGTGGTACTTGATTAAAATCATGATGACAAGTTTCACGATTGTCATTATTCTTTATAGCATATATGTCATCACAATAATCATCATAGATGGAAATTTTGTTCTCATAATAATAAATTGAAACCTCTACCAAAATAGTGGATTCATCGCTAAATAAAGTTATGACTTATCCAAATCCACTTTTATCAACATTATGAAAAGATTCAACACCCTCTAATAGTGGGATCATTAAATAGACTTGACACTCTTTCAAACTCACTTTTATCAACATAATCATCATAAATAGGAGGCATGCTATCATCATAATAAATTTGCTCATCAAAACTTGGGGGACAAAAAATATCATCTTCATCAAACATAGCATCCCCAAGCTTATGACCTTGCACATCATTAACATCATGGATATTCAAAGAATTCATACTAACAACATCTCAATCATGCTCATCATTCAAAGATTTAGTGCCAAACATTTTATTGACTTCTTCTTCTAAAACTTGAGCATAATTTTCCTTTCCATCATTTTCACGAAATACATTAAAAAGATGAAGCATATGAGGCAACCTCAATTCCATTTTTTCGTAGTTTTCTTTTATAGACTAAAATAGTGATAAGACAAGAAACTAAATGATTCAATTGGAAGATCTAAAAGATATAGCTTCAAGAACTCACCTCCCTGACAACGGTGTCAGAAAAGATCTTGATGTCTACTACGCAACCTTCTTCTTGTAGACTCGTGTTGGGCCTCCAAGCGCAGAGTTTTGTAGGACAGTAGCAATTTTCCCTCAAGTGGATGACCTAAGATTTATCAATCTGTGGGAGGCGTAGGATGAAGATGGCCTCTCTCAAACAACCCTGCAACCAAATAATAAAAAGTCTCTTGTGTCCCCAACACACCCAATACAATGGTAAATTGTATAGGTGCACTAGTTCGGCGAAGAGATGGTGATACAAGTGGAATATGGATAGTAGATATAGGATTTTCTGATATGAAAAATATAAAAACAGAAAGGTAACTAATAACAAAAGTGAGCAAGAACGGTATTGCAATGCTTGAAAACAAGGCCTAGGGTTGATACTTTCACTAGTGCAAAGTCTCTCAACAATGATAACATAATTAAATCATATGGCAATCCCTCAACGTGCGATAAAAAATCACTCCAAAGTTCCTTTCGAAGAACTTAGGACGAAAACATGCATCAACCCCTATGCATAGATTACCCCGATGTCACCTCGGGAATCCGCGAGTTGAGTGCCAAAACATACATCAAGTGAATTAACAGAACATCCCATTGTCACCACAGATATACCATCGCAAGACATACATCAAGTGTTTTCAAATCCAATACTCTATCCAACATAACGAATCCTCAAAGAGCAAGACTCAGTTCATCACAACAAGGTAGAGGGGGAGAAACACCATATGATCCAACTATAGTAACAAATCTCGTGGTACATCAAGATCATGCTAAATCAAGAACATGAGAGAGAGGTAAAACACATAGCTACTGGTACATACCCTCAGCCCCGAGGGTGAACTACTCCCTCCGCGTCATGGAGACCACTGGGATGATGAAGACGGCCTCCGGTGATGGTTTCCCCCTCCGTCAGGGCGCCGGAACAGGCTCCCGATTGGTTTTTCGTGGCTATAGAGGCTTACTACGGCGGAACTTTCGATATAGGGTTCTTTTCGGAGGTTTATGTATTTATAAGATGTTTTGGCATCAGAAATAAGTCAAGGAGGTGCCCAAGGGGCCCACAAGCCCTTAAGGAGCGCCCTTGGGGGTAGGGCGCCCCTGGCTTGTGGACTCCTCGGGACTCTTCTGGTCCAGCTCTGGTGCTTCGGAGGTCTCTTTTCGTCCATAAAAAATCACCGTAAATTTTCAGCGCATTCTGAGAACTTCAATTTCTGCACAAAAAACGACACCACAGTAGTTCTGCTGAAAACAGTGTCAGTCCGGGTTAGTTCTAATAAAATCATACCAAAATCATATTTGTTGCAAACATGGCATGAATACTTCATAAATTATAGATATGTTGGAGGCGTATCACTACCTTCCCAGCCTGCTTGAAGACCCAGCAGTTCCGTTGGTATGGGTTGCTGGTTTGTCCTGAGTGCCGGGAATTTGGCACGGTCGATCCAGGATCTTGTCTAGTTGGCTTGGTCTATCCTTATTCCCTTTTAAAGGGTTTTCATTTTTTCCTGGATCTAGGTCTGGCAAACCCTGCATTGACTGGGACGTCCTCTGTGTCGCTACCGCCGTTTTTATGCCTGCGCTTATTTTTATTGCGTCTAGGCTTTCCATTGGTGTCGTATGTTTCTGGGATGCCTGCCTTGCCATTATGGGTACTTCGGGCAAGCCAGCTATCTTCTCCCGCGCAAAAGTGGGTCATTAGCAAAGTAAGGGCTGCCATGGTCCTTAGCTTGTCTTGGCCGAGCTGGCGGGCAAGCCATTCATCTCGAATGTTGTTCTTGAATGCCGTGATGGCTTTAGTGTTGGAGTAGTCTATTATCTGATTCTTTTTGGTAAGGAAATTATTCCAGAACTTTCGAGCTGATTCACCTGGCTATTGGGTGAGACGGCTGAGGTCGTCGGCGTCCAGAGGTCGGACTAGGTGCCTTGGAAATTTTCCCAAAAAGCATCTTCAAGGGCTTCCCAGCTACCAATGGAATGAGGAGGCATGCTATTAAGCTATTGCCTAGCCGGCCCCTTTAGCTTGAGTGGCAAGTACTTGATGGCATGGAGGTCATCTCCGTTAGCCATGTGTATATTGAGAAGGAAATCTTCAATCCATATTGCTGGGTCTGTAGTGCCATCATATGATTCCATATTGCTAGGCTTAAATCCTTCTGGGAACTGATGTTCCATTACCCTATCCATAAAGCAGATCAGCTAGGCTGGACCTTGAAATATGGTAGTGTCACATTGAAGTTCGGGGGATAGCGGTGTATAGGCTTGGTCTCGGGCACGAACATTCCTACCTAACCAGGAATCGTAGTCGTCCGACCCGGCGGGCGTGCGACCTCTTGATCTGTAGATGGACCAAGGAGACGCCCTGTTTGCCTCAATGTGATATCAAACATCGTGGGGGTCTAGATATTCCACTAGGTCCTTGCCTTAACGGCGTGGAGCCGGTTGAGTGTTGAGATTTTCCCACATTGGCTTGTTCTGACCTCTAGGGGGTCGGTTAGGCTCATCGGCGGCTAGTTCTTCATCAAATTCTAGCAGCAGACGCCTACGTGGGTATGATATCGGCGCACTACAGCGTCAATCTTCAAGATAGTTTTTGGCCGAGAGTACTTCGACCCACTTTTCATTAAGCGCATCTATGTTGGCTTGCAGCTACGTCTGCTTGCGTTTCATGCTTCGAGCAGTGGCGACAAGGCGCCGTCGGAAGCGCTCTTGTTCGAAAGGGTCTTTGGGGATTTCGAGGCTCTCGTCTTCCTCGGATCCCAGCATGTAATTGTCGTCGGCCCCTTCAAAGAGGTCATCGGGATGTAAGTCCTCAGGGTTTCCTCCAGGACTTCCGTTCTACACTGGGGGCTTGAAAGTCCTCTTCAGGGTTATCAGCGTCTTCAGCTGTTGCATCGCCGTCGTTGGTGGTGACGTTGTTGCCACTGGGTTCCCCATTGTTGCCCCTTCTGCGTCTGCATCGATGCCGTGGAGGGGATCTGGGAGTGTCAGCCATGTAGACATCATAGGTGGATGTTGCAGCCCACTTGCCAGTGTTTACCAGGGGCACAGTTTGTTCTATAGGACCATCGGCATCTTCATCCATGTCCATGGCCTTGTCGTAGTCCAACACGTTGATTAAGTCATCGACCGTGGCGACTAGGTGGGTGGTGGGTGGGATATAAATTTCCTAGTCGCCGGCTTTAAGTCTGATCTTGTCGTAAACCAAAGTCTTGCTGTCCGAGATAGACATGCTTTGGATGCGATCGAGCATCTCATTCAGGTGGGATAATTCTTTGGAGTTCATGGCCTGGCTATAAGCAGGACAGACTCGAGGTATGCCCGACATGTAGCTTGGTGCGTTTTAAGTGTGGAGAGGATCCGAGGGTGGTTCTAGGTCCTGCGCTGGGGTCGGCTCTAGTTCCGACGTAGCTTCAAAGATAGGGGCCAAACCTGAGTCCGAGCCGGGGGTCGAGGTGAGATCGCCCAAAGTCATTACGCCAGGGCTCTCCGGCGATGCCACGGATTCTGACCCGACGCCCGCGATGGAGATCGGTTCCGGAGTCAATCCTCCGGCGTCGGGCAGCTTCCCAATTCGGCCAGGCGTCCACCCTAACAGGATGAGTTCTCCGCGGAGATCCGCGGTGTACTCCAGTCCTCCAAAGGTCACAATCTGACCCGAGGAGTAGTTCTCGATGGAGGCCAGATGGTCGGCCGAGTTGGTGCAGAAGATAATGCTGCCGGACACAAAAAGTTGGTCGGGGGCGTAAATGCTCCCGCTGCCATTGCTGCAGATGATCTGCGGATGAGACATCGATCCTTCTGTCGATCTCATAGCGAAACTCTCAATGAAAGCACCAGTGTCGATGTGAAAACCGGCAAACCTCGGGGTAGGGGGTCTCGAGCTGTGGATCTCCGACAGATGGTAACAGGAATAGGGAGACGATGCTTTACCCAGGTTCGGGCCCTCTTGATGGAGGTAAAACCCTACATCTTGCTCTTTGTTTACATTGATATGGATGTATCGTGTACAGAGTATATCTACCTAGAGATCATAAGATATGTCTAACTCTAGGGTAGGTGAATGAGATTACATTGGTGTCACCCCTACGGACTAAACCCTTCGGCTTATACACACGCCAGTTAGGGTATCCAGGGTTACAAGGTCAGTATCTTGGCGTGGAGGTAGTAGGAGAAGTCTTGGAGTATACGACAAGTCTTCGCCTATTGCAGTCTTGATCACGCCCCATCGTGCAACCTTCGGAGTTCATATTGATAAGAATAAGGGCCCACCAGCCTAATCCGAGAGCATGGGCCGTCTAGGTTAGTACCCCCCTAGTCTAGGACACTGTCATTCATCAAGTAGCCGCCCTTTCGATGATGTGTGAGTACTTTAGCATAGACCTACGGTTCAATAGCTAGTAGCTAGATGGCTTCTTCTCTCTCTTTGATTTTCAATACAATGTTCTCCTCAATGTTCTTGAGATCTATTAGATGTAATCTTCTTTTGCGGTGTGTTTGTTGGGATTCGATGAATTGCGGGTTTATGATCAGATTATCTAGGAATTATTTGAGTCTTCTCTGAACTCTTTTATGCATGATTATTATAGCTTTGTATTTCTCTCCGATCTATCCGTTTGGTTTGGCCAACTACATTGATTTATCTTCAATGGTAGAGGTGCTTTGTAACGGCTTCAATCTTGCGGTGTTCTATATCCCAGCGATAGAAAGGGACAAGACACGTAATTGTATTGTTGCCATTAAGGATAAAACAATGGGGTTTATTCATATTGATTGGATTTACTTTGTATACATCCTGTCAACTTGCTTAGGGCGTTACTCCATTCTTTATGAACTTAATATTCTAGATGCATGCTGGATAGAGGTCGATGTGTGGACTAATAGTAGTAGATGTAGGCAGGAGTCGGTCTACTTGTCTCGAACGTGATGCCTATATACATGTTCATTGCCTTGTATATCATCATAACTATGCGCTTTTATATCAATTGCTCAACAGTAATTTGTTATCCACTGTATGATTTTTATTCGAGAGAGAAGCATCTAGTGAAAATTATGGCCCCTGGGTCTATCTTTATTATATATAAAATCCAAAGATACCTTGCTATAATTTTTTTACTTTTGTTGTGTTTTTGCCTATCCATCTATCACTACAAGATTTGATCCTTGCAATT
Source organism: Triticum timopheevii (assembly GCA_963921465.1). NCBI lineage: Eukaryota > Viridiplantae > Streptophyta > Magnoliopsida > Poales > Poaceae > Triticum > Triticum timopheevii. The sequence continues at coordinate 216,566,785 of OY997268.1, forward strand.
AACCGCCAAGGGATTGACAACCCCTTGTTTGTGTTGGGTGCAAGTATTTGTTATTTTGTGTGTAGGTGTTGTTCACGAGGTCGTGCGTGGTTCTCCTATTGGATTGATAACCGTTCTTCACCGAGGGAAATACTTATCTCTACTATACTACATCATCCTCTCCTCTTCGTGGAAATCCCAATGCAACTCACAAGTAGCACCGGATGTACGCTGATTCATCAGACGTCAGGCCGTTGCAGCGTCCTTCGGCGGCAGGATTCCTAGAGGGCGTCTTCTCTAGTCACGCCGTATGTCCGATTTGCTAGCTGGACGTCTGGTGCCTGTAGCCTTTTGGTACTCCTCTTCCTGCTTCACTTGCTCTGCTTCCTTGACATCTTGTCCATTACTTGTAGCTTCTCCATGGTCATCTTCTTGGTACCTAATCATACATAGCACATCTGTCTTAGGTAGTAACCATGTCCCACATGCGGAAAAGGGATTTTTGCCAAGGAGCGAGTTAACCTCATGTTTAATGGAACGTGCATGGGATCTTGTCATATGAGGGATTAAGAAGATAGGTTTATAGGGGGGGGGGGTGAATAGACACTAACAAGGCAAAAGGTGTAGTTTTTAATTTTATTGGAACTTAGAAAGATTTCAGCACAAGTTAAGTGGCAACCAATACAATCTACTCATGCATATCTAGAGTATAGGCAGCGGATAGTAAACAACATGCAAGTGCAAGAAAGTAAAGGGGTAGAGTTTGGAAGATCAAACGCCATGAAGACACGGTGATTTTTGGCATGGTTCCGATATAGGTGGTTCTATCATACGTCCACGTTGATGGAGACTTCAACCCACTGAGGGTAATGATTGCGCGAGTCCATGGAGGGCCACCTACAAAGGCTCCATGAAGAAGCAACCTTGTCTATGCCATCATGGCTCCATCCACAAAGGACTAGCCTCACTCGGGATAGACCTTCATGCAATAGGCGATCTCCTTGCCCTTACAAACTGCTTGGTTCAACTCCACGAGATTTGGAGGCTCCCAAGTGACACCTAACCAATCTAGGAGACACGACTCTCCAAAAGGTAATAGATATTGTTGATGATGAACTCCTTGCTCTTTTAGTTCAAAAGAGTCCCCTCAACACTCGATCACTCTCTCACAGATTTGGCACAGTAGTAGTAGAAGGATTGGAGTGGAAAGCAACTTGAGGGGGCTAAAAATCTAGGATCAAAGGTTGGAGTGGAATCCCCTTGATTTCAACATAGGTGTAGGTGGTTCTCCCTCATAAAATGGATACGGGAAGTGGTAGTTTCGTTCTGGTTGCTCTCTTTGATAGTAGGTGGTGTGGGTGGGGTATTGATACGTCTTCATCGTATCTATAATTTTTGATTGTTTCATGCCAATATTCTACAACTTTCATATACTTTGGCAACTTTTTATATTATTTTTGGGACTAACATATTGATCCAGTGCCTAGTGCCAGTTCCTGTTTATTGTATGTTTTTTGTTTCGTGGAATATCCATACCAAACAAAGTTCAAACATGATAAAAACTTACGGAGATTTATTTTGGAATATTTGTGATTTTTGGGAAAAAGAATCAACGCGACACGATGCCCGAGGGGCCCACAAGCCGTAGGGGCGCGCCTGGGAGGCTTGTGTCCACCCCGTAAGGTGGTTGGTGCCCTTCTTTGGCTGCAAGAAAGCTAATATCCGGATAAAAATGGTGTTATCATTTCAGCCCAATCGGAGTTACGGATCTCCGGGAATTTAAGAAACGGTGAAAGGCCAATAAACAGGAACGCAGAAACAGAAGGAAACTAAGAGCGAGATCCAATCTTGGAGGGGCTCCCGCCCCTCTGCCGCCATGGAGGCCAAGGACCAGAGGTGAAACCATCCTCCCATCTAGGGGGGAGGCTAAGGAAGAAGAAGAAGGAGGGGGGCTCTCTCCCCCTCTCTCCCGGTGGCGCCAGAATGCCGCTGGGGCCATCATCGTGACGGCGATCTACACCAAAAACTTCGCCGCCGTCATCACCAACTCCCCCCCCCTCTATGCAGCGATGTAACACCTCTTCTCCCCACTATAATCTCTACTGAAACATGGTGCTCAATGCTATATATTATTATACAATGATGTGTGGCTATTCTATGATGTTTGAGTAGATCCGGTTTGTCCTATTGGTTGATTGATGATCATGATTGGTTTGAGTTGTATGTTTTATTATTGATGCTGTCCTATGGTGCTCTCCCTGTCGTGCAAGCGTGAGGGATCCACACTGTAGGGTTTGCAATATGTTCATGATTCACTTATGGTGGGTTACTAGAGTGACAAAAGCTTAAAACCCGAGTAAGGGGGTTGTTTGCGTATGTGAGTAAAGAGGACTTGATACTTTAATGCTATGATTGGGTTTTACCTTAACGATCTTTAGTAGTTGCGGATGCTTGCTAGGGTTCCAATCATAAGTGCATATGATCCAAGTAGAGAAAGTATGTTAGCTTATGCCTCTCCCTCATATAAAATTGCAATAATGATTACCGGTCTAGTTTTATCGATTGCCTTGGGACAGATAACTTCCTTGTGTTAGAAGAAGCTATCTACTAAAACTAACTTAGTTGTTTCTTCATCTAAACAACCCCTATATTTTATTTACGTGTTCTTTATTATCTTGCAAACCTATCCTATCACACCTACAAAGTACTTCTAGTTTCATACTTGTTCTAGGTAAAGCGAATGTTAAGAGTGCGTAGAGTTGTATCGGTGGTTGATAGCACTTGTGGGAATATTTGTTCTACCTTTAGCTCCTTGTTGGGTTCGACACTCTTACTTATCGAGAAAGGCTACAATTTATCCCCTATACTTATGGGTTATCAAGACCTTTTTTTGGCGCCGTTGCCGGGGAGCAATAGCATGGGTGAATATTCTCGTGTGTGCTTGTTTGCTTTATCACTAAATAGTTTTTATTTCCTTTTCTAAGTTATTTTATATCTTTAGTTATGGACATGGAACACGAAAAACCAAAAAAATTAGTTGCACTTGCTACTCATGGAGATGGGGAACCTCCTAAAACCATCGATGCTCATTATGTGAAAAATATTGAACACTACTTTGATAATCCTGAGAAAACCCCATTCAACTTGATAATGGGAGTAACGTTGGATTAACGAGAATACTTTAGGGATCATCACTTGACTCAAAAAGGAAAACTTTTATGGGATCAAATTCATATGGTTCATTGGTATGCTCGGGACCTATGCTTGAGAATTGATTATACTTGTTGCTCTAGGATGAAGGCTCCACACCTTCCCTTTTCATGTAAATTTAAAGATAATGAAACCTTGGCTTCTTAAGCTAATGGTATATATGATTACTATGATGTGGAACAAGTAGAAGAATTCTTTTCTTTAAGGGTGCTTATGAAATTGAATCTTCTTTTGAGAAGTGTAAAAAATATGATGCTGCTGCTTATAGACCTGAAAATTATGATATACTTAGATATTTCTTTGAGAATTATGAATAGAAGTCTGATATTAATGAGTTTATTGAGAAAGTCTCCCTGTCCAAGAAGAGACTAATATTTTACAGGAATCTATGGAAGAAGAAATTGATGACACTGTGAGCTCATTAGATGAAAAAGATGACCAGGAGAGCGAAGAACAAAAGGATGAAGAGCGGATTAGATACCCGTGCCCACCTTCTAATGAGAGTAACTCTTTAACTCATACATTGTTTAATCTTCCTTCGTGCTTACCAAGGAGGAATGCTATGATCCCTTGGATTCGTTTGAAATATCCCTTTTTGCTGAAATTGATTCTTGCTATGCTTGTGGCCATGATGCCAATTTGAATTATGATTATGGAGATGAGCTTGCTATGGTTCCTCATGTTATGAAAGAAATTGTTGATGCACCTACACATGATAGCCCATTATCTTTTTAAATTCTTCCAACTACACTATATCAGAGAAGTTTGCTCTTATTAAGGATTACATTGATGGGTTGCGTTCTACCATTACACATGATGATTTTGATAAATATAATATGCATGTGCTTGCTACTCCTCCATTCAATTATTATGAGAGAGGAACCCCATCTCCACCTCTCTATGTTTCCAATACAATAAAATTGCAGGAAACTGGTTATGCTATGTATCGGCCTTTACTATGTGTGCATGAGTTGTTCTTTTATGTCGTGCCGATGCGTTGGAAGAGAGTTAGAATTTTTTGTTGCATGATATATGTTACTTTGTGCTCAATACTAAATTACAAATCATTTCTAATTAAAATCGGCTTTGATATACCTTGGGATTCATGTGGATCCATTACTTGAGCACTATATGCCTAGCTTAATGGCTTTAAAGAAAGCGCTGCCAGGGGGACAACCCGGGAGTTTTAGAGAGTCATTTTATTCTGTTATGTGCTTTTATAAAGTTTAGAAAGAAAACAAATATAGAGGGGAAGTCAATTTTTTTCAAAAAGAGTAGCGATTGGAAGGTTATGCATTGGAGAAGTGAGGGTCGACCTTGAACACTTGTGTTCATGCTCTTGGAAACAATATAGAATTTTTCATGTAAGTTTCTCACAAAAATAATTATCCCCTTGTACAAATCCATTGTATTACAAAAATAATGTGTCAAGATTTGCCTTTAGGATGATTAGATTGCTTGTTTGGTGCAGTGCAAAAACAGAATCTTTTGCTGTAGTGCGTGAATTTACATTTTTTTATGGGAACATGGAAAGATTCTGAAACTTCTACACATAACTTCTATACAAATTGTTTATTTTTTCCTAAGTTTTTAGAATTTTTGGAGTTACGGAAGTATGGTTAATGTTCAGATTGCTACAGGCTGTTCTGTTTTTGTCAAATTCTGTTTTTAATGCATTGTTTTGTGTGTTTTGATGAATCTATGGATTGGATCAGTGATATAAGCCATGGTGAAGTTAGAGTACAATAGTTATAATGCAAACATAAAATGTGAATAAGTTTTAAACAATAATTAAAATAGTGATTCATGTTATTATATTAATGGATCTCATGAGGGTTTTGTTAAGTTTTGTGTGACTGAAGTTTTCATGTTTTGGGTAAGATCATGATGGATGAAGGAATAAGGAGTGGCAAGAGCCTAAGCTTGGGGATGCCCGAGGAACCCCAAGAGCCTAAGCTTGAGTCTTGCTCTTTCTTCTAACGACCATCGGTAATTTTACTTGGAGCTATATTTTTATTCGTCACATGATATGCGTAAATTCTTGGAGGATCGTGTGGCTTTTATTTTTATTTTAGTAATGCACCATGCCGGTATGAGATAGTCCTTTGTTGATTTATAGAATGCTTCATGCGCTTCACTTATATCTTTTGAGTATGGCTTTATAGAACGCTTCATGTGCTTCACTTATATCATTTGAAGTTTGGATTGCCTATTTCTCCACACATAGAAAACCGCCATTTGTAGAATGCTCTTTTGCTTCACTTATATTTTTTAGAGCATGGGCATATCTTTTGTAGAAAGAATTAAACTCTCATGCTTCACTTATATCTATTTAGAGAGTTAACAGGAATTGGTCATTCACATGGTTAGTCATAAAATCCTACATAAAAACTTGTAGAGCACTGAATATGATATGTTTGATTCTTTGGAGTAGTTTTGCGATATAAAGATGGTACATTAGAGTCATGCTAGTGAGTAATTGTGGATTGATAGAAATACTTGTGTTAAGGCTTGTGATTCTCGAAGCTTGCACGTATGGTGAATAGTTATGTGATGAAGTCAGAGCATGATTTGTTTTTTGATTGTCTTCCTTATGGGTGGCGGTCGGGGGCGAGCGATGGTCTTCTCCTACCAATCTATCCCCCTAGGGGCATGTATGACGCCCCCGATTCAATCGTACACTAATCATACATGCAAATGTGTACGATCAAGATCAGGGACTCACGTGAAGATATCACAACACAACTCTAAACACAAATAAAAGAATACAAGCTTTATATTACAAGCCAGGGGCCTCGAGGGTTCGAATACAAGCTCGATACACAAGAGTCAGTGGAAGCAACAATATCTGAGTACATACACAAGTTAAACAAGTTTTGCCTTAAGAAGGCTAGCACAAAAGCAACAATATCAAAGAGGCAAGGCCTCCTGCCTGGGACCTCCTAACTACTCATGGTCTTCAGTGGCTTCCATGTAGTAGTAGTCGACGAGGGTGGCATCTGGCTCCAGAGATCCACCATCTGGTTGCATTAACCAGAAAGAAGAAAGAAGGGGGAAAAGGGGTAGCAAAGCAACCATGAGTACTCATCCAAAGTACTCGCAAGCATAAGATCTATACTAAGTATGCATTGGTATCAAATGAAAGGTTTGTATCTATGGACTGAACTGCAGAATGCCAGAATAGAGGGGAAGGCCTAACCTATCAAAGACTAGCGTCTTCAAGCAGCTCCAAGCATCTTGCAGCATGTACAAGAGTAAAGAATAGCATTTTAGTTAACAAACATGTTGTAACATTAATGCCCAGAGATCCTTCCTCGACTCCCTGCGAGAAAGCAATCCCGGAGCCACATATCTCAAGTATCCATTTGTAGTTGTATAAGATCAGGATATAAGTCTGAACGTCCGTTACCGTGGACACGACTATTAATAGATAATCTTCCCCACAGGGGTGCATCAGATTTTCCAACACGCTTGTTTACTCTGGCCGGACACACTTTCCTGGGTCATGCCCGGTCTCAGAAGATCAACACGTCGTAGCCCTACCTAGGCTTAGTAGAGAGGTCCCCGCCGGTCTACCTCCTAAGCACTCCGGGGTCTAGGCCCATCGCCCGTTGCACTGCTGGTCGTTGCGCGCAGGGCGGACCTATGCACCACCTCTGGGGTACCGGCCCAGCCGTGCCGCAGTGCTGAACTGGACGTCTGACAAAGCTTCGGCTGATACCGCGACGTCGAGGCCCATAACTATTCTCACGTGGTGGTTAGTGCGTAAAGGCCAGAGACCAACTCAAAACAAATACCCAAACCATAGTGTATTATTAGCTTGCGGAGACGAGCAGAGACTCACGATCGAAGTGACCCCATCGCCCCGTCTCGTGGACTTACGACAAGGGCCCAGAATGCCCGGCTGTGCCACATCATTATCTTGCGGGTGCTCTTCGAGCCTGCCCGACTTTCACCAAGGTCTCAAGTAAATTCATTGTAATCGTGTGTCCAAACATCAAGGGGAAAACCCGAGGAATCACCACCCGTGGATTCCACTCGATGTAATCATCAAGGTGAACGTAAGAGGATCCACCCTCGAGGTTCACACTTGAGGTGTTGCACAACAACCGTATCAGGAATGGTGAAAGAGGAACCACCCTCGTTGACCATGAACGAATAGCTACACTACAGAGATCTCATCAAGAGTGATGTATGAGGTTCCACCCTCATCACTCGATTGTAACTTTGTAGAGTCGATCAACAAAAAGGGGCGTGATGTGATGTGAGGTGTTGGGCTCTGGTCGTCGATCACGTTGATCGGGTCGTCGATGACGAAGCAGGGGCAACAAGGACAAGGTGGGGGTCACTGATGGATCACTAACCAACCTATACTAAGCAGTTTAGGATAAGCAGGTAGGTAATAATAAGCAGGTACAAAAGCAGGCTATGCATCAGAATAGGAGCAATCAATTACAGTAGCAAAATCTAATGCAAGCATGAGAGAATAGAATGGGCGATATCGGGATGATCAAAGGGGGGGCTTGCCTGGAAGCTCCACTGAAAGGGAAGAAGGATCGTCGTCGACGTAGTCGATCACAGTGGCATCAGCAGCGGTCTCGGGGTCTACCAGAGAGAAGAGGGGGAAGAACAGTAAATACACGCAAACATATGCACAACATGATTATAAGCGGGGCTAGAGGTGTGCTAACGTAGCGTTAGGCGATACTAGCGAAGGGGGAAACATTAGTTTTCCCGGTTCCGGACGTCTGTCAGACAGATGAAGCGAAGGGGAAGGTTCGACATTTGCTATGATAGGGACGTGCGGCGGACGAATGAACCGCGCGTTCATATTCGTCTCGTCGTTCTGAGCAACTTTCATGTAAAAAACATTTTCATCCGATCTACAGTTTATTTTATATTAATTTTCAAAGATTTTAAAACATTTTTGGAATTAATAGGTTTAATTAAATGGAAAACAGGGCTATGACATCACCATGACATCAGCATGACAACAACATGATGTCGGCAGTCAACAGGGCTATTGACTGGGTTAAACTTGCAGGTGGGGCTTGCTGTCATTGACAGAACTTAGTTAACCGTTTTAATTAACAGATTAACTGTTTATAAAAACATTTTATTAGAGTGGGGGCCACATGTCATAGTCATCTATCTAATTACAGGGGCTATTCCATGATTTGGCAGACCAACTTCAAATCGAGGCTGCGGCACGCACGGCCGCTCGCAGAGGAGCGCCGGTGGCAAGCGCCCAGTGCATGGGGTGGGAGCAGGGCGAGGCCCCGGGCAGAAGCGGCCAGGCGCCGGTGGGACGGATGAGCGACGGGGCCTGCCTCGAAGCGGCGGCTGTCTGCGAGCAGGAAAACGCGGCTGCGGGGCGAGGCGGGCTAGAGCGCGACTGGGGACTGCGCCGTACGGCGAACGAATAGAGGGGAAGGGGGAGCGTGCTCACGAGGCCCTGTAGAGGTGCTAAAGTGAGGTCGGGGTGGCACCGGAGCTAGGGGCAGCAGCGGTCGACGATGGGAAGACGACGGAGTGGCGGTGACGATGGTCAACGGCGTCGATTCAACGACGAGGCAAGGCCGTGGCGTCGCGCGAAGGAGAGGAGGGCGAGGAGGAGTCCGGGAGGCGAGCAGCGACGCGATGGGGTCGGCGGTCGGCAACGGTGGGCGTTAGGACGGCGCGGTTCACCAGGTTCATGCCCCCGATCTCGATTTAGATCGCGGGGGGGGGGGGGGGGGGGGAGGGAGGGAGCGGCGTGGGTAGAGTGGGGGAGATCGAGGGGCGTGTGGGCTAGGGTTCTTGTCGCCCAGGCGGTTGTAGGGGAGTAGGTGGGCCGGCCAGGTGGTCTGGTGGTCCAGCCGGGCCACGGCCCAGTGGGGGAAGGGGGCTTCTTTTATGTTTTCTTTCGGTTTTTTTGGTTGCCTTCTCCCTTTTTTTATTTTAGTTACTTTTGCCTTTTCTTTTTACTCATTTTAAAATGAAAACAAAACCGACTTCGAAACAACGTGAACTTAACCGCAGTAAAAATTGATGACATGGCACCATTAGCATGATTACTGTTGCATAATTATCTAGGCGTTACAATTCTCCCCACTAAAAGAATTCTCGTCCCGAGATTTAGGAGGTAGAAGGAAACAAAGTGGGGTATTCTTCACGCAGGCGATCCTCGCGTTCCCAAGTGGCTTCATCTTCAGTGTGATGCGACCACTGGACCTTGAGGAACTTGATCGCCTTCTAACGTGTGCGGCGTTCAGCTTGGTCGAGAATGCGGACAGGATGCTCTTTATAGGAGAGGTCCTGTTGCAACTCGAGCACTTCATGATCCACTGCTCGGATTGGGTCCTTGAAGCAGCGGTGGAGTTGTGACAGGTTGGAACACATCATGAACCTGAGAACATCATGAACCTGAGAAAGGTTCGACAGAAGCTCCAACTGGTATGCCACTTTTCCATGCCTTTCAAGAATAGTGAATGGACCAATATAGCGAGGAGCTAGCTTACCCTTGATCCCGAAGAGGTGAGCACCCTTCATTGGTGTGACTCGAAGATAAGCCTTTTCACCAGGTTGATAGACCATGTCCTTATGATGACGGTCATACTGACTCTTTTGACGTGACTGAGCAGTCTTGAGATTCTCGCGAATGACACATACTTGTTCTTCGGCGTGTTGGATAATATCCAGACTTAAGAGTGGACGTTCCCCAGTTTTTGACTAGTTCAGAGGGGTTCGACACTTTCGTCCATATAACAATTCGAAGGGGGCCATCTTTAGACTAGCTTGATAGCTATTGTTGTAGGAGAACTCAGCATACGGGAGAGATTCCTCCCATTTCTTGCCGAAGGAAATGACACAAGCTCGAAGCATGTCTTCGAGAACTTGGTTGACGCGTTGAACTTGTCCCTGAGACTGAGGGTGAAAAGCGGTGCTGAATGACAGGTGAGTTCCCATAGCTTCTTGGAAAATTGCCCAGAATCTTGAAGTGAATAAGCTGCCACGGTCTAAGCTGATTACCAGCAGAATACCGTGAAGTGAAACAATTCTGGACATATAGAACGTTGCCAGCTGACTAGCAGTGATCGTTTCTTTGACGGCCAGAAAGTGTGCAACTTTAGAAAGCCGGTCAATGACGACAAGAATAGCATCATTACGTTTCTGCGATTTGGGAAAACTAGTGACAAAGTCCATTTCAACATGGTCCCATTTCCATTCAGGAATAGAGATAGGTTGCAGAGTTCCAGCAGGACTTTGAAGTTCTGCTTTGATACGACGGCAAACGTCACATTCAGCAACATAGCGAGCAATGTCTTGCTTCACGTTTGACCACCAGAATCTTTGACGAATGTCTTGGTACATCTTGGTGCTACCGGGATGAATAGACAACGGAGTGTCATGAGCTTCTTCCATAACCTCCTTAGTCATATCCAGGTTTTTCTCCATACACGGCACCACTAGGCGGCCTTTGAAGTACAAAGTGCCATCATCAGCAACACTGAAGAATGAGGGCTTTCCTTCTGTGAGGTAGCGCTTAATCTTGTGGGCTTGAGAGTAATATTTCTGTAGCTCCTTGATGCTGTCCACGAGATCTGGTTTAGCAACCAGGGTATTGAGAGAACCCTGGGGAACAACATGGAGGTTCATTTTGCGGCACTCGGGAGGAGGGGGAGCGAGTGCACCAGGAGGAACAATATGGAGGTTCAGCTTTCTGAATTCTTCAACAAGCGAGGGATGAACTTTGCGAACCTCGAGATGGTTGCAGTATGACTTGCGGCTCAAAGCATCAGCCATTACATTAGCCTTGCCAGGGGTATAGGAAATACCGAAATCAAAGTATGATACAGTCTCCATCCATCTCTGCTGACGGAGGTTCAAATCTGGCTAAGTAAACAGGTACTTTAGACTTTGGCGGTCGGTGAATATCTCGCAACGATTGCCAAGAAGGTAATGTCACCATTGTTTTAGTGCATGTATGACAGCAGCAAGCTCGAGGTCATGAACTGGGTAGTTCTCTTTGTGAGGGCACAGTTGACGAGAGGCATACGCAATCACTCTGCGCTCTTGCATTAGGACACCGCCTAATCCTTGACGTGAAGCGTCGTAGTAAATGACGAAGTCCTTCTTAGTATCAGGTGGAGCAAGCACCGGGGAAGAAGTCAGCTTGTCTTTGAGTGCCTGGAAACTTTCCTGACACTTTTCTGTCCAATCAAACTTGACGCCTTTGTGAAGCAGACCAGTCAGGGGCTTGGCAATCTTGGAGAAGTTCTCGACAAATCGACGGCAATAGCTGGCGAGTCCGAGAAAACTTCTGACTTGCTTGACATTCTTCGGAGGAGTCCAATCGAGAATAGCCTGAACTCGCTCGGGGTTGATGGCAATACCATCCATAGAGATGACATGCCCAAGGTAGGTCACTTCAGGAAGCCAGAATTCACATTTAGAATACTTAGCATATAGTTGATGTTCTCGAAGGTTTTCCAGAACAAGTCGAAGGTGTTCAGCATGTTCTTCTTTATTCTTGGAATATACAAGGATATCATCCAGATAAACCACGATGAACTTGTCGAGGTATTCCATGAATATATAGTTCATCAGACGAGAGAATGTCGCTGGAGCATTTGTCAAACCGAAGTGTTGATGGTATAATTTGGCTACTAAGTATGTGATGAGCCAAATTAAATCAATGATTTATCAAGCTGATTGGTTAATGCATTGTTGAAGTATTGCCACAGGAAATTTCATGGAAGGTGAAGATACAAGTCCTAAGAAGAATCATACGCTATACTGGACCATGGGCGTGATGCATGCATGTGATATATATCTACGTATATGAAGAAGTATGCTTAGTCCTGATGGCCATTATCCAGTTTGATTTGCGATGTTGCCAGAATATTTAATATTTTCTTGGTGGGCTCAAGGTATTTATACATATGCTTAGCCACTATATTTAGTGTGATGGCAACGTGGCCGGAATACTTTATTCATATATGCAAGACTGCATGTACGTGGATATGGCCTAGATTTGTCACGTACTTAGATTGGCAAGTATATTTTTTTGTAGAAGTATGCTACATGGTAACCGAATCAAGATAGGCTAGTCCTGATCGATTTTAGCTTCAGAGTTGTAATCTTATACGCCAAGTCTAGTGTGCCGTATATATGTAAGGCCATGGCCGATTGGAAAACCCCAGCAATCGATCTATCAATACAAATTCTATTTTCACGTACGTCTATCTTCATCGTTACTTCCTGCCGAGCCCTAGCAGCCATAGGGTTTAGTGATCTTTGCCATTTTGCGCTGAAAAGCGGCCGGTTCTTCTCCACGAAAGCGAGAAATCTTTGTTGCTTTGCTCGTAAAGCAATCGTTCATCGTCACGAAAGCACGACAAATATCCTAGTGTTGCACGGCGATTTCGCATGCCAACACAATTGGCGACTCCACCGGGGACGAGAAGAAGAAGAGCTACACGATGAGTACCGAGTCCAAGAATGGGAGCGACATCGACCCGGAGAACGTCATCGCCGTCACACTCGACGATCTGTCGGAAGATGTTCGACGCGAGCTTGAAGAGGAGCTTGAGAAACAAAAGGTTGAGAGGTTGAAGCTCAAGTTGGCTGGATACGCGAAGACGAGGAACGGCGTCGTCAAAAAGGTAGTTCCGAGCCCTTCCAATGCTCAGGTAAAAAACTAAACCGAAGAAATTGCTCATCTAATTGATGTGTCCATAGCTAGTAAATATGGTTCTGATATGGAAAATACGACACGTACAATTACTCAAGCAGTAGCTAATAGACTTGAAGAATTTAAGGAGCAGTTTAATAAAGATCTTGAAAAATGTCTACCTGCTCATGTATGCTCATTAGTGCTGCAAGTCAATGATGAGTATTCTGGAAAAAGATCGATGCCACCAGACAGTAGCAGATTTATTTCCATGTAATATACATACGCCTAGTGCATCGGCTAATGCTCCGCAGCCTCATGTTCCTTTAAACAATAATCTGGATGGCCGGAACTATGTTGGTAGTTCGGCTCATAATTTAGTTCCTAGTACTACCGCTCCTATTGTTTTGACTTCGGTTCCACAAAATCACAATAACAATAATCGAAGTTTTGGTTTTAATTATAATTTGCAGCAGCCTAGTTATCAAACAGTAGCATATAGTACGCCACCACTGCCGCCTGTTGGTACCAGGGTTCCGTACGGGCCGGTACCCGATTCATATTTTAGTGGGTCTCCGTTGCAAACTTCACATGCTCAAATTTCGTTGCCGGAGTTTCCGTCGCGTGCTTGTGTTTCATCTGCTCCACAAACCAGTTCTATACAGACCAATAATAATTTTAAGGATCAGCTTGCTAATATACTTCGAGAATTTGGTTTAGAACCCAAGGGTAGAGCACGTGCATATCAAAAACCATACACTGATTATTTTGACTCGACACCATATCCTCGTGGTTTTAGAATTCCAGATTTTGTTAAATTTACGGTGGAAGATGGTAGATCTACTTTTGAGCATGTGGGACAATTTTTAGCACAATGCAGCAAGGTCGGCACATCGGATGTTTATAGATTAAAATTGTTTACATTATCTTTATCCGGTACTGCATTTACTTGGTTTGCATTGCTTGCTCCTAATTTGATTTCAACATGGGCACAATTGGAGCAAAAATTTGATGAGTATTTTTATAGCGGTGAAATAGAACTTCGACTTTCAGATCTATCTATGGTTAGGCAGAAATATAATGAGCATGTTCATGATTATATTAGGACGTTTAGAGATGTCAAAAACCGATGTTTCAGCTTGACCATAGCCGAAAAGGATTTAGCCGATCTTGCCTTTTCGGGTCTACTTGCTCATATTAAGGATAAACTAGAAGGGTAAGAATTTTTAGATGTTAATCAAGTTTTGCAGAAGGCTTTGGCACAGGAAAGCCGGGCTAAGGAAATTAAACAATACAGCCGGTTTAAAGAAAATAGAAATAAAGAGAAGGATAACCATGTGGTTAACGCCTTAAATTATGATAGTGATTCGGCTAGTGAGGATGATGTTAACATATGTGTAGCCGAATGGGTTCAAGCGCCAAAGTCAAAACCATTTGCATGTTCTGCTTTGAAACCTACACCTGCTAGAAGAGATGAAATTAAATACACTTTTGATATTAGCAAGTGTGATAGAATTTTTGATATGTTATTGCAGAATAAATTAGTTAGAGTAAGAGAGGGTCATGTAATTCCACCTCCAGAAGAATTGGGTAGAAGAGCTTATTGTAAGTGGCACAATTCTTTTTCTCATGCTACTAATGATTGTAACGTGTTTCGTCGACAGGTGCAATCGGCCATCAATGAAGGACGATTGACGTTTACAGAAGGTCCTAAGATGAAGCTCGACAGCGACCCTTTTCCTATCAATATGGTCGAGCTTGAGAGTAAAAAAATGCTTATTCGGTCGGATCAGACCGAATCCGCAAGAGAGAAAAATGTTGTTGATAACGGTGCTCCTCTAAGGATGATCAAACCAAAAAAAATCCAGAAATAGGAGTGTGGAAAGTCAACGGAGGAGGGAGACAAGCTCCAAGGCCAAAGCCGACAGTTAGCATGTTGTTGGAAAAATATACCTCACGCAAGACCAACAATGTGTTTAATTGGCTCGGAGGTAATAAGCGTCCTAGATCTCCTTCTGGACCTCACAGTCATGACCAATGGCAAGGAAGTGCATATGACCAACAACCGTATTTTGCAATGGAGCTGACATATTGGGGTTGTGCACCTCCTATGTATCCACAGTTTCCTTCATGGGGGTTTAATCCTTGGGCGCCATATCCTACAGGGCCAGCAGGTTATTTTCAGCCGGGATGGATCCCGCCGAGGCCTATGTTCAGATCGAACGTACATGAGAAAAGGGCTCGTTTCAATGAGGAGGCTAGATCACATAACGCCATCAAGATTTGAGGAGGTCGATCACCGGTACGCAGTGCAGAGCGCAACAACTATAAGGGGAACTACAAGCGCGTATGGATGCCGGTGAAGAGTGCTGAAACTAAAGCAGCAAAAAATTCAGATGATTTGGATGCTGATCATGGTCTGAAAATAGCGGAACACCAGTCAGATGAAGGTGTTGTCAATTGTACAGAGACAAGCAATGTCTCAAAAGAAGCTCTCGGTACAGAGGAGAAAAGTAATGGCGTAAAGTTGCGGCAAGCTGACCAGTCTAATCAATTTGAAAAGAAAACTAATTCTGGGCATAACCCGCATGCACGGCCGGATGCTATATCCTCACGTACTATTCAGAAGCCTAAATCGGCTAGCACACAAGCTGATTTGATCATAAAGAATTGTTGCACAGGAACGTCCAAGAGTTGCCTCCGAGGAGTTTCAAGTATAATACTAGTACATCTACACGTTGGGACTCAGGCAATGTACGCGGCCAAGGATTTAATTCTAGTACCGTATATGATCAACAGAGAAGTTTTTTGGCCAGAGATGAAATGTTTGCCAGAAAAACAGAAGTACATCAGTATAGGCCGAAGGACCTGGGGGGCAGCCAAATTAAGTCTATCACGCCAGGGACTAAACCAGCACTGCGGTGGTGCCTGAACGGACTTACCCACACTCAGAAACGATGTGTACAGCGACTGCGGACATTGGAAATAATGGAAGAGATAGCTGAGAAGAAGCGCGATAGATGGTTCAATCAGGATAAACCAATGATGCCTACAAAGACTTGGAAGGAGAAGCGCATCGCAGCAGAGGAAAATAAAAATACGGATGACATCATTATTGCAGAAAATTCAGAGAATAATAAATATGTACCAACTGATATGGATGGTAATATGGTGTTCGCATTGCCTGCTGAATTTCGCGCGCCCAAGGTAGAAATTGCTGAACTTGTTCTTGGCCCAAAGAATGCTACATTTGAGAAACCAGAGAAGCATGGGCAGCACCTAAAGCCATTATTTATCAAAGGTCACATTGATGGTAAGCCTATTGGTCGCATGCTTGTTGATGGCGGTGCAGGTGTTAATATTATGCCCTTTTCGGTATTTTCTAAACTGAACCGAAAAGAAAGCGAGTTAATGAAGACCAACATGGGACTTAGTGGGTTCTCAGGAGAATTGTTCGAGGCTAAGGGTGTTATTTCTATGGAGCTCACAGTCGGAAGCAAAACATTGCCGACTGCATTTTTTGTTGTCGATGTCAAAGGCCGGTATAATATTCTTTTGGGACGCGACTGGATTCATGCAAATTGTTGCATCCCTTCTACTCTTCATCAATGCTTAATTCAGTGGGTTAATGATGATGTTGAGGTGATTGAGGCGGACAATTCTTCTTGCATTGCTTTGGCGGAGGCGCCGGTTGATTGGCAACACGGTGACATGCGACGTTTGACCGGTAGGGATTTATCGAATTATGATTATATCAGTATTAGTAGAGATGGTTTTGTACCTATAAATGCACAACTAGCTGACATAGCTCGGCTTAATGATTTATCTATATAAATAATGAATAAAGACGATAGTATTAAGTGGCTACAAAGACGCACGGAGGAGTATCGTTCCGGAAAGAGCGATATGCATGAAACAATTGAAGATTTTGATGACATGGAAAAGTTTGGACAGGGATTCTCATTGGCTAATCCACTTGAAGAAATTGATATTGGTGATGGAAGTATCCCGAGGCCCACATTTATCAAAGCTAGCTTGAAAGCCGATCAGAAAAGTAAGGTATGTTTATTACTTAAAGAATTCGTTGATTGCTTTGCTTGGAATTATATGGAGATGCCCAGTTTGAGTAGAGATTTAGTAGAACATAGATTACCTATTAAATCCGGTTTTAGGCCGCATAAACAATCTCGTAGAAGTTTCAATCCTAATTTGTATGACCGCATCAAAGAAGAGGTTGATTAGTTGTTAAAAGCTAAGTTTATTCGGCCGTGTAGATATGCAGATTGGGTTTCTAATATTGTGCCCGTGGAAAAGAAAAATACTGATAATATTAGAATCTGTGTTGATTTTAGAGATTTGAATAAAGCTACTCCGAAAGATGAATATCCTATGCCTATAGCCGACATGCTTATTAATGATGCGTCGGGACATAAAGTGATTAGCTTTTTAGATGGTAATGCAGGTTACAATCAAATATTTATGGCCGAACAAGATATGTCTAAGACTGCTTTTCGTTGCCCAGGTTTTGTTGGTTTATTTGAGTGGGTCGTTGTGACATTTGGGTTAAAAAATGCCGGTGCTACATACCAACGCGCTATGAATTTAATTTTTCATGATCTTCTAGGCATTGTACTAGAAATATATATTGATGACATAGTTGTTAAATCGGATGGGTTTGATCATCATTTAGCCGATTTAAGATTAGCTTTTGAGAGGATGTGCCGGTATGGATTAAAAATGAACCCACTCAAATGTGCTTTTGGCGTGTCAGCTGGTAAGTTTTTTGGATTCATAATTCATGAAAATGGCATAGAGATTGACCCTAAGAAAGTGGAGGTAATTAGAAATTTGGAGGAACCCACGTGTAAAAGGGATTTGCAAAAGTTGTTAGAAAAAATTAATTATTTGAGACGCTTCATATCTAACCTTGCAGGAAAAATTGAATCGCTTGTTCCTCTACTTCGGCTAAAGAATGAAGCCGAATTTACTTGGGGGGCAGAGCAACGATATGCTTTCAATAATATAAAGCAATGCTTGTCAAATCCTCCAATATTGCGGGCGCCCATGTCTAGTGCGCCGTTCAGGCTGTACATTGCTGCAGAAGATAGGGTGATTGGTGCGGTGTTGGTGCAAGAGGTCAGCGGCAAAGAATACATCATTGCATACTTAAGCCGTCGTTTTCTCGACGCCGAAAGTCGGTACGTGTTTATTGACAAGTTATGCTTATCTTTATACTATGCATGTACCAAGTTTCGGCCTTATCTTCTTTCTAGTACGTGTGTGGTAGCTTGCCAGGCTGACGTCATTAAGTATATGTTGCAACAACCAATTCTTAGTGGTAGGATTGGAAAGTGGGCTTACACACTAATAGAATATGATTTAACATATGAATCGTTGCGTGCTATGAAGGGTCAAGTTATCGCCGATTTCATTGTTGATCATAGGATTAAAGGTGATGACAATATCAATTATGTTAGTGTGTGTCCATGGAAACTATATTTTGATGGATCGGTTTGTAGGGACGGGCAAGGCGTCGGTAATGTTTTAATTTCACCTAATAATGTTGTTTATGATACATCAATCCGTTTGGAATATCCTTGCACTAATAACCAAGCCGAGTACGAAGCTTTACTATTTGGTTTACAAACTGTAGTTGATATGGGTGTAAAGGATCTAGATGCTTTTGGGGATTCGGTTCTGGTAGTACAACAAATTAAAGGCGAATTTCAATGTTTTGATGGGTTATTAAATAGTTATTTGGACCGATGTTTAGACATAATTAAGTCTCTAGATACGTTCACCATCCATCATATACCCAGAGAAGAAAATTCTAGAGCTAATTGTTTAGCACAGCAAGCATCCGGTTATCACATTATCAAAGGAATGTTTTTTATATTAGAAAAGCCGATGCATGCTGAGTCTATAATATTGGATACTTTTCCACAGAGTGCACTTGGGCCAAGCACAGTTGAACAATTAGCTGTACAGTGTAGTGCAGATTTGGTGCATGAGTCACAAACGACCGAATTGGCAAATAACTTAGACCCGAGTGATTGGAGAGTTCCTCTAGTTAATCATTTAAAGGATCCAAGTCAAACAAGAGATAGAAAAATTCGGCGACATGCTTTAAAATATACCTTATTTAACGATGAGTTGTATCACCGAACAATCGATGGGTTATTTTTAAAATGCTTGGATTCTAATCAACCTAGAGTGGCTATGGGTGAAGTGCACGAAGGAATATGTGGGACACATCAGTCGGCTCACAAAATGCGATGGTTATTAAAAAGAGCAGGGTTTTATTGGCCGACTTTGCTAGAGGATTGTTTTCGGTACTATAAAGGTTGTAGGCATGTCAAAAATTTGGGAATATACAGTTAGCGCCCGCAGCTATGTTGAATCCTATAATTAGGCCGTGGCCATTTAGAGGATGGGGCTTAGATTTGATTGGTGAAATACATCCTTCGTCTTCTAAAAGACATCGCTTCATCCTAGTTGCCATAGATTGTTTTACTAAATGGATTGAAGCAGTTCCTTTGAAAAATATGACTCACAAAGAGGTTATTAGTTTTGTTTTAGAGCATATTATTCATAGATTCGGTATTTCTCAAACTTTAACTACTGATCAAGGTGCTTCTTTTATGTCTCATCAATTTCGTGAATTTGCCAAATCTTTAGGAATTAAACTGTTAAATTTGTCGCCTTACTATGCTCAAGCTAACGGACAAGCCAAATCTAGCAATAAAACTTTAATTAAGCTTATCAAAAAGAAAATTGAGGAGCATCCGAAAAGATGGCATGAGGTACTTTCGGAAGCTTTATGGGCTCATCGGATATCTAAGCACGGAGCGACTCAAGTGGCACCATATGATCTGGTATATGGTCAGGAGGCGGTGTTACCTGTAGAGGTTAATTTACAAGCTCTTAGAGTGGCCACACAAAATGATTTGTCGTCTTAGATTATAATGATTTGATGATGGATAAGATAGATAACATTTCAGAAGAGGGATTAAGAGCTTTGCGAGAAATTGAGAAGGAGAAATTAAGAGTAGCCAAGGCTTATAATAAAAAGGTGAGAGAGAAATCGTTTCAAATAGGGGATTTAGTGTGGAAAATGATTTTGCCTATTGGAACTAAAGATAGAAAATTCGGCAAATGGTCGCCGAGTTGGGAAGGCCCGTATAAAATTATAGAGATTGTTCCTGGAAATTCATATTTTGTACAATCTTTGCAGGGAGAGAAGTTGTCCAAAGCTCCTAATGGAAAATATTTGAAGAAGTATTATCCTAGGATGTGGCAGGAGGCCTGAACATGTTGTGGCCGATATGTTATTTCAAGTATCGCCCTGAGCAAATTTGTCCGATATATTATTTGAAATATCGCCCTAAGAAAATTTGGCCGATGTATCATTGGACATCGCCCTGAGTAATGATATGATCAATGATCGACTTTATCCTACGACAATTCCTATATATTTTTGGTCTATGCAATTGTACCAAAAACAGGGGGGCATGTGTTGATGGTATAATTTGGCTACTTAGTATGTGATGAGCCAAATTAAATCAATGATTTATCAAGCTGATCGGTTAATGCATTGTTGAAATATTGCCACAGGAAATTTCATGGAAGGTGAAGATACAAGTCCTAAGAAGAATCATATGCTATACTGGACCATGGGCATGATGCATGCAAGTGATATATATCTACGTATATGAAGAAGTATGCTTAGTCCTGATGGCCACTATCCAGTTTGATTTGCAACGTTGCCGGAATATTTAATATTTTCTTGGTGGGCTCAAGGTATTTATACATATGCTTAGCCACTATATTTAGTGTGATGGCGACGTGGCCGGAATACTTTATTCATATATGCAAGACTGCATGTACGTGGATATGGCCTAGATTTGTTACGTACTTAGATTGGCAAGTATATTTTTTTGTAGAAGTATGCTACATGGTAACCGAATCAAGAAAGGCTAGTCCTGATTGGTTTTAGCTTCAGAGTTGTAATCTTATACGCCAAGTCCAGCGTGCCGTATATATGTAAGGCCATGGCCGATTGGAAAACCCCAGCAATCGATCTATCAATACAAAGTCTATTTTCACGTACGTCTATCTCCATCGTTACTTCCTGCCGAGCCCTAGCAGCCATAGGGTTTGGTGAGCTTTGCTGTTTTGCGCTGAAAAGCGGCCGGTTCTTCTCCACGAAAGCGAGAAATCTTTGTTGCTTTGCTCGTAAAGCAATCATTTGTCGTCATGAAAGCACGACAAATATCCTGGTGTTGCATGGCGATTTCGCGTGCCAACACAAAGGACATGTCGTTGTACTCATATGAACCATAGCGAGTTACGAAGGCGGTCTTGGGAATATCCTCTTCACGAACCCGGATCTAGTGGTAACCCAACCTCAAATCAAGTTTAGAGAATACTGAGGAACCAGCAAGTTGATCATATAGATCATTGATTATGGGAAGCGGATACTTATTCTGAATGGTTGCCTGGTTGATAGGTCAGTAATCTTGGACCAAACGATTAGTTCCATCCTTCTTCCTAACAAGAGAGAAGGTGCTCCCCAAGCAGATGAACTTGGACGAATGAATCCCTTGTGAAGATATTTGTCAATTTCCTCCTTAAGTTCAAGGAGTTCATGTGGCGGCACCTTGTAGGGTCGCTTGGCAATAGGAGTTGCGCCCGGTTTCAAGTCTATGACGAATTCGACAGCTCTAGCAGGGGGTATTCTTGGAAGTTCTTCTGGGAAGACATCTTTGAAATCACGCACAACTGGAATGTTCTCTATGCCCTCAAGAGGTGAAGCATTTAATGCATTCAGAACATATATCTGATTCTCGGCATCCTGAGCTGCTCGGGCTGAGTATTGGACTGTCTGGCCAGAAGGGTGAGTGAGCAGGACTGTCCTGGTAGCACATTCAATCAAAGCATTATGGGCGGTCAACCATTCCATACCAAGAATGATGTCTATGTTGGAAGGTCCGAGTATAAAGAGAGAAGCCGAAAAAATAGACCTCCAACCTTGATTTGGTTGCGAGGGCATAACATTGTTGTTTGCCACTTGGATCCTGGAGATTGAATTGCTAAAGGAGTGGGAAATTTTCCATATCTAACCCATGTAGCCGAGCAAATTGTTGGGACACAAAAGCATGTGATGCTCCTGAATCAAAGAGAATAGAAGCTGGCACTGAATTAACGTGAAGGGTACCCATCACGATTTTTGGGGACTCACGAGCTTCTTCAATTTTGACATGGGTAACTTGACCACCACTCATAGCAGGCGGTCTGGCACTGCAATTTCTGATAGGGTAGTTTCGATGGCCCTTCCCATGGCCAACAAGAGGATGTGAAGCATTTTGGGGTTGACCCTGGCGGCAGTTGATAGCAAGTTGCCCTGGCTGTCCACACTTGTGGCATAAACCATCATTATGGGGAGGAGCTACAACATTGGACTATCCACCCTGAGGTGTTAGCAGTCTCGGCGGCGGAGGCAGACGAGGTGCAACATAAGACAGCCTTGGTGTTGGAGCAGGTTGGTGATGAACATTGTGTGGGATCCAAACTTGATGTTTTTGAGCAGGCTGACTCAAGGATGGGCCAACATCGCGAGTACGCTTGAGTGACTCCCAGTACTCAGTCAGACCAGTTTCAGTTTGGAAAGCTTGGCTAACAAGCATCACAAAGTCTGCACAATCATGAGCAACAAGTGTGAGCTTTATATCGGGATGCAGTCCTTCATGAAATTTCTCCTGCTTGCGAGCGTCAGTGCAAACGTCATCCACAACATAGCGGGATAATTCAAGGAATTTCCTCTGATATTCATCCACAGTCATTGTGCCCTGTGAGAGTTTGCGGAACTCCTTCTTCTTCTGGTCCATCAGACCTTGAGGGATGTGTCGTGCACGAAAGGCTAACTGAAATTCCTGCCAAGTGATTACAGTCTCTACAGGTAGCATACCCTTGTGGCTTTCCCACCATTGAGCAGCTGGACCTTTCAAGTTGAATGTCGCAAAGGTGACGTAACTGGCAGGGGAAACATTAGCTGACTCCATCTCAAACAAGATGTCACGAAGCCAATCATCAGCATCCATAGGATTAGTGGAGTTGCAGAAAATGGATGGGTTGAGGCGCATGAATTCTTGCAGTGTTATTGGGGCAGGCTGTTTATGAGCATTCTGGTTCAGAAGCTAGGCCATTACTCCAGTCATAAACTAACGATTCAGCTCAAACTGCTGCATCATTGCAGCAACATAGAATGGAGGTGGGGGATCGTCAGCCATCCTGCTAAAACATCAGGAAGCAATTTAACAGGGGGGTGGAGTAGGTGTAAGATGTCATTCATGATGTAACTTGAACAATGAGCAAAGGCGCAATATGTACAAAGCAGTAGTCATTAAAGACATACAGATACATATATAGAGCCAAATACACGTTGTTAGTAGGAGTTCGGTCAAGAGGATCATCCTAGACATACTAGGCGGCACTCATGCACGCAATGGAAGGATACAACAACGAGACATAGCAAAGGCTACATCATCGTCGGAGAAAACCACTAGAGCGAGGAATCTACAGGGGATGACACAGGGTGCCCTCGATAGAAGGATTTCTGCGGCCCATGGACAAAGTGAAGCAGATCCTGGCTCCTAATTCAAGAAAGGCATGATACAAATCTCTGGGTGGATGTGATCATGAGAGCCTAGGGTAGAGTTAGCAAAACCATTTAACCCAAATAGAAGAGAGATTAGAGTCCCAGAGTAAAGGTCGAGGAGTAAAAGATCCTAATACCACCCAATGGCGACGTGGGCCCATAAGCCACACAGCCATGTTAGTAAAACAGTTTTTCAAAGTCTAGACTCAACTTTGGCCAAAGATTTGGAAAGGGGGATCCTATAGGTAGTCGGCTCTGATACCAACTTGTGACGCTCCTGATTCAATCATAAACTAATCATACACGCACATGTGTACGATCAAGATCAGGGACTCACGGGAAGATATCACAACACAACTCTAAACACAAATAAAAGAATACAAGCTTTATATTACAAGCCAGGGGCCTCGAGGGCTCGAATACAAGCTCGATACACAAGAGTCAGCGGAAGCAACAATATCTGAGTACAGACATAAGTTAAACAAGTTTTGCCTTAAGAAGGCTAGCACAAAAGCAACACGATCGAAGAGGCAAGGCCTCCTGCCTGGGACCTCCTAACTACTCCTGGTCTTCAGCGGCCTCCATGTAGTAGTAGTCGACGGGGGTGGCATCTGCCTCCAGGGATCCACCATCTGGTTGCATCAACCAGAAAGAAGAAAGAAGGGGGAAAAGGGGTAGCAAAGCAACCGTGAGTACTCATCCAAAGTACTCGCAAGCATCAGATCCATACTAAGTATGCATTGGTATCAAATGAAAGGTTTGTATCTGTGGACTGAACTGTAGAATGCCAGAATAGAGGGGGAAGGCCTAACCTATCGAAGACTAGCATCTTCAAGCAACTCCAAGCATCTTGCAGCATGTAGAAGAGTAAAGAATAACATTTTAATTAACAAACATGTTGTAACATTAATGCCCAGAGATCCTTCCTCGACTCCCTGCGAGAAAGCAATCCCGGAGCCACATATCTCAAGTATCCATTTGTAGTTGTATAAGATCAGGATATAAGACTGAACGTTCGTTACCGTGGACACGACTATAATAGATAATCTTCCCTGCAGGGCTGCACCAAGTTTTCCAACACACTTGATTACTTTGGCCGGACACACTTTCCTGGGTCATGCCCGGCCTCGGAAGATCAACACATCACAGCCCTACCTAGGCTCAGCAGAGAGGTCCCCGCCGCTCCTAAGCACTCCGGGGTCTGGGCCCATCGCCCGTTGCACTCGGGGTCGTTGTGCGCAGGGCGGACCTAGGCACCACCTCTAGGGTACCGGCCCAGCCGTGCCGCACTGCTGAACTGGCGTCTGACAAAGCTTCGGCTGATACCACGACGTCGAGGCCCATAACTATTCTCACGTGGTGGTTAGTGCGTAAAGGCCAGAGGCCAACTCAGAACAAATACCCAAACCATAGTGTACTATTAGCTTGCGGAGACGAGCAGAGACTCACGATCGAAGTGACCCCGTCGCGCCGTCTCGTGGACTTACGACAAGGGCCCAGAATGCCCGGCTGTGCCACGTCATTATCTTGCAGGTGCTCTCCGGGCCCGCCCGACTTTCACCAAGGTCTCAAGTAAAGTCATTGTAACCGTGTGTCCAAACATCAAGGGGAAAACCCGAGGAATCACCCCCGATGGATTCCACTCGATGTAATCATCAAGATGAACGTAAGAGGATCCACCCTCGAGGTTCACACTTGAGGTGTTGCACGATAGCCGTATCGGGAATGGTGAAAGAGGAACCACCCTCGTTGACCACGACCGAATAGCTACACTACAGAGATCTCATCAAGAGTGATGTATGAGGTTCCACCCTCGTCAGTCGATGGTAACTCTGCAGAGTCGAGCAACAAAAAGGGGCGTGATGTGATGTGAGGTGTTAGGCTCTGGTCGTCGATCACATTGATCGGGTCATCGATGATGAAGTAGGGGCAACAAGGACAAGGTGGGGGTCATTGAAGGATCACTAACCAACCTATACTAAGCAGTTTAGGATAAGCGGTAGGTAACAATAAGCAGGTACAAAAGCAGGCTATGCATCAGAATAGGAGCAATCAATTACAGTAGCAAAATCTAATGCAAGCATGAGAGAATAGAATGGGCGATATCGGGATGATCAAAGGGGGGGCTTGCCTGGAAGCTCCACTGAAAGGGAAGAAGGGTCGTCGTCGACATAGTCGATCACAGTGGCATCAGCAGCGGTCTGGGGGTCTACCGAAGAAAAGAGGGGGAAGAAACAGTAAATACACGCAAACATATGCACAACATGATTATAAGCGGGGATAGAGGTGTGCTAACGCATCTTTAGGCGATACTAGCGAAGGGGAAACATCCGGGAAAGTTTTCCCGGTTCTGGACGTCTGCCAGAAAGATGAACCGGAGGGGAAGGTTCGACGTTTGCTATGATAGGGACGTGCAGCGGATGAATGGACCACGTGTTCATATTCCTCTCGTCGTTCTGAGCAACTTTCATGTAGAAAACATTTTCATCCGATCTACAGTTTATTTTACATTAATTTTTGAAGATTCTAAAACATTTTTGGAATTAATAGATTTAATTAAATGGAAAATAGGGCTATGACATCACCATGACATCAACATGATGTCAGCAGTCAACAGGGCTATTGACTGGGTCAAACTTACAGGTGGGGCCTGCTGTCATTGACACAACTTAGTTAACAGTTTTAATTAACAGATTACCTATTTATAAAAATAGTTTATTAGAGTGGGGGCCACATGTCATAGTCATCTATTTAATTACAGGGGCTAATCCACGATTAGGTAGACCATCTCCAAATTGAGGCTAGGGCACGCACGACCGCTCGCAGAGGAGCGCCGGCGGCAAGCGCCCAGTGCATGGGGTGGGGAGCAGGGCGAGGCCGCGGGCAAAAGCGGCCAGGTGCCGACGGGACGGATGAGCGATGGGGCCTGCCTAGAAGCGGCGGCTGTCCGCGAGCAGGAGAACGCGGTTGCGGGGCGAGGCGGGCCGGAGCGCGGCTGGGGACTATGCCGTACGGCGAACGAAGAGAGGGGAAGGTGGAGCGTGCTCACGAGGCCCTGTAGAGGTGCTAAAGTGAGCTCGGGGAGGCGCCGGAGCTCGGGGCGGCGGCGGTCCACGATGGGACGACGACGGGGTGGCGGTGATGACGGCCGACGGCGTCGGTTCGACAACGAGGCGAGGCCGTGGCCTCAGGCGGGCGTCGCGTGAAGGAGAGGAGGGCGAGGAGGAGTCCGGGAGGCGAGCAGCGACGCGATGGGGTCGGCGGTCGGCAATGGCGGGCGTCAGGGCGGCGCGGTCACCAGGTTCGCGCCCCCGATCTCGATCCAGATCGGGGTGGGAGGGGTGGGGAGGGAGAGAGCAGCGTGGGGAGAGTGGGGGAGATCGAGGGGCGAGTGGGCTAGGTTCTCGTCGCCCAGGCGGTTGTAGGGGAGTAGGTGGGCCGGCCAGGTGGTCTAGCTGGGCCACGGCCCAGTGGGGGAAGGGGGCTTCTTTTCTATTTTCTTTCTTTTTTTTGGTTGCCTTCTCCCTTTTTTATTTTAGTTACTTTTGCCTTTTTTTACTCATTTTAAAATGAACACGAAACCGACTTCTAAACAACGTGAACTTAACCAAAATTGATGACATGGCACCATTAGCGTGATTACTGTTGCATAATTATCCGGGCGTTACATCATGCGTATTAGTACTTTGCTTTGATGGCTAATAAATTTTTGCAATAGGTATGTGTGTTCTTTATGACTAATGTTGAGTCCATGGTTTATACGCACTCTCACCCTTCCACTATTGCTAGCCTATCTAGTACCACATAACTTTCGCCGGTGCATTAAACCCACCATATTCACTTCCTCAAAATAGTCACCGTACCTACCTATTATGGCATTTCCATAGCCATTCCAAGATATATAGCCAACTTCCACCATTTCGTTTATTATGACACGCACCATCATTGTCATATTGCTTTGCATGATCGTAAGATAGCTAGCATGATGTTTTCATGGCTAGTCCGTTTTTTGATATCGTTGCTACGCTAGATCATTGCACATCCCGGCACAGTTACGAAGGCATTCATATAGTCATATAGTTGTTCTAGTATCGAGTTATAATTCTTGAGTTGTAAGTAAATAAAAGTGTGACAATCGTCATTATTAGAGCATTGTCCCATGTGAGAAAAGGTGATGGAAGCTATGATTTTCTCACAAGTTGGGATGAGTCTCCGGACTTTAAAAAAGAGAGGCCAAAAACCCAAATAAAAAAAGAGGCCAAAGAGCCCAAAACAAAAAAATGAGAGAAAAAGAGAGAAGGGATAATGTTACTATCCTTTTCCACACTTGTGCTTCAAAATAGCAGCATGATCTTCATGATAGAGAGTCTCCTATTTTATAACTTTTATGTACTAGTGGGAATTTTCATTATAGAACTTGGCTTGCATATTCCAATGATGACTTCCTCAAATTTCCCTAGGTCTTCGTGAGCAAGAAAGTTGGATGCACACCCACTTAGTTTCTTTTGAGTTTTCATACACTTATGGCTCTAGTGCAGCCGTTGCATGGCAACCCCTACTCACTTGCATCAATATCAATTGATGGGCATCTCCATCGCCCATTACTTTACCTAGTTGATGTGAGACTTTCTTCTTTTTGTCTTGTTCTCACAACCACTATATTCTATTCCACCTATAGTGCTATATCCATGGCTCACGCTCATGTATTCCGTGAAAGTTGAAAAAGCTTGAGAACATTAAAAGTATGAAACAATTTGTTGGCTTGTCATCGGGGTTGTGCATGATGAAATACTTTGTGTGATGAGGATGGATCATAGCCATACTATATGATTTTGTAGGGATAACTTTCTTTAGCCATGATATTTTGAGAAGACATGATTGCTTTATTATTATGTGTTCTATGCTTGAAGTATTATTGTCTTTATGTCAAATTATAGACTATTTCTTTGAATCACTCGTGTCTTAATATTCATGCCATGATTATATTACGTGATCATGATTATGCTAGGTAGCATTCCACATTTCTTTATCATTTACGTACTTGAGGACGAGTAGGAATTAAGCTTGGGGATGCTGATACGTCTCCATTGTATCTATAATTTTTGATTATTTCATGCCAATATTCTATAACTTTCATATACTTTTGGCAACTTTTTAATATTATTTTTGGGACTAACATATTGATCCAGTGCCCAGTGCTAGTTCCTGTTTGTTGCATGTTTTTAGTTCCGCAGAATATCCATACCAAACAAGTCCAAACATGATAAAACTTATGAAGATTTACTTTGGAATATTTGTGATTTTTGGGAAAAAGAATCAACGCGAGATGATGCCCGAGGGGCCCACAAGCCGAAGGGGCGCACCCCCTACCTAGGGCGTGATACGTCTCCAACGTATCTATACTTTTTGATTATTCCATGCTATTATATTATCTGTTTTGGATGTTTTTATGCATTAATATGCTATTTTATATTATTTTTGGTACTAACCTACTAATTTAGAGCCCAGTGACAGTTTTTGTGTTTTCCTTGGTTTTGAGCTTCACAGAAAAGGAATATCAAACGGAGTCCAAATGGAATAAAACCTTCGCGATGATTTTTCTTGGACCAGAAGACACCCAGGAGACTTGGAGATGAAGTCAGAAGAGCTCCGAGGCCACGACAAGGTTAGAGGGCGCACCAGGGGGGTAGGGCGCGCCCCCTGCCTTGCCACCTCCTCGTGACTCCTCTGACCTAACCCTTGGCCCTATATATTAAAATATATCCCCAAACCACCAGAAGCATCCACGAAAGCACTTTTCCACCGCCACAACCTTTTGTACCCGTGGGATCCCATCTAGGGGCCGGAGGGGGATTTGATCATGGGGGGCTTCTACATCAACTCTATCGCCCTTTCGATGAAGCGTGACTAGTTTACCTCAGACCTACGGGTCCATAGCTAGTAGCTAGATGGCTTCTTCTATTTTTGTTTGTCAATACCATGTTCTCTTCGATGTTCTAGGAGATCTATCCGTTGTAATCTTCTTTTGCAGTGTGTTTATCGAGATTCGATGAATTGAGGATTTATGATCAACTTATCTATGAATATTATTTGAATCTTCTCTGAATTCTTATATGCATGATTTTATATCTTTGTAATTCTCTTCGAACTATCAGTTTGGTTTGGCCAACTAGATTGGTTTTTCTTGCAAAGGGAGAAGTGCTTAGCTTTGTGTTCGATCTTGCGGTGTCCTTTCCTAATGATATTAGGGGCAGCAAGGCACATATTGTATTGTTTCCATCGAGGATAAAAAGATGGGGTTTACACCATATTGCTTGAGTTTATTCCTCTACGTCATGTCATCTTACTTACTGCGTTACTCTGTTCTTCATGAACTTAATACTCTAGATGAAGGCAGGAGTCGGTTGATGTGTGGAGTAATAGTGGTAGATGCAGGCAGTCAGTCTACTTGACATGGATGTGATGCCTATATTTCATAATCATTGCCTTAGATACCGTCATAACTTTGTGCTTTTCTATCAATTGCTCTACAGTAATTTCTTCACCCACCGTATTATTTGCTATCTTCAGAGAAGCCACTAGTGAAACCTATGGCCCCCGGGTCTATTTTCCATCATATAAGTTTCCGATATACTATTTTGCAATCTTTTACTTTCCGATCTATAAACCAAAAGTACCAAAAATATTTACTTTATCTTTTGTTTAGTTTATTCCATCTCTACCAGATCTCACTTTTGCAAGTAACCGTGAAGGGATTGACAACCCCTTTATCGCGTTGGGTGCAAGTTGTTTGATTGTTTGTGCAGGTCTTGGTGATTTGTGCGTTGTCTCCTACTGGATTGATACCTTGTTTCTCTAACTGAGGGAAATACTTATCTCTTCTTTGCTGCATCACCCTTTCCTCTTCAAGGGAAAAACCAACGCAAGCTCAAGAAGTAGCAGGAAGAATTTCTGTCGCCGTTGCTGGGGAGATCTACGCCAAGTCAAGAAATACCAAGTACCCGACATAAAACTCTGATCTCTTGCATTACATTATTCCCCATTTGCCTCTCCTTTTCCTGTCCCCCACTTCTAAAACGATTTTTGGAAAGATTCGCCATTTTCTTCGCCCCTCTTCCGTTCGTCTTCTTCGTTTGCCTTTCTGTGCTCGTGTGTTGGATTGCTTGCGTTGTCACGATGGCTCAAGAGAATACCAAATTGTGTGATTTTCCAACACTAATAATAATGATTTTATTAGTAATCCGATTGCTCCCGCCACTAGTGCGGAATCTTATGAAATTAATGCCGCTCTGCTGAATCTTGTTATGAAAGATCAATTTTTTGGCCTTCCTAGTGAAGATGCCGCATCCGATCTAAATGGTTTTGTTGAGTTGTGCGATATGCAAAATAAGAAAGATGTGGATAACGATATTGTTAAATTGAAACTATTTCCATTTTCACTTAGAGATCATGCTAAAACTTGGTGTTCATCTTTGCCTAAAAATAGTATTGATCCATGGAATAAGTGTAAATATGCTTTTATTTCCATGTATTTTCCTCCTGCTAAGATCATCTCCCTTATGAAAGATATTATGAATTTTAAGCAACTTGATCATGAACATGTTGCACAATCTTGGGAGAGGATGAAACTGATGATACGTAATTGCCCTACTCATGGTTTGAATTTGTGGATGATTTTACAAAAATTTTAGATTGAATTTTGCTTCTAGAAATCTTTTAGATTCGGCCGCAGGAGGATCTTTTATGGAAATTACCTTAGGAGAAACTACTAAACTCCTAGATAATATTATGGTTAATTATTCTCAATGGAACACCGAAAGATCTTCCACTAGTAAAAGAGTGCATGTGATTGAAGAGATTAATGTTTTGAGTGGAAAGATGGATGAACTTATGAAATTATTTGCTAGCAAGAGTGCTTCTATTGATCCTAATGATATTCCTTTGTCCACTTTGATTGAGAATAATAATGAATCTATGGATGTGAATTTTGTTGGTAGGAACAATTTTGGCAATAATGCGTATAGAGGTAATTTTAATCCTAGGCCGTTTCCTAGTAATTCCTCTAATAATTATGGTAATTCCTACAACAATTATTATGGAAATTATAATAAGATGTCCTCTTATTTTGAGAATAGTGTTAAATAATTTATGATTTAGCTAAAGAGTTTCAATGCTTTGGTTGAAGAAAATTGCTTAAGATTGATGATTTGGCTAGGAACATGGATAGAATTGCTCTTGATGTCGATTCTTTGAAAATTAGATCTATTCCACCCAAGCATGATATCAATGAATCTCTAAAGGCTATGAGAATCTCCATTGATGAGTGCAAAGAAAGAACCGCTAAGATGCGTGCTAAAACGAGATTGGTTTGTAAAAAGCATGTTCTTCTAGTTTTCGTGAAAGTAATGATGAAGATCTTAAAGTAATTGATGTGATTCCTATTGAATCTTTGTTTTCCAATATAAATCTTGATAAAGATGGGACTGGAGATGAGTCAACTTTAGTTAAAAGGCGTCCCAATGATTCGAACATTTTAGATCTTGATGAAAAAATTGATAAAAGTGGCACTACTAGGGAAAAGCCTAGCAGTAGCGCTAGTTTTTGGCCTACCAGTAGTGCGGGGGCCGCTACTGATATGGTGCTACAACTAAAGGTTAGCTGTAGCGTGGGTCTACCAGCTCTACTACTATATCCACTTAGTAGTAGCGTTTCCTGGAAAGGGCGCTACTGGTAATTACTAGTAGCACTTCCCGCGGCCCGCGCTACTACTATTATTCCGTATTCTATTTCTTTTTTATTTCATGTTGTATTCATACACCTTTATACAAGGTTTCATACAATAGCAATTTAGAGATTGTTTTTACATCATAATGAGTTATTACATCTCTGGGTGAAAGAAACGTGGACTAGTTTCAAGTGGATGGATCCATCCACTTGAAACTAATCCGCGGTTCTTTCACCCAATGATATAAATCATCATCATCATCATCATCATCATCATCTTCATCATCATCATTATCATCATTATCATCATCATCATCATCATCATCATCATCATCATCATCATCATCATCATCATCATCATATCATTAACAACTTATCATCATAATACATCACTGTCATATAGCACCTCATGATCATCATTTTCGTCAATGAGACATCATATAGCAAGTTGCTCACTAGTCATAATCGCAACTCCTCCACCTCATCATCATCAACTCTAACACATTGTATCACATAATAACACATTGTACCGGACCTACTCCTCTCTAATAGGACCTACTACACTCTCTTAGGTAAAATAGCATAAAACAAGATAGGCCCTGACTCTCCATTATGGAGAATGGATATTATCCTGTCTCCAATTCTTGCGCGGCGCACAATGTTGCTTCCAAGTACCTCCGTACGACTGACCTTACATTGTTTCCAATCTTTGATTGTATGTCTTTATCGGTTTTAGAAATCCGGCATGAACATCTGTGATGCGTAGGATGACCTGGCCGTAAGCTCATAACATCAAGGCGACCTTTCGGAAACATCAAATGAGGCACACAATCGTTCGGTTTTTCTGTTGAAAAACATAGTAATAATTTTGTAGTTAGCAATGTAGTTTAGTTTTAGAAGAATTTATGCAAAAGATGCATAGATGTCGTAATAGTAAAAAATCTTACCATGCCATCTCCATGGATGTTACCGTAGTTCAACACATGCACTAGTGGCACATATTGACCATAATGTGCAGGAGTTTCATTATAGATATTGTAATTCTCAAGATCATTAATAAATGAGATCAGATGATTTTTCTCCTGATAAGTTAATTCTGCGCCATCGTGTAGTAGGTTCTGTCTACCATCTTCTGCACATTCTTTGAAGAATGAAAATAAGCTATCAATGGAAATAAGCTGTCAACATATTTTGGAATAAACAATATAAATTACTTAATAACTATGTTTGAGAAACTCACATAGCGGTAGAATTGGAAGCGTATCAACAAGGACCCAAATGTCCATATTGTCTTCCTCGATGTCAGGATCACCAAGATCCATCGTGACAAGCATACCCTCATGGAAGTCATATGCCTTGCAAAGTGCTTCCCAATTTGGGCAACCAAAATGGGATACGCTCACAGAATTGTATAGATTTACAGGAAAATCAAAACCATGATGGGTCCTTAGGTGAACTATCTTTGTTTCCCAATTTTCATGATCTTCAAAATCCATCCTCTCCAA
The DNA here is from genome assembly GCA_963921465.1 of Triticum timopheevii. Taxonomy (NCBI): domain Eukaryota; kingdom Viridiplantae; phylum Streptophyta; class Magnoliopsida; order Poales; family Poaceae; genus Triticum; species Triticum timopheevii. The sequence continues at coordinate 216,600,515 of OY997268.1, forward strand.
GACATAGCGTCTTGCATGGCATGGGAAAAGTTATTCGAATTGTAAAAGACGAAAGTTACATGTTGCGGAAGAAGAAGTCGAGCTTAGTTAGAAAAAAAACACTTTGCGTTGTAGTGTACCGTTTCAACATCGAAGGTCTCTTGGAGCTTAATGCTGAAGTGTTGAACTTCTACCAAGTGAGGCCTATCGTAGAAACCCCAGTTGTCGCTGCACCAGGAGCACTTTGCGAGACTTTCGTCCTCTGACGACATTTCCTATGTTCATAATTCAAAGATTAAACTTCCAAAATTCAATATATGTACTACAAAAATTAAATTAGATCATTATTATTCAGCACGGGTTGACTATCAATCCATCGAGTCTTTTTTTGAAAACTCTTTGCTCACGTGCTGTATATATTCAACCATTGGTGATGGTCGCTCCTCCCTTCGTCCCCGAGTGCATTAGACCAAAATGTCTACCACACGGGAATGAAGGAGAAGCGACCCCCACGACAACAGTCAACATTCTTCTTCTCTCATATATGGTGGACATACTGCCTCACTGATTTTTCGACCGTTGGTGATGGTCATTACTCCTCCTTCCCCTAGTGCATAACAAAGGTCTAGCACAAGGAGAAGAAGGAGAAACGACCCCCATGACAACAGTCGGGATTCTTCCTCCCTCATATATGGTGCAGACTTTCTCCCTCACTCATTTTTTGATTGTCATGTATGGAGCCTCGACAGACTCAAAGTCAACCCGAAATGTCGTTTAATTATCTTTCTAGAAAATCCAGGCCACTCAATATTTCCTACATATTCTAGCACAAGTCATGCCAAAATTCAAGGAAAAATCCGGCATGACCTTTGCTAAAAAAAGGACATATCGAGTGCCTGAAATTTTCCGGAACAAAAATTAATCAACACTCCAGCAAAACATAGGCCACTCGGAGGTGTTACCTTCAAACATGGCCACTTGTGCAAGCACATATCCTATTTGCATTCAAACTTGATGGTCATTGCATTCAAACTTGATGGTCATTGCATTTCAATGGTTGAAAATATGAATAAAAAAATTTCAAAATATCTTACAGGACTCATATTGACATGGAGATTTGGCTGGTCATACCTCGAGGTCGGAGGGAGTCCGTGATGGGGACGACGGTGATGACGACATGGAGATTTGGCTGCAAAAACAAAATATAAATAAAAACATTATTATACTCATCTTAGGACTTAGGGAAACCCTATAAGCTATCAACCAATCAAATGAATACGCCTTGCATAGTGCTCTCCAATTTGAGCATTCAAAATAGGAGTAGTTCTCCAATTTGAGCATTCAATAAGCAAAACTAAGTCATAAAATAAATTAGTATTCAAATTAGCATGCATTCAATAAGCAAAACTAAATCATCTTTGCATCCGTACATCGTCGAATATTATCACTAATACATCTTGAATAGGATCATACATATAACCTCACTAATACAGCTAAAACCCTAGCGAACGACGAGTATCGGCCCGGGTGATGGACACCCAAAGAGTAGGAACCATCACAGGATCATAGCTCCAGTGAGATCCCTGAAGAACCTGCCGGGTATTGGAGAACCTGCCATCCAACGCAACCATGTAGTGACAGACATGCTCGTTCTCCTCACTGACATGATGACGTACCACCTCCATGGGGTCCTCAAGCCTCCGCACCATCACTAGCCCACGTGACTGCCACCAAAGAAGGTTCGGTTCAACGACGGGCTGGCTCCTCACCAAAGTGCGCTCCCTGGAAGGTAGCACATTCCAGTACTAGCCTAGCGGAGCCCATTCTCGGACATGGCTCCTCTGATTAAGCAGGCCTCCTCCGCCGAGTCGACCACAAGGATGCGGGATAGGCATCATCGACGTCTATGCGGGAATAATTGCTTTAAGTAAAAATATAACAACAAACGTGACATGTTCAAAATATGACATGTCCACTTCAAAGCGAATCAACCTAGAATTCTGTTAAATACACCTAAAACACCTAAATTCCATTAAGTACACCTAATTAAAAACCTACATTTTGAACATGATTCGATCATAACTAGGGTTCATACTACATTATTCTAAGATTAAACACCTAAAATACCTAAATTAAATAAACAACAAGGGGTGGCTGGTCTCACCTTGAGGACGGAGGGGGTCCGTGACGGGGACGACGGCGGGAATGATGCAGGGGCTCCTTGATTTCTGCAAAAAGAAAATATAAACCAAAACATTATTATCGTCATCTTAGGACTTAGTGAAATCCTATGTCTAAAACATCCTAGTTCTAGCCCTACAATTTACTAAAAATACCTTGTTCTAACCCTAAAAATTGAAAAGACCTATACATTTACTAAAAATACCCTAGTTCTAGCCCTAACATCTGTCCATCCATCCATCTATCTATATATCATCATAAACCCTAGAAAAATGCCCTGGTTTTTTAACTACTGTCTACCTCTTGAATCATAGAAAAATGCCCTAATTTCACATAACTTAGAAAAATTCCTATTCTATTCAAAAGACCTACATTTACTTATTTTTTTTTCAATTCTATTCAAAAAACCTACATTTACTAAAAAAATCCCATATAGTATAATACATTTATGTACCTAAAAATTTCTATTACTAAATTCTTTTACTAAAAAATTTTATACCTAATTTTTTATACAAAGAGAGGTGGGAGGAGGAGAAGGAGGATGGAGGAATGAGGGCTTCTGGCTGCTGGGGGAGGGAGGAGAGAGGAGAGCTGTGGGAGGAGAGAGGAGGGAGGAGGGCTGCCGTCGGGAGGAGGGAGGACATAGGAGGGCCGCTGGAGGGAGGAGAGAGGAGGGTGGCGAGAGGAGGAGGGAGGGAGGGAGGAAGATACCTTGGGGGCAACGGCGGCGACGGTGTACGACGGCGGGTGACGACGGCGACATCACGCGGCGAAGAGTGAGGGAGTGAGAGTGTGAGGGGGAGAGTGAGGATGCGCGCGGGAGGGTGTGGATAAGGTGCCCGTAGCAGTAGCGATGGTCTAGGATACAGACTAGTACTATGATCAATAGAAGTAGCGTGGTTTAAAAGAAGGCGCTACTGCTACAACTAGCTTGTGGGCGAGGTCGTGACAACTATAGAAGTAGCGCGGCTTAGTACGGACATGCTACAACTACTTTTATTTCAGCAGCGCGTTCTGTCGACATGCGCTACTGCTAAATAGCAATAGCGCCTTATTTTGAAGCACACTGGTGGTAAGATTCTATGTATAAGGTTTCCCCTAGTAGTGTGGGATTGGAGAGGTCAAAACTTTAAATAGCAATGAATCCACTCTTTTGGATTTCAAGGAATTTAATTATGATTGTTCTTTAATAGATTGTATTTCCTTGTTGTAATCCATGTTGAATTCTCCTCATGCTTACAATCAAAACAAAGCTTTTACTAAACATATAGTTGATGCTATGATGGAATCTTTTGAAGAAAAGCTTGAATTGGAATTTTCTATCCCTGGAAAACTTTATGATGAGTGGGAACGTACTATTAAGATTAAGATTAAAGATTATGAATGCCATGCTTTGTGTGATTTGGGTGCTAGTGTTTCCATGATTCCAAAAAACCTTATGTGATGTGTTAGGTTTCCGTGAATTTGATGATTGTTCTTTAAATTTGCATCTTGCAGCTTCCACTATTAAGAAACCTATGGGAAGTATTCATGATGTTCTTCTTGTTGCAAATAGGAATTATGTGCATGTAGATTTCATTGTTCTTGATATAGATTGCAATCCTACATGTCCTATTATTCTTGGTAGACCTTTCCTTAGAACGATTGGTGCAATTATTGATATGAAAGAAGGAAACACTAGATTTCAATTTCTGTTAAGGAAGGGAATGGAACACTTTCCTACAAAGAAAATTAAGTTGCCATATGAATCTATTATGAGAGCTACCTATGGATTGCATACCAAAGATAACAATACTTAGATCTATTCATGTTTTTATGCCTAGCTAAGGGCGTTAAACAATAGCGCTTGTTGGGAGGCAACCCAATTTTATTTTTGTTCTTTTCTTTTTGCTCCTATTTTTCTTAGAATAATTCATCTAGCCTCTGGTTAGATGTGGTTTTGTGTTTTAGTTAGTTTTTGTGCCAAGTAAGGCCTTTGGGATGGCTTACGGTGATAGCTGTTTTGATCTTACTGAAAACAGAAACTTTTGCCCCCAGGAAAGTAATTTTCATAATTCCTAAAAATCTGTTTTTGATCTGATTATTTTGCACAAGATTGGTACACAAATTTCCCAGATTGTCATATTTTTTCCGAATTTTTGGAGTTACAGAAGTATTCAAAGTTTCCAGATTGCTATAAACTATTCTGTTTTTGACAGATTCTGTTTTCTTTGTGTTGTTTGCTTATTTTAATGAATCTATGGGTAGTATCGGGGGGTATGAACCATGGAAAAGTTGGAATACAGTAGATATTAAACCAATATAAATAAATAATGAGTTCACAACAGTACCAAAAGCGGTGATTTATTTTCTTATACTAACGGAGCTTATGAGATTTTCTGTTGAGTTATTGTTGTGAAGTTTTCATGTTTTGGGTAAGGATTTGATGGACTATGGAATAAGGAGTGGCAAGAGCCTAAGATTGGGGATGCCCAAGGCACCCCAAGGTAATATTCAAGGGCAACCAAGATCCTAAGGTTGGGGATGCCCCAGAAGGCATATACCCTCTTTCGTCTTCGTCTATCGGCAAGTTTACTTGAGGATATATTTTTATTCACCACATGATATGTGTTTTGCTTGGAGCGTCTTGTATGATATGAGTATTTGCTTTTTAGTTTGCCACAATCATCCTTTCTGTACACACCTTTGAGAGGGACACACATGAATCGTGATTTATTAGAATACTCTATGGGCTTCACTTATATCTTTTGTGCTAGGAAATATTGCTCTAGTGCTTCACTTATATTTTTTAGAGCACGGCGGTGGTTTTAACTTATAGAAATTGTTGAACTCTCATGCTTCACTTATATTATTTTTAGAGTCTTTTTAAACAGCATGGTAATTTGGTTTGCTTATAAAATTAGTCCTAATATGATAGGCATCCAAGAGGGATATAATAAAAACTTTCATATAAAGTGCATTGAATACTATGAGAAGTTTGATTCGTTATGATTGTTTGGAGATATAAAGATGGTGATATTAGAGTCATGCTAGTGAGTAGTTGTGAATTGGAGAAATGCTTGTGTTGAAGTTTGTGATTCCCGTATCATAAACGTATGGTGAACCATTATGTAAGGACGTTGGAGCATGTGGTATTTATTAATTGTCTTCCTTATGAGTGGCGATCGGAGACGAGCGATGGTCTTTTCCTACCAATCTACCCCCCTAAGAGCATGCGCGTAGTACTTTGTTTCCACGACAAATAGATTTTTGCAATAAGCATGTGAGTTCTTTAGGACTAATATTGAGTCCATGGATTATACGCACTCTCACGCTTCAACTATTGCTAGCCTCTCTAGTGCTGCACAACTTTCACGAATACCATACACCCACCATATACCTTCCTCAAAACGTCCACCATACCTACCTATTATGGAATTTCCATAGCCATTCCAAGATATATTTCCATGCAACTTTCCACCGATCCATTTACGATGACACGATTCATCATTTTCATATTGCTTTGCATGATTATGTAGTTAACATCATATTTGTGGCCAAGCCACCTTTCATAATTCTTTCATACATGTCACTATTGAGTCATTGCACATCCCAGTACACCGCCGGAGGCATTCATATAGAGTCATATTTTTGTTCTATGTATCGAGTTGTAATTATTGAGTTGTAAGTAAATAGAAGTGTGATGATCATCATTATTAGAGCATTGTCCCATGTGAGGAAATAAACAAAAGGAGGCCAAAGAAGCCAAACAAAAAAAGAGAGAAAAAGAGGGAAAAAGAGAGAAGTGGCAATGTTACTATCCTTTTACCGCACTTGTGCTTCAAAGTAGCACCTTGATCTTCATGATAGAGAGTACCTCTTTTTTCATTTTCATATACTAGTGGGAATTTTTCATTATAGAACTTGGCTTGTATATTCCAACGATGGGCTTCCTCAAATCGCTCTAGATCTTCATGAGCAACCAAGTTGGATGCACACCCACTTAGTTTTTTGTTTTTGAGCTTTCATAAACTTATAGCTCTAGTGCATCCATTACATGGCAATCCCTACTCCCTCACATTGATATATATTGATGGGCATCTCCACAGCCCGTTGATACGTCTAGTTGATGTGAGACTATCTCCCTCTTTTTGTCTTCTCCACAACCACCACATTCTATTCCACCTATAGTGCTATGTCCATGGCTCATGCTCATGTATTGCGTGAAATTTGAAAAGGTTTGAGAACACCAAAAGTATGAAACAATTGCTTGGCTTGTCATCGGGGTTGTGCATGATTTGAATATTTTGTGTGATGAAGATGGAGCATAGCTAGACTATATCATTTTGCAGGGATAACTTTCTTTGGCCATGTTATTTTGAGAAGACATAATTGCCTTGGTAGTATGCTTGAATTATTATTGTTTTCATGTCAATATTAAACTTTTGTTTTGAGTCTTATGGATCTGAAAATTCATGGCACAATAAAGAAGAATTACATGGATAAATATGTTAGGTAGCATTACACATCAAAAATTCTATTTTTATCATTTACCTACTCGAGGACGAGTAGGAATTAAGCTTGGGGTTGCTTGATACTTCTCCAACGTATCTACAATTTTTGATTGTTCCATGCTATTGTATTATCTATTTTGGATGTTTTATATGCATTAATATGCTATTTTGTATTATTTTTGGAACTAACCTGTGAACCTAGAGCTAGTGCCAGTTTCTGTTTTTTCCTTGTTTTTGAGCTTCGCAGAAAAGGAATACCAAACGGAGTTCAAACGGAAAAAAAAACCTTCGTGGTGATTTTTCTTGGACCAGAAGACACCCACGAGACTTGGAGATGAAGTCAGAAGAGCCGTGAGGCGGCAACAAGGGTGGAGGGCGCGCCCCTACCTTGCCACCTCCTCAGGACACCTCTGACCTAATCCTTGGCCCTATATATTCACATATATCCCCAAACCACCAGAAGCATCCACGAAAACACTTTTCCACCACTGCAACCTTCTATACCCGTGAGATCCCATCTAGGGCCTTTTCCGGCACCATGCCGGAGGGGGATTCAATCACGGAGGGCTTCTACATCAACTCTATTGCCCTTCCGAAGAAGCGTGAGTAGTTTACCTCAGACCTACGGGTCCATAGCTTCTTCTCTCGCTTTGATTGTCAATAACATGTTCTCCTCGATGTTCTTGGAGATCTATCCAATGTAATTTTATTCTGTGGTGTGTTTGTTGAAATCCGATGAATTGTGGATTTATGATTAGCTTATCTATGAATATTATTTGAATCTTTTCTGAATTCTTATGTGCATGATTTGATATCTTTGTAATTCTCTTCGAACTATCGGTTTGGTTTGGCCAACTAGATTGGTTTTTCTTGCAATGGGAGAAGTGCTTAGCTTGGGGTTCAATCTTGCAGTGTCCTTTCCCAGTGACAGTAGGGGCAGTAAGGCACATGTTGTATTGTTGCCCTCGAGGATAAAAGATGTGGTTTACATCATATTGCTTGAGTTTATTTCTCTACATCATGTCATCTTACTTACTGCGTTACTCTATTCTTCTTGAACTTAATACTCTAGATGCAGGCATGAGTTGGTCGATGTGTGGTGTAATAGTGGTAGATGCAGGCAGGAGTCGGTCTACTTGACACAGACGTGATGCCTATATTTCACAATCATTGCCTTAGATATCGTCATAACTTTGCACTTTTCTATCAATTGCTCGACAGTAATTTGTTCACCCACCGTTTTATTTGCTATCTTGAGAGAAGCCACTAGTGAAGCCTATGGCCCCTAGGTCTATTTTCCATCATATAAGTTTCCGATCTACTATTTTGCAATCTTTTACTTTCCGATCTATAAACCAAAAATATTTACTTTATATTTGTTTTAGTTTATTCTTCTCTATCAGATCTCACTTTTGCAAGTAACCATGAAGGGATTGACAACCCCTTTATTGCGTTGGGAGCAAGTTGTTTGATTGTTTGTGCAGGTCTTGGTGATTTTTGCGTTATCTCCTACTGGATTGATACCTTGGTTCTCTAACTGAGGGAAATACTTATCTCTATGTTGCTGCATCACCCTTTCCTCTTCAAGGGAAAAACCAATGCAAGCTCAAGAAGTAGCAGGAAGAATTTCTGGCGCCGTTGCTGGGGAGATCTATGCCAAGTCAAGACATACCAAGTACCCATCATAAAACCCTCATCTCTTACATTACATTATTCGCCATTTGCCTCTCATTTTCCTCTTCTCCACTTGTAAAAGGATTTTTGGAAAGATTCGCCCTTTTCTTCGCCCCTCTTCCATTCGTCTTCTTTGTTTGCCTTCATGTGCTTTTGTGTTGGATTGCTTGCTTTGTCACGATGGCTCAAGAGAATACCAAATTGTGTAACTTTTCCAACACTAATAACAATGATTTTATTAGTACTCTGATTGCTCCCGCCACTAGTGCGGAATCTTATGAAATTAATGCTGCTTTGCTAAATCTCGTTATGAAAGATCAATTTCCCGGCCTTCCTAGTGAAGATGTCTCATCCCATCTAAATAGTTTCGTTGAGTCGTGCGATATGCAAAAGAACAAAGATGTGGATAACGATATTGTTAATTCAAAGCTATTTCCGTTTTTACTTAGAGATCGTGCAAAAACTTGGTTTTCATCTTTGCCTGAAAATAGTATTGATTCATGGAACAAGTGTAAAGATGCTTTTATTTACAAGTATTTTCCTCCCGCTAAGATCATCTCCCTTAGGAACGATATTATGAATTTTAAGCAACTTGATCATGAACATGTTTCACAATCCTGGGAGAGGATGAAATTGATGATACAAAATTGCCATACTCATGGTTTGAATTTGTGGATGATTATACAAAAAATTTATGCCATATAGAATTTTGCTCCTAGAAATCTTTTAGATTCTACCGCGGGAGTCACTTTTATGGAAATTAACTTAGGATAAACTAGTAAACTCCGAGAAAATATTATGGATAATTATTCTCAATGGCACACCGAAAGATCTTCCACTATTAAAAAAGTGCATGCAATTGAAGAGATTAATGTTTTGAGTGGAAAGATGGATGAACTTATGAAATTATTTGCTAGCAAGAGTGCTTCTATTGATCCTAATGATATGCCTTTGTCCACTTTGATTGAGAATAATAATGAATCTATGGATGTGAATTTTGTTGGTAGGAACAATTTTGGTAATAACGCGTATAGAGGTAATTTCAATCCTAGGACGTTTCCTAGTAATTCCTCTAATAATTATGGTAATTCCTACAACAATTATTACAGAAATTATAATAAGATGTCCTCTGATTTTGAGAATAGTGTTAAAGAGTTTATGATTTTGCAAAAGAGTTTCAATGCTTTGGTTGAAGAAAAATTGCTTAAAATTGATGATTTGGCTAGGAACGTTGTCACACCCTAGCTAGTTCATGCATTAGAGTACTTGCATCATGTTTATCTTTTATCAAAAACTTGAAATGGGGATGAATGAACCCCCAGCACCCCCTGAAACCAACTAGGGTTTACTAAAAATATTTTCAATGAACCTGAAATGCCCTTCTAAAAAGTTCATCATCTTTGCCTTGGTCTTAAACCACTGCCAAAAATGGGAAACAAATTTCTAGGTCATCCTAAGGTCACCGGATTAAATCATTAGTTAGTTGAATTTGGGCATTTAAATACTATAAAATATTTCAAATGCTCAAATAATCCCAACCTAAAATGTTCCATGTTGGATATATTCCAAACAGTGGCCATGTGCAGTTTGGTGATTTTTGAAGATGTCTAAGTATTTTTAGAAATGCCACAAACCTACAAAACTATAATAAAACAGAAATAAATGGAAATACCCACTTACCTGGCCGAACCCACCACCCAACCCACCTGGCGGCCCAACATTGTGCTGGCCCATGCCAGCCAGCTGCTTTGTCCCCGCCAGGCAAGCAGGGAGGTGACGCCGACGAGCTCGAGCTCTCCACAACGCCACCTGCTTGCCGCTTCGCCCCTGGACGAGCTGGTCGACCTCCACGTCGCCCCCTCGACCCCCTGGACACGCCCATTCTCCCTCATCGCCTATCCCTCACTCCCCTCCACCATGGCTGACGCAACCGCTGCCACCTCACCGTCGTAGACATAGCCACCGCCGTCTCTGCGCCACCTCACCGTGTCCAGCAGCTTCGGCGTCGTCCTCTCCGTTGAGCAGGCCGAGCCCCGAGCGCTCGCTTGCCCCGAAGCCACTGCATCAACCTTGCCCGACTCCGCCACCGCCAGAGATCCCCTTCGCCGTCACCGCAGCTACAGCTCGTCCCCGACCGCGCCGCCTAGCTCATCGTCTTTGCCGTGAGCTTATGCCCCTTCCCCTCCCTCTTGTTATCGCTGTCATCCCCTGCTTCGACCACAACGAGCTCCACCGCACGCGCCGCCGCTTGAGCTCGTCGCCGACGATGCTCCGGCCAACTAACAGCCACGCCACCATGTCCAACGAGTTTATTGCGTCATGTAGACCACGTAGGAGCTGGCCTTGAGCCTCCAAGATCACCACAATGACGAGTTCGACCACACTCGAACTCCGGCAGCCGCACCGCTCGTGGCCGGCGTCGTTTCCGGTGACCTGGAGCTCAACCATCACCACCACTCGACGCGGCTCACTCCCAGCTATGTGTAGATGGTCTCCGCCGTCCATTTGGTTGCCGGAGGGCAAATCCCGCAGCCTCCGCCGCATCTGGACGTCGCCGGCGGCCAAACGCCGGCGAGTCAGCATGGTTTGACCACGTGTTTGACTCCCCTGAGTCACTGACATGTGGGCCCTACTTTTCGATCAAACCTAGATTAATATTAGACTAATCCTAATTAACTGAATTAGTTAACAAAAACACTGACGAGTGGAGTCCCACTGGTCAGATTTGACCTGGGCGCCGCTGTCGACCTACTGATGCAATGCTGACGCAGTAAGTCCATTTTCTGGATTTATTCTTATTCAGGAAATTCCAGAAATTAGTGCAAATTTCAAAAAATCATAGAAATTAATCTGTAGCTCCAAATGCAAAGTGTTATATATGAAAAATGATCAGAAAAATCCAATCTATCCATCTGTACTAGTATCATGCATGTTTAGAAAATTTAACTTGATGTTTAGTGCAAAATGTGATAAAGCACTATTTAAGATCATATATGGGTTTGGAATTTGAATCTTTGGTTCAAAATGGCTCAAGCTCATTTGGTCATAGTTGCATTAGCCCAATACAATCATTTTGTCATGTCTCATGCATGCATCATATTGTTGCACATTGTTTGGTGTTGATTGTATATTGGTGCTCTCTACGACAGGTTCTTCCCCGAAAGAGTATCGTGAGTATCCAAACGAGGAGCAATACCAGTCTACGGACCCACAAGGCAAGCAACCAACCATTTGAGCATATCAATACAAACCCATGTTCTCACTTATGCTCTCTTGTACTGCATTTAAGACAATGCATTTCAAACTGATGTGTGCTACGGTAGTTGAACCCATTTCCTCTGCATGACTTGTCATTGCCACAGTAACTAGATGAAACCCACTAGCATGTGTAGGAGTTGATTGAGCCATGTGTATGTGTTTCCTACCTTGCTATGCCTACTATGCTCGGAGTCGTGTCAGGTCTGGTTCATCTGGGTGATGGGCTAGAGTGAAATGATCATGTCGGTAATGAGAGTTATGTGTTGAACACGATTTGGTAAAGGTATCGATTAGAGGCCATGTAGGAGTACATGGTGGGTTGTTTCATTGGAACCGTCCTTAAGCAATGAGATATGTATGTGTGATTTAAGAATCAGCTACTACCATGCATTGGGCCCAAAACCAATGGACCCTCTCGGTTTCTTAACCACCCTAGTCCTCTGTCCAGGAGTTGCAAGTAGTTTCTGGTGCTTGTAGCATACTGGAGGCCATGGGCAATGCTGACCCTCAGGGCGGGCTGCGATGCGGTAGGTACGTGGCACTGTGTACCGGATTCCCGTTTGGTATCTCGGCGATAAACCTGGACTAGAGACTTAGGTGTCTAGGTAGGCTGTGGCCGACACCCACGTTGGGCTTCTGCTTGAAGGTTGCCGAGTACATGTCGTGTAAACGGCGATAAGTGTTGGAAGCGTGTATGAAGAAGTACACCCCTGTAGGGTTAACATCATCTATTCGAATAGCCGTGTCCGCGGTAAAGCACTACTTGGTTGCCTATACAGTTCACAGATAAGTAAATGGATACTACTAAAAGCCTCAAAATAAGCATGAGTGCCAAGGATGGCCCTTCCATAGGATGACGGAGGTGGATCCCCGGTAGTGTATTGAAGCAGTGTGTAGTGGACTTGAGTGCGCAAAACAATTACAAGTTGGAGTCTCGTAAGTTAGCTTAGCTAAGAGTCAAAGCTGGCTTGCTGCAATAACATCACCATCCCTTCTTGATGATGTGCATGTATGTAGGTTCTGATGTAAGTCTTGCTGAGTACCTTTGTACTCATGTTTGCTTAATTTACGTTTACAGAAGATGTTGCAACCCCTTCTTATGGGTTCTTCATAGACATTGATGTCGATGAGTAGGCTGAAGCCCAGGTGGTGATCCTGCGCTCACGATGGACCGTGTAGGATAGCCAGGCTTCCTCAAGCCTCTTTTGTTTTCTGGATGTCTGTACTCAGACATGTTACTTCCGCTGTTGGCTTGTATGTTTGTATGACTTGAATGCTAGGTCTTGTGACCCGCACTTGTGTGTATGATATGTATGTCTCGCTAAGCCTTTAAATAAAGTACTTGAGTTGTAGAGTCATGTTGTGATGCCATGTTGTATTTGCACATATCGAGCATATTGTGTGTATGATTGAAATGCTTGGTATGTGTGGGATCTGACTATTTAGTTGTCTATCCTTGGTAGCCTCTCTTACTGGGAAATGTCTCCTAGTGCTTCCACTGAGCCCTGGTAGCTTGCTACTGCTCCGAAACACTTAGGATAGCCGGCATGTGTCCTTCTTCGTTCCTGTGTCTGTCCTTACGAGGAAATGTCACGCGATGACTACCGGAGTCATGTTAGCCTGCTATAGCCCGGTTTACCAGAGTCCTGCTAGCCCAGCTGCTACAGCCCGGATTCATTCACTGATGACCGACACGTTCGTTGCTGGGTCATGTATGCCTATCCCTGTAAGTTAGTGCCACTTTGGGTTCACGACTAGCCATGTCAACCCGGGCTCCTTGTCATATGGATGCTAGCGACACTATCATATACGTGGGCCAAAAGGCGCAAACGGTCCCGGGCAAGGTAAGGCGACACCGTGGGAATACCGTGCGTGAGGCCGCAAAGTGATATGAGATGTTACATGCTAGATCGGTGTGGCATTGAGTCGGGGTCCTGACAAACGTGGATAGAATTTCTCCTGATGTTGATTCTTTGAAAAGTAGATCTATTCCACCCAAGCATGATATCAATGAATCTCTAAAGTCTATGAGAATCTCCATGGTTGAGTGCAAAAAAGAACCGCTAAGATGCCTGCTAAACAAGATTGGTTTGTAAAAGCGTGTTCTTCTAGTTTTCGTGAAAATAATGATGAAGATCTTAAAGTGATTGATGTGACTCCTATTGAATATTTTTTTCCAATATAAATCTTGATAAATATGGGACTGGAGATGAGTCAACTTTAGTTAAAAGGTGTCCCAATGATTCAGAGTTTTTAGATCTTGATGCAAAAATTGATAAAAGTGGGATTGGAGAGGTCAAAACCTTAAGTAGCAATGAACACACTCTTTTGTATTTCAAGGAATTTAATTATGATAATTGTTCTTTAATAGATTGTATTTCCTTGTTGCAAGCCATGTTGAATTATCCTCATGCTTACAATCAAAACAAAGATTTTACTAAAAATATTGATGATGCTACGATGAAATCTTTTGAAGAAAAGCTTGAATTGGAAGTTTCTATAACTAGAAAACTTTATGATGAGTGGGAACCTACTACTAAGGTTATGATTAAAGATTATGAGTGCCATGCTTTGTGTGATTTGGGTGCTAGTGTTTCCACGATTCAAAAAACCTTATGTTATGTATTAGGTTTCCGTGAATTTGATGATAGTTCTATAAATTTGCATCTTGCGAATTCCACTATTAAGAAACCTATGGGAAGGATTAATGATGTTCTTATTGTTGCAAATATGAATTATGTGCCCGTAAATTTCATTGTTCTTGATATAGATTGCAATCCTACATGTCCTATTATTCTTGGTAGACCTTTCCTTAGAACGATTGGTACAATTATTGATATGAAAGAAGGAAACATTATATTTCAATTTATGTTAAGGAAGGGCATGGAACACTTTCCTAAAAAGGAAATTAAGTTTCCATATGAATCTATTATGAGAGCTACCTATGGATTGCATACCAAAGATAACAATACTTAGATCTATTCGTGTTTTTATGCCTAGCTAAAGGGCGTTAAACAATAGTGCTTGTTGGGAGGCAACCCAATTTTATTTTTGTTCTTTTCTTTTTGCTCCTATTTTTATTTGAGTAATTTATCTATCCTCTGGTTAAATGTGGTTTTGTGTTTTAATTAGTGTTTGTGCCAAGTAAGACCTTTGGGATGGCTTACGGTGATAGTTGTTTTGATCTTGCTGAAAACAGAAACTTTTGCACCGAGGAAAATAATTTTCGTAATTCACAGAAGCGTGTTTTTGATCTGATTATTTTTGAACAAGATTGGTACAAAAATACCCAGCTTGCCCTAATTTTTAAGAATTTTTGGAGTTACAGAAGTATTCGAAGTTTCCAGATTGCTATAGACTATTCTGTTTTTGACAGATTCTGTTTTCTTTGTGTTGTTTGCTTATTTTGATGAATCCATGGGTAGTATCGGGGGGGGGGGGAGGGGTATGAACCATGGAAAAGTTGGAATAAAGTAGATATTACACCAATATAAATAAAGAATGAGTTCACAACAGTACCAAAAGTGGTGATTTATTTTCTTATACTAATGGAGCTTATGAGATTTTCTGTTGAGTTTTGTCTTGTGAAGTTTTCAAGTCTAGGGTAAGGATTTGATGGACTATGGAATAAGGATTGGCAAGAACCTAAGCTTGGGGACGCCCAAGGCACCCCAAGGTAATATTCAAGGACAACCAAGAGCCTAAGCTTGGGGATTCCCTAGAAGCCATCCCCTCTTTCGTATTCGTCTATCGGTAACTTTACTTGATGCTATATTTTTATTTACCACATGATATGTATTTTGCTTGGAGCATCTTGTATGATATGAGTCTTTGATTTTCAATTTACCATTTGAGAGGGACACACATGAATCGTGATTTCTTAGAATACTCTATGTGCTTCACTTATAACTTTTGAGCTAGGCAATATTGCTCTAGTGCTTCACTTATATCTATTTAGAGCACGGCGGTGGTTTTATTTTATAGAAATTGTTGAACCCTCATGCTTCACTTATATTATTTTCAGAATCTTTTTAAACAATATGGAAATTTGCTTTGGTTATAAAATTAGTCCTAATATTATAGGCATCCAAGAGGGATATAATAAAACTTTCATATAAAGTGCATTGAATACTATGAGAAGTTTGATTCCTTATGATTGTTTTGAGATATAAAGATGGTCATATTAGAGTCATACTAGTGAGTAATTGTGAATTAAAGAAATACTTGTGTTGAGGTTTGTGATTCCCGTAGCATGCACGTATTGCGAACCGTTATGTAATGAAGTTGGAGCCTAAGGTATTTATTGATTGTCTTCATTATGAGTGGCGGTCGGGGACGAGCGATGGTCTTTTCCTACCAATCTACCCCCTAGGAGCATGTGCGTAGTACTTTGTTTTGATGACTAATAGATTTTTGCAATAAGTTTGTGAGTTCTTTATGACTAATGTTGAGTCCATGGATTATACGCACTCTCACCCTTACACCATTTCTAGCCTCTCTAGTACCACGCAACTTTCGCCGGTACCATACACCCACCATATACCTTCCTCTAAACAACCACCATACCTACCTATTATGGCATTTCCATAGCCATTCCAAGATATATTGCCATGTAACTTTCCACCGTTCTGTTTACTATGACACGCTTCATCATTGTCATATTGCTTTGCGTGATCATGTAGTTGACATGGTATTTTTGGCAAAGCCACCTTTCATAATTCTTTCATACATGTCACTCTTGAGTCATTGCACATCTCGGTACACCGCTGAAGGCATTCATATAGAGTCATATTTTTTTCTAAGTATCGAGTTGTAATTCTTGAGTTGTAAGTAAATAGAAGTGTGATGATCATCATTATTAGAGCATTGTCCCATCTGAGGAAATAAAAAAAGGAGGCCAAAGAAGCCAAACAAAAAAAAGAGAAAGAAGAAAGGAGAGAAAAAGATAGAAGGGGCAATGTTACTATCCTTTTTCCACACTTGTGCCTCAAAGTAGCACCTTGATCTTCATGATAGAGAGTCTCCTATTTTGTCATTTTCATATACTAGTGGGAGTTTTTCATTATAGAACTTGGCTTGTATATTCCAATGACGGGGTTCCTCAAATCGCCCTAGGTCTTCATGAGCAAGCAAGTTGGATGCACACCCACTTAGTTTTTTGTTTTTGAGCTTTCATAAACTTATAGCTCTAGTGCATCCGTTGCATGGTAATCCCTACTCCCTCACATTGATATCTATTGATGGCCATCTCTATAGCCTATTGATACGCCTAGTTGATGTGAGACTATCTCCCTCCTTTTGTCTTCTCCACAACCACCACATTCTATTCAACCTATAGTGCTATGTCCATGGCTCATGCTCATGTATTGCGTGAAAGTTGAAGAGGTCTGAGAACACCAAAAGTATGAAACAATTGCTTGGCTTGTCATCGGGGTTGTGCATGATTTGAATATTTTGTCTGATGAATATGGAGCATAGCCAGACTATATGATTTTGTAGGGATAACTTTCTTTGGCCATGTTATTTTGAGAAGACATAATTGCCTTGTTACTATGCTTGAAGTATTATTGTTTTTATTTCAATATTAAACTTTTGTTTTGAATCTTATGGATCTGAACATTCATGCCACAATAAAGAAGAATTACATGGATAAATAAGTTAGATAGCTTCCACATCAATTTTTTTGTTTTTATACCTACTCGAGGACGAGCAGGAATTAAGCTTGGTGATGCTTGATACGTCTCCAACGTATCTATAAATTTTGATTGTTCCTTGCTATTATATTATCTGTTTTGGATGTTTTATATGCATTAATATGCTATTTTATATCATTTTTGGGACTAACCTGATAACCTAGAGACCAGTGTCAGTTTATGTTTTTTCCTTGTTTTTGAGCTTCGTAGAAAAGGAATACTAAACGGAGTCCAAACGGAATAAAACCTCCGCGATGATTGTTCTTGGACCAGAAGACACCCAGGAGACTCGGATATGAAGTCAGAAGAGCCACGAGGAGGTGGCAAGGGCGGAGGGTGTCGGTGTCAAAACCGGCGGATCTCGGGTAGGGGGTCCCGATCTATGCGTCTAGGCTGATGGTAACAGGAAGCAAGGACACAATGTTTACCCAGGTTCGGGCCCTCTCGATGGAGGTAAAACCCTACTTCCTGCTTGATTAATATTGAAGATATGAGTAGTACAAGAGTAGATCTACCACGAGATTGTAGAGGCTAAACCCTAAGAGCTAGCCTATGATGGTATGATTGTAATTGTGATCGGCCTTCTAAGGACCGACCACTCCGGTTTATATAGACACCGGAGAGGGCTAGGGTTTACATGGAGTCAGTTACAAGGAAGGAAACTCAATATCCGGATCGCCAAGCTTGTCTTCCACGCAAAGGAGAGTCCCATCCGGACACGGGCCGAAGACTTGAGTCTTGTATCTTCACGCTTCAATAGTCCGGACGATGTATACAGTTCGGCTGTCCGGATACCCCCTAATCCAGGACTCCCTCAGTAGCCCGTGAACCAGGCTTCAATGACGATGAGTCCGGCGCGCAGTCTTTTCTTCGAAATTGCAAGGCAATTTCCTTTTCCGAATACTCCAAAGTAACTATCAAACACTTGAATCGTGTCCGGATCCACAAAATGATCTTCACATACCACTGTAGAGAGAATGATATTTCACAAATGCAATCTGCTGACAACTCTTTTAGACACCAGGACATGTCATTACGGTCGGATCATTATTTGAACCGTTTTCCCACAACCAGCCACAACGCATATTGCGAGGCGGTTTCTTTGACACGTCTTGTCAAAGCATAGATCGTGTCCCCTTATCACGGGATTCTCATCAATACGGGTATGGGTTATCCCACCACGCCATCAATCGTGGTGCTTGGGAAGCAAGCGATTCCCAACGGGCAAGTGGGGAGGCGCACCGCTTTCGTCGCCTCTATAAAGGGATAAGATTTCCCCATTTTTACCCACGCCTTCTTTCTCCCTTGCCCACTCTTGCCCCCTCGAGTTCCAGCACCCAAGCCCAAGTCTTCTCCACACAGCTAAACATGTCCGGAGCAGGAGGCAAGTGGGTGGCTTCCACCGTCAAGGAGAAGCATATTGCAAATCTTCGGGCGGCCGGATACTTGGCCGCAGACATAGCGCACCGGCTACCGGACATCGGGCAGGTCATTCCGACCCCAGGACCCCACAAGAGGGTCGTGTTTGTCGCCCACTTCATCCGTGGACTGTGATTCCCACTTCATCCCTTCGTCCGCGGGCTCATGTTCTACTATGGGCTAGATTTCCATGATCTAGCCCCGAATTTCGTCCTCAAGATCTCGGCATTCATCGTCGTATGTGAGGCCTTCCTCCGCATCAAGCCTCATTTCGGCTTGTGGCTGCAAACCTTCTGCGTGAAGCCGAAGATTGTGAGCGGCCAGCAAGCGGAGTGCGGAGGAGCCATGGTGGGCAAGATGCCTAACGTCACCTGGCCTGACGGCTCCTTTGCAAAAACTGTGAAGGGGTGGCAGTCGGGGTGGTTCTACATCACCGAGCCGCGCGGCGCCAACTGGGCGGCGGCCCCCGAGTTCCGATCCGGAGCCACCATGTGGCTCACCTCCTGGGAAAGGAAGGGCCTGCCCTGGGGCGAATCTACAGAGCTGATCGGACTCCAAACCTGCATTAAGAGCATGAAGGACAAAAACATCAAGCTTGTCAACATGATCCAGGTCATGCTCGTTCGCCGGATTCTCCCATGCCAAAGGTGGGCATTTAACCTATGGGAGTTCATCCCAGCCGAACACCAGACGCTTCGAAGGCTCTACGACATGACGCATAAAGGCGCATGGAAGCTGTTGTTCAAGGCCTCCGAAGTACCTCCTCCCACATCCGAGGATCGCGGGCTTCACGCCGCGCGGCCTCCTAGTCAGGTGAGTTCTCATACTACCATCGGATTCGGTCCTTCCCAATATATTCATGGGGGAGTCTTAAGTAACTGTGCATATTTGCTCAGGATTATGTGGAGACAGCAGAGCAGATTGACTGTCCGGCTGCGCTGCCAGAAGGCCCTGCTGATGCTCTCCTGACGGAGATGCTAGTCCCGGCGCCCTACAAGGTGCCGGAGAGGAAGGCCGAAAAGAAGGCCCCGGGGATCCGAAAGGGTCTCCGGCGTAAGGTTGTGTCGGAAGCCTCGTCCGAAGACGACGAGGCACACTCCTCCCACGAAGGGGAGGAGGAAGAAGAAGAAGACGCCCCATTCGGAAAGGATGAGGGGCCTGGGGAGGAGGACCAGGGGGCCGGAAAAGGCCCTCGGCGCAAGGCCGTCATACCCACATCGTCCGATGACGACGAGACAGATTCCTCCCACGGAGGTGGGAGGAAGTAAGAAGAAACTATACCTCCCCGCACTAGGGAGGAGAAAAAGAGGAAAGCCGCCCCGGAGGGGGAGGCTGGGGAATCCAAAAAGGGAAAGGTGTCCCTTCCGAACTACTCTGCCACGACCGCTCTCAGTGAGGAGGGGTGGCCACCCAAGGGGAAGCCCCCAGTGCGATCATAAGTGTCCGCACTCTATCATGACTTCACTCCATAGCTTTTTTTATAACGCCGAACATATATGCAGTCCGGCCAGGGCTCACCCCGAGGTATCTTCTTCCGGGTCCCTGAGCGATTCGGAGATGAATTCGCTTCCAACGGCCAGTACCCCTCAGCCTACGGACGACACGGAGGTGTTGTCCCGAAGGCTCCCAGAGCAGGGGGAGGTGACTCTAGAGACGCCCCAAGGCGGGATTCCAGATGTCGGAGATGCGGGGTTCAAGATCCCCGTGGATCGTGTCGATGAGAGCCACAGTAGGCCGGGCTCTCAGCTAAACACTGTTCCGGAACCTTCAATGGTTCCGAACTCAGGCGGGCAGCCCCTTGTTAGGGAGGGCGAGCCGTCTGCGTCAAGGACTTATGTTGCGCCCGAGGCGCTAGATTGTCTGCTAGAAGCGCTTCGAGGCGCTTCCATGGATGAAGAGCACCGTACTCTTATGAGTGCGGTGATTCAGAAGGTTTCGTCCGCCAAGAGCGGACTAACCGAAGCTTGCACCAGCCTCATGATAGGCTTTGAGGTAAGTAATAAAAATGTGTGAAATTACCACCCGGTAGGTAGTAGCCCATGATACTCTGTTTGGTGTTCGGAAAGAAAAACCAAACGGAGGGTCAATTATAATCCGCAGGAGTCTAATAATAAATATTAATGTGAATAAGCAGGCTGTGCTGCTTGCCGCTGCTGCCCGCACAGCCGAGGTTGCCGAACTAAAGCGGGAGCTGGAGCAGGCGTAGGGAGAGCTCGACCTCATGAAGAGGCAGCTCGAAGAGAACAAGGGTAAGTGATTCCCCGCTCTTCTGTAGTTAAGGATAGACAAAATTGGTTAGTCTAATGCCAAAGCGTCGTGACTGTGTAACAGGGGTGTCACAGCCCTAGCTTAGTCCTTGCCTGACTCTGCATAAGCATCCATGCATCATGTTTAAATTTAAAGAAACTTGAAATGAGAATTGTTTAAACCCTAGCACCAAATGAATTCAAATAGGCTCAAATAAAATCATTTTCAATAAACCCAAAATTCCCTTTGAAAATGTTCATGATTTCTGATAAAGGTGAAAACCTCTGCCAAAAATGATGAACATATTTCTAGGTTATTCCTGGATTTTTGAATTAAATCATAAAGTATTTGCATTTGGGCATTTAAATGCTAATAAATAGTTTAAATGCTCAAATAATCATAAACTAAAATGTTTGCTGTTGGTTATATTTCAAACAGTGGCATTGATCAGTTTCAGGATTTTTGGGTTTGGTCTAGTATTTTTAATAAAGTCACAAAGTTGTAGAAAAATAGAAAACAGGAAATAAAAGAGAGAGAGAGAATACTTGTGCAACTTACCTGGCAGCCCAACCGGCCCAGCTCCCCCATGCTGGTCCAGCGCTGTGCGGCCCAGCCCACTGCCCCCCCCCCCCTGTCGCCTTCCTCCTCGCACTAGTAGGCACAGGCGCGTGGCCGACGCACGCCAGTGCACGCCCGGCCACCTCCTGCTTGCCGCTTCGCCTGGCTTCTTCGGCAGACGCCACGCGGCTCCCTCAGACCCCTCTCACTCTCCCTGTGCTTCTTTCCCTCCTCTGTTTCTCTCTTTCGCAAGCGCCGAGCGGATCCCGTCGCCGCCGTTCGTTGCCGCCGTGGCCACCGGCCACCCCACGCCTCACCAACACGCCCAGAAGCTCCGCCACTTCGTCCTCGACCTCCTCACCGAGCCACGCCCCGCCGGACGCCCTCGAACGCCAGCCACGCCATCTTCTTCAACCTCGGTCCGCCGAGATCGCCATCGCCGCCCCGCTTGCTCCGGGCCCTCCGCGAGCTCGCCGACCAGCCCTACACGATCCCCGTGAGCTTCTACACCATTTCCCCCTTGTCTCCGCGAGATTTGCTAGTTCTAGTCGCCGTTTCGCCGATGACCGAAACCCGCCGCCACCTGTGACCGCCGCCGACGTGCCTCCGGCCACCTAGCGGCCCGGCTGTCGTGCTCAGCTTCCTCCCCGCGCTGCGTAGATCATGTAGGTGCCTCGCACGAGCCTCCCCGGCCACCGTAGCGTCGACCCCGAGCTCGCCCGAGCTCCGGCAACCGCCAAGGTCGACGCCGGTGACGACTTAGGCCCAGCCGCTGCCACTACCCGACGCGGACGAGCGCCCGCGTCACGTAGACGCCCTCCGCCGGCCATTTGGTCGCCGGAGGAGGAAACCCGCACCTCTCCGCCGTCCTTGGCCTTGTCGGCGACGAGCGCCGGGTCAACTCCGGCGAGTTTGACCCGGGTTGACCCAGTTTACCTCCCCTGGGTCCGGACAAGTTGGCCCAGAGCCCTGCTAATCTAGTTTAGTGCTAATTAACTTTTAGTTAGCCAGCTAAGTCACTGACATGTGGGCCCACGCCCTAATTAACTTAGGTTAGCATTTAACTTAGCACTAATTAACTTCGTTAATTAGCTGTGACACTGACACGCGGACCCCACTGGTCAGATTTGACCTGGCTGACCCAGTTGACCTGCTGACGTCACACCTATATCATGCTGACGCAGTAAAGCTTTTTCTGGATTTAAATTTATTCAGGAAATTCCAGAAAATAGTATAAACTTCAAAAAATCATAGAAATTAATCTATAGCTCAGAATGAAATAAATTATATATGAAAAATGATTAGAAAAATGCAATCTATCCATCTGTACCATTTTCATGCATGTTAGAACACTTTAACCTTGCTTTTTAGGTGAAACAGGTTAATGCACTAATATGACCTCTTAAAATGGGTTTGCATTTGAATCTTTGATTCAAATGGACTCATCTCAATCTGTTCTAGCTTGCATTAGCCCAAAACACATTCATATTTCCTTGTCATAGCATGCATCATATTGTGCATTGCATTGATCGTGTTTCTTCTCTGTTTGCCGGTGTTGTTCCCCCTCGGTAGACGTTGTACCGATGTTGTGATCGTTGACACTGATGAAGACTCAATGCTATCTTCAGAAGTGCCAGGCAAGCAAAACCCCCTTGTTCATTCCGATACAATCCTACTCTCTCGCTCCTTCTCTCTTTTATTGCATTAGGACAACAACGAATCATCTGTTACTTGTTGCGGTAGCTGAACCCCTTTATCCTCTGCATGACCTGTCATTGCCACAGTAAATAGATGAAACCCACTAGCATGAGTAGGAGTTGTTTGAGCCCTGATGTGCCTACTCATTCATGCTTGTTTGTCATTCCTGCTACTGCTTAGAGTTGAGTTAGGTATGATTCATCGGGGATGAATCGGAGGTGTGTAAACATGTCCTACTGTGTGTGAGCTAAGTGTGTGAACACGATTTGGTAAAGGTAGCGGTGAGAGGCCATGTAGGAGTACATGGTGGGTTGTCTCATTGCAGCCATCCTCAGGAACTGAGTTCTGTGTTTGTGATCCATGAAACAGATACTACCACACATTGGGCTCGAAACCAATGGACCCTGTCGGCTTCTTAATCACCCTTGTCCTCTGTCCAGGAGTTGCAAGTAGTTTCTGGTGTTTGTAGTATGCTGGAGGCCGTGCGCAGCGCTGACTGGAGGGGTGGGCTGTGATGTGGTAGGCACGTGGCCGGGTATACCGGGCGCCCGTTTGGTGTCACGGAACCCTGTACACATCGTTCGGGGCCATATGTGGAAACCTCGGCCGGACTCCCTGCGGATGGAACCTGAATAGGCGATAAACATGGACTAGAGACTTCAGTGTTTAGGTAGGTCGTGGCCGACACCCTCGCTGGGCTTCCGCTTGAAGGTTGCCGAGTACATGTCGTGTAAACGACGGTAAGTGGTGAGAGAGTGTGTGAAGAAGTACACCCCTGCAGGGTTAACATCATCTATTCGAATAGCCATGTCCGCGGAAAAGGACTTCTGGGTTGCCTGTACAGTTCATAGACAAGTGAAAGTGGATACTTTAAAATACGCAAGATAAGCGTGAGTGCTATGGATGGTGTTCTCGTAGGGAGACGTGAACGGATCCATAGTGGTGTATTGGTTGGTGAATATGTGGACTCGTGTGCGCCACCTCAAAAGAGTTACCTGCAGTCGTAGTTTAGGATAGCCACCGAGTCAAAGCTGGCTTGCTGCTGTTAAACCCCACCATCCCCTTTGTTGATAATGATGCATATGTAGTTAGTTCTGATGTAAGTCTTGCTGGGTACATTTGTACTCACGTTTGCCTATTTATGTTTTGCAGAGAGACTTCAGTCTCACTAGTAGTTCCGCTTGGACTCCGATGTTTAGCTTGTTACCTCAACTACGATCTTGTGCCCTTGGCAGGATCTGGTAGTTAGTCAGGCTTCTCAGCCTTTTTCATTTATAGTTGTCTGTACTCAGACATGTTAAGCTTCCGCATGTGCTTGATTTGTATGCTCTGAATGTTGGGTTGTGAGACCCATGTTTGTAATATCTCGCTCCTTGGAGCCTATTGAATAAAATACTTGAGTTGTAGAATCATGTTGTGATGCCATGTTGTATTTGCACATATCGAGCATATTGTGTGTATGTTATTGAAATGCTTGGTATGTGTGGGATCTGACTATCTAGTTGTTTATCCTTAGTAGCCTCTCTTACCGGGAAATGTCTCCTAGCGTTTCCACTGAGCCATGGTAACTTGCTACTGCTCCGGAACACTTAGGCTGGACGGCATGTGTCCTTCTTCGTTCCTGTGTCTGTCCCCTCGGGGAAATGTCACGCGATGAATACCGGAGTCCTGTTAGCCCGCTATAGCCTAGTTCACCGGAGTCCTACTAGCCCAGTGCTACAGCCTGGATTCACTCGCTGATGACCAACACGTTTGATGCTGGGTCATGGATGCCTGTCCCTGTAAGTTTGTGCCACTTTGGGTTTACGACTAGCCATGTTAGCCCGGGCTCCTTATCATATTGATGCTAGCGACACTATCATATACGTGTGCCAAAAGGCGCAAACAGTCCCGGGCAAAGGTAAGGCGACACCCGTGGGAATACCGTGTGTGAGGCCGCAAAGTGATATGAGGTGTTACATGCTAGATCGATGTGGCATTGAGTCAGGGTCCTCACAAGGGGCCACCGCTGAAGTGGCGTCCCTGAAGAAAGCGTTGTCTGAGGCCGAAGACAAGGCAGCCTTGGAATGCAAGGAGCGCGAAAAGCAAAGTGCTAGAGTGGGCGAGGTACAGCAAGAGCTCCGGGACCTTGGCAAGAAGTTCGAGTCCATGGAGCATGATCTGAAGATGAAAGAGGCCGAGCTTGCGAAGGCCCTTGTGAATGTGAAAGACGCCAAGGCCAAAGCCGAGAAGGCACAACAGGAAATCCAGGAGGCCAAAAAGATAGCGGCGGGTAAGAAATTCTTTATGCAAAGCAAACATGTGGAGGAGGCATTTCTTTTACTTACCCGAAATTTGGAGCTCTCCAGGGGCATTCACAGATCTGCCACGCAGCCTATCAGATGCCGCGGAGTTCTACCATGCCCAGGAGGGGAGCTCAATGGAGAAGCTGTTCTGGTCCCAATATACTGGGGACGAACAGCCAATGCCTCTGAGTGACCAACTGAAGCAGTTGGTCGAACTCCACATGGCGGCCGGAGTGGCTATGAAAGATTTCATAGTCCGGATGTGGCCTGGTGAGCTCCTGCCCACGAGCTACTTTGGCCTGATCAAGAGGATGGTGAATGCCTGTCCGTGGCTTGAAGTGATCAAGCAATCCGTTTGCATTGAGGGTGCCCGCCGGGCCTTTGCCCGCGCGAAGGTGCATTGGGGCAAGCTGGATGCGGAGAAGCTGGTGAAGGACGGGCCACCGGAGGGCAAGGCGCATTGCCATCCTGAGATGTACTATGATGGCGTGATGAAGGGCACTCGTCTCGTGGCCGATGAATGTACCAAGGACACCATTTTAGAATGAATTCACTTATGTCATGTTTGTAATTTAAAGACGAAGTTACTTGCGCTATCGAGCGCTTTTGTTATTTAAAATATTACCTTCTGTGCGGCTGTTTATAAAATTCTGAAAGTAGGCTAGGCATCGGCTTCCGCCCCCATGTAACTAGTACTAGGGTGTTCGTGGAAAACCCGGACACTCTTTATCCAAATGTTTGGTCCCTTAAGGAGGTGTCCAGCACAGCGAACAAGGCAATTGGACTATGCGGCTTTATAACTTTCACTTAGCCATAGAAGTCTACAATTTTAAAGTTTGGCGAAGCCCCTAGAATCCGAAAGGCCAAATTGGGGCGCTATATACACCTAGATCAGACGAAGCCGATTTATCGCCTAAAGCGGAAAAATCTTTAAGGATTTTAAGACCTCTCTAACAGCGACCAGCTCTCGCCATATTATGCCGGTCAGTTTTCGGCTTTCACTACTGAGGTGCTCGCCCGGAAGAACTGGGACACAATCGCAGTAGTTCTCCCTGCGCTACCTTAGCCGATATAATGGAATGTAAGGTACCAAAACAAGGGAGCCGGGCTAACCCAACTGTAGACCCAAGACATGATTCGGAACTGATGCATATAATGCTATAAGTTCGGGGTGCCGCACTGTTGAAAGTGTTTTACTTGCCATATTACGGGGCACCATGAGAAGCCCCTGGCAAATGGACCGTACCAAGGTGTACGGATGCAATATCAAAGAAACATTTGTAAGAAAAAAATGCTCAAGTAAGAATAATAAGCTGACGCTATATATGATCTCCCATTGATGAATAATACGTTTAAGCGTATGTTTACAATGAGTGCATTAAGCGGAGATAAATAGGACTATTTGACATGTCCTATCCAGGAGCAGGCTGCGTACAGGTATGTAAAACAGGTATAACAATCGTAAATAGATTCCACCTGGGTATTTCCTTCTGTGCGCAAGGCCTGTTGCCTCCTTGGTTTTCCCCCTGTATAAGTCTGACAATTTGGCTCTTCTAAAGAGGCTGCCCTAAAGCAATGTCCTGAAAAATAAAAAAGGGAGATTTATGAAGGTGTGTTGTGGTGATACCGCACTATTGACTGAGTCCTTGCTATGCCTCCTCCTGTGCCCATGGTATTTTGAGTGCGTAATTGTGTGCACGTGGCACAAATGTTGATTTGATGGGGCTTGAGCGGAGGCCGGACTGCTAGTCGCGCTCTTGGCGTGCCTGATGATCCTGCTGCAGGGTTCTCCGGACTCGCTTGACGGTGCTCGAAGTTGTTGTCGCTCGGTTGGTTTGTCGGAGGAGGCCGCATTGTACTTCTGCCGCGAGGGATGCAGTATGCTCTTCTGTTCGTAGAGAGCGGTCCATGTTTCCATTGACAGTGATGACCCCACGCGGTCCTGGCATCTTGAGCTTGAGGTATGCGTAATGTGGTACCGCATTGAATCTAGCGAATGCGGTTCGTCCCAGCAGTGCCTGATAACCACTGCGGAAGGGGACGATATTGAAGATTAACTCTTCGCTTCGGAAGTTATCCGGAGATCCGAAGACCACTTCCAATGTTATAGAGCCCGTACAATGGGCTTCTACCCCAGGAATTACACCTTTAAAGGTGGTTTTGGTGGGCTTGATCCTTGAAGGGTCAATGCCCATTTTGTGCACTGTGTCCTGATAAAGCAGGTTCAGGCTGCTACCGCCGTCCATAAGGACTCGCTTGAGGTGAAATCCGTTGATGATTGGGTCTAAGACCAATGCGGCTGAGCCGCCATGACGGATTCTAGTAGGGTGATCCCTACGATCAAAGGTGATCGAACAAGCTAACCATGGGTTGAATTTGGGGGCGACTGGCTCCATCGCATAGACGTCCCGTAGTTCCTGCTTCCATTCCCGCTTGGGGATGTGCGTGGCGTAGATCATGTTGACCGTTTTCACCTGGGGGGGGGGGGATTTCTTCTATCCCCCCGTGTTCGGACGCCAGGGCTCCTCGTCATCGTTGCTGTGCAGCCCCTTGTCCTTGTTTTCGGTGTTTATTTTACCGGCCTGTTTGAACACCCAGCAGTCTCTATTGGTGTGGTTGGCTGGCTTGTCTGGGGTGCCATGAATTTGGCAGGTGCATTCCAGTTTGCGGTCCAGACTGGACAGTCCTTGATTGTTTCTTTTGAACGGCTTCTTCCGCTGACCGGATTTGGATCCACTGAATCCGGTGTTGACTGGCGTGTCTTCGGTGTTGTCGTTGTTGTTCCGTCGCTTATGTCTATTGCGTTGTGGCTTGCCGTTGTTGTCGCGAACATCCGAAGTGCCGGAATGTGGCGTGATGTCGCTGCAAGCCAACCAGCTGTCCTCGCCTGCGCAAAATCGGGTCACTGGTGTTGTGAGAGCTGCCATGGACATGGGTTTTTCCTGCCGAGGTGTCGAGCGAGCCACTCGTCACGGATATTATGCTTAAAAGCTGCCAAGGCTTCGGCATCCGGACAATGGACTATTTGGTTCTTTTTAGTTAGGAACCGAGTCCAGAATTTCTTGGCTGACTCTCCGGGTTGTTGAGTAATGTGGCTCAGGTCATCAGCGTCCGGTGGTCGCACATATGTGCCCTGGAAGTTGTCGAGGAATGCGTCTTACAGGTTTTCCCAACTGCCAATGGAATTTGCTGGCAGGCTATTTAGCCAGTGTCGGGCTGGTCCTTTGAGCTTAAGGGGAAGATACTTGATGGCATGTAGATCGTCTCCGCGGGCCATGTGAATGTGGAGAAGGAAATCTTCGATCCATACTGCGGGGTCTGTTGTGCCATCATATGTTTCGATGTTTACGGGTTTCAACCCTTCTGGGAATTCATGATCCATCACTTCGCCAGTGAAGCAGAGGGGGTATGCGGCGCCTCTGTGCTGGGCTATGTGGCTACGCAGTTCAAATTGGTCTGGGTTGCTGTGTTTGGCCCGGCCAGACTTGTTAATGATGTATTCGGCGTGACGGTCATTATCGCGCGCTGGGGCGTGCCCCCATGATCCGTAGATCGATCTTGGCTATCCTGCTTTGTTTTCCAGAACATCTTGCAGGTCTTGCCTGTTGCCCCGTGCCGTAGTGTATTGGCGTGGGGGTGTGTGCTGGTATTCGGGATGCTATCCCATTTTATCCTGGCCACGGGGTGGCCGGTCAGCCATTTGGCGCTCGAGTCTGTATTCCTCGGCTGCCAGGACTTCAGTCCATCTATCTTTGAGCAGGTCTTGATCAGCCTGGAGTTGCTGCTGCTTCTTCTTTGGGCTCCTCGCAGCGGCAAAAAGTGAGCGCTTGAAGCGCTCTTGCTCCACGGGATCCTCAGGCACGCCGAACTCGTCGTCGCCGAGGCTAATCTCGTCTTCGGAGGGGGGCATATAGTTGTCCTCCTCCGGGTATCCATCAGTCGCTTGTTCTTCTAGGCTGACCTACTCGTCCTCCTGTTCGGCTTGCTCGAAGGAGGGCTGGTCAGGGTTGTATTCCTCTTCGGCACCGCCCAGATTGCTTTCTTCTTCGGGACCGGTATTGCCGTGGCGAGGCTTGGAGTGGCGCCGACGACGCCCATGCTTTGATTTTCTCCCCGAGGGGTTCTCCTCCATTGCCTCGTCGCCATTGGTTTCCTTCGGAGTGTCCACCATGTATATATAGTATGAGGAGGTGGCCGTCCACCGCCCTGTGAGCGGTGGCTCCTGTAATTCTCCTGCATCGTCGTCCATACCGTCGATGTCTTCGGAGTCCAAGTCAAGCACGTCGGTTAAGCCATCGACCGTGGGAATGAAGTGGGTGGTCGGTGGGCCGCGAATTCCTTCGTCGCCTGCTTCCCACTCAAGCCGGACATAGTTCGGCCGAGAGCCTCCTGACAAAGAGAGAGACTTTAACGAGTTCAGCATGTCGCCAAAGGGGGAGTGTTGGAAGATATCCGCAGCGGTAAACTCCATTATCGGAGCCCAACCTGGCTCGATTGGCTTGAGAGTGCGCGGACCGTAACCAACAACCGGATATGAGTCTGGGGGCCCGGGGTTACAGGCTTCCACAGAGGTGAGGCCTGTGTTCGACTCCACCGCCGATAAGTGTGCAGCCTGCAGGACGGGGTCCACCCCTCTGTCCTTAGGTAACACAACTTGCTCCAGATTTAGATCCGAGGCTACTGCAGGGGTGATATCCTGAGATTTGTCTGACAGCAGGTCTAAGCCGTGCTCGTCGTGACAGTTCGGTGCTCCTGGCGCAGGCCCAAATCCGTCGAAGATCAAGTCTCCACGAATATCCATGGTGTAGTTCAAGTTTCCGAACCTGACCTGGTGGCCGGGGGCGTAGCTATCTATCTGCTCCAGATGGCCAAGCGAATTGGCCCGCAGTGCGAAGCCGCCGAACACGAAGATCTATCCGGGGAGAAAAGTCTCCCCTTGGACCGTGTTATTGACGATTGAAGGCGCCATCAAGCCCTGCAGCGACGCCACAGAGGAACTTTCAATGAAAGCACCAATGTCGGTGTCAAAACTGGCGGATCTCGGGTAGGGGGTCCCGATCTGTGCGTATAGGCTGATGGTAACAGGAAGCAAGGGACACAATGTTTACCCAGGTTCGGGCCCTCTCGATGGAGGTAAAACCCTACTTCCTGCTTGATTAATATTGAAGATATGAGTAGTACAAGAGTAGATCTACCACGAGATCGTAGAGGCTAAACCCTAAGAGCTAGCCTATGATGGTATGATTGTAATTGTGATCGGCCTTCTAAGGACCAACCACTCCGGTTTATATAGACACCGGAGAGGGCTAGGGTTTACATGGAGTCAGTTACAAGGAAGGAAACTCAATATCCGGATCGCCAAGCTTGTCTTGCACTCAAAGGAGAGTCCCATCCGGACACGGGCCGAAGTCTTGAGTCTTGTATCTTCACGCTTCAATAGTCCGGATGATATATACAGTCTGGCTGTCCAGATACCCCCTAATCCAGGACTCCCTCAGAGGGCACGCCCAGGGGGGTAGGGCGCGCCCTCCTGCCTTGCCACCTCCTCGGGACTCCTCTGACCTAACCCTTGGCCCTATATATTCACATATATCCCCAAACCACCAGAAGCATCCATGAAAACACTTTTCCACCGCCGCAACCTTCTGTACCCATGAGATCCCATCTAGGGGCCTTTTCCGGCACCCTACCAGAGGGGGATTCGATCACAGAGGGCTTCTACATCAATTCTATTGCCCGTTCGGTGAAGTGTGAGTAGTTTACCTCAGACCTACGAGTCCATAGCTAGTAGCTAGATGGCTTCATCTCTCTCTTTGATTGTCAATACCATGTTCTCCTTGATGTTCTTGGATCTATCCGTTGTAATCTTTTTTTGCAGTGTGTTTGTCGAGATCCGATGAATTGTGGATTTAAGGTCAGCTTATCCATGAATATTATTTGAACCTTCTCTGAATTCTTATATGCATGATTTGATATCTTTGTAATTCTCCTTGAACTATCGGTTTGGTTTGGCCAACTAGTTTGGTTTTTCTTGCAATGGTAGAAGTGCTTAGCTTTGGGTTCAATCTTGCGGCTTCCTTTCCTAGTGACAGTAGGGGCAGCAAGGCACATATTGTATTGTTGCCGTCGAGGATAAAAGATGGGGTTTACATCATATTGCTTGAGTTTATTACTCCACATCATGTCATCTTACTTAATGCATTACTCTGTTCTTCATGAACTTAATACTCTAGATGTAGGCAGGAGTCAGTCGATGTGTGGAGTAATAGTAGTAGATGCAGGAAGGAGTCAGTCTACTTGACACGGATGTGATGCCTCTATTTCATAATCATTGCCTTAGATATCGTCATAACTTTGCGCTTTTCTATCAATTGCTCGACAATAATTTGTTCATCCACTGTATTATTTGCTATCTTGAGAGAAGCCACTAGTGAAACCTATGGCCCCTAGGTCTATTTTTCATCATATGAGTTTCCGATCTACTATTTTGCAATCTTTTACTTTCCGATATATAAACCAAAAATACCAAAAATATTTACTTAATCTTTTGTTTAGTTTAACGTATCTCTATCGGATCTCACTTTTGCAAGTAACTGTGTAGGGATTGGCAACCCCATTATCGCGTTGGGTGCAAGTTGTTTGATTCTTTGTGCAGGTTTTGGTGATTAGTGCGTTTTCTCCAACTAGATTGATACCTTGGTTCTCTATCTGAGGGAAATACTGGAAATACTTATCTCTACTTTGCTGCATCACCCTTTTCTCTTCAAGGGAAAAAACAACGCAAGCTCAAGAAGTAGCAGGGTGCTCCTGGGAGGCTTGTGGCTACCCCATAAGCCGGTTAGTGCCCTTCTTCGGCCGCAATAAAGCTAATATCTGGATAAAAATCATGTTAAAATTTCAGCCCAATCGGAGTTATGGACCTCTAGGAATTTAAGAAATGGTGAAAGCCAGAAAACGGGAACGCAGAAATGAAACTGAGAGAGTGATCCAATCTCGGAGGGATTCTCGCCCCTCTGTCGCCGTGAAGGCCGTGGACCAAAGGGGAAACCCTACTCCCATCTAGGGGAAGGCCAAGGAAGAAGAATGTCGTGGTGGGCGCACGACAGATGCCAAGGAATGGCTAAAGAGAGGAGGAGGCTCGAGGGTGCTGGTGGGCTCCAGAGGCGAGGTTGGCATGAGCGGGCACGGGACGCCGGACATACCCAGGTTCGAGGCTCTCCGGAGAGATAACACCCCTACTCCTGCCGAGTGTAGTTTGATATTTGTAGTACAATGTTGCTCCTGGAGCTGTATGGGGGAGGAAGGAGGCTGGCCAAGGCTTAGGCTGCTCCTTCTCTCTGGTGTTGCTGTCTCGGTGGCTAGTTCTGTGCTTACTGGCTTTTCTGTTCCTCTGTTATCTCTCTGTTGCTGCCTACATGCCCGCATGTGCGTGGGCTCCAGGGGGGTTTTATAGACCAACCCCCCAGGGGTACAATGGTAATGTTACGAGTCGGTGGGTCCGGGTTGTCGTTGTCCAGGGACCCAGGCTGGGACCCGCTGAGGGCCGGTGGTTCGCCGGGTTCCCCTAGGTGCGGGCCCCGCGTGCCTAGGGGGACCGTGCGCCGTCTTGTCAATCTTAGGGCGTGGCCGAGTCGAGTCATGTATAGTGGCTCTCCGTCAGGTCACCGCTTGCTGTAGGCAGCGGTGAGGGCGGGGGCACTATAGCCACGCCAACCCTGGTCAGCGGCTAGGTGAGGGGCACTGTTGCCACGCTCTGGCTGACCAGAGGCATGGGCAGGGCACTGTTGCTTGGTCATCGATGATTGAAGACTCGTCCCATCGTACGGCCTGGATGGGACGGGAGCTGACCCGTGGCTGGATTGCGGAGCATGCCATGGGTGGAGCTGGCCTGTCGAGGAAGCTTTGGTTGTGCCGGGTTCGGTTGTCTTGCGCTAGTTGTTGAGGACGAGTTGATGCATCTTGCCGGGTCGAAGAGCTTGGCCGGGTTGCGGGGCTTGGCCGGGTCGAGTGACCCGGCCAAGCGCATGCCGGCTTGAGGGGCGATGCCGGCCCTGTTGTTTATGAAAAGGATCCGGGTTCCGTTGCCTGCCCGGGGTTCATCCCCCCGACAGTAGTCCCCGAAGCTGTGAAGGTCCGCCGTCTTCGGATGAGTGGGCCTTCGCAGTTTCCCCCTTAAGCAAGGCGGATTCTGCGAGCGCCGGGTCCGGCAACACCCACTGTGTGCCGGTTTTCTCGGAAACCGGACCGCGGCGTCCCAGCCGTGGCGGGAACCGAGAAGTCTGTCAAATCTTGGGGTAATCCCTCGGGCTTCGTGCGGGTGCCACGTGGTTCCCGGAAGTTGGAGGGGCCTGATAGGCCACGCGCGTGACGCGACTGGGTGACGGGCTGGGGCCTGCCGCCGCGCGCCCTTGGCCACGCGCGCGCGGATTTATTGCGGCGTCCTGGGGCCGGTTGCTCTTCCCTGGGCAGTTTCTTCGTGTGTACGTGCACACTTATTGCGGGGTAGTGGAACGGGCGCGTGCAGACGATCCCACTCCCCCACATTCAAACCGAGGGTTAAAAATCGGGGGGGGGGGGGGGGGCAGGGGGGCGGCGGACATCATTCTCGCACGTGCCCTCCTGCCCATTTGATCTTACCCAGCTCTTTGCAATCGACGCACTACGACGCCCGCTGCTCCGAGAAGAACTCCTCCGTCGTCCATCTTCTTTCTCCTTCCTTCGATCATGGCACCGCCGTCGAGCTCCTGGATGGGTTCGAATGTCACCGCCGAGGACATCGCCCATCTTCGGGCGTCGCGGCACCTGCCGCGGGAGACGGATGTCGCGGTCCGTCTGCCGCGCGGCGAGCAGAGGCCGCAGCCCGAGGAGTTGGAGTGCGTGGTCTTCCTCACGCACTTTGAGCGCGGAATTGGGCTGCTGGTGAGCACCTTCTTCCGCACGTTCCTAGAGTTCTTCGGGCTCCAGCCGCATCATCTTGGCGCCGGCGCCATCCTCCAGCTCTCCGGTTTCGTCACCCTCTGCGATGGGTACCTGGGGGTCGAGCCCACAATCGACCTCTAGGCGCGCTTCTTCTTCCTGAAGCAGCAGGGCCCGTCGGCCGGAGAGTTCGCCGACTACGGCGCCGCCGTCATCTCGAAACGGTTGGGGGCGGACTTCCCCAAGATCCCGTTGGAGGATTCTGCCAAAAAAATGGCAGAACTCCTTCTTCTACATCTGCAACTTGGGGGCGGACCGCATCAATCTTCCGGTCTTCGCCGTCATGCCGCCGCGGGTGAAGAAAAACTGGGGCTACTCGCCTAGGCGCCCGTCACAGGAGATTCTCAATCTCTGCAAGCGGGTGACGGTGATGAGGACACGGGAGGGGCTCACTGGCAACGACCTCATCGCCGCGTTCATCATGCGCTGGGTCCTCCCGCTGCAGAGGCGCACCAGCCTCATTGGCGAGATGGTCGGCCTTCAAGACCCCAACCGCATGGGGTCGACGCAGCTGACAGCGGAGCAGATCGTGCGCTGCGTGAACGACATCTCCAAGGCCAACCTTGGGGAGGACTGGCGGTTCGGCAAGGTGACGTACAACGAGTCGAACCCGGCGCCATAGGTGAGTGTCTGGTCGCCCTACTTTGCTGCTGCGCACCTTCTCCTCCATCCTGACGCGATGCGGGAGGTGCTTCTGAACACTAGCCGGCATCCTTACACCCGGGCTCCATCGCAGGTGGCGCCGGTGGTGCCAGAGGAGTGCTATGTCTTGAGCTTGCGTTGGTTTTCCTTGAAGAGGAAAGGGTGATGCAGAAATAGTAGCGTAAGTATTTCCCTCAGTTTTTGAGAACTGAGGTATCAATCCAGTAGGAGGCTCCTCAAAAGTCCCACGCACCTACACAAACAAACAATGAACTCGCAAGCAACACAATAAAGGGGTTGTCAATCCCTTCATGGCCACTTGCGGAAGTGAGATCTAATAGAGATAGTATGATAAGATAAATATAGTTTTTGTATTTTATAATATAGATGCAAAAAGTAAAGATGCAAATAAAAGTAGATTGGAAGCAAATATGATAAAAGATAGACCCGGGGGCCATAGGTTTCACTAGAGGCAAGATAGCATAAGTATTACGGTGGGTGAACAAATTACTGTCGAGCAATTGATAGAAAAGCGAATAATTATGTGATTATCTAGGCATGATCATGTATATAGGCATCACGTCCGCAACAAGTAGACCGACTCCTGCCTGCATGTACTACTATTACTCCACACATCGACCGACTCCTGCCTGCATCTAGAGTATTAACTTCATAAGAACAGAGTAACGCCTTAAGCAAGATGACAAGATGTAGAGGGATAAATTCATGCAATATGATATAAACCCCATCTTTTTATCCTCGATGGCAACAATACAATACGTGCCTTGAAACCCTTTCTGTCATTGGGTAAGGACAGCGCAAGATTAAACCCAAAGCTAAGCACTTCTCCCATGGCAAGAAAGATCAATCTAGTAGGCCAAACCAAACTGATAATTCAAATAGACTTGCAAAGATAACTCAATCATACATAAAAGAATTCAGAGGAGATTCAAATATTTCTCATAGATAAACTTGATCATAAACCCACAATTCATCGGATCTCGACAAACACATCGCAAAAAGAGTTTACATCGAATAGATCTCCACAAGAGAGGGGGAGAACATTGTATTGAGATCCAAAAAGAGAGAAGAAGCCATCTAGCTAATAACTATGGACCCGAAGGTCTGTGGTAAACTACTCACAACTCATCGGAGGGGCTATGGTGTTGATGTAGAAGCCCTCCATGGTCGATCCTCCCTCCAGCAGAGCGTCGGCAAAGGCTCCAAGATGGGATCTCGCGGATACAGAAGGTTACGACGGTGGAAATTGTGTTTCGTTGGCTCCCTGGATGTTTTCGGGGTACGTAGGCTTATATAGGAGGAAAAGTACGTCAGTGGCCGCCCGAGGGGCCCACGAGACAGGGTGGCGTGCCCTGTAGGGGGGGCACCCTACCCTCTCATGGCCACCTCGGCTGCTTCTTGACTTGCACTCCAAGTCCTCTGGATCACGTTCGTTCCAAAAATCACGCTCCCGAAGGTTTCATTCCGTTTGGACTCCGTTTGATATTCCTTTTCTTCGAAATACCGAAATAGGCAAAAAAACAGCAATACAGGCTGGGCCTCCGGTTAGTAGGTTATTCCCAAAAATGATATAAACGTGTAAAATAAAGCCCATAAACATCCAAAAGGGGTAATATAATAGCATGGAACAATCAAAAATTGTAGATACATTGGAGACATATCAAGCATCCCCAAGCTTAATTCCTGCTCGTCCTCGAGTAGGTAAATGATAAAAACAGAATTTTTGATGTGGAATGCTACCTAGCATAATTCTTAATATAATTTTCTTTATTGGGGCATGAATGTTCAGATCCAAATGATTCAAAATAAAAGTTCATATTGACATAAGAAATAGTGATACTTCAAGCATACTAATCAAAGTAATCATGTCTTCTCAAAATAACATGGCCAAAGAAAGTTATCCCTACAAAATCATATAATCTGGCTATTCCTCTATCTTCATCATACAAAGTATTTAAGCATGCACAACCCCGATGAGAAGCCAAGCAATTGTTTCATACTTTAATATTCTCAAACTTTTTCAACTTTCACGCAATACATGAGCGTGAGCTATGGACATAGCACTATATGTGGAATAGAATGGTGATTGTGAAGAAGACAAAAAAGGAGAAGACAATCTCACATCAACTAGGCGTATCAATGGGCTATGGAGATGCCCACTAATAGATATCAATGTGAGTGAGTAGGGATTGCCATGCAACGGATGCATTAGAGCTATAAATATATGAAAGCTCAACAAAAGAAACTAAGTGGGTGTGCATCCAACTTGCTTGCTCACGGAGACCTAGGGCATTTTGAGGAAGCCCATCATTTGAATATACAAGCCAAGTTCTATAATGAAAAATTCCCACTAGTATATGAAAGTGACAACATAGGAGACACTCTATCATGAAGATTATGGTGCTACTTTGAAGCACAAGTGTGGAAAAAGAGATAGTAGCATTGTCCCTTCTCTCTTTTTCTCTCATTTTATTTTTTTCTCCTTTTTTCTTTTTCTTTTTCTCTTTTTTTTTTCTTTTTCTTTTGCCTTTCTTTTTTTTTCTTTTTGGCCTTTCTTATTTTTTTTCTTTTTGTAAAGTCCGAAGTCTCATCCCGACTTGTGGGGGAATCATAGTCTCCATCATCCTTTCCTCACTGGGACAATGCTCTAATAATGAAGATCATCAAAATTTTATGGATTTACAACTCAAGAATTACAGCTCAAAGCTAGAACAAGATATGACTCTATATGAATGCCTCCGGCGGTGTACCGGGATATGCAATGAATCAAGAGCGACATGTATGAAAATTATGAAGGTGGCCTTGCCACAAATATAGTGTCAACTACATGATCATGCAAAGAGAAATATGACAAAAGTAATGCGTGTCATATGAACGGAACGGTGGAAAGTTGCATGGAAATATATCTCGGAATGGCTATGAAAAAGCCATAATAGGTAGGTATGGCTGTTTTGAGGAAGGTATACGGTGGGTGTATGGTACTAGCGAAAGTTGCGCGGCACAAGAGAGGTTAGCAATGGTGGAAGGGTGAGGGTGCGTATAATCCATGGACTCAACATTAGTCAAAAGAACTCATATACTTATTGCAAAAATCTACAAGTCATCAAAAACAAAGTATTATGGGCATGCTCCTAGGGGGATAGATTGGTAGGAAAAGACCATCGCCCGTCCCCGACCGCCACTCATAAGGAAGACAATCAATAAATAAAATTGTGCTCCAACTTCATCACAAAGCGGTTCACCATACGTGCATGCTACGGGAATCACAAACTTCAACACAAGCATTTTTCATAATCACCTCAACTAGCATGACTTTAGTATCATATCACTACCTCCATATCTCAAAACAATTATCAAGTATCAAATTGATCATAGCATCCAATTCACTTTCTATGATAGTTTTAATTATACCCAACTTGGATGCTCATCATTCTAGGACCAAATTTGTAACCATAGCAAATACCATGCTGTTCTAAAATACTCTCAAAATATTATAAGTGAAGCATGAGAGACTAGCAATTTCTTCAAAATTAAGTCACCGTCGTGCTCTAAAAGATATAAGTGAAGCACTAGAGCAAAAACTATCAAGCTCAAAAGATATAAGTGACGGACATAGAGTATTCTAGCAAATTCTAATCAAGTGGGCTTCTCCCAAAAGGTGTGTACAACAAGGACGACTGTGGCAAACTAAAAAGCAAAGACTAATATAATACACGACGCTCCAAGCAAAACACATATCATGTGGCGAATAAAAATATAGCTCCAAGTAAAGTTAAAAATGGACGAAGACAAAAGAGGGGATGCCTTCCCGGGGCATCCCCCAGATTAGGCTTTTGGCTATCCTTGAATATCTTGGGGTGCCATGGGCATCCCCAAGCTTAGGCTCTTGCCACTCCTTATTCCATAGTCCATAAAAGCTTTACCCAAAAGTTGAAAACTTCACAACACAAAACTCAACAGGAAATCTTATAAGCTCCGTTAGTGAAAGAAAACAAAACCACCACATAAGGTACTATAATGAACTCATTATTTATTTATTTTGGTGTTAAACCTACTGTATTCCAACTTCTCTATGGTTTATAAACTATTTTACTAGCCACAGATGCATCAAAATAAGCAAACAACACACGAAAAACAGAATCTGTCAAAAACAGAACATTCTGTAGCTATCTGTAACTAACGCAAACTTATGTAACTCTAAAACCCCTACCAAAATAGGAAGTCCTGGAAAATTTGTCTATTGATCAGTAGCAAAAAGAATCAACGCAAAAGCACTTTTCTGTGATTTAACAATACTAAATTCGTGCGTGCAAAGTTTCTGTTTTTCAGCAGAATCAAATCAACTATCATCATAGGTTATCCTATAGGTTCTACTTGGCACAAACACTAATTAAAAGATAAAAACACATCAAAATAGAAGTTAGATGCAAGATTTATTACTAAAAAGGAACAAAAACAAAAAACAGAAAGAAAATTGGGTTGCCTCCCAACTAGCACTATCGTTTAACGCCCCCTAGCTAGGCATAAAAGCGAAGATAGATATAAGTAGTGCCAT
Organism: Triticum timopheevii; assembly: GCA_963921465.1. NCBI lineage: Eukaryota > Viridiplantae > Streptophyta > Magnoliopsida > Poales > Poaceae > Triticum > Triticum timopheevii. The sequence continues at coordinate 216,640,194 of OY997268.1, forward strand.
CTTTGGCATTAAATTCATAAGTAGCTCGCACGATAGATTCATAAGGTAATTTGACTTTCTTTCTTGGAAAGTGCTCCATGCCTTTCTTTAATGGAAATTGGAATCTAATATTCCCTTCCTTCATATCAATAATCGCACCAATCGTTCTAAGGAAAGGTCTACCAAGAATTATAGGGCAAGAAAGATTGCAATCTATATCAAGAACGATAAAATCTATGGGCACAAAATTTCTATTTGCAACAATGAGAACATCATTGATCCTTCCCATTGGCTTTTTAATGGTGGAACCCTCAAGGTGCAAATTTAAAGAGCAATCATCAAGATCGTGGAAACGTAGAATATCACGTAAAGTTTTCGGAATCGTGGAAACACTAGCACCCAAATCACACAAAGCAAAACACTCATGATCTTTAATTCTAATCTTTATAGTAGGTTCCCACTCATCATTAAGTGTTCTAGGTACAGAAACTTCCAAATTAAGTTTTTCATCATAAGATTCCATCAAGGCATCAACGATATGTTTGGTAAAAGCTTTATTTTGACTATAAGCATGCAGAGAATTAACAAAGGATTGCAACAAGGAAATACAACCTTCTAAAGAACAATTATCATAATCAAATTCCTTGAAATCCGAGATAGTGGGCTCAATGCTATTTAAAGTCATGACCTCTCCAATCCCACTTTTACCAAATTTAGCATCAAGATCTAAAAACTCTGGAATCTTGGGACGCTTGTCGGCTTTCTGGGAACGGGGGTCCCCAGACTTGCCTGCCTGCGGCCTGCGGCGTGGCTCAAAGGAGGCCCAGCACAGCCCATCTTCATCAACACCAGCTCAAGACCCTCGCGAGGGGCCAAGCCTCGCGGGGCGGACGACAAGGAGCTTCCTCAGGCACGGCCTCGTCAGGCTGGCTCATGAGGAGGCGGAGAGTTCAAGGCAGGGTACCTCGCGAGGTGCCCATGACGCAAGCCATGACGACCAAGGGCGCCAGTCGGGCGCCAGCCCACGCAGTGTCCTCCTTTCCTCTTTGGTGCAAAGGAAGCAAGCGCAGGCGAGAGTATCAAGCAAAGGCGTCCATTTCGGTGCAACAAGACCAAGACCAGCCCAACAGCTGGAAGGGAGTCATCGTGGAGCCCAAGCCGGCATCATCACCAGAGCCTTTGGCAGGCGAGGACCAACTTTAGTCAGGATAAGTGTACCCGCTGTTCCCCTTCAAAATGGCCAATTGTTGGCGCCCTTCCCGCTCAATATTTTGGGAGAGGCCCAGGGCCTTTGCCTATAAATAGGACTAGCCACCCCCGGGGTAGAGGCATCTGATATCGAGAACCTAAGAGCCAGAACCAAGTAGCACCAACCAAGAACAGACCCTCGCGAGGCTGTTCTTCCTTGTATTGTTCATCATCAGCCCAAGAGGCAATTCACCACACCACACACTGGATTAGGGTATTACACCACAATGGTGGCCTGAACCAGTATAAATCTTGTGTCTCTTGTGCTGTTCTGTTTAGTAGTTTAGGTCCCAGCGATTCGGCGAGGAATGAGACGATAGAGGGTTGAATCTCCACGCGCACCCCAGTGTTCGAACCTCAAGGGTCTGCCGGAACCAGAAATCCGACATTTGGCGCGCTAGGTACGGGTGCGCCGGACTCTGCCTTCCGTTGTCTCATTCTTCCCCGACCACCGCAACCATGTCTGACGCTCGTCGGGCTTGCGCCGAGCGCCGAGCCGCCCTCGCCTCCCAAGTCGTCCAGACAGCTCCCGTCGGTGGGCGCCCTTGTCGTTCCCCGTCACCTGCCGTCAACGCCGCCACCGGCCCGGCGGGGAACGAGCAGCAAGCATCGTCCCAGCACCCGTCCATGAGGCGGGACGGCCGCACTGCCATGCCTTCGCTCACCCCCGCTGGTTCTTCGTCACGCACGCCCCGCGCGGCCATGGAGGCCCGAGCCGCGCTCATCGTGGCAAACGAGCTCCTGCGCTACCGCCCCGTCGACGACGTCTACGAAGAATGGCTCGACCGAGTCGCCAAGCTCGTCCGCGCTGCTGGAGGCGCCCCCGCACCGTCCTTCTCGCTGCACCGCACCCCGCCCCGCGCGGGCGATGAAGCTCCTGGGGCGCCTCAGCCGCCTCCTCCTCAAGAAGGCGCCCTGGCCCCAAGGCGCGCGGCCCCTGGGCGGAACCCGCTCCACCAGGCGCCAGGGCGGCAAGAGCAGAGCTGCCAAGAAGTCCCTCGCACACGAGAAGCTGCCAGAGCGCTCCCCACTCCCACACATCAAGACCCTGTGCTGCCCCCAGCCGCGGTGCATGGGGGCCCGCAGGACCAAGCTCTCCGTCGCCCAAGGCCCCCCGTGGCCACGGCGGGCTGCCGCGCCTTCACCACCGAGCTGCGCAGCGTCGCGTGGCCCGGTAAGTTCAAGCCAGACCTGCCCCCTTGCTACGACGGCACGGCTGACCCTGCGGAGTTCCTCCAACTCTACGAGCTGGGCATCGAGGCTGCCAACGGAGATGAAAAGGTCATGGCGAACTGGTTTCCCATGGTGCTCAAGGACGGAGCCCGCACCTGGCTCCTGAATCTGGCCCCAGGCACGATCTCTTCCTGGGACGAGATGCGTACCCGCTTCATCGCCAACTTCTAGGGTACTCGCGACCGGCCAGCCGCCGTGAGCGACATGCGCCGTATCAAGCAGCAGCCAGGGGAAACCCTGCAGAAGTACATCCAGCACTTCAACAACGCGCGCCTCAAGATACCCAGAGTGACATAGGAGGCCATCATCTCCGCCTTCTCCGACGGTGTGCGCGACGTCAAGATGAAGGAGGAGCTGGCGATGCATGAGGATCTGTGCACCTCCTTGGAGCTGTTCAACTTGGCGACCAAGTGCGCCAGGGCTGAGGAGGGGCGCCTCTCCCTCCTCGAGCTGCCTGCCGCGGACCCCGAAGAGAAGTAGCCCAAGGCCAAGGACGTGAAGCGCAAGGGGGCTGCCGTGCTCGCGGCCAAGCCAAACACCAAGCGAGGCAGAGATCAGCCCGAATTCTCCAAGGGCAGTCGGTACTGCATGTACCACGACCTCCACACCCACAACACAAATGAATGCCAAGAGCTCTAGGCCGTGCGCGAAGGAAGGGTCGGCAGACGCCCCGAGCGCAGCGACCGGGGCTACGGCCGAGAAGGAGGAAGGAATGCAGGACACTGGGAAGACCGCGGCCCGCGCCAAGGGTGGAGCGACCAACCTCGCGAGGACCGCTGGCAGGACCCACCTCGCGAGGGAGGCTGGAGGGATCAGCCTCGCGAGGATCGCCCGCACGGGAACGCAGGCCTCCCCCCGCTGCCGCAGTAGCCAAGGAGAAATGAAGACCGTCATCAGGACGAGGGGGCTGGGGGCTTCCAGGAACCGTGCGCAATCGCTTGCATCCTGGGCGGAGCTCAAGCCCCAGCCTCTCAGCGCATCTTCAAGCAGTTCGCCCACGAAGTGAATGCAGTCCTCCCCAAGCTCGAGGCCACGCGCCCTCTCAGGTGGTCGGCGTGCGCCATCACGTTCAGCTCGGCGGATCAGCTCAAGTGCGCGGCCACAGCCGGAGTCCTCCCGATGCTTTGTTCCCCAATCATCAGCAACGTGCTAGTCACCAAGACCCTCATCGACGGCGGGGCAAGGCTCAACGTCCTGTCCGTGGAAACATTCAACAATCTTCAAGTGCCTTACATTCAGCTTCAGCCAACCAAGCCCTTCTCCGGAGTCACCGACGGCTCCACGGTCCCGATCGGGCAGGTCCGCCTGCCTGTCACCTTCAGGGCTCGCGACAACTACTGCACCGAGCTCATCGACTTCGACGTCGCCCACATTCACCTGCCGTACAACGCCATCCTCGGGTACCCGGCGCTGGCCAAGTTCATGGCCGTAACCCACCACGGCTACAACGTCCTCAAGATGCCAAGAAGTGGCGGGGTCATCACGGTGCCCTGCGAAGAGAGAGACGCAGCGTGCTTCCTGGAGCGAGCCTTTCAGGCCGCATCATTGGAAGACCCAGACCGCAGCAGCAGGAGGCCTTCCGAGGCCGCACCCAAGAAGAAGAAGACATCGACCGGCCCGGCTCCTCAGGAGGCAGGCCCCTCAGGGCCCGCGCCTGGCCAGGAGGAGCCTCCTTCCATCGCATAGGGAAGCGCGCCCGGTGCCCTCCTCAGGCAAGGCTCGGGGGCTCTCCCCTGGAGGGCCGCCGACCTCGCCAAGGTCACGAGGGAGGCGCTTGGGCACCACGTGGAGGCGTGCTTCAAAGCACGTTTCCCTCAAGAAGGAGCAAGGCAAGGAGGGCCAAACCCTCAGGAGTTCGTCAGCAAGGCCATTCAGGAGTTACAGGAGTCAAGTGTCATGAGAGGCAGCCGCCGCCTACCCGCTGTGGCCCCCCATCTAGGCGAGGATGCTGGGCTGCGCATCTGCATCAACATACCAGGGCTCAACCGAGCCGCATCTCAAGAGCGCCTCTGGCCCTCGCGAGTGGGACGTTGCGAGGGTCCGCCCCACAGCAACGTGCGCATGCCTTATGGCCTGCCAAACGCGGCTGTTGCGCACCAGCGTCTCATGAGGGCCATCTTGGAGGCTCAAGAGGTCAGGAGCACCACAGCCCTGGCGGAGATGGAGAGGGCCCGCGGGGAGCCGCCAGCGCCTCCGGAGCCTCCCGAGGCCCCTGGGCCTGGGGGCTCGTGAGGATCGGCTCCCGCCGCCCACCGAGTCTGCTACACCAACACCCCTTCATCCCCAACATCATCAGGTGACATCTTTTAAGTTTCGTTTCTGGCTGGGAGCGCCTTCAGGGCTGCATTATTCCCAGGCCGCGTGGGTCCGTCCCTGCGGCATGTATCCCTTTTATTTCATGTCCTTAGCTCACCTTATTGGGGGCGCCCCTCGGGCTACATCATCCGCAAGCCGCTCGGGCCTGTCCCAGCGACCTGTATCCTTCTTGCGTTTTTCTTAGGACTATGCTTTCGCTCCACCATGCTTGTTATTTGGTGCCTTTTTCTGGGTGACGGAATCTTGCACGTTAAAGGGGGGGGGGTGCCTGAGCATCGCGACTCAGGGCTCCTACCGGCTCTCCAGCCCTCACCCTCTGGTCTTGTCCATGGCATCGCGACCTGGCTTGCCAGCGACGGCTGAGACCAGCCCGAGAGCCAGGACCCGAGGACGTAGAGTTTCGTCATCTAACCTAGCTTGCGCGCTAAAGGGGGGGGGGTGCCTGAGCATCGCGACTCAGGGCTCCTACCGGCTCTCTGGCCCTCATCCTCTGGTCTTGTCCATGGCATCGCGACCTGGCTTGCCAGCGACGGCTGAGACCAGCCCGAGAGCCGGGACCCGAGGACGTAGAGTTGCAACATCTAACCCAGCTTGCGCGTTAAGGGGGGGGGGTGCCTGAGCATCGCGACTCAGGGCTCCTACCGGCTCTCCGGCCCTCACCCTCTGGTCTTGTCCATGGCATCGCGACCGGGTTTGCCAGTGACGGCTGAGACCAGCCCGAGAGCCGGGACCCGAAGACGCAGAGCACAGGCATCTGGCCAAATTTGCAGGAACACACTCCAAGATAACGCCCAGAGCCAGGCGCAACCCTCCTTGAGGTATGGCCCCGTGAGCCCTGCGGTGGCTCACGGGTACCCCAACACACCTCGCGAGGCCTTTCACGCTCCTCCAGAGCAACTAACGGCTAATTGTCGGTTGTCGCAGCAAACCCTCGTTCCTTCTATGATGAGCCTGCAAGGTCCCTCCAAGGAGCATCGCCAAGCAACCTCGCGATGGTCAAGGCTAACGCCGCACCTAGAAGCATTTTTTTGACTCTCAAGATAAGTCACCCTCTGGACGCACTAAGTTATCGCAACACCATCCCCGCACTCAATGCAATCCCGTGTTAGCACCGAATGATGGCTGCTTGAGCACCAAGGGGGACCTCCTGAGCATCGCGACTCAGGGGCTCTTACCGGGCCTCGGGCCGCTCACCTCCTGGCCTTGACCACGGCATCGCGACCTGGCATACCAGCGATGGCTGAAGACGCCTTGGGACTGGGACCTGTCGGCGCAGAGCATCGGGCCCTCGTGAGGACTGAAAGGAGGAAACTAAGCTACAACGGAATGAGCATCTCACACTGCTTCATAAAAGGATTATATTGACAGATGGAGCTACAAACATCTTACAAGCCCCCGTGGGGTATATTATTGGCCCCTCGCAGGAACAAAAGGCGCGCATCCTAAGGAGTCCTAACTACAGGGGGCATCACGGCGGGTGCCATCATCAACAGTGGGCCGCCCAGTCCGACGCCAACCCCATCCAGATCAGGGGCGGCGACGACCTGATGAGCCCACCCTGCTCCGGGAACGGCGCAGGCTCTGGGGCTCGTAGCTGTCGTCGCTCGTCTCCGGCATCACGAAGAGCTCGGCAGAGTCGCTGGATCCTCCGGCACCTCCGTCGCCTGAGGAGTGGCCAAGGGGGCGATCGGCCGGCCTCTGTCTCACCGCAGCAGGGTCTCGACCGCCTCTCCCGGGGCAGCACTCCAGCCGACGACCCTCCGCTTCGAAGACCTTGAAGGACATCACCGAAGCACCATCGTACTCCAGGTGGATCGTGAGGGCGCCCCTCGTCCTGCAGACCCGGGCGACCTCGCCCCAGCCTCGAGTCATGAAGACCTCGCCCGGGACAACTACCGCGACCTCTGCCCCGGTCGCGAGGGTGCCACAGCCGGCGTGCTGCAGCCAGAGTCCCAGGGGTTCCCCCTGTCGGACGATGGAGGCGAAGAAAGAAGGAAGACGAATCCAAGACTTAGGAGGTGTGGCGGCGTGAAGCACGAACTCCCGGCAGGAGCCCTCGGCGTGGACTCCAGGGGGAAGATGCACACCTTCGTGACCCGCCGGCGTCGGCAGCGGCGCCGCTCGTGGCGTTTGGCTTCGACTCCTTCAGAGCCGCCAATGTGCGCGTACAAGGGAAGAGGGAACCCTGGTGGCGGCCGCTCACACCAGGGTCTGGACGCCTCCTGGCGAGTACTCTCGCCCTGACACCAGAGGGCAAGTCGCTTCTTTGGGGCGAGCGGGTCAGGATCCTCTTGGGGAGCCTTTCCCTTCTCTTCCGCGGAGAACCGGCGGATCGGAGCCATTGCAGCCAGGCGAAGCAAGGAGGAGGAGAAGCAGAAGGATAGACTGGAAGGGCGCACGCCGTTCGGGACTAGTCGAATCCGGGCAGTTACCGAGGCGTCGTGGGGAAGCAGTGCCGCCCACGTCCAATCAACCGCCACGCGGCGCCCAAGGCCGCAGGATGTTAGGGCCCGCCACGCTTCGCACTTGCCCTTTCGCCCCTCTACTCAGCCAAGTTCGGGCGCGCCGTGGGCCCGAGGGCTACTGTCGGCGTTCTGGGAACGGGGGTCCCCAGACTTGCCTGCCTACGGCCTGCGGCGTGGCTCAAAGGAGGCCCAGCACAGCCCATCTTCATCAACGCAAGCTCAAGACCCTTGCGAGGGGCCAAGCCTCGCGTGGCGGATGACAAGGAGCTTCCTCAGGCACGACCTCGTCAGGCTGGCTCATGAGGAGGCGGGGAGTGCAAGGCAGGGTACCTCACGAGGTGCCCATGATGCAAGCCATGACGACCAAGGGCGCCAGTCGGGCGCCAGCCCGCGCAGTGTCCTCCTTTCCTCTTTGGTGCAAAGGGAGCAAGCGCAGGCGAGAGTATCAAGCAAAGGCGTCCATTTCGGTGCAACAAGACCAAGACTAGCCCAACGGCTGGAATGGAGTCATCGTGGAGCCCAAGCCGACGTCATCACGAGAGCCTTTGGCAGGAGAGGACCAACTTTAGTGAGGATAAGTGTACCCGCTGTTCCCCTTCAAAATGGCCAATTGTTGGCGCCCTTCCCGCTCAATATTTGGGGAGAGGCCCAGGGCCTTTGCCTATAAATAGGACTAGCCACCCCCGGGGTAGAGGCATCTGATATCGAGAACCCAAGAGCCAGAACCAAGGAGAACCAACCAAGAACAGACCCTCGCAAGGCTGTTCTTCCTTGTATTGTTCATCATTAGCCCAAGAGGCAATCCACCACACCACACACTGGAGTAGGGTATTACACCACAATGGTGGCCTGAACCAGTATAAATCTTGTGTCTCTTGTGCTTTTCTGTTTAGTAGTTTAGGTCCTAGCGATTCGGCGAGGAGCGAGACGGTAGAGGGTTGAATCTCCGCGCGCACCCCAGTGTTCGAACCTCAAGGGTCTGCCGGAACCCGAAATCCGACAACGCCTTCTAGGTAAAGTTGACTCATCTTCAGTCCCATAATTATCAAGATTCATATTGCAAAACAAAGATCTAATAGGAGACGCATCAATAACTTTAAGATCCACATCATTATTTTCATGGAAACTAGAAGAACACGCCTTTATAAAGCTATCTTTCTTAGCAATCAATCTAGCGGTTCTTTCGTTGCACTAATCAATGGAAATTCTCATTGCTTTGAGAGACTCATTGATATCATGCTTAGGAGAAGAAGATCTAAGTTTAAGAGAATCAACATCAAGCGAAAGTCTATCAACGTTCCTAGCCAAATCATCAACTTTGAGCAATTTTTCTTCAAGCAAGGCATTAAAATTCTTTTGAGAAATCATAAATTCTTTCACACTATTCTAAAAATCAGAGGGAATCTTATTAAAATTACCATAAGAATTATTGTAGGAATTTCCATAATTATTAGAGGAATTACTAGGGAACGGTCTACCATTAAAGTTTCCTCTATAAGCATTGTTTCCAAAACTATTCCTACCAACAAAATTCACATCCATAGATTCATTATTATTCTCAATCAAAGTAGACAAAGGCATATCATTGGGATCAAGAGGAGTATCTCTAGTAGCAAACAATTTCATAAGTTCATCCATCTTTCCGCTCAAAACATTGATTTTTTCTATAGCACACACTGTTTTACCAAAAGATCTTTTGGTGTGCCATTGAGAATAATTAGCCATAATATTATCAATAAGTTTTGTAGCATCTCCTAATGTGATTTCCATAAACTTGCCTCCCGCGGCCGAATCTAAGAGATTTCTAGAAGCGAAGTTCAAACCCGCATAATTTTTTTGTATGATCATCCATCAATTCAAACCATGAGTAGGGCAATTGCGAATCATCAATTTCATTCTTTCCCAAGATTGGGCAACATGCTCATAATCATGTTGTTTAAAATTCATAATATCGTTCCTAAGAGTGATGATCTTAGCAGGAGGAAATACTTAGAGATAAAAGCATCTTTGCACTTGTTCCAAGAATCAATACTATTTTTAGGCAAACACGAAAAAACTTTAGCATGATCTCTAAGTGAAAACGGAAATAACTTCAATTTAACAATATCATTATCCGTACCTTTCTTCTTTTGCATATCACACAAATCAACAAAGTTGTTTAGATGAGTAGAGGCATCTTCACTAGGAAGGCCGGCGAATTGATCTTTCATAACAAGATTCAGCAAAGCAGTATTGATTTCACAAGACTCAACATCATTAAGCGGAGCAATCAGAGTACTAAGGAAATCATTATTATTGGTATTCGAGAAATCACACAATTTGGTATTATCTTGTGCCATGGCAACAAGTAATCCAACACACAAGCAAACAGAAAAAGGCAAGCGAAAGAGAGAGGAGGAGATTGGCAAAGAGAGGGCGAATAAAACAGCAAGGGTGAAGTGGGGGAGAGGAAAACGAGAGGCAAATGGAAAATAATGTAAATGCGAGGGAGATGAGTTTGTGATGGGTACTTGGTATGTCTTGACTTGAGCGAAGACCTCCCCGGCAACGGCGCCAGAAATCCTTCTTGCTATGTCTTGAGCTTGCATTGGTTTTCCTTGAAGAGGAAAGGGTGATGCAGCAATAGTAGCGTAAGTATTTCCCTCAGTTTTTGAGAACCAAGGTATCAATCTAGTAGGAGGCTCCTCAAAAGTCCCACGTACCTACACAAACAAACAAAGAACTCGCAACCAATGCAATAAAGGGGTTGTCAATCCCTTCACGGCCACTTGCGAAAGTGAGATCTAATAGAGATAGTATGATAAGATAAATATATTTTTGGTATTTTATAATATAGATGCAAAAAGTAAAGATGCAAATAAAAGTAGATTGGAAGCAAATATGATAAAAGATAGACCCGGGGGCCATAGGTTTCACTAGAGGCTTCTCTCAAGATAGCATAAGTATTACGGTGGGTGAACAAATTACTGTCGAGCAATTGATAGAAAAGCAAATAATTATGAGATTATCTAGGCATGATCATGTGTATAGGCATCACGTCCATGACAAGTAGACCGACTCCTGCCTACATCACGTCCGTGGAAGATCGTCCGGGTCGGCTCCAGGTCCTCGGCCTTGAGGCCTAGCTTGGTCATCGTGTCGCAATAGAGGATGTTGATGCTGCTGCCACCGTCGTTGAGGACTCGGGAGAACTTGCACGTGCGCCGCGCGATGATGGTGGGGTTGAGGATGAGGGCGTAACCACCCGGACTCGGCATGACCGCCAGGTGATCCTCCCGGGTCCAGGTGATCGGGCGATCCGACCAGTGCATGAACTCTGGCTTGGCCGGGACGACGGTGTTCACCTCCTGCCGAAGGAGGCTCTTGCCGTGCTTGTCATCACCGACGCTGGTGAAGACGACGTAGGCCACGTTCTGGTCCGGGTAGGCGTCGTCGTGCATCGTGCTGCCAGCTGGAGGTGGCGGTGGAGGTGGAGGCGGCTGCCCCGCACCTGGAGCCGGAGCCGGAGGAGGTGGGACGTTGCCCCTCATGATGCACTTGGTGATGGCGCACTGCCGAAGCATGTGCATGGAGGGTCTTGCGCCGCTGTGGTGCTTGCAGGGGGCGTCGAGCATCTCTTCGAAACTCATGGCGGGTTGCCATGCCGTCTTGCAAGTCTGCCGGCGCTTTGTCGCCGGGTCCGCCGTGGGCTCGGTGGCCGCGACGAGTCGGCTATCGTGGCGCTGCGCCGGCTGGTCGGCCTTGCTCTTGTTGTTCTGGTGATGCTGCTGCCGGCTGCTTTCGCCGGCCGGCTTCGGAGGGGGAACCGGCTTTGCCTTGCCGGCTTCATCCAGCGCCACCTGGATCTTCATGGCGGAGTCAGCGTTGGCGTATTTGTCCACCGTCACCATGAGCGCGGCCATGGTGGCCGGCTCGGAGCGTAAGAGCTTGTGCTTGAGGAGGGTGCCGTCTCGGCACCCGCTGACGAAGTACTGGATCGCCTGGACTTCATGGACGCCCTCACAGCTGTTCCGAAGCTCGGTCCAGCATGCGAGGTACTCGCAAACGGTCTCCGTAGGCCCTTGCATGCACATGGCGAGTTGGCTAGGGCGGCCGGGTCGCTTGTAGGTACCCGTGAAGTTGCGGACGAAGGCTTGCTCGAAATCGACCCACGTGTTGATGCTTCCCATCGGCAGACTGTTCAACCATGTGCAGGCCGACCCCTGGAGCCTGAGCGGTCCGTAGCGCACGGCGAGACGACGATTGGCACCGGTGATGCCAATGGTCGTGGTGTAGTTGGTGAGCCAGTCTTCTGGCTTCACAGTCCCGTTGTACTTAGGGGTGTCGCGGGGGAGCATGAACCCTTTGGGAAAGGGCTCTTCCCGGATGCGTGGGCCGAAGCACGCTGGCCCGATAGCACCACTCTCCTCCACCTCCAAGCAGCGAGCGAGCTGATCGAGGCGGTGGCGAGCATCGGCGTTGTCGATGGCGCGCGGGCCGAGTTGACTGGCGGCCAGGCCACGAGGGCCGGTTCGGTTGGAGCCGGACGCCGGCCATGCTGGCTGGGTCCGTGTTGGATGTCTAGGATGGGCTCGTCCCCCAATCCGCCGGCGGCTGTGGCGGCCGGGTCGCGCCGAGTCCGAGCTTGGCCGGAGTGCGCCTCGCCGGGTGGCGAGGAAGCTGTGTGCAGAAGTTCGCCGAGTCCGCCAAGGCGGGCAGAGCCGGATCCCGCCGGCTTGGCGAGTTGGTTGAGGTGGTTTTGCTGGGTGTTGGCCGCGTTGAGGAGTTCGCACATCCGCCCGATGCGCTCCTTCAGCTTCTCACCCGTGAGCTGGTCCAGGACGACTTCGGCTGCCTGGGCAGTGCACATGTTCTTCGCTGGGTCCTTGTAGATGGTTGGGACGGCGCCAAGGGCCCGGCTGATCGCTCCTTCCCAGGCACGCACATCGGCGACCCGGCTTGGCTCGGCCGCGGCGGGCGTGAATCCATAGGCGGCATTGCGCTCCAGCTAAGCGGCGTCCAGGCGACGCTGGGTGGCGGCGAGCGTCTCAGACAGGTCCAGCATCTGCTGGCGCCTTTCCTTGAGCTGGGTTCGGGCCTCAGCGACGTTGGTGGCGTCGACGTCGGTGCCGATGGGGATGCGGAGGCTCTGCATCGCGGCGCGCAACAGATTGGACGGCTTGGTTCGTTCTGCTGTGGCCCTGGCTTCGGCAGCCTTCCTTGTCTTGCTCGACGAGGAGGAGGCGCCATCGCCGGTGAGGAAGACCTCCACATGGACGTCCATTGCCCCGGCAGAAATGCCGCCGCCGAGGGAGAGGGGGGAGTCGGAGTATCGGAGCACCTCGCAGGAGGCGGCGAGCGTGCCGACGACGTCGTCCGCCAGTATGACGGACTCGTCGGAGTAGGAGAAGGGCCCCGTCTGAAGCATGTTCCCGGCCAGCTCCTCGAGATGCCCCACGGTGGGCCCCAACTGCCGTGGTGGGCGCACGACACATGCCAAGGGATGGCTAAAGAGAGGAGGAGGCTCGAGGGCGCTGGTGGGCTCCAGAGGCCAGGTTGGCATGAGAGGATGCGGGACGCCGGACATACCCAGGTTCGGGGCTCTCCGAAGAGATAACACCCCTAGTTCTGCTGAGTGTAGTTTGATGTTTGATAGTACAATGTTGCTCCTGGAGATTTATGGGGGAGGAAGGAGGCTGGCCAAAGCTTAGGCTGCTCCTTCTCTCTGGTGTTGCTGTCTCGGTGGCTAGTTCTGTGCTTACTAGCTTTTCTCTTCCTCTGTTATCTCTCTGTTGCTACTTATATGCCCATATGTGCGTGGGCTCCTGGGGGGTTTTATAGACCAACCCCCAGGGGTACAATGGTAATGTTACGAGTCGGTGGGTCCGGGTTGTCGGTGTCCGGGGACCCGGGCTGGGACCCGCTGAGGGCCTGTGGTTCGCCGGGTTCCCCTAGGTGCGGGCCTCGCGTGCCTAGGGGGACCGTGCGCCGTCTTGTCGATCGTCAGGGCATGGCCGAGTCGAATCGTGTATAGTGGCTCTCCGTGAAGTCGCCGCTTGCTGTTGTCAGCGGTGAGGGCGGGGGCACTGTAGCCATGCCAGCCCTGGTCAGCGGGTAGGTGAGGGGCACTGTTGCCATGCTCCGGCTGACCAGAGGCATGGGCGGGGCACTGTTGCCTTGGTCATCGATGATTGAAGACTCGTCCCATCGTACGGCCTGGATGGGACGGGAGCTAACCCGTGGCTGGATTGCGGAGCACACCATGGGTGGAGCTGGCTTGTCGAGGAAGCTTTGGTTGTTCCGGATTCGGCTGTCTTGCGCTAGTTATTAAGGCCGAGTTGATGCATCTTGCCAGGTCGGAGAGCTTGGCCGGGTCGAGCGACTCGGCCAAGCACATGCCAGCTTGAGGGGCGATGTCGGCCCTGTTGTGTTTGAAAAGGATCCGAGTTCCGTTGCCTGCCCGGGATTCATCCCCCCGACAAAGAAGGAGGGGGGGATCTCTCCCCCTCTCCCCCGGAGGCGCCGGAACTCCACAGGGGCTATCATTGTGACGATGATCTGCACCAACAACTTTGTTGCCATCATCAACAACTCTCTCCCCTCTATGCAGCGGTGTCACACCTCTTCTCCCCACTGTAATCTCTACTTAAACATGGCTATCCTAAGATGTTTGAGTAGATCCGTTTTGTCATATTGGTTGATTGATGATCATGATTGGTTTGAGTTGTATGTTTTATCATTGATGTTGTCCTATGGTGCTCTCTGTGTCGCGCAAGTGTGAGGCATCCCTTCTATAGGGTTTGCAATATGTTCATGATTCGCTTATGGTTGGTTGCTAGAGTGACAAAATCTTAAACGCGAGTAAGGGGGTTGTTTGCGTATGGGAGTAAAGAGGAATTGATACTTTAATGCTATGGTTGGGTTTTACCTCAATGATCTTTCATAGTTGTGGATGGTTGCTATAGTTCCAACCGTAAGTGCATATGATCCAAGTAGAGAATTTATGTTAGATTATGCCTCTCGCTCATATAAAATTGCAATAATGATTACCGGTCTTGTTTTATCGATTGCCTAGGGACAAATAACTTTGTTGTGTTACAAAAAGCTCTCTACTAAAACTAACTTCGTTGTTTCTTCATCTAAACAACCTCTATATTTTATTTATATGTTCTTAATTATCTTGCAAACCTATCCTATCACACCTACAAAGTACTTCTAGTTTCATACTTATTCAAGGTAAAGCGAACGTTAAGCGTGCGTAGAGTTGTATCGAATATTTGTTCTACCTTTAGCTCCTCATTGGGTTTGACACTCTTACTTATTGAGAAAGGCTACAATTGATCCCCTATACTTGTGGGTTATCAGGTATTTATAGCCATCATGAAAAATCTAATTGTCACACAACTTTTTGCACAACTTGGTGGGACCGGGTGAAACCACTCGGTGAGACTGGCCAGTGCAAAAGAACTTTAGGCATATCGGTGAGATTGGATGAATCCGCTCGATGAGACTAGTGAGTGCTGACCTAAGCACCTCAAATTCCACGCTTCAGTGACAGCGATCGGTTCCACTCAGAAATTCCGAGATGAAGTCGATTGGTTACAGAAGGTTAGCACGCGCACTTCGGTGGGACCGAGTCGTTATAGTTTAGGTAGTGGCTCTGTCAAGTGTATCTCGGTGGGTCCGGGAAGATGAGTATCGGTGGGACTGAGTTGACTTTAGGGTTTTGGACAAATAGGAATGTGAGGCTGTGGTTGAGGGTTTTCAGAATAATATCTCTAAGCACTCGAGCAAATGACTCATGATCTAAACCTCATCCCCTTTTAATAGTATTGGCTTTCCTATGGACTCAATGTGATCTTTGATCATTTAACAAAAGATGTAGAGCCTTGATGCTTTAACAACATTGTTCCTTAGTAGCTTGAGGGTTCCACATCTCCATCCATCTACTTTCCTAGGTTGGAATTTTCCTGAAATATACTTGAGGAAAAAATTACTCCAACAACATGTATGTTGACTAGAATTACCAAAACCACCAAGGGAGAAATTATGCTTTCAATCCCCCCTTTTTGGTAATTGACTACAACATACATCAAAGCATCAAATAAGAGTATACCACATAATCACATTAAAGCTCTGAGAAGCATGTAACATGTATAAGCCCCCCTACAAGTGTGCAACTTTTTAACGATAAATGCTTCTAGAATGTGAATGCACAAATGGGTAGGAATATGTAACATCCCAAATTTTCAATTTGGAATGTTATACATTAGGTCATCATTGCATATCATATTTTATTGCATTTTTGGTTGATCCTAGAAATTCTAAGCAACTCAAGGACCCACGGAGAGAGTTGGGGATTTCGTTATTTTTCATATTTGAGTTCTCTAATTTTTTCGAAAAGAGGATCATTTGGTTTTAATTATTTTTCTCTTCGAATATTTCTAATATGAAAATAAGAGAGAGGGGATAAAATGACTTCTCCAAAATAAAGAAATATTGGAGGAAAAATATTAAAATCAAATAAGAATTTTATTCGGAGTTTTATTGCTATTTTATTTGAGTTAGGAAAAAAAATATGTTTTCAAAATTGCATTAGAGGCCCAAATAAATGTTCACTTTGTCCGCAATATTATTAGAGGACCGCAAAAATTTATTTCAAGATTTTTAGACTGCATTTTTTATTAGTACTTTTTCGTTAGTTTTTCTGCGTCAGGATTTATTAAAAAAAATAACCGACCTAACCGGGCCGTGTCCGACCAGGGCTCCGACCAGGCCGTCCCTTATAAGCCGGCCCGCCGACCCCGCCAGCCCACCCGACCCCGCCAGCCCACCCGACCCCGCCCCGCCGAAACCCTAGCCGCCGCCGCCTTCCGCCGCCGCGCGCGCCGCCGTCCACGACACCGCTGCCGCTGCCCCGTCCCGCTGTCGCCTCCCACCGCCACCGGAGCCACGCCGCCGCAGCCCCACCGTCGGAGCCGCCCACCGCCCGCTGCTGATCTCGACCTCGCCGGAGGTATAGCCGCCGCCGCCACCGCTATTTTAGTTTTCGAAACCCTAGATCCGTTTTTTAGTTTTCGGTTCGGTTTATTTTCGGTTTAGTTAAATAGCAGACGTTCGTCCGTACATTCGTTTTAACGAACGTTGTTCTTCCGTTAGCCACAGACAACGTACATTCGTTCCTTAGCTTGTTCGTTGCGTTTTATTTTCCTGGGTTTTCCGCGATTATTTTCGATCGCGATTTCTGCCCTCATCTTTGTTTTAGTGTATCTTTTCGCTCGTTTATCCGAATCAGGTGATTCAAGTGCCTAGACATTGTCTCGAAGCCCTCTTTCTGTTTAACCAACTTGAATAAGATTTTGGTACTGTAAAATTTGATTTTAGTCCAGATTAGTAAACGAATCTTGTTTCTTTCGTAGTTTGAGTTTCGTTGCTCCGTTTGATTTGATTCTTTTTGCAAACTAGAGTTCTTCAGTTGAACTTTCTGGTTAGATATTCTTATTTGAGTTTTACCCGTGCTTTTAGTTGAGTTCTTATGTATGTTACTGTTTGTTTGCAATAGAATACCCGGAGTGTGAAGTGTGCTACTATGAATCTCTAGGTTTTGCGGATCATCAGCAAGGCAAGTAACACTTTGATCATACCTCTTTAATACCTAGTTTTTATGCATTATATCAACCCCCAAACATTGCATGGTTAGGATCTGAATAACATGTGGGTTTTGGGAAATAGATGATGAGGTAGAACCTATTGCCTTTTCATTATCAAACCTTTGGGAGTTACTTCTATGTTATGCTTATATTGCTATGCTATGCTCGTAGACGAGGATTGGGTTAGTATATCCATGACAGATGTGAGTATTGTTATTTAAAGGTTAACTTAAGGTGGCTACTTAAATACACATCTGGGTGGATTGGTTGAGGCACCCTGGAGTACCCAGTGGTTGTTAGGGCACCTGGAGAATCCAGTGTTGTCCTAGGATATCCTAGAGTACCCATGTGATCATCCTACGGTTCGCCACCCAGGCTCAAAGGGAACATAAGATTATTCATGTTGGAAACTTCCGTGTGCAGCCACAAGCCAATATGGGCTCTGGCGTAGTTGAGTAAGTTGCGTCAAGCTCTTGAAGAGGTAGACTAGAACATGTAGTGGGTTGTAGGTGGTACTGTCTACCCAGAGTAGGGAGTTAACGCTTCAAAAAGACTATGTCTTGATCCTTCGATCATGGATGTGTTCGAGTCATGTGGGGAAAGTGCGCAAACCTCTGTAGAGTGTATAAACTAATCATGGTTAGTCGTGTCCTCGGTTATGGACATCCTGAGTATCTGGTTCTTGGATTATCATGTTGATCTCATCACTCTATATTAATTTTTTTGGATTTAATGATGATGCTTAATTGGGATGGAGTTGGAGGAACCTTCTCAATTGTCGGCGTCCTAGGAATAGGGGTCCCCAGACTTGCCTGCCTGCGGCCTGCGGCGCGGCTCAACTAGTGGCCCTGTACAGCCCGTCTTCATCAACCAACACTCAAGACCCTCGCGAGGGGCCAAGCCTCGCGGGGCGGACGACACAAGGCCTCCCCAGGAGCGGCCTCACCAGGCAGGCTCGCGAGGAGGTAGAGAGATCAAGGCAAGGGGTACCTCGCGAGGTGCCCATGATGCAAGCCATGACGACCAAGTCCAGCCGGGCGCCAACCCGCGCAGTGTCCTCGTTTCCTCTTTGGTGCAAAGGGGGCAAGCGCAGGCACGGAGTACCGAGGCATCAGGCAAAGGTTTCCATATTGGTGCAACAAGACCAAGGCCAGCAGGACGGAGGTCACCATGGAGCCCAAGACGGCGTCACCACCAGCACCTTTGGCAGGCGAAGACCACCTTTAGTCTAGATAGCCTGTACTAGCTGCCCCCTTTCAAAATGGCCGTTGTTGGATCCCTTCCCGTTCAATATTTGGGAAGAGGACCAGGGCCTCTATAAATAGAGCTAGCCACCACAGTAGAAGGGGATCGAATCCTTCCCAAGCAGAACACCTCACCAGCTCACGAACACCTGTCCTCGCGAGGTTGTTCTTCCCTTGTACTATTCATGATCAGCCCAAGAGGCAATCCACCACACCACACACACGAGTAGGGCATTACACCACAACGGTGGCCCGAACCTGTATAAATCTTGTGTCTCTTGTGCTGTGAGTTGATCGAGCTAGCTTAGAGATCATGGCGAGGCTGAGGGCGTGTTTCGGTATGAGGAAATCTTCGTGCGCACCCTAGTGTTTGAACCTGAAGGATTTTGCCGGAACCCGATATCCGACATCTGCCGCGCCAGGTAGGGGTGCACCGAATTCTTCCTTCCGCTGATCTGCGTCCCATCGCTTCGTCACATCCATGTCGGATGCCTGCTGAGCCCAGGACGAGCGCCGGGCTGCTCTCATCGCTCGCGTCGCCCAGATGGCTTCCGTTGGCAGGCCAGCTCGTCGTTCTCCATCGCCTGCCGCCAACGTCGCCACCGGCCCGGCGGGGAATGAGCAGAAAGCATCTTCGCATCACCCCTCGGTGCGGAGGGAAGGCCGCACCGCCACTCCGTCGCTGACCCCAGCTGGTTCGTCGTCCCACACTCGTCGAGCCCCCATGGACGCGCAGGCTGCGCTGCTCCTGGCACTTGATCTCCTACATTACCGCCCTGTCGATGACCTCTACGTAGAAGGGCTCGATCGCATCATCGAGCTCATCAGCGCCGCAGGGGCTATCCCGCGCCATCCCTCTCGCTGCCTCGCCCTCCGCCAGGTACGGGCGACGTGGCTCAGGGAGCGCCTCCACCACCTCCGCCCCAACACGGCGCCCTGGCTCCAAGGCGTGCGGCCCCTGGACGTGACCCACCGCATCCAACGCCCACGCGACAAGAAAGAAGCTGCCAATAAATCCCTCGGCCACAAGAAGGCGCCCCGTGCTCCCTGCACCGGCGCTTCAAGACCGCGTACTGCCTCTGGCAGTGGTGCGCAGGTACTACCAAGAGCAAGCTCCGTGTCAGGAAAGGGCTCCGGTGACCACAGCAGGTTGCCGCGCCTTCACCACCGAGCTGGGTAGCATCGCCTGGCCGGGCAAGTTCAAGCCAGATTTGCCTCCTCGCTACGATGGTACCGCCGACCCCGCGGAGTTCCTGCAGCTCTACGAGCTGAGCATTGAGGTGGCCAACGGAGACGAGAAAGTCATAGCGAACTGGTTTCCCATGGCGCTCAAGGACGGTGCACGCACCTAGCTCCTGAACCTGCCTCCCGGCTCGATCTCCTCCGAGGACGAGATGCGCAGCCGCTTCATCTCCAACTTCCTGGGCACTCGCGACCGCCCCGCCTGCCGCAGGTGACCTGCGTCGCATCAAGAAGCAGCCTGGGGAGACCCTGTGGAAATACATCCAGCGCTTCAAGAGCGCCTGCCTCAAGATCCCCAAGATGACAGACGAGGCCATCATCTCAGCGTTCTCTGATGGCGCCCATGACGCCAAGATGAAGGAGGAGCTCGCCATCCACGAGGAGTTGTGCACATCCCTGGAGCTGCTCAACCTGGTGACCAAGTGCGGAAGAGCTGAGGGACGCCTCTCCCTCCTCGAGCTTCCAGCTACTGACCCAGAAGAGAAGAAGACCAAGGCCAAGGACGTGAAACGCAAGGGGTAGCCTTGCTTGCTGCAGAACTAGACACGAAGCATGGGACCAGTGGGAGTCGTCCAAGGGCAGCCGACCGTTCAGTGCCTATCACAACCTCCACACCCACAACACCAGCGACTGCCAGGAGCTCAGGGCCATTCGAGAAGGATGCTTCAGTCGACGCCCGAGTGCAACGACCAGGGCTACCGCCGAGGAGGAGGACGAGGCGGAGGACGGTGGGACGACCGTGGCCCTCGTGAGGAGTGGCGTGACCGACCTCGTGAGGATCATTGGCAGGACCAGCCTCGCGAGGGCGCCTGGAGGGATCAGCCTCGTGCGGACCACCTACAGGGTAACGCAGGCCTTCCTCCTCTGCCGCTGCTGCCAAGAAGGAATGACGACCATCATCAGGACGAGGGGGCTAGGGGCTTCTAGGAGCCATGTGCTATCGATTGCATCCTGGGTGGAGCTTAGGCTCCAGCCTCTCAGCGCATCTTCAAGCAGTTTGCTCACGAGGTGTACGCAGTCCTCCCCAAGCTTGAGGCCACGCACCCGCTTAGGTGGTCCAAGTGCGCCATCACCTTTAGCTCAGCAGATCAACTCATGTGTGCGGCTACTGCTGGCGTCCTACCAATGCTTTGTTTCCCATTCATTAGCAACGTGCAAGTCACCAGGACCCTCATCGATGGCGGCGCAGGGCTTAACGTCCTATCCGTTGAGATGTTCGACAAGCTTCAAGTGCCATATGATCAGCTCCAGCCTACCAAGCCTTTCTCAGGAGTTACTGACGATTCCACCACCCCGATAGGGCAGGTCTGCCTCCCTGTCACCTTCGGCAAGCGCGACAACTACCGCACTGAGTTCATTGACTTCGACATCGCCCACATCCACCTGTCGTACAATGCCATCCTCGGGTATCCAGCCCTGGCCAAGTTCATGGTAGTGACCCACCACGGCTACAACGTCCTCAAGATGCTAGGAAGCGGCGGAATCATCACAGTCCCCAGCGAAGAAAGATATGTCGTGTGCTCCCTCGAGTGTGCCTTCCAAGCTGCATCAATTGAGGACCCGGACAGCAAGGGCGAGAACCCTCCGGAGGCCACCCCCAAGAACAAGAAGCAACCGCTCAATGCAAGGCCTCATGAGGTCGGCATCTCAGGTGGTGCCACATCAGGATCATTGCCCGTGCAAGGGGCACCTCCTTCCATCGCATAGAAAGGCGCGCCCGGCGCCCTCCTCGGGAAGGGCTTGGGGGCTCTCTTCTAGAGGGCCTCAGACCTTGCCAACAACATGAGGGAGGCGCTCAGGCACCACTTGGAGGCGTTCTTCGCAGCACGTTTCCCTCAGGAAGGCACATGGCGTGGAAAGCCCAACCCTTAGGAATTCATTACCATGACCAATCAGGAGCTTCAGCAAGCAAGGGCCATGCGCGGAGATCGCCGCTTGCCTGGCGTGCCTCCCCATCCAGGGGAGGATGGTGGGCTACGCGTCTGCATCGACGTCCCAGGGCTCAACCGAGCCGCATCTCAGGAGCGCCTCTGGCCTTCGCGCGTGGGATGCTGCGAGGGTCCGCCACAGAGCTACGTTCGCATGCCTTTCAGCCTGCCGAACGCGACTGCCACCTACTAGCATCACCCGTGGAGCATTCTGGCGGCTCAGGAGGCCAGACACCACGCGGTCCTAGCGGAGATGGAGGTGGTCCTCAAGGTTCCACCTGGACCCCCAGAGCCTCCCGAGGCTCAGGGCCCCGACGGCTCGTGTGGGTCGGCCTTTTCACCGCGCATCTTCGGCTACCTCAACACCCCCTTCTACAATGGTACCAGGTGACACCTTCCAAGTTCATTTCAGTTGGGAGCGCCCCCAGGGCTGCATCATTCCCAGGTCGCATGGGTCCGTCCCTGCGGCATGTATCCCTTTTTCTTATGTCTTTAGCTTACCTTGCTAGGGGCGCCCCACGGGCTGCATCATCCCCAAGCCGCTTGGGTTTGACCCAGTGGCATGTATCCATCTTGCGTTTGCCTAAGCTGATTTGCCCTTCTTGCCTGCCTGTAATTATCGCCTACCGCCTACCACGGGCCTCCTCTCTCTTACGCAAATCGCTTGCGCATTAAAAGGGGGGCTCCTGAGCATCGCGACCCAGGAGCTCTTACTGGCTTTCCAGCCCTCACCCCCTGGCCTTGACCACGGCATCACGACCTGGCATACCAGCGGCGGCTGAGCTCGCTCGAGGGCCAGGACCTAAGGACACACAGCATTTGTATCTAACTATCTCGCAGGAACACACAGCTGTCAAAGATCCAAGACCAGGCGCAACCCGCCTTGAGGTAGGGCCTCGTGAGTCCCGTGCTGGCTCACGAGTGCCCAAATACACCTCGTCTAGCCCTGTCGGGCAAGCCACGTGTCAGGTCGGGGCTGTACACGCCCCGGGGGCTCCTCCCAGAGGGGCCCCCTCCCACGCACCAGTGGAAGCACCATGCTCCGTGCTGGCTGACGACCCTACCGCGGAGCGGCTATGCCCGTACACATACGGAAGTGCTATGCTCCACGCCGGTGATAAACAACTGAGGGTGGTCCACTGCTGTATCAACCTCAGAGAGCCCAGAGCTCAATGCCTGGCCTCATCGCAACACCTCCCCTCAGGAGCATCGCGCAAGGGGACTGGACACGAGGGCTGCGCTGGGTCACGCCCGAGCGCACGCCACCCAGCCAGGTCCCTCGGACCTGGTCATCGCACGCCCCTCCCCGAGCGGAGCCAAGGTATGAAGATCGTTTGAACGTCAAGGGGGACTCCCGAGCATCGTGACTCAGGAGCCTAACTGGTCACCTAGCCCCTCACTCCTTAGTCCCGTCCTGGTGTTTCGGTCGGGGCTAACAGCGGTTGAGGTATGCGCGGGGTCGGGCTCTGCCAACGTAGAATGCCAGATCTACTCCTACGTTCCCTCCCTATTTGCTATTTGTGCGTCAAGGGGGACTCCTGAGCATCGCGACTCAGGAGCCTCACTTGTCACGTAGCCCCTCACTCCTTGGTCCCGTCCTGGTGATCCGGTCGGGGCCATCGGTGGTTGAGGTATGCGCGGGGCCGGGCTCTGCTGACATAAAACATAAAGCGAATAGGAAGGAAACCGCAAATCTTCAAGCAAATCCCGAAGCAAATTTTACAAACCATAATTGTCTTCACAATACCAGACGCAAGTTTAAACGCCTCCAAGAGGCATGGTGCACATTGCAGGAGTTAAAACAGGAAAAAGCCGCAAGAAGATCAGCCTTGAACAATGCCATCGGTTGCCAGGGGCTCCACCCCCGTGGTGGTGTTGCCGACACCAGCTCCACCTCCCGAGGCCGCAGGATCAGCAACAGCGCCTGTCGTGGGCGCAGGAGCGAATGCGCAAGACTTCCCTAGCAAAGCCTCCACTTGGCCCTTCACGGCTTCAGGAGCAGCGGCGTAGTGCTCGACGTCCACAGGCTCCAGCACCTCAGCAAGGTTGGCGTCAGGGTCACGGAGGTGGAGGTGGCTGAAGACACACATCAGCGCCGCGGAAGAAAGGACGCGAGCTTCTACCTCTGCCATGGGACCGACGCCGTTCACAACTTCCTCAAGCGCCTCGACCAAGAAAGGAAGCAGCTGGGAGGGTCGTCCTTGTCGGTAGCCAGCAGCTTCTCCAGGCCCTTCTCCTAGAGTGTCTTCAGTGCCACGCGAGACCTCTCCTCAAGAAGTGCAAAGGCCACGCAGTCCTCGGCCAGGACCTTCGCCTTGGCATCTAGCTCGGCCTTCCGTGCCCTCAACTTCTGCTCCAGCGTTTCTAGCTGGCCGCGCTCAGTGGTCTGATCCTCCGCCAACCGCGTTAGCTCGGCATCGCGGTCCCTGACGGCGTCCTCCCGAGCCTTCATATTCTCCTCCTTCGCCTGGCGGTCGCGAGCTTCTTTGGCGTGCTCGTCGCGCAAACCCTGCAGCTCGGCCTCCAATGCCGAGCAGTGGTCCTGGGCGACCGCGACATCTTTCAGTGCTGCTTCGCGAGCGGCTGCGGCTTGGGTGGCGGCTTACTTCTCCTTCTCAGAGGCTGTCGCGGCACGCCCCAGTGCTGATCGGACAGAGGCGTCAGAATGAAGCCAGCCGGAGACCAGCTCCAGGTGCCCGGCTCCCAGATGGAAGTCGGTGCCCTGGAGGTCTTCTCGCAGCTGGACCACCTCGGAAAGGGCGCAGTCTAAGACATCGGAGGAGGCAGAAGAACCCAGAACCAGCGGCGCAAGAGTAGGAGGCGGCAGCATAACCACGGCTCAGGAGACTGGGAGCTCTGGAGCCTTGGGTACCTCATCAGCAGCGTCAGGCATCAGCACCTTCGGAGCCAGCAGGGCCATGGGGGCTGGCACCCCACCAGGGTGCTCCTCCAGGCCTCGCAAGGATGATCGGGCAAGGGAGGTGTGAACGTCATCGCCTCCGTGCCCCATGGATGAAGGAGCGGCCACGGTAGATGAGTCTGCCCCAGGCGGAGTCACTGCGTCCCCCTTCCTCTTCTTCGCCACAGGCAGCGGCCTAACCAACCGATGGAGGACGTCAAGCTCAAGCAGCATAATCAAAAACAAGATGGAGTACGAACACTTACTGGTCTACCGCGGTGTAGTTTACCGCCCTCTTGCCGAGCTTGAAACCCGAGAGCCTCGAGGCTCGGGGCGCAGCTGCAAGAGCCCCAGGAGTAGGGGAAGGCGCATCAGAGGGGTTGGAGGCGGCTCCAGGCGGCGCCTGGGCAGAAGTGGCCTCTCGGGAGACCAGCGCTGACCTGCTCTTCTTAGGGATCGTGGGCGGATCCTCCTCCTCCTTCATAGCGTCGGCCTTGCCGTCGTCTGGCAAGGTGCGGAGGATGTTGGCCCTGCGCAAGGGAGAGGTCTCCCCCGTCCCCTCAACGGTCGCCTCTGAGTCGCGCTCCTCTTCTTCTTCTTCCTCTCCTCCGCCGCGGGAGTCGCCCGAGGACACGTCCACTAGCGCCGTCGCCCCCCGGACCAAAAGGGGCGCCGCCGGCACCCGGCCGCGCCCATCAAAGGTGGCCATAGCAGCCACCACCTGTGCCCCATCCTCGTGGAGGAACAAGGGGGCAGGGGCACCTGCCGGACACTCCTGGTCGTCCCCAACCAAGAGGCTGAGAGCTGCGGCCAGATCCTCGTCGGCCAAAGCCGCCAGATTCTGGTGAAGCTCATCATCGGCGTCCCCAAGCATCCATAATGGGCGCGAGTGCGCCTGAAGCGGAGCCACCTGCTGGGTCTGGAACTCCCTCAGGAGCGTGGCCCACATCAGCTTCGCCGCCTTCGTGTTGCCCGGCTTCAATTCGACATTCATCTTCTCCAGCACCGACTTTGCTCGATCATCAGTGAGGTGTTCGCGCGAGACCACCCTTCGTCAGGCTGGGGCATCTCCGTTGGCAAGACCAACCGGGGGTGGACACATTTGGCATCCATCATGACCCACTTGCTCCGGAAGTTGTCGGCCCTCTTCCCGGTCTTCGAGATCATGTTGGCCTTGCCATACGCGACAAAGTTGGCACACGCCGAGATATGGTCGCCGTTGGTTCGGAGAGAGAAGAAGTGGCGCAGCAAAACCATGGACAGCATCACCCCAACATGCGCCTCGTACTAGTAGGCGAAAATTAACAAGAGGAGAACGGAGTTGGGATGGAGATGAAGGGCCTGCAACCTGTAATGGCTGAGGACGGCGTAGAAGAAGTCGGAAAATGAAGGAACCAGGCCTGCGACAATGGGGGTAGAAAGTGCTCCCCTTAGCCTCCAGCTCGGCGGAGCCAGCCCGGAGTTTCGTCTCCCCCTTCCCGTTGCCCTCCACCGCCATCATCAGGCGCGTGGCAGCGAGATTCTTCTCCGACACATTGGGGTCGTCCAGGGCTGGCGCATACGAAGCCGGCAGGGCATTAG
Source organism: Triticum timopheevii (assembly GCA_963921465.1). Lineage (NCBI taxonomy): Eukaryota > Viridiplantae > Streptophyta > Magnoliopsida > Poales > Poaceae > Triticum > Triticum timopheevii. The sequence continues at coordinate 216,665,958 of OY997268.1, forward strand.
CCTTGGCTTTGCGGGGCGCCATCGCTCACCGAAAGGAAAGGAGTGAAGCAAATCTGGAGATTGCGGGAGCAAGGAGCGAGGAAGGGGATCTGGAGCAAGATGAAGGAGAGCAATGAAGGCAAGCCTTGCCCGCACCAGCTTTTTGTCAGTCGCGCAGTTGCCGAGGCAGCATGGGGAAGCGGAGACGCCCACATTCAATTAGTTGCCATGCGTCAACCAAGGCCGCAGGCTGTTGGGGCCCACGGCGCTCCGCAGTTGTTCTTTGGCTTCGCCACTAAGCCATGTCCGAGCGCGCCTTGGGCCTGGGGGCTACTGTTGGCGTCCTGGGAATGGGGGTCCCCAGACTTGCCTGCCTGCGTCCTGCGGCGCGGCTCCACCAGTGGTCCAGTACGGCCCGTCTTCATCAACCAACACTCAAGACCCTCATGAGGGGCCAAGCCTCACGGGGCGGACGACACAAGGCCTCCTCAGAAGCGGCCTCACCAGGCAGGCTCGGGAGGAGGCGGAGAGATCAAGGCAAGGGGTACCTCGCGAGGTGCCCATGACGCAAGTCATGATGACCAAGGCCAGACGGGTGCCAGGCCGCGCAGTGTCCTTGTTTCCTCTTTGGTGCAAATCGGGCAAGCGCAGGCGCGGAGTACCGAGGCATCAAGCAAAGGTTTGCATATTGGTGCAACAAGACCAAGGCCAGCAGGATGGTAGGGCGGAGGTCACCATGGAGCCCAAGACGACGTCACCACCAGCACCTTTGGCAGGCAAAGACCACCTTTAGTCAGGATAGCCTGTACTAGTTGCCCCTTTCAAAATGGCCGTTGTTGGATCCCTTCCGGCTCAATATTTGGGAAGAGGACCAGAGCTTCTATAAATAGAGCTAGCCACCACAGTAGAAGGGGATCGAATCCTTCCCAAGCAGAACACCTCACCAGGTCAAGAACACCTCTCCTAGTGAGGCTGTTCTTCCCTTGTACTGTTCATCATCAGCCCAAGAGGCAATCCACCAAACCACACATAGGAGTAGGGTATTACACCACAATGGTGGCCTAAACATGTATAAATCTTGTGTCTCTTGTGCTATGAGTTGATCGAGCAAGCTTAGAGATCGTGGTGAGGCCGAGGGCATGTTTCTGTAGGAGGAAATCTACGTGCGCACCCCAGTGTTCGAACCTTAAGGGTTTTGCCAGAACCCGATATCCGACATCAATGTTTATCGACCAAGATGATAGTTAAATAAAATTTATTCCTTTGTTGTAGGGAAAAATTGGCTTTATGCAAAACTGTAACCATGGAGCTTTTCCACCAGTCAAATATGCAAAACTGTAACCATGGAGCTTTTCCACCACATCACCATGGGATGCATTGGAGAAGCTTACCACAAGGATCTCAAGGATACTATCTACCGAGATGAGCAATGGGAGATGATCAGCACCAGGAGGGACAGGTCCATTGTAGCTTTCATCCAGGAGGTAAACCAACACATTCGTCGCCAGGAGAACCAGATGTGCGCGGGCATGATAGATCTGAAGAAGGCAATGATCAGGATTACGGAGCTGGAGGAAGAACTCAAGTCTACATGCGATGGATATGAGGAGGAAATGACGATACTCATGGAGAAGAATGACGATTTGACAAGGAAGCTAGGAGTATTCATGGGAGACCCCGCGCCAGGAGGAGATGACGATGATACCAAGGACATTCATTCGGAGGACTACATCATCATCAACGACACCGACTCGGACCCCGACGATAGCGATGATGACTATGTTGATGAAGCTGGAGCAGATATCATGGAGTCTTCCACCGATTAAAATTTCTAGTCGACCACCATATCAGTAGTAGTATTCCCCCACGTATATATTATAGTCCGAGCACTTTTGTAACGATAGTTAGACCGATTGTATGCCCTTGTTTGAATTGATTGAATTGATATGATTGTGTTTGTCTCATGTGCATATGGGTAGTGTTTTCCCTCTAGACCTTATTCTATTCTGTTTTCTAATATTTTCTAAACCCATCAGATGCCTCCGAGACGTGACAATGGATTTGCTTTCCCACCGGAGCTCACCCAGTTGATCTAGCAGCAGAATACCCTGATGCAGATACTAGTCCAGAATCAGAACCAGGGGAACGACAACAACAACAACAATAACAACAACCCACCACCACCACCTGTTGATCACTCAGCCCGTTTCCTAAGGCTGAATCCGCCGGTGTTCTCTAGTAGAACCGAGCCGATAGTTGCAGATGATTGGCTCCGCAAGATTGGAAGGGAGCTGACCACTGCAGAATGCACAGATGCGGAGAGAGTGCGTTTTGCCGCACATCATCTTGATGGACCCGAAGCATCATGGTGGGAGAATTTCACCGCCACTTACCCCATTGACACTATTACATGGGACCAGTTTCAGAAGGCTTTTCGCACTGCCCATGTTTCAGCAGGAGCTACACTACAAAAAAAAAATACAGTTCTGTGATGATACGTGTTTGTCACCGTAGGTTGCGTTTTTTGTCATGCATGTACATCCATGACGATTTTATGACAGAATCAAGATAGTCATACCTGTGCTGTCATAGAAGTGTTCCATGACATTACCAAAATTATCATCACGCAAGTGTCCACTTCCATGATGATAAATCATGCATCACAGAAGTGCTTTCGTCAAGGGTGACCGACACGTGGCATCCACCGTAATGGAATGCCGTTAAGCTATCAGGTCCAGTTTTGGATCCGACAACCCGTAAACAGCCCGGACCAATGGGGATTTTCCACGTGTAAAATCATCATTGGATGGAGGAGACACGTGTCAGCTCCGCGTTGGCACAGGTGTCACTCATCCAATGGGCGAGACGCGCCTATGATATGTTGACACGTGGACCGGCCCATAAAGTTTAAATGGGCCGGCCGAACTAAAGGCCCACAAGATTTTGCGGACCATAATGGGCCAGCCCAGCTAAAGGCCCACGAGATTTTGCAGACCATAATGGGCCGGCCCAGCTAAAGGCCCACAAGATTTTGCGGGCCATAATGGGCCGGCCCAGGTAAAGGCCCACAAGATTCTTGCGGATCATAATGGGCTCGCCCGGCTAAAGGCCCACGAGATTTCACCGACATTAATGGGCCGGCCTAGCTGTAGGCCCACAAGATTTTGAGGACCCTAGTAGGCTGGCCCATTAACTGGCTGCCTTGTTTTGGGCCAAATGCCGACCCATATTTGATCCAGTCCATTAATGGCCTGCCATGTTTCGGGCCTATTAATGGCCCATATGAGATCTGGCCCGTTAAAAGCCTACCACGTTCTAGGCCAAATTACGACCCAGATCAGGTCCGACCCTTTAAGAGGCTTTGGGTAAATTATGGGCCATATCACTTCGGCCCGTCAACTGGACGCTATGCTTTTGGGTCCACTTGCTAAAGGCCCATTTAGTAATTCGTCCTGATATTAGTTTCGGCCTGTTAAGGGCCCATTTAACATTTCTGCCCTATATTTATTTCGGCCTGTTAAAAGCCCATCATATAGTTGGGCCTAACTACGGCACAGTTTGCATCCGGCCCGCTCGCAACCGATATCTGATTGGGCCAAAAAAGGACCGAGACAATTTTGGCCTGTTAAAAGCCCATGATTTGATTCGCACAATCATGGGCCGGGGTCCATTTAGGGCTGCTGCCAGCCCGTGAGCTGTTCGGCATGTTTCAGGCCCAACCTACTTCTCATCCTCCTAAGAGCCCATTGAGTTTTCTTGCGAAAAGAGGGCCGAGGGTTACTCGGCCTATTAAAGGCCCGAATCTACTAGTGGGCTAGTTTACTTTTGGACTTTTAATGGGCTAACATGACTGGGCCCATGATGCGGATCATACATCGTGATTGCATGACGGCCCGATTATGTACCGTAATTGTACGTTTGGCCGGTTTACTACAAAAGACAGGATATATATACAGTAAAATAACTGCACCATCGTGAATAAGAAAAAACCTAGACTATACAATAAAGAAATTACGACATATTACATTCACTTGGCATCAAAGTTCGCCACTATGATAATAAAGCACAAGCAGACAGAGCAGATTACATACACTGGGCATCAAAGATCGCCACCAGTGCAAATAAACACGCCGACAAAATAATATACAAAACCGACAGCACTTCAATAGAGTTCAAGAAAGCTTAGCCCTGCTGGGGAGCTGCAGCGCAAGTAGCTAAGCAAGCTGATGAGACTGCGCTTGTTCAACACTTATATCTTCCTCACTCTGAAAGATAAACAAGCAGACAGATGACATGTTTTGCACATAAAAGTATCAGTGCTGACAATTCATCACATTTCTTACTGACGAATAAAGTGACACAGTTTAAAATTGCATTAACACAATATGGTATTGTTCAGGTCAAGACATGGCAGGAAATGACATTGGAAGGAGTTGGCAGCTTCACGATACCACTAGATTACAGATCAAGAACTCATAAGTATCAATGGTTAGTGTGGTGTCAATTTATCCCATTTTAGATTGGCAAATAAAGAGACAGTTTAAATAGTAGTATAATGATGACATTGTTCATAGTTAAGACATTGCAGAATATGACATTGTGCTGTAGTGGGTAGGTTCACCACACCACTGGATTACGGATGAAGAACAGAAGCATACATGCAGTGCAAAAGAAGATGACTTGCTCTGTACAGTTTAATTTACATGGTATGAAGAAGGAACTTGGTTGTACAACTGAAAACTTAAATTGAGAAGGACAAACTTTTGTTTATGAACTACATAATAAACTTTAAACATGCAATTTGATGCAAACACCAAAAATAAACAGCTGTTGCAGTCATGCCTAACCATATATACACAACAAAGTTTGAAGGCTTGAGAAGGACAATCTTACATTATTGGTGAAGACAGGCTCTATAAAGCCCTTGTCCATGCTGATGGGGGGGGGGGCAATTCAAGAAGTTTACCACATAATCTTCTTCATAAGCATTGCCTTTATTCTACATTTTGTTAAGAGTAATTATAGATGTGATAATATACGAAAAATGGAGAATATTTAAGATAAGATGAAGAGTGATGCTACATAACCAAGTAGCTATAAATGTAAGTACAGCGATACAGGCAAAAGGTACAACCAAGAGCAATGCACAGCTGAACTTCTTCTGTACCAACCTTATGGTAAGAGTAAATATACATCTATGTATAGAAAATGGAGGGAAAAGAAAAATAAGCTGCAGAGTGATGGTACATGAACAACTACTTGTCAATACAAGTACACTGATAAAGGATAGCATGTACTTACAAGAACAATGCAGAGCTAAAAAAATTCATTGCCATTGGATATATCTACACTAATGTAACCATTCATACATATCAGATAATTTGGAGCGAACAATTGATAAGCAAGCTATCATGCATACTGTTGTCACATAATGAACCAGGTATGTATGCAAGTACAGTGATACAGGACAACAGGTACTAACAAGAGCAAAGCAGTGTGCAGCATATTTGCGATATCCTGTCGTTCTTTTCAAACCGAAATTCTTCTTCGAGCAGATTTCCTGCAAAAAAGATTCGTAAGGCACATGCGGAAAAGTAGAAGTTCAAATTATCATGTGATTTCAAAGACAGTACCTCATCCTGGGAACGAGACCAGTGCATAAAAAGGTTTTTCCATTCAATGTCTTCTAAATTTAGCATATGAGACTTCACCGGAAATTCGTTTATATACTTGCCATCAAATTGTGATTTCCTCAGGTAACAACGATACTGCTGCAATGCTTCCTTGAAAAGCACAAGCAAGCTTTGCTCATCATGACTATCAAGATTGACCCTTGCCTAGTTACAACAATGTAATGTAAATCATTGATGTGTTCAATCAGCAGAAAACAGGAAAATAATAACCATGAATAATAGCACTTACACGTAAGTTGGACAGGAAGATGTGAAAATGGTGTTTGTCTTCACTATAATCTTCCCATGATGGGAATATATGCATGTAGTCCCTAACAACATTGAAAGCATTGTCTTTTAAACTAGGAATAAATGGAATGGGGTTCCAATCTACAGGAATTGGCCGTCTCTGCAGTTGGGATAGGTCTTCGGCCGGTGGACTTGCTGTACTTTTTCCTGGAGTGGGATTTTTCTATGGTACGGCTGGTGCTATGGCAAATGAAATCGGTATACCTTTTGCTGGAGTGCAGGTACTGTGTGGTGGGGCTAGTGGTGTGGCCAGTGAAGTATGGGTACAGTCTGCTGGAGTCGGTCCTACATTTTGTGTCACTGGTTGTACAGCCAATATAAGTGTGATGCTGTCTGATTTCTCCGGCACCACCATGTTTTTCAAGGACTTTGCTGGTGATCCTTCAGGTTCGGCAATCACCCTCTTAGTTTTTGATGTCTGATGCACAAGAATGACATTTGAGTGGAAAAACATGGTATGATGACAGATGGAATATGTATTTATAATGGATGGGCATGGCATCTCGACATATATGATCAGTAAACTAAGTAGATAACGGTGCAACAAAGTAGAAGAAATGTAAGAAAACATATGCAAGATACGCGCAATCAATAGAACCTTGCCAAATTAGAGTAGGCACCTTGATGGGTGAACAGGATAGGCCATCTGCCTTTGACTCCTCGATGTTAGAATAGTCATTAGGATCATATTCTGAACAAGAATCAACAGGTGGGGAGCGTATGAGTTTCATTGCATCCGGAATGGCACTCAATGCCTTGGTGCCAATTTTGAAAGTCAGTGCAGTGTTTAGCTTCAAGAGTGGACTGCTGCTAGTGCGACACAAAGCAGCTACACAGATCATAGTGTAGATATAACGGGGAAAACCGTAAGCATCAGAGTAAAATCACCAAAGTGGAACTTGCTGGAATATATGTGCTAGTACTGCCGGTACGGCTAGAAAGGCTTCAGATACCAGTTCTCTTCAACTGAAGGTGCGGCACTATTAATATCAGTGTAACTCTCAAAGGCGACACAGCTCCCCGCATTTCCTTGCTATTCTTATAGGATTTAAGTGGGCAGGTCACTACAAATCCTATTCCTATGTTTACAAAATCCTACAATCAAAGAGGCTCAAAGTGTCCATCACAACCGACCGTATAGACCTCTACACTACAAATGTCCCTGCTCATCTTCAGTACAAGGAACATACTGTACTACTATCATACTCCCTCCGTTCCAAAATATAAGTCTTGGTAGAGATTTCCACTATGGATCACATACAGATGTATCCAGATACATTTTAGAGTGTAGATTCACTCATTTTGGTCCATATGTAGTTCATGGTGGAATCTATACAAAGACTTGTATTTAGGAATGGAGAGAGTACATATTAAAGAAGAACGGAAGAGGAACATGGTAAAGAAGAGCAAGAAGATTTTGGATAATTAAATGTTGGTTGCACAGTGCCCACACATGATGAACCAGAGCGCATTAAGAATGCAACTCCCAACTGTCTCTCGACCATTTTAGGCGGTTGGATGAAGATCCTACGTCTCCCAACCCTTCTTCTTCCTCGTCTCTAATTCTTCCCATACAGAACACCGCATGGGCCGCCGACCGGACCACCGGCCCCCACCGCATGTGTTCCTCCGCCACCCCCACCGCCACCCCCGCCCCCACCTGCGTTGAGTTTTCTTCGTTCGACGAGGCCCCACAACCACCCGAGCCCCTTCGTTCGCACCGGCGAACTCCGGCGAGCTCTGAAAAATTGACTGACCCAATTTTGAAATTTAGTCTACTGTGATTTAACTAGTGTGGAATATAAAAGGGGAAAACCATAAACATTGGGAGTATAGTGTTGAGCATGCCATGGCGGATCTGAAGGTGCAAATCGGACAAAGGCAACTTCGCAACCAAGACAAGAAATCAGAGTAAAGCAGTGGTGATCTATTTTCTTGCTGAGATAAATAAGTTGAGCAGATACGAAAGAGTACCGCCTCTGGTGCGGCGCCGTGTATGCATCGGTTGAGAATTTGATGGTGCTACGGTAGCGATGGCTGTCTGCAGTGTGGAAGCAGATCTAGGAGGGTAGACGGTGGCGGCGGGGCACGGTGGACGAGACGGTCGTAGGAGCGGCGCCGACAAGGCAGACGAGGGCGGGGATGAAGCGAGAGGACGGGATGCAAGGATCCCGGTCCGAAGCCGTGGATGAGAGAGGTGGATCTCTTGTAATGGACGGTGGCGTCGGGGTATCAGCTCCGGCATGGTGGAGGAGGATGGCGGTGGATGGAGTGGCGGACGGCGGCGGATGGAGGAGGCTGGGGTGGAGAGGGTGTTTTGGCACCCATGGAGTACGAATGGGGAAAAGGGAGGTAGAGAGGAAGGCGAGAACCATGTATTCAGGGGGCGCTTGTCTCACATGCGAGGAAATTTACAAACTTAGCCCCTGTTTCAAATTTCCTACATCACAACAATATTAGTCGGTTGGGGATAGGACGGTAATCTCCCATACACCGAATATTTGCCGACGAGAGTTTGTTTTTGGCGCCCACCGTGTATGAATATGAATCAGGAGGGAGTCGATTTTGGCCGAGGACAAACTGTGTTTTGGCGCCCACCGTGTATGAATCCGGGTGAGAGGCGGTTACGTCACATTTGGGTGAAATTACAAACCTACCCCTATCGAAACCTATAGAAATCCAGTAGATAGGCTTTGCGTGGCAGGGATAGGCAGTAGTAATTTCCATCTCGCAGATTTTGTTCCGGGCGGTTACTTCGACTTTCCTGCTTCGTTCAAATTTTGCATAGTGCACGTTTACCGTGCCAACTCAATTCGAATCCCATTTGTATTCTATTTTTTTCGGGCGGGAACCATTTTCAATTGGAATTAAATTCTATATACATCATTTTTTATATATACTTTCAAAAGCACACCAAAGAATTCTGCTCCTTTATATGTATAATATGATTTACAAATACAATGATATCAAAATCTTAAGGTTGAATTCAAAAAAATTTAACCAAATTATGTTCTAGTAAAATGTATGGATCAGTAATATCTACATATTAAATAACATAGATGCGGGTGAATTCATATGAGTATGCATGTTTGATAGATCAATTTTGGTTCGAGTATGGATTACATGTATTATCATCTCGAATTCAAATATTTGAATCCCTTTTATGTTCACTCCTTTCACGCCCATCTCTCTCACTTGCATGCTCCTTCATGTAGCTATCACTCTCTTTTCTCCAGCTCACCCGCACGCTCACTTCATGTTTCTCCTATCCTCGCAAACATGGTCTCTTGACGTCGCTCTTGAGAAGTGTCACACTCTCCCTATCATTATACATTACACAGTTTTCATTATCTCTCACGTCTCTACTGTTCTCTGGTATCACTCGGTACCTAAGCCTTCTTTTTCACAGCCACACACACAGTCTCCACTCGTCTTTCACTTTGTCTTTATCCCTATGGGATTCTCTCACACACCCTATATGTCTCTAGATATGACTCATACCACTAAAATTACTATCTCTCTCTCTCCTGTAGACACAACATTTTTTGCGGTCTCCTTTTCGTCTCCATCCCAGACTGACATTATTCATTTGTTTACCGATCAGACAACCCCCCCTCTCTCTCACAGAGACACACACACAACTCCTGCTTCCACTCCCCTTCTCGACTACCGTCTCTCTCTCTCTCACACAACAAACTCTCGCTTTCAGACCCTGACTCGTATTTCTCTCACAAACATTTATTCACTAGCCTCTAGATAGGTTTATACACCCGCACACTCATGCTTCCACTATCGCACACATGTCTCTTGCCCACTGCTTGTATCTATGTAGATTTTTCTTCCCTTCTTGAGACACGCCCTCTTGATCATGCACACACACACTATCACCTCATTTTAAGCTGATACCTGTCGCGCACACACTCCTTGTGTCTTTGTCACACATGCACTCCGTCCTCCTCCACTCTCCCTCTCTCTCACACACACATGGGCTTTTTGCAACAACTAGCAAGATCCCATGCGTTGCACGGAACATCAAGATGCATTTGTATGAGTAGTTTATCTTGTGGGGGAAAAGGTGTGACGCCCGGATAATTAAGCTACAGTGAACCGCTGCTAATGATGCCACGTCACCTCTGTTACTGTTGCTAATCTATCGTTAGATCAAAACCGGTCCAAAATTCAAATTCAAATTTTGGTAAATAATAAAAGTTTTAAAATATTAAACAAAAATGTTCGGTGTGTGACCAATATTGCTAAAGTAATTATATTGAAGAAAGCATAATTTTACAAAGTGCCTAAGTGCTTTAAACTAAATAAAACAGAAAAGAAAAAGAAAGAAAAGAAAACAGAACAAAAAGAAAGAAAAAGGAAGAAAACCCCCCAGGCCAACTGGGCCTCGGCCCAGCCAGTGGCCTGCCAGGCCGGCCCAACTGGCCCAGCCGGCCACACCTTATCCCCACTCCCCACCGAACCCTAGCCTCGTCACCGCACTCCCCCCCCCCCCCGCCCCCACGGCGCGCCCTCCCCCCCCCCCCCCCCGATCCAGATCGGATCGGGCTCGACGCCGCTCGACGCCACTCCGCCGCCACACGACGCCGCCCGGAGCTCGCCGCCCCCCCCCCACGCCAGGAGCACCTCCGCCTCGACCTCCCCTTCGCCGGACCCTCCTCGCCGGACTGCTCCTCTCCGCCGCTCGTCCCCGTCGTCCTCCCCAACCTCCACCGAGCATGTTGCCCAGTCCCTACACTCCCGGTGAGGCCCCCGGCTTCCTCTCTCTCCCTCGCCCCGTGCTCATCCCCTCCCCTGCACGCCGCTCGGGGCCGCGCCCTGCACCCGCGCACGCGTGCGCCCGAGATCCACGCGACCTTCCCCGCTCGCGTCCCGCTTGGCCCGCGCTCGCCCCTGGTTCCCCTGTGAGCTCCGGCCTCCCTCCCTCTCTCCCCTTGTTCTCTGTCACCAGCGCCGTCCACTCGCGCGCGCATGAACGTAGCCCGGTCCCGTCGCCCCTGCTCGCTTGGAATCGATCTGGCGCGTGCCCACGCGCGCCCGACCATCTGCTGCACGCCCGTCGCCGGCACACGCACGTCCACGGCTCCGGTCCCCTCCGCCCCGTTTCGCCAGTGTCCACACCCGCTGCGCCCAGCCTCGTCCAGCCTGCCTCGCCGCCGTCGGCCGGACCGGCCCCCGTCGCGCCCCGGCATCCGCGCTGCTGAACCCGCCCAAGGCCAGCGCCCAGGCTCGCCCCATCGGGCGCTCGTGCCCGCGTGCTCGCACGCCCGACCCGCTATGGCCCCTAGGGCCAATGACATGTGGGGCCACCCCCTCTGAAACGTTAAAAAAAGGATAATAAAAATAATAACAATTAATTAATTAATTAGGATAATTAATTAACTTAATTAACTCTGTTTAGTTAACTAGCTAAATCTAATTAACCTGCTAATTAAAATGTTGGCTGCTAATTAGTGAACAACCTATGACATGCGGGACCCACATGTCAGTTGACCAGTCAACGCCCTTGTTGACTGCTGACGTCATGCTGATGTCATGCTGACGTCAGCGTGCACTGTTCTGGATAATGTTGAATTTAAATAATTAAATAAATCCTAAAAATGAATTAAATCTTTTAAAATTAATATAAAATAAACCGTAGCTCGGATGGAAAAACTTTATACATGAAAGTTGCTCAGAACGAAGAGACAAATCCAGATACGCAGCCCGTTCGTCCGCCACGCATCCCTACCATAGTGAACCTGCAACATTTCCCCTCCAGTTCATCTGTCCGAAAACACGGAACACCGGGGATACTTTCCCGGATGTTTCCCCCCTTCACCGGTATCACCTCATACCGCGTTAGAACACGTCTAGCTCTGCTTGTTGTCCTGTTATGCACTTGCTTGCTATGTATTTACTGTTTCTCCCCCCTCTTCTCTCCGGTAGACCCCATGACGATGCTGATGCCCCTGTGGTCGACTACGTCACCGACGACCCCTCGTCTGAGCAACCAGGCAAGCCCCCCCCTTGATCACCAGATATCGCCTATTCTACTCTATACTGCTTGCATTAGAGTAGTGTAGCATGTTACTGCTTTCTATTATACCTATTCTGATGCATAGCCTGGCCTTGTTACTACTGTTGTTACCTTTACCTGTAATCCTATATGCTTAGTATAGGATGCTAGTATATTCATCTGTGGCCCTACATTCTTGTCCGTCTGTCGTGATATACTATCGGGCCGTGATCACTCGGGAGGTGATCACGGGTATATACTATATACTTTACACTGTTACACAACCTGTGATACTGTTCGGAGTTGGGGGCTGAAAGGACAGGTGGCTCCATCCCGGTAGAGGTGGGCCTGGGTTCCCGACGGCCCCCGACTGTTACTTTGTGGCAGAGCGTCAGGGCAGGTTGAGACCGCCTAGGAGAGAGGTGGGCCTGGCCCTGGTCGGCGTTCGCGGATACTTAACGCGCTTAACGAGATCTGGGTATTTGATCTGAGTCTGGCCATTTGGTCTATACGCACTAACCATCTACGTGGGAGTAGTTATGGGTATCCCGACGTCGTGGTATCAGCCGAAGCACTTCGTGACGCGTTGATCTTCTGTGGCGTGCTGGCCTCTCTGTTGTGCCTAGGTGGGGCTGCGACGTGTTGATCTTCTGTGGCCAGGCATGACCCAGGAAAGTGTGTCCGGCCAAATGGGAACAAGCGTGTTGGGTTATGTGGTGCACCCCTGCAGGGAAGTTAATCTATTCGAATAGCCGTGATCTTCGGTAACAGGACGACTTGGAGTTGTACCTTGACCTTATGATAACTAGAACCGGATACTTAATAAAACACACCCTTCCAAGTGCCAGATACAACCGGTGGTCGCTCTCTCTCAGGGATACGAGGAGGGGATCGCCGGGTAGGATTATTGCTATGTGATGTTACTTGGAGGACTTCAGACTGCCCTCTTCTACCTGTTGCAAGACGGCGGTGACCAGAAGCGTAGTCTTTGATAAGACTAGCTATCCCCCTCTTATTCTGGCATTCTGTAGTTCAGTCCACTGATATGGCCCTTTACACATATATCCATGCATTTGTAGTGTAGCTCCTTGCTTGCGGGTACTTTGGATGAGTACTCACGGTTGCTTTCTCCCCCCTTTTCCCCCTTTCCTTTCTTTCTGGTTGTCGCAACCAGATGCTGGAGTCCAGGAGCTAGATGCCACCGTCGATGACGACTACTACACATGGAGGTGCCTACTACTACGTGCAGGCTGTTGACGTTGACCAGGAGTAGTTTAGGAGGATCCCAGGCAGGAGGCCTGCGCCTCTTTCGATCTGTATTCCAGTTTGTCCTAGCCTTCTTAAGGCTAACTTGTTTAACTTATGTCTGTACTCAGATATTGTTGCTTCCGCTGACTTGTCTATGATCGAGCACTTGTATTCGAGCCCTCGAGGCCCCTGGCTTGTATTATGATGCTTGTATGACTTATTTATGTTTTTAGAGTTGTGTTGTGATATCTTCCCGTGAGTCCCTGATCTTGATCGTACACAATTGCGTGCATGATTAGTGTACGATTGAATCGGGGGCGTCACAAAAGGATGAACGAGGGAAAGCCTTATTTGCAAATGTGGAGAGGGGTGTGGGTATGTTTTTGCAAAATTGCCATAGTTTCCTTACTATTCGTCAGATATAGATCGGACGGCCTATATTCCAAGATGGAAGGCACACGATCATATCCAACAATGCTTTTTATAAGAGTAGGGATAAGAAACAGAGTTGGTGATGATGGTGGGCCTGCCATCCTGCAATGTAGGTCGTTCGATTTATATCTGACGGATAGGAAGGAAAATATGGCAATTTACTCGCACTCCTCACCACATTTGCAGATAAGGCCTTCCCTCATTCATCCTTTTCTCCCACAAGATCTTGATATTCCATGCAACGCACGGGCATCTTGCTAGTAAGAGTAGAAATTAGACATATACCACTTCTCGAATCTTGAAACCAACAACATTCCTCCCTTATCTCATCAAAACCGCCAAAGGAATATATTTTGAGTGAAACATAACATATTTTTAGTGATATACATATTTCAAAACTAGACTTTTTTCTATCAAATCGGTGAATATGTATTAATCTACTTGGATCGTGTGGCAACGCATTGGCACATTGCTAGTAGTTATTATAATTTTATGGACACCAGACAAACGGTGGAGTACATATACGAAGAGAAGGGGCACATGCACGCAGTCGGCCTCTCGCTGTCTCGCACACATGAGTGTTACGTAAAGGCGACGTTAACAAATAAACTCTAAAACCCTAGGTGCACGATTGCTCCATTCGTGCATACCGGGTACGTGGTGGAGCACCTTTGTAGGAATAGTCAGCTCGCGTGATAGTTTGATCCGTAGGAGTTGATGGTCGGGACCACAGGTGAAGGACTTGGAGGTGGTGGCTCACCAGTTGCCACAGATCGAGTAGCCATGTTTAAAATATCATTTTTTAGAGGGGTTAAGAGTTCTGATTTTCAATGGCGCGTTATAAGTACTAAGTAGTTTTTAGAACGATTGGTATGGAGTGAAAATGGAATTCATAGTACTACGTACCTCCTTGGTGTATGGTTGTATGGGTTTATGTTGCAAGATGTTGAACCTGGTAGTTCTAGGGCAAATACTATGGTTTAGATTTAGATGCTGGTTTTCAGTCATGAAAATCGGAAGGGGAAACCCTTCTTTGATTAAAAAAAAACTACTACCTCCATTCTGGTTTACTAGTCCCCATCGTATTGTGGGTCAAAGTTTGTCCACGAATTTTACTTGTAAAATGTGAATGGAAAACGAGATTTTGTTATACCCAAATAAAAAAGTACTGGAGGGAGTGATTGCTCTGACACAGACGCGACCTCTCATAGCGCATGCATTGAACCGGCGCGCCGGCCAAGAGGGCCCCACTCGCTGCAGGCTCAGCTGAGCACGCCTCCTCGCCGTGTGCAACTAGCTTAAGACTGCCCCATATGCCTTCATTGAATCCGTGCGTGTCCCGGCAACACGTCCTTCCACGAGCCGGAAGGCATTTTAGAACACAAAAAATGACTAAAATATAATTAATTTACGCATGGTCTTCACTTGTTCTGCTCACGCTGGTAGCAGGAACTAGTAGAGGTTTTTCTTTATTTATAACTCCCCTCACATTTTTTTGGCTTTCAAGTGAATCATGGTTGTGGACATTATGTATGAATGTGCAAATATCTGTGAACATGAGTTTGATGTGGAAGTTGAACATGGAATGTCGGGCTTGTGCGTGAACTATACCATGTCCAATGCTTCGTCCGTTATTGTTTGGAAAGTAATTGCTGTTATTACATGACCCGAAAAAATATATTTTGTGCCACATCAGTAGATGCACGGACATCACAACAGACATGCTGACTGGATAAACATTTGAACCTAGCTATTATGAAGGAAATTTTGTATTGACAACAGTTTTAGATAGCAGGAGACGCCTAGCCTGCTCTGCCTCTGATAGCTTATTTCTGGCTTATTCCATCTCTTCTTTGGCTTGGGTGAAGAGAGCATCTGATTGCTCTTTTCGCTTCTTCAAGAACTCAACTACATTCTCAAGGGCTGCTGCATGCTTTCTTTCAGCCTTTACTAGAGCCACGAGGACATGAACAGTTGACGACTCCACCTGGCTTGTGTGTAATCCAGCATCATCTGGGAATTTGCACCTAGTGTCTAATCTGGCATCATTAGGGAACTGGCACCTTGTGTGTAATCCAGCCTCATTTTGGAAACATTATCTCGAGGTTGACCATACTTTCCTCCTCGCAGGAATTGCATCCTGATATGAAGTACTTCTTTTTTAGATCAATACTCAGAGCAACCCAGATCCATTTAGTAGAAGCCAGATAAACAGAACTCGGAGAAGTGAATTCAAAAGGAAAAAAAATATAAAAATAGACTACAAGGTGAGAACACCCACTTCCTAGGTCAAGCTAAAAACGAAAAGCATTGGGACGATTAAGACTCTTCTTATTACACACCGAAGAACACCAGGCTTAAGATAAACAGAAACTACAACATATACACATCGAAGAAAACGAGGCTAAAAGAAAGTAATTGAAAGGGTGTTACTTACCAAAGCTCGTTTAACAGGTTCGGTGCAGCTCCTCTTTAACTTGCCACGCTCCTTGAAGATGTCCCCAATATCCCGTGCTTGATCTTCATTGCTACTCTGCATGTTCGCACTCGTGGTTTTAAAATCTCAACATGACAAGAAAAATATACTACTAGTAATACTCGCACATCTTGTGGGCAACATTAAAGCACTCGTCTGCCATCTTAGAGCATCTCCAACAGAATCGCAACGCGCGGCACTTTAAAAAAGCGTTTACAGTGCTGAGATCGAGAAGTAGAGAGACTAGAGAGTAGAGGATAGTTCTCAGCATTGATAGATAAAAAATAGATAATTCAACTACTCCTCATCGTCCGACTCCTCCTCGGTGATGTCCTCCTCCGACGTCTGACTGTAGGCGTGAAGAAACTAATAGTTGTCGGATTCCCAGGGCAACGCTGCTCCTAGCCTCATGTTGAATTGAGCGTCCGCTTTTTGCCTACGCTTGTCCTCGTGATAGGCGGCTCGCTCCGCCCTCCTCTTATCCCTCTCCGCCCTCCTTTGCGCGTAGAACTCTTGCTCGTTGATGATGTCCTGCGGGAAGTGTTGGCGCCACAGCACCATGGCTTCCTCGTCCATCTCGGCGATGCCGAGACGGTGCTCCCGCCTCCGGTTGTCGCGACGATCCTCGTCGGTGCTAAGCTGCGCCAGAGGCGCGAGCTCCTGCGCCCGCTCCCGCGTCGGCACGTTGGGGAAGTTCAATGTTCTATGAGGCCACCGGAGCCGCCACGCTGCCGCATCGTATGCGCGGGCCGCCTTGTTGGCGGTGTTGAAATTGCTGAGGCCGAGGCGCATCCCGTGGAACCGGATCTCGACGGAGAAGCCGACGGAGGGGCGCGCGCGGACGCCGTGGTATCCCCAAGTTTCCCGGCGACGCGGCGGCATGGTGGAGCGGCGGCGGCGAGGTGAGAAAGAGCGGAGAGAGAGCGGTGGCGAGGCACAGAGCGAGGAGAGAGCGGTGGCAAGGCACAGAGCGGTGGGAGGGCGTTGAATTTTATAAAGCACGTCGGACGCCGCGCGCCAAAACTAGCGCACGCCCGGCCGCTTTTTCCCCCGCGCGCGCGATCCTTTCCGGACGTCTCTGCTATCTCTACTCTCTTCTCGACTGTTATATTTATTTTATATTTAATATTTATCTCTACTTCTCTACTATCTACTTTTTTTCTCTATACTTTTTTATTATTATAAAAAAACAGAGTTGGTGATGATGGTGTGCCTGCCATCCTGCAATATAGGCCGTCCGATTTATATCTGACAGATAGGAAGGAAACAATGGGAATTTTGCAAAAAGATACCCATACCCCTCTCCAGATTTGAAAATAAGGCCCTCCCTCATTCATCCTTTTCTCCCACAAGATAAACTACTCATACAAATGCATCTTGATGCGTGCAACGCATGGGCACCTTGCTAGTTCTAAAAAACGTTCCATCATTTGCCACACTACTGGTTGCAGATGAAAAACCTACCCAAGCACAGCGCGATACAGGAGCGACGCACTATTACAAGATGATATTCTATTGGACAATGGAGGCTATAACCAAATACTTTTGCCGGAACAATAGCACCCAGGAAATTTGAAGGGTAGGTATGAAAAAAATTGGAACTGCACATGTACTGCTAAGTGATTCAATACACACATTAGCAACCAAGGAGGAGAACGATGGTCACGGCGGCCTCTATGAGTCATGGTCGGCAACAAGAGTCAGTTCATTGTCCATGACGGTGGTGCTTCTGCGCTTAGCGTCGGCTTCCGAGAAGCAGATCCGAGACCGTGGAAGACGATGCCGGGGAAGAGGCTCCGTGTACGACGACGACGGTGGACCGGCTCCATTGCGGCGTACGAGGTCGTCGATAAGGCAAATGCGCTGCAGTGGACGAGTGCGTCGATCTAAAGGGGAGGATCATGAAGGCTGCGGTGCCGTGGAGAACTCTATTTTGCAGTGGGGATAGAAAATGGGGAGTATTCAGGTGTACTACTATGGGTGCTGGGGTGGGGTTGGCTAGGTAGGGTGAACCTGAAGTTACGAAAACAGCCCCCTACAAAGCATTATATGTAGGCCTGTTCTGAAGGCTATGATGGTAACTTCCCACTGCTCGAATTAGGGTCGCGGGAGATTTTCCCGCCAACCTCAAAATTTTGTGACACTGAACTCCCCGTGTGGCGTGTTGAGTGATTCGGCTAAGCAACTAGCGAGTAGTACTAGTAAACTCTGCATATTAGGTTTGACCAAAGTCAAACTTCGTAAAGTTTGACCAAGTTTATAGAAAAATATAAACATTTACAATAACAAATATGTATGATGTGAAAGTACATTCAATAATGAATCTAATGGTATTTATTTGTTATTGTATATGTTAATATTTTTTGTTATAAGCTTTCTGAGAGTTTAAAAAACTTGACTTTGACCAATGCTAATACACGGACTTAAATAAAAACGAAGCAAGTACGCATTTGTTTTCTTAGTTTGTAGTGAACTAATCATTTGTTGAAATTGTGAAATAAATATATTAGGCTATTGACTTCGAATGTTACAATCATTGTTTAATCCCAAGATGTATACAAGGTCTATAGTACTTCACAACATGCTCAAACTCACATAATCCCAGTCAAATGAGAATCTAAATGCATTTCATAGTTATTACTTTGTAGGATGCAACAAAACCAACCATAACTCTACATCAGCCATTACAGAAGCAACATTTTGAACATATCCCAATGTGTGAATGAAACGTGCAGAGAGAGCTTGCGAAGATGGAGCAGATAGGGCGGGAAAGATTGTATGTATGTGGACGAGAGAGTAGGAGACAAACCTAACGAGAGAGAGAGAGAGAGAGAGAGAGAGAGAGAGAGAGTTAGGTCTGTGAGAAAGATGGAGACATGTAATATACGTGAGATGCGTGTGCATCCTGATTCTGTATACGTGGAAGGAGAAGAGACAACATGTTTGATGAGAGAGCTGGAAAAACATGGATGAGAGGGGAAGGATCTCGTGGGTTGCGGGGTTGATAACTTTGTGTGAGGGAGAGAGGGGTTGGTAATTTTGTGTGAGAGAGAAAGGGTGAGGGGAGGAGTCAGTCAGTCGTCGTCACATCATCCTGCTTCCACATGGCCCCGCATTCTCTAGCGCGGTGTGGTCGCCGTCTTCGATCTCCTCGATTCCCTCTTTGAAGATTGAGGTGTTGTGCATGTTGGGATGCAGAGAAGCACAAGCGAGAGTGGTCGCTGTATAACCTTGGATGGGGATGAATTGTGTGCTCGGGGGAGGGTGTGTGTGTGTTGTGATGTGTGTGTGTGTTTGTGTGTGTGTGTGTCAGATATTGAGAGAAAACAAACCCAAGGAGAGAAACGGTTATTCACGAAGAGATTGTGCGGGCCTTGAGGTGGGCAGGGGCCGGGTGAGGGTGTCAAAATGTGCGCGTTGATGCATGTGTTACATGCGATCGTGCGAGGGACGGACAAATCGAGAGATATGGTTGTTGTGTTACGTATGCTCCTCTCTCTCTCTCTCTCTCACACACACACAAGTAAACTAGAAGACCGTTCTCTCATGTATACACAACGTATCGGCATCTGTCTATGTCT
The DNA here is from genome assembly GCA_963921465.1 of Triticum timopheevii. Lineage (NCBI taxonomy): Eukaryota > Viridiplantae > Streptophyta > Magnoliopsida > Poales > Poaceae > Triticum > Triticum timopheevii. The sequence goes on from OY997268.1 coordinate 216,685,662, forward strand.
CACTCATGCATGATCATTTGCACATTCACACCTCTCTATGTCTATATCACACGCACACCGTCTCCACATTGCCCTTCCGCCACAACACACATATGGACACATACACACGTTCTCTCTCAGTCATACACACAAAATCAGTATTGAAAAAACTAGGGTGCACCTAAAACGTCCAAATCCAAATAAACACGAACTGGAGCTAAATTCAAATATATGGTGCAGCGTCAAGAACTTTTTCAGGAAAAAAAGTTGAGTAATATTCGGGGATTGTTTTCACACACACAAAAAGGTTCGGTGGATGTCCTTCGAGCGCGACCCAGTGACACACCGTTCGATCGACCGCGCGGCCGCGGTTCATGCGCTTGCACAGGATTCCGTATCGTGGCTGTGGTATGAACTAATAAAAGCACTGCCTAAGTCTAATGTTTATGTGTACTAGTACGGTTTTCTTTTAAGTTTGACCAACCTTATATAAAACTAAAGTAAGCTCCCATACGCACACTCATCAATATGCCACCACCGCCATTGCGCATGCCGGCGCCCACCTGCTCCGGCCAACAATTGATCGCCCATCACCGCTGTCGGTGTCAAAACCGGTGGATCTCGGGTAGGGGGTCCCGAACTGTGCGTCTAGGCGGCTGGTAATAGGAGACAAGGGACATGATGTTTTTACCCAGGTTCGGGCCCTCTCGATGGAGGTAAAACCCTGCTCCTGCTTGATTGATATTGATGATATGGGTAGTACAAGAGTGGATCTACCACGAGATCAAGGAGGCTAAACCCTAGAAGCTAGCCTATGGTATGATTGTTGTTCTGTCCTATGGACTAAAACCCTCCAGTTCATATAGACACCGGAGAGGGCTAGGGTTACACAGAGTCGGTTACAATGGTAGGAGATCTACATATCCGTATTGCCAAGATTGCCTTCCACGCCAAGGAAAGTCCCATCCGGACACGGGACCAAGTCCTCATAGTCTTGGAGTCCAGCCGATGATGATAGTTCGGCTATCCGGACACCCCCTAGTCCAGGACTCCCTCAGTAGCCCCTGAACTAGGCTTCAATGACGACGAATCCGGCGCGCATATTGTCTTCGGCATTGCAAGGCGGGTTCCTCCTCCAAACAATTCGTAGAAGATTGTGAACACCAGGATGGTGTCCGGCTCTGCAAAATAAATTCCACATACCACCGTAGAGAGAATAATATTTACACAAGTTCAATCTGCTGACGTATTTCGTGGAGTGACGTCACACCACAACCAAGCTTTTACTCGAATCGTTTTTATTATTCCACCTCAGCGCGTTTAGCGAAGCGGTTTCCTTGGCACGTCTTGTCGAAGCAGAGATCGTGTCCCCTTATTCCGGGATTCTCATCAATACGGACGTGGGTAACCCAACCGCACCATTGATTGTGGTGCCTGGGAGATAAGCGAGTTTTACCAGGCTAGTGGGGACGCATAGTTTCATTCGTCCATGTATAAAGGGATAAGGATCCACCTTTTTACCCACGCCTTCTTCCTCCTTTGCTTATCCATCTCCGCGCACTCGAGCTCTAGCACCCAAGTCCGCACATCTCACCTCAACCTTCTCCAACCATGTCCGGAGTGGGAGGCAAGTGGATGGCCTCCTCCGTCACGGAGGGGCACATCAAGAAGCTGCGCGGCGCCGGATATTTGTCCAGCGACATCGCGCACCGGCTCCCCGACGAGGGGCAGCTCATCCCCGCCCCCAGGCCCCATGAGAGGGTGGTATTTCTTCCCCATTTCCTCCATGGATTGGGCTTCCCACTCCACCCCTTTGTCCGGGGACTCATGTTCTACTACGGCCTGGATTTCCATGATCTGGCCCCGAATTTCATCCTCAACATCTCGGCGTTTATCATCGTGTGCGAGGCTTTCCTCTGCATCCAGCCCCACTTCGGCTTGTGGCTAAAGACCTTCAATGTCAAGCCGAAGGTTGTGAAGGGCAGCCAAGCGGAGTGCGGAGGCGCCATGGTGGGCAAGATGCCCAACGTCACTTGGCTCGAGGGCGCCTCTGTGGAAACCATCAAAGGGTGGCAATCGGGGTGGTTCTACATCACCGAGCCGCGTGACCCTGAATTGGCAGCGGCCCCCGAATTCAGATCTGGCATCCCCATGCGGCTCACTTCCTGGAAAGAGAAGGGCCTGCAGTGGGGCGATTCAGAAGAGCTGACCAGACTCTAATCTTGTCTCCAAACCCTGGTGAATATGAACCTCAAGCTTGTCAACGTAATCCAAGTCATGCTCATCCGCCGGATTCTCCCCTGCCAACAGCGGGACTTCAATTTGTGGGAGTTCGATCCGGCACATCACCAAACCCTGAGCGGCCTCTTCGACACTACGTACGAAGACGCCTGGAGGGTGCTGTTCAAGGGCGCCGAGGCCCCCGCATCCGCTATTGAAGATCGCGGATTCAGCTCGCATCGTTCGGCTGGCGAGGTAAGCCATGTCATCCTTTATGGGACACTTGCTTTTCATAGTTTGACTCTATGCGGGATCTAAACTCCCAATACCTTTAACAAGCCTGGCAGAAGACGTCCGGACAGGTTAACTATCCGGCTCTCCTTCCATAAGACCCAGCGGATGCCCGTCTAACAGGGCTGCTAGTTCCGGCACTTTACGTGGTGCCGGAGAAGAAGGCCAAGAAGAAGGCCACGGGAACCCGGAGGAGTTCCTGGCGCCAGGTGTTATCGGATTCATCGTCCGATGACTCCAAGGCGGACTCCTCCCACGAGGACGAGGAGGATAAGAAAGAGGCCTCTCCCCCAGCGGGGGGAGAGAAGAAGAGGAAGGCCTCCCCAACGGGGGAGGCCGAAGGGTCCAAGAAGGGAAGGACCCTTCCTCCGGACTGCTCTGCCAACGCCGGCGATGGCGACGAGGAGTGGCCCTCGAGGGCCAAGCCCCTAGCGAGATCGTAAGTATCCGGACTCCTGAATAACTCATAATTTCCTTTTTGTCGCATAGCATCTTTTAACGCCGCATACAACCCTGTAGTCCGCCCAAGGACCATCTTCCCACTTCGTCGAGCGGGTCCTTGGGCACGTCGGATGTGAATAGCACTTCACTTCCGGCCGCCTCCTCCCCCCGCGATGCTGACGACGGCAAGGTGGGATCCCTGAAAGGGACCCATCAGGAAGAGGAGGCCCCTGAGCTGCCGCAGGGCAACCTCCCGGACTTCGGACCGGACTCCGCACCGGAACCTTTAGTGGTTCCGGAGTCCGGCGTGCGGCCCCTTCGCAAGAAGGGCAAGATTGTGACGCCGGCGGCCTCCGTCCAACCGGAGGCGCCGGATAACTTGCTGGAGGCGCTCAACGGTGCTTCCATCGAAGAAGAACACCGCACTGTCATGAGTGCGGTGATTCAGAAGGTTCAGCTCGCCAAAAGCAGGCTGACCGAAGCCTGCAGCAGCCTTCTAACAGGCTTTGAGGTAAGAGTTTTAAGATATGTAATATAATACCGCATAGACAGTAGCCCCTGATGCTCAGTTCGGTGTTCGGAAAGAAAAGCCGGACTGAGGATCTAAAAAGATATACGCAGGCGTCTTAAAAATATGTCGATATGGGAATGCAGGCTGCGCTGCTGACCTCTGCTGCACTGACTACGGAGGTCAATACCTTGAAGCAGAGCCTCGAGCGGTCCGAGAACAAGCTCGGCCATGCCAAGAAGCAGCTCGAGGACAAGGAAGGTGAGTAACACCTTATAAAAGTTGTACCTTACAGAAAAGGATTTGGTTGCCAGGGAAATAACAAGGATAATGTGGGTACTCCAGGGGCTACGAACGAGGTGGCAACCCTGAAGGAGGCGGTGTCCGCGGCCGAACGCAATGCGGCCACAGAACAGGCCGAGCGAGAGAAGCTGGAGGCGCGGGTGGCGGAGGTACAGCAAGAGCTCTAGGCTCTCGTGGAAAAACACGAGAGTTTGGAGCGTGACTCGAAGACTCGAGAGTCCGAGCTTGCATCGGCTCTTGAGAGCGCCAAAGCCGCGAAGGCCGAAGCCCACAAGGCCCTCCAGGAAATCGAGGAATTGAAGAAGATAGCGGCGGGTAATGCATTCTTCATGCAAAGCAAGCATGTAAAAGTGAATTACCTGTTACTTACCCGAATTCGGAGCTCTCTAGGAGCGTTCGCAGATCTGCCCCGCGGCGTGTCCGACGCTGCCGCTTTCTACAGAGCCGAGGAGGGGAGCTCGACGGAGAAGGTGTTCTGGTCTTAGTATGCTGAGGCCGGACATCCGGTGCCCCTTAGCGACCAACTTAAGCATCTGGTCGAGCTCCACAAGGTGGCCGAACAGGCCATGAAGGGCCTTATAGTTCGGCTATGGCCCAAAGAGGCCATGCCTGGGAGCTACTTCGGCCTGGTGCAGCGGCTGGTGGATGCATGTCCCTGGGTTGAAGTCATCAAGCACTCCGCCTGCATTGAAGGTGCCCGTCGGGCCCTTGCCCGTGCTAAAGTGCACTGGGGCAGGATGGATGCTGAGAAGCTTGTGACGGACGCGCCACCGCCGGGCAAGGAGTATCGCACACCCGAGATGTATTATAAGGGTGTCCTGAAGGGTGCCCGCATTATTGCGGGTGAGTGCTCCAAAGATGTAATATTTGAGTAGACTCGCATTTTGTTATCCTGTGCGCTGAAAACTTTGTTCATATGCGCTAAGCAACGCTTATTAATTTAAAATATTACCTTCTGTGCGGCCGTTTATCAAATCTGAGAGATGGCAAGTCGTCGGCTTCAGCCCCCATGCCACGAGTGCTGGGGTGTTCGGGATAAACTTGAGCGCTCTTGTTCCCATTTTTGGGTCCATCTAGGGAGGCGCTCAACACAACGAACAAGGCAACCAGACTTATAGTGCTTGAACACTCTCACTTAGCCATAGAATTCTATAATTTTAAATTTCGGCGAAGCCCCTAGTTTTCAGAAGGCCGAATTCGGGGCGCTATCCACGCCTGGGCCGGACAAAGCCGGTTCCTCGCTCTAAGCGACATATGTCTTTAGGGACTCAAAAAAACCTCTCGAACAGCGACCGGCTCTCGCCTCATCATGACGGTCAGTTTTAGCTTTCTCCACCGAGGTGCTCGCCCAGCTCAACTAGGTCACAATCGTAGTGGTTCTCCCAGTGCTACCTTAGCCGATATAACGGAACGTAAGGTACCAAAACATGGGAGCCGGGCAAACCCAACTATTGACCCAAGACATGATTCGGAGCCGATGCATATAATGCTATAAGTTTGGGGTGCCGCACTTGTGAAAGTGTTTGGACTTATCACACCATGATGTGGGGAACTTAAGCCCCTGGTGTATTAGCCGTACCAAAGTGTACGGATGCAGTTAAGTCATAAATGAACATATGTATATAAAAAGGAATGCAATTATAGGCAGAAAGCGATGCATTGTTTGTTCAAGTAATACCGCTGTGGATGCAGAACGATACAAATAGTGCGGTAAGAAGGGGGTGGAACTATTTAGCATGTCCCCCTCCAGGGGTAGGCTGCGGAATGGTGTATAAAACAGGTATAATGCTCATAATGGAGACCACCTGGATACTCGTCGTAGCTTTTCTCCTTTCCTGGCTGTTGCATCGTGAGTTTGGCAGGTCTGCTGCCGAACAGGGCCTCTGGTAAATGGAGTCCTGAGGAAAAATAAAAAAAGAAAGAAAAAGGATGACACACTTGGGAGCCCCTGGTGTGGTTGAGCCGCACTCTGGGCCTGCCGTGGTCGTGCCCCTCCCCCAATTCCCATGGTATCTCCAGAGCGTAATTATGTATGCGAAGTACTGGTTTTGCAATTTTGCAAGGGCTGGGGTTGGGGCCGCATTACTACGCGTGCTCGGAACATGCCAGGTGGTCTTGTTGTAGGTTACCCCGGGCGCGCTTGGCGGTGTTCGGTCTCTTAACGGCCGGACTAGGGAATTGCCTTAAGAGTCTGCTTTGCACTTCTGCCGCGAGGGCCGCTGTGTGTTCCTCCGTTCGGAGGGAGCGTTCAGTGTTTCCATTGACCGTGATGACTCCTCGAGGGCCTGGCATCTTGAGCTTGAGGTATGCATAGTGCGGCACCGCATTGAATTTTGCAAACGTGGTTCGTCCGAGCAGTGCATGATAGCCGCTGCGGAACGGAACTATGTCGAAGATTAACTCCTTGCTTCAGAAGTTATCCGGGGATCCGAAGACCACTTCCAGTGTAACTGAGCCTGTAGAATTGGCCTCTACACCTGGTATGACGCCCTTGAAGGTCGTCGTTATGGGTTTAATCCTTGATGGGTCTATGCCCATTTTGCGCATTGTATCCTGGTAAAGCAGGTTCAGGCTGCTGCCGCCGTCCATTAGGACTCTAGTGAGGTGAAACCCATTGACGATTGGGTCTAGAACCAATGCGGCAAACCCGCCATGACGGATGCTGGTGGGGTGGTCCCAGCGATCAAAAGTGATCGGACAGGAGGACCATGGGTTGAACTTTCGGGCGACTGGCTCCATCGCGTATACATCCCTGAGTGCACGCTTCTGCTCCCTTTTGGGTATGTGGGTTGCGTATATCATGTTCACCGTCCGCACTTGTGGGGGGAAACCCTTCTGTCCTCTATTGTTCAGCGGCCGGGTCTCTTCCTCGTCATCTCTATGCAGCCCCTTGTCATTGTTTTCGGCAATTAACTTGCCTGCCTGCTTGAATACCCAACAATCCCTGTTGGTGTGGTTAGCTGGCTTTTCGGGGGTGCCGTGTATCTGGCACGAGCGGCCGAGTATTCGGTCCAAATTGGACGGACCCGGAGTAGTTCTTTTGAATGGCTTTTTCCGCTGACCGGGTTTGGAGCCTCTGAATCCGGCGTTGACTACCATATCCTCAGTATTATCGCCATTAATGCGGCATTTTTGCTTGTTGTGACGTGACCTACCATTAAGGTCCTTGGTATCCGGACTGCCAGGATTTTTGTTGAGGTTGTTACTGCGGGCTAGCCAGCTGTCCTCTCCCGCGCAGAAGCGGGTCATGAGTGATGTGAGGGCTGCCATGGATTTTGGCTTTTCCTGTCCTAGGTGCCGGGCAAGCCACTCGTCGCGGATGTTGTGTTTGAAGGCTGCAAGGGCCTCTGCATCCGGACAGTCGACGATTTGATTTTTCTTGGTTAAGAACCGTGTCCAGAATTGTCTGGCCAATTCGTCTGGCTGCTGAATTATGTGGCTTAGGTCATCAGCGTCTGGTGGTCGCACATATGTGCCCTGGAAGTTATGAAGGAATGCGGCTTCCAGGTCCTCCCAACACCCAATTGATTCTGCTGGCAGGCTGTTAAGCCAATGCCGAGCTGGGCCTTTAAGCTTGAGTGGGAGGTATTTGATGGCGTGAAGATCGTCGCCGCGGGCCATGTGGATATGAAGGAGATAGTCTTTGATCCAAACCGCGGGGTTTGTTGTGCCATCGTAGGATTCAATGTTCACGGGTTTAAACCCTTCAGGGATTTGATGATCCATTACTTCGTTTGTGAAGCATACTAGGTGTGCGGCGCCTCTATATTGGGCTATATCACGACGTAGCTCAAGCGAGCTTTGTCTACTATGTTCGGCCCGGCCGGAATAACTGTATCCGGCGTGACGGTTGTCGTCGCGTGTCGTGGGGTGCCCAAGCGATCCGTAGATCGATCTTGATTGTCTTGCCTTATCCTCCAATATGTCTTGCAAGTCCGGCGCATTCCCCCATTGCTTTGTACTTTTCGAGCGATGCCGGGGTACGACTTTAGTGGAAGGCCTAGAGGCCTCTCTATCGCGGCCACGAGGTGGCCGGTCAGCCATATTGTGAGCTGGTGATGTAGGTTTATATGCTTCCTCCTCTAATTGGGGCAGCAGCTTGCGTTTGGGGTAGCTTTTGGAGGGGCGTTCGAGTTCATGCTCTTCGGCCGCAAGGACTTCGGTCCATCTGTCGGCTAGCAGATCTTGATCAGCTCTAAGCTGTTGCTGCTTTTTCTTGAGGCTGCTCGCCGTGGCCATAAGCCTGCGTTTAAAATGCTCTTGTTCGACGGGATCCTCAGGCACGATGAATTCGTCGTCGTCGAGGCTTGCCTCATCTCCGGAGGGAGGCATGTAATTATTGTCCTCTACCTCTTCGTCTGCCACTCTCTCGTGAGGGCTGGCTTCTCCGTCCTCCTGTGCTGAATCTTGCAGGAGGGGGTTGTCTTCGGCACTGTCCGGGGTGTCATTGTCTTCGGTGCTGGAATCTTCATTCTTGCTGTGGCAGGATTTAGAGCGGCACCGCTGACGCTGGCGCTTAGGCTGTTTCTTGGAGGGGTCTTCCTCCGTTGTTCCTTCGCCATTCCCATCTTTTGGGATGTCCACCATGTATATGTCGTATGAAGAGGTGGCTTTCCAGTGCCCCGTAGGCGCTGGTTCTTGGTCGCCTCCGGCATCGTCGTCCATACCGTCGATGTCTTCGGAGTCGAAGTCTAGCATGTCGGTTAGATCGTCGACAGTGGCTACAAAGTGGGTGTTGGGTGGGCTTTGAATTTCTTCATCGTCCGCATCCCAACCATCCTGACCGCAGTCTGGCCAGGGCTCTCCTGATAACGAGAGATGCTTTAGTGAATTCAGGATGTCGCCAAAAGGCGAGTGCTGAAAGATGTCCGCAGCGGTGAACTCCATGATCGGCGCCCAATCAGATTCGATTGGTAGGGGCGCGGGAGGTTCGGAGTCCGGCGAGGAGTCCGGCACCTCGGAGTCACGAGCTTCACAAGGGAAATGATCGGTATTCGGCTCCATCGCTGTAGAGGTAGCAGCCCCCGAGGCGGTGTCCAGCCACCCGTTCTCGATCGACGCAGTCGGCTCCGAGTTAAGGGTCGAAGCGGACTCTTGTGCGGCCTCCAGGGCACTGTCCGGTAGCAGAGCTAAATCATGCCCATCGTGATAGTGCGGCGCGCTCAGGTGTGGCTCGAATCCGTCGAAGATCAAGTCTCAGCGGATGTCGGCCATAAAGTTCAAACTTCCAAATCTGACCTGATGGCCAGGGGCATAGCTTTCAATGTGCTCCAGATGGCCAAGCGAATTGGCCCGCAGTGCAAAGCCGCCGAATACGAAGATCTGTCCAGGGAGAAAAGTCTCACCCTGGATCGCGTTGTTGTTGATGATCGAAGGATCCATCGGGCCTATAGGTGACGACACAGAGGAACTCTCAATGAAAGCACCAATGTCGGTGTCAAAACCAGCAGATCTCGGGTAGGGGGTCCCGAACTGTGCGTCTAGGCGGATGGTAATAGGAGACAAGGGACACGATGTTTTTACCCAGGTTCGGGCCCTCTCGATGGAGGTAAAACCCTAATCCTGCTTGATTGATATTGATGATATGGGTAGTACAAGAGTGGATCTACCACGAGATCAAGGAGGCTAAACCCGAGAAGCTAGCCTATGGTATGATTGTTGTTTTGTCCTATGGACTAAAACCCTCCGGTTTATATAGACACCGGAGAGGGCTAGGGTTACACCGAGTTGGTTACAATGGTAGGAGATCTACATATCCGTATTGCCAAGCTTGCATTCCACGCCAAGGAAAGTCCCATCCGGACACGGGACAAAGTCTTCAATCTTGCATCTTCCTAGTCTTGGAGTCCGGCCGATGATGATAGTTCGGCTATCCGGACACCCCCTAGTCCAGGACTACCTCAACCGTCGTGTCGCTGCCATCCCTGTGCCATGAAGCCGAAGGCTCGCCCGCTCACGTCGTTTGCAGTCCCTCCTTGCGATGCCGCCGCGCTGCCAAGCACACGAGCAGCTGGTGGAGCCGCATCTATGCACGCAGCGTACAAAGAGGAGGACGAGCGCGTGCTCCAGCACGCCGGCGAGGAGTAACTAGTGTGTCATTGTTGTCTCTGCCCGTGTGGAGGTGGCGCGCATGGTGGCTGTCATGGCGGAAGCCGATCGCGCACGCGTCGAGCCCGCAAACCGGGTGAGGACACGGAATCTACCTTCAAGACCTTGAATGCCAAGTGGATCCTGCAATCTGAAGGAGCAATTTGGGTCAGTCGACTCTTGTGAGCTGTTTGATGCAACATGGATGGCTAGAAGGGCTTCTTCCACCTCTTTTGCCGTCTTCTTCCTTCGCTCCGTCGAACTTCTTTAACAAATCGACTGACCCAAATTATACTACTAGTACGAACGTATTAAGTACAGTAGGAACACGAAGATACGAGCAGTAGTACCAACTGCAAGAAGAATAGTAGTAAGACATAGTACTAGTACTATCGTACGTACTAAAGAGTTCAAATAACGAGAAAGAACATAAACATAGTTCTGCTCGGGCCTTAGCACAACACACCCTTGAAAATAAACTAAGCAACTAGTCCGCTTGACACTGCAGTAGAACCAGCATGAGCGACGACACTGCCACCTACTCGGAGTCCGAGTCCACGTCCTCGACTTCGTCCTTGTCCCTCTTCCTCTTCCTCTTCGCCGAAGCTTCTTTGCTTGAACCGGACATTGGGCTCTGCTTCTTCATCCAACCCTCGTAGATATTTAAACAAAGGTAGGCATCCATTGCTGCGTATAGGATGTGATCTTCATCTAATGTCTTCGACTTCCATCCATGATGAAACTCGTGATGAGGTTTCTTCAGTTTAGCGTACGAAGGATCAATCATGTGTCACGCCCAAGATGCGACCCTATCCAAAAGGAACTTGAAGGTCCCACCAAGGATAGAAGTGCATCTGGAAGACGCTTTTGCAAGGTGGATATCATTACATCAACATTACATAATAGATAGGGATACATACATAAGGCATACAATGCCACACGAATACAACATCATATTACATAAGAGCACCATCCGACTACGGATGAAACACAAACAGAAACTCAAACGACATCAACCCTGCTAGCCCAGGCTGCCGACCTGGAACCTATCCCCTGATCGAAGAAGAAGCAGAAGAAGGACTCCAAAACAAGCAAGAATCGCTCTCTCATCAAGATCATCACATAACCTATACCTGCAACTATTGTTGTAGTAATCTGTGAGCCACGAGGACTCAGCAATCCCATTAACATGGGTATCAAGACTAGCAAAGCTTAATGGGAAAGGAAGGGGTAAAGTGGTGAGGTTGTAGCAGCGACTAAGCATATGTGGTGGCTAACATACGCAAATAAGAGCGAGAAGAGAGCAAATGGAACGGTCGTGAAGCTAGCAATGATCAAGAGGCGATCCTGAACTCCTACTTACGTCAGACATAACCCAGAAACCGTGTTCACTTCCCGGACTCCGCCGAAAAGAGACCATCATGGCTACACATGCGGTTGATGCGTTTTAATTCGGATCAGGTGTCAAGTTATCTACAACCGGACATTAACAAATTCCCATCTGCCACATAACCGCGGGCACGGCTCTCGAAAGTTTATACCCTGCAGGGGTGTCCCAACTTAGCCCATGATAAGCTCTCGCGATCAACAAAGGATATTCCTTCTCCCAGGAAGACCCGATCAGTCTCGGAATCCCGGTTTACAAGACATTTCGACAATGGTAAAACAAGACCAGCAAAGCCGCCCGATGCGCCGACAATCCCGATAGGAGCTGCACATATCTCGTTCTCAGGGCAACACCGGATAAGTCAAGCTACGAGTAAAACTAGACCTCGAGTTTCCCCGAGGGGGCCCCGCAGGCTACTCGGTTCGGACCAACACTTGGAGAAGCACTGGCCCGGGGGGGGGGGGGGGGCTAAAATAAAGATGACCCTCGGGCTCCGAAAACCCAAGGGAAAAAGGGCTAGGTGAGGCAAATGGTAAAACCAAGGTTGGGCCTTGCTGGAGGAGTTTTATTCAAAGCGAACTGTCGAGGGGGTCCCATAAATCACCCGACCGCGTTAGGAAGGCAAAATCCGGAACATAACACCGGTATGACGGAAACTAGGGCGGCAAGAGTGGAACAAAACACCAGGCATAAGGCCGAGCCTTCTACCCTTTACCAAATATATAGATACATTAATAATATAAGAGATATTGTGATATCCCAACATAACCCTGTCCACCATGGAGCAATCTTCAACTTCACCTACAACTAACAATGCTATAAGAGGGGCTGAGCAAAAGCGGTAACATAGCCAAGCAACGGTTTGCTAGGGAGGGTGACAAGGGTTAGAGGCTGACATGGCAGTTTGGGAGGCTTGAAGGGCAAATGATAGGTAACGCAGCAAAGCGATAGAACGAAGCAACTAGCATAGCAATGATAGTAATGAGATCCAAGGTGACGGTCATCTTGCCTGAAATCCCGCTAGGAAGAAGAACGAGTCCATGAATAAGACGAACGGGAGTAGTCGAACGAATCCTCACAATCGCAACATTACCGGAACAAAGAAGCAACACCGGAAAGAAACAAACAACATGGTAAATGCACAAGCATAAACATAGTATGATGCACAAACAAGTATGATGCATGTCGGGTTTAATGAGGCATGGCATGGCAAAGTGCAACAAACAATACTACAAGTTAAGTGGAGCTCAATATGCAACGAGTTGCATATTGACAAAACACCACATGCAATTATTTAGTTTGATCTTGTTTAGGAACACAACAATATTACATGTTGTTATAAACATGGCAAGAGGTGAAGCATAATTAAACTAACTATTTAGGCAATTTTAAAAGAGGCCGGAACAACAAACAACAATCCCGGAAAATCCCCATATGACATTTAGCAATTTAATGCAAAAAACAATTTTAAACATTTTAAAAGTTGTTATCATGATGCAACATTTTATGAAAATGTTGACATGAGCATGTTATGAAGCATTTGGTCACCATGGCGGAACAAAACGAGTGCCACGGCAACGAATCCGAAAATGATGACATGGCAACATATCGGTTCCGGTAACTCATGGAGGTACCGGTGCAAAAGGAAGTAAGACGTGAGCGAGTCATGCAAGATGGTGGGGTGAACCCGGATTAATGGGTTCCCACGGGTCGACGACATGGCAAACGAGGAGGAACTTGCAAGGACAAACGGGCACGATGCAAACACGAGCATCTCATACAACACACATTCATTCGTTCACGGGCGGTCGTCTTGGGGTTATACCTTCGAAGCGTGCATTTTGGGGCGGATCGAGTTCGTCGAGGGAAGTAGTGGTACACAGGTCATAGGGGAAGTAGTCGCTCACGTTTCGTAGTTGTACACACTCCGTAGATGTTCGGGGTCACGTCAAGGAACTTGACGTCCACGAGGTCTTCGAGGGCGACGGTAGCAGTTCACGGATGTCGTGGAGGGCGGCTATTTATAGCCTAGGGAGCAGCCCGACATGATAAGACATAAATGCCCTTCAATGATATGACCGTTAGATGGATAAGATATTTTGGACAGCCGGCGCGCAGCACAGCAACGGTCGGAAATTTGACTCTCAAATTCCTTAGGGCCATCATGTTCCTCACTGTGTAGGCAATTCGCACTGGCGAATTCCTAACTCCTCAGTCAGAGCAAAGTCCTCAATGACCAGAAGAACTGCGTCTCTGTCACTGGAGAATTTGACTGAACTGTATGAGATTTCCAATGGCTTCACTCGAAGGGATTGGTAGGTGTAGGATTTTGAGTTGAGCATCACATGGAAATTTTTCCTTAGTATTTCCTCGACCCCCTTTAACAGTACGGTGTTTCCTATGACTCAAGAAAGAGAAAATGAAACTACGAAAACAAGTCTTCACGCTTCATATTCCTCGAATGAATATCAAGTCTTCAAGGTCACACCAATTTCTTCACTTTCAAAGTCTTCAGAAAGTCTTCAGAATATCAAAGTCTTCAGTTGAAGAACTTCATTTTTAGGGGTCGACTTTCTCTGTAAATATCAAACTCCTCATAGACTTATAGACCTGTGTACACTCACAAACGCATCAGTTACTTAACCTATAAGTCTTCAATACACCAAAATCACTAAGGGGCACTAGATGGACTTACAATCTCCCCCTTTTTGGTGATTGATGACAACATAGGTTAAGTTTTCAACGGGGATAAACATATGAAGTGTAAATACTGATATTGAGGAATTTGATTGCAAGATATAGAAGAACCCCCCCTGAATATGTGCATAGTGAGGAATTTGCTTTTGAGGCAATGCACATTTGAAGAATCGAATCATGGAGATCTCCCCCTATATCTTGTAATTCATACACGCATTTGATATATAATATGAAGAATTTGAAATGCATGATGAAATATGGTGCCTGATGAGATTCAGCATGCGTGCAATAATATTAACGAGGAATAAGCATGCGGAATAGCACATCAAAAGTTTCAGAGCTCAGTGCATCAAAAGCATCAGAGCATGACCAAAAGTATCAAGGCACCATCGGATTTAAGATTACAACTCGATCCAATAAAAGTTTCAGAAGAACGAGAGTTGTAACTTAACAAAAACGCCCATAATATAAACCCGCTTGAAGACTAACTCAGATTTCTCCCCCTTTGTCATCAAATGACCAAAAGGATTGAAACTGAGGACTAACGCCCCTGAAGATTTTCAAGTCGATGGAGGAGAGCTAGCGTTGTCGGGGTTGTTTGTTGAAGTAGGGCCTGCCGCAGTGTCGTCCAAATCTTCATGTTCATCAGTTTCATGCGATGAAGAATAAGAACTGGCCACCAGATCAGGAACTTTGACTCTCTTGAATTTCTTCGGAGGTGGTGCAGACCAGTCAAATGCTTCCTGGAGACCCATAGTCTTCAATTCTTCCGCGGAATATACATGAGTGAGAACAGCCCAGGTGCGGTTGAGGGTTTCATGAAGGTGATACTGATTTTTCTTCACTGCATTATGGGTTGAGGTCATGTTATGAAGAATTGCAGCAAATTGACACTTCACCCATTTGTGATTGCGATCAACCATCTGATGAAGACTAAGGAGTAACTCACGGTCAGTCATCACCCTGGGTGCTGTTGCTTGAGGCTTTTGCTTAGCTGAGGTATTTGCGGCAGTGTCATGTGTTGCAGAATCGTCATTGGTGGAGTAAGAAGTAGCTAGACGGAATAGACCATCCAATGGACGAGTGCCTTCATCAAGCACAGCAGCTGCCTTGCCCTTGTCATCAGATGATGAAACTGGTCGCTTGAGGACTTCAATGGGCGGCAAGTAGCTACCATGGTTCAGAGTGTCAGCATTGTAATTCAGTGAAGATCTTGCCCTTATGAATCTCATAATCCAAGGCGCATAGGGCTTCAGCTCAAAAGGTGACATTGCAATATTAGCCAGAGTCCTCATGAAGAAATCATGGAAGTTGACGGGAACGCCATGAATGATGTTGAAAAGCATGTTCTTCATGATGCCAACGACATCTTCATCATTTGAGTCGTGGCCTTTGATAGGACTCATTGTCTTCGTCAGGATTCGATAGACAGTCCGAGGCACATACAGCAATTCCTTGACGTGGAATTTGGTTCGAGGGGCCTGCCTTGGCTTCAAAGGCTTCATGAGCACTTGCATATAATGATCAGTCAATTCGCGGTCATTGTAGATGCAACGTGCACTGTCATGGGGAGGATCAAGAGGAAGGACACGAAGCAATTCAGTTGCTGGTGCCTTGTAGTGAGTGTTTTCTGTCATCCAATCCAGCACCCATGAATTGACATCTTCAGCATCTCCGGTGATATGCAAAGTGGCATAGAACTGAAGAATGAGTTCTTCATTCCAATCACAGATATCAGTGCAGAAATTCAGTAGTCCTGCATCGTGAATAACTCGGAGAACTGGCTCGAAGCATGGCAGAGATTCCATATCCACATGAGGAATATGCTCATGATCGAAGATTTTGTCCTTGTCAAAGAGCACTGAGGAATAGAAGTTGGCTTGAGTAGCAGTCCAGAAGCGTCTTTTCCTTATGCGAGCAGAGTCATATGGATTGTAATCAGTGAAGAACACATGCTCAGAAAAGAAGTCTTTAGCCTTGAATTTTTGCTTGCTCGAGAACGGATTCTTCGGTTTGGGCAGAGGAATGTCAGTGATTTGCAGCACAACCTCAAGAATCGCGATCTCAGGTGCTTCAGGCTGAGGAATTTCTGGTTCCTCTTCTTATGCAGTTTGGGGATCAGCAGCAGGTTCTTCAGCACTAGTGGCTGGAATTTCTTCGTGAACAAACGATGTGGGATGAGTTTCTTCAGAGCCCATTTGAACAGTTGTAGCCGGGGACTGAGGAATTTGTTGAATTGGAGTGAAGAGAGGAGTATTTGGATGCTGACTTTCCCAAAAGTCATCGTTCATCACTGGTGTAGTGCATCCAATATCCACGTCTTCATCTTCTTTTTCAATTTCCTCAACACCAGCCTCTTCAGCTGTGAACTGAGGCATGGGTGAGGAAACGACTGGCGGTGAAGGGAATGCTTCCACTTCAATTTCTTCATCAAACTTTTCTGAGGTGGCAACAGAGTGATTTTCTTCATCAGATCCGCTTGGGATCTTGTAGTCTTCTCCATAAGGAACAATTTCCTAAGACGACATGGAGGAAATGGGAACGGCATCAATGGGATTTTCAAGCGAGCTGGTCATTGGCTTCATTTTCTTCGCAGCCGAAGAATTTGACGCAGCTGATGCCTTCCTCTTCTTCACTGCAGCTCGCTCTGCAGCCTTGGTCTTCTTCACTTCATAGGCAGAAGGAAGAATTGGAGTTGGTGTTGGTGCAGGAGGAGCTGAGGACTGTGGTTCAGTTTCTTTAGGCGCAACTGGTGCAGTTGCCCTGATCTCTTCAGTTTCTTCAGGCGCACCACTAGTGGATGCCCTGGGAATTTCTTCAGCGGCTAGAATGGAGTCATCAGCCCTGGAACTTGTATTCTCATCAGCAGGCTGAAAGTCCTCAGCAGTGCTGGCATGTTCTTCAGCAGGCTAAGCAGAGTCTGCAGCCTGAGGATTTTCTTGTTGCGATGGGGCTGCAACAGTTGTCATTTTCTTCGTCAAATTGACGAATCTCACTTTGGCTCCTTGCCAATCAGCATTGTAAGCATCAAAATCTTTGCTGAGGGCTTGGATTTCAGAATGAGCTTTGAGAAGTTCTTCAGGAGTCAGGTTGATGATGTTCTTCTTTAGAAGCTTCTCCTTTCTGGCTTGTGCTCTCTTTATCTCACGAGCCTTTTCAAACTTCCATTTCTCTTGAGAGATGAAATGGGTCAGCATATGACTTTGACCAGGAGTCAGAGGCAGATCAGGCATGGGAGTGTTTGGATCCTGATGCCATAAGTCGATGAAGTCAAGGATCTTCTTCGGATCCAAAAGCAGAGACACAGTTGTTCCTTTGGCTCTAGCGGCCTTTGCCAGTCTGTCTCTGATGATTTCTGGAAGTTCTTCATCAGAAGCCTCGTCATCGGAGGGCACTTGGAAAGCAACCTGTTTCTTCCTTGGACTTGGCCGAGGACCGCGTCCAGCTGTTGCTTTTGTCTTCAGCAGAGTGGGGCCTGATGAGGACATTGGTGCAGCTGAGGAACTTGATGAGACACCAGAAGCAATCGAGAAACCCTGAGTCCTTTGACATGTAGCCAGATGCACAGGAGTTGAGGACTTGGAGGGAGCTGCTGAGGACTTTGGTGGAGCAGCAGTAGACTGAGGAATTTGCCGTGAGGGCGCGGCTGAGGAACTGGGCCGTGAGGGCACTGATGGTGAAGCACTTAGCTTGCGAGCAGGCTTCTTCGGCATTGATTTCCTCGGCTTGACCGAGGTCTCAGCGGCAGCAGCAGTAGTAGAATCCTCATTGAATTTCCTCACTGCCTCCTTGGCTTGTCTTGCCAGTTTTGCTTGACGCCTAGACCATTCTTCAGGAAAGTCCTCACCACGCTTGATGCTGGTGGGATCAGCGACTTGGCCAGGTGCCAATGGAGCTCTTGGGCATGGAGGGTTTAAGGCGAATTTCTTCATGTACTTTGGAGTAACATAGCGATATTCCCTCCATTCTCGTGCCCATCTTCGTTCTATCCTCTGGATGCGCACTTTGCGCTGATTTTTGTTCTCTTTGCCAAATTTGGCTTCATCAGGTGTGCAATAATCTTTGTATATTTCATCAGGGATCTCGAAGGCAGTCATGACCTCCGGTTTCTTTCCTCTTTTCTGCGGTCTCTTTCCTTCTGCCATATTCTTCAGATGAGGAATTTGAACAATAGAACACTCTGAAGAAGTATGCAGTTTTTCTTCGAGGAACGCTGCAAATGAGTTAAGTTGATGAGAACCTAGTGATTCAGCAGCGGACATGAGTACCTATGAACAGAGTGTAGGTGCGAGGAATTTGGAGAGGTCATATGCGTTCTCAGAAGATTTTTTTTTTCAAACAGACAAGTTTTTGAGGAATTTGACCAGTTGAGCCTTGAGGAATTTCACTAAGCGTTCTTGTCTTAGGTTCCAGAGTTGTACAGATTGAAAATCCGCACAGTTGAGGAATCTTGAAGAAATGAGTGCTTAGAGAGATGAATCAAGAGCATACAGTGTGTGAGGTGTTCATATGTGAAGATTTGAAGAATAAAACACCTTTGAAGATTTTCAGAAAAGTTTGAGAATCAAAGCAAGTAATAAAAGTGACTTTTAATTACCCGAACTAAAGACCACGATGAACAGAGATGAACTATGGTGAAGTTCGTCACGTTAGATCTCCCACGCCCTAACTTGGCAGAGGGAGACAGCTATGGCGGCGGCGGAGTGAAGATTTCCGCAGCCGGCGCGAGTACGACAGCGACGAGGTCGAGGCAGTGAAGCTCTTCCTCACCAACGGCGATGGAGTAGCGGCGGCGCTAGGGTTTGAGGATAGCTCGAGCGAGAGACAGTGACCGAGCGGAGTAAATGAAGTAAGGAAGGGAGAGGGGTATTTATAGCCACGGTAAAAACTGTTCGCCCGAAGATTTTGGGATGAACATGCCCCTGCCCTTTCTTCTTCACGCGACATGTGTCACCCACATACTGTGCAGAGGAGATCGTGTAGGATCGTGGGTGAATAAACTAATGCATCGTGGGATGCGGAAAGGTTTGAGCGGTAAAACCGAAAATCTGGATAAGATTTGTTTTAAAAATTTCGTTCGCAATTTCTTCAGCTGACAAGGACACAGTGAAGACTTTGAACGAGTTTCAATCAGAACGCACATGAAGAATTTTTGAATAGATTGGGTTGAGTATAGCATAGAGGGGGAAGGGTCCGATCACATTCACTTAGCAGAAATCGCAACTTGAAGAAATAGCAAGAAGTGAATGCTGTAGAGGACATAAACTCACATATATATATAGCCAATGAAGAAAAACGACGGAAACGTTGAAGATTTTGCAAAGTTGAAGAATTTGTAAGACTGAAGAATTTCAAAAATGAGGAAAAACTCAACTTGAAGATTTTCAACTTTTGTGGTGGCGTAACCCACCGTATAAGAATGATGATTTCAGACACCGCGTACAATTGTCGTAGGGTTATGAGAATCAAATTCTTCATTAATTTCTTCACACTTAGAGTGTTATTCTTCATTGATTGAAGAAAAACGTTTCTTCATGTGTTGCACATCTAAGTCATCAATTCTGCATAAGGGTTAGGATGTGTGTCCTTTTCAAAGAACATTCGAATATTCTAAGATATTTAGCTCACATCGCAACTTGCTAAATCTCTTCTCATCCAAGGGCTTAGTGAAGATATCAGCTAGCTATTCTTCAGTCTTCACATGCTCGATGGAGATATCGCCCTTCAACACATGATCACGAAGAAAATGATGACGAATCTGGATGTGCTTAGTCTTCGAGTGCTGAACTGGGTTGTGAGCAATCTTGATGGCACTCTCATTGTCGCAGAGGAGAGGCACATTCTTCACGTTGACGCCATAGTCCTAGAGGGTTTGCTTCATCCAAAGCAGTTGAGCATAGCATGAGCCAGCAGCAATGTATTCAGCTTCAGCAGTAGACGGTGATACGCAGTTCTGTTTCTTCGAGGACCAACAGACCAAAGATCGTCCGAGGAAATGACAAGTGCCAGATGTTGACTTGTGGTCCACATGATCACCAGCATAGTCAGAGTCAGAATATCCAATGAGATCAAAAGCAGAGCCCTTGGGGTACCATAATCCTAGTGTTGGTGTGTGAGCTAGATATCGAAGAATATGCTTCACAGCCTTATGGTGTGATTCCTTCGGTGCAGCTTGAAATCGGGCACACATGCAAACACTAAGCATTATATCTGGCCTAGATGCACATAAGTACAATAAAGAACCAATCATGGAGCGGTATACCTTGTGATCGAAGTCAATACCGTTTTCATCAGTGCATAGATGGCCATTTGTGGGCATAGGAATTTTGACGCCTTTGCAATCTTGCATGCCGAATTTCCTCAGAACATCTTTGAGGTATTTCTCCTGAGATATGAATATGCCATTGCGCTACTGACGAATTTGAAGACCTAAGAAGAATTTCAACTCTCCCATCATAGACAGTTGATATTCTTCACTCATCATATAGGCAAATTCATCACTATAACGTTGGTTAGTACAGCCAAAGATAATATCATCAACATATATTTGGCACACAAACAGTTCACCATCATATGATTTAGTAAAAAGAGTAGGGTCGAGTGAACCGGGTGTGAAGCCATTTTTCACGAAGAATTCCTTCAATGTATCATACGACGCCCGAGGGGCTTGCTTGAGGCCATAGAGGGCCTTATTAAGTCTGAAGACTTTGTCAGGATTCTTTGGATCTTCAAAACCTGGGGTTTGAGCAACATATACTTCTTCCTCAAGCTTACCATTGAGGAATGCACTTTTCACATCCATTTGATATAAGATGATATCATGATGATTAGCGTAGGCAAGTAAAATGCGAATAGCCTCAAGTCTAGCAATAGGTGCAAAAGTTTCATCGAAATCAATTCCTTCAACCTGTGTGTAGCCTTGAGCTACTAGTCGTGCCTTATTCCTCACCACGAGGCCATTTTCATCTTGCTTGTTGCGGTAGATCCACTTTGTGCCAATGATATTATGCTTGCGAGGATCTGGGCGATTGACCAATTCCCAGACATTGTTCAGCTCGAACTGATGTAATTCTTCTTGCATAGCCTGAATCCCCTCCGGCTCCAGAAATGCTTCATCTACCTTAGTGGGCTCTGTGATAGAGACAAAATCATAGTGCCCACAAAAGTTAGATAAGTGTGAGGCTTTTGAGCGTGTGAGAGGACCTGGTGCGCTAATGTCATCGATTATCTTCTCCACTTGCACTTCTTTTGCAACGCGTGGATGAGTTGGTTGTCGCTGAGGATTTTGATCAGCATTTTCTTCAGCACCATTTTCCTCATCATGTTCTTCAGGTGCATCAGCTCGACGTTCTTCATGAACAGGAATGAATTCTTCAGCAGATTCTTCAGTCGGAATGACATCCTCAGTTGCCTTGAGCTTGATAGCATCCTTAGGTGCTGGTTCATCTAACACAGAAGGTAGGTGCTCTCGTTGCGAGCCATTAGTTTCATCGAACCGCACATCTACAGTGTCAACAATCTTGTGAAGAACAATGTTGAAGACTCTGTAGGTGTGCGAGTCCTTTCCCTAACCAAGCATAAAACCTTCATGTGCTTTCGGTGCAAATTTAGAGTTGTGGTGAGGATCTCTAATCCAACATTTAGCACCGAAGACTTTGAAATAACTCACATTGGGTTTGTTGTCAGTGATGAGTTCATAGGCAGTCTTCTTGAAGAATTTGTGAAGATATACTCTGTTGATGATGTGGCAAGCAGTATCAATTGCATCAATCCAAAAACGCTGAGGCATTTTGTATTCATCAAGCATAGTGCGAGCCATCTCAACAAGAGTTCTGTTCTTGCGCTCCACGACGCCATTCTGCTGAGGAGTATAGGGAGCAGATAACTCATGAGTAATACCAAGTTCATCAAGATAAGCATCAAGACCGGAATTCTTGAACTCAGTTCCATTGTCACTTCTGATATGCTTGATCTTCACACCAAAGTTGGTTGAAGCCCTCGAGGAAAATCGTTTGAAGACTTCCTGCACTTCATGTTTGTAAGTAACAATGTGTACCCATGTATATCGAGAATAATCATCAACAATGACAAAACCATATAAAGATGCATCATTAGTGACTGCTGAATAATGATTAGGTCCGAAGAGGTCCATGTGAAGCAATTCGAATGGACGGGTAGTGGTCATGATAGTCTTCGCTGGATGCTTGGCCTTGATCATTTTTCCGGCTTCACATTCTCCGCATAAGTGATCCTTGAGGAATTTGACATTCTCAATGCCAATGACATGCTTCTTCTTCGCAAGCGTGTTCAGATTCCTCATGCCTGCATGACCAAGTCGTCGATGCCATAGCCAGCCTTCTGAAGCTTTTGCAAGTAGACACACAGCTGGTTGTGGTCCTGTAGAGAAATCAACAATGTACAGATCTCCTCTCCTAAAGCCTTCGAAGACTTTGGAATTGTCAGCTTCCATAATCACAACACAGCGATATTTGCTGAAGACAACAACCATATCAAGATCACAAAGCATTGAGACTGACATGAGATTGTATCCTAAGGACTCAACAAGCATGACTTTGTCCATGTGCTTATCCTTAGAGATAGCAACCTTACCAAGACCCAATACCTGACTTTTGCCTTTGTCAGCAAAGATGATATTCTTTAGAGGTGATGGTGATAAGGGAGCATCCATCAATAGATTCTTGTCACCAGTCATGTGATTTGTACATTCACTATCGAGGACCCATTCAGTGGTTTTGGGTTGATCATCCTGCAGATGAATTAGTGTAGCTTACAATCTCATATGCTTCATCAGTGAAGAATATGATATCAAGTTCATCAGATGAATTTCATCAAGCGGTAAACAGATATAGCAGTATGAGGATGTGTGAAATGAAAGTTCATTTCATCATGATTCGCCTGCGTCCTTTCAGGAATTTTCGTCAGGTCCCCAGCAAATTCTTCAGATGTTAGAGCACGTCTGGAGACCTGACCCTGCAGAAGAGATTAGTTCTTTTTCTTCACCACCCACATCTGGAGGGGTGGCAAAGAGTTCATCATCCTGCGAGCACCATGTGAGAAGGGTGGCAAAGATGCCAAACCATTACGTTTCACATAAGAGGGGTTAGGGTAAGCATATGAATAAGCAGAGTAATTCTTCGAGGACTTATGAACATAATGGTTTGAAGAATAATGCACATATTCATAGCCCTTAGCTCTACCCTGAGAGACAGAGTTGTTAGCACGATGATAATCATATGAGGACTTTGATCCTGTTGAGGAATTTGATCCATATGAAGAATTTGATCTGGGGTTCCTGTTCTTCACAGGTGGTGTCATGAGGACATTCACCTAAAGACTTTCAACACAACTTTTGGGAACACAGATTTTCTTCATGGGGGAACCGTTCCTGCAATTAGTGCCAACATATCTAGCAAATACTTCACCATTCTGATTTTTGAACAGTTTATAGTTGGAGTCAAATGACTCATCAGAAGAATGAGAAGATTCACATGTAAAGCCAGATAAGTTAGATGGATCAACTGGAGGTCCCTTTGCAGCAACCCATGAGGTTTTGGGGTACTGCTCAGGCTTCCAATATGTTCCATCGGCATTGAGTTTCCTCTCAAAGGCAATACCCTCTTTCCTAGGGTTTCTGTTGAGGATCTGCTTTTTGAGCACATCACAAAGTGTCTGATGCCCTTTGAGGCTTTTGTACATGCCTGTCATGTACAATTCCTTCAGCCCTGCATTGTCAGTGATACTAGCAATGTCCTCAGATGAGGAATTAGTGATAGAAGAGGCAGATGAAGAATTTGTAACATTTGAAGCATTTGAACATTAAGGTGAAGAATTAGCAGATTCACGTTCAATGCACTTTAAGCATGGAGGAACAAATTCTTCCTGAGAGGCGCTGATTTGTTGAGCTAGTAATGAATCGCGCTCCTTCTGAAGATCTTCATAACATACTCTTAGCTTTTCAAGATCTTCCTTTCTTCGAAGAGCTTCAAGAGAAAGCTTCTCGTGATCTTGCTTTTCTTGAAGAAATTCATAAGAAAGTTTCTCATGATCAGACAGGAGAGAGTTATGATGACCTTGAAGGTTATCATACCTAGACTGAAGTCTCTGAAGATTTTCAGTCAAGGCTTTAGTGCGATCCATTTCTTCACCCAACATATCATCACTTTTATCTAGCATGTTTTGAACCTTTTCAAGAGCCCGTTGTTGTTTCACAGCAATTTTAGCAAGTTTAGAGTAGCTGGGCTTCAGATCCTCATCAGATTCATTTTCACTAGAGTCAGAGGAGTTGTATTTGAGTACCTTAGCTCCTTTTGCCATGAAGCAATAGGTGGGAGCGTAGCCATCATTATCTTCATCAGGCTTGTCCGTGGAGTCAGTTTCTTCAGTGTTGAAGATGGACTTGCTGACGAAGGCAGTAGCAACGGCCAGACTCGCCACACCAGACTCAGATTCTTTAGACTCCTCCTCTTCATCATTTTCCTCAGATTCAGCTTCAGAGTCCATTTCCTTGCCAATGAATGCCCGAGCCTTCTTGGAGCTGCTCTTCTTGTGAGATGAAGACTTTGAGGGTTTTGATGACGAAGATTTTGACGATTTCTTCTTCTTCTTCTTCGCATCATCAGAACTGTAATCCTTGTATTTCTTCTTCTTCATTTCCTTTTCCCACTGAGGACAATCTTGAATATAGTGACCAGGATTCTTGCATTTGTGGCAAAGTCTTCTCTTATAGTCACTTGATGAGGAATCATTTCCTCTTGAGGATTTTCCAAAGCGACCACGTCTTGTGAACTTCTGGAATTTCTTCACAAGCAGTGCTAGATCCTGGCTCAGTTCTTCAGGATCACCAAGGCTACTACCAGAATCCTCACATTCAGAGTTAGATACAACCTTAGCCTTCAGGGCACGTGGTTTGCCATAGTTTGAGCCATAGAGATCTCTCTTTTCAGCAAGCTGGAACTCGTGAGTGTTTAGCCTTTCGAGGATATCAGCAGGATCAAGCGACTTGTAGTCAGCACATTCTTGTATCATCAGTCCCAGAGTATCAAATGAGGAATCAAGCGATCTCAGTAGTTTCTTCACAACTTCATGATCAGTGATGTCAGTGGCACCGAGGGCTTGAAGCTCATTTGAGACGTCAGTGAGGCGATCAAAGGTTTGTTGGACGTTCTCATTGTCGAGTCTTTTGAAGCGGTTGAAGAGATTCCGAAGAACATCGACTCGAGAGTCACGCTGAGTTGAAACTCCTTCATTTACTTGTGACAGCCTATCCCAGATAAGCTTAGCAGTTTCCAAAGCACTCACTCTTCCATACTGTCCTTTGCTCAGATGACCACATATGATATTCTTCGCTTGAGAATCGAGTTGTTTGAATCTCTTCACATCGGTAGCGTTCAGTGTGGGAGTGACAGAGGGGACACCATTTTCCACAACATACCAGAGATCGTTATCAATTGCCTCAAGATGCATTCGCATCTTGTTCTTCCAGTAGGGGTAGTCCGTTCCATCAAAGGTAGGACACCCAGCCGAGACCTTGATCATACCTGCGGTCGACATAACTAAAACTCCAGGCAGTTAAACCAAAATCACACAGAACAAGGGAGTACCTTGCTCTGATACCAATTGAAAGTGCGTTATATCGACTAGAGGGGGGTGAATAGGCGATTTTTATGAATTCTTCACTGAGGAATTTGCTGGTGAGGAAATTCCTTAGCGAAGAACTATTTGCAGCGGAATAAGTACTCAGAAGTAAACATAATAGGATACAAACATAGTCATCATGATGAAATGAAGACTAACACAGAGTACGGAAAGCGTAAACACAGGATAACAGGATGAAGACAAACAGACTGAAGAAATTGAACTGAGGAGTTTGTGAAAGTCTTCAGTCAAAGTCTTCAAGCACAGATATGAACAACATTCAACACAGTAATGAGGAAATGAAAGAGTTGAGGAAATAGAACCAGTCAGTTGGTGAAGACAATGATTTGGTAAACCAGTTCCAACTGCTGTCTCAGTTGTACGTCTGGTTGGAGCGGCTGAGTATTTAAACTCGAGGACACACAGTCCCGGACACCCAGTCTCTGAGCCGCAACTCAGGACACCCAGTCCTCACCGTATTCTCCTTGAACTAAGACCACGCAGGCCTCATCCAATCACTCGTGGTAAGTCTTCAGGTGACTTCCAAACCTTCACAGACTTGGTCACTCGGCGATCCACAATTCCTCTTGGATGCTCTAGACCTTGACGCCAAACCGTCTGGAAGAAGCATAGTCTTCAAAGGTAACAAGCTTCGGATCCACGCAGGATCAATTTCTTCAGTGATGCTCAATCACTTTGGGTTTGTGGGGGTTTGGTTTTGGGATTTTCCTCACTTGATGATTTTCGCTCAAAGTCCTCAGAGGATGGGTTGCTCTCAAATGACAAGTGTCAAGTTCTCTCGGAGCAGCCAACCAGCTAGTGGTTGTAGGGGGCGGTTATTTATAGCCTAGGGAGCAGCCCGACATGATAAGACATAAATGCCCTTCAATGATATGACCATTAGATGGACAAGATATTTTGGAAAGCCGGCGCGCAGCACAGCAACGGTCGGAAATTTGACTCTCAAATTCATCAGGGCTATCATGTTCCTCACTGTGTACGCAATTCGCACTGGCGAATTCCTAACTCCTCAGTCACAGCAAAGTCCTCAGTGACCAGAAGAACTGCGTCTCTGTCACTGAAGAATTTGACTGAACTGTACGAGATTTCCAATGGCTTCACTCGAAGGGATTGGTAGGTGTAGGATTTTGAGTTGAGCATCACATGGAAATTTTTCCTTAGTATTTCCTCGACCCCCTTTAACAGTACGGTGTTTCCTATGACTCAAGAAAGAGAAAATGAAACTACGAAAACAAGTCTTCACGCTTCATATTCCTCGAATGAATATCAAGTCTTCAAGGTCACACCAATTTCTTCACTTTCAAAGTCTTCAGAAAGTCTTCAGAATATCAAAGTCTTCAGTTGAAGAACTTCATTTTTAGGGGTCGACTTTCTCTGTAAATATCAAACTCCTCATAGACTTATAGACCTGTGTACACTCACAAACACATCAGTTACTTAACCTATAAGTCTTCAATACACCAAAATCACTAAGGGGCACTAGATGCACTTACAATGATCAAACGAAAGGAAAGTTGAAAACACAAGGTGAAGTCTTGCGATGGTTTAGATGGAGCTTCGCGACGAGATGATGCGGAAAACTTGGAACTCCGGAAGAGGAATTAATCACTTGGATGAAACAAGAATAATAATTATGTTATATGTATCCTTCACCAATATAAATTGATGACAAGCAATGGATTTGGCATACTACTTATTCTCGTAGAAAGGATTAAGAGGGATATAGCGTAAACTTGAGAAGGTATTGATGGAACCACCAGTGGGATTTGGAAACAACGAATATTTGATATGATAACGAAGGAAGTGAAATCTTGAACGAACCACCATAAGAATTGAAAATGGAAGTAGCAAAGGCACAACTCACCGGGAAGAGATGGAAAACGAATGAAGATACTTGAGGGGATTTAGATACCTGAGAACGAAGAGATCATGAACTGATTAGAGGATATTTGAACGATTCACTGATAAGATTTGGAGAACGATAGCTACACGCTGAGAATGAAGAATTATGGCATGAAGCTAGAACCATGAATCTTCAAGAGAATGGACCAAGATTTAAGAGAAACTCTTCTTCGGTCTTCACATGCTTAGAATGATGACGAGAACCACCAAAATTACTGAGGTACTCCGGTAGAATGTAAAGCGAAGAGGTTGAGCCAACAATGAAAAGAATTTGAAAGAGATCTTGGAGAAGGCATGTGACTGAGGATAATTCATTCTTACGTCACACTTAAAAAGAATTGAGAATAGCTCCGGGGAACTTAGAAGAGTCAGGTAAGATCCTGGGGGAAAAAACATGTGGGTTAGGTTCCACTCAAAAGAAAACACCGTTGACAATTTAGAAGAGAGATTGCACCGGTTGAATTAAATGGCTTGAATGAGATAACAACCTCGAAATATCTTGAATGGATTGAGGATGGAAACACAAGTCTTGTGAGATATCTTCAGCACTCCAGAACAAATGAATAGGAAGAAGTGAATGATTAAGAGGTGCATCGGCACGATAAATCATTAGAAACGAGGAATGGAATATGATGAATATCGAAAGCTTGAGTTGGATCCACCGGAGAAGAAAAAAGAACGAAGGATGATGAACTTGAAACTGTTGAGCATCTTCATGGGAAATCACCGGATAAGAACATTGATTGAAAAGAGTGAAGTGACTTCACATGAATAAATGGATACTTGATTAAAATAAATGAGTCCTTGAAGAAAAGGGTGGGAGGGCCGGAAAATAAAGGCAACTTGGGGACGGATGAAACGGATACCGTTGAGAAAACATAGAATTGATCTCACAAATGTTGAAATGATCGAATCCACTTGAAGAGAAGCACACCGGTTGGAAAAGAGTTGACATGACAATCTCGATGATCAAAAGGATTAGTACTCCCATAGAAATATGAGAACACCGTTTCGAAAAAAAATATGGAATCAACACTTGACATCGAAGCAACTCGAATACCACAAATAAAACAAAACAAAGGATTTGGCTTGCAGAATAAGCCGGAACAAATACATATGATAGAGATTTACCCAATCCCATATCATGCATCTGTCGGAAAGATATTCTAGGAGCTACTTGAATTCCCACCTATAAACTCCCGAAACTTTCTGGTTATGCAATCTGGTGTTGGGGATACAGGGGAAGCAATATATCTCACCCAAACTAACAATCCCTACATCCAGCTGTATCCATCCGTCAACACATAACCAAGAAAACTCCGGAAATCGTGTACCTCAACCTTAGAAAAGCATCCGTTATACGAGCTATGGCAATACTCCCGAACTGCCCAGTACTGGCTGGCGTCGAGGTTATCTCACCAACAACTACATAAAAGATATTTTCGATGTCGGCAAAACTCAGTTATTCCAGAACTGCAACGATAAAATTATGACGACAACACCTCGGAGCTCAACTCCCCGGGACACTGCCACAACCCCTAAATGTCAGGAGGCACCAAGAACATTGTTCTCGTCATAAGAATATCGGAACGATCCCAAGATACCCGCGTGATCCTAAATTTTTTTAGTGAAATTTGAGGAGAGGAAAGACAAAACATCTATGTCAGGAGACCTCACCAGAGCGAAGAAGGGGGCTGAGGAGTAAAAAGAATCCTACTCTCCGATATATATAATCCTAAGACTCAAAATAGTTTTCTTCTAGACTCAACAACGGCCAACAATCAAGTGGCTCCTATGGTCGGTCGAGGCTCTGATACCAACTTGTCATGCCCAAGATGCGACCCTATCCAAAAGGAACTCGAAGGTCCCACCAAGGATAGAAGCGCATCTTGAAGACGCTTTTGCAAGGTGGATATCATTACATCAACATTACATAATAGATAGGGATACATACATAAGGCATACAATACCACATGAATACAACATCATATTACATAAGAGCACCATCCGACTATGGATGAAACACAAACAGAAACTCAAACGACATCCACCCTGCTAGCCCAGGCTGCCGACCTGGAACCTATCCCCTGATCGAAGAAGAAGCAGAAGAAGGACTCCAAAACAAGCAAGAATCACTCTCGCGTCAAGATCATCGCATAACCTGTACCTGCAACTGTTGTTGTAGTAATCTGTGAGCCACGAGGACTCAGCAATCCCATTACCATGGGTATCAAGACTAGCAAAGCTTAATGGGAAAGGAAGGGGTAAAGTGGTGAGGTTGCAACAGCGACTAAGCATATATGGTGGCTAACATACGCAAATAAGATCGAGAAGAGAGCAAATGGAACGGTCGTGAAGCTAGCAATGATCAAGAGGCGATCCTGAACTCCAACTTACATCAGACATAACCCAGAAACCGTGTTCACTTCCCGGACTCCGCCGAAAAGAGACCATCACGGCTACACACGCGGTTGATGCGTTTTAATTCGGATCAGGTGTCAAGTTATCTACAACTGGACATTAACAAATTCCCATCTGCCACATAACCGCGGGCACGGCTCTCGAAAGTTTATACCCTGCAGGGGTGTCCCAACTTAGCCCATGATAAGCTCTCGCGATCAACGAAGGATGTTCCTTCTCCCAGGAAGACCCGATCAGTCTCGGAATCCCGGTTTACAAGACATTTCGACAGTGGTAAAACAAGACCAGCAAAGCCGCCCGATGCGCCGACAATCCCGATAGGAGTTGCACATATCTCGTTCTCAGGGCAACACCGGATAAGTCAAGCTACGAGTAAAACCAGACCTCGAGTTTCCCCGAGGGGGCCCCGCAGGCTGCTCGGTTCGGACCAACACTTAGAGAAGCACTGGCCCGGGGGTGCTAAAATAAAGATGACCCTCGGGCTCCGGAAACCCAAGGGAAAAAGGGCTAGGTGAGGCAAATGGTAAAACCAAAGTTGGGCCTTTCTGGAGGAGTTTTATTCAAAGCGAACTGTCGAGGGGGTCCCATAAATCACCCGACCGTGTTAGGAACGCAAAATCCGGGAACATAACACAGGTATGACAGAAACTAGGGCGGCAAGAGTGGAACAAAACACCAGGCATAAGGCCGAGCCTTCCACCCTTTACCAAATATATAGATGCATTAATAATATAAGAGATATTGTGATATCCCAACATAACCCTGTCCACCATGGAGCAATCTTCAACTTCACCTGCAACTAACAACGCTATAAGAGGGGCTGAGCAAAAGCGGTAACATAGCCAAGCAACGGTTTGCTTGGAAGGGTGACAAGGGTTAGAGGCTGACATGGCAGTTTGGGAGGCTTGAAGAGCAAATGATAGGTAACGCAGCAAAGCGATAGAACGAAGCAACTAGCATAGCAATGATAGTAATGAGATCCAAGGTGACGGTCATCTTGCCTGAAATCCCGCTAGGAAGAAGAACGAGTCCATGAAGAAGACGAACAGGAGTAGTCGAACGAATCCTCACAATCGCAACATTACCGGAACTAAGAAGCAACACCGGAAAGAAACAAACAACATGGTAAATGCACAAGCATAAACATAGCATGATGCACAAACAAGTATGATGCATGTCCGGTTTAATGAGGCATGGCATGGCAAAGTGCAACAAACAATACTACAAGTTAAGTGGAGCTCAATATGCAACGAGTTGCATATTGACAAAACACGACATGCAATTATTTAGTTTGCTCTCGTTTAGGAACACAACAATATTACATGTTGTTATAAACATGGCAAGAGGTGAAGCATAATTAAACTAACTATTTAGGCAAGTTTAAAAGAGGCCGGAACAACAAACAACAATCCCGGAAAATCCCCATATGACATTTAGCAATTTAATGCAAACAACAATTTTAAACATTTTAAAAGTTGTTATCATGATGCGAATGACATATGCAAGTTTTATGCAATTTTATGAAAATGTTGACATGAGCATGTTATGAAGCTTTTGGTCACCATGGCGGAACAAAACGAGTGCCACGACAACGAATCCAAAAATGATGACACGGCAACATATCGGTTCCAGTAACTCATGGAGGTACCGGTGCAAAAGGAAGTAAGACGTGAGCGAGTCATGCAAGATGGTGGGGTGAACCCGGATTACTGGGTTCCCACGGGTCGACGGCATGGCAAACGAGGAGGAACTTGCAAGGACAAACGGGCACGATGCAAACACGAGCATCTCATACAACACACATTCATTCGTTCACGGGCGGTCGTCTTGGGGTTATACCTTCGAAGCGTGCATTTCGGGGCGGATCGAGTTCGTCGAGGGAAGTAGTGGTACACGGGTCGTAGGGGAAGTAGTCGCTCACGTTTCGTAGTTGTACACACTCCGTAGATGTTCGGGGTCACGTCAAGGAACTTGACGTCCACGGGGTCTTCGAGGTCGACGGTAGTGGTTCACGGATGTCATGGAAGTAGTCGTTCACGGGCCATAGTGGACGTAGTCGTACACGGCGTCGATAGTGGTACACCATTGGAGACGTACATGTTCCGTAGATGAACTTGGCGCTCGTGGTACACGGTTCTTCGGCGTCGAGGTACTTGGCGTTCCAAAACAAAGCAACACCGAAAGGCCTCGGGTGTTGGCGTCCTTGACGAATCCAAGTAACACCAGGCACACGTCCACGGTCAACCCCAAATGAGTGTACAGAGGCAAAACTTGGAGGTGCTGCACATACGCGGTTGCTAGAAGATGGATGACGCCGGGTCGAGGCTGCGTCTTGGCGGTTCAACGAGGGTCGAATAGGAGCACGGCAAAGCTCGTGATGGAAGGGGAGCGCAGCCTCGAGACAGTAGCAGCGGCACTGCTCCTGAGGCTTGGCGGATGGCCTGTGGTCGCCAGCGGTGGAGGAGGCGGCAAGGGGCGTGCGGTAGTTAGGAGCAGCACGGCAGCAGAGTAGCAGCAGCGAGGCGAACTAGACCGGCGAAGGCGCTAGAGGTTGGTGATGAAGCAGCAGAGGCGTGGGCCTCGGGCCATGGTGACGGGGAGAGGATGCAGAGGAGGGTCGGAGGCGCCGGAAGCGGACTACGGAGGGGCGTGATGGCGTGGCAGCGGCCTAGTGATGGAACGGGGCGCGACGGCGGCAAGGAGGCCGACGGGGCTCCGGCCTGGCTCTCTTCTCCGGCGAGGGCGGAGCGCGGGAGCAAGGGAAGGAAGGAGGCCGGCTGATGCGGGCGCAGGAGGAGGACCAAGGGGGAAGAGGGGATCGATCAGGCGCTGGGAGCTCCTCTCCCTGGCTAGATGCGGCATCGAGGAAGAGAGCGAGGGAGATGGGATCGAGTGAGGAGGTAGGGATCGGGCGCTAGGTACGAGCGATGCGGCGCTGGAGGGAGGACGAGGGAGATGGAGATCGAGCGGGGGGGAGGCTAGGGTTAGGTAGCGGCGTGACTGAGCCTTAGAGGCCGGAGGAAGTGGCCAGAGGCCTGGCTGGAGGCCTCTGGGCTGCTGGGCTCTCCTCTCTCTGTCTCTCTCAAAAGAAGAAAACAAAACAGAGATAAGAAATAAAGAAAGAGAGGGTTAGGGAAAGAATTTGCGCACGCGGATAATTTTCTCGGGCTCGCAAAAATGCGCTTGAACCAGGAAAAATAGAAATGGGCATGACCGAAAGTTTAAATTCAAACTCATTTGATTTAAATTCAAATGGTTTGAATAGGAAGTGAGGGTTGGGAAGGTCCAAAAATATTGAGAATTTTGGTGGGGCTTTGATAGATAAAGAAAGAATTATAGACAAGGTTAGAGAGTCAAAACATGAAGAAGAAAAGGCCAAGGGATTTAACATGCACGTGTGTTGTGGTAAATTCCAAACTAATGGAATATTTATAGTAGCTCCATAAATATTAGGAGGATATGTTAGAAATCACCATGTGAATTCCCTCGGTTTAAATAGATCAAAAGATCTATGCAATTTATTTAGTTGAGTTGAGATGCAAAGGTTAATGACATGATGGCATGATGACATGATGCAATGCAAGAGATGGCATGATGAATGCACAAACAAAACAAATCACACGATAAAACTCGAAATAGCTGGAAGTCTTCTGCAGCGTCGGTCTCGGGGCGTTACATCATGGCTGCTGCCAGGGTCAGCATTGAAGGTTGAGAGGAGGACACCAGGCTTGCCTTCTGGAGACCGAAGGGCTGGCCTACAATGAGACCTATCCGACACAGGACATCCCTGTCGTTCCTAAAGTCTATAGTAATGAATTTCACTCTTTTGTCCTTGAGGAAGTTCTTAAAATCCTGGCACTCAACGTTGGCATGGCATATGTGGTAGACCAAGCAAACGTTATGTACGCAAACCTGGATTATGGCGGGCTTCTTCCTCTCTGCCTCCTTTAGAATATTCTCTCTTTCCCGGACTATGGTGTACTCAACATCTAGCCCAGCGACCCACTCATCCATTGAACTGTTGAACATGCGTAGGAAGCGAGCAAGCCATGCTTTCACTGTCACGGATCCACGTGTGTAGATGACTATGAACTCATCGCCGGTGATGGATCTAACCTGGTAATCAACGGCGACCATGGAGATTTGGGAGGCCATGGATTTTGGAGGAGGGTTAGGAGAAGTTGAGCTGTTGTACCCTGCAAAAAAACTGGGAGCGAACTAATGCGAAATGACGGGATGACTGGGAGCGAACTGTTGTAAGATAGAAGACGGGGACGAGTAGGGCGTGCGAATGGCGTGGGGTTGCTGACTTGCCCGGTGGATAAATGGCCGCAAGCCCCCAAAGAGTTCTCGAGAACTATGCGGGACCCACTAGATGTCATTTCTACTAGACTCATATCGTAGGCTTGACGGTATAGCTTCTGCCTGTTTGCACGCCATGCCGGTGCGTGGATGTAACTTCACTTAATTCCGTCGACCGTCGCACCTCCCACGACCTTCGCCTCCCTCGCGCGGTCGCGCCCTTTGAGACTTCGACCGGCTATAAATGAGCAAATTTTTTTGCCTACTTCGCATGCATGATACTCCCTCTGGTCCTTTTTACTCCTGTCAACCCTTTGCAAAGTGTTTGACCAAATTTATACTAAAAATATCAATATCTACAATACTGATTATAATGAGTATAAGAACTACGTTTTATAATGAGTGTAAAAATATTGATTTGACGTTGTGAATGTTGATACATTTTTCTATAAGTTTGGTCAAAGTAGAGGTATATTGACTTCAGACAAAACTTAAATGCACAATGCAGACTAGTTCCTCCGTCCAGGTGCGTGCTGTCCTATCTTGTCATCACAACAAGGTTAGCTATTAGAGTACTACTACCTCCCTTCTAGTTTAAAGGGCTCGATTAAAAAATTTCACCTACTCTTAGCAAGATAGTAGAGGTGGTGGAATAGTTTTTGAAGTCTGCAAAAGTACTCAACTAATGATGTCGTTGTTCACAAAAAAATGTGTTTACCAATGCATGCATGAACACTAGTTACTCTAACCCCCCTCTCTTCTTTAATTCTTTGCCACATCAGCATGTTTGCTATTCCTGTGTGCATGATACCAGCTAAGATACCACCATTATGGCCAGCCTTAATCATCGGATGCAATAATTTAGTGCACCTTGAAATATGAACATTTGTGGGGCGTGTATGTTTTTAATGACTTGAGACTATACCTAGCCCGGCATGCAAGATGACTTATTATGCACCATTCCCCATACCTGCAGGAAGCCCGTTCGTCTCCAAATCTTTTCCTCTCCATGTGTGGAAACAATATGCCTGCCAGACTCTCCTTCTCCCTCTGGCGGTCCCACCACTCCACCCCATGTGGAAAAAATCTGCATGCATGACTCTCCTCCCCCCAGGCTCGTCCAATCCGTTGTGACCAGCAATATTTCCACCCCTTCCCTCCCCCGTAATTTACTCCAACAAATATGCCCACGTAGCTGTTACGTTAATCATGCAACATATCTTCCGGGACGCTGCTTTAGTTACTTAACTGCAGGTGCATTGGATCACTGACATATGGGCCCAACAAGGGTCTGGCCCACATGTCAGTGACGCAACTAGACCTGCAGTTAAGTCAGTGTAGCTCACTCCATATCTTATGTAGGTGTGCCATTGCTCGCTATAAATATTGCGCCTCCCATGACATTCGGAAGAACGCTCACGTTCATCGCTATCTCCTCCCCCTCCCTCTCACATCGACCACCATGGCGTCGCCCCTCCCAAGCCCTAAGCGCCCCTCGCTGCACCGCCCAGATGGTCACGCGTCGCCGTTCTGTTCCTCGCCGCCACTAGTAGAGGAGGACGTGTCGGTGTTCCACTCCTCGCCACAACGCGTTGAGGTGGACGCGTCTGCATTCCCAATCTCGCCAGCACGCGCGTCGGAGGACGCGTCAGCTCCCCGCTACGAGGAGAACGCCGCGCCGCCCGCCGAGCCCCCCAGCCTTGAGGAGCTTTGGAAAGAAATGGATGTCGCCATGTGGGAGGCTTTGCCGCCGGCAGAGCATGCCAAAATAGAGGCGGAGAAGAAGGCCGAGGAAGAGAAGCGTGCCACGGGGCAAGCTTCCTGGGAGGTCTATGTCGCGTCCGAGAGAGTTAGGCAATTGGCTCTTTGGCAGAAGGCTCGTGCAAGGGTCGTGAGGGTGGCGGAGGACGCCCGTGCCAAAGCCCTGAGTGAAGTCAGGCCCAAGCGCCTCATCTACGCTTGGCGGTACGTGGACCGGGTGCATGCTTCCAGTGAGGAGGAGGACCTGCTGGTGCCGGATCACCACACCGGTGAGATCGCGCTCGCCCGCCGGCAAGCCGCCAATCAGCACCTCGCGAATTGCGAGGCTGAGGAAGAGGCGTCGTGTCGGCGCGCTGGGAAACGGCCGCGCACCAGGGCACGCGTGGCGCACCACAAGCGCTCCTGCGAGCGCCATGGCTTTTAGTAGGAAGTATAATTTAGTTCCGTAAGGTGATCTCATTACTTTTCGGACGCAAATGATAAATCCCGAACGTTCGGGAATTATTAGCGTCCTTAATTATGTAAGAGGGAAAGTTTGGAAACCTTGTGTATCCGTACGCATTTTGTAAGTAGGTGCATACGGTACAAACTTTAGTATTATATACTATCGCACTACACGTCTCTATCTATATATGCTTGCAGACTGTGCTACTCCCTCCGTCCAGGTGAATAAGTCATCTTTGGTTGTGCACCGTGTCCAAGTAGGAGGGAAAAATTTATACACCTAGACGGAGGGAGTACTACTATTACTTATGTATGGGCAAATGCACGTTTTAACATTACAATGCGGTTTTTGTAAAAGTAGAAAAACAGCACTAGTCAAGCTTGTGAAACGATTCAATGCAAAACAAATGCAAAAATGCTCGTTCGATTGTTTACTTTTAGCTTCCTTCTCTGTGGTTATTTCTTTGTCGTACTTTGTACGGAGTATCTCACTGGTCGGAAAGGCATGCAAATCCCCAAACCGCTTCCTACACCCTGTATCGAATTTTTTTCCTAACAAGTTGTGCGGTGCAATTGGAATTCCAACTTGAGTACTAGTACTACTAGTAGGAGTACCAGGGGCCAGTTAGTTTAGGCTTCTAGATTAGTAGTAATCCCTTTACTATTAGCTCCGTCCTGGTTTATTGGTCCCCATTGTAATCTGTGTCAAATTTTGATCATAAATTTAACTAATGAAATGTTTGTGATGTCACATGCACTAACATTTTATCAGTTAAATCTTTGGTCAAAATTTACCACAAATTACAATGGTGACGAATAAACCAGGACGGAGGTACTCCGTCCATTTTTGTATATAAGGCCACTATAAAAAATACATTTTTCATCTATACAAGGCCACCAACAGTAATCAAGACAAATATTAATGATGTTTCCTCATACTAGTAACCCATGGCTTAATTACTAGCATGCATGTAGTGGATGATAATGACAAAATCATCTACTTCCTCTCTCATGGCCACTCAATTTCTTCTAATGTGCATGCACCCTATTAATTAACCCGGTAAACGAGAAAATAAATTGACTTGTAAAGCACACATTGATTTTTATCTTGGTACCTGTAATTTGAGTTTGT
Source organism: Triticum timopheevii (assembly GCA_963921465.1). NCBI lineage: Eukaryota > Viridiplantae > Streptophyta > Magnoliopsida > Poales > Poaceae > Triticum > Triticum timopheevii. Next base: position 216,723,213 of record OY997268.1, read on the forward strand.
GGCCTTGTATATAAAAATGAAGGGAGTACTATTAGTAGTTTATAAGCCCAAATAAATGAGTGAGGCGCCTTAATGTTACTCTCTACTGTGACTTGTCTTGTGGGAAAAGCTGGGGAAGAGACGGCTTATTTTTTAAGTCGCCAAAAGAACTGGCCCTAGGAGTAGTAGCTAGGGATACTAGGAGTAGTAGCTAGGGATCAAGTGTGCAAGATGAACCATAGAAGGTAAATGTAGAGAGATGAAATGCAAAAAGACGGGGGGATGTGATGGTTGCTTGTCCGTTTATTTTACCAGGCCACTTATTACTGGCAGTGGTTGGGTTTTGTGATATGACAGCTTTACTGCCGCGCCACAAGCAGGGTGAGACTCCCATGCAGCGCCGCCCTCTACACTGGTACTACATCGGCCGTGGTTTATTAGTCCCCCATTGAATTTGACTGAAGATTTAACTGACAAAATGTTAGTGCATGTCAACAAAAACTATATCATTGGATTCGTATTTGAACATAGTTTTGAATGATATAATTTTAGGTGACATGCATCAGCATTTATCGTACTATATGTAATGTTAGTTCAATTTCTGGTCGTACTAATCTATAGTAGTAAGGTGCCCGTGCGTTGCACCGAAGAATGAAATGCATTGATCGGGGAGTTGTTTATTTTGACAAAGGATGTGGGGGTCATCTCATGTGTAACGGGTATCGATAGGTTTCTTCGGATATTATTTCATCTCTAGAGCTCACAAACATCCGGATGAAATAGATAAAAAGGTATCTTTTGCAAACAAAGGCGTTCAACTGTTCAACCTACATCCAAAAGTTGTGAAGAAATAACACTTATTGTGCTTTGCAAGAAATGATCTTTAATAATTAGTTTTTGAGTATCGATTGTTTTACATGTTGGCTACAGATGACATGGCACTTTCTTATAGTCAATAGTTGGCTATACTATTAAGTATTAATCATGCCCTTATACACCTAGACAGAGGGATTAAATCAGGATGACTTGAAAGGGGGCAGAGGAGATGTAAGAAATTGTTCATCGTAAGTCTTTCACCAGTACTGTAGTAAAAATTCATACATGGAAGATTCTAGACTAAACCATAAATGGATACACTTTTATTCATGCGCGATACTCCAATAGAGCAAGATCATGCATGGAAGTCTCCACATGCTTAGACAGCGGATTTCATTGAGTGAAGACTAATGATCAACATTTAACTTGGTAATGCATATGTCCAGGTGAACCTCCTTGGAGTCCCCGTGCACCGCGTTGCGGGGTAAATCATACCATGCATCTTCCATGTCGACATCGGCAGGAAGGTCCTAGCTCTGCACAGTCCTAGTCAGCATGATGGAGACGGTGTCGCCACCCACGTACCTCTGAGGGGTAGTAACAGTGAGGACGCACCCGTACATCGGCCTCATGTCAGTGTCAGCGTCAGTGGCGTTGCCCCTGACGCACACTACATAGACGGGGCGGCGGCCTGCACGGGCCTCGCCGGTGCCCACGATCAAGAGGAAGACGCTGCCGTCCTCTTCCGAGACTAGCAGGAAGCGGTGATCCTCTAGCGACTGCGGCATGGTGAACGGGTAGCACGTCTCGTACTTGATGTTCTCCGCCAAGGTCCAGTAGTGGCCGCTGCATGCATTCGTGATGTGATGCACGCTGTCCGTCGGCGAGCCCCGAAATGGCATCGGGCACTCATAGCAGTAGGCGAAGGGCTCCTTGGAGGCATCGACTAGGTCGTCCATGAAACGGGGGTGGCTGTAGGGGACATTGCGCCACTTGAATATATGAGCAAGTTACTTTGAGATTTAATCCGAATAAGCACAAATTAATCATGACGGCTATAATAGAGATTAAACTAATCATGTGGACTAGCATAGTAGATGAACAGATATAATATAGTAGGATACATAGTAGAAACATGAATTCTACCATGATTTCGAACAAGAAGGACAGAAACACATACAGTGCAACGGGAGCAGCACCGTTGGCTTTAAGAATTAGTTTTTGAGCATCGATTGTTATACATGTTGGCTACAGATGACATGGCACTTTCTTGTAGTCAACCGTTGGCTATACTATTAAGTATTAACCATGCCCTTATACACCTAGATGGAGGGATTAAATCAGGATGACTTGGAAGGGGCAGAGGAGATGTCAGAAATGGTTCATAGTAAGTCCTTCACCAGTACTGTAGTAAAAGTTCATACATGGAAGATTCTAGACTAAACCATAAACGGATACACTTTTATTCATGCGCGATACTCCAATAGAGAAAGATCATGCATGGAAGTCTCTACATGCTTAAACAGCTGATTACATTGAGCGAAGACTAATGATCAACATTTAACTTGATAATGCATATGTCCAGGTGAACCTCTTTGGAGTCCCCGTGCACCGTGTTGGCAGGTAAATAAGACCATGGGTTTTCCAAGTCCACATTGGCTGGAAGGTCCCAGCTCCGCAGAGTCCAAGTCCATTTGATGTAGCCGGTGTCGCTGCCCACGTGACCCGGAGGGGTAGTAACACTGAGCACGCACCCATACATCGGCCTCGTGTCAGTGTCAGCGTCAGCAGCGTCGCCCCTGACACACACTACAGAGACGGGGTGGTGGCCTGCGCGGGCCTCGCCGGTGCCCATGATCAAGAGGAAGACGCTGCCGTCCTCCTCTAAGACTAGTAGGCGGAGGTGATCCTCCAGCGACTCCAGCATCGTGAATGGGTAGCACGTCTCGTACTTGATGTTCTTCACCAAGGGCCAGTAGTGACCGCTGCACGCATCCATGAGGTGATGCACCATGTCCGCTGGCGAGCCCCAAAACAGCATCGGGCACTCATAGCAGTAGACGAAGGGCTCCTTGGAGGCATCGACAAGGCCATCCATGAAACGGGAGTGGCTGTAGGGGACGTTGTGCCAGTTGAATATATGAGAAAGTTACTACGAGATTTAATCGAATAAGCACAAAATAAATCATGACGGCTATAACAAAGATGAAACTAATCATGTGGACTAGCATAGTAGTAGGATATAGAGTAGAAACATGAAGTCTACCACGATTTCGAACAGGAAGGACAGAAACACATACGGTGCTACCGGAGCAGCACCGTTGGCGTTGAGGTTGTCGCCCATGTCGTTGAGGAAGAGGTTGCCGAGGTCGGGGAAGAAGTCGTCGTCGGTGAAGTTGTGGCTGCAAGTAGTCGCGAGATTGCGCTCCCCAAATTTCAACAGCGCCCGCCAAATGGAGCGCAGGAGGGAGTGGATATAGGGGACGTTGCGGCCGTCGAATGGAGCATAGGAGTAGCACACGAAGCAGTAGATGGTGTCCTTACTAGTACTCCATAGTCTCTATCTATCTACTTATAGAAAACCGAGTTAGTGATGATGGTGTGCCTGCCATCTTGTAATATAGACCGTCCGATCTATATCTAGCAGATAGAAAGCCAACTATGACAATTTTACAAAAGATACCCGCACCTCTCTCCAAATTTACAGATAAGGCCTTGCCTCGTTCATCCTTATCTCCCACAACCTCGTGCTCCTCCCTAACTCTCTATCTCTACTCTTATCTCTATCTCTACTACTCCTCTTTGTTTTTTATAACAAATCGAATAGTACTGCACCGTCCGCTGCACGCCCGGCTGAACACGCCTCCTCGCCTCCATCATCACCAACTGAGTCTTTTATATGAGTAGGAGTAGAGAAAAAACTGAGTTGGTTATGATGGTGTGCCATGCAATGCACGGGCATCTTGCTATTTTTTGCATATAATTCCAAACACCACGTAGACACGGTCTTTGAGCACGGTTCGTAGTCGTTCCACGCTCGGGCATTGAAGTTTGTAACTATTTTAGATTAGAATATACTACTCCTCCGGTGCTTGTAGTAGAGCAGAGTCCTACTCTACTACTCTACTCAAGCAAGTTAGGGCATAGTAGTAGGTACTGTAGGGAGTACCAGTACTGTGATCACTCAATCAAGTTGTCTGGCATCGATATGACCCTACGCTGCTGGTATGTGTCTCGTAAGTCAAGCGGCGTGTTGTGGTCATCATCACCTATCCACTTCCCGCATCACATATTCGTTTCTCCATCTTTGTCCGCACATAATCTTGTCCAATCTTCCATCCCTGCTAAGGCGCCTCCCCCTCATCCGAAACCCAAGCACTAACAATGGTAGAACCGAGCAGCGTCCGCCGAAAGAGTGGCTGGAATTCGCTCCCCACAGAGGTAATCAAGCTCATTGTTTCGCGTGTGGACAATCTCAGTACCATGCCGCTCGCCACGTGCTCGTCGGGGTTGTACCGTTTACTCAAAGCCCTCAGGCCGGAGCTTTTTAAGCCAGCTCCTTGCTTGCTGATGCTGCCTGATCTTCAGAAACAGCATGTCATGCAGCATAACAATCGTAAGGTCGCGAGCATCAACCCCCTTGACTACGATCCGATCCCCGTCACCCTCAACTACATTAATGGTATGTACTGGGTCGGCAAGAACACGTCTTGGATGGTGCTCGTCGACGGTCGCGGCAGCTGGATGCTCGTGGAGGTCTACACCGGGCGATTGATCCCCCTTCCTTCGATTAACACTACACTGCTTTGGCACCGCGGCCCAGAATACTCAGAATCTTACAGTAGCCAACATGATACCAAGTTTGATTTGCTCAAGGTTGAAATCTGCCAAGTGCCCACAAGATCTGCGAATTATAAAGACTACAGGCTAATTGCGTTCTTCAAACGCGGTCTCGCCTATCTGACATGTCACTGTGGTAAGTGGATAAATCTGCACGTCCATCGCAGGATCATACATCCTCCATTGTTCTCTGATGCCATTGAACACAAGGGCTTCATTTATGCTGCCGACTCCTTCTATGGTTGGACGTATTGCTGGCCTACTCCAGTCATTGCTATAATCGGCTGTTATAGCAGTATGTTACTTTCCTATCATATCATGATGGCTTTCTTATATTACTGTCAACATTTACTGAAAAATATTCATGCTCATAACATGCTGTTCTTAAGATTGACTACATCAAGAGCCCTTTTTTATTTGACTCCAACTTGATATGATGTTGTAGGCCGCCTGGTGTCCCTACCCTTCCTAATCCCAGAACCTTTCAAAGAAAGCGGCATGGCAGTTGCAGGTGGTTCCTGGCTCAATCATACGATAGCGAACGATTGATGATCGTCCGCACGTACCGGACGTGTTGTTTCATGGAATACAATCACAGTCACTGCAAGGTCTTTGAGCAGGATTCCAGCTTCTCTGGGCCTTCAGGAATTTTTGGCTGGAGGCTGGTAAGTAGCCTTGGTACACGCTCTCTGTTTGTCGGACTGAATTATCCGATTAACCAGGAGATAACCGACGGCAAGGATCATGATGGCAGCGCGGTTTCGTTCATCAGGAAAAATTGTGTGTACATAGTGTACCATGCGTCTCCGCATGCACCATACCCTGATATGTGCCGCCACGCTCTGCAGCCCAAAGTAGGAGAGAGGGTCGCAAGTATCAGACTTCGACCTGCTGGCTGGAGTTTCCTCCGTCAAGCACCCATCTGGTTCAAGCCGTCAGCCAATCTCCACAGCTTAATAAATAGTAACATCTAACTGAGCCAGTTAGTTAGATGCGTACACTTGGTGTAGTAGGATCTTCATTTAGTTTGATGCATACACTTGTTCTTTTTTGATAGCCCTTTTGTAATAATGGCTAATGTTTGGTTTGGAAGAGAGAGTTGCGTCTTCACTCTTTTGGCCTGCTTACTACTTCTATTGCATCCCCAACCCTGGTTGCTGCTGCTGTTGTTTTCAATGTACAATTAGTGGTATATTTCGTTTGTTGGTTGAATAAATGTGTTGTTAGAACGAAGAACACAATGTTTTGTAAGTCGTTGCATGGTTCGATCCTTAGTGCCCCGTACCGTACGTAACGCATACTATTTTTCGTATGGAACACATTTTCCACTTGTTGATAACATGCAGCCCACTGATGAAGGCCCAATAGTGGAGCCCATAATTAACTGGAAGGGAGCTCTCACATGAATCCGACCCAGGTACATGCTCATGGTCCCCTAAACATAAATTAGTAAATAAATAAATAAAGCTAAATGCTCATGCACCAGTTCTTTAAATTCATGATTTAATAGGAGAATATTATTTCCTATGATAAGTGTCGTTACATTCAGTCGATATTATTCTTAGGCAAAGATAGCGACCAGTCTTCTTTCTCCCAATATTTTCTTCCTGCAACCAGCGGACCCATGCAAATCGTAGTCAACGTCGTAAATAGTTCCGGTCCATTTTTTATTTTCAATAAGAATGTCCAACCCAGCCCAGCACATTGGTGACATCACTTTTATCCTCCGCCTTCGTGCACTCAACACGGCGCCGCCGTCCGGCCCTGTCAACATAGTTTTTTTTTAAACGGTCCCTGTCAACATAGTGAATCGGGAGAGAACTGTAGTTGTGAGTATGACAGTACGGACCCACCAGGTCCACTCCCAAACACAAGCAAGCGCCTCTTTTACTACTCACATGCACCCCTCGTTTTTTTACTCTAATCCACCCTGCTGATATCCGGGGACCCACATCATTTTTAATGTATAGTCAATTAACGATAGAATTGCACAACTTTTTTTAGTAGTAATTCGGCGGAGCAGGCTATAAACTGGGTTGTGCGGTCTCTGTGGCTCATCTAACAACATGACCAGCCTAGCAGGTTTTTCTTTGGGAAAATAGGTAGCCCAGTATTTCTTTTTGAAGAATACCCAAGCTAGGCCTATTTGTTTTCTTCGACTTACTGGGCTGCAAATCTTTCAAGACGAGGAGGGATGCATTCCGGCCTGGCCAAAGAGTATGGCCAGTGTCCGTTAAAAGTAATATCAAAGGGGTTGAAAATTCCAAAAAATTATAGCAAATGGGATATTAGTTTCTTTTTTGTTTTTGTTCTTTATAGTATTTCATTGGATTTAACATGACATAGTACTAATTTATTTTTAAATTTGTTTTAGTATGGCTACTAATTTTTGGAATAAGAATATTTTGGTCCCCAGCCAAAATTTGCGAATTTTCAAAATTTCGCACATATTTAGTTAATTTTTTTAACCCTAGTACTGACCAGAAAATGGGCAGCAATTCTAAAAATGGAAAACGGGCTGCAATAATTTCCATATGAATTAGAAAATTAGTAAAAATTATAAAAATATAGCTAATGGGTTGTACACGCCACAGATTTCGAGGTTGACTTGTTTACGCAAGGCTTTGTCAGTCAACACATGATTCTAGCAGCAGTGACTGTTGGATGTCCATCCAATGGCCGACGTGCTTCTTCAATCTCTGATCTTCCTGCTCCAGCCGCCTAAACTAGCGCCGGCGGGACTGCCTGCTCCCTCCTCTTGTGGCTGATACGTCTCCAACCTATCTATAACTTTTGATTATTCCATGCTATTATATTACCCCTTTTGGATGTTTATGGGCTTTATTTTACACATTTATATCATTTTTGGGACTAACCTACTAACCGGAGGCCCAGCCCATATTGCTGTTTTTTTTGCCTATTTCAGTATTCGAAGAAAAGGAATATCAAAAGGAGTCCAAACGGAATGAAACCTTCGTGAGCGTCATTTTTAGAACGAACGTGATCCAGAGGACTTGGAGTGCAAGTCAAGAAGCAGCCGAGGCGGCCACGAGAGGGTAGGGCGCGCCCCCCTATAGGGCACGCCCCAGTCTCATGGGCCCCTCGGGCGGCCACCGACGTACTTCTTCGTCCTATATAAGCCTACGTACCCCGAAAACATCCAGGGAGCCAACGAAACACAATATCCACCATCGTAACCTTCTGTATCCGCGAGATCCCATCTCGGAGCCTTCGCCGGCGCTCCGCCGGAGGGGGAATCGACAACGGAGGGCTTCTACATCAACACAATAGCCCCTCCGATGAGTTGTGAGTAGTTTACCACAGACCTTCGGGTCCATATTTATTAGCTAGATGGCTTCTTCTCTCCTTTTGGATCTCAATACAATGTTCTCCCCCTCTCTTGTGGAGATCTATTCTATGTAAACTCTTTTTGCGGTGTGTTTGTCGAGATCCGATGAATTGTGGGTTTATGATCAAGTTTATCTATCAGAAATATTTGAATCTCCCCTAAATTCTTTTATGTATGATTGAGTTATCTTTGCAAGTCTCTTTGAATTATCAGTTTGGTTTGGCCTACTAGATTGATCTTTCTTTCCATGGGAGAAGTGCTTAGCTTTGGGTTCAATCTTGCGGTGTCCTTACCCAGTGGCAGAGAGGGTTGCAAGACACGTATTGTATTGTTGCCATCGAGGATAAAAAGATGGGGTTTATATCATATTGCATGAATTTATCCCTCTACATCATGTCATCTTGCTTAAGGCATTACTCTGTTCTTATGAACATAATACTCTAGATGCAGGCAGGAGTCGGTCGATGCGTGGAGTAATAGTAGTAGATGCAGGCAGGAGTTGGTCTAGTTGTTGCGGACGTGATGCCTATATACATGATCATGCCTAGATAATCTCATAATTATTCTCTTTTCTATCAATTGCTCGATAGTAATTTGTCACCCACCGTAATACTTATGCTATCTTGAGAGAAGCCTCTAGTGAAATCTATGGCCCCCGGGTCTATCCTTTATCATATTTGCTTCCAATCTACTTTTATTTGCATCTTTAATTTTTGCATCTATATTATAAAATACCAAAAATATATATATCTTATCATACTATCTCTATTAGATCTCACTTTTGTAAGTGGTCGTGAAGGGATTGACAACCCCTTTATTGCGTTGGTTGCGAGTTCTTTGTTTGTTTGTGTAGGTGCGTGGGACTTTTGAGGAGCCTCCTACTGGATTGATACCCTGGTTCTCAAAAACTGAGGGAAATACTTCCGCTACTATTGCTGCATCACCCTTTCCTCTTCAAGGAAAACCAACGCGAGCTCAAGACGTAGCAAGAAGGATTTCTGGCGCCATTGCCGAGGAGGTCTTCGCTCAAGTCAAGACATACCAAGTACCCATCACAAACTCATCTCCCTCGCATTTACATTATTTGCCATTTGCCTCTCGTTTTCCTCTCCCCCACTTCACCCTTGCTGTTTTATTCGCCCTCTCTTTCCCAATCTCCTCCTCTCTCTTTCACTTGCCTTTTTCTGTTTGCTTGTGTGTTGGATTACTTGTTGCCATGGCGCAAGATAATACCAAATTGTGTGATTTCTCGAATACCAATAATAATGATTTCCTTAGTACTCCGATTGCTCTTCTTAATGATGTTGAGTCTTGTGAAATCAATACTGCTTTGCTGAATCTTGTTATGAAAGATCAATTCGCCGGCCTTCCTAGTGAAGATGCCGCTACTCATCTAAACAACTTTATTGATTAGTGTGATATGCAAAAGAAGAAAGATACGGATAATGATATTGTTAAATTGAAGTTATTTCCGTTTTCACTTAGAGATCGTGCTAAAGTTTGGTTTTCGTCTTTGCCTAAAAATAGTATTGATTCTTGGAACAAGTGCAAAGATGCTTTTATCTCTAAGTATTTTCCTCCCACTAAGATCATCACTCTTAGGAACGATATTATGAATTTTAAACAACTTGATCATGAGCATGTTGCCCAATCTTGGGAAAGAATGAAATTGATGATTCACAATTGCCCTACTCATGGTTTGAATTTATGGATGATCATACAAAAATTTTATGCGGGTTTGAACTTTGCTTCCAGAAATCTCTTAGATTCAGCCACGGGAGGCACGTTTCTGGAAATCACATTAGGAGATGCTACAAAACTTCTTGATAATATTATTCCTAATTATTCTCAATGGCACACGCAAAGATCTTCTAGTAAAAAAGTGCATGCTATAGAAGAAATTAATGTTTTGAGTGGAAAGATGGATGAACTTATGAAATTGTTTGCTACCAAAAATACTCCTCTTGATCCCAATGATATGCCTTTGTCTACTTTGATTGAGAATAATAATGAATCTATGGATGTGAATTTTGTTGGTAGGAATAGTTTTGGAAACAATGCTTATAGAGGAAACTTTAATTCTAGACCGTTCCCTAGTAATTCCTCTAATAATTAAGGAAATTCCTACAATAATTCTTATGGTAATTTTAATAAGATGCCACCTGATTTTGAGAATAGTGTGAAAGAATTTATGATTTCTCAAAAGAATTTTAATGCCTTGCTTGAAGAAAAATTGCTCAAAGTTGATGATTTGGCTAGGAACATTAATAGACTTTCGCTTGATGTTGATTCTATTAAACTTAGATCTTATCCTCCTAAGCATGATATCAATTAGTCTCTCAAAGCAATGGGAATTTCCATTGATGAGTGCAAGTAAAGAATCGCTAGATTGTGTGCTAAGAAAGATAGCTTTATAAAGGCGTGTTCTTCTAGTTTCCATGAAAATAATGATGAGGATCTTAAAGTTATTGATGCGTCTCCTATTAGATCTTTGCTTTGCAATATGAATCTTGATAATTATGGGACTGAAGATGAGTCAACTTTACCTAGAAGGCGTCCCAAGAATTCGGAGTTTTTAGATCTTGATGCTAACTTTGTTAAAAGTGGGATTGGAGTGGTCATGACTTTAAATAGCATCGAACCCAATATCTAGGATTTCAAGGCATTTGATTATGATAATTGTTCTTTAGAAGGTTATTTCCTTGTCGCAATCCGTTGTTAATTCTCCTCATGCTTATAATCAAAATAAAGCTTTTACCAAACATATAGTTGATGCCTTGATGCAATCTTATGATGAAAAACTTAATTTGGAAGTTTCTATAACTAGAAAACTTAATGATGAGTGGGAACCTACTATAAAGATTAGAATTAAAGATCATGAGTGTTTTGCTTTGTGTGATTTGGGTGCTAGTGTTTCCATGATTCTGAAAACTTTATGTGATATTCTAGGTTTCCATGAACTTGATGATTGCTCTTTAAATTTGCACGTTGCGGATTCCACCATTAAAAAGACAATGTGAAGAATCAATGATGTTCTCATTGTTGGAAATAGAAATTTGGTGCCCGTAGATTTTATCGTTCTTGATATAGATTGCAATCTTTCTTGCCCTATTATTCTTGGTAGACCTTTCCTTAGAATGATTGGCGCGATTATTGATATGAAGGAAGGGAATATTAGATTCCAGTTACCATTAAAGAAAGGCATTGAGCACTTTCCAAGAAATAAAGTCAAATTACTTTATGAATCTATCATGCGGGCTACTTATGATTTTAGTGCCAAAGATGGTACTACTTAGATCTATCTTCGCTTTTATGCCTAGCTAGGGGCGTTAAACGATAGCGCTAGTCGGGAGGCAACCCAATTTTCTTTGTGTTTTTTGTTTTTGTTCCTGTTTAGTAATAAATTTTGCATCTACCTTATGTTTAGATGTGTTTTTATCTTTTAATTATTGTTTGTGCCAAGTAGAACCTATAGGATAACCTATGTTGATGGTTGATTTGATTCTGCTGAAAAACAGAAACTTTGCACGGATGAATTTAGTTTTGCTAAATCACAAAAACGTCGTTTTGCGTTGATTATTTTTGCTGCTGATCAATAGACAAATTTTCCAGGACTTCCTATTTTGGTAGGAGTTTTAGAGTTGCAGAAGTTTGCGTTAGTTATAGATTTATACAGACTGTCCTTTTTTTGACAGATTCTGTTTTTCATGTGTTGTTTGCTTATTTTGATGCATCTATGGCTAGTAAAATAGTTTATAAACCATAGAGAAGTTGGAATATAGTAGGCTTAACACCAAAATAAATAAATAATGAGTTCATGACAGTACCTTATGTGGTGGTTTTGTTTTCTTTCACTAACGGAGCTTATAAGATTTCCTGTTGAGTTTTGTGTTGTGAAGTTTTCAAGTTTTGGGTACAGCTTTTATGGACTATGGAATAAGGAGTGGGAAGAGCCTAAGCTTGGGGATGCCCATGGAACCCCAAGATATTCAAGATAGCCAAAAGCCTAAGCTTGGGGATGTCCCGGGAAGGCATCCCCACTTTCGTCTTTGTTCATTGGTAACTTTACTTGGAGCTATATCTTTATTTGCCACATGATATGTGTTTTGCTTGGAGCGTCGTGTATTATATTAGTCTTAAGTTTACCACAATCATCCTTGCTGTACACACCTTTTGGTAGAAGCCCACTTGATTAGAATTTTCTAGAATACTCTATGTGCTTCACTTATATCTTTTGAGCTTGATAGTTTTTGCTCTAGTGCTTCACTTATATCTTTTAGAGCACGGCGGTGGCGTAATTTTGAAGAAATTGCTAGTCTCTCATGCTTCACTTATATTATTTTAAGAGTTTTTTAGAACAGCATGGTATTTTCTATGGTTACAAATTTGGCCCTAGAATGATGAGCATCCAAGATGGGTATAATAAAAACTATCATAGAAAGTGAATTGGATGTTATGATCAATTTGATACTTGATAATTGTTTTGAGATATGGAGGTCGTGATATTAAAGTCATGCTAGTTGAGGTGATTATGAAAAATGCTTGTGTTGAGGTTTGTGATTCCCGTATCATGCACGTATGGTGAACCGCTTTGTGATGAAGATAGAGCACAATTTTATTTATTGATTACCTTCCTTATGAGTGGTGGTCGGGGACGAGTGATGGTCTTTTCCTACTAATCTATCACCCTAGGAGCATGTGCGTAGTGCTTTGTTGTTGATGACATGTAGATTTTTGCAATAAGTATATGAGTTATTTTGACTAATGTTGAGTCCATGGATTATACGCACCCTCACCCTTCCACCATTTCTAGCCTCTCTTGTGCCGCGCAACTTTCGTCGGTACCATACACCCACCATATATCTTCCTCAAAACAGCCACCATACCTACCTATTATGGCGTTTCCATAGCCATTCCGAGATATATATGCCATGCAACTTTCCACCGTTCCGTTCATATGACACGCATTACTTTTGTCATATTGCTCTTTGCATGATCATGTAGTTGACATTGTATTTGTGGCAAGGCCACCTTCATAATTTTCATACATGTCGCTCTTGATTCATTGCATATCCCGGTACACCGCCGGAGACATTCATATAGAGTCATATCTTGTTCTAGCTTTGAGTTTTAATTCTTGAGTTGTAAATCCATAAAAGTGTGATGATCTCCATTATTAGAGCATTGTTTCAGTGAGGAAAGGATGATGGAGACTATGATTCCCTCACAAGTCGGGATGAGACTTCGGACTTTACAAAAAGAAAAAAAGAAGAAAGGCAAAAAGAAAAAAAAGCCAAAGAAAAAAAAGAAAAAGAAAAGAAAAAAAGAGAAAAAGAAAAAAGGAAAAAAAATAAAATGAGAGAAAAAGAGAGAATGGACAATGCTACTATCTCTTTTTCCACACTTGTGCTTCAAAGTAGCACCATGATCTTCATGATAGAGAGTCTCCTATGTTGTCAGTTTCATATACTCGTGGGAATTTTTCATTATAGAACTTGGCTTGTATATTCCAATGATGGGCTTCCTCAAAATGCCCTAGGTCTTCGTGAGCAAGCGAGTGTGTGTGCACACCCACTTAGTTTCTTTTGTTAAGCTTTCATATATTTATAGCTCTAGTGCATCCGTTGCATGGCAATCCCTACTCACTCACATTGATATCTATTAATGGGCATCTCCATAGTCCGTTGATACGCCTAGTTGATGTGAGACTATCTTCTCCTTTTTGTCTTTTCCACAACCACCATTCTATTCCACATATAGTGCTATGTCCATGGCTCACGCTCATGTATTGCGTGAAAGTTGAAAAAGTTTGAGATTTTTAAAGTATGTAACAATTGCTTGGCTTGTCATAGGGGTTGTGCATGATTAAATACTTTGTGTGATGAAGATAGAGCAACATCCAGACTATATGATTTTGTAGGGATAACTTTCTTTGGCTGTCGTGGGAAAGAACACCTATGGGACCGGCGGACCGAGCCCCTTTCGGTTCGGCGGGGGGCGGAGATCGCACGAAGAGCAGATTGAGGCGAAGCACACGAGCGATTTACCCAGCTTCGGAGCTCTCCGGAGAGATAATACTCCTACTGCTGCATGTCTGATTGTATTCAGTTCTTGCTCGGCAGCGTGAGTGTTTTCTGGTCTCGAATCCTTCGAACCCCCCTCTACGTTGCGCATGGGCCTCCTTTTATATGATCAAGGGGTCACCGACAGGTGGTAACATAGGTAAGGGTAAAAATGGAAAAATAGTTGCGGTTGGTACAACTACTTGTATAGTGTATCCTACCTAACCCTGACGGCAGGGGACAAAGGCATTAAATGCCCGTCTGCGTCGCCCAAACAGTGTAAAAAGGGACCGTCAGAGGCGCCACCACTTGCCATGATGGCGATCTTGTCAGCGCCGCTTGCCACCTCGCACCGCTGGCTGCACAGCCTCTTGCCACGCGCACCTGGAAAGGCCCCAGGGCGACACGTTGTGGATGTGCTAGAGCACAGGTACAGAGTGGTAGCTTGCCGCGGAAAGCGCCTTGCCGCAGTTGTTGTCTTGTCGCATCCGGAAGCTTGTCGCTCGCCGGGCCTTGCCGGGAGGCGTGGCGGGTCGCGGCAAGTTCCTTGCGATGCCTTGATTGGCCTTCCCGGCAAGCTCCTCTTGCCGGGGCCTTGTCTCCTTGGCTTAAACACTTTGTTCTTGAATGGCTCCAAAGGAACCACGGAGGACCTTGGCGGTCACCCGGCAAGCCTTACCGCGGGGTGCTGCGACTGCCCGTGCACAAGTTCGGGATACTAGGGTACCCCTATTCTAGTACACCGACAGGAGCTCCCGGGCCTGGGCCACACACGGTGCCGAGCACTGTTGGGCCAGGCCCAAAACAGGGCACGGGCACGCGCGGCCTGGGTTACGCCGTATCTTGCTCCGTATCCACCGCGCCCTCCCCTAACAGCACACGTTGAATGCGGCGTCATGGGAGAGACCGTGGGTGGTTTCTTTATTCGGAAAAACGGAACGTCCGCCCCCTCCCTCTTTATAAGCAGGGGAAACAGGGGCTGTTCGCCCATCTCGCCCGTTGCTGTTCCAATCTCACAAACTTCCGCCGCTCCCCCCTTCTCCCCAAAGAGAGCAGCGCTCCGCCCCCATCTCCACCGGCGCCACCAACGCCGTCAATCTCCCCCACCACCTCCTCTATGGCTCCGAAAGCCGGGAAGGCCGTGAAGTCGGTCGAGGCGCTGCGGCTCGAGGCGCTGCGAAAGGAGCAGGCAATCTTCCTCCCCGAGCTCGCCACGAAGGAGCTGAGGGAGTACTACTACCTCTTTTGGTCGACGGAGACGCGAGCGCATCCGCGCACGAAGGTACTCTCCGCCGCCGCTTCGGAACGGGCTCCGAACGGATATCCCTTCTTCGCGCTGTTCTTCTACTGTGGGCTCTGCCCGCCTTTCTCTGAATTCTTCTGTGACATCATAAACACCTACGGGTTCCACCTTCTTGACTTCACCCCCAATGCCGTTCTGACCATGGCAGTTTTCGCGCATCTCTGCGAAAACTTTGTCGGAGTCCACCCAAACGTAGCTCTTTTCTGCCACTTCTTCATGCCCCGAGTTGAGAGAGGAGAGCCTTTATCCGGCGGAATCGCCTGGATCTCGAGAGCTGGCAAGAAGGAAGCTTATCTGGAGGGGAAGCTCCGCAGCAAATGGGAGGAGTGGAGAGCAGACTGGTGCTGGATTATCGAGGAGAATCTGCAGCCATTTACTGCCCAGCGCCAAGCCCCAGCAGTGCGCGGCAATGATTGGAGCAACGTGGCCCCGGAAGACGATAGGCTGAAGATTGCCGTCACCCGGATCCTGCGCCTCAGGCTTGCCGGGCTCACTGTAGGCGCCGTTGGCACAGATTTTCTTTGCCCCCGCATCGCCCCCCGTGCAGGAGAGGAGAAGACCCGCCTGGGAATTCGGGGGTCCGGCGGACATTATGAGGCTGCACCCGGGCCTCAACTTCAACTTCACTATCCTGGAACTGGACGCGATGCTCAAGGAGCTGTTCAAGCACGATCCTCAACATCCCGAATGGTTCAGGCTGCCGAAGGGCGTCATCCCGCTGTGCAACAATTCCTCGCTCGACCGCATCTGTGCGATGATGCTGTTGTGCGATTCGCATGGAATTGTCCCAACTTGGCAAGAGCCTGCAGACGACGTCGTGCAGGCGTTCTGTGATGGCTTGGTGAAGGTGGCGGTCCGCTCCGATGAGCAGAAAAGCCTCACCCGCGACACCACCGATGCGGAGATGCAGCGCATCGCCACTAGGGCGGAAGAGGCGGCGGCAGCCGCTGCCGTGGGCGAGTTTGGATTCACCGTGGAGGAGGCAGAGGCAGCAGAGGTGGCAAGGCTTGCCGAGCGAGAGTGGCTTGCCGGCGAGGAAGAGCTTGCCGGGCCTGACGCCGAGTCGAGCGAGCCCGCCGAGGGTGCGAGCGGCCCGCCATCTTCAGGCAGCTTGCCGCAAGAAGAGCCCCCAGCGCAGCCCCCAGCTCCACCAAGAAGGCGTCTCCGCAAGGCCGGGGACGTAGCGGGGCGGCAGACGAGTCAACAGCCGTCGCCGGAGCGCCTCACGCCGCTGCGACAACTGGAGTGGGGTCTTCCCGGACCACCGCCACTGCCCCCGCCAAGCGGCTAAGGGAGCCTACTCCTCCGTCTCGTCGCGCCGAAGGTGGGCCGGACTTCGACCTCTCCGCGCTCAGCTCCGACGAGGAAGAAGAAGAGTAAGATTCTTTGTTGTACTTGTAGTTCTTCAATTTTTTGCTGTTTCTGTCTTGTATCTGATTTGCTTTACTCTGAACTCCTTCCTTTTCAGGACCCTGGCCCAGAGAGCGGCGAAGAGAGCCAAGGCTCCGGTGATTGTCATCGAGGATGAGCCCACCGCGACAGCAGGGGGCGCGCCCGAGACCACCTTGCCGGACCCGGAAATCATTCCCCAAAGCAGCCCCCAGCGCAGCCCCCAGCGTAAGTATATGGTTTACTTCCCGCTGTTATGGCGCGCATGGGTGTTCTTTCTTTGGCTGACATCTGACTGTTGGTTTGTGTAGGAGCAGAGCAGCCTCACCAGGAGCACCCGAAAGCCGTCCCCGAGATGCTATCTGCTTCGACTATGCCGTCAAGGGAGGATTCCCCGGCAAGGGAGCGTTCTCCGGCAAGGGAGAAGTCTCTGGCAAGGGATAGTTCTCCAGCAAGGGACGGTTCTCCGGCAAGGGACAGCACCAGCGACCCCCCGGTGTTGGAGCCCATGACTGCAGATCCCAGTACAGGTAACCCTTCTTGCTTGAAAACTTCCCTTGTGTTCTTTTTCTTCTGATTTTCTTTTTGGATATTTGCTTGACTTTTTCTCTCTTTTCTCGGCCGTCAGATCCATCTTCCATGGAGCCGATGGAGACCGAGGCCACCGGCGAGGAGAACGCACGCGGCAACACCGACGACGCCGCTGCCACCGAAGAAGGAGCTGACACTGATGAGCCCGCCGACGAAGAGGCCGCCAAAGCTGCTGCCGCAGGAGCCGGTGAGGGGTCCGACGATCGCAGTGACGACCCTGAGGCCGCAGGAGCGCAAGGCGCTACGCTGACCGCCGATCCCTCCGTTGCTGCCGCAGCGTCAGGCTCCGAAGAGTCGCAGCCCAGCGCCTATTTGAAGGCCGGCGATGGCGTCTTCATCAAGCTCCCCTGGGCGTCAAGCTCCAGGGCGCCGGTCGAAGGAGAAACTTTTGATGGAGAAGTGCTCGCCTCCGCTGGGCTGATGCTGGTTGACGCGCCGAGCAGCAGCAGCGGCGAGTCTGAGGAGGAGCAGCTGCTGCGGAAGCTGGTGTCACTCTACCGCGCTCGACAGGCCAAGCTGGAATCCCGAGAAGCGCTTGTCGCGAAGGCGGGAGTGGACATCGAGAAGCACGCGGAGGAGCTCCGGAGTCGCAACCAGGAAACTCTCCGATCCTTGGCAGAGGAGCGGGCGCAACTCGCCGAGGCGCGGAAAGCCTTCCTCCTTGAGAAGGCCGAAGCTGAAGAGCAATAGCGGCTTGCCGCCGAGGAGCTGTTTGCGCGGGAAGGCGAGTTAGCGCAGCGGAAGGTTAACCTTGATAGCCACAAGGAGGAGCTTGCCGCGCGCAAGCAGACATTTGGCGGTGCTCTCAAGGAAGCAGAGGATGCTGCCGCAGCTGCCGAGGCCGCCAAGAAGGAGCTGGAGACGAAGGTGGTGCAGCTGGAGGCCAATCTCAAGGCGAGGGGTGAAGAGCTTGTCGCGCTCAATCGCGAGCGCGAGAAGGACGCCTACGCCCATGGCGAGCTGCAGGGTCGTCTCGTCGAGAAGGGTAAGGAGCTTAGCGCCGCCAAGGACTCCAATGCAGATCTTGAGTTGAAGCTGGCTACTTTGACCAAGACGCTGGATGACGCCAAGGAGCAGGAGGTGGCCTTGAAGGAGGAGATCAAGGCCAACGAAGCGCTGCTGACGAGGGCTGCCAAAACCCAAAACACTTTTAGGGAGACTATGGAACTCTGGATAGAGGGTCTCGTGAATATCGCCGCAGTCATCGACGGGGAGCTGGCGCAGCTAGGGATGGAGGATTTTGGGTATTCCTCCGATGAGAACCTCCAGCCCAGCGCCAAGCTCACTTTGTTCTTCAAGGGCGTGGCGACGGCCCTCCAGCGACTCCGGGAAAGGATCCCAAAGCAGCTGGCCGACGAGTCACGCACGATTTGCGCGAGAGTTCTGCAAAAGGTGTTGGTGAAGGTGGCCTTCCGCAACCCAGTCCTCAACCTCACCAACGTCCTCAAGAAGCTGCCTCCGGATGCTGAACTGGAAGCGCTCAAGGCCCTTGTCGCACCCATTGTGGACAAGGTGAACGAGGTTAAGAGGGTTGATGGCAACCGCGTAGATTAGGCCGCCCGTTTCCTCCTTTCCTTGTCGCTGCTAGTCATGTTACGAGAACAATCTATTAGAGCTGTGACAAGTTATCTTGTAATATAACTTTATTTTGGGTATCGATTGCTATGTTATTTCCTTTACTTGATTCCTTCCTTTGTATGTTTTTGCCCTACGCTTTTAGGGAACTTGCCGGTGCAGGCACCTTAGCCGCGAGCGCTGAGTGCGGGACATCAGCAGCCTGCTGGCGGTGCCGCAACCGACAAGAAACCTTGTCACAACTAGTCGCAGCTCACTTAAGTTGTTGAGCGGACTCGAAACAAAGTAAGGGCGCAACTAGTTACGAGTTGGTTCCTCCGCGCACAGGTTTTCCATACAAAGCACGGTCGTTCGAGGAAGATAACTTAAAATTTTTAAAACTGATTGCTCAAACTTTGGCAACTTAGCTTTTCTGTCGTTTGCTTCCCGGCAAGGCAAAACTTCCTTGAGCGACGCCTGGTCCACACCATTATCTTCTCCTTCCCCCCGGCAAATTTGTGAGCGAGCGAACCTTCCTTTCTTTGAGAAAGAGAAAGAAGAGAAAATAAAGATATGGAGCCTTACGGCTCGTTATTGCTTACCGGCGGTAGGTGCTGCACAAAATGTCAGATAACACATGCAAAAAATAGAAAGCATGAAATTGACAAGATGTGCGGAGCACATGAGCTTTATTTATGCACGGGGTCTGCGCCCGGCTTTGTACAAAGGATTACATGCAACAGCGGCAAGACTTGTACAAAAGGTGGTTGCCGGAACAGGTTCCGACAACCACGCCTTACGGGTAAAACTTACGAAGATGCTCAATGTTCCAGGAGTTGCTCACCGGAAAGCCATCTTCGGTCTCAAGGCGGACAGCGCCGGGCCTAGTGACTCGTTTCACCCGGTAAGGGCCTTCCCACTTCGGCGTCAACTTGTTGGAATTCTTGGCGGACTGAACACGCCGAAGAACAAGGTCGCCTTCCTCGAGACTTCTGGCATTAACTTTGCGGCTATGGTAGCGGCGCAAAGCTTGCTGGTATCGAGCAGCTCGTACAGCAGCCTGAAGACGGTCTTCCTCAAGGAGTAGCGCGTCATCTTGTCGCAGCTGCTCTTGCTCAAGCTCATCCTAAGCGAGCACTCGAGGCGACCCGTATACGAGTTCCGTGGGGAGAACTGCCTCTGCTCCATAGACTAGAGCGAAAGGTGTCTGGCCAGTGGCTCGATTAGGCGTCGTCCTGATCGACCAAAGAACCACCGGCAGCTCCTCAATCCAGTTCTTTCCGCACTTGCGCAACTTGTCAAAAGTCCTGGTCTTGAGCCCGCGCAGCACTTCAGCATTTGCCCTCTCTGCTTGACCGTTGCTTCTCGGATGAGCAACAGAAGCGAAGCAAACCTTTGCGCCAAGATCTTGGACGTACTACATGAAGGTGCGGCTCGTGAATTGCGTGCCGTTGTCGGTGATGATCCTGTTAGGGATCCCGAAACGGCAAACAATCGACCTGAAGAACTTGACTGCTGACTGTGCTGTCACCTTCCTCACTGCTTCCACTTCCGACCACTTTGTGAACTTGTCGATTGCAACGTACAAATACTCAAAGCCACCGACAGCTCGGGGAAAGGGGCCGAGGATGTCGAGCCCCCAGACTGAAAATGGCCAGGATAAAGGGATCGTCTGGAGAGCTTGAGCTGGCTGGTGTATCTGCTTGGAATGGAACTGGCACGCTTCACACTTGGTTACATGTGCAGTTGCATCCTGGAGGGCTGTCGGCCAAAAGAAACCTTCTCGGAATGCTTTGCCGGCAAGCGCTCTTGCGCCAATGTGGTGACCACATATGCCTCCATGTATCTCTGCCAACAGCTTTTGTCCGTCTTCTCGGTGAATACACTTCAATTTCACACCGTTGAGTCTTCTTTTGTACAGTGTGTTGTCGACAAACTGGTACATACTTGACTGCCGGGCTACTCTTTCCGCTTCTTCTTGCTCTTCAGGAAGTTCTCCTGTCTGAAGGAAACGGACAATCTGCTGTGCCCATGCTGGAGCTTGCGGCTCGACAACAAGGACTAAAGGTACATATGCTGCTGTGGGAACATCCGCTTCTACGGTGAGAACCTGCGGCTCAGCCGGAGCTTGATGTTCCCCGGCAAGCTTGCCGGAGCAAAACTTGTCGGGAGTGTCTGCTTCAACGGAACAAACCCTAGGGCTTGCCGGAGCAGACTGCTCCTCAACACTCTTGGTGTTGATCTTGGGGACCTTCTTGGCGGTGGCTTCAGGGAGCTCTGCCAGAAAATAGTCACCAGAAATCAACTTCCTCTTCTTGCTCTGTCCAGTTGATGGTGTTACAGATGGTTGAGTCAATTTGAGCACAAATATCCCTGGTTCCACAGGTAACTTTAGCGCGGCGCACTTTGACAGGCCATCGGCAACGTCGTTTTGAGCTCTTGGAACATGTTCCATCTGTAGGCCGTCAAAGTGCTCTTCTAACTTTCTCACTTCATCAACGTAAGCTTCCATCAACGGACTCTAATAATTCTTGTTTACTTGGCGGACGACAAGCTGTGAGTCACCCCTGACAATGAGCTTTTTGATCCCAAGGTCTGCCGCGATCCTGAGACCGGCAAGCAAACCTTCATACTCTACAGTATTGTTTGTTGCTTGCTCCTTGGGAAAGTGCATCTGGACTACGTACTTGAGGTGCTCTCCGGTGGGCGCGACAAGTAGCACGCCCGCACCGGCGCCTTGCAGCGAGAAGGCACCATCAAAGTACATCAGCTATTCTTTGCTTGCTTCCTTGACGGGGATGCTCGTTTCTGGAATTTCTTCATCTGGTGTTGGCGTCCACTCTGCTATGAACTCTGCCAATGTTCTGCTTTGGATAGTTGAAGTGCTCTCAAACTTGAGGCCAAAGCTTGACAGTTCCAGTGCCCACTCGACAATCCTGCCTGTTGCTTCTGGATTCTGCAGTATCCTCTTCAGCGGAAAACGAGTGACAACTGTGATCTCATGTGCTTGGAAGTAATGGCGCAGCTTTCTCGAGGCCATGAGAAGGCCGAAAAGCAATTTCTGCACACTAGAGTACCTTGACCTAGCCCCCTGCAGAAGGGAACTGACAAAGTAAACTGGGCGCTGCACCATCTTCTTCCGTATCTCCTCATGCGCCTGCGCAGATCCATCTTTGTCGGGACCAGGGCTTGTCGGTGAAGCCCCCTGCTTGTCGCTGGATGCATCTGCCGTGGTTGCTGGATCATCATCCGCCTCCCTCTCCGCTACTAACGCAGCACTAACCACTTGATTGTTTGCCGCTAAATACAGCAGCAACTTCTCTTGTGGCTTAGGTGCGACAAGTGTTGGAGTGGAGGACAGGTATCTCTTCAAGTCCTGCAGCGCAGCCTCCGCTTCCGGAGTCCATTTCATTGGACCTGCCTTTTTCAATATTTTGAAAAATGGCAGGGCGCGCTCAGCAGACTTAGAAATAAACCTGCTGAGAGCAGCCACGCAACCGGCAAGTCTTCGTACATCCTTGACGTGCTTTGGTGCTTCAATCTGCTCAATGGCCTTGATCTTGTCGGGGTTGGCTTCAATTCCCCGCTGAGACACGAAGAACCCAAGAAGCTTGCCGGAGGGGACTCCAAACACACACTTCTCGGGGTTAAGCTTGAGGTTGATCTTGCGCAGATTTGCAAAGGTTTCGTCTAAATCCTGAATCAGAGTTGCCTTGTCCTTGCTCTTGACCACTATGTCATCCATGTAGGCTTCCACATTTCCGTGCATTTGCGGCTCAAAAGCGTCATGGACTGCCCTTGGAAATGTTGAACCGGCATTCTTTAAACCGAAGGGCATCCGCACAAAACAGTACGTGCCACATGGAGTGATGAATGCGGTCTTCTCCTCATCCTCTTCTGCCATGAAGATCTGATGGTATCCTAAGTATGCGTCAAGAAATGAAAGCAAGTCACATCCGGCCATGGAGTCAACAATCTGGTCAATGCGCGGCAAGGGAAATGGGTCTTAGGGACAAGCTTTATTAACATCGGTAAAGTCGATACAAAGCCTCCATTTCCCGTTTGCCTTACGCACGACTACAGGATTGGCCAACCACGTAGGATGGAGCACTCCTCTGACAAGGCCTGCTGCTTCCAACTTCTTGATTTCTTCTGCGATGAATTCTTGGCGCTCCACTGCTTGTTTCCTGATATTCTGCTTGACGGGCCGCGCATGAGGACAGACGACAAGGTGGTGCTCGATTACTTTCCTGGGAATACCGGGGATGTCAGACGGTTGCCACGCAAACACGTCGACGTTCGCCCGCAGGAAAGCAACGAGCGCGCTTTCCTATTTAGGGTCGAGAGTGGCACTGATGGTGAAGGTACCAACAGTGCCGTCCTCCTTGGCGGGCACCTTCTTGGTCTCTGGTGGAGCTGCCTTCGTCTTCTTACACTTGCCGGTGGAGCTCGATGGTGCGTCCTCGACGGTAGCGCAGCACTCCGAAGAGGTGCGCTTGCCGGAGTGGGCATCAGAACTCTTGCCGGACTTGGTCTTCTTCTTCCCCCCGGGAGCTTCAGCGGCAAGTGACTTGCGTTCTGTTGCGGCTGCTGCTTCCCGGTAGATCTTGCCGGCTTAGATAAGAGCATCCTTCTTGTCGCCAGGGACAGAGATGACACTTATCGGGCGTGGCATCTTCAGTATGTTGTACGCATAGTGAGAGGCCGCCATGAATTTGGCGAGTGCTGGACGGCTGAGTATCCCATTATAAGGCAATGGAAAATCAGCAACGTCAAAAGTGACCCTCTCAGTCCTGAAGTTCAACTCGCTGCCAAATGTCACTGGCAACGTGATCTTCCCCTTCGGCTTGCTCCTTCCCGGATTGATTCCTTGGAATGTACCGGTCTCTTCGAGCTCGCTGTCAGGGATCTGGAGTTTCTGGAGTACCATGGAGGAGATCAGGTTCAAGCCGGCCCCGCCGTCAACTAGCATCTTAGTGACCTTGAGGTTGCGGATAGTTGGTGAAACCAACATCGGCAAGCACCCGACCGCAGTTATGCGATTAGGGTGGTCCTCAATATCAAAGATGATAGGCGTGCTGGACCATTTCAGAGGCTTGCGTGACTCGATGGGTGGTTCTGCCGCATTAACTTCCCGCACCCACTGCTTGAGCTGGCGGTGTGAAGTATGCAGAGAAGCACTGCCGTCAACACATAGGACTTCTGTGGCTTTCTGAAACTTCTGCCCACTGTTCTCGTCATCATCCATATCTTCATCGTCATCGTCATCTTCATCCTTGTCGCGACCGCGGGGAGGTCTGTCTCCTTGCCGCTGTTTGGCCTTGCCGCGGCGTCCTCCTCGGCCAGGACTCTTCTTGCCGGATCCCCCAGTACCTTCTTGGGCCTTCTCCTTGTCGCGTCGCTCATACTCAGCCTTTTGCAGCTCGACAAGCTGCTCGACCTTCTTGCAGCTCTGGAGGTCATGGCCCTTGGTGCGGTGGATCTTGCAGTACTACTTGTCGGTGCCGTCCTGCTTGTCGGCGGCCACCACAGTGTTCTTGGCGCCACCTTCGTTGCCGGAATGCTCAACGACTAGCACATCTTTCCCTTTCTTCTTTCTGTTGTTCCGCCGCCGGTTTTTCTTTGCCGGGGCGGCATCCTCACTGTCAGATCCTCCTGCTCCTGTGTTCTCTCCGGGGAGTTTCCTCCCTTCCTCAGCACGTGCACACTTGTCGGCCAGGGCATATAGCTCAGTGACGTCTCTGATCTTGCACATCGCCATCTCCTCCCGCATCCTGCGGTTTCACACATTCTGATGGAACGCGCTGATGACCGCGGCAGGGTGGACATCTGGGATGTTGTGCTGTACACGGCTGAATCTCTGAATGAACTTGCGCAGGGACTCTCCTTCCTTCTGGGCGAGCAGATGAAGGTCACTTTCTTGGCCATGAGGCTTGTGGCCGCCTGTAAAGGCGCCGACAAACTGATGGCATAGATCTGCCCAGGAGGATATGGAGTTGTCTGGCAAGTGCATGAGCCAGGACCTGACATTGGGCTTGAGCACCAGCGGGAAGTAGTTGGCAAGGATCTTGTTGTGCCACCCCCCAGCAGCATGCACCGCGATGGTGTAAATGTTGAGGAACTCCGACGGATGCGACTTGCCGTCGTACTTCTCTTGTACGTCTGGCTTGAAATTCTTCGTGCTGGGCCACTGGACTTGCCGCAGCTCACGAGTGAATGCAGGGCAACCTACCGCGTACGGCAAGTCGCCTGGTTCCCCTGGCGCATGCATGTCGACAGTGGGCCCAGCGCGCTGGTCAGATTGACGCCGCGCTTCTCTTCGACGCTCGATGCGAGTACGAGCGTCTTCTTGCTGTCGTTCGTGAAGAACTTGGCGCTGATCGCGACGAGCTCGTGGATCCGATGACGCGGTGGAGTCGTCGTCGAGGTGGATCCGGCGAGCCGGTGATCTTGGCCTTCGGGGTGGAGAGTGCACGGTGGTTGCACCCCCACCGGTCTTGTCGCGATTGGCTCGCGCCTGGCAATCTTGCCGCGGCTGCGCTGTAGTCGGTTGCCGTGGAGTGTCGCCGTTGGCGATGCCGATGAGACTCTGAATGGTGGCCCTCCATTCGTCGATCTTGTCCGCCGTTGGAGGGTAATCCAGGAGCAGTTGAGCTCGCGCTAAAGCTTCTGCTGGAGTGGAGGGTGGCAGTGGCGAATGGTGCGAGGAGCGGGATATGCTCGGACTTCTAACTACGTTAGAAGGAGCAGTATCCCGTCCAGGCGACCGTGTCTTGCTCGTGCCAGCATGTTGGCGTGCATGCTGGTCTTGAGCACCCTGGGATCCACCAGCTCGATCTTGGTCCAACAAACGTATGGTACCGCGAATACCATGACGTTGTCGGTCCCGCGCCTCCTGAGATGGGCGCGGTGCATGTACGGACGCCGAGGTCTGCGCAGCCTTGTCCTTGGACCTGGCAGCACAGTGAGCTCCCTCGTCGACGCCCGTTCTTCCGCCGGCGTCTACCCCACCACCCGTTTGCTCCGGTGGCGGTGGGATCGACGTGGACGGAGCAGCCACCTCCGAAGCCTTCTTCTTCGGTGGCATGTCGATGAAGATGATGAAGATCTAGCTCGTGTGAACGCCGGATCGGGTTCACACAGCCTCGACGCCCCCTACCTGGCGCGCCAAAGATGTCGTGGGAACGAACACCTATGGGACCGGCGGACCGAGCCCCTTTCGGTTCGGCGGGGGGCGGAGATCGCACGAAGAGCAGATCGAGGCGAAGCACACGAGCGATTTACCCAGCTTCGGAGCTCTCCGGAGAGATAATACTCCTACTGCTGCATGTCTGATTGTATTCAGTTCTTGCTCGGGAGCGTGAGTGTTTTCTGGTCTCGAATCCTTCGAACCCCCCTCTACGTTGCGCATGGGCCTCCTTTTATATGCTCAAGGGGTCACCGACAGGTGGGCAACGTAGGTAAGGGTAAAAATGGAAAAAGAGTTGCGATTGGTACAACTACTTGTATAGTGTATCCTACCTAACCCTGACGGCAGGGGACAAAGGCATTAAATGCCCGTCTGCGTCGCCCAAACAGTGCAAAAAGGGACCGTCAGGGGCGCCGCCGCTTGCCACGATGGCGATCTTGTCAGCGCTGCATGCCACCTCGCATCGCTGGCTGCACAGCCTCTTGCCACGCGCACCTGGAAAGGCCCCAGGGCGACACGTTGGTGGATGTGCTGGAGCGCAGGTACAGAGTGGTAGCTTGCCGCAACAAGTGCCTTGCCGCGGTTGTTGTCTTGTCGCGTCTGGAAGCTTATCGCTCGCTGGGCCTTGCCGGGACGCGAGGCGCGTCGCGGCAAGTTCCTTGAGATGCCTTGATTGGCCTTCCCGGCAAGCTCCTCTTGCCGGGGCCTTGTCTCCTTGGCTTAAACACTTTGTTCTTGAATGGTTCCAAAGGAACCACGGAGGACCTTGGCGGTCACTCGGCAAGCCTTGCCGCGGGGTGCTGCGACTGCCCGTGCACAAGTTCGGGATACTAGGGTACCCCTATTCTAGTACACCGACATTGGCCATGTTATTTTGAGAAGACATGATTACTTTGATTAGTATGCTTGAAGTATCACTATTCCATATGTCAATATGAACTTTTATTTTGAATCATTTGGATCTGAACATTTATGCCACAATAGAGAGAATTACATTGAGAATTATGCTAGGTAGCATTCCACATCAAGAATTCTGTTTTTATCATTTACCTACTCGAGGACGAGTAGGAATTAAGCTTGGGGATGCTTGATACGTCTCCAACGTATCTATAATTTTTTATTGTCCCATGCTATTATATTACCCCTTTTGGATGTTTATGGGCTTTATTTTACACATTTATATCATTTTTGGGACTAACCTACTAACCGGAGGCCCAGCCCGTATTCCTGTTTTTTTGCCTATTTCAGTATTTTGAAGAAAAGGAATATCAAACGGAGTCCAAACAGAATGAAACCTTCGGGAGCGTGATTTTTGGAACGAACGTGATCCAGAGGACTTGGAGTGCAAGTCAAGAAGCAGCCTAGGTGGCCTCGAGAGGGTAGGGTGCGCCCCTGTCTCGTGGGCCCCTCGGGCGGCCACCGACGTACTTATTCCTCCTATATAAGCCTACGTACCCCAAAAACATCCAGGGAGCCAACGAAACACAATTTCCACCGCCATAACCTTCTGTATCCGCGAGATCCCATCTTGGAGC
Source organism: Triticum timopheevii (assembly GCA_963921465.1). Lineage (NCBI taxonomy): Eukaryota > Viridiplantae > Streptophyta > Magnoliopsida > Poales > Poaceae > Triticum > Triticum timopheevii. The sequence continues at coordinate 216,750,820 of OY997268.1, forward strand.
CTTCGTCGGCGCTCCGCCGGAGGGGGAATCGACCATGGAGGCTTCTACATCAACACCATAGCCCCTCCGATGAGTTGTGAGTAGTTTACCACAGACCTTCGGGTCCATAGTTATTAGCTAGATGGCTTCTTCTCTCTTTTTGGATCTCAATACAATGTTCTCCCCCTCTCTTCTGGAGATCTATTCGATGTGAACTCTTTTCACGGTGTGTTTGTCGAGATCCGATGAATTGTGGGTTTATGATCAAGTTTATCTATGAGAAATATTTGAATCTCCTCTGAATTCTTTTATGTATGATTGAGTTATCTTTGCAAGTCTCTTCGAATTATCAGTTTGGTTTGGCCTACTAGATTGATCTTTCTTGCCATGGGAGAAGTGCTTAGCTTAGGGTTCAATCTTGCGGTGTCCTTACACTACAAAAAAATACACTTCTGTGATGATACGTGTTTGTCACAGTAGGTCGCGTTTTCTGTCATGCATGTACATCCATGACGATTTTATGACAGAATCAAGATAGTCATACCTGTGCTGTCGTAGAAGTGTTCCACGCCATTACCAAAATTATCATCACAGAGGTGTCCACTTCCATGATGATAAATCGCGCGTCACAGAAGTGCTTTCGTCAAGGGTGACCGACATGTGGCATCCACCGTAACGGAATGCTGTTAAGCTATCGGGTCGGATTTTGGATCCGATAACCCGTTAACAGCCACGGCCAATGCCGATTTTCCACGTGTACAATTCTCATTGGCTGACGGATCCACGTGTTAGCTCCGCGTTGGCACAGGTGTCACTCATCCAACGGTCGAGATGGGCCTATGATATGTTGACACGTGGACCGGCCCAAAAGTGGCCCACAAAGTTTAAATGGGCCGGCCCAACCGAAGGCCCGTAAGATTTAGCGGACCATAATGGGCCGGCCCAGCTAAAGGCCCACAAAATTTAGCGGACCATAATGGGCCGGCCCAACTAAAGGCTCACACGATTTTGCAGACCATAATGGGCCAGCCCAGCTAAAGGTCCACAAGATTTTGCGGACCACAATGGGCTCGCCCAGCTAAAGGCCCACAAGATTCTGCAGACCATAATGGCCGGCCCAGCTAAAGGCCCAACATTCTCTGTCAAATTGGCCCATCAAGGGCCTGGTCTAAACTTGTCATCAATGCCACCCATGGTCACTTCTGGCCCGTTAACAGTCCGCTAAGTAATTGGGCCGAATTACGGCCCGGTGTATTTCCGGCCTATTAATGGTCCGTCTTCATTTGGGCCCATTTACAGGCCATCAAAACTTTCGGCCCATAAACGACCGTATAGGATTTTGGTCATATTCGGCCATGTCTATCATTCCCCCTGTTAGAGGCCCACTATAGATTTGGGCCACTTTCGGCCTGGTGTCATTTACGGTCGGTTAACGCCGGACGTAAACCATGGGCCATATGTGGCCCAACGTCATATCGGGCCCATTAACGGCCCATATAAAATGACGATAATCCAGCCCAACCGAAGTTCCGTCCTGTTAAAGGCCCGTTTATTAGGTCGGCACATTTATGGCCCGTCCAAATTTCGGCCTGTCAAATATCCGCATCGTAAATAGGCCACCATTTCGGCCTGCTAAGTCCAGTGGGTTATTTGGCACAATCAGGGCCCAATCTCACTTTTGGTCTATTAAAGGCCCATGTTTTTTATGGGCTCGAGATATTTACACCTGTAAACGGTCTATTTTTACTGAGGGCCCAAATTATGTTTAGGCCTGTTAAAGGCCCACTATGGGCACAGGCCTACCAGAAAAATATTAAAGCTTATGCTGATTTAAGCCCAGATATTTTTAGTGGGCTACATGCCAATTTTGGCCCATAATCATTTTTAGCCCAATTGGAATGGGCCTGACGAATGTTGGCATGTTGAGCTCCTACGAAGCTTTCGGCCGAATACATTACTAAGATAAACCTACACTATACAAAAATAGCATCGTAATTACTGCAGCCTGTGGCAGCATCATAAATGTTGTATCACAACAAAATAAATTCCAACCATACAAAAAAAGGCCTGTTGGCATAAAGTTTACAGTCCTTCCAGATAAAAGCACCATCAGATGTATAGAAGCACAGATCAATTGACCTGAGTGCTAATGTTTCAGGCTGTAGAATCTGATGGAGCAGCACGATCTCCACCTTTTTTTGCGCCATTGCTCTTGAACAACGAAGCGAATGTCTGATAGTCTGGTTTCAAAACCATTCATATCTTGACGACATTTCTCAACCACTATTCTTGTTTCCAAAACAACGTCCATTAGGGATTGAACTTGTGTCTGGAGCACAAATATATCACTCTGTCTAGCAGGAAGATTTTGTTCAGTAGGCGATTTGGACGAGGTTACCTTGACAACCAACCCAGAATTACGCAGGAAGGTGCTTTTTGCACTATTAGTGGAGAGATACTGGCGCACTGCAGCAAGAGATGACATTGTGCCTGTAGTAGCCTCATCACCTTCAGGTGGTTGTGGCTGTTCAATCATTTGTTCCATAGCTTCCTCAAAGTTTGAACTTGTAGATTAGTGTACCAGATAAGTTACTAATGAGACAAAAACAAACAAAGTAGGTTAAGCGTTTATGCATAACTTATTTTGGTGAACTACTGTAATACATTAGCATGTATTGTAGTGCCAACTACATAATAAAATCACTTTCGGAACATATGTCCATGTAGCATGCCTACTGTATTGTCTATTTCCTCACATTCGTTGACATCTAAGGATAAAGAGTCATGGTTTAAAGTAGGATGAACATAGTATGACATCATTCATATCATGGGCAAATAGATATAAAACAAATAGGCTATTTTATCATTGTGTGCGCACGTGAACATAACAACTAGATTACAGATCAAGACCAAAAGAATATCCTTCATCTCTTTTAAACCATGTAAGGTGAAATGATACGTTAAGACAACTGTGTATAAAAGTGAACAGAGTAACTGACATTGGCTGCAAACCAAGTAGTTAAATGAACACATCACAGTACCAATCAGTTCAAGGCAGGAGGAGTAAGGACTTACAATAGCGGCTTGAACTGGTGTGCTCATTCCCTTCATCTTGCTGGTGTGGCAATCCTTGAAGATTTGCACTTCATTCGGTTTAGGTTCTTTTTGGTCCGCACAGGCTTTCCTCTGTATTTGGAACAAGTCAATATAGATACGATAATATGGCACAAAAAAGAAGGAAGTAGCAGCTATTTACAAGAGCCTCGCAGTGTGCAATATAGCTACGAGATCCTGTTGTCTGTTGGAATTTCACTTTAGAACGGTTGGTTTTGTTCTTCAAACAGTTAGCCTAGAAGAAGATACACTTGTAAGGCACATACATAAATACAAGTTCAATATGTGGTATGATCAAATACATATAGCCTACCTGATACTTTGGATCAGACCAGTGTTTAACGAGGGCTGTCCAGTCTTCATCTATAATATATTCCACTGGAGATGTTTGGGCGGTTTCATTGTTAGCATTGCCTTCAAAGTGAGATTTTCTAAGGTGGTACCGATACTGTCGCAGAGCAGACTGAGAAACATGAGTGCATGCTTGTTTAGTTGCATCATCTTTCGGATTCAACTTGAACCTCATCTGTTGAAAAAAGAATGTGAGTCTTATTAGGAGGAAGCTAGAAAGTATGGGACAGAGCAAGACAATATTACTAATTGCGATGAATAACATTACTTACGGATAAATGGTCAAGGAAGGTGTGAAACTAGGTATTGTCTTTCTCATTCCTGTACTAGATCCACGTTGGGAGGATACACGCATGACACCTAACGGCAACGACTACCTCTGATACTAACTTGGCTGACTCTGTAGCATCACGTGGCCTTTTTAAACCTGCCTCAAAATGGATCTCCATTCTTCCTCCTTTAGATTTTGTTAATCTGTCAAGCATTATCCCTGATGTCTGCTTCCGCTTGCGCCTTGGTGCTAGTTCAACAACGAATATGGAAAGTGTTAGTGTACATCAAACTATGAGAGTACATATAAAGGAGCATGCAACTGCAACTTGACTCGGTTAGGTACCGTCTTGGTGTTGATGCTCATGAGGTTCATCTGATCTTGCCAAGTCCTGTTGTGTCAGCAGTGCTTCAGAAGTAGTGTTAGGTGTGAAGGCAGCTTGGGAACTGGCCAGTTCCGGAGCAAACGAACGAGTAACTGGTTGAGATGCTGGTACAGTTGAAGCGGATGCTGTAGCTAGCGGAGCTGGTGATACTGTGTTTGTAGATTTAGCCGGTGGACTTGGACCTTCTACTGCACTATAAGTACCAGCAGAATCTCAACGACAGAACCTTTTTTGTTTCACCCGATGAGTAACAGCACTCCCTACTATATTATTTTCCTTGCTCTTTTTTGACATTGCCATGTCAAGCTGTACCCACAACACAAAAGAATAAAATCACTCTTCAGAACTCATTGATGCATGATACAGACAAGCAATACTTTGATGTAAGACAACCGTATGAGGATGGAATATGTAAGAAAAATAGGACGGCATGACATATTCATAGCTACGATGTGCAAACTAAGCAGAAGGATTTTCAAGAAAATAGAAGTAATGCAAGCTAGACACCATATGAAAGATACAACCAATAATACTCTGCCAAGTTAAATATGTCTTATCATAGGTGGCAATTCGAAAAATCAGAAGCAGTACAATGTAGAAATCAATGCAAGATGCAACCACTATCAAACTGCCATGTTAAAAGCGTCCAATCATGAGTTACTGATGCGGGATACACAACAGCAGTACTTTGATGTAAGAACATGGTATGATAGATAGATGCAGTGTATTCTAGACACAGAAAGCCATGTCATATACACATGTATAACGTATAAACTTAGCAGGTGCAATTTAATCAAAATAGAAGAAATACAAGCTAGGCAACATATGCAACATGAAACCAATTATCACATTGTCAACTTAGAGCAAGCAGCTGCGATGGTTGAGTACGGGAGATGAACTCATCATGTAGACTTGGGACTTCAACTTCATTAGCAGTAGCAGTGGCAAATCTAGAGAGTCTCTGTTTGCGTTGGTGCGAAGTACCACCAACATCCCCTAACTTACTCTTTTCCTTCCTATTTTCTGATATTGCATTATGAAGTCAAAACCACAAGAAGATGAATAAAATTAGCTCTGCATAACTGGTTGATGCATGATACAGACGAACACTACTTTGATGTAAGGCAAGCGCATGATAGGAGGATGGAATATATACAAAAAAGACAACATTTCATATTCACACATACGATAGGAGGATGGAATATGTATAAAATAACAGTAAGCGGAAGGCATTTCAAGAAAATTAGAAGAAATGAAAGCTAGGCACCATATGAACATGCAACCAATATCACTCTATCAGGTAAAAAGTGTCTCGTCGTAAGTGCCATTTCAAGAAATTAGAATCAGCACAAGCTAGAAGACAATGCAAGATGCAACCTACATCACAGTCCCAAGTTAAATGTGTCTTATGGGTAAGTGATCGTTGCAGGTATAAGTTGTAAGCTACGCAGATGCAATTCTACATAATCAGAAGCAATACAAACTAGACATCATACAGAAAACGCAACCACGTATAACAGTTCCAAGTAAGAGAAAGCACCTGTGATGGTGGAGTAGGGCGGATGTGCTCATCATGTACACGTATGTTCCAGAAACAGGAACACGTGTCATATTCACAGGCATTATGTGTAAAGTAAGCAGATGCAATTCAAGTTAGAAGCAATACAAGCTAGACATCATACGCAACATGCAACCACATATAATAGTGTCAAGTTAGAGCAAGCACCTGTGATGGTGGATTAGGGGAGATGTGCTCATCATCTACATAGCTACATTGACTGTCTTGCGAATCTTGTTGGGAGGATGGCGGAGTAGAATCTATAGAGACCCCCTGTTTGAGTTGCTCCGAAGGACCACCATCATCCACTGCTGGACTAATTTCCTTCAGCTGTAATGATTTTGCATTGTGAATTCAAACCGATAAGAAAAAGGAATAAAATTCGCTCTTCAGAACTCATTCATGCATGATACTGGCGAACACTACTCGGATGAAAGGCAAACACATGATGCGAGGATGGAATATGTATGAAAAACAGGATGGTGTGACATATTCACACCTATGATGTGGTAACTAAGCAGAAGGCATTTCAACAAATTAGAAGCACTGCAAGCTAGACACCATATGAAAGATGCAACCAATATCACTCTGCCAAGTTCAAACTGTATGGAGTTTCAACAAATTAGAAGCAGTACATGCTATAAATCATATGCAAGACACAACCAATACACAGTGGCGACTTAAAGGTGCCTTATCATAAGTGACTGATGCGGGATATGCAAGAATAGTAGTCTGTTGTAGAAACAGGAACACATGTCATATTCACAGGCATTATGTGTAAAGTAAGTAGATGCAATTCAACAAAGTTAGAAGCAATACAAGCTAGACATCATACGCAACATGCAACCACATATAATAGTGCCAAGTTAGAGCAAGCACCTATGATGGTGGAGTAGGGGAGATGTGCTCATCATCTACACAGCTACGTTGACTGTCTAGCCTTGCGTTGTCTTGCGAATCTTATTGGGAGGATGGCAGAGTAGAATCTTTAGAGAACCTCCGTTTCAGTTGCTCGGAAGGACCACCATCATCCAATGCCTTGCCAATTTCCTTCAGCTTTATTGATTTTGCATTGTGAGGTCATACTGACAAGAAAAAGGAATATCATTTCCTCTTCAGAACTCATTGATGCATGATACTGACGAACACTACTCTGATGAAAGGCAAAGTCATGATAAGAGGATGGAATATGTACAAAAAAATGGACGGCTTGACATATTCACACCTATGATGTGGTAACTAAGCAGAAGGCACTTCAACAAATTAGAAACACGGCAAGACACCATATGGAAGGTGCAATCAATATCACTCTGCCAAGTTAAAACTGTCTCGTCATAGGTGGCGTTCATCAAACTAGAAGCAATACATGCTAGAAATCATATTCAAGATGCAAACCAATATCACACTGCCAACTTAAAGGTTTCCCATCATAAGTGACTAATGCAGGATACACAAGAAGAGTAGTTTCATGTAAGAACATGGTGTGATAGACAGATATAGTATGTACCATAAACAGGAAAGCGTGTCATATTCACATGTATCATGTGTAAGCTAAGCAGATGCAGTTTACACTAATTAGGAGCAATAGGAGCTAGATACCATATGCAACATGCAACCAGATATCACACTGCCAAGTTAGAGCAAGCACCTTGGATGGTGGAGTAGGGGAGCGGAGACTTGGACCTTATAATGCACTATCAGTACAAGGAGAATCGGTACAGATGCTCCGTCTACGTTGCTGCAGAGGACCACCATCATCGCCTTCCTTACTCTTTTCCTTCCTCTTTCTTGATTTTGCCTTGTCAAGTCAAACCCACAAGAAAAGGAATAAAATTTGCTCTTCAGAACTTATTGATGCATGATACTGATGAACACTACTTTCATGTAAGGCAGCCGCATGATAGGAGGATGGAATATGTATGAAAAACAGGACGGCGTGACATATTTACATGTATGATGTATAAAGTGTAAACTAAGCACAAGGTGCTTGAACTTGTTAGAATCGATGCAAGCTAGAAACCATATGAAAGATGAAACCAATATCACTCTGCCAAATTAAAAGGGCGCCCTAACAAATGTATTTGACCAAATTAGAAGCAATACATGGCAACAGGCTAGAAATAATATGCAATATGAAACGAATAAAGGTGACTCATCGTAAGTGATTGATGCAGGATACAGAAGAGAGGTAGTTTCATGTAAGAACAAGATTAACACATAGATGTAGTGTGTACCAAAAATAGGAAGGTATAGTGTGTAAACTAAGCAGATGCAATTTACCCTAATTAGAAGCATTACAAGCTAGACACTGTATGCAACATTGCAACCACATATCACACTGCGAAGTTGGAGCAAGCACCTGTGATGGTGGTGTAGGGGAAGTGCGGTCTTCAGGTACATAGCAACGTTCAATATCTTCATTTTGGCTTGCTGTTTCTTGAGAATCATCTGGAGAGGATGAAATTGCATTCTTTATAAGAGTATTGCGTATCATATTAACCCACGCGCGTGACTGTCTCATCATAAGCGATAGACGCATGATACACAAGAACAGTAGTCTGATGTAAGAACATGGTGTGATAGGCAGATGTAGTATGTACCAAAAACAGGAAGGCGTGTCATATTCACATGTATAATGTGTAAGCTAAGGAGATGCAATTTAACAAATGAGGAGCATTGATGAGGGATGCATAAGAAAAGTAGTTTGATGTAAGAACATGGTTTATAGAAAGACATAGTATGTACCAAAAACAGGAAGGCATGTCATATTCACAGGTATAATGTGTTAACTAAGCAGATGCAATTTACCCTAATTAGAAGCATTACAAGGTAGACACCATATGCAACATGCAACCACATATCACACTGCGAAGTAAGAGCAAGCACCTGCGATGGTGGTGTGGGGGAATTGCAGTTATCAAGTAGAGAGCTACGTTGACTATCTTCATTTAGCCTTGCTATTTCTTGAGAATCATGTGGGGAGGATCACACTGCACTCTTTAAACGAGTAGGGCGTCTCACAGTAACCCACCCGGGTGACTATCTCATCATAAGTGATTGATGAGGGATACAAAAGAGCATTAGTTTGATGTACGAACATGGTTAATAGACATATGTAGTATGTATCAAAGACAGGAAGGCATGTCATTATCAAAGGTATAATGTGTAAAGTAAGCAGATGCAATTTAACCAAATTGGAAGCAATACAAGCTAGACACCGTATGCAATATGCAACCACATTTGACAGTGCAAAGTTAAAGCAAGCACCTGGGATGGTTGTGTGTGGCAATTGAGATCATCAACTGCAGAGCTACGTTTATTGTCTCCAACTGCTGACACTGCACCCATTAGAGCGCTGAAACGCTTAGTGCTTATCTTTGAATTACACTGGAGCGACTTCTGTGTTTTATTTTCCGCATTCATCAACACTGCGTCAGAGTCTGAAATACACATGCATAAAGAAACAATAGTGTGAGTATGGGTGAAGTGTGTGCATAATTAGTACAGTGTAAAGGTAGCAGATAGCAGGTCGGTGAGAAATAAATGACGGGAGACATATGATAGCTCTACAACATGCATGGCACACTCAATTACTACAGGATTCTATGAAAATAACAGTCAACTGAAAGCAAATAGGTTAGTCCATTTTTTCTGCACCGTGCGATGTACAAAGAACGGGCAAATCGCCTTCATCTACCTCCAGCCAGTCAGTGTTAACGATCTTCCTCGAAATGCCAGCGACCACCAGCCTAGTATTCCTCCCCTGCCTGCGCCCTCCCCTCGACCTCACCGCACCACCGTGCTTGGCACCGCCCCCCGGCCATCCATTCAAGCCCCGCTGACCTCCAGATCAGGCGCAAGCAGCTCCTGCGCCCCACACCCCTATGATAGACACCGATGCGCCACTTCCCCGAGGAACAAGCGGACTAGGTGCTCCGCGCGCCTAAGCGGGTGCTGCTTCTTTTAATTGCGGTTCGACAGACCCTGAATTGAAATCTAGGCGGGCTACTGACCTCTAGCAAAGGTGAAATAGTAAAAGGGAGGAAACCTTGTGCATTTAGTATCACGAAGAAGATGCAGTAAGAAGCGCTCAACTAGTTCCTTTCGTGGGATGAATACGTTGTAGGCGGAGACGTAAGATTTGCACGAATAAGGCAAGAGGAGTACCTCTTTCTGCTGGAAGTGCTGTGTCCTCCCTCTGTTTTTCCGACGATCTTGTTGTTCACCGGAAACCAGAAGTTGTGGAGGACGGTGCAGCCTTGGACGAACCCATGGCCAAGTTGTTGGGTGTGGTGCGGTGGCCGTCTGTCGGCGACGGGGAAGCAGATCCGAGCTGGCGAACGACGGTGTAGCGGGAACAGCTCCGGTGCGGTGGACGGTTGCGACAGTGGAGCTGCAGCAGTGAGGCGCAGGACGGTGTGGTCAGAGTGGTTCTGGTACGGCGCACGTCGGCGTCGGTGTCGTGGAGGCAGCTCTGCCTCGGCTTCAGGTGCTAAGTCCTTGAGGGCGTTGCGGTGCGGTTGCGTTGGACGACGACGTCGGGGTACCGGCTCCGACGTGATGGAGGAGGGCGGCGGTGGATTGGCCGCTATGAGGTGGAGGACGGAGGAGGCTGGGGTTTCGCGGCTGGTGGAGGGGGCGTTTTCGCGCCCATGGAGTATGAATGGGGAACGGAGGGAGGCGGGGAACTAAGGGGGAACAATGTTTCGGTTTGAGACGCGCTTGTTTGAAATTTGGGGAAAGTTACAAACTTTGCCCCCATCTAAAATTTCGGACATATTGTGGGTTGGGGGTAGGACAGTCACGTTAGGTGTCCCAAATGTGGGCGGGATAGATTTTGGCCGAGCGCATGGGTGTTTACGCGCCCACGGTGTATGAATGCTTCTCGGAGGCGGTTGAGACTGGCGTCTTGGTGAAGTTACAAACCTACCCCGGTTTAGACCTTTGGACATCGGGCCGATAGGCTACACGGGCCAGAGTCAGGACAGTAATTTCCTACCACCAAAACATTAGTCTCGCGCGGTTTCGGGTGACCAGAGGCCTATTTGGCGCTTCGTTCAATATTTGGGAGCATAAGCATTAACGTTTTCGGTTCTCTTGAATTGAACTTTCAGGATTTGTCAAACTTCACAAATCTTTACTCTTGAAAATCCTACAGCTACAATTATTTTGGAATGGAGTGGGTACATTTTAATATACATTGTACACGAGTATATATTAAAAAATATGCAACTTACCTCAGTTCATGCATGGTTCCAGATATAATCTCCTTGGTTGCAAAAAAAAATTAGATATGCGTATGAATATATATAGCATGTTCAAACTCACAACAAAGATTGATGCCCCCTTTTACATCTGATTTACAAATGCCATTATCTCGGGTTCAAATAGATGAATGCACTTCCTATGAATTCGAATCTTTGAAACCCCCTTTATGTTGAATTAGACATGTATTTTATTTCGTAGCTAGCAATTTGGAATGTATCCATGCAAGTGACAAATGTATAAAGTGCTTCACACTAACAACATGGAGTGCACTAATTAATGTTTATATATGAATTGCAAAAGCATCCATTGCTTGTATTTCAAACCGCTCTCACTCTATGGATCGATAATATGAAATAAACACATGCACATGCTAGAATTCAATAGAGTATGGGTGTCTGATAGACCGATTTTCATCCATATGCAATTTTGCAAAATTCATGATCTCATCCAAAAATAATAATCCCATTTATATTTTAATTTAATGCGTAGAACTGCCATTTACTCGTAGATGCACTATGCCTCGCCCCGTTCTCACAAACGCGTTATATATCTCTCTATCTAACGCATAAGTGCACACACTTTATATGCATCGGCATTTCTCTTTCACACATGCTCACAATCTCTCTTAGGGTGTCACTATTTCTCTCACATGCATATATACACATGCACGGTCTCTACTAGCCCTCTATACGCACATATATGTGCCTACGTGTCTCCCGCACGCACATTATCTTTAGGCCTCTCTCGCACATTGCCCCCCCCCCCCCCCGACACACCTCTCTAATAGTAGTCGGCAGATATGATTTCATCATATCATTCGGTAGGATATCCCTGGCTGTTAGGCTGGATGGTAATACGAGGCAAAGTATTACCCTAGTTCGGATTGGACCCTTGCAGTTGAAGAAAGAGCCTACTCCTGGTACTGTATATTAGTGATAGGGGTGTGTACAAAGTACACGTGAATACCAGACATTGTGCGTGTGTGTATACATCGATGACCTAGCCCCCAAGCTTGTATAACATACTAAGGGCCTAGGGTTACAAATCATATATAGTCGGCTTATCACCAGTGGGGATAGAGTCCTCCGCAACTCTCGTAGCTTCGTGTTGTACGCCGAGTCCTCCACATGGGTCTTCGTATAACACATCTCGGTCCAACCTATATGTGGCACAGGATGGAACCGACCCGTGAGTCTTCATGTTGACCCACCACAAATAGAAATGATGTGCCCACCACACCACAAACGCAATCGGCTGAAAATAAGCATATACAATAGTACAACGGTATCTAGGTCATGATACGTCTCCATATTTTTTTGATGACACTGACAGACTTTGCATTTGATGCGTGCTCCGTATTTTGTTGACGACACTTATGGTCATTGTATTTGAAGCAAAAGCACGATATGGTCACTGGACTTCAGAATAAGCTCATCACGGTCACCACATACATTTTGTTATGTGGTTGGATGGTTAGAGGACAGTGGTTTCTCGAGCCCACCAAGGTTAAAGTCCCGGTGCTCGCATTTATGTTGTGTTAATTTCAGTATTTTCCGGCGATGTACGTTCAGTGGGAGGAGACGTTCCACTCGACTACGAGGCACCTATGGTGACTTCGTAAAATCTCAAGATCATATATGTTGGCCCACTCTCTCGAAGGTGCTCATAGGGGTAGGGTTTGCGTGTGTGCGCTTATAGCGGTGAGTGCTTGCGCGTATATAGGAGCCCTTGCGTACAACTCCGTATTTTGTTGATGACACAATCAATTGACCAGTCAAACGGCACAACTAGTGCTACACCATCGGGGCGCGTAACCGTGGGGCCCACCTATCAGCCCGTATATGAAAGAAAGAAATGGTAGTTTGAGTCTGTATTGTGTTAATAAAATAGAAGTATATTTTAGGGTGATCATACGGTCACTTGCTCACCATACAGCTCCGTAATTTGTTGATAACATGTTCAATTGACCAGTCAAACGGTCCACATTCAGCAGCGCACATTACCATAGGGCCCACCCGTCAGCGCGTATATGAAGGACAGAAATGGTAATAAACTAGTGGTCGGTGAGTATTCGAAGTCGTGAGACCTCTGGTTGGCAGTCACCGGTGGTTGGGGGGGCGTTCATTGGGCGGTGGGGTGGGGATCCCCGGAGAAAAAGCTCGGCGCACGGGAGGAGGGGGGCTAGAGGGATGGCCGGTGCGGCGGTGGACCGGCGGCGGGGAGTGGTTTCGGGGAGGGCGAGCCGGCCGCGGGCGGCGGGGGTGGGCGGTTCGGCCGGTGGTGGCTGGCGGCTCAGGGTAGGTGGAGTCAATCGACTGACGTGTAGCCTCACCCTGCACGTACACATGCAGACACGCAAGACACGCACGCATGTAGGCGTGCAACACTGACACGTACACATAACATACAAACGCACGCATGCTGGCGTGCAACACTGACACGTACACATACACTCACGAACACACGCACGTACGCACCCATGCATGCAACACTGAAACGCACCCTTGCACACATGCAACACTCGCACGCAACACTGAAACGGGAGGCCCTTGATTTCGTATCCAACGGTTGGAAAATCTAATGACCAGAGATGAAAAAGTCAGTCAACTGATGTGTAGCCTCACCCCGCACGTACACATGCACACACGCAAGACACACACGCATGTAGGCGTGCAACACTGACACATACACATAACATACACACGCACGCATGCTGGCGTGCAACACTGACACGTACACATACACTCAGGAACACACGCACGTACGCACCCATGCATGCAACACTGAAACACACCCTTGCACGCACGCAACACTCGCACGCCTGCATGCACACAGCACATGACGCAATACACACGCTCAACCTATACGTGCATGCACCCTTTGTTAAGGACATGGATTGTAACAAGTATTAATCAATCTTATCTGTGATAAGTAGAACATTGATGTTTGCAGCGGTCTTTATCAATCAAAACGTATCGAATGGTCTATCAACATAGTAGGCTTAACTGTTGGGGAACGTTGCAGAAAACAAAAATTTTCCTACAGTTTCACCAAGATCCATCTATGAGTTCATCTAGCAACGAGTGATTAGATGCATCTACATACCTTGTAGATCACGAGCGGAAGCGTTCAAAGAACGGGGATGATGTAGTCGAACACGACGTGATCCAAATCACCGGAGATCCTAGCACCGAACGGACGGCACCTCCGCGTTCAACACACGTACGGAACAGCCACATCTCCTCCTTCTTGATCCAGCAAGGGAGGGAGGAGAGGTTGAGGGAGATGGCACCAGCAGCAGCACGACGGCGTGGTGTTGATGGAGCTGCAGTACTCCGGCAGAGCTTCGCTAAGCACTATGGAGGAGGAGGAGGTGTTGGAGAGGGAGAAGGAGGCAACCAAAGGCCAAGGTATGAAGTCCCTCCTCTCCCCCACTATATATAGGAGGGCCAAGGGGGGGTGGCCGGCCCTAGGAGATCCAATCTCCTAGGGGGGCGGCGGCCAAGGGGGGTTTCACTCCCCCCAAGGCACCTAGGAGGTGCCTTCCCCTCCTAGGACTCTTACCCCCTCAAACCCTAGGCGCATGGGCCTATGTGGGGCTGGTGCACTTGGCCCATGTAGGCCAAGGCGCACCCCCTACAGCCCATGTGGCCCCCCAGGATAGGTGGACCCACCCGGTGGACCCCCGGGACCCTTCCGGTGGTCCCGGTACAATACCGATAACCCCGAAACTTGTCCCGATGCCCGAAACAGGACTTCCCATATATAAATCTTTACCTCCGGACCATTCCGGAACTCCTCGTGACGTCCGGGATCTCATCCGAGACTCCGAACAACATTCGGGTTACTGCATATACATATCCCTACAACCCTAGCGTCACTGAACCTTAAGTGTGTAGACCCTACGGGTTCGGGAGACATGTAGACATGACCGAGATCGCTCTCCGGTCAATAACCAACAGCGGGATCTGGATACCCATGTTGGCTCCCACATGCTCCACGATGATCTCATCGGATGAACCACGATGTCGAGGATTTAATCAACCCCGTATGCAATTCCCTTTGTCAATCGATATGTTACTTGCCCGAGATTCGATCGTCGGTATCCCAATACCTCGTTCAATCTCGTTACCGGCAAGTCACTTTACTCGTACCGTAATGCATGATCCCGTGACCAGACACTTGGTCACTTTGAGCTCATTATGATGATGCATTACCGAGTGGGCCCAGTGATATCTCTCCGTCATACGGAGTGACAAATCCCAGTCTCGATCCGTGTCAACCCAACAGACACTTTCGGAGATACCTGTAGTGCACCTTTATAGTCACCCAGTTACGTTGTGACGTTTGATACACCCAAAGCACTCCTACGGTATCCGGGAGTTACACGATCTCATGGTCAAAGGAAAAGATACTTGACATTAGAAAAGCTCTAGCAAACGAACTACACGATCTCACGCTATGCTTAGGATTGGGTCTTTGTCCATCACAACTTTATCCTAATGATGTGATCCCGTTATCAATGACATCCAATGTCCATAGCCAGGAAACCATGACTATCTATTGATCAACGAGCTAGTCAACTAGAGGCTTACTAGGGACATGTTGGTGTCTGTTATTCACACATGTATTACGATTTCCGGATAATACAATTATAGCATGAATAAAGACAATTATCATGAACAAAGAAATATAATAATAATGCTTTTATTATTGCCTCTAGGGCATATTTCCAACAGTCTCCCACTTGCACTAGAGTCAATAATCTAGTTACATTGTGATGAATCGAACACCCATGGAATTCTGGTGTTGATCATGTTTTGCTCTAGGGAGAGGTTTAGTCAACGGATCCGCTACATTCAGGTCTGTATGTATTTTACAAATCTCTATGTCTCCATCTTGAACATATTCACGAATGGAGTTGAAGCGACGCTTGATGTGCCTTGTCTTCTTGTGAAACCTGGGCTCCTTGGCAAGTGCAATAGCTCCAGTGTTGTCACAGAAGAGCTTGATCGGCACCGACGCATTGGGTATGACTCCTAGGTCGGTGATGAACTCCTTCACCCATATTGCTTCATGTGCTGCCTCCGAGGCTGCCATGTACTCCGCTTCACATGTAGATCCCGCCACGACGCTCTGCTTGCAACTGCACCAGCTTACTGCGCCACCATTCAAAATATACACGTATCCGGTCTGTGATTTAGAGTCATCCAGATCTGTGTCGAAGCTAGCGTCGACGTAACCCTTTACGACGAGCTCTTCGTCACCTCCATAAACAAGAAACATTTCCTTAGTCCTTTTCAGGTACTTTAGGATATTCTTGACCGCTGTCCAGTGTTCCTTGCCGGGATTACTTTGGTACCTTCCTACCCAACTTACGGCAAGGTTTACATCAGGTCTGGTACACAGCATGGCATACATAATAGAACCTATGGCTGAGGCATAGGGGATGACACTCATCTCTTCTATATCTTCTGCCGTGGTCGGACATTGAGCTGAGCTCAATTTCAAACCTTTTAAAACAGGCAAGAACCCTTTCTTGGACTGATCCATTTTGAACTTCTTCAAAATCTTATCAAGATATGTGCTTTGTGAAAGACCTATGAGGCGTCTCGATCTATCCCTATAGATCTTGATGCCTAATATATTAGCAGCTTCTCCAAGGTCCTTCTTTGAAAAACTCTTATTCAAGTAGGCCTTAATGCTGTCCAAAAGTTCTATATCATTTCCCATCAAAAGTATGTCATCTACATATAGTATGAGAAATGCTATAGAGCTCCCACTCACTTTCTTGTAAACACAGGCTTCTCCATAAGTCTGTGAGAACCCAAACGCTTTGATCATCTCATCAAAACGAATGTTCCAACTCCGAGATGCTTGCACCAGCCCATAAATCGAGCGTTGGAGCTTGCACACCTTGTCAGCATTCTTAGGATCGACAAAACCTTCCGGCTGCATCATATACAATTCTTCCTTAAGGAAACCATTAAGGAATGCCGTTTTGACGTCCATTTGCCAAATTTCATAATCATAAAATGCGGCAATTGCTAACATGATTCGGACGGACTTCAGCTTCGCTACCGGTGATAAAGTCTCATCGTAGTCAACCCCTTGAACTTGTCGATAACCCTTAGCGACAAGCCGAGCTTTATAGATGGTCACATTACCATCCGCGTCTGTCTTCTTCTTAAAGATCCATTTATTTTCTATGGCTCGCCATTCAACGGGCAAGTCAGTCAAAGTCCATACTTCGTTTTCATACATGGATCCTATCTCGGATTTCATGGCTTCTAGCCATCTGTCGGAATCCGGGCCCGCCATCGCTTCTTCATAGTTCGAAGGTTCACTGTTGTCAAACAACATGATTTCCAAGACAGGGTTGCCGTACCACTCTGGCGCGGAACGTGTCCTTGTGGACCTTCGAATTTCAGTAGGAGCTTGATCAGAAGTATCTTGATCATCATCATTAACTTCCTCTCTAGTCGGTGCAGGCACCTCAGGAACATTTTCTTGAGTTGCGCCATTTTCCGGTTCAAGAGGTAATACTTCATCAAGCTCTACTTTCCTCCCACTTACTTCTTTCGAGAGAAACTCTTTCTCCAGAAAGGACCCATTCTTGGCAACAAAGATCTTGCCTTCGGATCTGAGGTAGAAGATATACCCAACAGTTTCTTTAGGGTATCCTATGAAGACACATTTTTCCGATTTGGGTTCGAGCTTTTCAGGTTGAAGTTTCCTGACATAAGCATCGCATCCCCAAACTTTTAGAAACGACAGCTTAGGTTTCTTCCCAAACCACAATTCATACGGTGTCGTCTCAACGGATTTTGACGGTGCCCTATTTAAAGTGAATGCGGCAGTCTCTAAAGCATAGCCCCAAAAAGATAGTGGTAAATCGGCAAGAGACATCATAGATCACACCATATCTAATAGAGTGCGACTACGACGTTCGGACACACCATTACGCTGAGGTGTTCCAGGCGGCGTGAGTTGTGAAACTATTCCACATTTTCTTAAGTGTGTACCAAACTCGTGACTCAAGTATTCTCCTCCACGATCTGATCGTAGAAACTTGATTTTCCTGTCACGTTGATTCTCAACTTCACTCTGAAATTCCTTGAACTTTTCAAAGGTCTCAGACTTGTGTTTCATTAAGTAGACATACCCATATCTACTCAAGTCATCAGTGAGGGTGAGAACATAACGATAGCCACCGCGAGCCTCAACACTCATTGGACCGCACACATCAGTATGTATGATTTCCAATAAGTTGGTTGCTCGCTCCATTGTTCCTGAGAATGGAGTCTTGGTCATTTTACCCATGAGGCATGGTTCGCACGTGTCAAATGATTCGTAATCAAGAGACTCTAAAAGTCCATCAGCATGGAGCTTCTTCATGCGTTTGACACCTATGTGACCAAGGCGGCAGTGCCACAAGTATGTGGGACTATCACTATCAATCTTACATCTTTTGGTAC
This sequence comes from Triticum timopheevii, assembly GCA_963921465.1. Taxonomy (NCBI): domain Eukaryota; kingdom Viridiplantae; phylum Streptophyta; class Magnoliopsida; order Poales; family Poaceae; genus Triticum; species Triticum timopheevii. Next base: position 216,769,224 of record OY997268.1, read on the forward strand.
TTACACTATGAATATGTGTAGCATTACGCTCGAGATTCATAAAGAATAAACCATTCACCATCGGAGCATGACCATAAAACATATCTCTCATATAAATAGAACAACCATTATTCTCGGATTTAAATGAGTAGCCATCTCGAATTAAACGAGATCCCGATACAATGTTCATGCTCAAACTTGGCACAAAATAACAATTATTGAGGTTCAAAACTAATCCCGTAGGTAAATGTAGAGGTAGCGTGCCGACGGCGATCACATCGACCTTGGAACCATTCCCGACGCGCATCGTCACCTCGTCCTTCGCCAGTCTCCGTTTATTCCGCAGCTCCTGCTGTGTGTTACAAATATGAGCAACGGCACCGATATCAAATACCCAGGAGTCACTACGATTACTGGTAAGGTACACATCAATTACATGTATATCAAATATACCTTTGGTTTTGCCAGCCTTCTTGCCCGCTAAGTATTTGGGGCAGTTCCGCTTCCAGTGACCACTTTCCTTGCAATAAAAGCACTCAGTCTCGGGCTTGGGTCCATTCTTTGGCTTCTTCTCGGCAGCTTGCTTGCTGGGCGCGGCAACTACCTTGCCGTCCTTCTTGAAGTTCTTTTTACCCTTGCCCTTCTTGAACTTAGTGGTTTTATTGACCATCAACACTTGATGTTCCTTCTTGACTTCTACCTCTACTGATTTCAGCATAGCAAATACTTCAGCAATGGTCTTTTCCATCCCCTGCATATTGAAGTTCATCACAAAGCTCTTGTAGCTTGGTGGAAGCGACTGGAGGATTCTGTCAATGACCGCATCATCCGGGAGATTAACTCCCAGCTGAGTCAAGCGGTTATGTAACCCAGACATAGTTAGTATGTGATCACTGACAGAACTATTTTCCTCCATCTTACAGCTGAAGAATTTGTCGGAGACTTCATATCTCTCGACCCGGGCATGAGCTTGGAAAACCATTTTCAGCTCTTCGAACATCTCATATGCTCCATGTCTCTCAAAACGCTTTTGGAGCCCCGGCTCCAGGCTGTAAAGCATGCCGCACTGAACGAGGGAGTAGTCATCGGAACGTGCCTGCCAAGCGTTCATAACGTCTTGTTCTGCAGGGAGAACAGGTGCATCACCTAGCGGTGCTTGTAGGACATAATCTTTCTTGGCAGCTATGACGATGATCCTTAGGTTCCGGACCCAGTCCGTATAGTTGCTGCCATCGTCTTTCAGCTTGGTTTTCTCTAGGAACGCGTTGAAGTTGAGGACTACGTTGGCCATTTGATCTACAAGGCATATTGTAAAATATTTAGACTAAGTTCATGATAATTAAGTTCATCTAATCAAATTACAATGCACTCCCACTCAGATTTGACATCCCTTTGGTCATCTAAGTGTTACACGATCCGAGTCGACTAGGCCGTGTCTGATCATCATGTGAGACAGACTAGTCATCATCGGTGAACATTCTCATGTTGATCGTATCTTCCATATGACTCGTGTTCGACCTTTCGGTCTCCGTGTTCCGAGGCCATGTCTGTACATGCTAGGCTCGTCAAGTTAACCCTAAGTGTTTTCGCTGTGTAAAACTGTCTTGCACCCGTTGTATGTGAACGTAAGAATCTATCACACCCGATCATCACGTGGTGCTTCGAAACGACGAACTGTAGCAACGGTGCACAGTTAGGGGAGAACACTTCTTGAAATTTTGTAAGGGATCATCTTATTTACTACCGTCGTCCTAAGTAAACAAGATGCATAAAACATAATAAACATCACATGCAATTATATAAAGTAGTGACATGATATGGCCAATATCATATAGCTCCTTTGATCTTCATCTTCGGGGCTCCATGATCATCTTGTCACCGGCATGACACCATGATCTCCATCATCATGATCTCCATCATCGTGTCTTCATGAAGTTGTCACGCCAACGACTACTTCTACTTCTATGACTAATGCGTTTAGTAATAAAGTAAAGTAGTTTACATGGTATTCTTCAATGACACACAGGTCATACAAAAAATAAAGACAACTCCTATGGCTCCTGCCGGTTGTCATACTCATTGACATGCAAGTCGTGATTCCTATTACAATAGCATGAACATCTCATACATGACATATAGATCATTCATCATTCATCAAAACTTTGGCCATATCATATCACAAAACACTTGCTGCAAAAACAAGTTAGACGTCCTCTAATTATTGTTGCATGTTTTACGTGGCTGAAGTAGGGTTCTAGCAAGAACGTTTTCTTACCTACGTGAAAGCCACAACGTGATTTGTCAACTTCTATTTACCCTTCATAAGGACCCTTTTCATCGAATCCGCTCCAACTAAAGTAGGAGAGACAGACACCCGCCAGCCACCTTATGCAACTAGTGCATGTTAGTCGGTGGAACCGGTCTCACGTAAGCGTACGTGTAAGGTTGGTCCGGGCCGCTTCATCCCACAATACCGCTGAAGCAAGATAAGACTAGTAGCAGCAAGAAAGTTGACAAATCTACGCCCACAACAAATTGTGTTCTACTCGTGCAAGAAGAACTACGCATAGACCTAGCTCTGATACCACTGTTGGGGAACGTTGCAGAAAACAAAAATTTTCCTACGGTTTCACCAAGATCCATCTATGAGTTCATCTAGCAATGAGTGATTAGATGCATCTACATACCTTGTAGATCGCGAGCGGAAGCGTTCAAAGAACGGGGATGATGTAGTCGAAACCGACGTGATCCAAATCACCGGAGATCCTAGCACCGAACGGACGGCACCTCCGCGTTCAACACACGTACGGAACAGCCACGTCTCCTCCTTCTTGATCCAGCAAGGGAGGGAGGAGAGGTTGAGGGAGATGGCACCAGCAATAGCACGACGGCGTGGTGTTGATGGAGCTGCAGTACTCCGGCAGAGCTTCGCTAAGCACTATGGAGGAGGAGGAGGTGTTGGAGAGGGAGAAGGAGGCAACCAAAGGCCAAGGTATGAAGTCCCTCCTCTCCCCCACTATATATAGGAGGGCCAAGGGGGGGGGGTGGCCAGCCCTAGGAGATCCAATCTCCTAGGGGGGCGGCGGCCAAGGGGGGTTTCCCTCCCCCCAAGGCACCTAGGAGGTGCCTTCCCCTCCTAGGACTCTTACCCCCTCAAACCCTAGGCGCATGGGCCTATGTGGGGCTGGTGCCCTTGGCCCATGTAGGCCAAGGCGCACCCCCTACAGCCCATGTGGCCCCCCGGGACAGGTGGACCCACCCGATGGACCCCCGGGACCCTTCCGGTGGTCCCGGTACAATACCGATAACCCTGAAACTTGTCCCGATGCCCGAAACAGGACTTCCCATATATAAATCTTTACCTCCGGACCATTCCGGAACTCCTCGTGATGTCCGGGATCTCATCCGGGACTCCGAACAACATTCGGGTTACTGCATATACATATCCCTACAACCCTAGCGTCACTGAACCTTAAGTGTGTAGACCCTACGGGTTCGGGAGACATGTAGACATGACCGAGATCGCTCTCCGGTCAATAACCAATAGCGGGATCTGGATACCCATGTTGGCTCCCACATGCTCCACGATGATCTCATTGGATGAACCACTATGTCGAGGATTTAATCAACCCCGTATGCAATTCCCTTTGTCAATCGATATGTTACTTGCCCGAGATTCGATCGTCGGTATCCCAATACCTCGTTCAATCTCGTTACCGGCAAGTCACTTTACTCGTACCGTAATGCATGATCCCATGACCAGACACTTGGTCACTTTGAGCTCATTATGATGATGCATTACCGAGTGGGCCCAGTTATATCTCTCTGTCATACGGAGTGACAAATCCCAGTCTCGATCCGTGTCAACCCAACAGACACTTTCGGAGATACCTGTAGTGCACCTTTATAGTCACCCAGTTACGTTGTGACGTTTGATACACCCAAAGCACTCCTACGGTATCCGGGAGTTACACGATCTCATGGTCAAAGGAAAAGATACTTGACATTAGAAAAGCTCTAGCAAACGAACTACACGATCTCACTCTATGCTTAGGATTGGATCTTTGTCCATCACATCATTATCCTAATGATGTGATCCCGTTATCAATGACATCCAATGTCCATAGCCAGGAAACCATGACTATCTATTGATCAACGAGCTAGTCAACTAGAGGCTTACTAGGGACATGTTGGTGTCTGTTATTCACACATGTATTACGATTTCCGGATAATACAATTATAGCATGAATAAAGACAATTATCATGAACAAAGAAATATAATAATAATGCTTTTATTATTGCCTCTAGGGCATATTTCCAACATTAACTACATGAAAAAGATGACGTCACACTCAATGAACAATCATCGGTTTATGAAATACCCGCTTCTGACCGCCCTGGCCCACCAAAGTTCCTCTGTGGTGCGCTGCCTGCGTTGGGTCACTGACATGCAGGCCATGCACCCAAAGAGCCCACACGTCAGTGGAAGAACGGCGCGGTGTCCTAGGTCAGAGTCGAGGGCGCCACTCGCGGCATGCCCGGCTGAACACGCCTCCGTGCCGCATTCAAACGCCTCCATGAAACCCGCATGTGTGGAAGCCGAGAAACCCACTCTGGACACACGTCCGTTCATGACCGGGCTGGCGTTAAACGCAACGCCGGCTGAGCTCCTCCCGTCCGCCATCTATTTAATCTCCTATTTAAACGAGGCCAAATGTCGGCCAAGAATCGCACACCTCCGCCGCTCCCCTATCTCCTCCACCATTTTGTCCACTCTTAAAATGGCTTACGAAGAGTAGTTATTCCGCATCCAAGCTGGCTGGGTAGCCTGCCGGATATGAGCTATGCAGCTTGCTGACCCACCTCCCTCCCCTCGCTCGACGGAGCCAGTTACCATCCCATGCCGGTGCGCGGTTCAGCAACTCGCCGCTCCAGGCCAACTCGACGAGGAGCAGTGCACGGGCGTCGTTGCTGCCGTCCACGCCGCTGCCTCGTACCGCGTCTCCCGTTTCTGTGGCCGAGACTCCCATGCCGGCGGTCGCGCCATGCAAGCAGCGATAGAAGCCGGGTGCGCGGAGAGCGACGAGTCGGTTGCCAGCGCCTCCGCGTCTGCCGCCATCATCAAAGAGAAGTAGAACACGGGAGGCCGCCGCCGCTTGGGTCCCATGAAGGCCACCGCGGAGGTGACGCCGGCGTACACAGCAGGAGTCTTGCCGGATCCTTTCGTTGCGAGGACCTTCGTCTACCCCGCATGGGCTCCACGGAAGAGGGGAATGTTAGGATGAACTCGAGCTGGTGCAGGCCATGGCGAAGTAATGGCCGGTGATGAACTCGAACCGGTGCCGGCCACCATCATCTTCGGCACCAGCCAATGATATCAGTTGGGCTATGGGGAAGCAAGCCGTCCTTTGTGCTAAAGCATATACCTCAGGGGCTCCTGGCAGTCCGGTGATCGTGCTGCCGGACATGAGGAACACAAATCGATCGGCGAGCGACCATTTAGGCCAGGTATTATATAGCTGTGCTGTCCAGAACTAGCACCGCGTAGTTCATTTGAATGTAATGAAATCCATCATGTTTGTGTGATAATCCGGTATTTTATATGATTTTCGTCGTTGTTTATATGAAATATCAATTTGTCTACGTGTTTGCGTGAATTTCGTCCGGTTGGTTGAGTTGCTATCATAATGTGTGCGGCTACGGTTGGATGGCGTAATTTGCGGGTCGCCGATCGGTCTGCAGGCGGCTCGAGCGGTGTTGTGGGACAAAAAAACACAGCTCGTGCGAGCTCGTCTCCAATGTGCGCGCTGGAGGATGCATGACAACATGAGCACCCGAGCCATTCCTCGTTCATCGGTGGCAGAGGCACCGGTGGACAAAAGGGTTGCCAATATTTTGGCTACCCTGGGCAAGATCCAAACATCCCCTCGCAACAGATTCAAATCCCTCGTTCACCGTGGAATTTTGCCATGTGTTGTTTTCATGTACTAGCAAGATGCCCGTGCATTGCACGGAACATCAAGATGCATTTTTTACAAACTCCCACATGCATGCAAGGGATAATTAATGTCCTCCTTCGCTAGTACCACGAGGCAAACACCATTAATATTGCATCGATTAGTGTTAGTGGCCTTGTATATCTGCAAATTGTAATTTTGATAGTGGCCCCTTGTATATAAAAATGGAGGGAGAAATATGAGAGATAAGGTGAGGAGGAGTGGGGCGTGGTGCCGTGGTGGTGACTGGTGGTTGGACTGGGCGGAGGCATGAGGATGGACGGCGCATTATGTCTAGGTTTGTATCTCTCTCACACACACCCACGTAGGTGGGGGACGTGCACGAAAAGAAGAGGTGCATGCACGGCGCACGTACTCCCGTCTCTTTCCCAACCAGACCCGCGCGGGTACACGGTGGAGCTCATTTCTGTATGAAAAAGGCAGCCCATGTGGTAATTTGGCACGTGTACTGGTTGTCCACTTGGTGGAGGGAGGATCGTCTACCATGGGTGAACAAACAAATTGCGACTTGACACGTTATGTTAAATAAAAAAGAAGCAAACCATGTGGGGCCTACCTTAGAGGCAAGGCTCTATACACTGGAGTACTTTTGATGTGTCCCGTCAACTCGCAGAATAAGGAGAAGCTTGCTTAGTATGCGTCTCCCTCGGCCACGGGCGTGGTGGCTCGCAGGATGAGGTGAGGCTTACTACTACTGTACGCCTTTACGACCGCTCCCTCGCCCACGCGCGCGATGGCTCGCAGCATGAGGAGAAAATTTTACTACTCCCTCCGTTTACTCCTCGTCCCTACTATGTACTTTGGTTAGTACTCCCTCCATTTACTTATACAAGGCCACTATAAAAAAATTCATTTTTCATCTATACAAGGCCACAAATAGTAATCGAGACAAAAGTTACTACTCCCTCCTTTCCAGTTTATGGCTCAATTTCAAAATCTCTCCAACCAAGGTAGACGGTGAGTGGTCGAATTATTTCATAGTTTGCACAGTACGCTCGTTTTCTCAAGAAGTTATGTTTACCGAGGCATTAATTAGAACGAATGCATGAATGACCACTAAATTTCCATGAACTTCTACATGCATTGGTTAGTTTCCTCTTGAAACTGCTTGCGTCGGGTGATCTAACGCACCTCGAAATCCAACATGTAATGGTACTACTACTATTATAGTAGGATTGAGACCTATCAAACGGAAAAATTAATGTTTTTTAGATGAGCCCTATAAACCCTAGTAGGTACGTACTCCGTAAAAACAGATTTTTTCAAAACTAAGTCGCTCCCTTTCATGAATTCTGTAGTATACTCCTCCGTTGACGCTCCCTTTCATGAATTCTATACTTCCTATCGCCGACATGTGGGACATATAGCAACCGGTCAACATGTCAAGCACCAAATAACAGTGCAGAACAGCAGGGGGGACGCACCCCACTCGTACCGGCCCAGTAGTAGTAATGAGCAATGAGACGTCAAATCACAATGCCGCACCTTCCCAGACCGACGAAGCAACCATTATTTCACACTTCGGTTCGACATCATCTCAAACCACGTACTAGTATTGCTTCTGCCTCAAGAGGGACACACGCATCGCCTTGGTACATCATGACACGTGGGACCGCATGACAGGCCATGCTCCCCCGCCGATCGCTCGGTAAAATCACCTCATTTTTACTATACTTCCTCCGTATCGGTTTACTACATGGCATGCACGTTGTTCTAGGTTGAGAATTTAACTGGCTATATATATATGTGATGAACAGTACTCTGGCCTTTTAAAAAATGTATACTTTTGTACAGTAGTACTATCGATGGATTGCGACATGGAGCAAAAATTTAAATTTTAAAAAAAGGTGGTACATATAGAGAGTGCTCATCGACAAATTATGCATATAGTACTATTAAAAAAGCTAGTACGTGCTTAATTGGGGTGCTAAATTCTATTAAAGAAATACTAGTAGTATGTACATACTGAAGAGTTAAAGTAACGAGAAGAAACATAACATAGTTCCGCTGGGGGCTCAGCACAACACACCCCTCAAATTAAACTAAGCACACCTGAAATTAAACTATGCAATTAATCTGGTAGACACTGCATTAGAAGTTTAGAACCACCATAAGCAATGACACTGCCACCTTACTCGGAGTCCTCGTCCACGTCCTCGACTTCGTCCTTGTCCCTCTTCCTCTTGGTCGATACTTCTTTGCTTGAACCGCCAACTTGGCTATTGCTCTTCATCCAACCCTTGTAGATATTGAAACAAAGGTAGCCATCCATTGCAGTGTAGTGGATGTGGTCTATATCTAGTACATTCCGCTGCCATGCATGACGATCAAACGTGTATGGAGGTTTCTCCAATTTACGATACGAAGGATGAACCATGGCTCCTGCTAGGGTCAGCATTGAGGGTTGACGAGAGGGCACCAGCCGATTTTCTAGAGGTCGAAGGGGTTGCCTACAACGAGGCCTATCCGACCCAGGACTTCTTTGTCGTTCTTAAAGTCTACAGTAATGGATTTCACTGTTTCGTCCTCGAGGAAGTTATTAAAATCCTGGCACTCAACGTCGGCATGGCATATGTGGTAGACCAAGCAAACGTTATGTACGCAAACCTAGATCACGGCGGGCTTCTTCCTCTCTTCGTCCTTTAGATCCTTCTCTCGTCCCACGACTGTGGTGTACTCAACATCTAGCCCAGCGACCCACTCATCATCTTAGTTTTCGAACATGCGTCTGAAGCGAGAAAGGCATCCTTTCACCGTCGTGGATGTACGAGTGTAGATGACGTCGAACTCATCGTCGGTGATGGTTCTAACCTTGTACTCACCACCGATCGGGGAGATTTGGGACGCCATGGATTTGGGAGGAGGGATAGGATTAGTGGAACTGTCATAACGTGAATGGACGGGACGACTAAGAGTGAACCACCGTAGTATTAAAGGACGTGCGGGGACGAGTAGGAGCGAACTGCCAGCGTGCGAATGGCAGGGTAGTGGCTTTCCATTCTCCCATGATACGGGCTTCTGAGATCCCTTGGATCTGAGATCGAATGGTTGCATGGCATGATTCTAGACCTATGCGTGAATATCCTATCCTGGAGGGTTATTCTGCAAATTTTCAGCAACTTAGCATGCGACCGTTTGATCTCAGATCCAAGGGCTGCCAGCAGCCCGTATCATGGTCACGCCTACCACGACCCTTGCGTCGCTCGCGCATTCACACCCTTGGAGATTTAACACGGTGCGTTAGGCTATCTGATGTTGGCATGTCATACATAGTCATCACTTAGCAACTCATACTACAACAAGGTTGGCTATAAGGTTGGCTATAAGTGTATTTTTTTACTCCTCTCTATCTCTTTCTTCATACTCCCTCTGTCCCATAATATAAGAACGTTTTTGACACTAGTGTAGTGTCAAAACGTTCTTATATTACGGGACACAGGGGGTACTAGTATTTATTGCATTTGCCAAGGAGTGACCTCTTCCAATGAAATGGTGTTGCTAAGTTTGCTTCATTTAATTAGCTATAGACTCAAAATTGTCTTTTCACCTAGGTACACGCGCTTAGCACCGTTTCTTCCTTGGGTCACCAAACTAGTCTCTCTCTCTTCTTGATTAACTTGCCACATCAGACTTTATGCCTATGTGGCAAGCTTAAGCACCTGTAGGAGCAAGTACAATAGTGCCCTTTACATGGCATTTTAGCATATGTGGAGGAAAGAGAGGCAAGGAAAAAGTGGAGAAGTGGGATCTCATGCAAGAGCTAGCCCCTACTACATGGTGGAGCATTGGGAGAGGCACCTGTATGGAGGTGGTCAGGAATTGGGAGACTCACGCCGGTCGTAGCGCCGCAGTTAAAATGATAATGGCAAGTCAAATTACGGGGCCCCACCAGTCCAGCAGTAACTCGCTGTCAAATCACACATCCCTACATTTGCAGCAGCCTACTCCCTCGTCTTCTCACGTCTCTGTCGAACCGACTAGGCAGAACTGCCCCGCCTACCGCGCAGGAAAAGCCCCGCCCACGACTTTTAAATACAACTACTCCCTCCGTCTAGGTGAGTAAGTCATCTTACGAAAACCAAATAATCCCAAAATACTAAGGCGCGGTGCATTAACTTCTACCTCGTTTCTTGTTTCTTCACATATCAACCAATAAGAATCCAATGATATACTTTTTGTGACATAGTAACTCATATTTAGTTAGTCAAATGGATGACCTAGAACTACGTGCAGGCCCTATAAACCGAGAAGCCTACAAATAAAAAACCGAGACGGAGAGGGTAGTTCAGCACGTATCTTTTTAGATCAATATAGTCGGGATTCACCAAGGAGCAAAACCAAGTGGTAGGCTGCTCCTGTCGTGTTGGCGTAGCAACTCAAGCAGGGTCAATCTGCACACGAAATGGCGACACACTTAACAGGACCCCTTTGGCAGACATGTGGCGCATCCACCATCTTGTTCCACGTGCGATGCACCAAATTACAGTTCGGAGCAGCGGTTGGAATTGGAGGCACCCCGGTCGTAGCACCGCAGTAGTAGAAAATGAGCGATGAGGGGTCAAATCACAAAGCCCCACCTTTCCCGCATTACGCTGGACGGACGAAGCAACCATCATTTCACTCTAGTGCGCAAGAGCATAAAGAAAAGAGAAAACAATGATGCATGCGGCAGCTACCTAGGGCACCCTAGGGTAGGGGTCTCCACTACAGATCCTTTTTTTTGGTAGCGCCTCCACTACAAATCGGCTTCTCCCCCGTCCTCTTGAAGAAAACCGATGATGAGTGCGGCGGTAGGGTTTGTAGGAGTACTACGGCGTGCGGGGCCACGTCGTAGTAAACGGGTTCGAATCGACGCCTTAAATATGTGTGGGCCGCTTGGTTTTACGGGAACGAGGCAGCATTTTAGGTTCGGGGACCAGTGGAGATATAGTACGTACAAAAAATTGTGGACATAGGTTCGACCGAAAGGCAATGATGCATGGGCCCTGCATTTTGAGATACCCGGGGCCGCGTGAAATTTTCTACTCTACTCAAAACTAGTAAGGTACACATGTATTGAACGCATGAGATTTCAAAACCAAATTATGAATAAATACACACTATAGCATGTAAAGCTTTGGGTCATATATGCATGATGTAGATGTTCGTTTAGTTCTTATAGTTCATCTCATTCAAAATCAATTAGTTTTATAAAAATATTAAGATTCATGGGGTTGTGCATTGTAAGTCATAAAGTAAAAACCAAATAATGGCAATTCATTTAGAAAAAAATAATCAATTATGATACAGAAGATTCTAGAACAAAGCAGAAGTGCTTGTGTTTTGAGGTTTGTGCATTATGCTTAAGTTCAACCATGGAGTCTTCTAAATTGTACATGTGGCAGATCTGGTGGAATGTTGATGATATCCAACGGCCAGTAGTGCTCGGATTTGCCCATCTCTGCACTGTCGGGTTAGCTTCATCCAGCGACCATCTTTCAAAGTTATTGGCACACTATATAGTTCTTGTGCCATAGTTGCATGTTTTGGAAAAAAGCTACTAGTGGGTTGTACTATCTATTTAGGAATAGAAGATGTATACATGGAAGTTTTAGGGAAAGAGATGACATGGAGCATCTCAATTCCTATGAGTAGGGATTGGAAAAGAGATGTCATTTGGTTCATATCATAGGAACTTTTCTATTGAATCTAGAGATGACATGTATCTCAATTCCTATGAGGAGGGATTAGTAAAGAGATGTAATTTGGTTCATATCATAGGAACTTTTCTATTGAATATACGCTAATGTTTATTTTCCTTTGAAATTAAGGGAGTATATAAATCCATTCATATGAACCAAGTGGCTCTAAAGCTATAGAAATGATATCATGTTTATTTCCTTTGAAATGTAGGGTATATGAATCTATTCCTATGAACCAATTGGCTCTAAAGGAAAAAAATCCTATAAAAATCATATCATATAGAGTTCCTATGACATTCCTCGACACTAAAGGATGCTTGAAATTGCTGCGGGTGATACGATGGTCTTTCTTTATAGACTCCTCACTCCTCTTTATAGTTACCTCTCGAAGATGAATGAAATGATATATACAGGGTATTCTACATGTGCAATTTGGTACACGAAAACTCGGTAAAAGTTTGCGAGGTTCGAATTTTCAATAAAGCTATATGCACTACATTTCGAAACGGAGGGAGCATACGACAGTTGCTAACACTCATGTGGAAGATTTATGTGTAGGAGGAGCGGCTGTTCTGTTAAATGACATGGCAAAATTGACACTCTCGAATGCCGATCCAACGGTTCTTACGACGTTCGTCAGGAAAAGGCTTGTGGCGAACGTTTGTCGGATAATGATTTACGGACACATGCATTGCATTGATACGTGCCCCCCTCTCTCTGACGCACACGCACCCTCATGAGTCACGACTCTCCTGAGTCCTCTCGCAGACTCGCACGTCGCACCCACTGTCTATCTGCAGGTAGACGTCACACACATATGTGCTCTTCACACCCTACCCTCAGAACTTCTAAAAAACAAAAGATGGCATGCACATTTTATTTTAGCTCACACGTCACACACTTATACAATTACTCTTGCGGTGAACGTTCTTTGGGCATAGTATATTGTACTCGCACGAAGGGAAGCGGTGCACGCACGCACTAGTTCTCTCACACCCACTCGCGGGTACATGTAGGAGCGCATTTTTTGAAGCTGGTACAACAAAATCACTCCACTATATATAAAAGCAGGAGCCTTAGCGCTTGCTTTACTAGGGTTCCTCTCGTTCACCCTCTCATGCTCTCCAGATCTAAGCAAGATATAGGTGGCCACACTCTCTCTCTCAGCTCACGGCTGGTCACAAATCCAGCCGGACAACCTCGACCGGGGCAGGGGTGTAGGTGCATCGTTCACGCTGTCGTCGGCGGCGAGGGAGGAGACCAACGGCTGCCCGCTCGTCCCGATCGGCGGTCGTGCCGTTCTCTCCGAGAGAGCGCCGGCTCGGGAGGGCCTCCGACCCTTCGGTATTGTGGCCAAGATGTGGCCTCCCAACGCTGTCTTTGCCACATGCCGACAACCCTCAGGTATATATTCCTTCAAAACCTGCCTTGCTCTACTGCCCCAGCTCTTCCCCCTTCGTGTGGATCCTTTTTTACTTCTGTCCGCTGTTCCAAAGCCACCTAGAATTCTACTATTATTAGAAGTAAATCTAGTTCATACAGTCGACTCAAAGCGTTGGTTCAAACAGGGAAGAAAGTGGGAAAGCTGTAGCATGAATCTAGGACTTGGTCCTAAGAGGAAACGGGGTAAAATAGTAATATCTGTCACGGTTTAAATAACCGTATTTCGTATTTGCGCAAACAGGGATGTCTGTCTCCATATCGTTTCGGGATGTCTTCTCCGTATCATTTCTATCCGTGCAATCAAAAGCACACACCTTAGTTTTAGTACAACTGCGCAAAATGAGATGGCTATCCCTCGTTGTCGTCGTCTAACCTCTCGTCTTCAAGGTATCCCTACATTGGTAGTAACTAAGGTAGAATGGCCAGCGCAATCTAAAAGAAGCTGATTCATACGTTTTACTTCCTGATTGCAGTGCAGGGACGAGCGAAAACAACTACATCCTAGTCCGGAATGCACTTTCTACCAGTTCATCCATGGACCGAGGACTAGCTGGCACGGCTGCACGGCAGTTTTTTGGGTAGGTGCGCGGACAAGAGGCATTTTGGTCTGCTTATTTCTGCAAATAGCGGTGCTTAAATTTAGTGGAATGCACAAGCATTTCAGCTGGTCAGTACACCGCATGGTTCAGTTCAGCATTCCAGCTGAGACCACAATTATAATTGGTTATTCTGGAATGAGAGAACCTAACCCTGGATGGTGGCAACAAGAAAAAACCAGAGTGAACTCCAGGAAATTTAAGCCTGCCGGGAGGCCCTTTGCTCAGAGAAGCCTTGCTTGTTTTTTCCTGATTTTTAAACCTTCTCACAAATTTGTCTTTTGCTGTGAACTAGTATATGTTTGTTATGTTCTATGAATCATTAAGATGTATAAAATTGCTTAACTTATGCTTTTCAAGATTTTTATGAAGACGAGTTTAATGTGAGTGTTCCACATGAGCGCTGGACTAGCGTGTGAACATTTGGAATTTATTACATTGTGGCCTCAATTAACTGCATGAACCGCTGTAACAAGATACATAGTTGCTTATATGTCAGACAGCAGATTGTTGATTGTTAGTTGGTCGATAGCCTAGTGTTGAAGCGAGCTGAGCCAATGTGCCGTGTTTTGCACAACTGCTTACAAGTGGGGTAGCACCAACAGTGTTTACATGTACTTATGTATACGTCAGCACACGATTCTCGAACGAGTGCTCTATTTCATCAAAACACACACTGCTCATATGATAAACCGTGATAACTTATGTCTTACCATGCCATATTCATGAAAAAACTAGTGAGGACGCATCTGTTTCGGCAACAATTACGATGGTTCTCACATGATTCACAGGCACACAAAAGTAGCAGCAGTTCCCATAGACGGATTCAAACAAAGTACTAGCCCCAGAGGGGTCGATAACAGGCAAGGTTCGGATAATTAGACACAATCCAAACTACTATTAAACACTAGCTGGGCCAGCTATTTTATGCCTCGATCTAATTTGGGCTGGACACAAGACGAACCTTGCCATGAACATCATCGAGGACGTCCCGCGGCAGCTCAATCCTGTGAACCATCATGAAGACAACCTTGTGGCCTTGCCACTGATAAACTTGTTTGTGGAGGCATGCCACGTCATCTTCCTGCGTAAGCTTGACAAGAACAGTATGCCTCACAAACGAAGGAGTAGCTTTGTAACGCCCCGGATTCGATGCGCCAGGTGTATGCCAGTTATTCGTCGTTGTTGCCATGTCTTTTGCTTGCGTGTTGCACTTTGTCATGTCATCATGTGCATTTCATTTTGCATACGTGTTCGTCTCATGCATCCGAGCATTTTCCTCGTTGTCCGTTTTGCAATCCGGCACTCCTATGTCATCCGGCATCCCCTTCTTCTCTCCTTTTGTGAGTGGGTGTTAAACTTTCTCGGAATGGACCGAGTCTTGCCAAGCGGCCTTGGTATAGCACCGGTAGACCGCCTGTCAAGTTTCGTGCCATTTGGGGGTCGTTTGATACTCCAACGGTTAACCGGGTAACCGCAAAGCCTCTTTTGTGTGCAGCCCAACACCCCTTCCAAAGTGGCCCAAAGCCGAGGAAACTCCCCTCCATGCCCTCGGTCGTTCGATCACGATCGCATGGCCGAAAACCGCTCCTCATTTGGACTCTCCTAGCTCCCTCTACCTATATATATGTGTGCCTCCCCGAAATTTTCGTCCAAACCTTAGCCTTCTTCCTCCTCCCGCCGACGGACACGTCCGCACCACGCCGGACATGTCCGCCCGTCGCCCCCGCCCACTCCCGCGCCGCCACGTGGCCCAGCCACCGCGCCCCGCCGCCAGCCCGCGCGAGCCCATCGCAGGCCCGCCGAGCCCATCCGGCGCCGCCTGGCCGCCGCCGCCTCGCCCCACCGCCGGGATCCGCCCGCCGCCGCCGGCCTCCGCCTCCGGCGCCGCCCCGTCGCCTCCCGGCGCCCCGACCGGCGCTCGCCCGCCGCCCGCTGCCGCAGCGCCCGGCCGCCGCCCGCGACCGTGCCGCCGGCCGCCTGCTGCCGCAGCGCCCAGCCGCCGCCCGCGACCGCGCCGCCGGCCGCTCGCCCCCCGGCCATCCGCGCCTCCCGCCGCCGACTGTCCCGGCCGGCCGAAGCCGCCGCAGCGCCCCGTTCCTCGCCTGGCCGCACCGCCGCGCCGGCACCCTGCGCCGCCGCCCGGACCGGCGCCGCTACAGCCCGCGCCGCCCCGTGACTTCCTCCGCCTCCCCGCGCCGAGATCCGGCCAGATCCGGCGAGATCCGGCCCAGATCCGCCTTCTCCGGCCCTCCCCGGCGTCTTCCCCGTCAACTCCGGCGACCTCCCCGGCGATCCTCGAAAACCGTGCAAACCCGAAGGTTGCCCCCGTTTCACTAAGTCCCAGATTTTATTGCATAATCATGCCATGTTCATTGCATCACATATCCGCATCTGTAGCTCCGTTTCGTGCGTGTAATATGTCAAATTGTTCGTCTTGACGAGTGCTTCATTTCACTCCATTGCATCATTTTCATTGGAGCTCATCTTGATGCCCGAAATGCTGTTGGAAGAGTGCATGTTGATGTTAATCTGCTGAAACTGTTATAACTTGCTCATTTGTCATTTTTGCCATGATTGATGTGTGCATCCTATGAGGTTGATGTCTACATGTATGTTGATCTATGCCATACCATCTTTGAAGGGGTGTTAACCATGTATTTTTGTGAGTTGTGTGCTGAGTGTATCAAGCTTGTTAAGTAGAGTACTTGCTGTTGCTGTTTTCCTGACAGATTCTGTTATATTTTGTTGCTATGTTAACATGCTTCTACTAATCATTCTATGCATAATCTGGAGATGTTCTATAAACATGTTTTGATCTACATGTCTTACTCTATACATTCATGCCACTGGTTGCAATTATAGCCTGCTGGAACATGTTGTTATCTTGCTCCAAAGTTGCTTGAAAACGTTGCTATCAGCCTGTTTACATTATGTTCAGTTGTTTCCATGTGTTTTCCTAGTGATCCATGAATCCTATGACCTTGCTATTGCCACGCTTAGCTTCATAAACATGCCTTCTTACTGTTGGTCGCATTGACATGCCATGTATTGCTCTGTAGTGAGTGGTTCAAGCTCACGAACATGCCTACTTATTGTTGTTTCTGCCATGTATGAATCTGTAATATAACTTGCCATGTTTACATGGGTGCCATCATATTTTCTGTGCCCTTTTGGCTCATGGTCAGTAAGGGACTTTTGATCTATGCAATTAGTAGATTCATGCCATGCCTTTGTTTTCCCTGATAAGTTCCTATAACATGTTGTTTGATAGCTCTAAACATTGCAACCTGATGTTATTTCTGCAAAGTCTGAAACTGTTATTATTTGCAATCTTTCCATGTCTTTTTGAGCATGTTCTAGTTGTGTCTGGAGATAGCTCAGTGTTCATGTTTTGTTGTGCTTTACCTGTACTTCATGCCCATGCCTTTTGTTATTATGTTGGGGTGCTGTAGCATGTTGTTTTGATGCTTGCAAGATGCCTAGTTGCTGTTATGGACAGATTGTTGTTATGACTTGTATAGAGTGTATGTGTTGCACCGTTGCTCCGTTTTGAGTGTGCTCTATATGAAACTTGCTTGATTTTGCATGTAGTTTCATATTATCATGTTGCATCCTTGTTTTGGTGTGTTTTCTTGATGTTTGCATGCATTTTGCATCAATGCCATGTTTAACTTGTTTTGCTCATATCTTCTACGCCGTAGCTCCGAATCTAATGAACTTTATATGCAACTTGACTAGAATTTCGTGTAGATCATCTTGATGCATCTTAACTTGCTGTTTAACAAATTGAACATAAGGTTTATTCAGTTCTGGACAAATTTCGAAATATGCATATGAGGACTTACTGGAATTGTTATATGTTGTTTCCGGCCTCATTTAAACTTGCTTTGATGTGTTGTTCTTGTTTGCATCATCTCTTGCCATGAGTAGCTTCATGTAACCTTTGTCATGCATGATGCTTGTTGTGCATCATGTCTTGTTCATGTGTGGTGTGTTTACTATGTTGTGTGCTTCTTCTTGATAGTTCCCGTTTCGTTGCGATCGTGAGGATTCGTTCGTCTACGCTTGGTTCGTCTTTGTGGCTTCATCTTCTTCATGGACTCGTTCTTCTTCCTAGCGGGATTTCAGGCAAGATGACCGCTACCCTGGATCTCACTACTATCATTGCTATGCTAGTTGCTTCATTCTATCGCTATGCTGCGCTACCTATTACCTGTTTATCAAGCCATCCCATATTGCCGTGAACCTCTAACCTTTGACACCTTTCCTATGCAAACCGTTGCTTGGCTATGTTACCGCTTTTGCTCAGCCCCTCTTATAGCGTTGCTAGTTGCAGGTGAAGTTGAAGATTTCTCCATGGTGGACAGGGTTTTTGGTTGGGATATCACAATATCTCTTATATTATTAATGCATCTATATATTTGGTAAAGGGTGGAAGGCTCGGCCTTATGCCTGGTGTTTTGTTCCACTCTTGTCACCCTAGTTTCCGTCATACCGGTGTTATGTTCCTGGATTTTGCGTTCCTTACGCGGTCGGGTGATTTATGGGACCCCCCTGACAGTTCGCTTTGAATAAAACTTGTCCAGCAAGGCCCAACCTTGGTTTTACCATTTGCCTCACCACCACCTACCTTTCCCTTGGGAGTAATTAACCCAAGGGTCATCTTTATTTTAGCCCCCCCCCGGGCCAATGCTTGTCTAAGTGTTGGTCCAAACTAGAGTCCTTTGCAGCGCCCCCTCAAGGAAACTTGAGGTCTGGTTTTAGTTGTACGGAGTGCTCATCCGGTGTTGCCCTGAGAACGAGATATGTGCAGCTCCTATCGGGATTGTCGGCGCATCGGGCGGCTTTGCTGGTCTTGTTTTACCATTGTCGAAATGTCTTTTAAACCAGGATTCCGAGACTGATCGGGTCTTCCTGGGAGAAGGTCTATTCCTTCGTTGATCGCGAGATCTTGTCATGGGCTAAGTTGGGACACCCCTGCAGGGTATAAACTTTCGAGAGCCGTGCCCGCGGTTATGTGGCAGATGGGAATTTGTTAATGTCCGGTTGTAGATAACTTGACACCAGATCCGATTTAAAACGCATCAACCGCGTGTGTAGCCGTGATGGTCTCTTCTCGGCGGAGTCTGGGAAGTGAACACGATTTCTGTGTTATGTTTGACGTAAGTAGGCGTTCAGGATCACCTCTTGATCATTTCTAGCTTCACGACCCTTCCATTTGCTCTCTTCTCGCTCTCTTTTGCGTATGTTAGCCACCATATATGCTTAGTCGCTGCTACAACCTCACCACTTTACCCCTTCCTTTCCCATTAATCTTTGCTAGTCTTGATACCCATGGTAATGAGATTGCTGAGTCCTCATGGCTCACAGATTACTACAACAACAGTTGCAGGTACAGGTTATGTGATGATCATGACGCGAGAGCGATGTTTGCTTGTTTTCAAGTTCTTCTTCTGCTTCTTCTTCGATCAGGGGATAGGTTCCAGGTCGGCAGCCTGGGCTAGCAGGGTGGATGTTGTTTGAGTTTCTATTTATGATTCATCCATAGACGGATGTTGTTCTTGTATGTTGTATTGTTGTATTCATGTGACATGGTATGTATCGGATTTATCCCCACTATTATGTAATGTTGATGTAATGATATCCACCTTGCAAAAGCGTTTCAATATGCGGGTCTATCCTTGGTGGGACCTTCGAGTTCCTCTTGGATAGGGTCGCATATTGGGCGTGACAAGCTTTGAACTTCTTGTGCTTCAGTACACCCTGGACAACACGCCTGACAATAGTGAGGCTGGAATTCAACTCTTCATTGGTATAACTGCAAATGGCTTCCAGGATCCAACAACCTAAGAACTCTGTTTTCCCAGTGCGTATATTCAAGTCGTCCGCCTCATAGCGAGTGACATGCACAACCACACAATCCTTGTCTGCATCAGGGCTCTAATTGAAACAGAAACAAATTCTAAATTACTTTTCAGTATAAGAAACACAAGTTATTTAAACCACTATGTATAGCATGGCATCGAAGCTAATAAAATTTTGCATTATTAATCACCACATACTTCCTTTTCTAAAAAAAATCACCACATACTTAGATGAAAAACCACAATCGAGAGTGGCAAAGAAGGAAATCACTTTGGGCAGCTCAGCGGGGGGGGGGGGGGGTGACACATCCTCGAAGGGGGAAAACTGCTCTTGCAGTGCCACGGGGGCTGTAACCTCAAATGAAGCATGAACCATCTCAGTAGTGGTCATGAGCGTATCAGGGGTCGGCTCGGTGGTTGCCTCCATCTTCTTGGAGCTCTCTGTCTCGTGGGGATCAGCCTCCCGCGTTTGCTCCAATATCAGCAGATCTTTGCCTGGTTCTCCTTGGTCCATCATGAAACTGACGAATACTAGGAGACCACTGAAAGGAAAACATAATCGCAATGACAATGAAACAAAAAAGGGAGTGAGGATCGGTTACTGCTTTGCAAAAGTTCTTTTTTTCTCTGAACGAAAATATACCAACATCACGGATCCGCTTACCTTCCCTTCGTTGGGAGAGAAGAACAGTGGCAGATGCTAGTGTTGCCTTTCTTGAAGACGGTGAGGGAGAAGGGGATTCAGTGAAGAGTGAAATGATGGTTGTTTCGTCCGTCAAACATAGACTGCAGGGAGGTGGGATTTTGTGATACAACGGCTCGTTACTGCCGCGCTACGACCGGGGTGACTCTCCGCCTGCATACTGCCTTCTAATTTGGTGGATGGCATTTGGGCCCGCGCGCTGCATGGCCCGCATGTCGGTTAACAAAAGTATAATGGCATTCAGTAGAGGGAGACGTTTCAATGACCTAGGAGGAGCCAGAAGCGGTAGAGTGTCTCCACTGTACTAGTAGTAATTATTTTTCTGGGTAGCTGTAGAGTGTCTCCACTGTACTAGTAGTAATTGTTTCTCTGGGCCCAAGACAAAACAACCAATCCATACTAGTAAATACTAAAATCAATTCAAAAGGCACTACCCACACCCAGCACACCGCTCGCCCCCCCCCCCCAAAAAAACCTGGGTGCTCTTCTTCCTCCTCGCTCCCACCCACCTCACGTCAGCTCGCTCCACTCGTACCCCCAAATTCCTCACCTCACTCCTACAGAAAACCCCAGCTCACCTTCTTCCTCACTCCTACAGAAAACTCCCAGCTCCCCTTCTTCTTCGCTCGCACTACAACTAGGCTCGTCATTCGTTACTCTGCTCAAATCCGTGAGCGCGACGCGACGCCCTCGAGGAAAATGGAGTCGGCTGACCCCAGCGCCAAGAAGATGAGGCTACCGCCAGTGGCGACGCCTGTTGTAGATCCCGCACCCGGCAGCGCGGGGAGAAGCGGCGACCCCGCCCCCACCGGATCCCAAGAACCCGTAGAATCTGGGGTGGACCGCATCAGCGATCTCCCGGACGCCGTCCTTGGGGAGATCATCTCGCTTCTCCCCACCAAGTCTTACTGCCACACCCAAGTCCTCTCAATTCGGTGGTGCCCTCTATGGCGTGTCGTGCCCCTTAAACTCGACTGTCGTCAGCTATCTCTCTTCAATGATTTTGAAATAACCAGAGCCATCATCTCCTCCCACCAGGGCTCCGTTCAAAGCCTCTGCATCTAGTCATGCTACCTGAGCAAGAATACCATGCCGTGCACGATGGATGCCTCGCTAAAATCCCTTGAATTCACAGAACTACAGCTGCTTGAGTTCTACTATTCCCCTGGAAATCACATACCACATACCGAACGCCATGAACTTGTGCCCTCAGCACTGATGTCCATCTCGCGGTTTTCCTCCTCTCTCGACACCGCCACCTTTGCGTTGTGCTACCTACCAGACAATCTGGTACTAAACCTTTGACTCCCATTTCTCAAGAAACTTTCACTTGTGCGGGTTCGTATATCGGAGGCCTCATTGCACAGCATCATCCACTCCAATTGCCCTGCACTAGAGTGCTTGGTGCTTGTTTTCACAGTTAGAATCGGTTGTCTCCAAAAAAGTCGCTTAACCTTGTAAGAGTTGGAATTTCTTTTGACGGAAGGCAGCTCATCATCCAAGATGCCCCTTCACTTCAAAGGTTGATCCTTGATTCTAGTTATTCACCATTGCAAATAACCGTCCTCTCTGCGCCTAAACTGGAGACCTTGGGTGTAATACATGATCTCTGTGGTCAATTCAATATGGTGTTTGGCTCCACAGTTCTTCAGGTACTTTATATTATCATCTACACTTGTAACCATAAGCTGCATTTTAAATTTCTGCACATAATTTATATATCATCTTGGAGTACACATTTTGTACTAATATTATGTTCTATGCTCAATGAAGAGTTTCTCCATGGATGGCCTATCAATGGTTCTGGATTCTGTCAAGATCTTATATATCCAAATGAGTAGTTTTGATCTGAACAAGATTATTGGCTTGCTGCAATGCTTTCCATGTCTGGAGAAGTTCTATATAAAGGTGATAATTTCACGCACATTGGAAGCCCGCATATAGTGTACTATAATTAACCGTTCAGTTGTTGCTCTTTCGACACTCTTCTTTTAGACCTTAACTATTTTCAATCTTCATGTCTATTTAGGCAACAGGACTGGGTAAGAAAGTTATAACCAATCGGTGGATTCGTAAGCATCGGGATTTTCTCACTTCTCATGAGATTCGATTGAAGACAATAATGCTAGAACGATATGTAGCCAACCGTGCAAACACAAGATTTGTCACATTCTTCCTACTGAATGCGAGGTTACTATTGTCCATCAGGCTTAAGTTTATCAGCAGCATGGTTTTGACGGATGGGTATGTCGAAGAGCAAAAAAAGGAGTTTCAGGTGGGCAAAAGAGCTTCTGAACGTGCCGGGCTTCTATTTACAACATATTGTGGTCATAATCCAGTAAATTTTACGACCCAGGATGTTCATTCTATGGACCTGACCGATCCATTTGACTGTGACTGCCGAAAACAATGCTGGAGTTAGATGTTGTTGCCCTTTTCAATCTGGGTTTTTTTGTAAACCTAATGAACAATTAACCCTCGTGCTTTTGTATAGTTTGTAAGCTGGAGTTAGATGTTCCTTCCCTTTTCAACACGGCTGTGACTGTCATATTTTCTTTGAAACAAGGCAAATGGCTTGCCATTCGTTTAATTTAGAGTGAAATATTGTAACAAATCCCAACCAAGGGAAATAACATCACTCTCGCCGGCTTCCTGAGCTCACTGTGCATTACAGAAGCCAAGTGATTAGCCCCCACCAGCACCCACAAACTTATTTTGAACTAGCACATCAAATGGGCTGTAAATTTTCATAGGAAAGGCTGCATGACCGTGACAAATTTGGATCTGACATTTGGGACCCGCGAGGAAATAGCCTATCCAAGGTGGTGTCGACTTACTAGCCAGTCAACAAACGATTCTGCCTACCAGCCGTTGGATTCACATCCAACATCTGTCGTGTATCTTCTATCTCTTGTCTTCTTCTTCCTCCAGCAGCCCAAACCAAACCACCCCGTCGGCTCCGCCTGCTCCCGCCTCCCATGGCTGGCTACGCCTCCGCCGCCCTACCGTACGTACCCTCCAACGTTGGCCAGTCCCTCCCTCTATTCCCCCACACGTCCTGTTATTCTCTGGCGACGTTAGCCCCAACACGCACCCGTGCCCGAACCAGTCAACCGTCGTACTCCCCTCCGCCTGCGACTAGACCAACACATCTTCAATGGCTCCTGTTCGTTTCGTCCGAGGCCTCGCCGTCGTCCTCCGCCTTGCAGCCTTGGTTCACTCGCCGTGCCCGGTGCGCCGCCCTCTTGCATTGTCAACATCGTCAACAACCGAGAGGAACAAGGAGATGTCTGTACGTGGAGAGGATGATAGTAGGGACCCACCAGCGTCATGGCACTACGCAAGCAACTGCCACTATAGTACAAGCCCGAAAATATGGTTCCTCCTAATGGTTGGACATCTAGGCTCACGCCATTGTCAACGTAGTCAATAAACGAGAGAGTTAAACTATGAGCGGCTGACACCAGGGACCCAGCAAGTCGCGTAGTTTTTTTTGAGGAACAAGCAGTTGTTATTTATACTAGTTTTGGCGATGGATCAGGGTAACAACGGGCCTGTGCGGGGGCTGTGGCCTGTCTAGCCAGGGTTTTATTTATGTTTACCACATCATGAGCCCAGTTGTGTTTTTTTCTTGCTGAAAATGGCTAGCCAAGTTCTATTTTTTTTAAAGAAATACCCAAACAAGGCCTACTTGCTTTATCGGCCCTGCTGGGCTGCAAATCTTTCAAGACGAGGAGAGTTTCATTCGGTTTGCCCAGAAATGGCATGTACATTTTTAAAACACATCAAACCGGGAATTAGTTTCAATTTTTTTAATTACAAGATCTTAAATTCCATTGATTTTTATGCCTGGACAATTATTTGGATTTTATATTTATATAAATTATTTTTCAAAATAGTTTGAATGTGAATCGATATTTCTGGATTAAAAACAGTTGACCGCACCAAAATATGCAAAATTCCGTATACTTTTTAACCGTGGCCACAATATGGGGTGTAATGCTAACAAAAAAAAGATGGGCTCCAAAAAAAATCTTAAGAATTAGCAAATGGGTTGTACATTATTAGAAATAATGGCAGATGGGTTGTATGTTGTTTTCCACAGATTTTCGGCTGACTTGTGCGCCTACTACAGGTTGACGCGTATGCTTTCATAAATAAAAAGGTTGACGCACACGCAACGCCCTGTCAACTTAGTCAACACACGAGAGCAGTGACTGTTGGATGTCCATCCAACGGTTGTCGTGCTTCTTCAATCTCTGCTCTTCATGCTCTAGCCGCTCAAACAAGCGCCGGCGGGACTGCCTGCTCCCTCCTCCCGCGGTCGGCTATGCTGCCGCGCAGGCCTCACGGCCCCATCGTACTCCTATAGCTGGCCTAGCCATCCCTCTACTCACCCACACATGTTGTTATTCTCCGGCGATGGCAGATGAACCAGTAAACCCTTGTACTCCTCCGTGTGGGAAACAACTGCCGAGTATTCCCTGGCTCCGTGTCGTTCACTTCCTAGGCCTCGCCGTCGTCCACCGCCCTGGTGCTCTCGGCGCAGCCTGGTCAATGTGTTCAATGAACAACATCCATCGGAAGTGGACTGTACGTGGAGAGGCTGACAGCTGGGTCCACGGCCGAACGGAAGGAAATGCCTCCTTATTACGCGCAAAATAATGATTCCTCCACCTGACAGCTAGGACTCACAGGAAGGGCCTCTGTATTTCGTGAAAAAATGTTCCCCCCGTTGATAGGTCGGACCCACCAGCTATATCTTCGCACGCAAGGAAGTGCCTCCTTATTACGTCCAAAAAAATGAATACCCCCTGCTAGCTGGGACCCACCATATTGTTGGGCTGACTTGTGGGCCTACTAAGTTGACAGGGACGGAGGGCTTTGTCAAGTTAGTCAATACTCCAGTGACTGTATGATGTCCATCCAACGGCCATAGTGCTTCTTCAACCTCTGGTCTTCTTGCTCCAGCCGCCCAAAGCAGCGCCGGTCATGCCGCCTGCTCCTGCCTCCCATGGCCGGCTGTGCTACCGCCTGCTCTTGCCTCCCGTGGCCCGGCTCCATGTCGTCCCCTTCCTAGGCCTCGCTGTCGTCAACCGTCGTGGTCAATGTGGTCAACGACCGACTTCCATAGGAAGAGTACTATACGTGGAGAGGCTGACAGCTGGGTCCACGGCAGCCGCAAGGAAGTGCCACCTTATTACGCGGAAAATAATTATTCCTCTACCTGACAGCGGGGACCCACCGGACGGGCCACCAGTATTTTGCGAAAAAATCGTTTCCGCCAGACTGCTGGGACCCACCGGACGGGCCACCGTATTTCGCGAAAAAACGTCCCCCTGCTGTCAGCTCGGACCCACCGGAAGTGCCTCCTTATTACGCACAAAAAAATGAATACTCCCCCGGCTAGCTGGGACCCACCTTGGTGGGAGGCTGTCTTGTGGGCCTACTAAGTTGACGGGGATGAAGGGCTTTGTCAACTTAGTAAATATGAACGATTCTAGCTCCAGTGACCGTACGATGTCCGTCCAGCGGCCGTAGTGCTTCTTCAACCTCTGGTTTTGTTGCTCCAGCCGCCCAAACCAGCGCCTGTCGTGCCGCATGCTCCTGCCTCCCGTGGCCTGCTGTGCTGCCGCGGAGGCCTCACCGCCCCCTATTATTCCCACCGCTGGCCAGGCCCTGCGGCGACGGCAGCCTCACACCGCAGTCGAACCAGTGAACCCTCGTACTCCTCTCCGCGCGGGCTTCCACTGCCGCATCTTCCCCGGCTCCGCGTCATCCCCTTCCTAGGCCTCGCCGTCATCCACCGCCGTGGTGCTCTCCGCGCGGCGTGGTCAACGTGGTCAAGGAACAACTTCCATCGGAAGAGTACTGTACGAGGAAAGGCTGACAGCTGGGTCCACGGCCACAACCCAGTTTTTTTTGTGATTTGCCAAGTAAGTCGCTTTGTCAGGCCTGTTGGGCTGCAAATCTTTCAAGACGAGGAGAGCTTTCATTCAACTGGCCGAGAAAATGGCCCATCATTAATGAGAAATGGGCTGTACATTTTTAAAACACATCAAACTGGCAAAGTTTCAAATATCTTTTTTTCATTACAAGATTTTAAATTACATTAATTTTTATGCATGGAGAATTTGTTGGATTTTATATTGATATACATTTATTTTTAAAATCAGTTTGAATGTGAGTCGAAATTTCAGGATTAAAAACAGTTCGGACCGCACCGAAATATGCAAAATTTCGTACAATTTTTTAACCATGGCCACAATATGGGCTGTAATGCCAACAAAAAGAATATGGGCTCCAAAAAAACCTTAAGAATTAGCAAATGGGCTGTAAATTATTAGAAATAATGGCAGATGGGTTGTATGCTGTATTCCACAGATTTGAGGCTTTCCTAAAAAAGGTTGACACACAAGCAGTGACTGTTGGATGTCCATCCAACAGCCGTCATGCTTCTTCAATCTTTGCTCTTCCTACTCCAGCTGCTCAAACAAGCGCCGGCAGGACTGCCTGCTCTCTCCTCCCCGCGGCCGGCTGTGCTGCCGCGTAGGCCTCACCGCCACACCGTACTCCCATCGCTGGCCTAGCCATCCCTCTACTCACCCACACCTGCTGTTATTTTTCGGCGATGGCAGACGAACCAGTAAACCCTCGTACAGTCGTACTCCCCTCCACGAGGGAAACAACTGCCGAGTCTTCCCTGCCTCCGTGTCGTCCCCTTCCTAGGCCTCGCCGTCGTCCACCACCGTGGTGCTCTCGGTGCGGCATGGTCAATGTGGTCAACGACCGACTTCCATCGGAAGAGTACAGTGCGTGGAGACGCTGATAGCTGGGTCCACGGCCGCAGCAAGGAACTGCCTCCTTATTATGCGAAAAATAATTATTCCTCCACCTAATAGCGGGGACCCACCGGACGGGCCACCATATTTCACAAAAAAATGTTTCTCCCCTGACTGCTGGGACCCACCAGCTACACCTTCGCACGCAAGGAAGTGCGTCCGGGCAAAAAAAAACGATTCGCCCCCCTGACTGCTGGGACCCACCAGCTACATCTTCGCACGTAAGGAAGTGCGTCCGGGCAAAAAAAACGATTAGCCCCCCTGACTGTTGGGACCCACCAGCTACATCTTCGTAGGCAAGGAAGTGCCTGACAGTCGGGACCCACCTGGTCGAAGCGTACGTAGCGTTGTCATTCTGGTCGCGAACGTGTACGTACATACTGGTCGATGTAGATGCGCGCACGTGTCGTAGTAGAGGCGCGTACGTAGCATGCACACGTTCGTAAAGTGGCGAGGGTGCAAGAAAGAAAATACGGCCACATACGTACATACGGGCAGGGTCTCGAACGCTTATCGAGCATACGTACATGGCTGGGTCGGAACGAAGACACAGCGTTGTCGTCGTGTTCATGGGGAGCCAACCGGCTGGGTCGGAACGGAATGCATGGTCGTGTTCATTGGGAGGGCTTGGACGGAACAGGCGATGGAAACGAGGCCTGGCATACCGCACAACGGAGGAAAAGGCCTTGTGTTCGACCGGCCACGTTCGAAGCGGGATCCTGTTGATCGGGAGGGGCCTAGCATACCGCAAAACGGAGGAAACGGACCTCCTA